>JAZHRO010000050.1:48950000-50337500 GCA_037157565.1 Thalassia testudinum | reverse complement strand
GAACTCATGATAGTTCAGGTGACTTGATCCTATTTTGTAATATGGAAAGTATTTGGCTTAATTTCTGATTTAAAAACTTGCATGTCTTGAGAAACTTCTTGTGTCAATTTTCACACACAAGCCAACACTTAAAAAAGCAACTAAAAATTTGAAAAACTCCCTTGTTTAGACTTAGTAAAAATCTGAAGCAGATCATTGGTTTGAGTTCCCACCGCCGAGAAGGAGGAAAATGCCTCCTTTGAGGACGCGATGTCAACATGTTACCACCTCGACGCTGCTCCATATCTATATTTCATATCTTTAGATGGAGCATTAAAGCACATTTTAGCAGCTCAAGTGTCTTGGACGATGCTCTACCTATAGTGTCGGAGCAAGAGCTTGAGTTTGCTTGGAGCGCCCCTTTACACCTATAGTGTCGGAGCAAGGGGTTGTGAGCTCCTCGGTGGTGTCATGGACAGTGCTATCCCGAAGTACTGGCACAGAGCCCTCTCGAGGAATGGTAACGGGAATGATGATCCCGACACATCTGTTGTAAGACTAAGCTAAAAATAAGCATGGGGGAGAAAAAAAGGTAATAATAAATAAATTAACACGCCCTTATAAATGTTGGCTTTTCACAAGCACAGACACAAGGTTTTAAAGGATTTTGCAAGTTGCGAATCAGATTCATGAGCCAGAAAAATCCTAAAAATAAAAATTTCAAGTCATCTGAATTAAAAAGGGGTTAATTTATGAATTTTCTGGAGAATATATTGATCCCATTTTGTCTAATGGTTGGATCTAAAAATAAATCCCGATGTTTATCTTTAACAAATCCCGTACCTCCTGTGTTTTGATCTACCAAGGTCCCTTAATCTTTTTCTCCTCAAAAGTCAAAAAAATTAGATTTCCCAAAAATTTTGTTTTCCAAAAAATTTGAAGTTTTGCTAAGAGACTAGCAAAAGATAAGCATGGAGGTGTGATAAATGTCAGTTTATCATCATTCTTATGCATAAACAAACCTAGTTCTTAGGATTTTACTCCGCAAATGGGTTTTTTGGGCTGCATTTAGGTATAAATTAGGTTAGTCATGCATTGCATTTCTTTATTGTCTTTTTGATATGTTTTTGTGAGTGTTAGGGATGAACAGATATACAGATCCCTAAAACCCTAGCACTCAAGAAGGAAAATGGTGAAGGAGAAGCTCAAACTAGCTAGAACTCAACTTGATCCAACTCACCACAGTTGGAACCTAGCTCACTTGAACTAGGGATAGCTCATCCCAGCTCCATTCAGCTAATCTTAGCAGAATGGCAGCTCAAGAGAGTTCATCTTAGCTCACCCTAGCTCAAGTCAGCACAGATCTAGCTCAACCTAGTTGAGTCTAGCTCATTTTAGCTCCCACAAGTCCATAGGGAGCTCAAGCTAGCTCAGCTGAGTTGACTGGAGTTCACCCCAGCTTAGATCCAGCTACATCCAGCTCCACTCAACTCTAGCCAGCTGAAGAAGAACTCATCTCAGCTCAGGAAGCTCAAGTCCAGCTCTCGGGGATTCAGCTTAGCTCAACTCAATTAAGCTAAGCTACCTTAGCTGCCTCAACTAGCTTGATCCTCCCCGGGAGCACCAGACCCAGCTCACCTCAGCTCAGTATGGTAGAAGCCAACTCACTTTAGCTTGGCTTAGCAACTAGCAAAGAACTAGCAAGCTAAGCCAGCTAGAGTAGCTCCATGCCAGCCTCTTCAGCAGCTGCCAGCTCCAGTTCCAGCTCCAGACTTCTCCTCGTCAGCTCCTCTCTTCAAACCCTAGCTCCAATACCTCCTCCTCTACTCCATAGATAGCTAAGCTAGCTTAGCTTAGCTTAGCTTAGCTAGCAACCAGCTCCTTGGCCATCCACCACCTTCAATTCAACCCTAGCTAGCTCCACCAACTTAAGCCCTACCTAAGCTAGCTATCCTACTCAAGTTGGTGCCACCTCCTAGCGACCTCTTCACCCCACCATCACCACCAAAAGGCACCAATTTTGGCTCCAAAACCTAACCCTAACTACCCCCCTTTTGGGCACCAACATCCACCCCCACATCCACCATACACCTAACCCTACAACCCATCCTAGCCATCCACCTACCCCTCCTTCTAGAACCTTTCTTGGCACCACCTAAGACCCCCTTCTAGAAGCCATTTTGGCACCAACATCAAGGGGTGCCACCACCCATAACTACCCCCTAGGTGTCCCTTGTGTTGGCACCAATTGTCCTTAGCCATAGGATCCCCAACCACCTCCATCTCTCCATCTTAGCCCTCCATTCCAAGAGTCACCTTAGCCCCCTTCCTACTCTACAAAAACCCACCACCTACCACCATTTGAGAGCATCCTCCATTAGTGCATTTTTCTACCTATACCCACCTACACCTACGGCCAAGAAGAAGGAGTAGAGAAGATTAAAGGGGCACATCACCAGCCCTTTTAGTGCCTTCTTCCCCCCACTCTCTTCAACTTGGGCCACGCCAAGGAGGAGGACTTCTCTACTTCAAGGAGGACGGCCAAGCCAAGGAGAAGGACCTAGGGTGGACGTCCACCCTTGGAGAGAAGCTTATGGCACGCCCCCTTTGGGCTTGCTTTGGAGGACATCACCTTGGTGGAGCATAGCAAGAAAGGAGTTGGAGGACTCTTTTCAAGCTTGGGAGCTACCAAGCTTGAAGCAAGAAGCCCTCTTCTTCACCATCTATCTAGAGGATTTGTGTTTTCTTTTATTTATTGTAATTTTTCTAGTAGTAGAAGCATTCATCTACTAGGCTTTTTTGTAAAACACTTTTTCATCAATCTAGTTGCCTTCTTTGCAATTTCTTTAGTTGCATTTTTAATTGCTTTGTTTTTAGCATTCTTCACTCCCTCTACCTAATTATTCTAGGCCTCCACTTTCCTAGAGTGAGCTTAGGGAGTGGATTTACTTGCCACTTTAGAAGTAGTATATTGAGTTGAATTGTAAGTCACTTTCCCGCCACAATTTCGCATGTTGCCTTAATTTCAAAAACATGAAAATGATATATTGAAAAAGACTAAAACGAAAGTTGAGATTTATATTCCAAGCAGGAGAATTAATTTTGCAAACATATTGCCTCCTTCGATGACCCTAGATACCCCACTATCTAGGTTTATAAATTTAAGAGTTGATCAATTTTGCGTGTTACAATGATGTATTTTACAAACCACGTAAAATCCATATCAGTTGGTTCTGGAATTGGTTCGATTTTTTGTTTGTCCAAGCAAAATTTGGGTGATTACGCCATCCGGCATTGTAAGTGTTAGAGAAAGGGTCAGGTTTAGGGTAACCTTGGATGGCATTGGCATCTTCCAAGGTAGGAGGTGCCGAATGGGAGGGGAAAGAATAGTCAAGGTATGAGGGAGCAAAGGTCCCTCCCTGAAACATAGGCAAAGGTTGTTCCGGGTGTGTTTGGTTCATAGACTGAACTAGGTCAACATTGTGAGCTCCCTTTGCTAGGGAGAAGGTTTGCAAGGGTGTCCGGGATTGATTCAAAAGCTTGTCAATTTTCTTGTCTACCATCTCAACTCGATCCAGCTTTTTTGCTATGATGTCCATGTCAACCATCCTTGAATTAGTTTGCACTTTGTAAATTCCACCACGGGGTTGACTGGACCTGTTGAATTCGGTCATGGAGGAGTTATTAAGTGAATTCTCACTCATGGACTCAAACAGTTCGAACACGCTTTCCTCATCTTTGTTTAGAAAATTGCCTCCACATGAGGCATCAACAAAATTCCTAAGGTTGTTATCCAGACCATGGTAGAAGATCTAGGCCAATTGCCACCTTGGAACCTCGCGATGTGGCAATTCCTCAGTAATTCATTAAATCTTTCCCACGCCTCATGAAATTGTTCCCCACCTTGTAGTGTGAATGTGGTAATGGCCCTTCTAAGGGCATTGGTTTTACCTATGGGGAAAATTTCTTCAAGAAGGCATGCCTCAGTTCCTCCCAGGTGGAGATGGGTCTCTCTAAGGTTCTAAGCCAGTGAGAAGCTTTGTTTTTTAGGGAGAAAGGGAACATCTTAATTAAAACAATATCTAAGTTGTTGTCCTTGGTTTCATAGTCCAGGCGATCCAGTCTAGGTCCTCTAGGTGTTGGAAGGGGTCCTCATTTGAGATCCCATGAAAGTGGCTTTGAATTAGGCTAAGGACATTAGGTTTTAGCTCAAAATCATCTCCCCCTTCGGGGACCCTAAGATGTGGCTCGATCTGGATAGCAGACAGATTGTAAAAATCACGGAGAGGCCTTGGTTGGCCTTCGGGAGGTTGTGGTGGGTTAGGTGGGTTTAGTGGGGGTTGCCCTTGAGGGTTTTGCAATCAGTGTATGGCTTGCATGATGGTTTGGATCTACTATTGTTGGAGTTGGTGGTTGGTCAAGATTTGAGCCTGAATGATGGTCATAGCATCAGGTTGAGGTTGGTCCTCAATCTCCTCAATTCTTTGGTCAGCCATTTCCTCAATTCTATCCCTTGAAAAATCAAGTCTCCTCCTGATGTCCCTTTCTAAAACAAACAACTCAGGATGAAGCGATTGTCTTCCATGCATACACTAGAGAAGAACAGGGAGGAGTGCAGAAAGAGACAGGTGCGAGAAAAGTGTGTGCACAATCAAGCAAACAAGTCTAGTCCCTATAGTGTAGACCTAGGTGACCTAAAAGCCTTGGAAAGAGTAATCAAGTCTACAAACACTTAAACCTCCCTTCTCAAAGTTAATCCGGTCAGGTTGATTACGAGTGGATTGATGATTGCACAACAATCATGAAACCTAAATCACCTGAATTAAGCTAGATTCTAGCATAACTTAGGAATAATGCATTCATAGGCATCGTAATTTGCACAATAGTTAGTTTATTAGTCATATAGATAATATCTTCATTTTATGACCTAAAAGAGAGATGATTTTAATCGTAGATGATTAGAAGCCGCAGATGTTAGATCATACCAGACAGATATGATCAAAATGACGATGGGAGTCCAACGGTTCTGAAATCATCCCGATCAGACAAACAGAGCATTGTGTATAGTCCATAGAAGAACGAAGATCATGGAGCCAGATGAAGAATCCAACCACACTGATGGATCTAGATTGACGATCACAGTCCAATGGTGCAAAAATCAACTCGATCGGAGGTCTACAGCACCAGATACAAAGAAAAGAAGATGGACAGACATGATGGAGCCACGTGGCGCCATCGCAGCTGCTCCCTCACCACCGCCCCATCTAGGAAGGCCGCATCGCATGCTGTGGGCCGTTAGATCTCCATCCAATGGTCACAAGCACGCCATGTCTCCTGCCCAGATTGGATAAGCATAAATAGAAATAAACAAGTATATATAACAAAAGGTTTGCATAACGCATTGGCTTGTGTGCACGCGCAGAAGCAGGTGACGCGCGTTCGAGCCGTGCATTGCACAAAATTGAACCAGCGTTAGCTATGCGGGTGAGCACGGGTGCAATTGCGCGATTGTAAGGCCACGTGGCGTGATGAGAGCGAGACATGGACGGATGCGCGATCTCACGCACTTGCTTCGACGCTAAGGCAACGACGCTCGTTACGATTGGACGGTTGACGTTGAGGTGGGTTTTAAAGGTGAGCGGTGAGTGAAGAAAATAAGCATGCATGTGAGGAGGAATCAGAGCCACGCGATCGAAGATCGACGATGCAGCGGCTACCACGTGTCGCTACCAAAGCGAATTCGAGCATTTTAGGTGCAAATGAAGGTATTTTGAGGCCAAATCAAAGCCATTGATCTCCCGATCAATGAATCTGATCAAATAAGTGTTGTTGGACGATTTTAAGGCCAAAATACCCTTTTTGCCCTCCATCAAAACTATAAAAGAAGACCCAGGGCCCCCCAGTTGAAGCATCTCTCTCCCATCAATTCTAGATCTCTTCTACCATCTTCTCTGCAATTATCCGTCTCCTCTGCAACTCCATCCTAGCGCTCTGGATTTAAGGTGCTCCTGCATCTCGCACAAGCATCCCCGGCAATGGCACTAACTTGTTCAGCGCGTAATTCACGTTTTAAAAGATTATTCAGTTGTAGTATAGCACGAAAACACATCGACAAATAATATTTATAAAATCGGTGAGTACCGGGTCGTTTGTAGGGAAGCAATCTCGAAAAATTTTGAATCTAGCAATATGGAAATCAAATTCGGGGATAAGAAAACTAAGATTAACATCTTTAAGGCCATTAAACAATTTGAGGATTGTGGAATGATAGAAGATTATGAAGATCATACTATTGAATATTGTATGGAATTAGGAATATCCCAATCCGATCCTACAGGCCTTGACACCCAAACCAAACAAGAGGTCAGCCCACCAATCACTAACTTGATTCTCAGACCTCTTGAGGGTAACTATGATCCACCATTAGACCTTGTATCCCAAGGACCCAAACATGAACTTAAACCTCTTCCTGATCATCTAAAGTATGTTTTCTTAGGAATTGATCAGACTTATCCAGTAATCATTAGCTCTTACTTAACCCAGACTCAGGAAAATCAATTAATTCAAGTTTTACGAAGAAACAGTAGAGCAATTGGTTGGACATTGGATGATCTAAGGGGAATCAATCCTACTTATTACTCCCATAAAATCTACACTGAGAATGGATGAAGACCCTCCCGGGAAATGCAGAGACGATTGAATCCCAACATGCAAGAGGTAGTGAAAAAGGAAATAATTAAGTGGTTAGATGCAGGAATAATCTACCCAATCTCTGATAGCCCATGGATCAATCCTGTACAAGTGGTTCCTAAGAAATTCGGGCTAACTGTGATTACTAATAACAATAGGGAATTGATTCCAACCGGCACAGCTTCATCTTGGAGAGTCTGTATCGACTACAAGAAGTTGAATAGTACAACAATGAAAGACCACTTTCCACTACCCTTCATTGATCAAATCTTGGAAAAACTAGCCAGCCAAAAATTCTTCTGTTTCTTGGATGGCTATACCAGCTACAATCAAGTAGCCATCCACCTCGATGATCAAGAAAAAATCACCTTCACATGTCCCTACGGAACATTTGCGTTCCGTAGAATGCCTTTTGGATTATGCAATGCACTAGCAACCTTTCAAAGGTGCATGCTTGCAATCTTTTCAGACATGGTGGGTGATTTCATGGAAATTTTCATGGACAATTTTTCTGTGTTCAAGGACTCTTTTGACTCATGTCTGATCAATCTAGAGAAGACTCTACAGAAATGCATTGAGGTGAATCTTGTTCTATCTTGGGAAAAGAGTCACTTCGTGGTTAAGGATGGCATAGTTCTTGGCCATGTTGTGTTTGAAAAGGAGATTGAAGTGGATAAGGCCAAGGTGGACACTATAACTAAACTCCTGCCACCTTCGACGATTAAGCAAGTGAGATCATTCCTTGGACACGTGGGATTTTACCGTCGATTTATTAAATTCTTTCTAAGGTGGAGAGGCCCTTAAGCAACTTGCTAGCAAAAGATCAACAATTTGATTTTTATTCTAATTGCTTAAGGTCTTTCAATCAGCTGAAGGAGGCTATTACACAATCTCCCATCTTACAACCTCCTAATTGGGATCATCCTTTCGAAATCATGATCAACGCCTCTGATTTTGCCGTTGGGGCAATCTAGGGACAAAAGGTAGACAAGAAACCATCCATGATTTACTATGCTAGTAAAACCCTAGATGAAGCTCGAAGAAACTACACCACTACAGAAAAGGAGTTGTTGGTTGTAGTGTTTGCTCTGGAGAAGTTTAGATCTTACCTATTGGGATCTCATGTCACAATCTTCACAGATCACACTGCATTAAGGCACCTGATGTCAAAAAGGGATGTAAAATTGAGATTAATCAGATGGATCCTTCTGTTACAAGAATTTGACTTAGAAATCAAAGACAAAACTAGTACCCAAAATGTAGTAGCAGATCATCTCTCCAGAATCCTGGTAGACTCTACAACTCCACAACTCTGTGATTCTTTCCCTGATGAAACTCTCTTTGACTATTTGCAAACTACCTTGGTTTGCAGATATTGTCAACTATTTGCCCATCGGAAAACTACCCATGGATTGGCCTAAGCATAAGCGGGATAAGTTGATTTTCGATTCCAAATACTACTTTTGGGAAGACCTGAGCTATTCAAAGTTTGCGTGGATCAGGTTATCCGCCATTGTATTCCAGACGAGGAGATCACAAATGTACTAGAATTCTGTCATACTTATGCTTGTGGAGGTCACTTCTTAGGAAAAAAGATGGTAGCCAAGGTACTACAGAGTGGATTGTATTAGCCGTCTTTATTCTGCGACTCATACAACTTCTGTAGGTCATGTATCAATTGCCAAACCTTAGAAAACATGACCAGGAAGGATATGATGCCCCTAAACCCAATCCTTGAAGTTGAGATCTTTAATGCATGGGGCATTGATTTCATGGGACCTTTTACCAATTCATTTGGGTACCTGTACATTCTGGTGGCAGTCAACTACGTATCCAAATGGATTGAGGCCCTCCGGACTCGAACCAATGACCATAAAGTGGTCATGGACTTTGTAAAGAAGAACATCTTTAGTTTGTTCGGTGTGCCCAAAGCTCTGATTAGTGATGGCAAGTCCCATTTCACTCACAATCAATTCAGGACCTTACTAGCCAAGTATGGAGTCACTCATAGAATCTCTACTCCATACCATCCATAGATCAACGGACAAGCTAAAATCTCCAATCGAAAAATTAAAAAGATCCTTCAAAAGACGGTTCGCTCGGATTGGAAAGATTGGTCTACCAAATTCGATGACGCTCTCTAGGCCTATTGGATTGCGTATAAAACTCCAATTAGAATGTCCCCATTTTGTCTAGTCTATGAAAAATCTTACCATCTGCCCGTTGAACTTGAACATAAAGCTTATTAGGCAATCAGAACATTTAATCTCGATCTTGATCAATCTGGACAATAAAGAAAACTCCAATTGACTAAATTGGATGAAATCCCGAATGATGCTTATGAAAGTGCAAGAATCTATAAGAATAAGACAAAGGCTCTACATGACAAATACAACTCCAGAAAAAGCTTTGTCCCTAATCAAAAGGTTTGGTTATTTGATGCACGTTTGAAGCTCTTTCCAGGAAAATTAATATCAAAGTGGATAGGTCCCTTCATTATAAGAAAACTCTACCCTCATGGAGCTATGCTTATCATGGATCCCAAGACTGGCAACGAGACAAAGGTGAATGGTCAGAGATTGAAGCCTTTTATCACGCAAAACTGTGATCCCATTCCCGATGGTCACATCAACCTTCTGGAATCTTCTTAAAGCTAAATCGAGTCTGGCAAATGACGTTAAACTTATTGCTGGCTAGGAGGAAACCCAGTACTCTGTACAGGTAGCTCTACATCCTTTGCATTCATATTGAGCTGGATTAACAAGCATAGTCAGGTGATATCCCCTCCTTTTGCTTATTATATTTTGATTTTCATGCATACATTTCAAATGAGGACATTGTAATAAATAGGCATGGGGGGATGGACATTGCAAATCTTGTCTTTATGTCTGAAAAAAAATGCATTTAGGCATAAAGAATTTTTATTAAGGTTTTATTAGGGATTTATTCTTAAGTTGATTCTTGAGTTTAGAATCTAGTATAATTTCACACTTACACGTAGAATTTGCAATGGATCCTCTGTGAAGACTGATAAACATCTTTTGTTTGTCGAGAAGAAGCAGTGCTTCTTCTTCTAAACCCTTAGACAATAATTAGGGAGTCAGGCAAACTATCTTCTAACAGATCCACTAAACAAGTGTAAGGTGAGAGTAGAAAGTCTACTGGTGATCTAAGCTTAGTATGAGGAATCTTAAACTCTGGATAATGAGATAATGATACTCTGAGTTAGGCATAGTTTTCGCTCTTGATTTCTGTGTACAAGTTCTTAGTGCGAATCTCTTGAGAGCCACCGAATAAGGCTAATTCGCGAAGAGTCAGTTCTGATAATTCTAGGACTGAGGTGGATGGTCATGATCGTCCTTTACGGAATCCTCAACTGAAGGAGGGTATTAATGTTAAGATCAGAAATACACTGTCCTATCCATTCCTTTCCCGGTGCTGAGAATAGCCACTTCCACTAAATAAGCCACCCGATATCCTCTTGAACATCCCCTAATCTTGAATAATGCCTTGTGAATAAAAGTCGTATGTGTTACTGTATTTCATTAGTAGATGTTTGGAAAAGAAAAAAGAAAAAAAAGAGGTATATATGTCTATGCATATAGAAAATATATATATATACAAAAAAAAGAATGAAGTAGAAAAGAAAGAAGGAAAAAGCAAAAAAAAAAAAAGAGTTCATAAGTGTTCTTAGAGTTTATTTCAAGTGTAATGAGGCAACAACACCCATCACCCTTACAATCCACCAAATATAACCTTGACCTACTTTTCTGCATTTCTGGTCGCCTGAATACGGGCTGAGGAATTCTGACTTAGTCATAGAGTTATTAGAACCTAATCAAAGTGTTAGTGCTAGGAGAGACCACCAAATATACTGATAAATCTAGTGAGATTGTGAGCTCAAAAAGAAAGAAAAGAAAAAGAAAAAGGAAGAGAAAGAAAGAGAGAGAGCGAGTACAAAGGAACTAAAGAGAGCACAATTTCTCGCCTCTCTCTGAGTTGAATTATTTAATAATCTGGAAATCTAGGTTCTAAAGTACTAATCTATATATAACACCAGATGAGTGTGAGCAACCAAAAATAAATCCACTTGACTCAAAAATCTTCTACCTAACCCAAAAGCCGAGGCTGAATATACAGGTTACCTTATAACCCTGAGGGGAGAAGTTTGCCTATCCCAATAGATTTTTGCTAAGGGTCAAGTACGAGCTTTAGATGTGGATTGACTTTTCACTTGGATCCATTGCATAGGCTACAACAAAATACAATCGCCATTATCTAGATTACTAAACCTTTGGATAAAAACAAAAGACATAAACCTCTAGTAAAACTCTTAATAAAAATTAGTCATATAGGATCATTTGCATTCAGTCATGCATTTGCTAGGGACTATCATGATTTAGGCATGGGGGTATGATAGCATAGCAATCATGCAACCTAAATCACCTGAATTAAGCTAGATTCTAGCATAACTTAGGAATAATGAATTCATAGGCATCATAATTTGCACAATAGTTATTTTATTAGTCATATAGATAATATCGTCATTTATGACCTAAAAGAGAGATGATTTTAATTGTAGATGATTCAAAGTCGTGGATGTCAGATCAGATAGAATAGATCTGATCAGAACGACGATGGGAGTTCGATGGTTCCAAAATCGTCTCGATCAGATAACTAGAGCATCGTGTGCAGTCCATAGAAGAACGGAGATAATGGAGCCAAAGGACAAAGATCTGAGCCTCAGATGAAGAATCCAACTGCACATATGGATTCGGATCAACAATCGTAGTCCAACGACACAAAAATCAACTTGATCGGAGGTCTACAGCACCAGATATAAAGAAAAGATGGATAGCCATGATGGCACCACGTGGCGCCATCATAGCCGCTCCCTCACCACTGCCCCATCTAGGAAGGCCGCACCGCATGCTGTGGGTCGTTGGATCTCCATCCAACGGTCATGAGCGCACCACGTCGATCGCCTAGACTAGATAAGCATAAATAGAAATAAATAAGTATATATAAAAAAGGTTTGCGTAGCGCATTGGCTCGCGCGCACACACGGAAGTGGGTGACACGCGTTTGAGCCATGCGCTGCACGAAATTGAAGCTGCATTGGCTGTGCGGGTGCACGTGGGGGCAATTACGTGATTGTAAGGCCACGTGGCGTGATGAGAGCGGGCCGCGGGCGGACGTGCGATCTCACACACTTGCTTCAACGCTAAGGCAGCATCGCTCTTTATGATCAGACGGCTAACGTTGAGGTGGGTTTTGAACGCGAGCTGTGAGTGAAGAAGACAAGCGTGTGCGTGAGGAGGAATCAAAGCCGCATGATTGATCGTGCAGCTTACTCAATTCAGTAATTAAGTTAATTTCACTTAATTAAGAGTAGAAAAAGTCACTTAGTTTAACTCAAAATTGTGTCGGTTATGTAGTATAGGGTAGAATTAACCTAACATTTTAGAAATTTTTACTGGTTGAGTCCAGGTCGTTCACTGGGAGGTATAATTTTTTCTAAATTCACCAATTATCTTTTATTTTCTTAATAAGTTTAGGAGGTATAACTAAGTTGATTTTAAAACATGAATTTTGACAAAATATTTAAACTATAAAGAATATACAAAATTCCATATGAAAAACATATTTACTCAAATGATGTACTTTATTAACAAGTAAACATGTTAGTTTTCCAATTTTATTCAAAAGAAATTAAGGCAATAAAAGTTGTTCTATTAAAACATGACTTATTACAATTAAGAACAAAAAGAAATGAAAATGATGCAAGAAAAATAATATCCTTTCGTTACTTCTTCAGCCTCTCTCTTCTTCTCCTGCCTTCTCTTCCCTTAGTCTTCTTCTTAGTCCTTCTTAGTAGTGCCTGTTCTCATCCTTAGCCATCAGCTTCTTCCTTCAGCTTAACCTTTAGCACTTAGCCATCGACTTCTCTTTCAATTCCCTTAGACTTAGCCTTCAGCTCTTCTTTAAGCCGACTGAACTGGGTTTTTTCACTTTTTTAACTAAAAATTATTTTATTTGCGACGAGGTCCTTTCGAGGATACACAGCACCCTGAGACTAGGGTGGGACCAGACTCTACTCAGTCCTCGCCTAATCTCAATTAGGTTCGATTTCGGTTTATAGTTTCGAGCCAATCTGGCTCAACCAGCCTCCCAGGCCTTGCCCTCCCAGGGCCACACTTGCTCACGCCTATGCAAGCGCACACCCACAGGCACACAAGCCCGCACACACAAGTACATATGCTCAGATAGGTTCAAAATGCTCAGATCGGTAACCGGTGCGCCGAGCGCTGACGACTGGGAAGCCCATGTAACAAATTGCTTTTGTTCCCAGGCACATGCTCAGAGACTGACGATGTGGGACTATCATAGCCCCTTCCAGACCCAACTTCAAATGATCAAACTTCCAGCTCAGAGCTCTGTTTCAAGTGATTTAAAGTTTGTTAGAAAGCTCTAAGATAGATCTACACAATTGCAGGGTCAATTTAAGGTTTAGAAGATGTTTTCCTCTTCAATTTGAAGAGTAAAATTAGGGCTTCCTACGGGTTATTATTGCCTGGAAATGATTTTTAACTTCATAGAGTCCTCAGATGGACTTTTCTCTCTTATTTAAAGGTTTGTACAGGTTATGCAAGTTATTTTGCATCTGTTGGAGTAGTCTCTAAGTTCACAAGACCTTCAGGAATAGCATGAAAGCTCTACACTTCTCTGAAAGCTTCAGAGATCAAAATTTCAGACTAAAAATAGATGAACAGACACTTAAGAATGTTTCTAATCAATTTCAAATAATTCTAAGGATTAAAACTAAATGATCTGGGCAGGATTCATGTTCAAATTTCAACAAAATGGCACTGCTGTTAGTTTGGGTTCAAAATTAACCCAAATTGACAGAGTTCAAATCCTATCAAAATACATGTTTGAGCTCAATTAAATCTCTCTAAAATAATCCAACAGAATGTCAGAATCTGTTTAAGCTTCTCAATTCATCAAATCATGCTCGGATTCAGAATATCAAACTCATGTTTGACTATAAGGCCTCAAGTTTGACTTTCTGTTCAAAGCCTTCTCCCAAGAAATTTAAGCCTCAACTAGAGTCTCCTCAACACCAGGGACTTATTCAGATCTTCAGATAAGTGTTCTAACCCTGATTTCTAGGGTTTCAGGCTTGCCACCTAAGGTTCAAAATGACTTTGTTCGTCAGAAAGATTCAGAGGTTGTTACAGTGGAATGAGGTCATGAACGGCTTCAGTGCATCGCACTGAAGCTTCTAGGATCCTGAAATTCTTATATCTCTTTATTAGACTTCTCCAACTCCACCGGAGTTGGAGAAGATGAACTTCAATCTTTGGCTCCAGACACTAAATCTTCAAACAAATATCCTCAAGTTAATCAGTGATCAGATTTGAATCAATCTGGAGCTTCTCAACAAATTCTAAAGGCTGAAGTACAGATTTGGCTCGCCGGAGCTCCGGTGAGTCCAGAAAATATGAAAACTATGTACTGATTGTTAAAACTTTCCATTTTTAATCTGGAAAGGATCATGAAGTTGCAAGGAACCTCAGAATCACATTTAATTCCTCATTATTTCCTTAGAGTTAAGATTTGACAGTGAATTCATTTCTTTAAAAATCTGATTTGAATTAAGCTCAGGACTTGTTTTACCACTCAATTGAGCGGTTAAAACAAGTCAATAGATAATAGTAGTCATAATTATATAGTTAATTAGTAGTTTGAACTGCTCCTGAGCTGCCACTGACAGCAAGCTCAAGAGCTTAATTAAGATTGGGCATTTAATTTATATGTGATAATAATATGTATTATAGTGTCGATTGGGGTCCATAAGTGATGGATAAATGATGAAAGACCCAGTGAAGGTGAAATTAAGCCTACTACTGTCACCATGGACAGTGACAGTAGTTGGTGGAGGTGAAATGTGAATTAGGCGATTAGATGATTAATTAAACGATTAAATGTGCTAGAAGTGATTGTGAGGGTTAAAGGAAGGTGTACAGTGAGTTAAAAAGACAAGATTAAAGCTCTGGCGAGCTCAAGGAGTTCGCCGGAGTCGGAGAAGATGAACACTAAAATTCAAAAATTACTGTAATCTAACTACCTAAACTAACTAACTAAGCTAACCTACTCCTACTCCTACTCCTAATCTATTGTTACCTAGACGAAGGGGTCAATAGGGTTCCGCCGAAGGTTCATAGCAGACGACGAAATCAGAGGGTGGAGGAAAGATCTCCAGCGGGCGGATTTGAGGTGGAGTAGAGGATTCCTTTGGTCGGCACCTATGTCAGAGATGCGGCAGACCATGGCTGATCTCCTCGGCTGATCAAGATGGATGGAGGAAGTCGGAAAATGAGATGGAAAGTCACCAGAGTTTTGGACGAATAGCCTATCGAAGTCAGCTACAGTGTTAGAAGAGGGAAGGGAGCCAACTTGAGTAAAATCAGAGGGGTGAGGGGGTATATAGTAGTTGGCGATGAAGAGAGTGACGGGGTCTGGCCGAAGAAGGAGCTTGAGGAGCTTAACCTCCGATGTCGTCTCCGACAACGGTGAGGTTATCTCCCATTGGAAATTAGGATTTTCGGTTAATCCAGACCGGCGGATGAAGAGGAGGTGGTGAGCGCAAGCTGCAAGAGCTTGGACAAAGAAGAATGATGTTGGTAGGGCGGTAATCGCGCGGTGGCGTGACTCTCTGTCGCTAGCCGTTCGTTCGGCTAAAGAAGAAGAAGAAGAAGACAAAGAGGGACTTAAATGTAATGAATCTTAAGGACCTATGTGAGAAATAAAAACCTGATTGTAATGAATATTAAGGACTAAAATGTAAACTCAGGTTTTGAAGGTTTATTTTAACTTAGATCGTTTTCAACTTTTTATATATGTTAGTAAATAAGGTAAATATTATGTTTTCACCTTGAATTTACATTTTTGACCTTTTTATATTAATTTATTAGATTAAGTAAAATCACTTAAGTTATTATATACTTAGGTATACATTATATTTAAGTTACTTAACTTATTAATTAAGGGAATGATTAATAGAATTTTGAGTCCAAATATTAACCAAATTGTTAATAATGTTAATTGAATGATAAAATGTTATTTGTAACTTATTTTAAGGTCCTTTACTAAATGTCTCTTATTCTATAATTAACCCTTATATGTTCATAACCTTAGCTAATTAACTAGGAAGATTAGTTAATTAGGGGTAATTAGAGATCATGATGAGTGTCTCATCAGTGATCGAAGATAGATAACGCAGCGACTGCCACGTGTCGCCATCGGAGCGAATCTGAGCGTTTTAGGTGCAAATGAAGATATTTTGAGGCCAAATCAGAGCCGTTGATCTCCCAATCAATGGATCTGATCAAATAAGAGTTGTTGGACAATTTTAAGGCCAAATATCCTTTTTTCCCTCCACCAAAACTATAAAAGAAGACCCAGGGCCCCCCTAGTTGAAGCATCTCTCTCCCATCAACTCCAGATCTCTTCTACTGTCTTCTCTGCAATTCTCTGTCTCCTCTACAACTCCATCCCGATGCTTTGGATCTGAGGTGCTACCGCATCTCGCACAAGCATCCCACAAGCGGTGTCATTTCTCTGCCACTTTCTTCTCTCTCTCTTTCTCTCTTTCTCTCTATCTATCTCTACTTTTTGCATAGCAATTTATTTTGTGAAAAACTCTTTATCAATGCAATTAAATTTGATCTTATGGATATCTGATTCCTCTTTATACATATATACATATATAAATACCTGTTAGAACTAGTTTTATAGAAAAGCTTCTGTTAAAATCGAGATTGCCTCCTTGAGAACGACCCGGTACACACCGATTTTATAAATATTATTTGTCAACATGTTTTCATGTTGTACTACAACTGAATAATCTTTTAAAATGTGAATTACATGTCGAACAATTGAGGGGAAGGTTCTTCCTTTGGCTCATGTCGCCGGTTCCTTTGTACCCCACAATCACGGTCGTTTGACACTTCCCGTAGCCTAGACACCAGATTCATGATGAGAATTAAGGCCAAGCACGTGACAAACCCAATCACTCTTCCAGGACTTAGATTAGTCCTACCTAGGGCACGTCACTCCATTTTAATATGGGGCTAGGTTAGTGCTTGTGCTTAAGATATGTGATGAGGCGTTGTTGGGGGTTGTGCCTCTTAGTTAATCCAATTGAGAATGTGTGTGCACTCAACAAACATGGTTTTCAAGCAAGGCTTTTAGGATGTGGTGTCTTTTAATGATTCTTTCTTGCTTTAGTGATTGTTAGGGTTGAAATTTCTCAATGGATTCAGATAATGTTTAAGTAGGCATGCAATGTTTTGCACACAACGAATGATAGTCAATTTCCTTTTGAGAGAATGATGTGGCCCTAGAAAAACAACCCTAATGTATTCACCCTAGAGTTCATGCAATTCTACCAAGTGAATTGATTTTAGTTGAAGTGGTGCGGCCAAGTACAAAGCATGGATTGCTTCATAAACACCACTCGAAAAGAAAAGAACACTCCAAAAGGATTTTCTTCAAAATCATTAGAGTGTATTTTTTGTTTTGGTGATGGATTTGAGATGTGGGTCAAGTATTCATTCACCATGCCATTTTTTGAATTTATAATTTTTTTTGGATTTTTAAGCAAGCAAAGAAATAACTAACCTAGGGTTTATGCATGACCCTAGATGAATTTTTTTTTTTAGATAATGGAGAGATGAGACTACGCTAGGTAAAGTGATACTAACAAAATTTCTTTACCGCACTTTGCTCCAACGCTATCAATGAGGATTGCTCTCCTCTTGTTGCTGACGCACTGAGTTCCTGTAACCAAAGAATGAGAGAGAAAACAGGGTTAGAAATATGAATACCAATGAAAGGATAAAAGAGACAAAAAGATCCGTTGCCTCCCTGGCAACGGTGCCAAAAACTAATATCATCGAAACGCGATAAGTTAAATAAGTCGTTATAGCATGCGTTTATGACATCAATTTTAAATGAAGATATGGATTAGGTGAGTCCAAGTGTCAAACACAAGGAGGCACAAAATTGGATTAGTTTGTCGCTTTAAGGTGTCACAAAAATCTTTGTTTTGTTTGCTTGTGAGAAAACGAGAGAGAGAGAGAGAGATAGAGAGAGAGTAGGGTTAGAGATTTGAGATTATAGCATGGTGATTACTTGTGCATGCATGAAACATGATATGATGAAACAAATGGAAATATATTGCATACATAAAATTGTTTCACAAGTACAATGCTAAAAGAAAGCTTTAAAACACATAAGCATTAAACTAGGGTAGAGAGGTGCGAAATGGAGAGGCCAGGCAGTCATGGTGGTGGATGGGCTTCCGTCGATAGATCTGCAACTCTCGGAGAATGTGAAAGGTGTGCTAAGTAGAGCTAAGGAGAAGCTAGGAAGGGATGATCATAAATGGAGTGGGTGTGGGGGTTTTTATAGAGAAGGAAGGGTTTCTATATTAGGCACGGGCTTTAGTGACGTCCAGGACATCATTAAAACCATTCCAAAAGTGTCGGTGAAGGCCTCCTTCTGCTGCTCCATCACGCTTGCATGCTTCTCCCCTCATGCGATCCATGTGCGCTGGCTCAAAGCCATCCGATTGACGATCGATGGCCTAGATCGCGCATGAATGCGCGCTCAAATCGCGCCTCAAGTGCGCTTAGGGCGTGTGTCATCTGCACATGCGCGATGGATGCGTGAGAGTGCACCATGTAGCATGCCTCCCGACCACTCGATCATCGATCAGCGGCTCAATTTCGATCACGTGCGTCCTCTGCTGCTGATTTGAGCCTTGCCAAGTCTCGAACGTACATCTTGCGTGAGCGAGTTGAGGCACTCTCCGCCACGCTGCGAGCGTGCATGGTCACACGGATGTTTTTGCTGCAGAGAGCGTGGAGACATCTCAGCCATTGGATGGAGAACTAATGTAGACACATCTATTTAGGTTAAAATGCCTATTCATGCATGTTCCTAGGCTTAGATTTGCATTTCATGTTATAAATTTGCATAGCATGCATCATTCTACATTTAGAGTAGTTGTATATAATTTAGGATAATTGTGACCTTTTTATGGTCAGGAAAGAAGATTTATTTTAGGGCCTCGGATGGATAATCGAATCATATGGATCTGGTCAAGATGACGATTGGAGACTAACGCCTCCGAAATTGTCTAGATCAGAGTCCCGTAGCATCATATGAAGTTCAAGGAAGATCAATGGCCAAGAGGGCAATGCGACATCCTTATGGGCTTCAAATGAAAAATTTGACCATACGGATGGATCCAGAGTGACGATCGCAATCCGGTAACGCGCAAATCAACTCGATCCAAACATCGTGGCACCCTTTGCAACAGAAAGAAGAATGGACGGCCCAGATGGCACCACGTGGTGCCATCCAGGCTGGCCAACACCGGCCAGCAGTCCCAGCACCAACTCCTCTTCATCTGCATCATCAATTCTCAGCCGTTGGATCTTGATCCAATGACTATGATTACTATCCTTCACAAACCTACAATGATTATGGATGTCTATCCTTTAATGAAGAAACCAACCTGATCTACAATCAGGAAGGATATGCTGATTATAACACTTACCCTCCCTAGTATTCCACTGAATATAGGTTGCCACCATCCTTTAAACAACTTGAAACAACCTACTATCAGGGAGGGACCCGAGAACCTCGATATCTTGACTCTCCTAGATTTAACTCGAACTCACCCAACCCTGAATCGAATCAGTTGGTTCAGGTGAACCAGATCTAGGATAGGGTATTGGCTATTTTGAGGAACACTATACAATCTTTAGAAGCTCAGCCAACACCATGCACTAATGTATTGGAGCCTATGATCAAAATGATTGATGAGGTTAATAGTTTTCTATTGGATTTGCTTCAAAGTGTTAAGGATAGGGACCTGAGTGAGTCTCTTCTTGGGAAATTGTCGAGGTTGAGGATGAAATTTGTGGTTGCCCTAGTCAAATCTTGGGATGTTTCTCAAGATGAACCCCCTTCAAGAGAGCCAATGTCTGAACCCGCTTAGGTGCCTATCCGGGGGGATAGAAATTCTAGGATTAGAGATGACCAGGTTGGTCTAGAGCAACCCTTTGAGGATGAATCGAGTTTCTCACCTGAGATCCCAGAGCCAGGGAGCGAGAAAAAATGTCTCTAAGGATCAGGAAATGACATGCGATTTTGATACATATATAAATGAGGATCATGAATTCCTTGACTTTGAAGGTAAAGAATCTTTTGGTGAAGTGATGAGAAGCTCATCATGGTCTCTAATTACCCCTAATTAACTAGTCTTCCTAGTTAATTAGCTAGAAATATGTAAATATATGGGTTAGTTATTAAATAAGGGATAAATAGTAAAGGACCTTAAAATAAGTTAAAAATGCTATATTATCATCCAATTAGTATTATTAATAATTTAATTAATAATTGGACTCAAAATATTATCAGTAATTTATCTAATTAATGTGTTAACTAGCTTAAGTACAATTTATATCTAAGTATGTAATAACTTAAGCAACATTACTTAATTAAATAAATTAAGCTAAAAAGGTCAAAAATGTAAATTTAAGTCCCTGAAACTTCTTCTTCTTTCCTTCTTCAGCCTCCTCGATGGCTGACGATAGGAGGTGCCTTCACCGTCCGATCACAGCATATCTGAAGCCATTCCTTCCTCTTCAAGCTCCAGGAGCTTGTGCTCACCATCTCCTTTTCATCCATCGGTTTGGATGAAGCTGTAATCCCATTTTAGGGTTGGAGATGACCTCGCTGGCGTCGGAGAAGATGCCGGTAGTTACTCCACTCCTAGCCTCTTCTCCGTCCAGATTCAACCTCCGTCTCAGTTGCCGCCACCTATAAATACCCCTCCACACCCTCGATTTTCATGAAGTTAGCTCCCTTCCCTCTTCTTCACTGAGCTAACCGATAGGCTATTCTTTCCAAACTCCGGCGACCTTCCTCCGCTTCATCCGTCTTCCTCCATCCATCTTTGATCGCTCTGGATCTCCGCCAACGTCAACCAAGTCTTCTGGTGAAGCGCTGACTAGGAGCTCCTCTACTTCACTTCACAAACGCCCGCCGTACTTCTTCCTTCAACCCTCTGATTTCTTCCTCCATTAAGGACAATCGACGGAGATCTTCTACCTCCTTCGTCCAGGTAACAGTAGGTTATGTAAGTAGATTAGTTAGGATAGTTAGGTAGATTAGATAGGTGTAATGCTAGATTTCCATTCGTCTTCTTCAGCTCCGGCGAGCTCATTGAGCTTGTCAGGAGCAAATTTCTTGTCTTTTTAAGTCACCGATCACCTTCCTAAATCATTCATGAACATTTCTATCACTTTTAATCACTGAATTAATCTTATATTCGCCTAAATCACATCCACCTCCAGCAACTACTCCTGCTGTCCATGGCAAAAGTGGTTGAGCTTATTCCACCTCCACTGGGGCTCTCCACCATTTATCCATCACTTAAAGGTTCCTATCCTCACTTTAATTTAAGTAATTACCCTCTATAACTTAAGTGCCCAATTTAATTTAATCTCCTGAGCTCGCTATCAATGGCGGCTCAGGAGGAGTTCAAATCATTAATTATCCACCTACAAACCATCGCAAATACCTTTTGACTTGTTTTCTCCACTCAATTGTGTGGGAAAACAGGTCTTAAGCCTAATTACAAGCAAAACTTGTTTACTGAGAATTCACTACTTAATTTTCACTTTAATGAATAATTAACGAAATTAATGTGTTCCTGAGGTTCCTTGTGACCTCAGGAAGCTTTTTAAATCATTAATGGCATGTTTTAACAACATCTGTACATTTTTGCCTTTTTCTAGACTCACCGGAGCTCCAGCGAGCTCCGACGAGTCAAACGAGCTCTTCAGCCTGTAGAACTCAGTGTCAAGCTCCAGATCATCGATTTGAAGTTCACTGATCATGTTGAAGAAGTTTATTTGAGGTTTTAATGTCTGGAGTTTCTGTTAGATCTTCATCTTCTCTAACTCCAGCAGAGTTGGAGATGACTGATAGCTAGGGTTTAAGTCTTATTTAAAAGGTCTAAAAGCCTCAGTAACTCACCCTGATACCATTCTTATAAGTCAATCACTATAAATGACTTTGGTTTGTTCTGTCGAACAAACTTCTTTAGAATCTCAAGCGATAGGCCTGGAACCCTAAGAATCTTAACTGAGTCATCCTTCTAAGGGTCTGAATATGTTCCTGAGGATAAAGAGAAGTTATCTAAGGCTTTAATTTCCTTTGAAATGGTTAAATTCAGAAAGTCAAAGTTCGAGGCTTTATGGTCAACCTTGAGTCTGATTCATGTGATTAGGATTCAATCAGATAAATTGAAGAGTTCAATCTATTCCTGTGATGTTTGTAAATGATTTTAAATCAATTTGGATGAGCTCTGATCAATTTTATGAAGGAAATTGATTTCTGTCAGTTTGGGTTATTTTTGAACCCAAACTAATGACAATAGGTTTGTGATGAAATTCAAGTGGATAATCTGCCCAGATAGATTCTTAACAACCTCTAAAGGTTGTTTGAATTGATTAAATAGGTCTTTAGCTATCAGTTGGACCTTTCAGAACTTGAATTGCAGTTCTGAAGCTTATTGGTGAAGCTTTTTAGCTTCTGCACCTTCCCTAAAGCTTCTTAGAGCTCATTTCCTTCACCAATAGTTGTGGAATCACCTTCTGAACCTATTCAACACCTCATCTGGAGATCAAAAGACCATCTGCAGGATCTTAGAGCCAAACTTCATTTCTGCAGCCAATTTAGTCATAACAACCTAGGTCCTTTGCCCTTCAAATCAAAGAGCTAAACTTTCCCTGAGTATCAAATTGCTACTCCAATCATGTAGAACAACCTAAGAGCTTTCCAGCAAGCTTTCATTTGCTTGGAACAGTGCTTTGAGTTGGTTGGAATCATCATCTGAAGTTCGGACTAGGAGGGGGAAACATAGTCCCACATTGGTGGAACTGGAGCGACCACCTCGGTATAAAACTAATTTGTGTTTTAGGCTCTTCAGTCAACAGCGCAGGGTGCATGAAAGAAATCTGAGCATATGGGTGTGTGTGTGGGCGCATGCGGTGCGCGTGCCTGGGTGTGTGTGCGCTTGTGGGCGTGCGAGTGTGGGCCCATGAGGGCATGTGCATGGGGCCTGGGAAGCCATGAGCAGGATGGGCTTGAGACTATGCGAACCGGAAATAAATCGAAACAAATAAAGACCAGGCTTGGACCTAGTAGGGTCTTGTCCCACCCTGAGAAGGGTATTGTGTATCCTCTACCAGTCCAAGCCGCCAATCAAAAACCTAATTTTTGGTTCAAAGGGTTAGACAGGTTTGGTTCAGAAGGATTGCAAAGGTTCAGAAGAGAAGGAGAAGAAGAAAAGGAAAGGAAGAGAAGGAGAAGAAAGGAGAGAGCTCGTAAAGAAGAAAAGAAAGGTTGAATAGGCACAAAGGCTAAAGAGAAATAACAGGCAGAGTAAGAAAGAAAAGAAAGAGAAGAAGATGTGTATAAGAGAAGAGCTCGAGAAAGATTAAGAGATAAGTAAAAAGAGAAAAGAGTGAAGAGAGAAAGGTAAAAGAAGAAGAAGAGAAAGAAAGAGGCTGAAGACAAAAAAGAAAAGTTAGTGGTTTAATTTCTTACATTTTATTAATTTCTTTTGAGCTTAATGTTGTAATAAGACATATTTTCATTAGAATTATTTTCTCTCACCTTAATCTCTTGTAAATAAAAAGAAATAAACATGTTTACTTGTTTGTAAAAGAAGATCATTTGTGTAAATGTGTTTCCTTATGAAATTTTGCACATTCTTCTAATTAGAAATCATTAAGCAAAATTCATGTTCTTAAAGTAAATTTAATTATACTTTCCATAAGTAGCTTAGATTTAATGGTGAATTCTAATTAAGTTATGCCTCCCAACGAATGACCTGGACTCAACCAGTTAAAAGAAATAAAATCTAAAATGTTAGGTTAACTTGACCCTATACTACTTAATCGACATAAATTCGAGTTGACCTAAGTTACTTTCTTCTGCACATAATTAAGCACAATTAACTTAATTAACTGTGTTGAGAAAGATAACCATCATGAAGTCTCACTTGAACTTAAGGAAGAGGATTTTAGTGAGACAAATGGGCTCGAGGAATCTGACGAACTAGTTGATAGCCCAATTATTGAAGTTTTGGATTCGGTTGGGGCTAACTTGGGGGATTCGAATCCTCATTTACTAGAAGATTCAATCAATAGCCCCATTCCTCATCTGCACCCCGAAGAGTTGACTTCTGAGATCATTGTGCCTAAGTCAATCTTGATTCAGCCACGATTTTTGGACTTGGGAGAATCATATGGGGTGAATGATATGCTAGAGGTCCCGGAGCCTGAGCTCTTGATGTTGGAGGATAGAATTGATGAAATAAAAATTTGGGAGGCTAATTCTGAGGGAACTTTGGTTTTGGATCTAAGGGTACCTATTGACCTGAAACCACCTACTTTCTACCAAGACCCATACGATATCTTTCATGTGCAACCCATGCTCGAAATAACTGATTATTTTTTTGAGCTGAATGTTAAGTGGACATTTGAACCTAGTGAAACAAATCTACCCATTGTCTACCACTTTAGTCTTGGGTTGCACACCACCAAACCATAGGCTCAGCCTCGCAAGCACAACAATCTTCGGTTCTGGGTGATTTTCATCCAGAACCTTAGAACTACTCGACCCTGGGGCATGGGTATGCACCATAATCCAGTCCACATTTGTGGACATCTTATGCCGGAGGGTTTAAGGATCAATATTTTTATTTTGATTCTAACCTGCACTTGTGAATTCTCAATTTCTTCCTTGTACGTATGTTATGCCTAGCTAAAGGCATTAAATTTAACACGTGTTTATATCTCACATTCCCTGCGGAGCTGACCGGATTTCTCACGATATTCAGGTGATATTCTGTTTACTCCGCCTTTTCATGTCTTTATTTGTACAATGACGACATTGCATCATTTAGGCATGGGGGGTGGATACTTTATCCTAAAATCATTTTGTTAACTCTATAGAATTTCTTTAACTTTTTTTTTTTAATTCAAAAATACAAAAAAAAAATAGAATTAGGAGAAGAGAACTTAGGCCTTTAGGTGTTATTCACTTTAGGAAATGATATGAGAGGACCTAAACACTTAGATTCTTCAGGTCTTCGAGCTTAATTAGCTCAGGTTGTCCACTCGAATGTGGACTTAGTCTTGAGTCCTTGCCAATTCAAATTCATTTTAATTTGGTAAATAAATTGGGATGATAGGTATGCGACTTATCAACCCACCCTTTGATTTGAGGGGACTTTAAGCCTAAGCATTTGCACACATTTTGCACTAACTCACTTTTCGGGGGTTTATTCAGAAATTGGGTAGCTAATGAATCATCTAGGGTGGTATGGCTGGCAAATTGTCGGTGGTAACAGCTCATCGGCTAGTTATCCAGAGTTCAGCCACAAGACCATTTTTGTCGTACTGCCTTTAGGTAAATCTTAGATCAATGAAGCCAACTACTTAAAAGAAAAAATAAGAAAATAAAAAGAAAAAAAATAGAAAAAGGAGAAAAAAAAAGAAAACCACACTTCACCACATGAGTATGGATGGCAAGTTGTCGTGGGTAACAGCACATTGGCTAGTTGTCTAGAGCCCAGCTCATAAAAATGCACAATAATTCCCAAAACACTTAGGGAAGAAGCAGGGAAGTAGAATAAACTAGGGAGATATATATTAGGTTCACCCATGTGTTGACTGAAACGCTGGTAGGCAACCGGGTTTTATTGTTATAGCGTTGTAGTATAGCCAGTTATTGCCAACATTTCAAATATAAAATTTTTTACTCGGAAAATAAAAGAGTTCCCGAGGTCGAACTCAGGGAGCAAGTTGTATTCTAGAGATATACATGTTTCTTTTACAAAAATAAAGAAAGAGAGAGAGAAAGAATTTGTTGTCTTCTTTTCTCTTTGTTTTCTCCTCGTCTCAGATCTTCTTCTTCTTTGTCTGCAGAGGTGATGTTCTTCTTCTGCAGTGGTGATGCTCTTCCTTCTTCTTCTGTCTTTCTTCAGATCTTCTTCTTTCTTCTTTGTTTTTCTTCTTTCAGTTCTTCCCTTGTTCTTTTGTGTTCTCCTCTGCCTCGCCTTCTTCTGTTGTTCTTCAGATCTCCTTTCTTCTTTTCTTTTTCCAGTCAGGACGTCGCCCCTCCTTCTTTCTTCTTTTCCCTTCAGGACGTCGTCTGATTTCCAAATCAGACGACTTAAACTGCCTGTTGCTACAGTGTCTCCCTCAGCTTCCTTCTTCTTCCGCGGTTCTTCTTCTTCACCTGTGCCTGCACACTTCAGAGCTTACGTCAGAGGACAAAACCTACTCTACCCTCTCCCCCCGCGTCTCTCTCTCTCTCTGAAACCACTCTTGGGAAAGCTCTCCCAGAGCTGCCGGGTAATCGGGTTCGGGTCGCGCCCGGGTCCAGGCCCACCGGCGTGCGTGGTGGGCGAGGAGTGCAGGTCAGTCTAAGTCGGGTCGGGTCAGGTCCGCGGGGCGTGAGCGCGGACGAGACCGGGTAACCGGGCGGGTGAAGGGGACCTCACCCCATGTGCTGAGGCAGTAAGGCTAATGCACAAAATCAATTTAAACAGTGGAAAGGTTGTGAGGCTTACCGATGTGGGACTAAAAGCAGACCTCTCCTCGCGTGCGCCTGCTGGGAGACCGCGGCCTAGCTTCTGCAGCTGCGGCTTCGATTTGCGTAGGTTGCTGGCTGGCTGCCTTCGCAAGACTCCCCGTAATCCGCAGCAGCTGGAGACCTGGAGTCCTCAAGCCTGGAGCGCGGGAGAAGCTGCTTCAATGTGCGTTAATGGCGGTCGAACCTCAAAATCTGTCGGGCACAAATATGGCCTCTCGGCCTGATCAAACCACTGGGGAACCTTCGCCGTGGCACGGCGAAGGTGAGGAGCTACGCGGCAAGCCGCAAGGTGGTGTCTGGCGGCAGCCCTAGGTTGGACTGCAACCGGAGGAATGGGTTTGTTCGGGGGAGCGTTACGGAGGTGTGGAGTGGCAGTGGAGGGGTGGGGGGTGCTCAGTGTGATGAGGCGGAGGTTCGGTGAGGGTCGGCGAGGTGTGTGAGGCTATGGAGCGATGGGAACATCTCGCCGGAGGGTGGCCGGAGTCGAAGGGGGTGACGATGGTCAGGGTCGGTCTAGGGCTTAATTGAACAAATTGAAACCGGGGAAAGAAAGAGGAGAGGAAGGGAAGTAGTTCTAATTTACTTGCAGGGACGAAGGGGGAGCAGTAGGGCGACAGTCGTATCGACTGTCGCCGGAGAAGAAGATGCTCAGGGAAAGGGGCGGCGGCGAGCAGAGAGCCGGAGAGGCGCCAGCTGGGTGCGGCGTGGCGCGGGAAGAGCAGGGGAGGAAGTCTCTGCTGTTGGTATTGCGGCAGAGCTAAGAGGAGGAGGGGGAGGAACCGCCGGAGCTGGTGAGCGTCTGCCGGAGAGAGAAGAGAGGAAAGTTGGGGGTTTTCTCCGTCAGATCCGAGCTGCCCCGGTTGGTGGAGCAACGGGGGGTATTTATAGGGATCAAAACAGGGAGGGAGGCGGAGGGAGACGACGTGTCTCCCTCGCCGGAGGATGGCCGGAGACGAAAACCCATACCGTCCGTGCGTTCGCACGGCCGGTATGGTGGACTACAGCGACCAGGGGGGTGTCCCTGCGACGGCTGACAACGCAGGGCACCCCTGGTTTACTTGCCAGGCTTTCCCCCTCACCCTGCGCGGCGCCATGCTCCGCGCAAGGTCGCCGGAGCATGGTGCTGGCCGGTTTTGCAGGGGGGACCTAAATGCAAAGAACGAAGGAGAGTTAGGGGCCAAAATGCGACGGTTCAAAAGTTGAGGGCCAAAAAGTAAATATATGAGGACCAAAGTGTAAAGTCGGTCAAGGAGGTTTCTTCTTAGGCTCAAGTTTTTATACATGATTAATTAGGACCTAAGGAATCTGATGGTGAATTTTATTTCTATATTAAACCTTGTTTGACCGGTCAATTTATGCGAAAACCCAGATTAAGTTATTAATTGGGCATGGTTCTCAATGTAGGTCAAAAAGGGTTCTGAAGGCCAAATTGAAGGTTCTAAACCCTAGAGATTATTTTTCTATGAATTTTAGAGGGTTTATTCTATTTTTATTTTTCCTCGAACCTCATGAATTGAAGTGGGTTGTTTTAGGGTTACAGATTATCATTTAGTTCCTTGGAATTGCTGTAGCCCTTGCTAGATCATCTCATCCCGCTTTTATTCTTATTAAGTTGCTTTGACCTATGTTTGGACCCTGAATTACCCTGTATGCAGATTGTACTGGTAAAATTGCATTTTTACCCCTTATGACTTGTTTTCTCCTTAAACTCAGAATTTTCTGAGTTAAGCCTTCCCTTGAGTTATGTAGGAGCTTTTATCCTTTGTATTGGGTCAAAATGAGCTAGTTATGGCTCATGATGAGGTTCTCATCATTGACCCCATAAATAATAGAAGTAGGGAGAAAGCTACTGTTCGAAAAGATAAACCTCTAGGCAAGGTTACCTAGGGTCGTAGAAACCCAAAGTCCATTTTAATGGCTGCCTAGTGAGTCTTTCACTCTTTTCACTAGATGCTTAGCACTTAGAGTCCTTTTCGAGTCATGGGCGGGTCGGGTGGGCATAAAAAGTTATCCCGGAACTCTCAAACTCCAAAAGACCAAAAAATAATAATAAAAGAGAAAAAACAAAAAAATGTATCTTCCCTTTTCAAATAAGGCGAGGACTTGGGTGTCTGCATTCTGGCAGACAACTGGGTACTGTTGAGTTTTCATTGTTTAGGAGTTTAGTTGAAATTTTCTATTGTTAATAAATGACTTAGGCCTAAGCGATTTAATCTTAATTTTGATTTTATACATAGCATGTAGTTTAATCTTGCTAGGGACTAGCAATAGATAGGCATGGGGGTATGATGTAGACACATCTATTTAGGTTAAAATGCCTATTCATGCATGTTCCTAGGCTTAGATTTGCATTTCATGTTATAAATATTGCATAGCATGCATCATTTTGCATTTACAGTAGTTGTATATAATTTAGGTTAATGCGTCCTTTTTGTAGTCAGGAGAGAAGAGGATTTATTTCAAGGCCTTGGATGGACAATCGGACTATACGGATCTGATCAGGACGACGATCGGAGGCTAATGCCTCCGAAATCATCTAGATCAAAGTCTCGTAGCATCATATGAAGTTTGAGGAAGATCAACGGCCAGGAGGGCAATTCGACATCGTTACGGGCTTCGGATGAAAAATCAGACCATACAGATGGATTCAAAGAGATGATCGCAATCCGGTAACATAGAAATCAACTTGATCCAAGCACCGTGGCACCCTCTACAACAAAAAGAAGAATGGACGACCTAAATGGTGCCACGTGGTCCCATCCAGTCCACCCAACACCGGGCAGCAGTCCCAGCACCAACTCCTCTTCATCCGCATCATCAATTCTTAGCCGTTGGATCAAGCCATCCATGCCACCTTCCCAACCGGTGAAAGAGATTCACTTTTCTTGACAAAGTGAGGAGCATAGCGTGGTGGCAAAAGCGCTTATCACAGAGGGGAAGGCATGGGTTCGAATCCCTGCAGCTCCCACCAATTCTTCAATGAAGGGCACCAACGCACCGACCAGCGCATGCAAACGCACTAGCCTGTGCACCCGCATGCAGCAGCAACGCAGCTCAAGCGCCAATGCATGCACTCGTACGACACGGCACACCCCCGCGCCAGTGCCAACAGGGCCTGCCAGCAGGGGACGTGGATGTTCAGCGACGTGGGCCTTTAGTGACGCTTGCAGTGACGTGCTCGTGCGTATGTGTTAAGAAGTGTCGTTATAGTTCACACTTGCAACGCCGGTTTTAAAGTAAAGAAACGAAGGTGAGTCCGAGTGTCGGTCTCAGGGAGGCGTGAAAATCAGATTTTGCTTATCACTTGTTGTCACGGAAATCGCGGAGTTTTGCTTGCAAAAAGGTGCAGTTGAAAAGTGAGAGAGAGATAGAGAGAGAGGGAGAGATTAGGGTTAGAGTCGTTTCTTGCTTTAACATGCAACTTGAACAGGAAGTAAAGTAAACAACTGAATGGAAAGTAACTTCATTAATCATGCAGCTTTAGTTCACAAATTACAACATTAGATACATGCTTAAACATAAGTAAAGGAAAGCTTAAAAGAGAGGAAGAGAGAGAGAGGGGAGAGCGGTGAGGCAGCCACGGCGGTGGAGAAGGCTCCGTCGGCCACTCGTCATCTCCGACGATTACAAGAGGGCCTAAAGCTAGCTAAGAGGGGGGTAGAGTAGTTGTAAGGGAAGTGAATGCCTTGAATGAGTGGTTGGAGGGGGTTTAAATAGGGAGAAGGGCTTTCTAAAATAAGAAGGAGTTTTAGCGACGTCCTGGACGTCGCTAAAACCCTTCCAAAAGTGTCAGTGAAGCCCCCAGCCCTCTGGTCGCACGCCCGCGCCGTTCTTCTTCGTGCTTGATCCGTGGGTGAGGCATGAGAGTCGTCCGATCGAAGATTGGACAGCTGAGATCCTCGCCCGGGCGCGCTTGGATCGTGCCTTGAGCACGCGTGTGCGCAGGCATCGTCATCTGGCATGCATGCGTGCATGGCCAATCGCCGTCTAAGGGCGCACCGTGTGGCGCTATCGCCACCGTCCAAGCATTGATCTACAGCTGAATTTCGTTTGCGTGCCTCGCTGCCTTCAAATTCCCGCACCGCTTGGCTCGAACCAGCGTCACGTGTGTGTGGGCGTGCGGGTTAACCACTGCACCACGCCCGCTGCTTTGTCGTGGCGACAGCGGGCATGCGCGCGATTCTCGGCAGTCCGATCAGAGATCGACGGCTGAGATTTGATCTTTGGCTGAAGGTGGGAGCAACGTGCAGTGTGCGGGTGCCACGTGGCGCATTGAGGGCCGTTGATCATCAGATCAACGGGCATAACTTCTTGGGCCCATTGTGGGAGTTCCGGATGTCGGATTTGGTCGATTTTGAGTCCGTTGGACTCCGTTCGTCGTTCTGAATCCATCCGTGTGGTCTGATTACTCATCTGAGGCCTGCTTTGACAAGTGCTTACACAAATGACCATTAATACGATTTTATAAGCAATCTTGGTATATGATGCATGCAATGCTCCCATTCTACTTATGTTGTGTCTTTTATTCTTAAGATGGGCCCTGTTTAACAGAATTATCACCCCCATATGCAGTGTTATCATACCCCCATGCTTACTCCTTGCTAGTCCTTAGCAAGGTTTATTCTAGCCTTTATTTTCTATTAGAATTTAAGAAGTAATTGCTTAAACACTTCGTCACTTGTCAATAGGAGGAAATATACTAAGATCTTAATCTACAAAGACTACGCAGCGCCAGGGTGTCTGCCAAAATACGAATCGCCCGAATCCTTGCTTTAATGTATATAACCATACATATGTATATATATATATATATATATATATATATATATTGAATTTTTTCTGAATTCAGAGTGGGTTGGTAACTTTTTATGGCTACCCAACCCACCCAAAACTCGATCAAAACCCTAAGTGCTAAGCATCTTGGTGTGCAGATTGTGATAGACTCAACGGTAATTCAGACAGACTTCGGGTTTCTATGCCCATAGGTGACCGGAAGAGGAAATATATTTGCCTGAAGGTGTATTTGTTCGATTGATAGCTTTCTCCCTATGTTTGTTTTAATTAGGGTCAACACAAGGATTTTTTCCAGTGTATATCTCCCTGGCTTGTACTACTTCCCCGCTTCTTCCTTTAGTGTTTTGGTTCTTTTGTGCAATTATTGAGCTGGGCTCTGGACAACCGACCAATGGGCTGTTACTCACGCTCACTTGCCAGCCATACTCGTGTGGTGAGTTGTGGTTTATTTTTTTTTCTTTTCTTCTCCTTTTTTTTTTTGTAGGTGGCTTCCCTGATCTCAAATGTACCTAGAGGCAATGAAGAAGAAGTGGTCCCATGGCTGGGTTCTAAACAACCTGCCAATGGGCTGTTACCCACAACTTGCTAGCCATACCACCCTAGAGAGTTCATTAGCTACCCAATTTCTGTCAAAATCTCCGAAGAGTGAGTCTGTGCAAAAATGTGTGCAGATGCTTAGACTCAAAGTTTTTCTGAGTTAGAGGGTGAGTTGACAAGTGGTATACTTATCACCTTATTTAGTAGGTGGATTAGAATAGCTTAAGGTTGCAAGGATTAGAAGCTAAATCCATATTTTAATGGACACCAGGGCTGATTAAGCCTGAAGGCATGAAAAGTCTAAGTGTTTAAGTTCTTCTTGTATTATTTCCCACTATTGACAAGTTTCTAATGCCTAAGTTTCTTCCTAAATTCAAAATTTTTTTTTTAATTTTTTTTTATTCAAACTGAGTAAATGAGCTCAGGATCGTGCAATTTACCACCCCCCCCCATGCTTAAGTTGGACAATGTCCTCATTGGCAAATACATGGATGCATAGGGGTTCAAAAAGATAGTACCTGAGTGACGTAAAATACCGGATCAGTCTAAATCCTTTGGGTTACCTCCCAGGAAGCGCTGAGTTTAACGCCTCCAGCTGGGCGGTGCTTCGTGTCATCCCTCAACGAGGGTGACACTCTCCTTTGGGGGAACCTGGGCTAGGAAGTGTTTTAATCTTTGACCATTAACTGTAAAAGTGTGCCCAGTGTTTGGATCAACAATTTCAACCGCCCCATTAGAGTAAGGCTTAACCACCTGAAATGGTCCTGTCCATTTGGACTTGAGTTTCCCCGGAAAGAGTTTTAGGCGGGCGTCGGACAGCCAGACTTGCTGGTTAGGCTCAAAGGTCTTTCTATGGATAAGTCGATCGTGGACGGCTTTCATTTTCTCCTTATACAGTTGACTATTCTCAAAAGTGCCTCGACGAATTTCTTCGAGCTCAGATAATTGGAGCATCCTCTGTGCACCGGCTAACTGGGAATCCATGTTACATTGCTTGATAGCCTAGTAAGCCCAGTGTTTCAATTCGACAGGAAGATGGCAGGCTTTGCCAAAGACCAGGAGATAAGGCGACATGCCTATCAGGGTCTTGAAAGCGGTCCTGTATGCCCACAGGGCATCATCTAGTCGTGTGGACCAGTCTTTCCTGTCAAGTCCCACAGTCTTCTGTAAAATGTTCTTGATTTGTCTATTTGAGACCTCGGCCTGCCCATTTGTTTGCAGATGATATGGGGTAGCAATGCGGTGGTTCACCTCGTATTTTCTAAGTAGGGCACGGAATTGGAAATGGATAAAATGACTTCCACCATTACTGATCATGGCCTTTGGTATTCCAAATCAGGAAAAGATGTGCTACTTAACAAAGTCCATGACAGTCCTGTGATCACATCGGCGGGTGGCGACGGCTTCAATCCATTTAGAAATATAGTCTACTGAGACTAGGATGTACTCGAAGCCGTTGGATGGTGGAAAGGGGGCCATAAAATAGATACCCCAGACGTCGAAGATTTCGACAATCAAAATGGGTTGGAGGGGCATCATATCTTTCTTGGTCATGGTCCCTAGCGTTTGGCAGCGTGAGCAAGTCTTGGCAAAGTTGTGTGCATCCTTAAATAGGGATGACCAGTAAAATCCAGACTACAGAACCTTTGCAGTCATTTTCTTTTCAGAGAAGTGGCCATCACAAGCCTAGTCATGACAGAAGAAAAGCACACTCTGAACTTCGTTCTCGGGGATACACCTCCTGATGATCTGGTCAACACAGAGGCGAAACAAGATGGGATCCTCCCAGAAATAGTGCTTTGCCTCAGCCAAGAACCTGACCCGTTGCTATCTGGACCAGCTGTGCGGGGTTTGTCCTACAACTAGGTAGTTGACATAGTCAGCATAACATGGCAGTCTCTTGTCTTGCACAGCCAGAATGTGTTCATCGAGGAAGGCGTTAGATAGAGGTAGGGAGGGTTCAATGTGGTCTGGATGAAGTCTAGACAAGTGGTCAGCCACCACATTCTTCGATCCAGCCTTGTCACGGATTTCCAGGTCAAATTCCTGCAAAAGCAGGATCCATCTGATGAGCCTGGGCTTCGCGTCCTTCTTGGCCAATAGGTGCCGGATGGCTGAGTGGTCAGTGTAAATAGTCACGTGGGATCCCAGCAAGTACGATCGAAACTTTTCAAGTCCAAAGACTACAGCGAGCAACTCTTTCTCTGTGACCATATAATTTCGTTGGGCCTCATCCAACGTTTTGCTCGCGTAGTAGATCACCACAGGTTTCTTGTCTTGCCTTTGTCCCAGGACAACGCCTATGGCAAAATCTGATGCATCACACATAATCTCAAAGTTCTGGGACCAGTCCGGGGGCTGAAGTACAGGTGCTGTGGAGACTAAGTCCCAGAGGGTGTGATAAGCCTGGATGCAATCAGAAGACATGTGGAATGTGGCATCGTTGGCTAGAAGGTCAATTAAGGGTTTGGAAAGCTTGGAAAAATCTTTAATGAACCTTTGGTAGAAGCCAACGTGTCCCAGAAATGAGCGAATCTGTCGGATCGAGCTAGGTAGAGGAAATTTGGAAATCAAATCAACCTTAGCCCGATCTACCCTGATGCCCCTATGCGATACGATGTGACCGAGGATAATTCCTTCTTGAACCATAAAATGGCTCTTTTCCCAACTTAACACCAGATTAACCTCGATACATCGTTTCAGGATTTTCTCCAAGTTGCTCAGACAATGGTCGAATGAATTCCCAATACAGAGAAATCATCCATAAAGACCTCTAAGTATTCACCCACCATTTCTGAAAAAATGGCTAGCATGCAATGCTGGAAGGTAGCAGGTGCATTGCATAACTCGAACGGCATTCGACGGAATGCAAACGTGCCATACGGGCAAGTGAATGTGGTGTTTTCTTGATCCTCTGGAGCAATTGCGACTTGGTTATATCCTGAATATCCATCCAGGAAGCAAAAATACTTCTGCCCTGCCAATCTTTTGAGGATTTGGTCAATGAATGGCAAGGGGAAATGATCCTTCTTAGTGGCTTCATTGAGCTTCCTATAATCAATACACACCCGCCATGCGGTGGTGGTGCAGGTGGGGATGGATTCTCCATGATCATTGGTGACAACGGTGAGCCCAGCTTTCTTTGGAACCACTTGAGTGGGGCTCACCTAGGGGCTATCGGAGATAGGATAGATGATGTCGGCGTCAATCCACTTGATAATTTCTTTCTTAGCGACCTCCCGCATGTTTGGGTTTAAACGTATCTGCATTTGGCGGGAGGGCCATGTCCCGTCTTCTAGGTAAATCTTATGGGTGCAATAGGTGGGGCTAATTCCTCTTAAGTCAGAAATAGTCCAACCAATGGCGGCTCGATGTTCTGAAAGGGTCGCAGTCAACTTGAGCTCCTGATCCTTGGTTAGATGAGAATTAATAATCACCGGGAAGGTCTATTCAGGTCCCAGGAAGACATACTTGAGATTTTCGGGCAGTGGCTTAAGTTCAGGTGCGGGTGGAACAACAGTTGATTGAAAGGGAAAAGGCAAGAGTTGATCAACATCGATATCCTCAAATGGTGTTGTGTGATGGTAATCAGCCTTACAGAGGTCCACAGGTAGTGACGGGGACAGGTCAGAATAGTCATTACGGGTTTGGTGGTCTGAGACAGAACTAAGGGTGAGGCATTCCTTGACCAGAGTTTCCACAGGATCATGTTCCACAATGCAATCGCAATCAAGAGACTTTGTTGCCCGGAAGATATCCAATTGCATTTTCCTTTCTCCGAAGGCGATTTCCATACATCCCGTGTCACAATCAATGTTTTCCTTAGCCGTAGCTAAGAAAGGTCTGCCTAAGATTATGGGTGCGTTCTGTAATTTTGCAGGGACTTCCATGTTGAGCACCAAGAAGTCGACCGGGAAATAGAAGTCCTTGACCCATACAATCACATCCTCGACAACCCCCTTCAGGGTTTTCCCAGATCTATCAGCTAGCTGGATGGTGATAGGTGTTGGTGTCAACTCTCCGAAACCAAATTGGTGGTATAGGGTTGTTGGAATCAGATTGATAGAAGCACCTAAGTCTAGTAGCGCTCTATCAAATGTCATGTCCCCGATATTGCAGGAAATCAGGGGTGCTCCTGGGTCAGTTTGCTTGAGCTGAAGGTTGCTTGATATTATGGAACTTGCTTGTTCGGAGAGCACAACCTTCCTAGGTGCTTGAGGTCGTGGCTTACGCTTGGGTGTACATGCATCCTTTAAAAACTTGGCGTAAGCCGGGATGTGCTTGACGGCTTCGAGGAGCAGAATATTAATCTATACTTTCTTAAAGATCTCCAAAAGCTCCTCAGTTTCCACAACATTCTTCTTTTTCTTGATTGTTTCCAAGGCCTCAGGGTAGGGTGTCTGAATGTGGATTGGATCTATTTCTGGGTCCTTGGGTTTTTCTGGTGCCTCTTCTGAGTCGGTTATTTCAGCAGGTGAAATCTCGGGGAGAGTCGGCCATTTGGGATCCTGGGTTTTGGTGTTTCTTCTCAAGGTCACCGCATTTGCAGAGGCATTGGGGCCATGGGTTGATCCTTGAGAAGACGAGGACGAAGAAGCACCAAACCTAGGGGGTGTTTGCGGGGCTGACTGGACCATGTGAGCCTGCCCGGGATTGCCTTGGAACCCTTGCGAATTAGGGCCTCTGTTAATTATGTTTCGCGGGTTCAGTTGTGGCTGGGAAGGTAGGGATCCTTATTGTTTAAAGTCCAAGAGTTGGCTTAACTGTCCCTTTACCAAGGCCATTTCCTCCTGATGTTTCTGGTTCATGTCAGCTATCATCTTTATTAGGGTGTCCATTTGGTTTTGTGGGGGAGGGGCTACCCTATTTTGATTATATGGGGGTCTAACTGGTGGTCCTTCCTGATAGGGGGCAAGTGTGGCTGCTGGTTTGGCCTAGGCTGGTTTTGGAATTGCGGTGGTTTCTGGTTTGTTCAACCAAAGTTGGGGTGGTTACGCTAGCCAGTGTTGTAAGTGTTGGAGAAAGGGTCAGGTTTCGCATAACCCTGGACAACTTGCACATCTTCAAGGATAGCCGATGTCGATGGAGAGGGAAGAGAGTAATCAAGGGTCAAGGGAGCAAAGGTCCATCCCTGGAAAGTGGTCAGGGGTTGTTCTAGGTTCAGTTGGGTTAAGGGTTGGACCAGGTCAACATTATGTGCTCCCTTTGCTAGGGAGAAGGTCTGTAAGGGATTCTTGGTATGGTTCAGTAGCTCATCAATCTTTTTGTCCACCAATTCCACTCGATCTAGTTTCTTGGCAATGATGTCCATGTCAACCATTCCAGAATTTTCTTGTACCTCATAAACCCCACCACGGGGTTGACTAGACCTGTTAAACTGGGTCATGGAGGCATTGTTGAGCGAATTCTCTCTCATAGACTCAAAGAGCTCAAATGCGCTCTCCTCGTCCTTGTTCAAGAAGTTCCCCCCGCATGAGGCATCGACGAAGTTCCGTAGGCTGCTGTCCAGACCATGGTAGAAAATCTGGGCCAATTGCCACCTTGGTACCTCATGATGTGGGCATTTCCTCAAGAGTTCATTAAATCTTTCCCATGCCTCATGGAACTGCTCCCCACCCTGGAGTGTGAAGGTAGTAATAGCTCTTCTGAGGGCATTGGTCTTTCCTATGGGGAAGAATTTCTTTAAAAATGCATGCCTCAGTTCTTCCCAGGTGGTGATGGGTCTACCTAGGGTTCTAAGCCAGTGAGAAGCCTTGTCTCTTAATGAGAAGGGAAACATCTTGATTAGAACAATGTCAAGGCTAATGTTCCTAGGTTTCACTGTTTGTGCTATGCGGTCGAGATCCTCTAGATGTTGGAAGGGGTCCTCATTTGAGCTTCCATGGAAGTGGCTCTGGATCAGACTTAAGACATTCGGTTTCAGCTCAAAATCATCTCCCCCTTCGGGGATCCTAAGGTGTGGCTCGACTCTAATAGCGGAAGGATTATAGAAATCATGGAGGGGCCTCGGTTGATCTTGAAATGGTGGTACATCGAGTGGTGGTTGCCCTTGTGGGCCTTGGAAAGGTGGTGGTGGTTGTTCTTGTGGATTCTGTAACTGGTGTATGGCTTCCATGATGGTGTGGATTTGTTGTTGCTGAAGTCGGTGGTTTGCATTAATTTGGGCTTGGATGATGGCCGTTGTGTCTGGTGGGGGTTGATCCTCAGCCTCATCTACCCTAGGTTCAGCCATGTTCCTAATAGAATCACATCGCCTAGATTCCTGTCCTAAAACAAACAACTCGGGATGCAGTGAGCATCTCCCGTGCATACACTAGAGAAGAACAGGAGGGGATGCGGAGAGCGACAGATGCGAGAAATGTGTTCAATCAAGCAAACAAGCCTAGTCCTTATGGTGTATCCCTTAGGTGACCTAGAAATCTCGAAAAGGGTGATTAAGTCCATAAGCACTGGACTCCCCTTCCTAAGGCTAATCTGGCTAGGTTGATTACAAGGGGATTGCAGGGAAGGTTCTTCCTTTCGCTTGCGCCTCCGGTTCCGTAGACCCCACAACCGCGGTCATTTGACACTGCCCCGTAGCCTAGTCACCAGATTCTACCAAGGGAATGAAACCAAGTGCCCAGCGAAAAAAACCTCCCTTTCGAGACTTAACTCAGTCCTGCCTAGGGCACGTCTACTTAGTTTTAAAAGAGCTAGGATAGTGCTTGTGCTAGGGTTATGTGAGGAGGCATTGATTGGGGTGGTGCCTCTTAATTTTCCATTTTCAATGTGTGTGCTTCTATCAAAACATGGTTTTCAAGCAAGGATTTTTCAGATGTGGTGTCTTTTAGTGTTTCATCCTTACTTTAGTGTCTTTTAGGGTTGACGTGTCGTAATGTTTTCAGACAGGTTTCAGTGGGCACGTCAAGTTTTGCACACAATTTGGTGAAAGTAGATTTTCTTTTATTGTGTAGAGGCTCTAAAACCCTAATGTACTCATCCTAATGATCATGCAGCTTCTATTAGATGAGTCGATTTTAGGGTTGAGTGGTGCGGCCTAAGTCAATTCACGGTGGCTTCGCAAACACCACTCAAAAAGAGAAAAGAACACTCCAAGAATTTATTCAGAATGTTAGAGTGTACATTTTTTTGTGGGGTGATGTGCTAAAATTGTGGGTCAAGCAATCATACACCACGCCAATTTTTTTCAATTTTTACAATTTTTTTTTAGTTTTTTTCACGCAAGCAAACAATCATGAGTGAAGAATTAGTCACTATCGGTCCTTGTTGCGCCTACTCCCTTGTTACCATTGTGGGATGCATCGCTTCGTCGTCCAAGCGTCGAATTCCTGCAACCATCAAGTAAAAAAAAAAATAGGGCATTAGACGATGTGAGAATGGATGTGGAATGGAAGTGACAACAAATCCATTGCCTCCTCGGCAACGGCGCCAAAAACTGACGTGTGCTCGTGCGTATGTGTCAAGAAGTGTCGTTATAGTTTGCACTTGCAACGCCGATTTTAAAATAAAGAAACGGAGGTGAGTCCGAGTGTCGGTCTCAGGGAGGCGTGAAAATCGGATTTTGCTTATCACTTATTGTCATAGAAAGCGTGGAGGTTTGCTTGCAAAAAGGTGCGGTTGAAAAGTAAGAGAGAGATAGAGGGAGAGATTAGGGTTAGAGTCGTTTCTTGCTTTAACATGCAACTTGAACAGGAAATAAAGTAACAATTGAATGGAAAGTAACTTCATTAATCATGCAGCTTTAGTTCACAGATTACAACATTAGATACATGCTTAAACATAAGTAAAGGAAAGCTTAAAAGAGAGGAAGAGAGAGAGAGGGGAGAGCGGTGAGGCAGCCACGGCGGTGGAGAAGGCTTCGTCAGTGGCTCGTCGTCTCCAGTGATTACAAGAGGGCCTAAAGCTAGCTAAGAGGGGGTAGAGTAGTTGCAAGGGAAGTGAATGCCTTGAATGAGTGGTTGGAGGGGGTTTAAATAAGGAGAAGGGCTTTCTAAAAGAAGAAGGGGTTTTAGCTGGATGTCGCTAAAACCCTTTCAAAAGCGTCGGTGAAGCCCCCAGCCCTCTGGTCGCACGCCCGCGCCGTTCTTCTTCGCCCTCGATCCGTGGGCACAGCACGAGAGCCGTCCGATCGAAGATCGGATGGCTGAGATCCTCGCCCGAGCGCGATTGGATTGCGCCTTGAGCGCGCGTGCATGCGAGCGTCGTCGTTTGGCGTGCACGCGCAGGTGGCTAATCACCGTCTGAAGGCACGCCGCGTGGTGCTATCGCCACCGTCCAAGCACTGATCTACGACTGAATTTCGTTCGTGCGCCTCGCTGCCTTCAAATTCCCGCACCGTGCAGCTCGTACCCGCGTCGCGTGTGTGTGGGCGTGCGCGCTAACCGCTGCGCCACGCCTGCTGCTTTGTCGCGGCGACCGCGGGCATGCACGTGGTTCTCGGCCGTCTGATCAGAGATCGACAACTGAGATTTGATCTTTGGTTGAAGGTGGGAGCGGCGTGCATTGAGCGGGCGCCACGTGGCGCATTGAGGGCCGTTGATCATCAAATCAACGATCATAACTTCTTGGGCCCATTGTGGGAGCTCCGGATGTCGGATTGCCCAATTTTGAGTCCGTTGGACTCCGTTCGTCGTTCTGAATCCATCCGTGCAGTCCGATTGCTCGTCTGAGGCCTGCTTTGACAAGTGCTTACACAAATGGCCATTAATACGATTTTATAAGCAATCTTAGTATATGATGCATGCAATGCTCCCATTCTACTTATGTTGTGCCTTTTATTCTTAAGATGGGCCCTGTTTAACAGAATTATCACCCCCATATGCAGTGTTATCATGCAGCTATCACTAATGGCTCGTGCATGCCAGCAAAGGAATTGAAGGCACGGATCTTCAGCGACAGAGAGGGCAGATCTGTACTGACATTTACAAATGTCAGTAATGACCCATATATGAATTTGTTCTTCCTCCTCCACTATAAAAGGGCCTACCCACCACCATTCCAAACCAACTCTTCCTTACTTCACCTGACCACCTCCAAGGCTCTAGAGAGAGCTTGTCCCAAGCTCGGGATGCTCCTTTAGAGTAGAACCAAACTTTTCCCTCCTTTCACCCCCTTCGTGGAGCATCCCGAGGCCATCTCCTCACCTCCCTTCGGGAAGAAGATCCTCGCCGCGACGTCTTCTTGCCCTGCTGATTGCGCAGTAATCATAGGTCTTAATTGACCTAAATTAGGCTAGGGCTTAGCATAAGTTAGGACAGTTCACGCATGCATAAGCATTACTTGCATCCTTACTGCTTTCGTTTAGCTATCCATAAAATAATGCTATAATGTGCTGATTAGGTGCATTATGTTAATTAAAGGTAATAAGCTAACCAGAAGGTAGATCTAAAGCTGATCTGAGGAATAACGAATAATTGGAGTTGTAGCAGAGCTGGAACAGAAGACCTAGAATAAGATGTAGTAGACAATAATGTAAAGGGTTGAGGTATGCTATTCTATTTAAATAGGAATAAAGCAGTAAATTATGAAGAACTTAGGACCATCCTAGCCCTAGGATAGCCTAGAAGCTTCCCCAAGCCTTAGCCACCCTTAGATTACGTCACCACACCCTAGGAAACTATAAAGCCCTAATTCTAGCCTCTATCTGGATGTCCAGATAAGTTATAGGACATCCAGAACCCTTAGCCAACTCTCGCACACCTTAAACCCACTTCTGCAGTGTTATTGGACATCCAGACACTTGATCAGACATCCAATTTCTGCAGAATAGCCAAGACATGACCAAGAATCCCTCCTGACTCTGATTGGACGTCCAGACAACAAGTATAGACTTCTGATTTTTCACTATAAGATGTCTGACACTATTATCCAAGAATCCATCTTGACTCTGATTGAACGTCCAGACAACAAGTCTAGACTTCTGATTTTTCACTATAAAACGTTTGACACTATTATTGGACGTCCAAAACTGCCCTCCAGACCATGTTTTGAGATTCAAGCCTTGATCTTGGATCTCTAGGTCCCTAAACCCAATTCCAACCCCATTGGAACCTAAATTAAGGTGCACTAACCCTAGTACATCACCTCTAGACCTCCCAAAGGACCTAATTAGGTCCTCACTAAGCCTAATTGACTTGGATCTTAGTCAATTCCATTAGCCTATTCAATTGGACTCATTGAGTCCAATTGAACCCTGATCTCAGCACACACTATCCAATTGGACTCAATGAGAGTCCAATTGACCTAGACCTAACTTGATTGAGTTATTTTACTCTCAATTAGGCTTCCACACACCCAATTAAACTTGTATTAAGTTTAATTGCACTTTACCCTAGTGAATTCGGGTTTACAACCCTAATTTGAGACCTACCTTAACCTAAACCCACTAGAACCTAACCTAATCAACCTAGCCACCTAAGTTTCGACCCACACACACCATCCACATGAAAACACCTAGCCTAGAGTTCTCTAGAACTCTCTCCATGTGTTGTTTCCTTGGTTACTAAAATTAGCAACCAAGAGCCATTCAATTTTTAGATCCACATTTGGTGGATCTAAAAGCCACCATCCATCCTCAGTCTCTCACTCTCCCACGAGCTCCCACCATAGACCTCTCTAGAGAATTCCACAATTCTCTAGAGAGCTTCCCTTAGGTCTATAAAAAGATCTAAGGGGTGGCCATTTGCACCGATCCACTCTTAGTTCCATTTAGCTTAGTTTCATTCCACATCCACTCCACCTCCATGTTCATGAGTTGCTTCACCATGGCCACCACCAACTCCATGCCAAGATGCTGGATCACCTCCTCAACCTCTCTCCAGGGCTGGCCTAAGCACCATTGGCTGCCCCTCCTTCTCTTAACCACTCAAAGGCCATCGGAGCCCACCACTGAATGCCCTTATTTCTACTAGATTAGATTATAGTTCTTCTTAGATTTACATGCTTTATTTACTGCTTAGTAGTGTAGCTCTTTATTCTCCCCCAATGATGCATGCAAATCCCCCCATAGATTCATGTATGCAGTCATTTTCTAGTAGTGAGTAGTTTTATTTCCCTGTACAAGCATTCCTCTACCTGTGCTCTGCAACTCTGATATCATCAACATATTATATATATATAAATATATATGTTGAAAATCACCATGTGCCTAGTTATCATCTTTTGGTGTGATTGAAGTTGCATGTTTTAATTATTATCTTTTGGCAACTAGCATGTCGTACATCAATACGTAAATCATTATAAACCGACATGAGATTTTAAGCGAGTAGAGCGAAAGAGATCAATTTTAAATTTGCATTTCCATAAATGCCTCCCAGAGATGAACGACTGGGACTTCAAGTCTCGTTATCTTTATAAATATTTTTGTTGATCGTATTGCGCACTATACTACGACGCTTTTTCTTATCAAATACGCGTTATACAATTCTCAACAAAATGGCACCGTTGCCAGGGAGGCAAAGTCATTTTTTATTTCGATCTTTTGGGCTATCACTGACAAATCTTCCTCGGCTTGTCTTTTGATGTACCGGAAAATAGGAAAAATGGGAATCTGCGCACGCAACAAGTGCGGATTAAAAAAAAAAAAATCAGGTGCAAATCTCATCTTAGATTAGGATTTTCCTTTTTGAACCCTAGGTTAGATTTATTTTCTAAAAAAAAGCCTATTTATTTTCATGAAAAGGAAAAAAAAATCTAGGTAGTTAGATTAGGTTTCTTTTTGAATCCTAGGTTAGTTTTGAAAAAGTAAGAAAAAAAAGCAAAAAAAATTGAAAATCCTTTGAAAGGAAAAAAGAAAATCCTTATTGATTTAAAATTTGGTGGAAAGTTTGAATTTTAAACTCAAATACCTTTTAAAATCTTTCTCACCACCATCTAATTTTCAGCCAGGCTTTGAATTCTGATTTAAAAATTCAATTTCCAAAAAATTAATGAGCAAAAAATTCTGAAATTCGAGTTATACCTTTATTTTCAAACCATCTTTCAAATGACACCATTATTTTTAAAAAATTCTAAGTACAAAAGTTGTAAAAATTCACGAAGTGCAAAAAGCAATTTTGAGAAATCCACGAATCTGTTTTGACTAAAAATGGTGGGGTTTGAAAGCTGATCTCATTGGTTTTAATTTTCATATTTTTCCTGAATTTTTGAAAATCATTTGATACTGTTTCAATTTGAAAAATCGACCAGGGATCAAAATTCCAAATCTGACCCCTTGCATTTAAAAATTTATATAAATTCGGTTGAAATAGTAAAAATTATAAAAAAATATTCTTTGAAAAGATAATTGAAGAAGAAATCTACTTGCTAAAGTTCAACTTATTCTCATTCCAATTTTTATTAGAGAATTGGTCTTAATTTCATGGTCTGCTGAAGAAAAGAAAAACAAAAAACCCTAGAATTGCATGAATCCTAGGTTACATCTTTAGGGTTACACTCTAGAGACCATACATTTGGGCTAACCTAGACTTGATCAAGTCTAAGGTTTAGTCAGTGAACTTGGTCACCTTGTGAGCCACTCACCATAAACCCCAATTGAAGAAAAAAGGGCTAAAATTAATTTTAAAACACGAAATCAACCCGAATTCGTTGTCATACTACTGGGTGTTTTCAATCTCTCTTGCCAAACCTGTTGACTAAGTCTGCAGGGTAGTGTCAAACGACCGCTGCTAAGGGGTAACGGAACTGGAGGCGTAAGCTAAAGGAAGAACCTTCCCCTTAGTCCCCTCGTAACTAGACTGACTGGGTTAGCTTGAGAGGCGGAAATCACTTTCAGTTGGTTGCACGACTAATTTTTCTTCAAGAATTCGAACTTAAAATGAAAAATCTGGTCATCCGATCATAAGGACCATCTGATTGATAGGGCCTTAGCCTTGTCTGGCTGCACCAACCTAGGGGTTGGTTGGTGCATGCGAGGAAGGAGGTCACTTAGACCTCGACTGGTTGGACCTTGGGGGCCGCTCCCAAGGAGGTGAGTCACCTCTCCAAGGCCATCTTCTCCGCAACCCTCTTCTTCTATCTGCTTAGCCACAATGGCTAACCCTGGATCTAGACCTAATCAGGATCCAGAAGAGATGGACCCATGAGCTTATCTGAGAGCCCGGGTCACTGAATCAGCTCAACCTTGGGATCAGAACCCAAGGTGGCGTAGACAACTTTTTACTTCGCCTGATCCTTCTCCTCGTATTACCAAAATGGTTAACCCATATCCTAACCATGGACATTATGACCCATACTATTCGACTCCTCAAAGGACCACATCTTATAACTCAGGATATGAATTTCACACTCCTGCATCTCACCCATAGAATATGGGTAGACATGATTCACCCCATGGAACCCTTGAAGAACTACCAGTGCATATGCGACCGCATTATAGAATATAGAGAGCTGTAGCTAGCATTAAGGAAAAGGCCGCATCCTATTTACACGAAATCCAAGCTATCACTGAGCTGAACCAAAGACAAAGCTGGTTTCCGTATCAACAAGCTGTGATGGAGCTCCTTTAGGGAACAACAGGGATAACAAGGCTAATTGGACAAAATCGGGAAACTCAATAACTACTACTTTTGAGAGATCAAGTTGAAAACAACCTAGAAGACCTTGAAGAATCTGAAATGACTACTCTGGACGAACACATAGGAGATTCTCAAGAGCAGATGCTGGAAGATAATTCAGGGGAAGAAGAATCTAGCTTGGATATGAGACAGGAGCAGGAAATGTTTCAAATGGGTTCATCTAAGAACTCCATTCAAGAAACTGAGGAGGAAAGGACTGATATCTCCAAGACTGAGCCACAATCGGATTATCCTGAATCCTAGGAGATACTTCTTGGTTTAGATAACCCAACCGAGATAAGGGAAGTAGATCCATTTGAGGATATGGATCTTGAGGCAAACATGACATGTGACACTACTGATCAGTTTAGGCCACTTCCCATTGTAGGTGAACCTATGCTAGGGCCAACATCTTCTGAGCTGCACTCTTCTTCTTTCACCTACATCCCTAATTCAGATGTTAGAGATTCTACGATGACACTTTCTATCCCTGATCCTAACATCCGAAGACCAGAAGTAGCCATGGATGACTTGACCGAAGAAATTAATATGCTACCTGAGGCAGGAATTACTGAGGAGCCCAATGCATACTAGGGTGAAGCTTTGAGCAGAATGAGCTGGGGACGCACCTACCATCCTAGTCAATCTAATGGATGGCTTGATTTCGAGCTTGAAGAGTCAGCCTCCAATGAATCAGAGATGAGTACTGATGAGGATGAAGTAATTTCTGATGAGGATTTCAGTGAGCTCCCCACAGATCTTCTACTTTCACGGATACCCCCATATGATCTAGAGCCTAGAGAGGGCATGATCTTTGATGTCAATTATCGTTATGAGGATCCCTATGACTCAAATTTTGGTTCTGAGATACATTTTGATCTACTCGTTCAGCAACTTCTTGCTGAATTGTGGGACCTGATAAATCAGCTGAATCAACATCATGACCCCCCCTCTGATTATCCTCTATTTTCCACCACCACTCCACACTTTCTTATAGCTAGACTTTTTGGAGTAGGGGTGCACAATTAGTTGGTTTGCATCTCTGGACCACTGATTCTAGGAGATACGAGCACATCTTTCTATTGATCTTGACTAGCTCCTATGCTAGAACCGATACATCTGATTGAGTTTTCGCCCAACTGAAGGTGTTAAACTCAGCATCTACTCCGCATCCATCACCTATACATACCATTTTTTATACATAGCATATTTTTCTTTTAGCATATTTCCTTTTCGCATATTGCATACTGTCAGGTTGGCCAGTGCTGAATGTTAAACTTCAGGAGAAATTCCAGGTGATTTCTACCCATTTACTCCCTACGGAATTTATCTTCTTTTATATTCATGCATGAGGACATGCAAGAACTTAGGTATGGGGGGGTAGATATGACAAAACTGATAATTTTTATGCCAACATTTAGGAAAATCTTGGAGTTGCATGTCAAATGTACTTTAGGATCCTAAATAAAAGAACAATCGACTCCACCTTCAATGTATGCATTGGAGCTAGAAATTGTCCGCAACAGCCATTTCCGACTCACCCGCTCACCCTTTTGTTCTAAATTTAGGGTCAAGCTAAATGTAACTCAATAAGGGAATTTTCATGAAGTACAAATATAAGAGGTTACTTGTTTATAGCATATATACGTAGTGCATCCATGAATAAGATTATCTTATTAAGAGAAAGCATTAGGGATTTTATCCTCTAGTTGATTCCTGTAATCTAGAATCCAATATAATTTTTCACACACACGTAGAATTTGCAATGGATTCACAGTGAAGGCTAATAAACATCTTTAGTCTGTCGAGAAGTAGTTCTTCTTCTCTTGAACCCCTGGATAGTGTTTTGGGAGCTAGGCAGATTTTCTTCCAAAAATCCACCAAATAGTGTGAGATGAGAATAGAGAGTATTGGTGCTCTAAGATTAGTGCAAGGAATCCGAAATCCTAGATAATTAGGTGATGATACCTAGAGATAAGGCATAGTTTTCACTCTCGGTTCCTGCGTATACATTTTTGTGCGAATTTTGAGAGCCACCAAATAAGGCAAATACATAAAGAGCGAGTTTTCATAAAACTAGGGCTAAGGTGGATGGTTATGACCATTGTTTACAAAATCCTCGGCTGAAGGAGGGTATTGATGTCAAGGTCAGAAATACACTGTCCTATCCATCTCTCCCGGTATCATGAGTAGGCACTTCCACCAAATAAGTCACCCAATGTCTCTTTAGTACCACCAATCCCTAATCATGCCTCCTCAATAAAGTTCATGAATGTATGCTAGCGTGTGTTGTTTTGCAAAAATTTACATAGAAAAAAAAAGAAGAAAAAGAAAAGAAAAGGAAGAAAAAAAAATTAGAAAAAGAAGAAAAAGCAAGAAGAAAAAGAGTTTGTGAATATTTAGTGTTTATTTCATTTGCATTGAGGCAATACCACGTAATAAATTTGAGATCTGCCAAATATGACCTTAACTTATTTTTCTATGTTTCTGACCGCCCGAATACTGCCTGAGGAATTTCGACTTAGTGTTAGGGTTATGGAAACTCAATTAAAGTGTTAATGCTAAGTGAGACCACCAAATACAGGTCATATGTGTGAATCTGGTGAGATTGTGAGCTCTAAGAAAAAGAAAGAAAAGAAAAGAAAAAGAGTAAGAGAGAATGAATACAAAGGAATCAAAAGAGAGCATAGTTTTTCTTGTCTTTCTCTGAGTTGAGTTACGTAATAATTTGGGAATCTAGAATATATAGTGCTAATCTCTTTGTTGCACCAGTCGAGAGTGAGCCACCAAATATATAATCTTTTCCCTCTAAGATTCTTTACCTAAGATTAAAGCCGGGTGGAATTCATAGAATATCTTGAATACCCCGAGGGAACAAGTCTGCCTATCCCGATAGAATTTTTACTAGGGGTCAAGTACAAGCTTTAGAGGTGAATTAGTTTTTCACTCGAATCCATTGCAAAAGCTACATAGCTACACTTTCACGATTGTCTAGATTTCTAGAGCATAGGATGAAAACAAAAAGGAGAAAAATCTCTAGGCATACACTTGATAAAATAATCAATCCCTTAGGGATCCTTCTATGAATAATTTAGTCTTGCATTTGTTAGGGACTAGCAAGATTTAGGCATGGGGGTATGATTTCACAGCAATCATAGGTCTTAATTGACCTAAATTAGGCTAGGACTTAGCATAAGTTAGGACAGTTCACGCATGGATAAGCATTACTTTCATCCTTACTGCTTTCTTTTAGCTATGCATAAAATAATGCTATAATATGCTGATTAGGTGCATTATGTTAATTACAGGTAATAAGCTGACAAGATGGTAGATCTAAAGCTGGATCTGAAGAATAAGGAATAACTGGAGTTGCAGCTGAGCTGGAGCAGAAGATCTAGAATAAGATGTAATAGACAATAATGTAAGGGGTTGAGGTATGCTATTCTATTTAAGTAGGAATAAAGCAGTAAATTATAAAGAACTTAGGACCATCCTAGCCCTTTGATAGCCTAGAAGCTTCCCCAAGCCTTAGCCACCCTTAGATTAGGTCATCACACCCTAGAAAACCTTTAAACCCTAATTCTAGCCTCTGTCTGGACGTCTAGATAAGTTATAGGATGTCCAGAACCCTTAGCCAACTCCCGCACACCTTAAACCCACTTCTGCAGTATTATTGGACGTCCAGACACTTGGTCAGATGTCCAATTTCTGTAGAATAGCCAAGACAGAACCTAGAATCCCTCCTGACTCTGATTGGACGTCCATACAACAAGTCTGGACTTCTGATTTTTCACTATAAGACGTCTGACACTATTATTGAACGTCTAGAACTGCCCTCCAGACCTTGTTTTGAGATTCAAGCCTTGATCTTGGATCTCTAGGTCCATAAACCCAATTCCAACCCCATAGGAACCTAAATTAAGGTTCCCTAACCCTAGTACATCACCTCTAGACCTCCCTAAGGACCTAATTAAGTCCTCACTAAACCTAATTGACTTGGATCTTAGTTAATTCCTTCAGCCTATTCAATTGGACTCATTGAGTCCAATTGAGCCCTGATCTCAGCACACACTATCCAATTGGACTCAGTGAAAGTCCAATTGACCTAGACCTAACTTAATTGAGTTATTTTACTCTCAATTAGGTTTCCACACACCCAATTAAACTTGTATTAAGTTTAATTGCACTTTACCCTAGTGAATTAGGGTTTACAACCCTAATTTGAGACCTACCTTGACCTAAACCCACTAGAACCTAACCTAATCAACCTAGCCACCTAAGTTTCGATCCACACACACCATCCACATGAAAATACCTAGCCTAGAGTTCTCTAGAACTCTCTATCATGTGTTGTTGCCTTGGTTGCTAAAATTAGCAACCAAGAGCCATTCAATTTTTAGATCCACATTGGATCTAAAAACCACCATCCATCCTCACTCTCTCACTCTCCCATGAGCTCCCACCATAGACCTCTCTAGAGAATTCCACAATTCTCTAGAGAGCTTCCCTTAGGTATATAAAAAGACCTAAGGGGTGGCCATTTGCGCCCATCCACTCTTGGTTCCATTTAGCTTAGTTTCATTTCACTTCCACTCCACCTCCATGTTCACGAGTTGCTTCACCATGGCCACCACCATCTCCAAGCCAAGATCCTGGATCACCTCCTTAACCTCTCTCCAAGGGCCGACCTAAGCACCATTAGCCGCTCCTCCTTCTCTTAACCACTCAAAGGCCATCGGAGCCCACCTCCGAATGCCCTTATTTCTGCTAGATTAGATTATAGTTCTTCTTAGATTTACATGCTTTATTTACTGCTTAGTAGTGTAGCTCTTTATTCTCCCCCAATGATGCATGCAAAATCCCCCCATAGATTCATGTATGCAGTCGTTTTCTAGTAGCGAGTAGTTTTATTTCCCTATACAAGCATTCCTCTACCTGTGCTCTGCAACTCTGATATCATCATCATCTTTTATATATATAAATATATATGTTGAAAATCACCATGTGCCCAGTTATCATCTTTTGGTGTGATTGAGGTTGCATGTTTTAATTACTATCTTTTGGCAACTAGCATGTCGTACATCAATACGTAAATCACCATAAATCGGCATGAGATTTTAAGCAAGTAGAGCGAAAGAGATCGATTTTAAATTTGCATTTCCATAAATGCCTCTCAGAGATGAACGACCGGGACTCCAAGTCTCATTATCTTTATAAATATTTTTGTTAATCGCATTGCGCACTATACTGCGACGCTTTTTCTTATCAAAAATGCATTTTACGAGTGACAACACCCGCCCTTCGTCTTCCGGCTCCATCCCCATTCGCCCCACTCTCACCACCTTCCTCCAGGCGACGTCAGAGTGAGTCATCCTCTGAGCAATCATCGAGGGGGATTTCTCTCACCTCATTCTATCTTGTTAAGCTTTCGTAGAGTAGATTTTTCATTTTCATAGTGTAATAAACATTCATTTATAAATAGATGATTGTTTCTCTCTCTTTCTCTCTCTATTATATTATTGCAAGTAGATTAGTTAGAAGTCATCGACCTGATCTCTTGCTTGCTAAAAACTAAAAAAAAATTAGAAAATATAAAAATGACCAAATACAAATAAAAGCAAAGCGTGAATTTTTATAAAACCAAACATTCACCTCCCCGTATTCGACCCGGGACTCACTTTTCAAGTTTCAGTTATAAATTTTATTTGATAGAAGTGTTTTGCGAGCTACTACGATGGGTCCTCCAAACCCCGATTTGAATTCGTGAAACACGCATCTCATCAAGAACGGACGATCGAGAATACTTGATGAAGGCACACTGGAGAGAGGGAAGTGGCTTCAAGCGCACAGATGTGCAACAGGTGGCTAGCTTTGGGCCATTGATCATCACATCAACGATCAAAACTTCTCGAGCTTGTTCTGGGAGCTTCGAAGGTCGGATTGAGGTGATTTTGAGTCTGTTGGACTCCGTTCATTGATCCGGATCCATCTGTATGTTCTATTGCTCATCTGGGACCTGTTTTAATACACACTAGCACACATAGTTGTTAAACATGAATTACAAGCAATCTTAAAACAACATGCATGCCATGCTCTCAAGCCTATTATGATATGTCATTAATAAACATGTGCCCTCAAAATTTACTCTAATTGATATAGTTAACTCTAATAATTGTAGAGTCATCACCCGACCATCTAAGAGAGAAAGAGGAGAAGAGAGAGAAAGAGAGAGAGTGCGGGGGAGGAGACTTTTTGCTCTCTGAAGAAGTGTCCTTAAGCGACACTTAGCCAAAATTCGAAGGATGTGTAGCCCTTGTGAGTGAAGAAGAAAGAGAAGGCTAGAGAAGAAAGACTCTGCATGCTGAAAGAAGAAGAAAGAAGAAGAAGAAGAGTTGAAGATGAACAATGCCTTTGCACTGTGGCATTATTTGAATTACTATTCAATAATTTAAGTACTATAGTTAAGATGCATGCTTAAATGTGGATCTAAAAGGTGATTTAAATCACTACTTTTTAGGATTATTTCTACTCTTTTTGCTATGTTAAACTCATGTTATACATTGATAATTAATTTTTGAGTAATTATTCTTCCTTGAATATCATTCCTTGGCTTAATTATTGTGCTCATATATATATTCATTGAGATTAACGCTTGAATTCTTATTTTCTCTCTGTGTTCGACCTCGGATTACCATTCGAGTAATAAATTGTATTTGTTTGGGCTCATTTGTCCTATACTACAACGCATAACATAAACAACGACGAATTCGTTCCAACATTTTGGCACCGTTGTCGGGGAGTAACGAGCAATTCACCGCTATTCTTATTTCTATCTGATTATATTTGAGCACTAACTTGCCCTGTTTGATTTCTTGTGATTTTGCGAGGTACTTTACGAGGAGATCTTCTGCGTAAATCAGCCACTCCCAGGGCAGGTAATCTCTGTTATTCCCTAATCAACCTCCTAATCTTAGAAAGATAAAAAAGGAAACAATCAAATTAGGATTCACTTGCCTTAATTTATTAGTAAATCATCATTTAAAAGGCAAGTTTCTTGATTTGCGAAAAAATTTTTCATATCTAATTGAAGCTTGAAGCAATTCTATTTAGAATTCCTCACCTAAAATTTCCTATACCTATTAGGGACTACACTTAATTTCTGAAATCACCTTGGATTAACACATCTCTTCCTTGAAGCCTAAGGTGCACATTTTGAGATTTAATTGGACTTGAAATAGAGCCAACTAGGGTTTTTACTCTAGGGTTTTAAAGTGCTAGTTCACATTTGCATGCATTAAAGGAAATTAACCCTCCCACATTTGTGTGCTACCCATACCCTTTTTTGAAAAGATCTAATAAAAAAGAACCCTAAAAATCAGGCTCTAAAATCATTTGAACCCTAAAATCGTGGACCTAATAACCTGAGAGTAAATTCAAGGTGATTTCTAGGTCATGACCTAGATTTCATTCTGCCATCTTTAGGGTAGGTCAGGTGAAGTTGTTCTACTTTGTGGGTCAACCAACCTCCAAATTAGGTCACAAGTCAAATTAACTTCTAATCAAGTAAAATTCAAGGCACAAATTAGGAATAAAATTGCTAGACTTAAGGTCTTAAGTCTATACATTCCGGTCTACTTGAAACCGCAGTGACAAGGAAGGTCAGGTGGGGGAAACCCTGTAACCTGTGGGGACGCTCTACCATGTTGGAGTCTTTGCGAGGCTCTCCCTTCTTGGCTACCAAGGTACTTCTCGAGCATGCAGATTTTTGATTCAAAGATATCATCCACCTCAAAACTACCTTAGTCATCCAAAACTCTTTGGGTGCCTTAATTGGGTCCAAATAACATTCAATCCCTCATCTTTTCACTAGAGCACACACAGGAAGGTCATTAGGTTTTTAACCTAAGAGACCTCACTAGATCTTCTTGGGAATCTCTTTTCAGATTTAATCAACTCCAATCTAACCTGAGTTTGATTCTACACCTTGCTTCCACCACCTGATTTGTACAACCTGACAACTTAAGAAAGACCAATTAGGAAACCTAAATGCCAAAATGATCATAAAAGACAATGTGATTGAGGCTGCCCTTAGATATTTTGAAGATTATCCAACTAGCATGATTCAGGTTAAGGTCCCAGAAACAACAGAATTCATTATGAACTATGTTAAACTACTGCTTACTCAACTAGGAAATGGTTCAACCCAGGAGACCCTCATACCAAAATTCAATGAAGTTTACTAATTACATAGAATGAAGGGTTTACATTGCTTTGCAAATCCATCACTCTGGGAGATACACCAAGATCTCATTAAGCAACGTGCAGATGTTCTACATCTATTAAGAAAAGCCATTGATGAGACATCTTGGAGTGATTCTAAAGCTTCTCCAGAGCCTGGGTTAGATGATCATAGTTGTTATGGACCCCCAACCCGAATGAATTCAGATTCAAATTTCATAGCAATTGACATTCCTGATCTTAATGAGGGTGGGGAGGATCCAATTGCAGGTGTTCCCAATTTAGAGCCAACCCTAAAAAATCAAGAGCTTGGTTCACCAAGCTTAGATTTCCCCGACACCCGTGATGATGAGCTTAACATAGACATTCTCCGGAATGTAAATCCCGAGCCTTATCCTGTTAAGGTGAGTCTTGAGAATGATTCTGACATCCCTGTAGAGCCCAGCCTAGATTCTAGTGATCTAATCCTTACCCTTAACCTAGAATCTAGATTTGAGCCTACCTGGGATAATCATGAGGCCCAAAATGATGAAATCAAATTTTGAATTTGAATTACGATTCTGGGCCTATATTTGATGAATACACCTCTCCAACTTCCTCTGAGACATAGGTCAATTTTTTAGAAGTCATGCCAATTTATGATACAAAAATCAATGAGATGGAAGAGTTGGGACTCAATTGGGTCTATCCTAGGAGCCAAGAACCAGAGCCCATGCCTAATAAGGACACCTTTTTAAGTTCGGAATCAAAAAATAGGTTAGATCCAAGTTAGGATGCTAATTCTACATATCCCAATCTTTTCTGTGGTGGAACCTTTGCTCTTGAATCAAGTTCAGAACATGATCTTCGCAAATTCTCCAATGATTTCGAATCTTACTCTGATTTTGGAGAACTGTTGTTCCTAATGACTTCAAACAGGTTTACGACCTCAGCAACTACAACCCATCCTTTGATTCTGACACTAAGGTCAATGATTTAAAAGAAACCACCTCTTCTACAGCACATACAGAGCCTTCTCAAATCTGATCCCACCCTCGACCACTGAAATCAACTTCTACTCTAATTGTCCTCTCAATGATCCGATCACATATGATTCCCCATCTTTTGATCGGGTTTCAAATATCAATCAGACTGCAAATCACGCCCCATCTTTCTCTGATCACTCTTGTAGGGATCTCACATTCTCCACTAATCCATTCTCTTTTGAGGATCCCTACTCTGACTAGGCTGATCTGATTCAGCCAAACCCACGAATTACACTGCCATATCTTTTTGAGTCACAAAGTATCTGGTGGGCGCCATATCTCTTGATTCACATCCATCAATCCACCAGACTGATTGTGTTTGGGCTGCATCATCAGCCTGTCAATCTGAATAAGCACTTGGTTGGACCAACCAGGCTTTTGATCAAGGTTCTTATTCTACAAAATTTGTCTGATTTGACCACTCCTTCTCCATGGCCATTTTCTGCTTGGATGAAGACATTGAATTTAGCACTTAACGGGAGGCAACCCATCATTTCAAAAACTCGAGACCCTTCTAATTATCCTTTTGAGCTTCACGTCTACTACACTCTGAGTTCAGTTTTAGAACAACCGACTCCACCTTTGGTATTCATACCAGAGCTTGAAGTCATCCGCAGCAGTCATCCCGACCCATTCACTCACCCTTTTTACACTATTCTAACCCATGAACCAAGCTGATTCCATATTCTCCGCTTTACAGTGAGGACATTGCAAAACTTAGGCATGGGGGGGTGTTAAAGTGCAAACACATAAAAATTTATGTTTCTGAAGGGTTCTAAAAAAGAATTACTCATATTCAATAAATCAAAAAAAATAAAAAATTGGAAAAGAACAAAAAAATGGAAAGGGGAGGAAATTTTGAGAGGATTAATTGCATATCAATTTTGAGGAGGAAATGAGGAGGTGATTTAAATGTTAAAAATGAGCTATAATTTGTAACAAAAAAAGGATAGTCACTAGTAAAAGATTATGGAATATACTTAAGTTCTAGACCAAATCTAAGGAAAAAAAAAAAAAGTTCTGGAAGAATAAAGAGACAAAGAGATTAGTATGAGTGCTGATCTTATGCCTCTTGGGTTTATTTTAGGGCTTAAAAATTAATGTATCCATTAAGATTTGGATAGTCCTCAAGAGGTTGAGGAAAATGCGAAGCTTATGTATTATGTCTAAGGCTTAGGGAGTATTCGACCTCGTTAACTAACCTTTGGTTTGCGGGATTCGATAACCTAAGCAGCCTAATCCACACACAGTTTGGTTCAGTGCACTTAATAACAAAATCACGCAAATGCATTAATTCTGTTCTAAAAATGCCACCTAGATTAGAAGCGGCTTATAAACACAAGTTGTTTTGGCTGAGTTCCTGACATAGAGAGGTCGGAAATTCCCCTCGAAGATGCGTAATAACATACCGTGTCCTTGGTGCTTGTCTCCTAGGATATCTAAATATCCTACCAAGGGCACGTAAGCACCTTATGCTAATTTAGGTACCATGGGCGGGACTATCCCGAAATCTCGATCGCCAGGGTCAGAATTTAGCTACAAAATGTCATGGGTGGCACTGTCTCGAAGTGTCGAAAGCCAGGGTTTTGGGGGTCGCCATGGGCGGTGTTATCTAGAAACATCGATTGCCAGGGACCCTGCGAGGATTGATGGTGGGAACAAGGAATCCGATACAGAACATGATTTTGATCCAATCTGAAGCTAGAAATAAAGAAAAGAGAGAGAAAGCTCTCCAAAAATGAAAATTTTCTTCTATCTCTCTCTCTTACAAAAACACACTGTAAACTAAACCAGGACTAACCATGTTACAAGCAAGAGTGCTTTAACCACTGGGTCCAACGAACCTTATGTTAGTTTCTGTGGGCCTTACAAACCTTCATGGCAGACTGTGGCTAAAGCTGGTCAGGTCTAGATCTTTATTGGTACTTGAGTACCTCTTAGCCTACTATTATCATTCTAATCTAATTTCTAAGGAGAAGATAGAATCAGGACTTTGAACATCAAGGCATGGTCTAAAATTTGAGTCAATTTCATGAGACTTTACTAAGGGATTAGATAAAGTTAGGCATGGGTATGATGATAACATCATCATTAGCTATATCTAGCTTTAATTAGTCACATTCCATTAAAAAATGCTCCTACATAACTACCAAAGAACCGTAATTCACTGCACATCCTTTTTGAGAGTTTAACATGAAACCAGGGTTAAAATTGCAATTTTACCATCATATCATGAATGTAGAAAAACTGTGGGTTTTCTCAGGAGTTTACTAAAGGTTAAATATGCATTAAAGCCTAACAAGAGGGTCCGTGCAGATAGAAACGGGTTTTCACACGTTACGCAAATTAAATGACATCTAAAACCCTAAAAACAAACCTGCTTAACTAACTGAGGTTATGGTCAGAATAAAATTCACCTAAACCCTCTAAAAATCATAGAAAAATATTCTCTAGGGTTTGGCATCTTTGATTTGACTATTGGAACCCATTTTGACCTAAAATAGTCTTAAGCAAACAATTGCCCAAATTTGAATTTTTACATAATGTGCTTAGTCAAACTTAATCAAAACCTAAATCCGATTTTACCATCAGATTCTTTGGATCCAAATTAGATTTGTACCAAAATTTTGACCCAATCAAAGATCATCTTGACCTAGTTTACATTTCAGTCCTATCTAACTTTTCTCTTACACAAATGCCCCTAAAGTTTGAATTAATTGCAATCAGGTCCCTAACTTTATCATTGTTCTTTGCAAAAAGGTCCTCATGTCATTTTTGGAAGGTTAGACCTTCACCGTCAAGTTTCGAGCGAGGATTTCTTGTTCGATTCTCAATCAAACACTCCCAAAATTGAAAGGGAGATTCCTTGAGGAATTCCCTTCCAAATGAAACCTTCCATGAATCTTAAATTGCCCCCAAATCCACATGCGAACCTTTTGAAGATTCACATGTCCTACTTGCATGATAAACATGGAGTTCCAAGCTTGGATTCCAAGCTTGAAACCCTTTCCCATGGCCTATAAATAGACCTACATTGCACGTCGCTTCTCTTTAGCTAGGTTTGGCCTCAAAAATCTTCCCTTTTCTCCAACTCTGGCCTCCTCCGACCTACACTCTGGCAGACCTTCTCGACCTACCTCCTCCATGCCTCCAACGACCAAATTGGAAGCGTAGTGACCTTCCCCATCTTCCTCCATGTCTCACCGGTCACAGCAGGCGCCAACTTCCCCTCTCCTTGCCACCATTCACCTCACCAAAGAGTTCATTCCCTCCAGCACTGGCCAATCAAAGTTGGCGCGGATCTCCTTCCTCTTCGTCCCTTAGGCACTTAGCTTCCCTTTCCTCTCTAGACTTCATTTAAACCCTTCCTTATTCAATTCGACCACTATTCCACCGTCTCCCTCACCGTCTTCCCCACGACCAGCTGAGCTCGTGTAAAGACCCATTCTGTTTTGAGCCTTTTAAGACATTTAGACTGTCAGTAAAACGTCCGGACACCTTCCAATACATCTGGAAATTAAAAATTTGAACGTAGCTTCGCGTTTGCGCGCTGGCTGCACGCAGACTGCCTTTTTCCCCTCTTCTCGCTCTTCATTCTCCCCTGCAGAACCCTAGCCACTCCCTTATATAAGACCCCTCTCTCCCCTTCCTCTCTTCCCCACTCCACCATAGCCACCTTCCTTCCTTCCTCTCCACTACAGTGAGAAGGGTGAGCACGAGAGAGGGTGCGAGAGTGAGCGACGAGGAGGAGAGGTGGCGTGAAGAGAGGAGGAAGAGTTTGAGCTCACGAGCTCGTGGGAGCTCGCCAGAGGACGCACAGCCAGAGCAGCGCGTATGAGAGGAGGAGCACATCGGGGGAGACGTCCCCGACACTTTGCTACAGTCGGAGCTGCAGGCGAGGAGGAGAGGCTGCGACTACGTGCGGCGAAAGGAGCAAGAGGTCTGTCTGGTACTGGGTTTTTCCCAGAATCAGATGTCTGGAGTGTCGTCCAAACGACGGGTTGGACGTCTGGTGATAACACCGGACGTCTGAAAGCAGAACTTCGTGAAGGACGTCTGGACAACTTACCAGATGACTGGAAGCACTCCCAGATGACTAGAGGAGAGGTTGGACATCTCGAGTTGAGTCCAGACGGTCAAGTAGGGGTTCTAGACGTCTAAAGTCAACGTAGGAACCTGAGGTGAGACTTTGGTTACTTTTAAGTCATCTGGACCTTGCACCAGACGTCTAATTTAGGTTTGCAGTCTTGTTTTGACCCGTTTAGGGTCCATTTGAGGTCCATTTTACGCAAACAAGATATTTGTGGTTTCCTTGTGTGTTCCTCTACATGTTAGAAATCTTTTTATACTATTCCGAACATTCCATTGTGTTATGTTCCTTGGTATAGGATTTTGATCTATTGCATGTTCGGGGCCTGTAGAGGCACGAGCCTACCGTTCGAGCCCCCAGTACTCCCGAAATGTTTGGTAGAGTGGTTTCCTCCTATTTTAATTATAAAACATGAATGCATATGTGAAATTAGATAACAAGAAACCTAGGATGTGGCATGAATCCTACGACGAGAAGTGCTTGCACTGTTTGTATGCATGTTTGAGATTACAGTCATAAATGAATGAATATAAATGTAAACAAATGCCTGTTAATAAATACGAGTTGCTTGTGAAATATGAAATTCCTGTGCTAGTTAAACAGTTACCTGTGACATTACTTGTTGTAGATGTTAAATTGTGGAAATACCAGTTGCATATGTATAATATGAGAATGGAAATATGAATGATGAAACCTGGAATGGAATGACATGGTGAATACGAGCATGAACCCTATGAGGAATTAGGAGTAGAGCTCCTGTGGATAAATGGAATGAATTTAGAAATGTGAGTGGGAAGTGTGCTGGCCCTTGAGTACGTGGTACCAAGGAGAGCGACTGTCCCCTACTTAGTGTAGAGTGGAGCTAGTCGCCCTTGGGTTGGGACCCGGGGTTAGGATTAGCCACTTTACACCGACTTCTTTGTCCCTTGCATACACTGTACCGGGGAGAGCTACTAGTGTAGGGAGAGAGCTAGCAACCCCACGGGGCCCGGGGTTTAGCTAGCCACCCTACACCGACTTGTTAGGCTCACTGGGCAAACCGGGGTAGTCAGACGAGGGTGCGCGGACTGTGGAGGGGCGAGACCCCTGTTTGGTTCTGAGGGGCTAGACCCCTATTACTGACAGGGCTAGGCCCTATATTGTTTCGTGCTGTACTTTGGGTGTACCCGCTAGCGGTAACAACTAACCGCGTGCCAGTGTGGGGTAGCTACCCGTGCGCTTATCGCGCATGCCGTAGTCACCGCTACGTCTATCTGTGACCTCGGGGTGGTTGACTGGGTGTAGGATTACCATGGGGGACTCTCCCAGCCAGAAGAGCACCACGTATGCCTTCTACTCTTTGGAAAAGACTGCAATCAAGATCGTTCCCATGAGGAGCATATAAGATCAAGAAAGATATCGGAAAAGTAAACCAATGGGTGAAAAGGAATGACTTGTAAAATAAAATAATTGGAAAAGATAAATTACCTATTAGCTTTTACTGCTTTAGTTAGTTTGGTTACCACTCTACTCAGCATTCGCTGACTCCGTTTTACTCGTACCCCTTTACAGGTTTAGGAGTTGAGTAGCCCGAGTCACCGGCTACAGAGGGTGTTGGGCCTAGTCGAGCCCAGCAGCAGTTTCTTGTTGTTTTACTTCCTTTTTGTTAGTGAGTTTAAACTGTTGTTACAGTTTCTGTTTCTGTACTTTGTTTCTGCTTTACTGTTGTGGTGGTGATATGTACTGATAGTAGCTTTTACTTCTTTTACTACTGTACTCTTTTACTGTTAGTTACTTAGCATAGTGAATGTGGTTTACTTTCCTGCTTTTTGGTTATTTCTTGTTGAACGACTGGGTCTTGGGATTAGTTGAGTCGAGCTGGCCTCGGGTCCTGTAGGGATTAGGGAACAGGGTCGTAACAAGATGGTATTAGAGCAAGGTCGTCTCGAGAAATGAACCAACTAGTTTGAGAGTAACCAATTCACATGCATGTAACTAGAGTAACCACCACAACGTACTGCTTGACATCTGTTCTGAGTTTCTTTCATTGAAGTCCATTAGAGTTGACTTCTTTTTATTCTGTCTTCCGCGTCTCCTTGCAGGAGATGCCTCGACGTGGAGTTCTTGAGGCAAGCCGTAGATGCAGCCGTGGACGAGGTCGGAGGGGCGGATGTGCTGGGCCCGAGGTGCCAATTGACCCGCCACTTCTCCTGGGCATTCAGGCCTATGACCTCTCTCAGTTGATACGAGACATAGTACGAGAGGAGCTCCACCTGCCTCCACGGGCGCCTCTCCCTAGGGACATGGAGGGGGAGTCCTCTGTGGGGCTGAGAGACCGATGCAGCACTGGACAAGGGGGAGGGGGTGGTCCTCCACCGCCCCCACCACACTTTGACACTTCTGAGAACGAGCCCTCCCTGCTTGGAGGCATGTCCGTTCCCCCATTGCAGCTGCACTATGAGCTTTTCAAACAGTTCCGGAAGCTAAAGCCCCCTTCCTTCAAGGGGGATGAGGACCCGTCTGAGGCAGAGGACTGGCTGGAGCAGATTGAGAAGGTGTTTGACACCCTTCGCCCCCTGCAGAGTGTCGCGTGGCCTTTGTCACGTACCAGCTGGAGAGTGCGTTACATAGGTGGTGGAGGGCGGTCAGAGGCCAGGAGAGGGAAGAGCCGATGTAGGACCAGTTCGTGACCCTCTTTTGCGAGCGGTACTTCCCGCAGACTTGGCAGGACCAGAGGAGGCGGGAGTTCCACACTCTCCGCCAAGGGACGATGACTGTTAGCGCGTACTGCACGCGCTTCCTGGAGCTGTCACGTTTTGCTGCGACAGCTATAGCTACCAAGGAGGAGCGCCTGTGGAGGTTCACTGAGGGGCTCTAGCCTACCATTCGGGGGTATGTCAAACCCCTGAAGTTGCCCACTTTCTTGAGAGTGGTGGAGGCAGCTATGACGTATGAGGAGACCAACCAGGCCACACGAGACATCGACAGTGGATGGAAGAGGCCCTATCAACCAGAGTACTCACAGGGCCGACAAGAGAGGAGGCATGTGGCACCCGCGGGAGAGCCGTCTCATTTTGCGGGGCCGTCAGTGGCCTTTGGGGGCAGTCGACAGGGGCCAGCTGTTAGCACTGGACCCTTGCCCAACCGTCAGGAAGGACCTACCGAGGGAGGGAGTCGAGTCCCCCTCTGCTACTAGTGTGGCCAGTCGGGCCACATCAGGAGGGGCTGCCCGTCTAGGGCTGGAGCACAACAGATGCTCCCCGCGTCGAGCGTTGGAGGCCAAGCAGGTGGTCGTGGTTCCCAGGCGCATGGGGGAGGACAGTAATCGCGGGGAGGGTACCGGCCAGCGGCTACCCATCCGACGCAGAGTGTGGTTGCTTCTTCTTCATCGAAAGCTGAGGGGTGTATCAATGCCCTAACACACAGAGATGCCAGGGCATCAGGTTCAGTAGTGGTAGGTATGGTTACAGTTTCCGGCAGATTAGTTTACGTACTTTTTGATTCCGATGCCGCACACTCTTTTGTCGCTGCGAGTTTTGCTGTCAGTTTGGGACAGGACTGCGTGTTGTTTGAGGATCCGTTTGTGTTTAGAGGTCCGAGTGGTCAGCTGTTTGTAGTTGAGGAGGTCTACACAGACTGTGAGGTTAGCATTGGGGGACACAGCCTCCCTACTGACCTGATCGTGACACCGATGGAGGATTTTGGCGTGATTCTGGGGATGGATTGGCTGCCTGCTTACCTTACCTTGGTGGACTATTTTGGGAGGAAGATCATCTTCTCCATATCGAAGATGCCTTCCTTTGAGTTTCACGGACAACCAGTGGACAGAGGCTTCAGGTGCATTTCTGCGCTTCAGGCAGTGAGACTTTTGGGCCAGGGGTGTGAGGGCTTTCTAGCCTATGTGGTGGCAGAGCCCAGCCCCGTGGCAGACTTTCAGAGCATCTCGGTGGTCAGAGAGTACCCCGACGTGTTTCCAGAGGAGCTGCCAAGACTACCGCCGGAGCATGAGATCGAGTTTAAGATCTCACTGGTACCGGGGACCAGCCCCATTTCTACGGCACTGTACATAATGGCACCACTCGAGCTGTAAGAGCTCAAGTCATAACTGTAGGACCTATTGGAGAAGGGCTTTGTGAGGCCCAGTGCATCTCCGTGGGGAGCCCCTGTGTTCTTCGTGAAGAAGGATGGTACCCTGTGCCTTTGTGTTGACTATAGACAGTTGAATAGAGTCACCATCAAGAACAGGTATCCTCTGCCGAGGATTGATGATTTGTTCAACCAATTACAAGGTGCCACAGTTTTCTCCAAGATAGATCTGAGATTAGGCTACCACCAGTTGAGGATCAGGGAGACTGACATCTCCAAGACAGCTTTCCGCACCCAGTACGGACACTACGAGTTTTTGGTCATGCCGTTTGGCCTGACCAATGCCCCCGCTGCCTTCATGGATTTGATGAACTGGGTGTTCAGACCGTTTCTGGATCAATTTGTGGTGGTATTTATTGATGACGTGCTCGTTTACTCGCAGGATCAGGTACAGCACAAACAGCACTTGCGGATGGTTCTAGACACTTTGAGACTGTGCAGGCTGTATGCCAAATACAGCAAGTATGAGTTTTGGTTGAGACAGGTGACCTTCTTGGACCATGTGATTTTAGGGGATAGCTTGGTTGTGGATCCAGCCAAGGTTGAGGCAGTACTCAGGTGGGAGAGGCCACGTACAGTAATAGAGATACGCAGTTTCTTGGGACTGGCAGGTTACTACTGGCAGTTTATAAGGGGTTTCTCATAGATTGCATGTCCTATGACTCAGTTGACCTGAAAGGACGTGCCCTTTGCTTGGACAGACCCTCGTGAGGCGTGTTTCCAGGAGTTGAAGGAGAGGCTGACTTCGGCTCCTGTGCTTACCATCCCAGATAACAGTGGTGATTTTGTGGTCTACACGAACACTTCATTACTGGGGTTAGGGGGTGTGCCCATGCAGCGAGGCTACGTTGTCGCTTATGCTTCACGGCAACTGAAGCCCCACGAGCATAGCTACCCTACCCATGACTTAGAGCTGGCAGCTGTCGTCTTCACGCTGAAGACATGGAAGCACTACCTTTACGGTGAGACCTTTGAGATTTTCATGGATCATAAGAGCCTCAGGTATTTGTTTGACCAGAAGGAGCTTAACATGACACAGAGATGTTGGTTAGAGCTCCTGAAGGACTATGACTGCAGCATCTCCTACCATCCGGGGAAGGCCAACGTGGTGGCTGATGCCTTGAGCCGAAAGGCGCCTACCCACTCATCCAGTTTATAGGCACAGAGTTAGAGACTTATGGAGGAGTTGGGTAGTTGGCGACCCCTAGAGTTACAAGAGCATTGTGGGGCAGTGACGGTGACACGGTAGATGAGACCAAAGCTGATAGACAGCATCATCACAGGGCAGATGACAGATCCGTACCTGTAGTCATTACGAGATAGAGTACTATTAGGGGACCCAAGAGACTTCTCCTTTACAGATGAGGTGTTGTGCATGAGGGGAAGGCTGTGCGTACCCAGGGATGAGGAGTTGTTGAGAGAGCTCCTGACTGAGGCACACGGGTCCAGATTCACCATACATCCCGGGAACACGAAGATGTATCATAATCTAAGACATGACTTTTGGTGGAGAGGGATGAAGTGAGATGTAGGTGAGTTTGTGCAGCAATGTTTGATGTGCCAGCAGCTGAAGGCCGAGCATCAGAGGCCTGCAGGGCCATTGCAGCCACTTCCTGTGCCAGAGTGGAAGTGGGAGAGCATCACCATGGACTTGGTGGTGGACTTACTTGTTACCCAGTGAGGACACGATGCAGTTTGGGTGATTGTAGACAAATTGATGAAGACGGCACGCTTCTTTCCGATCCGAGTCACCTTGGGACCAGCGCAGTTGGCAGAGAGGTATATTCATGACGTGGTACGTCTGCATGGAGTTCCGTGTGAGATTGTATTTGACCGGGATACCCATTTTACTTCCCAGTTTTGGGCCGAGTTTCAGCAGACTTTGGGGACACGATTGAGGTTCAGTATGGCGTACTACCCCCAGACGGATGGACAGTCAGAGCTCACTATACAGACACTTGAGGCCCTTTTACGCGCCTTTGTACTAGACTAGAGGGGCTCTTGGGAGGAGAACTTACCCCTGGCAGAGTTTGCATATAATAACAGCTATCACTCGAGTATCGGCATGGCACCCTACGAGGCTCTGTACGGACGGAAGTGTACTGCGCCCTTGAGTTGGGTTGAGGTGGGGACCAAGTGGGAGGTTGGCTCCAGGCTGATCCGACAGAGTCAGGAGGTGATAGAGCAGATTCACAGACAACTTCACACTGTCAGGAGTGAACAAAAGAGTTATGCCGATTGGAAGCACAGAGAGGTGCAGTTCGAGGTTGGGGACCACGTCTTTCTTCGCATTTCGCTCATGAAGGGCCTGCAGTGTTTTGGCGTGAAAGGGAAGCTTACACCGAGGTTTGTGAGGCCCTTTGAGGTCCTGGAGCGGGTAGGACCCATTGCTTACCGGCTTACCCTTCCTCCCTAGATTTCTGGTGTGCACGACGTATTCCATGTGTCCAACCGCAGGAAGTACGTTGTCGATCCCAGTCACGTTCTGAGCCACGAGAGTGTCAAGGTGGGTGATGACCTGACCTACCCCGAGAGACCAGTGCAGATACTAGACAGAGCCATCCGGAGTTTGGGATGAAAGCAGGTACCCCTAGTGAAGGTCTTGTGGGGGAGTCAGCGGCACGAGGAGGCTACTTGGGAGCCTGAGGCGGCGATGCGAGAGCGGTGCCCAGAGCTTTTTGAGGGTACGTCTTTTCGGACCGGCTTTGGTCCTCTTTAAGTTTGTTATGCGTGAATATTTCCTTTTCCGCACCTTAGCTAGCTCAAGTTTTGAAAATGAAACTTCCTTTAAGTTTGTTATGATGTAAAGACCCATTCTGTTTTGAGCCTTTCAAGATGTCTGGACTGTCAATAAGACGTCTGGTCAGACATTTAAACCCCTTCCCAGACGTCTGGAAATTGAAAATTTGTACGTAGCTTCATGTCTGCATGCTAGCTGCGTGCAAACTGCCTTTTTCCCCTCTTCTCTCTCTTCATTCTCCCCCGCAGAACCCTAACCACTCCCTCATATAAGACCCCTCTCCCCCCTTCCTCTCCTCCCTACTCCACCACAGCCACCTTCCTTCCTTCCTCTCCACTGCAGCGAGAGGGGCAAGCGTAAGAGAGGGCGCGAGAGTGAGTGACGAGGATGAGAGGCGGTGTGAAGAGAGGAAGAAGAGTTTAAGCTCGCGAGCTCGTGGGAGCTTGATTGCACAGCAATCATGGGTCCTAATCAACATAAATAATGTCTGAACCTAGCTTAAATTGTGGATATTGCACTCGTATCTTACATATCATGCATTGCATCAGTCTATTTAGAATAAGATGAGATATCCTGCTAGATAATGGTTTTTATTGCTATTTGCAAATAATAAAGTGATCCAAGATGGAGATAGTGGAATAAAGCAATAAAGGAAGAAGAAGACTGATCTAGATAAGAGGAGTGAGGAGGGTAGCCATATTCCTACCCTAAGAAACCCTAGGACAGCCTTCCCAAACCCAAAACAACCTCCATTAGGGAACCTTAGCCTCAAAACCCAAACATGGATAGCACTATCCATGTTCTTATCCACCCTATCCCTCTCCCAAACACTTAGGAACCAAAACCAACCTTAGAAAACCTAAAACCCACTCTCCAGCACCTTTTAGGACGTCTAAACATCTGGCTGGATGTCTGATTTCTGCAGAATAACAATCCAGGAAGCCAAAACTCATACTGACACAGAATTGGACATCTAATTTAGTGTCCAAACATCCAATTTTGTAGTATAAGACATTTGACCACTATCCTGGACGTCTGATACTGCTGTGTGGCCTGATTTTGGTGTTGGAAGCCCTAGCGTGCCTATTTTGACCTAGGAACCCCACCGAACACCCTAGGAAACCTAAGTAGAGACCTCCTAGGCCTAGTCCACTATCCATAGCCCAACTTGTCTTATCCCTGACCCAATTGAACCATCCCATATCTAATTTGGTGCATCTACAGTTGATTGGGTGCACCCGAGCCCAATTAGATCCACCCAGGATCTAATTAACTCATACCTATTAGGGTTATCCTAGCCTAATCACATTCACACATCTAATTAGACTTGACCTAGACCTAATTAGGTTCACTCCTACCCAATTAGACTTTCCTTTGCCTAATTAGGTCCACACCCACTTAATCTAAATTGACCCAACCTATTTAGCACCTAATCCTACCAAAACCCACAACCTAGCCCTACGAAAAACACACACCCACACACACACGCACACCTTCCCATTTTACTCCCACCAAACCCATGCACACTCTCTTGGAAACCCTAAAAACTTGTGTCAAACCTAGATCCAAAAATTGTGGCATTGGCTATTTTTGGAGCCACCAAAAGTGGCAACCAAATGGAGCCTTCCATAAGGGAAAAGAGAGAGCTACGAAATTGGACCATCTCCATACACTCTCCCATCCATACTCTCCACTCTAAACTTGCTTCCACCCTCCAAAACCTTAAGGCTGTCCTCCTCATCCTCCTCCAAGGCTCCATGGATGGCTAGCTAGAGAAGCTTCTCTCCAAAGCTTCAAGGACGACCATTGGTAGAGAAAGGGAGCAACACCCTCCTCTCTCCACTTGGGTGCACTCGCCCCCATCTTTTTATTCTTCTTGGACGGCCATGAAGGCTCACCCATAGCCTCTTGTGGCTAGCCATCTCTTTTGGTAGGCGTGTAGATGGGTTTGCATACCCAAGGTCTAGCCTACACCCTCACACAAGGCCGATGGCCCTAGTGGCAACTTTCCTGCGTGAGGGATTTTCTTCTATTTATATGCTTTCTAGTGTAGATGATGTGTGATAATTTTTTATGCATAAATAATTTCATGATGTTTCTATGATTGATTGTCCTCATGTTTACTTACCTATATGACACTTTGGTTTGTTCACACCATGCACGGCCACCATGGCCTCATTTAGATGCACATAGTCACCTAGTTTTTTGCTAGTTTATCTAGATCTAGGTTTCAATTTGCTTTTCAAAATAAAAAATCAAAAACATAAAAAGACAAAAATAGTAGCTTAGGTTAGATTTAGGTTATAAAAGCCGATCCAAATCTTGATTCGTTTTCACGCCTCCCAGAGACGAACGACCGGGACTCAAGTTCTAAAAAGAATAAAGATCTATGAGAGTTTCGTTATCACAAATATCTTTGACGAGTGGTTTTTGCGACTATACTATGATTTCCAACGATTTCAAAATTCGCGATTTCCACGCTCGTCAAATGCCACCGTTGCTGGGGAGGCAACACGCGAGTTTATATTTGCATTTGCTTAACTTCTGTTTGTTTTGATTGTAGGGTGTCAAGATGAGGATCTGTGCACACATCGACCCGTGGTGAAAACCGCAGATATCTTCTTCGTCCTTTATTTTATTGCTTCTTTAGGTTAGAAAAAAAGAAAAAAAAGAGAGAATATATATATATATATAAATTCAAATTCAAAATTTCATATTTGAATAAAAAAAAAAATCTTTTTCCTTGGTGTGTGTTTTAACTTGGAAACTATTTAAACACACCGAAATCAAATTTGGAAATTCAGCCAGCAAATATTAACAATTTTCAAAAATTTATTGCTGTGAAATTAGGAGTCCAAAAATCTTGGGATTCAGTCTAATATTAGGTTTTCAAACTAGCTTTCTAGTGCCTCCTTTTATTTGAAAAATTATCACTGTACAAATTTTAGAAATTCGCACAGTGGAAGGAGGTCAGAACAGTCTGCACTCTGATTTTTTATAACTTTAAACATTAATTCTGACCTCTTCATAGATCAGATCTCTTTTAAATTTATGGGGTTGGAAAGCCTCTGAAACCTAGTTTTTTCTATGAATTTTCAAGAATTTTTGGATTTTCTTTGATACTGTTTCAAACTGCACTTCTCGAAGGGGTCCATCTAGTCTGTTTGACCCCTTGGAACATAAAAATTTGTGAAAAATTGCACAAAATAGTAAAAATATTAAAAAATATTCCCTGAAATATTTATTGAAAAAGGAAGATCTCTACCAAATTTCATATTATTTTTCTTCAGTTATTATTTAGGGAGTGATTTCAAGTCAGACTAAGGCCTGACTGCAGATTTTAGAAGAAGCACAAACCCTAGGTAATTCACATTAGGGTTTAAATTTAGAGACTCAAAATAAACCTTTTTGAGCCTGATTTAGGTGTGATTGCATGAGAAGGGATTTGCTGTGATTGGTTGTCTTCCCCTCACCCGCTTGAATTGAAATTGATCTACATTTCAACTTAGGCAACAAATTAGGTCTATTTCACTTAGTTGTGGTGCATTAGGACCATTGTTTTCCTTGATTGGGTCGCACCACTTCTACCTTATTGGACTTAAAAGCATCATATCGACCTATCTAATATCAGGGTTTCCACACTAAGGTAGAGCACATTTTCATGCCATACTAAAAGGAAATTCATATAACAATTGGGACTTGCAAAAACTGTTGCGTGCTCCACCACAACCTTGTTTGAATTGACTTAAACAAGGAAACCCTAAAAGAAAAAAATTAATACAAGTACATGAACCATAAAATCTACCACACTAACTAAGGCTTGTATTGAAAATCCTTTGTTTGTGCACTTCACACTCTAAATCCAATTTTAAGAGCATCACCCCCAATCGCTCAATCACATTCCAAGAACACCCTAAGCCCAAGCCTAAAACTAAGTAGACATGCCCTAGGCAGGACTAAATTACTTGGTAACTGAAATTTAATTGGGTAAAAATCAAGGCCTTGTCTATTTGGACCAACTAGTGACAAGAAAGGTCGGTGCGATAACCGCATTAACCTTTAGTGGTGTCTTGCCGTGCGGGGTGTCCTAGGAGGTCCCACCAATCTGGCCAGCCAAGTAATTCAAGAGTTGGTTTAACCCAGTTCCATCTTAGGATACCAGGTTTAGATCCAATTAGGGTATACAATTTAAGGCTAGCTTGTTTGCTTGATTTGGGGTTCTCTCATCTTTCTTCCTAGGCCTTTGCCTTAATCCCACCAGCCCCTTGTAGCTGGTTGTGTCTTCCTAAGGAAGACTATCTCTTATCTCTATTCGCATCTTCTCTCAAATATCCATGAACCCATATCATTCTTTTGCCCCTCGGGGTCCTCCATCTCCCAACCCAACCATGATTTCGACTCCTCCTGGTTGGGAGACTCATCCTAACCAGCTGAAATATGATTATCCTTATCCCCCAGCTTATTTAGAACCCGAATCTCATGGATCTGACCCTTATCTAGATCAGAACCAATTGAAAGCCAAAGTTGCTGAATTCCGAGAATATAACAAGGATTATACAGATCAATGTGCCAAGCTTCTAGAGCAAATTAGACGATCTTAGGCACAATCTCAATCTTATCACTCCTCCCAGGAATAAGAGACTTGGAACAACCAGCCTAGTGGGTCTAGTGACCCATATTTTGGATCCACTAGCTATTCTATTGATTCTTGCTACCATAGGGAGGCATCCTGTACTCAAGCAACCCAAAAGGCACCTTTGGACCTAATACGTGATTTGGGTAGATCAATTGAGGAATGCACTATTTCTGATACACCTGTACCTGATGAGATATCTCTAAGGAATTGAAATAATGGATCACAAGTACAAGATCACATAACAGGTTCTCAATCAACTCCCTCTATAGTCAGCCCCACTCAGGGCGATACACCTATTGATTCATATCCAAATTTGTATAACCCTGAGTGGAGAAACAATCCTGATCTTTCATGGTCACCATAGAGACCGACTCAAACTGAACATCAAACTAGGCCAGCCCAATACTCCACTCAAACCACTTTAGGGCAACCATCTAGTCCAGCCCAACCCACAACCACCCTTGAAGATATTATGAACATTTTGTTGGACTTTGACAAGAAAAATGAAGAAAAGCTGACTAATTTGGAAAATCAAGTGAAATCTCAAGGGGATCAAATCAAGAGACTTCAAGAATCACTTTATCCCCGGATGCAATTGCCTTTTCACTCCTATTCTCCACCTATTCTTCCGACCCCTCCAATCTATCATACATGCCATTGTGCAGGGGCCAAATTTGTGGCCTCTAAAAGGAAGAGAAAAGCTAAGAGCCCACCCAAATGACCTGATTCGGGCTCAACCAAAAATCATAAGACCAAACCCACATCCAACTCTGACTCAGACTCAAGGGAGAAAAAGAAGAAAAGGGCTTCTGAAGTTGATTTGACCTATTTACCCTTTCCTGAGGCCTTAAAGAAAGAGTCACAAAAGAAGAAAAAGACTTGCACACCTAAAGAGGTGGTTTTATCAGCTAACATAAGTGCATTTGTTTTTGGCACTCTACCACCCAAAATGACTGACCCTGGAAAACCCTTCATATCTTGTGCCATAAAGGGATTCACCTTCAACAAAGCCCTTGTGGATCTAGGGTCTTCCATTAGCTTGATTCCTACCACCCTTTTTGATCGCACCAAACTTGGAGATCTGCACCACACACCTATCACCATTAGAATGGCAGATGGCTCCATCAAACTACCGAAAGGGGGTAGTTCAGGATGTGTTTATTAAAGTGCAAGGTTTTAGCTTTCCAGTCGATTTTATTGTCTTGGACATGAATATACTGGAGAAGCTAAGTAATTCACCCATTATTTTGGGTCGACCTTTCTTGGCTACGGCCAATGCACGGATTGACTGTTACTCAGGATTTATGGAGGTGAGTAGTAGCAATGAGAAGATTCACTTTGATATGTATGCAGCCGCTAAGAAAACAAAGTCAGGGTACTTTCTGGATGACATGGAAAGTGAGTTGGAGGATAATTCGGAAGAAACTATGGCAATTGACAGCTGGGTAGAACCACACGACCCGAATCAACAATCCACTAGATCACATAAGTCACCCTCCCTACCAGATCAAATCATTGATAGTATGGTTGACTATCTTGATTGACCTAGCCCAATTTAAACCCCTGCCCCTTGCAATGAATCCTAGATTACTCAATTGATCAAAATGATTCATGAAATAAAAGAAGCTAGTGCAAGAGAATATGATGATATAAGGAAAGAGCTTCATAGAATCCGGGATGAGCAACAAAAACCAAAAATGTTTGAATCTGGGTCAGGTGTGTCACAACCGATTTGCGATTCAATGGTGGTCATGTAGGATTTTGTTGATCAAACACCCGAGGTGGATGATATTGATAACCCTATGGAAGTTGAGAATGGAGATTTATTTGAGAATCTTGACCTTGATTTAGGGCCTGAGTACCAATCATTTCATTTTGAGGAACCAAGCATTAAGGGACCTGAATATGATTTTGTTGTATTTGAGAATACCCATGGAGACATTGATGAATTAATTCAAATGATCTCATACACAGAGCAACAAAATCAAAAAGACTGTAACAACTCCTCAATCAATGATTCAGCCCATTCCACTTTCATGGAGGGACTCACTACTAAATCTAATACCCAACTTCATCTAAGTGAGAAGGAAATATCCCCTTATGAAATAGATATTCAAGAAATTGAAAGATTATTGGGGATAACATATGATGAGTTATCAGAGGAAGCTAACAATTTTGGGGAATCATGTGATAATTGGGAATTGGCATTGGATAATTTGGAAGAGATAAAAGAAGAAGATGAGACCCAAACATCTTTGGTAGAGACAGAGACTGATCACTGGACCTTGATTTCCAGATCTGACCACACTACTTGGGTCATGCCTTCCATTCATCACCATTATCAGGACCCATATGATTTCACCCCACATGACTCCACCCATACCCCTACCACCCACATTCTCCATCACCTCTTCAGGATGCCTTCACGTTCATTCCTTCCAAGCACCCATATTTATCTGTCTTTCTTCTGTAGCATCTAGCTGCAGATAATCTCAAGCCCCATCTACAAATTTTTCTGATTATTTGGACTTGGAATTTATGGATAGCTGGTTCGCATTTGCGGTCCGCTGTTGGCGAATGTGACTAAAATTCTTATCATTTTACTCGCCATTCTCAATATTGTATTGGTATATCCTTTTTGAGTGTACGCCCAACTGGAGGTGTTAATCTCAACACTTATATATAGCATATTTTATTTATCATATTTTTCCTGCATATTCAATTTCAGGTGTTGGGATAAGTGGAACGTCAAAATTCAGGAGCCATTCCAGGTGAATTCTACCCATTTACTCCCTGTCTTAATTTATTTTTCGTTATATTCATGCATGAGGACATGCAAGAAAGTAGGCATGGGGAGGTAGTAATTGTAAACTGAAAATTTTTCTACCAACACCTAGGAAAAACCTTTCGTACATCATGCTAATTGCACTTTAGGGTCCTTAAATTAAGAACAACTGACTCCACCTCCAATGCTCACATTGGAGCTAAAAATTATCCGCAACAGCCACTTTCGACTCATTCACTCACCTTTTCATTCTAAATTTAGGACCAAGCTGAATGTAACCTGAATTAGGGAAATCCTTGAAGAGAAACTTTTGAAAGGTTATACATAGCATATATACATATTGCACTCATGAATAAGATTATTTTATTAAGAGAATGCATTAGGGATTTTATCCTCTAGTTGATTCCTGTAATCTGGAATGTAGTACAACTTTTCACACACACGTAGAATTTGTAATGGATTCACGATGAAGGCTGATAAACGTCTTTAGTCTGTCAAGAAGAAGCAATGCTTCTTCTCCTGAACCCCTGGACAGTGTTTTGGGAGTCAGGCAGATTTTCTTCCAAAAATCCACCAAATAGTGTGAGATGAGAGTAGAGTGTACTGGTGCTCTAAGATTAGTGCAAGGAATTTGGAATCCTAGATAATTAGGTGATGATACTTAGAGATTAGGCATAGTTTTCACTCTAGGTTCCTGCGTATACATTTTTGTGTGAAATATTGAGAGCCACCAAATAAGGCAAATACACGGAGAGCGAGTTTTCATAAAACTAGGGCTAAGGTGGATGGTTATGACCATTCTTTACAGAATCCTCAGCTGAAGGAGGGTATTGATGTCAAGGTCAGAAATACATTGTCCTATCCGTCTCTCCCAGTGCCATAAGTAGGCACTTCCACCAAATAAGCCACCTAATGTCTCTTGAGTACCACCAATCCCTAATAATGCCTCCTTAATAAAGTTAATGAATGTATGCTAGTTTGTGTTGTGTTGAAAAAAATATAATAAAAATAATAAATAAATAATTAATTAATTAATTAGTTAATTAAATTTAAAAAAAGAGAGAAAGAAGAGAGAAAAAAAGAAGAAAAATATACAAAAAGAAGAAAAAAAATTTGGAAGAAAAAGAAAAGAGCAGAAAAAGAGTTTGTGAATATTTAGTATTTATTTCATATGCATTGAGGTAATGCCACCAAACAAATTTGAGATCCACCAAATAAAGCCTTAAGCTATTTTTCTGTGTTTCTGACTGCCCGAATACTGACTGAGGAATTCCGACTTAATGTTAGGGTTTTGAGAACTCAATTAAAGTGTTAATGCCAAGTGAGACCACCAAATACGGATCATATGTGTGAATCTGGTGAGATTGTGAGCTCTAAGAAAAAGAAAGAAAAGAAAAGAAAAAGAAAAAGAGAGAATGAATACAAAGGAACTAAAAGAGAGCATAGTTTTTCTCGCCTTGCTCTGAGTGGAGTTACTTAATAATTTGGGAATCTAGATTCTATAGAACTAATCTCTATGTAGCACCAGTCGAGAGTGAGCCACCAAATATATAATCTTTTCACTTTAAGATCCTGTTCCTAAGCTTAAAGCCAGGTGGAATTCATAGAATATCTTGAATACCCCGAGGGAAGAAGTCCGCCTATCCCGCTAGAATTTTTACTAGGGGTCAAATACAGGCTTTATAGGTGAATCTATCGTTCACTCGAATTTGTTGCAAAAGCTACGTAGCTGCACTTTCATATTTGTCTGGATTTCTAGAACATAAGATGAAAATAAAAAGGAGAAAAATCTCTAAACATACACTTGATAAAATAATCAATCCCTTAGGTACCCTTATGTGAATAATTTAGACTTGCATTTACTAGGGACTAGCAAAGTTTAGGCATGGGGGTATGATTGTACAGCAATCATAGGTCCTAATCAACCTAAATAATGTCTGAACCTAGCTTAAATTGTGGATATTGCACTCATATCTTACATATCATGCATTGCATCAGTCTATTTAGAATAAGATGAGATATCCTGCTAGTTAATGGTTTTTATTACTAGTTATAGATAATAAAGTGATCCGGGATGGAGATAGTGGAATAAAGCAATAAAGGAAGAAGAAGACTGATCTAGATAAAAGGAGTGAGGAGGGTAGCCTTATCCCTACCCTTAGAAACCCTAGGACAGCCTTCCTAAACCCAAAACAACCTCCATTAGGACACCTTAGCCTCAAAACCCAAACATGGATAGCACTATTCATGTTCTTATCCACCCTATCCCTCTCCCAAACACTTAGGAACCAAAACCAACCTTAGAAAACCTAAAACCCACTCTCCAGCACCTTTTAGGACGTCCAGACATCTGGTTGGATGTCTGATTTCTGCATAATAACAATCCAGGAAGCCAAAACTCATACTGACACATAATTGGACATCTAATTTAGTGTCCAAACGCTAAATTTTGTAGTATAAGACGTCTGACAACTATCCTGGATGTCTGATACTGCTGTCTGGTTCCTGATTTTGGTGTTGGAAGCCCTAGCTTGCCTATTTTGACCTAGGAACCCCACCGAACACCCTAGGAAACCTAAGTAGAGACCTCCTAGGCCTAGTCCACTATCCATAGCCCAACTTGTCTTATCCCTAACCCAATTGAACCATCCCATATCTAATTTGGTGCATCTACAGTTGATTGGGTGCACCCGAGCCCAATTAGATCCACCCAGGATCTAATTAACTCATACCTATTAGGGTTACCCTAGCCTAATCACATTCACACATCTAATTAGACTTGACCTAGACCTAATTAGGTTCACTCCTACCCAATTAGACTTTCCTTTGCCTAATTAGGTCCACACCCACTTAATCTAAATTGACCCAACCTATTTAGCACCTAATCCTACCAAAACCCACAACCTAGCCCTACGAAAAACACACGCCCACACACACACGCACACCTTCCCATTTTACTCCCACCAAACCCATGCACACTCTCTTGGAAACCCTAAAAACTTGTGTCAAACCTAGATCCAAAAATTGTGGCATTGGCTATTTTTGGAGCCACCAAAAGTGGCAACCAAATGGAGCCTTCCATAAGGGCAAAGAGAGAGCTACGAAATTGGACCATCTCCATACACTCTCCCATCCATACTCTCCACTCTAAACTTGCTTCCACCCTCCAAAACCTTAAGGCTGTCCTCCTCATCCTCCTCCAAGGCTCCATGGATGGCTAGCTAGAGAAGCTTCTCTCCAAAGCTTCAAGGATGGCCATTGGTAGAGAAAGGGAGCAACACCCTCCTCTCTCCACTTGGGTGCACTCGCCCCCATCTTTTTATTCTTCTTGGACGGCCATGAAGGCTCACCCATAGCCTCTTGTGGCTAGCCATCTCTTTTGGTAGGCGCGTAGATGGGTTTGCATACCCAAGGTCTAGCCTACACCCTCACACAAGGCCAATGGCCCTAGTGGCAACTTTCCAGCGTGAGGGATTTTCTTCTATTTATATGCTTTCTAGTGTAGATGATGTGTGATAATTTTTTATGCATAAATAATTTCATGATGTTCTATGATTGATTGTCCTCATGTTTACTTACCTATATGACACTTTGGTTTGTTCACACCATGCACGGCCACCATGGCCTCATTTAGATGCACATAGTCACCTAGGTTTTTGCTAGTTTATCTAGATCTAGGTTTCAATTTGCTTTTCAAAATAAAAAATCAAAAACATAAAAAGACAAAAATAGTAGCTTAGGTTAGATTTAGGTTATAAAAGCCGATCCAAATCTCAATTCGTTTTCACGCCTCCCAGAGACGAACAACCGGGACTCAAGTTCTAAAATGAATAAAGATCTATGCGAGTTTCGTTATCACAAATATCTTTGACGAGTGGTTTTTGTGACTATACTACGATTTCCAACGATTTCAAAATACGCGATTTCCACGCTCATCAGAGCTTACCGGAGGATGCACGGCTGGAGCGACGCGTGCAGGAGGAGGAGCGTGTCGGGGGAGACATCCCCGACACTTTGCTGTAGCCGGAGTTGTAGGCGAGGAGGAGAGGCTGCGGCTACGCACGGCGAAAGGAGCAGGAGGTCGGTCTAGTTCTGGGTTTTTCCCAGAATCAGACGTCTGGCGTGTCATCCAAACGACGAGTTGGATGTCTGGTGACGACACCAGATGTCTGAAAGCAGAACTTCGCAAAGGTACGCTCCTCTTGCGGTTACAGCCATGCAAGTCACACTGCAGCTACGATCTGTATGGCTAAATGTAGAAGATATGGTCTATCGCATGTAAGGATAGCTTCAGGAATTCGCAGGGCACGCCCTCCCATGCGTTTCATACATCTGGATAGCTTACCAGATGACCAGAAGCACTCCCAGACCACTAGAGGAGAGGTCAGATGTCTGGAGTTGAGTCTAGATGGTCAAGTAGGGGTTCTGGACATCTGAAGTCGACGTAGGAACCTGAGGTGAGACTCTGGTTACTTTTAAGATGTCCGGACCTTGGGCCAGATGTCTGATTTAGGTCTGCAGTCCTGTTTTGACCAGCTTAGGGTCCGTTTGAGGTCCATTTTACGCAAACAAGATATCTATGGTTTCCTTGTGAGTTCCTCTACATGTTAGAAATTCTTTTATACTGTTCTGAACATTCCGTTGTGTTATGTTCCTTGGTATAGCATTTCGATCTGTTGCATGATCGGGGCCTGCAGAGGCACGTGAGCCTGTTGTTCGAGCCCCTAGTACTCCCGGATTGTCTGCTAGAGTGGTTTCCTCCTATTTTAATTATAAAACATGAATGCATATGTGAAATTGGATAACTAAAATCCTAGGATGTGGTATGAATCCTAGGATGAGAACTGCTTACACTATTTGTATGCGTGTTTGAGATTGCAGTCATAAATGAATGAATAGAAATGTAAACAACTACGTGTTAATAAATACGAGCTGCCTGTGAAATATGAAATGCCTGTGCTAGTTAAGTAGTTACCTATGACATTACTTGTTGTAGATGTTAAATTGTGGAAATACGAGCTGCATGTGTATAATATGAGAATGGAAATATGAATGATGAAACCTGGTATGGAACAACATGGTGAATACGAGCATCAACCCTATGGGAATTAGGAGTAGAGCTCCTGTGGATAAATGGAATGGATTTGGAAATGTGAGTAGGAAGTGTGCTGGCCCTTGAGTACGTGGTACCAAGGAGAGCGACTGTCCCCTGTTTAGTGTAGAGTGGAGCTAGCTGCCCTTGGGTTGGGACCCGGGGTTAGGATTGGCCACTCTACATCGACTTCTTTGGCCCTCGCGTACACTGTACCAAGGAGAGTTACTAGTGTAGGGAGAGAGCTAGCCACCCCACGGGACTCAGGGTTCAACTAGCCACCCTACACCGACTTGTTAAGCCCACTGGGCAAACCAGGGTAGTCAGACGAGGGTGCGCGGACTGTGGAGGGGCGAGACTTCTATTTGGTTCTGAGGGGCTAGACCCCTGTTACTGAGAGGACTAGGTCCTATACTATTTCATGCTGTACTTTGGGTGTACCCGCTAGTGGAAACGACTGACCGCGTGCCAGTGCGAGGTAGCTACCCGTGCTCTTATCACGCGTGCCGTAGTCACCGCTACGTCTGTCTGTGACCTCGGGGTGGTTGACTGAGTGTAGGATTATCACGGGGGACTCTCCCGACCAGGAGAGCACCACGTGTGCCTTCTACTCTTCGGAAAAGACTGCAGTCAAGATCATTCCCACGAGGAACATATGAGATCATGAAAGAGATCGGAAAAGTAAACCAATGGGTGAAAAGGAAGGACTTGTAAAATAAAATAATTGGAAAAGATAAATTACCTGTTAACTTTTACTGCTTTAGCTAGTTTGGTTACTACTCTACTTAGCGTTCGCTGACTCCGTTTTACTCGTACTCCTTTATAGGTCCAGGAGTTGAGCAGCCTGAGTCACTGGCTGTAGAGGGTGCTGGGCCTAGTCGAGCCCAGCAGTAGTTTCCTGTTATTGCACCTCCTTTTTGTTAGTGAGTTCAGACTGTTGTTACCATTTCTGTTTCTGTACTTTGTTTCCGCTTTACTGTTATGGTGGTAATATGTACTAATAGCAACTTTTACTTCCTTTACTGCTGTATTCTTTTACTGTTAGTTACTTAGCATAGTGAATGTGGTTTACTTTCCTACTTTTTGGTTATTTCTTGTTGGACGACTGGGTCTTGGGATTAGTTGAGTCAAGCTGGCCTCGGATCCTGTAGGGATTCGGGAACCGGGTCGTAACAGCTCGCACCATCACTACACACCACCAAACATGCCCGTTCCACCTCCAAAAGCTCCGCCATACTCCCTCCATCAAAAGCCCTCTACTTATTTGCCATTCCATCCACCCAAAAGCACCACCGAACAACTCACCTTCACGAGACCTACTTTGACCTCGTCCGACCACTTCATGCCCTTTCCCTACATGCTACCACCACTGTCACCTTCTCCAAGACCGGGTGAAGCTTTTAAGATGTTCTAATGCAGCCGCAAGGCCTTATTTCATGTTCTCAAGTTCTACGCCGGAGCTCTGCCACCATTGCCATCGCCACCTTCATTCTTCGAGCTTTAGGCGTCGAAAGCCTCAGGTCTCACCTCCAGGCAGAGAAGACTAGCCCCAAGAAGTCATCCCAGTCCTCAATTAGAGATTCTAGCTGCGAGAACACGTGCATTTGGAGCTTCAGCCATCTCCAGCCACACACGATGAGGAGGATGTAGGATAGTCCCACATCATGAGAACAAAGGCATGCAGCAACACATAAATTGATTTTGTGAATCCTACTGTTTGCCTCAAGACATTGGGGGTGAGGTCCCTGCTCACTTGCTCATGCTCACTCGACCCGATTACCTATCCCAAGCACTCCTTGGCTACTACCCACGCCGGTAGCCCTGCACTCGGGTGCACGTGTATCCGATTACTCGACCATCTGAGAGAGAAAAAGAGAGAGAAAGTGTGGGGGAGGGGGGTTTTTGCTGTTAAGGGCTTGGCCTATGCAGCACTTAGCTTATGAAGAAGCCTTGGTCTCATGAAGGATTGAGAAGAAGAGGCCTTTAAGGAAGGCTTGAAAGAAAGAGAAGGTGCTGAAGGACAAGAAGAAGAGAGGCCGTGCTTAAAGAAGAGAAAAGAAGAGACACTCTGCATGCTGAAAGAAGAAGGAAAAAGAAGAAGAGTTGAAGAAGATGAACAATGCCTTTGCATTGTAGCATCTAGACACTGTGGCATTATTTAAATTACTATTCAATAATTTAAGTACTATGGTTAAGATGCATGCTTAAATGTGGATCTAAAAGGTGATTTAAATCACCACATTTTAGGATTATTTCTATTCTTTTTGCTATGTCAAACTCATGTTATATATTGATAATCAATTTTTGAGTAACTATTCTTCCTTGAATATCATTCTTAGCTTAATTATTGTGCTCATATATATATTCATTGAGATTAGCGCTTGAATGCATATTTGCTCCCTGTGTTCGACCTCGGATTTCCATTTAAGTAAAAAATTGTATTTGTTTGAGCGAATTTGTCCTACACTACAACTCATAATTTAACAACGATGAATTCGTTCCAACAAGGAGTCGACGAGTCGCGATGGCGGCATCGGAGCTATCACCTCCGACCACGGTGGCGGTTGATCGCAATAGGGACGAGACATGGTGATGATGTCGCAAACGCGATAACGGATGCAGTGTTGCGGAGGACTCAGTGGTTTGCTGTTTGTGGAGAGAGGGCTCTCCTCTTTGTGAGGAGGGAGATGATGGTTGAGAGCAGGTTCCCCCTTCGTGGGAGGAAGATGTCCCCTTATGTCCTCCCTTTGCCTATCTATAAAGAGAGAGAACAAAGAGAATAAGAGAGAGAGATTTCAAGACAGAGGGTTTCCTTTTTTGTACGATAGATTGACAAAGACCAAAGAGGCAAGAGAGATTCAACGAGATTTCTAGAATTTGATGGAATCAAATATGAACTCTACCTTGTGTTTCTTATTTTAGCAAGACCCCACATTGATTCCTTTCACAACAAAACTTCTCATAATTCATATGTAAGATATTATTTTGAATTATCCCATGCAATAAGTATATACATGAATAATTAATTACATACAACATGTACTACATTAAGGGATTAGATACAACTCCACTAACTTTCCTCTGTATTATATACTTAATGTCTCATTTAATCTTATAAATAATTATTCTTAAGTGCACTTAATGTCTACTAAACAACTTATCATCAGCGAATAACCTGAACTCAACCCCAATATAAATTTATAAAATATATGAACTATCTTACTCATTATACTACGATTTAATAACGACATATTAACAAAATGAGGTAGTTTAACATTAGGCACCAATCCACGAATGGGATTATCATCTTGGTCTTCATGGTTCCCACTGCTACGTTCACGTCCTTGCACACCACGTCCCCTCTGTACGTTAGGTAGAACGCTATGTACTTGTCATGCCTTAGGTTGCACTTGGCCATCATTGATGACGGCTTGAACTTACCATTGGTGATCTTTGTGATAGAGAGCTGCTCGTGGTAGGCCTTCTTTGCGAAAGATGATAGAGGCGTAGGTGGAGAGCATGAAGTGGATCCTTAGTTAGGGGACAAGGTTGGCCTAGAACTTCGTGACGTCCACATTGAGGGCACCTTTGAAGTGGAGGGAGGGGTTGAGGGATAAGATGACCTGGGAGATGAGGTGATTTAGGTTGGTGTAGGTGGGGCACTTGATGTCGAGGGAGCGATGGTAGATATCCACAAATAATCTTGCAGATTAGGTTGAGGCAGTGATCCACAATCTCCTTCCCCATGGTGTAGTGGTCGTGGGCAAAGTTGTTTCTCAACGTCCTTCATGGAGAGGAGCTGCTTCGGATGGAAGAGATGCCGGTATGCACTCGTGCAAATCTCGTCGATCATGATCGACTCCAGGTCGTTGAGAGAAAGGAGGATGAGATTCTTATCTTTATTAAATTAGATATGTCCTAACCATCTTCAAAGGCGAATTGAATCACTATTATCTATTTCTATTTAAGATTAACACTTTTAAGTTAATTTAAGTCAATTTTTCATCAACCATAGTTAGTAGATTAACAAAAGATAACAAGATGACATTTAAGACGTCAGTTTTATAATAATATTATCAATAATATTTGCAATTCAATAATATAAAATTAATTTCAAAAATTTACGATAACAACCACGTCAAAATCTCTATTTTAAATATATCGTTATATTCCACCAACGAATCCCATCCAAGAGAAGGAAAATGCATTCCCACGCATTAAAAAAAAAACACGTTATATAACCTTTACTTTTATATTACAAAATATATTACCACAAGCGTTTCTTTACCGACGTCCAACATTGTTCAGTCGCCATCGTACCCAAAAATATACTGCTTTGCTCAAAAATATTACATGGAAACCGATAAAAGGGTGCTAATTAATAACTTTAAACATGATGAGCATATGTATATATATATATATATACCGGCAAACTCAGATGGATGACAAATACTTGTACGAGACATAAGAGAACAAACATGCGTGCCATTTCATGTAATGCCAATGAATTAGCTCCCTTGAGCTTCCACAGGCTTGAGCTCCTTCAGCATGGAGGCAACCTCCAACATGTTCGGCCTCTTTGAGGGGAAATCCTCCACGCATTGCATTGCAATCTCCAGGCACTTGACCATCTCCTTCGCCTCATCGTCGCCGCTACTTGCAAGCATGTCGGGATCGACGACCTCCTCCATCCTCCATTCCTTCACCCGCATCCTCACCCAACCAACCAGGTTGGTGTCCCCGAAGTCCTCCTTATCCGTCGGCCTCCTCCCCGTGAGTATCTCCAGCAGGACCACCCCAAACGAGTACACGTCGCCCTTGGCCGTGCACCGGAAGCTCTGGTAGTACTCGGGGGGCACGTACCCCGGCGTCCCGGCAAGGTTGCTCACACTGAGGTGCGTATCCAATGCGCTTATGAGCCTCGCCATCCCGAAGTCCGAAACCCTCGCCTCCATCTCGCCGTCGAGGAGCACGTTGCTTGACTTCATATCGCGGTGTATGATGTGGGGGATGCAGTCATGGTGAAGGAAGCAAAGGCCCCTTGCCGCACCCCTTAAGATCCTCTTCCTCGTGTCCCACCCCATCACCGCCTCCTCGGTGCCCTTCTTGCCATGCAGGGCATCCTCCAGGTTCCCGAACTCCATGTACTCATACACCAGCAGCCTCTCTTCTCCCACCTTGCAGTAACCAAGCAACGGGACCAGGTTCCTGTGCTTGATCTTCCCCAACGTCTCCATCTCTGCCGCAAACTCCCTGTCTCCTTGGCAGCTCAACCGCACGAGCTTCTTTATCGCGACGCAGGATCCATCCTTGAGGGTGGCCTTGAAGACCTCCCCAAACCCGCCGTACCCGATGAGGCTGGCGTTCGAGAACCCGTTCGTGGCCTCGACAAGCTGCGAGAAGGTCAGCTTCCTGAGCTGCCTCTGGAACGTCGCAACGTTGATGCTCAACGGCTCTCTCTCGTTCTCGATGATCCATGTCGTCGTGGATTGCGGCGGTTTTAGGCTCTCCAGCACCTTCGCGGCCCTTGCGTCTCTTCTTCTCAAGTGCATCGCTATCACCACCCACGCGACGATGATCACGCAGATAGACACCGAAGGGATGAGGATACCGAGGACGGTGCTATTTGCCCAAGGTGAGGATGATGCCTTGCTTATTAACGTTGCCTTCGGATCACCGTGATGTGGTTCGAGTCGCGGAGAGGGGTTGGTCTTGGGCCAGCAGGGCGGCAACGGGACCCCACATAGGCCTGGGTTGCCTGCGAACTGCGACGCGGGCAACGTGCTGAGCTGCCCCCTGGATGGTATCTCACCGCTGAGGTTATTGTTCGAGACGTCGATTTGAACCAAGAAGGACAGGTTGGAAAACGACCACGGGATGCTCCCGCTCAGCGTGTTGTTCGCCGCATCGAACACGCCGAGGTTGTGGAGCTGCCCGAGGGAGGGCGGGATCACCCCGGTTAGCCGGTTGTGCGCGAGATCCAGGACTTGGAGCGAGACCACGCCACCCAGTTCCTCCGGTACGCTGCCGCGGAGATCGTTGTAGGAGAGGTCCAAGTACTCGAGGGTCTTGTCACGTGTCCAGTCGGTCAGCGCGGCTCCGGAGTACAGCCGCGCAAAGTCGCACGACTTCAAGGTTGGTACCTGGAGGAGCCTCTCCGGGCGGATCCCGGAGAACTCCAGTAGCCCTCCCACGCCCCTGCAGGAGTTGCCAACGTTGCGCACAAATGCAAGTGTGTTGCCTGCTCCGCAAAGAAATTTTATATTTCATCGAGGGGCACAAAAGGCCACATTGAAAAATAACATGTGCGTGTGTGAATGCATGTATATACAGATATAGATAGCTGGCTACCTGAAAGGATGCCACTCGGGGCGGGAGCTCCGAGCTGGCGGCCTAACTGTGGGGGGATCCTGCCGGTAAGCTTATTGCTGTTGAGATCCAGCCAAACCAGGCTGCTGCAGTTCCCGAGCTTGGTGGGTATCCCGCCCGTGAGGCTGTTGTTTCCTAGCTGCAGCACCGCGAGCCGATTGAGCTGGCCGATCTCGGGTGGGAGCGGGCCGGACAGCCGGTTGCTTGTGAGAGATATCCACTCCAGACCGGTGCAATGGAACAGCTCGACCGGGATGCTCCCACTGAGGAAGTTGTTGTTGAGGATGAGGTCCTTCAGGCTCCCGCACGAGCCCCGCAACTCCTTTGGAATCTCCCCCGTCAGGCAGTTGAACCACGCCCTGAACCGCTCAAGGTTCGCAAGCCGACCGAGCTCCCGTGGGATCGAGCCGCTCAGCCCGTTCACGCTTAGGTCGATCACCCTCAGCCGCTCGCACCCGGCGAGCTCCCGCGGTATCTCCCCCGTAATCGCGTTGTCGGGGACCCGGAATTCCTCCAGCGACTTCGCGCCGGGGCAGATGCCGGCTGCCGGGATGCGCCCCGTGAACCGGTTCGACCCGAATTCCGCGACACGTAGGCGGCCGCACGCGGAGAGTGATGATGGCAACTCCCCAGTTAGAAAGTTGTTCCGGAGGCTGAGGGTCTCCAGCGAGGTGAGGTTCGCGAAGGCGTCGTCCGGCAGTGGGCCCGAGAGGCGGTTCCCGGACAGGTCGAGCGACCGGAGCGAAGGGCACGAACCGAGCGTGCGCGGGACCGGACCGGAGAAGTTGTTGTTGGAGAGGTTCAGCTCAACCAGCGAGTTGGACCACTTCTCCAGGAGATCCGACGGCAACTCGGAGCTGAGATGGTTGTTGGACAGATCGAGCACCTCCAGCCCTCGCAATTCCCCGAGCGATCGTGGCAGTCCGCCGACGAATCCATTGGAAGACAGGTTCAGTCTCGTCAAGCCCGTGCAATTCGAGGTCGATCCCGGCAACGGCCCGGTGAACCTGTTCCCTGAGAGGTCCAGGAGGGAATTCGCGGAGCAGAAACTCGAGATGTTGCACGATAGCTCGGGTCGCGATGGGTTCGGGACCCGCAGATGGCACGACATGCCCAGGAGGTTGTCCGGGATGTGACCAGAGAGGTTGTTGTGGGATAGGTTCAGGTAAGTAAGGTTCGGGTAGCTGGACCGGAAGTTATCGGGAATTGGACCGAAGAGACCCGAGGACGACAGGTCGAGCCGCTGGAGACCGCGAGGGAGGAGGGATATGCCTGGGGAAATATTTAGCGGAAACGAGTTGGAGGAGAGGTTGAGGACCGTGACCATTGCGAGTGGAGCGAGTGAGCCGAAGGAGAGCCGGCCCGCGAGATTGAACCGGCTCAGGTCGATTTGGGTGACCCTCCCTTGGGTGCAGTTGATGCCATCCCAACCACATGGATCGCGGTCCACCCGCCAATTCGAGAAAACCCCGGTTGGGTCCAGCGTGATCCCCCTCTTGAAGCGTAGCAGGGCCCTCCCGTCGGTCGTCGTGCTTGAGGACGGCGACAACGACGGGGGGAACGTGACGAGGAGGGAAAGGATGAGGAGCCTCAGTTGCTTCTCCATCGAGAAGAGCTGCGGGACGGGAGGGAGTGATGTAATTGGAACGTATCGAGTGAGACCAATTCTCTTAAGATTTGGAAATAAGATGGGGATGCTCAGTTCAGTTCGGTGGTCATTATGTTTGGTCTACTGAAAAGGAGAAGGGAAAAAAAAAAAAGGAAGATAGAAAAATGGTGCTTTTGTGGACGTGAAAGGAAATTTTATGGCGTGGCGTGGGTGTACTCCAGCAAATTGATGCCTGTGAAGCATGCAGCAGCTATCATTACATTCTGGGTTCTTCCTGCTTTTTTGCTTGCTTTGATCTCCCTTTTGCATGTTTTATATTGATTGGAGGAATTTTATGTTTTTCCGATCGAAACTGTGTCTTCAATTTTTGTATTTGGTTGTTCAACGTAGATTTGCATTTGTGAGGTGTTGAAGGCAAATATTGGTGGGAGCATAAAAAATTTCGGTAGAATAATGGAGGACTGCGCAAACTTGCCCAGCTAGAAAAGTAAAAGAGCTCAGGTATGTGTACTGACCAGAATGGATAATTGTTGCAGATTAATTAAATTAAGCCATGCACCAATATGTTTTAACTGAGATGAAGGCATATCCCACGTACAAACCAAGTACCCTTCTGAAGTCTGAGGGATTGAGGTTTGGGAATTTTATTGAAGTGGTCTTTTAATTTTTTTGCCCTTCGGATCTGATTCAAGTGGACATGACCCTTCATGTGAGTATATCTCCCTCGAGCTCCTCTTATGGCCTTCCATCATTTTCCGAGTTCCCGAAACAGAATGATCAAAATGTTGGAAATCGGTATTCAGAATGATTCTCAGATATGATGTGGGCGAGCAGACTTGTTGCAGGCTGACACAAATCCAGTGGCACCACTCCGAAATTGCTGTGGTTCTTCCAAAATATTTTTGAATGGAGATGAAATTTGCTTTAGCAATGATTTGATTGTCATACTCCTTGTAACCAAATATTTTTGGTGGCCATGTAACAGAAATTATTAGGAATTAAGTAGATTATGCTGAATGTGTAACAGAAATTATTAGCCATTAAGTAGATTATTCTCGGATTTCGATGATGACAGACATGAATGATAACGGTGACTATTCTTGAAAAGAACGTAGAATACCCTACTCTTTGCAATAGAGCCTCTCTTCCGTGGCATGTGAATGCGCATTCTTCTCTAATTTCCAAGCATGAATCCCACAGAACTAATGGAGGACGATTTGCAAGTTAAAGTAACTTTCTCAAGCCATAATTATGCTTAATCTGATAAGAGGAGGATTTGCATCATATTTCTTCAAATGCATACACATACATTTGTGTGTGTGTGTGTGTGTGTGTGTGTGTGAAGGGGGTGGGGAGGGTTGGAATTGGAATTAATGATCTTTTTTGTATGTCCAGGATGTCCTTATACAAAGGATATGGTATTAATTGGACATAATTAATTGGACAAAAGTTATTACTTGTTGGAACCCAACCAAAGGCGATCGACCTTGAAGAGAAAGAAGAGAGGCCATTAAGGGAACATATCTTCGTGGAGGGTACTACATTAATGAAGGGGACGGACATGTTGTTCAATAAAAACTATATGCATGAGGCCGTAGGGATCGTGATTTGTGATGTGAGGGTTTCATTTCATCTACTTCGATAGGGTGACGGGTTTCAACTGATTAGGGTGCTAGCAATGATGAAATCTACGAAACAGGAGGCCGTGAGCTACCCCAGAGAGATGATGACGATGATAATTAACTTGCCATTGCTACCTAAGAATATATATATATAATGGTTATGTTGATCGTGAGGGCAGTGGTTGGGAGTGTTGTGCAACTTGCCAAACGCGTCCTAGCTAATTTATGACTATGTCACCAATGCATAAGCGATAGATTATAAATCGGTTGGTCCCCAGTCGACGTTTTCTTTATCAAATCAGGAATCGATTATGATGAAGAGAGAAAGCCAAAGTCCGTTCAAAGTCGACCCCACGAAGTGAGTAGACCAAAGTGAAGTCCAAGAAGACAATCAACCCAAGCCAAAGGTAAGATAAGACATCCACAGGTGGGATCATCATACCACTATTTCAGGCAGATTGCCTAGAGTTGGTCGACTAATTCGCCCACCTAGAATATCCAAGAGCATCTAGCCAACCTAACGACACAACAACATTTTGCAGCTACATCGACTGTAAGTAACCATCGATAGGTGTTTTCTTAAGATGCATTGCTATGGCAACATTGATGATTTTTACAGTTAGTGTTGCACCTAGACTTACAGTGACGGTCACATCCTAGAAAAAGGTCATTTTCTGTGATAGTAGAAACAACAACGCTTTTATTCATCGTTGTAGGGTATAAAAATGTTGCTAAAACCATCACTACAAGTAATAACTCTAAATGTCTTTTTAACATAATACCAACACAACCATCTGTCACTAAATCTGTCAATATAGATATAAAGCAATATCTTAATAGATTTAAGATTTAATCTTATCATTAACAACAATATTTACCTTCATTCAAGTAAGATTAAAGAAAAATATACATGATATAACTCTTTTGAAATAACAAATTGAATTATCCATAAAACCACGCGTACATCCAATGGAACAATTTTTCCATATGATTCTAAAAGAACATTGTCAATCTACAAGTACTATAAGTGGCATGAGCCACAATTATCCATCAATCCCTCTCTATATACACAAGTATCTAATTGTTCTAATAGTTGTTAGTTGTCAAGTACTTCAATTATGAAATCTTGAGTAGCTTGTAAAAGTTCTTGATCAACTTGAAGTAATGCACAACTGTAAATCATTAAACATGATGCTAGAACTCCTAAGAAGAAAAGATGATATTATAATTTACCTATATAAAAATAAAATCATCATTAACATATTCACTAAGATAAAAAAAAGATGAGTAACCTATTATACTAGCAAATAGTAAATGAAACCCTTCAATAGAAAGTAAGGCAACAATAAAATGAATCGAAGACATTGATGAATATTAAACGTATTTCAAAATAGATGCATATACATGGTGTTGTGTAAACAGATTAGCCAATAATATGTTATTCTATAATTAAAAGTCTCTACCCACCATACATGCATGTGACAAGTGTTATGATTTGAGTGTTAAAGCACCTCATTGCCCGGATCATCACGTAAAAATCTTTCGTGTGTTAAAAATGCTACAAAAACTAATTTGCACTATGCACAAGAAGCTTCTCGATCAAAATATATATACAGTAAAATAAAATAGACTAAGCAAGTCAACCTTTGAAACAAAAAAAGAGCAAACTTCTAGAGATACTTTCATACTAGCATTTCAGAAGAATACCAATTGTTCACATTATGTATTGCTAATAATTGGGAATTACTAATGAAATAGGCTAGTAAGAGAGAATATATGGTTATATGGCTAGTAAAAACCATTTTCCAAACTACTTCGTTTGGGTCATTCTATAACAAGAGAAGCATATGAAAGCCAATATGACTAAATGCACGTGGATATGTACCTCTATCTCATGCAACAAAGCCACCTCTTTAGAGGCCTAAACACATTAAGATTGGCAAAGATAACTATGACTACCATTTTCTACTTTGTCATCCACAACTATGACTAGAGTGGATTGTTCACCAAGGTGTAAAATATTCTACCATCTTCACTTGGCAAAAGAGCAAGTCATTTCCATATCAATGTCATCTTATTGATATCTCCTCTAGGTAGATTCCCTCGAAGCTACATGATATATAGTTTAGTCTAGTTGTTTATTGTTCCTATTTTGCCATACACTTTGCATGTTTTGTAGCTCAGACTTAAGGGACCACACAGGAATGTGTCTACCAACTTTGAAAATGAAATGGCTCTTTTCATTTAAGAAGAGCTTAGTCATCATATTTTGCAAGAACTTGCATGTATGTTGGAAATCCCAAGCTCCCCCATTGGCAGTTTGGTTTTTAAGTGAAGACAGGCATGAAACAAATGATACTTTGTAGCTTGATTATGTGAAGAATTGCCTAGCAGGAGATGATGTTGTAGAGCATACTAAGCATAGTTGAACTTGCTCTACAAAGCAGGTTGATTAATTGATTACTTGAGACAATATTCTGATTTCAATTTTCCTCTTCGAGTTGTAGTCATATAGATGCAATAGGCTTTAGTTTCTTCTTTCTATTAGTTAGTAATAAATTTTGTTTCATTTTGCTTTTCTCTGCGTCACTTCATTTCTTGTGGAGCTATTCAAAGATGAACTTTATACCTTGCCATTTAAGCTCACCCACCACTATGGTGGTTGATTTTAACTTGGCTATAGGGTATGACCTTTTTCCTCCTTTTTGGCTTTAGAACAAATCTAGTATCAGGGAAGAAATAGGGAAGGGAACTGAAACCTTGTCTCTTGAGGTTTTCTTTCTTTGTTTCTACCTGGTAGAGTGACCCCTCCTCTCTAGCAATAATGAAGAATGATTCTATTACTATTGATGTGTTGACTGATTTTTCTCTACTAGATCGACTTGACGTCTCCTAGTAGATTCAAACAACTGTAGACTTAGGTTGCTTTAACTCATTTAAAGTATCACACAATGTATAGTTAAATGCATTAAATTCAATTTCATACAACTGATAACTGCTTTGGAGGGAGAAAAGAAGGGGGGCTGATGTGACAACACTTATTAGTGGTGAGTAACTAATATCTCAACATCAACCCACTGCCATCCAAATAATGAATTCAAAAATAAAAGTAATGGGTAGAGATAGTCATCATTTTTTAAAATGATTTGTGCTATATTTGAAATAATAAGCAAGCAGCCTAAGACAGAGCATACAGCTCAGGCAAAAAGGTAGGCTAACCAATACATTGATATCTTGACAGGACTTCTAGAATAACTGTGATTCACATAGCATCTCATTGAGAGAAAAATATTAATTAATTCACATTGCCTAAAGGGCTTCTTGGTTGCTGGAAATAATCTGGAGGGGTAGTACATAGATGGGCTATATTGTAAAGGTTATGTGGTGTCATAGCAAGGGAATGGGATGTCAAAAAGAATAGATAAGAATTTGGGTGGATTGGGACTTAAATGAGGGAAATAATATTATTGTGTATGATAAATACATGTGAGGGTATCCATATGTATACGTCCAAAATCACTGGGTGACTAACATCTTATGCATAAAATACTTCTAATATAAGAATATGTAATTTGAATCATATACCTTATGGTTGGTAGATAGATGATGAAGACCCTTTATCTCCATGAGAGTTGCTAGGAACACTTCTAGCATGAGAAGCCTATGAAGTAATAGATAATTACCAAACACAGTCAAATTGTATAATTACATAACAAAAGGTTTATGCCTTTTATACAAATAAAATAATTGAATACCTCTGCTTGTCCTACCTCTACCTATATATACAAAACAAACAATGAAATCATATTAAAATACATGAATATCATTCATGTCAAATAATTGTATCAAATCTGATGGGAACACCATCATGAGCCATAACTAGCTTAATTTGATCTGATTAAGTCATTAAATGCTCCTACATAACTGCCGGAGAGACGTAATTCACTGTAAATCCATTTTGAGGGAAATACAATAAAACAAGGGTAAAACTGCAGTTTTAATAGTATATCTCAATTGTAACATACTCACGGGTTTTCTCAGGGGTTAGTTAAGAGTCAAATGACCTTAAATGTCCAAAAAGTGGGTTAATACTTACAGAAAAGGGTTTTCGCGTGTTTTGAGTATTAAATGACTTCTAAAATCCTAAAAATAGACCCGCTTAATTAAATGAGGTTTTGGTCAAGATAAAATTCACCTAAACCCACTAAATTTCATAGAAAAATATTCTCTAGGGTTTGGTACCTTCAATTCTACCATCAGAACCCGTCTTGACCCAAAATAGAGTCCTGACAGACATTTACACTAATTTATATTTTTACATAAATTACCCAGTCAAACGAGGTCAAAACCTAAATCTAACTTCACCATTGAATTCCTTGGGTCAAAATTAGGTTCATGCCAAAATTTGGACCTAATCTAAGATTGTCTTGACCCAGTTTGCAATTTGATCCTATCTGATTCTTTTATCTCACATAAATGCCCTTAACTTTCAAAAACCTTGCAGATAGCCCCTCAACTTTGTCATTATTTTCACAAAAAGGTCCCTTCCACCATGAATCCTAATCCTACAAACTCCGGTGACCTTAAAATGGAATGTTACCCTTGATCCCTTGACGAATCCCTCTCAGATTTGAAAGGGAAGTTCGTTAAGGAATTCCCTTTCTTTTGAGCCAATTCCCAACCTCTAAAACCTTCCCAATCTCTCATGTGGACAGATGAGAGATTAGGGAATCTTGGAATTCCTATCTCCGGTGAACATTCCCCGCTTGGGAAGCAAGCTTCCCAAGCCTAAAACTCCCTCCAGAGGTCTATAAAAGGATCCCCAGATTAGGCCGAACTTCTCAAGCTTGATTCCGGCCATGAAATCCCCATATTCCTCCCTCTTCTGACTGAGAAGCTCCACAAGCTCCGGAGACTGTTCTTGACCTCCTTCATCGTCCATCCACAATACCAGTGGATGGATTTCCTTCCTCTCTCTCTTCCACTCTTGGCCGTACTAGCAGGAGCCTCCTTCCCATCGTCGTCGTCGTTCCTATCCTCTACCGAAGTGTCTTCTTCCTCGACGCCAGCCTACCAATGCCGGTGTTGTTCTTCCCCCTTCGTCCATTAGTTTAGGGTTAGATTAGCTTCTTTAGGTCCTTAGGTTAGTTTCCTTCTCCAAAATCCCAAAAATATCCCTTGTCTACACTGCTCATCCCCGTCTTCTCCATCTTTGACCGCTCCTCCGGCGAGGAGGTTCCACTGCTACACAACTCCATCGACCTTGCCGACCACCTCAAAACCTTCGCCTCATCCTCTCGCACAAAATCCCTCTCCTTATCTCTCCATTCACACATCCAACACTTCCCCCGAACAAACCCATCATCGGTTTCCTTCCCCAACTTTGACCAACCACCACACACCTCCACAAGCCACAGAAACACCACCAATGCACTCCACGCCCTACGGCGAAGCTCCTGAGCCTATTTAATTGGACTGCAAGGTCATGTTTATGTTTTCAAGTATTCGCCCTTGTCGCCATTAACAGTGCTCCTTCGAGGAGCTTGAAGAAGGTTTCTTGTTGTTGCAAGCCCCAGGCGTTTGCTCCAGGCAGTGCAGCTTACTCTCAAGAGAGCGCCCAGGTCGCTAATTGGAGACACTGAAGCCCCTACAACTACAATTGAAGGCGCCATCCCTCGCAGCTACACGCTGAAGAAGCTCGGTGTGATAGTCCCACATCGGGCATTGACAGCCATGAAGAGGCACATAAATTGATTTTTTGCCTCCAGCTATTCGCCTCAAGTAACTCGCAAGGGGTGAGGTCCCTGCACCCCTCACATGCCTCACTCGTGACACCTAATCCGCAGGCCTGGTGCATCAGATTACCCACCTAACCAAGCACTCCTCGGTTGCCACTCACGGTCGGCAGCCCTGTTCCTAGGAGCGCTCTACTCGAATACTCCCTGTGGCCCTGGGAGGGCGGAACCTAAGAGGAAAAGAGAAAGAAAGAGAGAGTGGGGGTTAGGGGGTTTTGCCCTGTGCGACACTTAGTCGCTGAAGGGATGGCTACCCTCTGTGCGTGAAGAAAGAAGAAGAGAAGAGGCTAAAGACATGCAAGAAGAGGAGGAAGAAGAGCTGAAGAAGAAAAAGGAGGAATTAAGAAGAGCAGAAGCAGAGAAGGAGAGAAAAGAAGAGGAAGAAGAAGAACAGTTCTAGGGAAGTACTACAGCATCTGATGGTTAAGTCGTTTGGTCATCAGACCCGATGTCAGATTTGAGGCTTTATCTGGTTATTCAAGTACCTAAGTTGAATGGTTGATGTCACTATTGCATTATTTGAACTCAATGCATATATGCTTAAATTGAATAATTGGTGATCTAAATCACCAATGTTTTTGCTTTGGGATTCTTTTTGTCATATGTTAAACTCATGCTTTATATTGATTATCATTTCTGAGTAATTGATTGGCTTATTTCTTGTGCTTATTTACATTTTTTATTGAGATTAGCGATTGAATTCCTATTTGCTCCCTGTGTTCAACCTCAGACTTTATTTCTGATATTTGAGTTATAAATTTTATTTATTTTTCGCATTGATTCGAATTATATTACAATGCAATGATTTTAAAATCCATTTCAGAGCAACTAAATAAAATCATACTTGCATAGCCAATTGCCTTGCATGTTGCATAATATCATCCATGTTGGCATTGGGAAATTGTTCTTTTAGCATCTAGACCATCCCCTTCCTCGAAATAATCCCAAAAAGTCCATTCAAAGTCTCATGGATATTAGATTGAGGGGATGTTGTGGTGTTGAAGCTTTTGGAGGAGCAACTGCTCCCAAACAACAAACTCTATCTTTCTTCTCATCTCCCTTCACCTTCGAGTAGGCATCCCATTGCCAAGAAGTGACTCCCTTGGAAGTTGAACTACTAGCATCACTTTGATATTTCTTCATAAGGTCCTAATGACTATAACAAGAAAAAACTCAATCCTAAAAATAAACCATAGCAATTAATCATAAACCGTGATCACAAAAAGTATACTGCAAGTAGAAACTAGAATTGACATCCCTACATTCATATCCACAGTAAACAGACATTACATACAAAGATGCCTGCACACTACACACACACATAATGTAAAGGAAGTAGGGAAACATTTATACATGCATTTGTATGTGTATATCCCATTATCTTGCTCGCCTTGATGGCGTTACCATCAAAGCAGTTTGTGCACATGTGATATAACAGTTGTGTTGCATAGAACTAATTTTGTGCTTAAAATTATGCTCCAATCTGACTAGTAACAAGTTGTGAAGAAGACATGGAAAGTAGCATGAAGTATTCGCAATCTAGATGCTAAACCATCAAACTTGATCTATCTTGAGACATTTTTGGGTTTAAACCTAAGTAATCATGATCATGCCTAATATCCATTAACCTGAAACTATAAAACCAAAATTCCATTAGGTAGAGTTTGAGGAAATGGAAGGAGTGGGGAAGACCTTGAGGCTTGGATGTAGTTTAATTCTTATATAAAACAACTCAAGCTTAACTTTATAGTAGTTGGTTGTATTGGGTTGGAGTCCCTTCATCCTTATATATTTAAAATCCAACCAAATTTGACACTGAGTTGGAATTTTTTCACAACCAGATAAAAGGAGCTTGCAAAAATGTCAAACAATTTCTAGGTGTAGAACAACATATCTCTATTTCTGGCAGCTTATTTTGAACGACATTAAGCCTATGAAACCGGAGGGTTTATCTGCAATTGAATCGAAAGAAAAGGTAATCTCTGGTTTCTCCACTCTCCCTTGATTTACCTATTTACCTTTGATTTGAGTGTGCAAGGCAAGCATCTAAATCATGGCAAATAACAATGACAAAAAAAAAAGAAAGAAAGATCTGTAATGGTAGTGAGAATAACAGGAAAAGATTATTTCCAGTGTTAGGTTATGTTTCATTATTCCTCTCTAGTGAATATCATAAACATACAGAAGAAAAAGAACATGACCTATATTAAGCTATGCTTTTTTCCCCATACAAAAACATAAGTTATAAATTTTGAAGCCTTTTCGTTCCCCTTCAGTAAATAGAAAGTAGAAACTAATTCTATCTACCAATAACTTGCATCAAAGATATTAAAAATTGCCAACAACTAGCCTCAAATCTCCATGATTCCAAGCATCCAAATGTTAGATTGAGATCTGGAATAATTATGGAGCAACAAAATTTGTTTGAAGCGGCTATGCATAGGCAGAATAGAAACAAAGAAAGGTATCTTCACAAGAAGATGGACAAAGCAGTGGACAATGATGAGGTGGTAATATTTATGGTGAGAATTAGCATAAATATCTTGACTGCCTTTCTTAACCTAGGTGCAACAAAATTTTCTTTTCCTAAGATGACATATAACATATCTATAAATGCAGTCCAGAGCATAATCTATATAGTTTAATAAAGTTGGTGAGCCATTGTAAATTCCTTTAAGGTAAGCCAGTGTCATGGCATGAAAAGGACAACCCACAATAGTAGTTGTGGGACAATACCATGCTTGTTATTTTTTGAAAAAAAAGTGCGTAAGATTAAAAAGCACCATCTAAAAATCAATCTAGCTACAAAGGACCTTGGAGAATTATGGTACTCCCATTTTCAAAAATAAAAAACAACACAAGCATTTCATTGCATTGAGGTTACTTGTTTAAGTCTTATTAATTTCACTACTGAAAGAGGGAATATTGTTTCATGTGTTGGGGGTTACACCTCGGGAACATCTAGTTGATTTATGGGTCTCATACGGAAAAGTGTATTTCTCAATTTCTTGTTAGACAGTAGATTATGTGCTCCTCCTCCCATGTCCTTCCCTTCTAAGTCATTGTGGATAAAGTGGTATAAGTAAAAGGATTGTAAGTGTTGTTGATGGCTAGGAGCAAGTGTCACGGCCTGTTCCAGGTTCCCTACAGAACCCGAGAATGGGTTGCCTCGACGAACCCCAAGATCTAGTCATCTAACGAGAAATAATTGAATACACATTCATTCCACAACCACAAAAGTAATGTAACTAAGCAGCAAATATAAAACTGACAGTAAAGTAAGAGAACGGCAATCACCATAATATTATAGGCCATCACAACAAAACTAGTATAGTATGATTGAAATATAACTGAAATAACATGAACTACAGGAACTCACTACAACACTAGTAGAAGGAAAACTACAACTGGGCTCGACTGGGCCCAGTGCCCTAAGCAGCCGATGGCTCTGGCTGCTCGAATCCCTGACCTGTACAAGGTTATAACATCTGGAGTCAACTAGCGCTGAGTAGAGTGGTGGCTAAAACATGCAATGTAATTTAAACACGTAGCTTAAAATATTATCTTCTGCTTCCAATTATCTTATTACATGTTGTTGATCTGAGTATTCGAATCGAGTTCCATGACATTGCTCAATCTTCTTATTCCCTAAGGGAACGATCTTGCTTGTAGTTTTCCTGCGATGCAGGATGTACACGTGGCACTCTCCTGGCTGAGAGAGTCCCCTGTGGTAGTCCTACACCTGGTCTACTACCCCGAGGTCACGGTTGCGATGTAGCAGTGACTATGATACACGTGGTAAGCGCATGGGTAGCTACCTCGCACTGGCACGTGGTCAGTCATTTCCACTAGCGAGTACACCCAAGTGTACATCATGGAACAACACAGGGCCTTGCCCCCTCAGAACAAGGGTCTCGCCCCTCAGAAACAAGGGTCTTGCCCATTACAGTTCGCGTACCCTCATCTGACTATCTCAGTTTGCCTAGTGACCCTAACAAGAGTCAGTGTAGGGTGGCCAGTCCTAACTCTGGGTCCCTTGGGGTAGCTAGCTCTCCCTACACTAAGTAGCTCTCCTCGCTACCACATACGTGATGGCTAACAGGAGTCGACGTAGAGTGGCCAAACCCACCCCAGGTCTCCACGCAAGAGGCGGCAAGGTCTCCTCTACTCTAAAAGGGATAGTTGCTCTCTTCGGTACTATATACACGAAGGCTAGCTCACCTCCCTAAACTAAGTCTGAATAACCGCCCATGGTGACGTGTTCTAAAGCCATCCGATTCTCCGCACTACAGTATTCTTGTCTCATTCTACATTCCCCATAGGGTTCATACATGAACTTTTCTTATTTCACATCCGATTTGTTACATGCAGAACAGGTAGCTTAATTTCCATATTTATCACAGTATGAGTTTGTTTTTCTATTCATAACGTGGTTCCTTTCAAGTAGTACAGGCATCTCATGATTTATTCAATCATTCATCTCTCTACACATGCATTTCCTCTAGCCCTAGTGTTCATGTCACAACCTAGGGTTCAATCGAATAGATGTATTCTAAGGCATCCGTTTACTTCTTCCTAGGGTTCATCTCACATCCTAGGTTCAACTAATTTTATGCATGCCCTTTATTAATTTTGAGATTAGGGTAAAAACCACTCTACCAGAGTAACTGGGTGGAATGGTGGCTCATACAGTAGCTCCCGACGTCTCCGCAGGTCGCGTATACTTGACGGATTGAAGACCTATGACATGGATTAGCAGATCAAATGTGTTCAAAATGACACGGACAAAGTACCATTACATAGAGAAACCCACATGGAAACCAAAGACATTTCATTTGCGGAAAATCGACACCGTTTGGGCCTTGAATGGTGCCAAAAACACCAATCCAAACTGAAATCAAACGTCTGGGAAAGGTCCCAGATGTCTTAAACGAACTCACAGGCATACCTTGTTCAAGACGCCTTCTTCGGATGTCTGGGACTCAGTGCAGACATCTGAGGGTGCCTTCAAACGTTTGGAGATTCTCCTGGAAGTCTGAAACTGCCTTGGTCCTCGCACTGACGTGCCTCCTAATCTCTGACACACGCACGTGCACGGTAAGAAATTTGGTAGAAAGATAATTGAAGAAAAATACCCTACTAGACGTCTAGGGTTACCTTCGGACGTCCTACCAGACGTTCGGAGGTCATTCCGAAAGTCTGATTTTGCGAAAAAATGATTCTGCAAAACCATTTCTGAAGCCTTTCTCGTCGCGAAAGTCTGCAGCAGCAGCATTGCCTCAGCTCCTCTGCTCTCAGGACTTCGCTCTCCCCTAAGGTCCTCCTGCTCTCCTCACTCTCCCTCTCTAGCTTCCTCTCGACTGTCGGTGTGGGAACAAAAGGAGGAGGAGGGGGGTATATATGGGGGGAGGGAATGGTGTGCATATGGTGAGGAGAGGTGATGGGGAAATTGGAGGGACATCCCTGCAATTTCCCTCTCCCCCTCACAAACCCCCAAAACAAAAGATAAGGGGTTTAAAACTGCAGGAAAACCCCTACGGATTTCGGAAATGCCAAATGACCCCAGGAAAGGGTCATTTCAGCAAGTATAGGTGAAAGGAAGAGTTAGCAGGATATACTAGCATTCTAAGAGTTCATAAGACATGGACAACACCGGCTTCCAACATAAGCATACAGATTGTCGTGGTCCTTCGAGGTGCTTGTTATGTGCTAGTGAGGGAATTGTTATTGTGAATATTCATTTATTTTTTTAATCTTAACCAAGTAGGTGTTAACATCCCTAATTGTTGACACATTTTTCTTCTTAAACTTAAATAAGGTTTTCACTAGTGATGCATGAGGACAAGAAGCACAATTTAATGTTCTTGGAAAAAGAAAAAAGTAATCACTGAATCTTATAATTAAATCAACGAAAGCATCTAAAATATACCATTAGATCCTTCGCCTTCTCATTCACTATAGTTCCATGTTTGTGTTTCTGACTAGTCATGTAAATGTCAGCTCTTGTAGGAATTAGTCCATCTGCCTATGTCTAGTGTTTGTATCAAGAGCCAACCATTAACGAATTATTCCAATGTCAATAGACTAATACTAAATAAAAACATATTACCTTTTCATGGATAATCCTAGCAAACGTCTTTGTTCCAATGCAATGGGGGTCCTCAAGGTTTAGCCGATTTCTCTTATTTTGCTCACACATTTTCTAAAGATCAAGGGCATTCAAATAAAAAGTAAGTGATATATTTGTCATAAAAACATTGAGAAAAGTACAATTCATTTGCATTAAGACAATACATGATGCTCATCACTAAGTCAAATATGAGCAAGTGTAAGAAATTGTCGTTTATCAATCCGAGCATCTTCAACTGTATCCCACATCTCTTTTGGGGACTATCTTTTATCAAATACTTTACTCTTAATTTCATTCTTCCATGCCCTCCATTTTGTAGCAACGCTACACATGACATATTTCCTTGTCTTTTCCTTACAACATGGCTAAAATTCAATCTTCTCCTACAAAACATATGATATTGTTGTAAATATTTTCAATAACCAAGAAGTTACCAAAAAAGATGAATTATAACTAGCTCTTAAACCTGAATGGCCTCCCATATTGTCATCTTATATTGAGTCCCATGTCTTTCCAACTGGAATATCCTATGGGAGCCAAATTTGATCTTCGTACCCAGATTCGATAAAGTTTGCTAACATAGTAGCTTCTTCTCCAATGGGAATGCCAGCAACACCAACTTGAACCTCCATCTTCATGCCATCTTCCAACTCCCATATTTCATTCAATAAGGTGGGACCTCTCATCTTCTTTAATTGAGATGAAGCTACTCTATGACAATAAAGAAATGGATAAAAGAGTAGATTAGCATCTTATATATCTTTCCCCAAAAAAATTCAATAAGAAGATTCTAAATACTCTCTAAATATTTTAAAAAAATTGACCTATCTCTGAGACATCTTGTATTGGGGCACTTGGTGATGAAACTGAAGTTGATTGCTCACATGCAATTGCAGGTTATTTTCTTGTGTTAACTATGTTATAGTTCCTTTTCCTTCCCATTTATCTAAAAAAGAAAAGACAACAAAAAGAATCATCAAAAAATGCATAATCGTTACTAAGTAAAGTCATTAATTTGAAGTAACTTTTAATCAAAAAATAAAATAAAATGTATTGAATCATCTATTCATGAGGAATTGTTTGTTACACTATGAAAGTGGAAAATCTACACTATGAAAGAGTAAAAAGATAGAATGAGGAGAGAGAAATCCCCCTCGACGGTTGCTCGGAGGACGACTCGCTCTGACGTCACCTGGAGGAAGGTGGTGAGGAGTGGGACAAAGGAGGACAGAGCTGGAGGATGAAGGATGGGGCAGGATGGCATCGTGGCGAGGATCTTCTTCCCAAAGGGCGGTGAGAGGATGGCCATGGGATGCTCCATGAATGGGGATGAGGGGAGGGAAAACTATTTGATTTTCTACTCTAGAGGAACATCCCAAGCTTGGGACAAGCTCTCTCTAGAGCCTTGGAGGTGGTGAGGTGAAGAAAGGAAGAGATGGTTTGGAATGGTGGTGGGTAGGTCCTTTTATAGTGGAGGAGGAAGAACAACTTCGCATCCGGGTCATTACTGACATCCATAAATGTCGCTGTAGCTGTCATTGAAGATCCGCCCTTTAATTTCTCTTTCTCGTGCGCACAGACCATTAGTGACAGCTACAAGTGTCACTAAAGGCCCACGTCGCTAAAGATCTGCTTTGCTGGCGCCCGCTCTGCTGGTGCACGCATCGCGCGCTGCATGCTTCACGCCCCCGTGCTCCCCGCGCCGTGTCATGCGTGCGTTGGCATGCGTGGCACTACTGCTGCATGCGGACGTAGCTATGCATGTGCGCTGCTACTAGTTGGCATTGGACGACCTGAATGGCGCCACGTGGAGCCATTTAGGCCGTCCATTCTTCTTTCTTTTGTAGAGGGTGCCACTGTGCTCAGATCGAGATGATTCCCGCGCTGCTGGACTACGATCGTTGCTCCAGATTCATCCATACGGTCGGATTTTCCATCCAAAACCCATTTGGTTGTCACATTGCCCCCTGGCCGTTGATTTTCCTCGAACTTCATATGATGCTACGATTCTCCAATCTAGACAATTTCATAGGCATTAGACTCTGATCATTGTCTTAATAAGATCCATACTGTCCGATAATCCATCCGAGGCCCTGAAATAAGTTTTCTTCTCTCCTGACCATAAAAAGGACCTAATTAACCTAAAATATATACAACTGCTTTAAATGTAGAATGATGCTTACTATGCAATATTTATAGCATGAAATGCAAATCTAAGCCTAGGAACATGCATGAATAGACATTTTACCCACAATAAATGTGTTTACATCATCCCACGCTGGCAGCAGGTCCAGATCATCTACCATAGGCTCCATGATGGCATAACGAATTTTGTAGATGCCACTTGTGGAGACAATTTCCTATGTCGGGATGAGGACTCAACCTTTGAGCTCTTCAAAGGCATGGCAGAAAACTCTATTAATAATGCTTCGATGAGCGTATTTAATAGAAAGTCCTCTCATTGCTATTCTCATTTGGGTGTATATGAAGCCCAATCCACCAATAGAGACTTAGAAATTTTGGTTAGTCAACTGGATAAGGTGGGCTTAATAGAGAAGAAAGTAGATGAAATATGGAAATTTCTCTCAATACCTTAATCATCTTCTTCTCAGTCACCTGCACCTCACACTTCTTCTCAGTTTCCCACAGGGAGGGAAATTGTGAATAATCTATCGGTGACACAACCTACACTACCGGACTATATTTTTCTTATCCTTCACCAGTTGGAGGAACCTTTGTTCGTCCTTACACTAACTTCCTTGCACCTTTCGGAGCTTCGGAGGAGCTCCATGCCATTCACAATCACCCTTATTCACAAACCTACAACCTTGGATGGCAAAATCATCCAAATTTCTCATGGTCGGGAAATTCGCAAAGACCTACCTATCAACAATCTTCTGCACCACCACTTCACAACCCGATCCGAGCATCACCTCCACAAACACACAAGTATCCACCACGTGCCTAACAGCAACCCCAAACTAGGCTCGCCTAATACTCTCAACCTGGGCCTACACGTGATGACCAATTAGGGACAATCATGAAATCTCTTACTGACATGCAACAATAGAACATTGCTATGTAGCAAAGATAGAACACAGCACTAGCTGAGATGAGAACCCAGCTAACGCAGTTGACGGAATCCCGTCAACCACATGCACTCCCATCTCAAGCACAAACTCAACCTTCTTTGCAAGGTCAAGCACACTTCATAACACAAACCTTGCACGAACCTGAGCTCTGTCCTGATCCTAATTCTTTCTATCCTGATCTTACTTCTGATTTACAACCACCTATCCAACTTGATCCTAATGATTTGTCTATGCCGCAATTTGATTTAAATGCCGTCACTACTAGGAGTGGTAGAAGCACATCTGATCCACCCTTACCAACTTCTATATCTTTACTTGGACCTTCCACTCCTCCATCTAATTCACCTCTTCCAGACTCTTCTAAGCCTATGATTGATCCTCCAACTACCACTTTTGTACCTTTTCCAGAGGCTTTAGAAAAGAAGAGTGAAAACAAAAAGAAGAAGAAACCTAGTGTGGCACCTGAGGAGGATCTACTCAAGCTCTTTGAGCAAGTCCATTTAAACATCCCCTTGTTGGATGTGATTTGCCACATTCCTCCTTATGCTAGGTTTTTGAAAGACCTATGTACACCTAAGCATAAGGCTAGAATTCAGAAAGGGAGTGGACCTGTCATTCTCTCAGAACAAGTGAGTTCCCTCATTTCAAACCTCCCAATTAAGAAGAAAGACCTAGGCACCCCTCTTCTCTCCTGCATGATAGGTAACACCACATTTAATAGAGCACTACTTGATTTAGGTGCTTCCATCAATCTTATCCCAACTTCCCTACTGACACATTTTGAGGTTGGCAATCTAAAACCAACCAAGGTGTCCCTGCAATTAGCTAACAAATTAGTTAAGACACCTCAAGGAGTGTTGGAAGATGTGATAGTGCAGGTCAAGGACTTTTATTTTCCTATAGACTTTATAGTCCTTGACATGGAAGTACTTGAGGATATCCAAAAACAGCTATCATTCTAGGAAGACATTTCTTGGCTATGGCCAAGGCAAACATCAATTGTGAGGAGGGCCTTATAGAATTGAAATTTGGAAATCAAAGGATGAAAATTGATATTTTTCAGGCCCAACGGGGACCATCCTATAGTATTATTAATGAAATCTGCTCCTTGGATTCATTGGATAAGTTGGTTGAGGATACATTGATTGATTCACTGAATTTAGAACCTCAACACCCTTTAGACTCTGGCTTGACTTCCCCTTAGACACCAGGTTTAGAAACTGAGGACTTGCCTCCTATCCCCTTAGTGTCTCTAGGATCTTCCGAGATCTTCACACCTGGTCCTTCACCTGATCCTGTACTTGCTGAACTCAAACCTCTTTCTGACTCTTTGAAATATGTCTTCTGATGAGAACCGCATCATGAACCCTAACTAGTACAATCTAACCTAGATATGCGAGAAAAAGCACCTACATAACTTAAAGAAAGGCTTGACTCAAAAAATTCTGAGTTTAAGAAGAAAATAAGTCATAAGGGGTAAAAATGCAATTTCACCAACACAATCCACGGATTCCAGGATTCCAGGTGCAGCACCTGGAATCCTGCGGGTGCGCGCGAGAAGGGCGAGCAGAATAGTCCCACATCGTAAGTTCTCGAAACCCCGCACTGGTTTAAATTGATTTCGTGTTTTCTGCGGGTTGCCTCCGAGACACCTGGGGTGAGGTCCCGCACCCCACTCACCCGCCCGGTCCGCGAGTTCACCACGCGGATCCGGCGGACCTGACTCGACACCACCTGCGCACTCCTCGCGTACCATACACGCCGGTACGCCTGGTCCCGGTTATGCATACTCGACCCGATAACCAAGCTCTGGGAGAGCTTCCTATGAGCGGTTTACAGAGAGAGAGAGACGTGCAGGTAGAGGGAAGGGTTAGGTTTTGCTGTGGTTTGTGCAGGGATAGGGTGCGAGGGAAAAAGGTTCACACTTGGCCGCAGGAAGAAGAAGAAGAGGAGCGGGAGAAGAAGAAGCCTTGCAGCTGAGCAAGGCAGAAGACCAAAGAAGAAGAAGCGGGAAGAAGAAGAAGAAGAAGAGAAGAAGGAGAAGCAGCAAAGGAAGAAAAGAGAGGGGAAGCACTGTAGCAGACCGCCATTTAAGTCGTCTGACTGAGATATCAGATCACGGATGAAGCTTTAGGGGAGACAAAGCAGAGAAGAAGAAAAAGAAAAGAAAAGGTTCCACAGCTGAAGTGAAAGAAAAGAAAAGAAGGAAGAAAGAAGATAAAGAAAAGAAGAAGAAGAATTGAAGAAGAAAGGAAATACAGAAGAACTGAAGGCCACCAGAAGACCAAGGAAGAAGACTCGAGAAAGAAGAGAAGATAAGCAAAGAGAGAAAGAAGAGAAGAAGAAAAAGCCACAAGACACAAATCTATTTCCCCCTCTCCCTCTCTCTTATTTTTGTAATATAGAAACATTGTACTTCTATAATTCCAGTAGCTCCCTGAGTTCGACCTCGGGAAACTATTTCCGAGTAAAATTGTAATGGTAACGACAACCGTAGCTGTCTCATTATATACCACAACGACACTTCTGTAATAAGCATTAAAACAAACTAAGACTAGCCATGGTTGGGAAAACTGCTACCATTATCTTGGCGCCGTTGCCGGGGAGCAACGGCTATTCTAGAAGCTTTAAACTCTTTATCAAGAATTTCTAATCTTTTCCCTCTTGTGTGCAGGTACAGGAAAAATTAGGATGCAGCCGCACCACAGCCACTCCAAGGACAGGTAACTTCTATCCTCTCACTATTAAACCCTAAATCTTAAAGAGGAAGAAAAAGAAAGAAAAGAAATATATATAGGTCTAACCTGTCTTTCATACTTAGTAATAGCTGCATGTTCTCAAAACTACTATTCCTGCACACAGTACTAAGGGTAATTAAGGGCTAACACCTTCTTGCCTGAGCCCTAATTACCAAATAAGGAGTTAACTGGACCAAGTAGAGCCAACATAAGATTCAACATTAGGATTTTTAGAGACACACTTCTTAAGCAAGAATTGGGAAATCCCAAAAAGAGTGTACCCAAGCCATTGGTTGAAAACATACCTATTCAAAAAAACCCTAAACAATTGGCTCTCTAAAAACACTTGAACCCTAAAAGACAAGACCTAATAAGTTCTCAAAGGAATCAATAGGTGAAGTTGACCCCTTAGGGTCAACCAACCTTCAACTTAGGTCACTCTTTGCACTCAAAAGGCTAAAGTTCAAGTGAAAACCTAAGCACCTTGATCTTAACTAAAAATTGGTAGACTTAAGAGGTCAAGATCCCCATTCTAGTCTACATGGAATCTCAGTGACAAGAGAGGTCAGGTGGGGGAAACCCTGTAACTTGTGGGGACGCTCTACCGTGTAGGGGTCTTCGTGGGACTCACCCTCTCTAGCTGCCCAGGTAATTCTCAGGTGGACGATCTTTCTAATCAAGGGGTCCATCTGCCCCGCACCTCTATAGTCACCCAACATTTTGGGTGCCTCGATTGGGTCTAGCACCTGCTTATCTCATCCAGTCCTTCAGTATTTGGTAGGAGGTCCTTGAAACCTCCTTTAGAAATTCACTATCCCTGAGGCTAAGCCTCAGCTCCCTTGTTTTTGCAGAAACCTTCCACATAGCCCCTTTTCGTCTGATTCTGAACAAAGCCCCCTTCTTCCATCTTGGCATAGCTTGAGTCTACATCGAACTTCTGATTCTATTTCCTGATTCCACCACCTGATTCAAAGATGCAGCCACACCAATTAAGACTACCATTCAAAAAACCTGAATATCAGAGATCCATGAAAGATAAGATGATTGAGGATGCCCTTGAATTCTATGAAATCAAATGTAAACCCTCAACACCAATAGAAAACATTCAGGTTGATGTCCCAACAACCACAACTTTCATCATAGACTGTGCCCAAATTCTATTGACAGAAATTACAAAAGGATCAACCCGAGACATGCTCATGACAGGATATATTGAGATAGAAAAATTACACAAATCTGAATACCTTCAATGCTTGACAAATCCTGTACTTTGGGAACAACACCAAGATGCCCTTATAAAACGGGTAGAAATGATGAGATCACTAGAACAAATTATCAACCAGAAATACCCGTATATACCAGAAACAGAGGATGAACCATCTTGGAACAGTATTAAGGATCAATCCAGTTTCCCAGATCTCGGGACTGAGGCACAGGGTGGTTGTGGATTCCCAACCCAGATAGAAGACAACATTGAATTAGATTGGGATATTGCAGGAGAATACAATGATGAACCGACCCTAGACCATGAATTTCCAAGCTTAGAATTCCAAAACTCTTGCAATAATGAGATCAGAACTGAACCTTTTGAGGGTATAAATTCCGCCCCTTATTTTGATAAGGTGTCCTTCGAAGGTTATTCGGACTTCGATTCTAGTAATCCTACCCACATCCTAAACCTAGAATCTAGATCCGAAACTTATTGGGAAGATTATGAGGCCCATATGAGAAAGATCAAATTTTTAAAGAATACGATTCCGGGCCTCTATTTGATGAATATCCCTCTCCAACATCCTCAGGAAATCTGATCGATTTTTCAGAAGACATGCCAATTTATGATACAGAAACTGAGGAGTTGGATGAGTGGGGTTTCAATTGGGTCTATCCTACCAATTTGGAGCTTGAGACTAAACAGAACACCTTTTTAAGTCCAGAATTGACATATAGGCTAGACCCCAGTCAGGCTGTTGATTCCACATCTGATGATTAATGCTGCGGTGGAATTCATGATCATGAATCTCATTTTCGCAAACTCTCCGACAACTTCGGATCTGACTATAATTGCAGAGAGACTCTCCTTCTTGAACACACCAAGCCCATCTATGACCTCATTTCACATAACTCATTCTCTGACTCCGACTCTGAGGTCCTAGTTCTCGAGATCATTGATCACACAGAATCATTCCTTTTCGATCCTTAGGAACCAAAAACAGAAAATGCCAAGAGTGATTACAACCCAGAATTCAAATCTTTTCTCGAATCAGATTTCTTTCATCCTACAGACACTCTTCAGGCATTTGATAGTTACCCAGAGGACTCTCTACAGAAAACCACCTGTCATTCGTTTCTAGAAGAGCCCTCATACATAGTTGCCACCACGTCCGCACACACAGAACTTATCAAAACCTCTTCCCAACCTCGATCTGCAACCGGACTCAATTTCTATTCAGATTCACCTCTCACCGAGCCGATTGCATTTCCACATCGGGTTTGGAACATTGATCAGACTACATACCATGCTCCATCATTCTCTGATCACCCCTATAGGGTTCCCGTGTCAATCACTCATTATTCTACGGGTCCCTATTTTGACCAGGCTGATTCGACTCAGCCAAACCCTGTATTCACACTTCCACATCCATCTGAGCCACATTGCATATGGTGGGTCCCACACCTTTTGATCTACATCTATCAACCCACCAGATTGATTGGGTTTAGGCTGCATCATCAGCCTGTTGATCTTAACAAGCACCTGGTTGGACCAACTAGGCTCTTAATCAAGGTGCTTGTTATATTAAACTCTGCTGATTTGACCATCCCCTCTCCATCTCGTTTCCCGCTTGGCTGAAGGTGTCAAATTTAGTGCTCAATGGGTGGTAGCCCGTCATTCTCGAAAACCTGAAACCTTTTCTGACACCTTTGTGCACTTAAGGTTCACCCTTTAAGACAGCCGACTCCACCTCAGATGCTTGCATCTGAGATTAGAAATCATCCGCAACAGCCACCCCGGCCCATTCACTCATCAAAACATCTGTCCTAAGGAATGAACTAAGTTGAATAAAACCCCCAAGGTTACAATGAGGACATTGTAAATCTTAGGCATGGGGGGTGATGAGAACCTCATCATGAGCCATAACTAGCTCATTTTGACCTAATACAGAGAATAAAAGCTCCTACATAACCTTAGAAAGGCTTGGCTCAGAGAGATTCTGAGTTTGCAAAGAAAACATAAACTGAGGGGTAAAAATGCAATTTCACCAATCCGATCTGAAAATAGGGTAACTCAGGGTCCAAACATAGGTCAAAACAACCTAATAAGAAGAAAAGTGGGATGAGATGACTCAATAAGGGCTATAGCAACTCCAAGGAATTAAATGACAGCCTGTAACCCTAAAAATAAACCCACTTCAATTCATGCGGTTCGAGGCAAGGTAAAAATCAACTAAACCCTCTAAAATTCATAGAAAAATAATCTCTAGGGTTTAGGACTTTCAATTTGGCCTTAGGAACCCATTTTGACCTACATTGAGAACCATGCCCAATTAACAACTTAATTTGGGTTTTTGCGTAAATTGACTGGTCAAACAAGGTTTAATCTAGAAATAAAATTCACCATCAGAATCCTTAGGTCCTAATTAGTCATATATAAAAACTTGGGCCTAAGAAGAAACCTTCTTGACCAACTTTACACTTTGGTCCTCATATATTTACTTTTTGGCCCTCAACTTTTGAACCCTCACATTTTGGCCCCTAACTCCTTCGTTCTTTGCATTTATGTCCCTCCTGCAAAACCTACGCAGCGCCATGCTCCGGCGACCGTGCGCGGAGCATGGCGCCGCGCAGGGTGAGGGAGGGGCCCTGGCAAGTCAATGGGGGGTACCCTGCGTCGTCAGCCACCGCAGGGACACCCCCCTGAGTGCTGCGACCGCCCATACCGCTCGTACGAATGCACGGATGGTATGGGTCTCCTTCCTCTAGCGTCCTCCAGCGAGGGAGACACGTCGTCTCCCTCCGCCCTCCTCTCTGATTCTGCCCCTATAAATACCCCCGTCGCTCCGCCGTTCTTCCCAGCTCGGATCTGACGGAGACACCCCCTCAATTCCTCCCTTCCCACTCCAACAGACGCCCCCTTGCTCCGGCGGCCTCTTCTCCTCCTCCTCATCGCCCTGCCGCACTACCAGCAGCAGGGTTACCTTCCCTCGATCTTTCCGCGTCACGCCGCACCCAGCTGGCGCCTCTCCGGTCCCTTCCTCGCCGCCGCCCCTTCCTCTGGGCAATTTCTTCTCCGGCGACAGTTGATACGACTGTCGCCTGCGCCAACCCCTCTTCGTCCAACTTACTAGGTAAAACTTCTCCTCTCCCTCCCCTCTTTCTTTTCCATACTGAAAACCCTTACTGTCGGCCCCGATTTCCCACCGATCACCCTCACCTTCTCCACCTCCGGCCAAACTCCGGTGAACCGCTCCCATCGCTCCAGCACCCCACACGGCTCGCCGACCTGTGCATAACCTCTGCCTCCTCACCCTGATCCCCTTCCGCCCCTCCACTTCCCTCCAAACGCCCTCTGCAGATCCACCGAACACACCCACTTCTCCGCCCGCAGTTTGACCTAGGGCGACCCTTTTGCTCCACCACGCCCACTGCAGACCCTCCGACCACCTTCGCCGTGCCACGGCGAAGGTTCTCCACATATCTGATTAGGCCGAGAGGCCGTGCTTCTGTGAACAGGTGTTGCGCCCGCCATAGCCATTGCTGAGCAGCGAAGCTCCTTCGACCTGCTGCTCCAGGCAACACCACGCCCAGGTCAGATTCCCAGGCTTCGCGGGGTAGCTTCGCGAAGTGTCGGGCTGCAGTTCGGGTGAAGCCCTCGCCCGAGGCCCTCATGTGAAGTTCTCGCTGCCGCTGCTTCCTCTGCGCAGGCGCTCACATTGGGGTGGGACATTTAGTCCCACCTCGGAAGGCTTCGAAGAGGCGCGCCGGTATAAGTTGAAAACGTGCTGTAGGCTTATCGCCTCAGCACACGGGGTGAGGTCCCTCTCACACCGCTTCACCCGGCCCATCCGCGAGCTCATCACGCGGATCCGGCCGACCCGACCCGACTTGACTGGCACTCCTCGCCCACCACCGCACGCCGGTGGGCCTGGACCCGGGTGCGACTCGTACCCGATTACCCGGTTGCTCTGGGAGAGTTGTCCTAAGAGAGAATTCTGAGAGAGAAAGAGACGCACGGGGGAGGGGGGTAGCGTAGGTTTTTTCCCTCTGATGTTGAACTCTTAAGCGTGCAGGCACAGGTGAAGAAGAAGAAGAACTGAAGCGACATTGTAGCATCTGCGGGTTAAGTCGTCTGATTGGGAAATCAGACGACGTCCTGAAGACAGGTGAAGGCAAAGAAGAAGAAGGAAGGCGAGGCAGTGGAAAGAGAGGAACACAGAGCTGCCAAGTGAAGAAACAGAAAGCAGAAGAAGAAGAGAAGCAAGAAGGAAAGAAGAAGAAGAGCACGGGAGGAAGATCTGAAGCAAGAAAAGAAGAAACAAAGAAAATAAAAAGAAGAAAAAGACAGGATCGTCCAACCAAGAAATAGAGGAAGAACACGAAGAACAAAAGCCAAAGAGGAGAGAAGACAAAGAGGAAGAAAGAAGAAGAAGCCAAACTTTCATCTCTCTCTCTCTCTCTCTTTATTTTTGTAATAGAACATGTATATCTCTAGAATACGACTTGCTCCCTGAGTTCGACCTCGGGAGAACTGTATTTTCCGAGTAACAAATATTAGCAAACGATGGCAATAACTATCTGTACTACAATGACTTAAGAAAAGCTAGTTGTTGCCACCGTTCGCCAGTTGACGCCGTTGCCGGGGAGCAACGGCTATTCTAGAGGTAAACATTTCTGTTTCTTTTTAGTTCTAATAATCTCCTCTCTTTTGTGCAACTACAGGAAATCAAGAAGACAAGCAACCGCACGACAACCACTCCGAGGACAAGTAATTTTTTTTCTCTCGCTATTAACCCCTAAACTCTAAAGAGGAAGAAAAGAAAAGAACAAGCACTATAGGGCTAACCTGTCTTCTATACTTAGTAAACCATAAGAAGTTGCATGTTTTCAACCCATTATTCCTGTACACTATTAAGGGTATTTAGGGGCTAACACATTCTTGCTTGAGCCCTAATTACCCACCAAAGAACTAACTGGACCAAGTAGAGCCAACATAAGATTCAACATTAGGGATTTAGAGACACACTTCTTAAACAAGAATTGAGAAACCTTAAAAGAAGTGTGCCCAAGCCATTATCTGAAAATACCTATCCAAAGAAACCCTAAAATAAGATTGGCTCTTTAAACACTTGAACCCTAAAAGACAAGACCTAATAAGCAAAACTGGCAGGTAAAGTTGACCATTTGGGTCAACTAACCTTCAAATTAGGTCACTCTTTGCACTTAAAAGACTAAAGTTCAAGTGGAACCCTAAGCACCTTGCTCTTGAACTAAAATTGGTAGACTTAAGAGGTCAAGATCCCCATTCTGGTCTACCTGGAACCGCAGTGACAAGAGAGGTCAGGTGGGGGAAACCCTGTAACCCGTGGGGACGCTCTACCGTGTAGGGGTCTTCGCGGGACTCACCCTCTCTGGCTGCCCAGGTAATTCTCAGGTGGTCGATCTTTCTGATCAAGGGGTCCATCTACCCCGCACCTCTATAGTCACCCAACACATTTTTGGGTGTCTTGATTGGGTCCAGCACCTTCTAAAGTCATCTCTTCCAACAGTGCATGTACGGTAGGAGGTCCTTAAGACCACCCTTAAGACCTCCTTTAGAAAGTCACTCTCATCAAGGCCAAGCCTCGACGCCCGTGTTTGTGCAGCAACCTCCTCACATTATTCTCTCTTCTGATTCAGAACCAAGTTCTTCTTCTTCCCCCATCATGGCTCAACCAGTTGAGGAAGAAAATAATCTGGAGCACCAGCTCCAGCGACTCAACGACCTCTTCCAAAACTTTGTGCACCCACCGCAGTGTCCCATGATGCGGGACCACTACAATCCTGCTGCGGTGGCCGTTGAGCCTCGAGTCAGAATCCCGACTGGAGGACCTGATTCTGAATTGAAGCCCAATATGATTCATGCTATACCTAAATTCCATGGGCTTAATTCTGAAGATCCCTTCCAGCACATCAAACAACTAAAGCATCTGGCCCAAACTTTTGGGTCAGACGCACAAAATCAGGATATTCTTCTCATGAAGATGTTCTCCTTTTCTCTTATGGACAAGGCCGCCCATTGGTATCAAACTCAGACCCGGTCGATCAACAATTGGGAAGAACTTCAGTCCGAGTTCATGAAAAAGTTCTTCCATGTTGGACGGACCAACGCCTTGCGCCATCAGATTACACATTTCACCCAACAAACAGGGGAACCTCTCCATGAGGCATGGGATCATTTTCAGGATCTCATGAGAAAGTGCCCCCATCACGGAGTTCCTAAATGGGAACAGATCCAATCTTTTTACCAGGGACTCCATGAGGACATCCGTCTTTTAGTCAATGCAACCTGCGGAGGAAATATCATGGGTGAACATGAAGACACCGTGTGGGAGATTCTCGAAAACATGTGCAAGAACTCCATCAACAATGACTCCATGGGATTATTCGACAGGACGAATACCCGCGCAGCGACGAATCTCAGGGGAGCACACGAGACGCAGGGCCTGTCCGCATCAGTCGACTTGGAGTTAATGGCCAGTCGATTGGACAAGGTCTCGATTATCGAAAAGAAGGTGGATAAGCTGACTCAGCATCTGCAGTGAGCCACCTCTGCGCATAACCCTTTCGCACAGCCTCCTTCCACAAGGGAAACTGTGCAAAACATTCTCCATCGATCTTCTCCTAGGATGGACCCATCATCCGAATCTTTGCCCGGAGGTCCTTCCGATTCCTTCTACACCTGCAAGGGGAATTCCATTCCCTCTTTCTCTAACTCTCTGGAGGTTCCTCAGACCTGCGAGGACCTCAACGCTATCCAGAACAACCCGTTCTCCAACACCTATAATCCTGGATGGCGTAACCATCCTAAATTTCAGTGGGCGGGAAATTCCCAAACCCAAAGACCATCCTTCCAACCCCGCCCACAACCTCCTCGTCCTTACCAGCCGCCTCAGCCTCGGCCCAACCCTACTTATCCATCTGGGCCAAATCAAGATCAAATGCCCCTTATCCTTCAGACCCTGGCTGACATTCAAAGAACGAATGCGGCTATCCAGAAACAACACAAGGATGAACTTACAGAGGTCCAAAACCAATTGACCCAGTTGGCAAACTCTCGCCAGCCAGGTACTCTTCCTTCCCAACCTCTACCTAATCCCAATAACGTGCCCACCCAGCGGCGCGTTATGAACCCAAACCCGGGCCATGCCCATATGATTTATCAGGCTCCCTCTGTTCCTTCACCTGACGGGATAGAGGCCTCCACTTCTTTTGCAGGTTACCAGCAGCAAGCTATCTTACCCAATCCCAACCAAAACCAGGCAGGACTTAATTCCGTAACGACCCGTAGTGGTAAGGAAACCCAAGACCCACCTCATCCGAACCACTCCAAGCCTGGTAGTGATCCCAAGCCTAGGACAGTAATCCAGGATATCCCCACCCCTATCCCAGATCCACAACCTGGACCTATCCTAGAAGAACCACCCAAGATCCCGTTTCCCGAGGCCTTGACCAAGGGAAAGAAGACCACCAAGCCCGTGGCACCTGAGGAGGACCTGGTCAAGCTCTTTGAGCAGGTCCACATAAACATCCCCTTGATGGATGCAATTCGCCACGTACCAGCTTACGCACGATTTTTAAAGAATGTGTGTACACCCCAGCGTAAGCCGCGAACCAAGGGTGGGAGCCCAATTGTTCTGTCAGAGCAAGCCAACTCTGTAATCCTCAGTAAACTCCCACCCAAGGCAAAAGATCCTGGTACTCCCCTGATTTCCTGTAAGATAGGTGCTACCCAATTTGATAGAGCTTTGCTAGACTTAGGTGCATCCATAAACCTGATACCCACATCCTTACTTGACCATCTAGAAGAATCTGAGCTAAAACCAACTGAGGTGACATTACAATTAGCAGATCGATCTATAAAGTCACCAAAAGGGATTCTCGAGGATGTTATCGTCAGAGTGCGGGATTTCTATTTCCTAGTGGACTTTATAGTCTTAAATATGGACGCGCCTAAAAACCCTAGGGATACACCAATCATTCTAGGGAGACCTTTCTTGGCTACTGCTAGAGCCAACATCAGCTGTGAGGAGGGCCAAATAGAGCTTAAATTTGGAGATCAAACCTTAAAAATTGATATATTTAAGGCCCAACAAGGAATTAATTGCGGTGTCATCGAATAGATTTGTGACGTTAGGATTTTGGTTGATGAGTCACACCTCCAGAATGACTCGATTATGCCTCATCAATCACAGAAGGATCTTGACCCGCAAACAGAGGAGTCGAATCCAGACATACACAACCCAGTAACTCCTACCCTTGAACCTCACATCTACACTGAACCACCCGCTGCTGCTGATAACCCTATCCTCGAGTTAAAGCCTCTTCCTGCTCACTTGAAATACATCTTTTTGGGTTCCAATCAGACCCTTCCTGTGATTATAAATTCCACCCTCAATTCCGAACAGGAATCCTGTCTGATTACTGTTCTCCAGCAACATCGCAGAGCCATCGGGTGGACTCTCGATGATTTGACTGGAATAAGCCCCTCTTATTGTACTCATCATATCTATTCAGAAGAGGGCGCACGACCTTCTCGTGAAATGCAGAGACGTTTGAACCCTAATCTGCAGGAGGTCGTGAAAAAGGAGATCATTAAGTGGTTAAATGCCGGGATCATCTACCTGATCTCCGATAGTCGTTGGGTGAGCCCAATTCAGGTTGTGCCTAAGAAGGCAGGACTCACCACCATAACGACTGAAACAGGAGAAATCATTCCTACCCGATTAGCCAATGCGTGGAGAGTCTGTATAGATTACCGCCGACTCAATTCCTCCACAAAGAAGGACCATTTCCCACTACCCTTCATTGATCAAATTCTCGAGAAACTAGTGGGAAATAGGTTCTTCTGCTTTCTTGACGGGTACTCCGGTTACAACCAGGTGGCAATCCATCCTGAGGACCAAGAAAAGACCACATTCACCTGCCCCTTCGGAACGTATGCTTTCCGAAGGATGCCTTTCGGTCTTTGCAATGCACCCGCTACTTTTCAGCGGTGCATGCTTGCCATATTCTCAGATATGGTAGGTGATTTCCTGGAAGTCTTCATGGATGACTTTTCAGTCTTTGGGGAATCTTTTGATGATTGCCTCCAACACTTGGTCCAGATACTCAGGCGATGCATTGAGGTGAACTTGGTTCTTTCCTGGGAAAAGAGCCATTTCATGGTGCCTGAGGGAATTATCTTGGGACACTCAATTTCGGAAAAAGGCATCCAGGTGGATCGAGCTAAGGTTGATCTGATTTCTCGCCTTCCCGTACCTAGCTCGATCAGGGACATCCGTTCCTTTTTAGGGCACGTCGATTTTTACCGCCGTTTCATTCCAGATTTCTCAAAAATCGCGCGCCCCTCGACTTCTCTTCTCTCTAAGGATGTACCTTTTGAAATCTCCAAGGAATGCACGCTAGCCTTTGAAAACCTGCGTGACCGAGTCACCCAGGCACCTATCCTACAATCCCCTGACTGGTCTCAACCCTTTGAGATCATGTGCGATGCATCTGACTTCGCTGTAGGAGCGGTCCTGGGGCAGAAAGCTGACGGGAAACCCGTGGTCATCTACTACGCTAGCATGACACTTGACGAGGCTCAGCGTAACTATACAGTTACGGAGAAAGAGCTGCTAGTCGCAGTATTTGCCCTTGAAAAATTTCGATCGTATCTTCTGGGTTCCCATGTCATCATTTACTCGGATCACACGGCTGTAAGGCATCTCCTTGCCAAGAAGGATGCGAAGCCCCGACTAATCCGTTGGATCTTGCTGTTGCAAGAATTCGATCTTGAGATTCGCGACAAGGCGGGAAGGCAGAATGTGGTAGCCGACCATCTGTCCCGTCTTCCTTCTGAGATCATCAACCCTTCCGGACCCATCACGGAACATTTTCCTGATGAGCACCTGCTTTCTGTTGGTACTAGACTTCCATGGTTTGCTGATATAGTAAACTACTTGGCATCTCATTAGACATCGTCTGATTGGCCGAAGGCCAAGAAAGACAAATTGCGTTCTGATTCCAAGTATTACATTTGGGAAGACCCGTACCTTTTCCGCATAGGTGCTGATCAAATTATTCGGAGATGCATCCCGGAAGAGGAAATCAGCAATATCCTATCTTTCTGCCATGACCAGGCATGCGGTGGCCATTTCTCAGGGCATAAAACCGCATCCAAAGTCCTCCAGTGTGGCTTCTACTGGCCTACACTTTTCAAAGACGCATACAGTCACTGCAAGGCATGCAGTCGTTGCCAGACTTTGGGCAACATGAACCATCGTGACATGATGCCTTTGCAGCCGATTCTCGTATGCGAAATCTTCGATGTATGGGGGATTGATTTTATGGGCCCCTTTCCTATTTTGGATGGTTTCGAGTACATTCTGCTTGCGGTGGACTACGTGTCCAAATGGATCGAAGCCATACCGACCCGAACCTACAATCACAAGATTGTTCTTAAGTTCATACATCAAAACATTTTCTCAAGGTTCGGGATTCCCCGTGCTATTATCTCTGATGGGGGGACCCAGTTTACAAATGCTCAGTTTAGGTCACTGATGGCCAAACTTGGGGTGTCTCATCGAATCTCTACTCCTTACCACCCCCAAACAAATGGTCTAGCTGAGCTATCAAATCGGGAGGTCAAGAAAATCCTGCAAGTCACTGTTCGGCCTGACAGGAAGGACTGGTCGTCCCGACTTTCGGAAGCATTGTGGGCCTATAGGACCGCTCATAAGACCCAATTGGGCATGTCTCCCTTTAGACTGGTGTACGGAAAGGCATGTCACCTTCCCGTAGAACTGGAGCATAAAACCTATTGGGCAGTACGGAACTGTAATCTAGATCTTTCCAAGGATGGAGCCCACAGAAAACTCCAAATCAGCGAGATCGATGAATTACGCCTAGATGCGTACGAGAACTCGCGAATCTACAAGGAGTGGGTTAAAGCCTTCCACGACAAGCACATCTCGAGAAAGATCTTTCATCCTGGTCAAAAGGTCCTACTCTTTGATGCCCGACTAAAACTTTTCCCGGGGAAACTGAGGTCCAAGTGGGTCGGACCGTATTTAGTCCGACAGGTTTTTGGAAATGGAGCAATTGAAATCAGTCCACTCAGCCATGATTCCGAACCTTTCATCGTGAACGGTCAGAGACTCAAACCGTTCATTGATGTGACTTCTACTGATTCGGCTGAATCATCCCTCATCCTCCATTCCCCTTGAACTCACTGCGCCCGGCCGATGGCGTAAAACTCAGCGCTTAAAGGGAGGCAGCCCGCCATTTCTTGAAAATCTAAAACCTTTTTTTTTTTTTTTCTGACACCATTGTGCACTTAAGGTTCACCCTTTAAGACAACCGACTCCACCTCAGATGCTTGCATCTGAGATTAGAAATCGTCCGCAGAATTCATCCCGACCCATTCACTCACAAAAATATATGTCTTAAGGAATAAATTAAGTAAATAAAAACCCCTAAATCACAATGAGGACATTGCAAGTTTTAGGCATGGGGGGGTATAAGTGCAAAACTTGTAGAAAAAAAGGTTTTAAACAAAAAATTCACATATGCCAAAAACACCATAAAAATTAAAAAATTTTCAAAATAAAAGAATAAGAGGAGAAAGGAAATTTTGAGGAGAAGGAAAAGAAACAAAATGAAAAGGAGCACAAAAAGATGAAAGAAAAGAGTAATAGCCATTAGTAAGAAGCTAAGGAATTAACCTTAGTCTAGACCATTTTTTCAAGAAAAGAAATGAAAAGTGCTTAGTAAGATTAGTAAGAACGCAAACCTTAGGCATTCTTGATAGACTCTTAGTACCCATTAAGATCTAGACAATCCTCAAGAGGTTGAGGAAAATGAAAAGTTTAAGTACTAGGTCCAAGGCTTGGGGAGTATTTGACCTCGCTAACTAACTTCTGGTTTACGGGACTCAGTAACCTAAGCACCCTAACCTCACACACAGCCTGGTTCAGCAAGCGTAAAAATCAAAATCACGCAGAAGCATCGAAAAAATTCTGAAAAGTACACCTAGAGTAGGAGCGGCCGATCAACACAAGTTGATTTGGACGAGTTCCCAGCACAGAGAGGCGGGAAATCCCCTCAAAGATGCGTAACAAAATATCATCTCCTTGGTGCTTGTCTCTTAGGATATTCACATATCCTACTGGGGGCATGTAAGCACCCTGCTGGTTCAGATTCCATGGATGGCATTATCACGAAGTGTCAACTGCCAGGGCCTGAATGTGGCCACGGAACACCATGGATGGGATTATCTCGAAATCTCAATAGCCAGGGTTCTGGGGGTTGCCATGGGCGGTGCTATCTCGAAGCATCGATCGCCAGGAACCCTTGAGGATTGATGATGGGGGCAAGGAATCTGATACAGACCGTGTTGAAAAGCCAATCCTAAGCTAGAATTAAAAAGAAAAAGAGAGAGAAAACTCTCCAAAACAGAAAAATTTTCTACCTCTCTCTCTTACAAAATGCATTGCGAACTGAACCAGGGCTAAAATCATTTCAAGCGCGGGTGCTTTAACTACAAAGTCCAATAAACCTTAGGTTAGTTCTTGTGGGTCTTAAAAACCTTTGCTAAGGACTGAGGCTGAGGCTAGACAGATTTGGATCTTGATTGGTACTAGAGTACCTTTTAAGCCTATGGTCAGCATTCTAACTTAATCTAAGTTTAAATGAAAAAGCACTTATCTGAAGCTATTAAGAACTTCATGGTCTAGAACAAGGGTTGAAACCTTAAGTTTTTGCAAAGGGACTAGCAAAAGCTAGGCATGGGGGTATGATGAGAACCTCATCATGAGCCATAACTAGCTCATTTTGACCTAATACAGAGAATAAAAGCTCCTACATAACCTTAGAAAGGCTTGGCTCAGAGAGATTCTGAGTTTGCAAAGAAAACATAAACTGAGGGGTAAAAATGCAATTTCACCAATCCGATCTGAAAATAGGGTAACTCAGGGTCCAAACATAGGTCAAAACAACCTAATAAGAAGAAAAGTGGGATGAGATGACTCAATAAGGGCTATAGCAACTCCAAGGAATTAAATGACAGCCTGTAACCCTAAAAATAAACCCACTTCAATTCATGCGGTTCGAGGCAAGGTAAAAATCAACTAAACCCTCTAAAATTCATAGAAAAATAATCTCTAGGGTTTAGGACTTTCAATTTGGCCTTAGGAACCCATTTTGACCTACATTGAGAACCATGCCCAATTAACAACTTAATTTGGGTTTTTGCGTAAATTGACCGATCAAACAAGGTTTAATCTAGAAATAAAATTCACCATCAGAATCCTTAGGTCCTAATTAGTCATATATAAAAACTTGGGCCTAAGAAGAAACCTTCTTGACCAACTTTACACTTTGGTCCTCATATATTTACTTTTTGGCCCTCAACTTTTGAACCCTCACATTTTGGCCCCTAACTCCTTCGTTCTTTGCATTTAGGTCCCTCCTGCAAAACCTGCGCAGCGCCATGCTCCGGCGACCTTGCGCGGAGCATGGCGCCGCGCAGGGTGAGGGAGGGGCCCTGGCAAGTCAATGGGGGGTACCCTACGTCGTCAGCCACCGCAGGGACACCCCCCTGAGTGCTGCGACTGCCCATACCGCCCGTGCGAACGCACGGACAGTATGGGTCTCCTTCCTCCGGCGTCCTCCGGCGTCCTCCGGCGAGGGAGACACGTCGTCTCCCTCCGCCCTCCTCTCTGATTCTACCCCTATAAATACCCCCGTCGCTCCGCCGTTCTTCCCAGCTCGGATCTGACGGAGACACCCCCTCAATTCCTCCCTTCCCACTCCGACAGACGCCCCCTTGCTCCGGCGGCCTCTTCTCCTCCTCCTCGTCGCCCTGCCGCACTACCAGCAGCAGGGTTACCTTCCCTCGATCTTTCCGCGTCACGCCGCACCCAGCTGGCGCCTCTCCGGTCCCTTCCTTGCCGCCGCCCCTTCCTCTGGGCAATTTCTTCTCCAGCGACAGTCGATACGACTGTCGCCTGCGCCAACCCCTCTTCGTCCAGCTTAGTAGGCAAAACTTCTCCTCTTCCTCCCCTCTTTCTTTTCCATACTGAAAACCCTTACTGTCGGCCCCGATTTCCCACCGATCACCCTCACCTTCTCCACCTCCGGCCAAACTCCGGTGAACCGCTCCCATCACTCCAGCACCCCACACGGCTCGCCGACCTGTGCATAACCTCCGCCTCCTCACCCTGATCCCCTTCCGCCCCTCCACTTCCCTCCAAACGCCCTCTGCAGATCCATCGAACACACCCACTTCTCCGCCCGCAGTTTGACCTAGGGCGACCCTTTTGCTCCACCACGCCCACTGCAGTCCCTCCGACCACCTTCGCCGTGCCACGGTGAAGGTTCTCCACATATCTGATTAGATCGAGAGGCCGTGCTTCTGTGAACAGGTGTTGCGCCCGCCATCGCCATTGCTGAGCAGCGAAGCTCCTTCGACCTGCTGCTCCAGGCAACACCACGCCCAGGTCAGATTCCCAGGCTTTGCAGGGTAGCTTCGCGAAGTGTCGGGCTGCAGTTCGGGTGAAGCCCTCGCCCGAGGCCCTCACGTGAAGTTCTCACTGCCGTTGCTTCCTCCGCGCAGGCGCTCACATTGGGGTGGGACATTTAGTCCCACCTCGGAAGGCTTCGAAGAGGCGCGCCGATATAAGTTGAAAACGTGCTGTAGGCTTACCGCCTCAGCACACGGGGTGAGGTCCCTCTCACACCGCTTCACCCGGCCCGTCTGCGAGCTCATCACGTGGATCCGGCCGACCCGACCCGACTTGACTGGCACTCCTCGCCCACCACCGCACGCCGGTGGGCCTGGACCCGGGCGCGACTCGTACCCGATTACCCGGTTGCTCTGGGAGAGTTGTCCTAAGAGCGAATTCTGAGAGAGAAAGAGACGCGTGGGGGAGGGGGTAGCGTAGGTTTTTTCCCTCTGATGCTGAACTCTTAAGCATGCAGGCACAAGTGAAGAAGAAGAAGAACTGAAGCGACACTGTAGCATCTGCGGGTTAAGTCGTCTGATTGGGAAATCAGACGACGTCCTGAAGACAGGTGAAGGCAAAGAAGAAGAAGGAAGGCGAGGCGGAGGAAAGAGAGGAACACAGAGCAGCCAAGTGAAGAAACAGAAAGCAGAAGAAGAAGAAGAAGAAGAAGAAGAAGAGAAGCAAGAAGAAAAGAAGAAGAAGAGCACGGGAGGAAGATCTGAAGCAAGAAAAGGAGAAACAAAGAAAATAAAAAGAAGAAAAAGACAGGATCGTCCAACCAAGAAATAGAGGAAGAACACGAAGAACAAAAGCCAAAGAGGAGAGAAGACAAAGAGGAAGAAAGAAGAAGAAGAAGCCAAACTTTCATCTCTCTCTCTCTCTCTCTTTATTTTTGTAATAGAACATGTATATCTCTAGAATACGACTTGCTCCCTGAGTTCGACCTCGGGAGAACTGTATTTTCCGAGTAACAAATGTTAGCAAATGATGGCAATAACTATCTGTACTACAATGACTTAAGAAAAGCTAGTTGCTGCCACCGTTCGCCAGGGGGGTATGAAAGTGCAAAACTTGTAAGAAAAGGTTTCAAACAAAGAAATTCACATATACCAAAAACACCATAAAAATTAAAAAATTTTTTGAAAAAGAAGAATAAAATGAGGGAGGAAAGAAAATTTTGTGGGAGAAGGAAAAGAAACAAAATGAAAAAGGAGCACAAAAATGTGAGAAAAGAATGATAGTCATTTGTAAGGAACTAAGGAATTAACCTAAGTTCTTAGACCTCATTCAAGAAAAGAAATGAAAAGTGCATGGTGAGATTAGTAAGAATGCAAACCTTAGGCATTCTTGGACAGACTCTTAGTACCCATTAAGATCTAGACATTCCTCAAGAGGTTGAGGAAAATGAAAAGCTTAAGTATTAGGTCCAAGGCTTAGGGAGTATTTGGCATCATTAACTAACTTTTGGTTTACGAGACTCAGTAATCTAAGCACCCTAACCTCACACACAGCTTGGTTCAGTAAGTGTAAAAATCAAAATCATGCAGAAGCATCGTAAAATTCTGAAAAATACACCTAGAGTAGGAGCGGCCGATCAACACAAGTTGATTTGGACGAGTTCCCAGCGCGGAGAGGTGGGAAAGCCCCCTCGAAGATGCGTAACAAAATGTCATCTCCTCGGTGCTTGTCTCTTAGGATATTTACATATCCTACTGGGGGCATGTAAGCACTCTGCTGGTTCAGATTCCATGAATGGCATTATCACGAAGTGTCAATTCCCAGGGTCTGGATTCGGCTACGGAACACCATGGATGGGATTATCTCAAAATCTCAATAGCCAGGGTTCCAGGGGTTTCCATGGGCGGTGTTATCTTGAAGCATCGATTGCCAGGAACCCTTGAGGATTGATGATGGGAGCAAGGAATCTGATACAGACCGTATTGAAAAGCCAATCCTAAGCTAGAATTAAAAAGAAAAAAAAAGAGAGAGAAAACTCTCCAAACAGAAAAATTTTCTATCTCTCTCTCTTACAAAACGCATTGCGAACTGAGCCAGGGCTAAAATCATTTCAACCACGGGTGCTTTAACCACAAAGTCCAATAGACCTTAGGTTAGTTCTTGTGGGCCTTAAAAACCTTTGCTAAGGACTGAGGCTGAGGCTAGACAGATCTGGATCTTGGTTGGTACTAGAGTACCGTTTAGGCCTATGGTCAGCATTCTAACCTAATCTAAGATCAAATGAAAACACACTTATCTAAAATTATTAAAAATAACATGGTCTAGAACAAAGGTTAAACCTTAAGTTTTTGCTAAGGGACTAGCAAAAGCTAGGTATGGGGGTATGATGAGAACTGCATCATTAACCCTAACTAGCACAATCTAACCTAGATATGCGAGAAAAAGCTCCTACATAACTCAAAGAAAGGCTTGACTCAGAAAATTCTGAGTTTAAGAAGAAAATAAGTCATAAGGGGTAAAAATGCAATTTCACCAACACAATCTGCAAACAGGGTAACTCAAGGTCCAAACATAGGTCAAACTAACCTAATAAGAAGGAAAGTGGGATGATCTGATCCAACAAGGGCTATAGCAAATCCAAGGAATTAAATGACATTCTATAACCCTAAAACAAATCCACTTCAATTTACGAGGTTCGAGGTAGGGTAAAAATTGACTAAGCCCTCTAAACTTCATAGAAAAATAATCTCTAGGGATTAGAACCTTCAATTTGGCCTTGGAAACCCATTTTGACCTACATTGAGAACCATGCCCAATTAATGATTTAATTTGGATTTTTACGTAAATTGGTCAATCAAACAATGTCATACCTAGAAATAAAATTCACCATTAAAATCCTTAGGTCCAATTTATTCATGCATAAAAACTTGAGCCTAAGAAGAAACCTTCTTGACTGACTTTGCAATTTGGTCCTCATCTATTACTTTTTGACACTCAACTTTTGAAACCCCTGCATTTTGGCCCCTATTTTATTCATCCTTCTTTGCATTCAGGTCCCTCCTGCAAGTCTTTGCGCAGTGCCATGCTCCGGCGACTTTGCACGGAGCATGGCGCCGCACAGGGTGAGGGAGGTGTCCTGCAAATTGAACCTGGTGTTCCTTGCGACGTCTGCTGTCGCAGGGACAACGCCATGCCTTCTGTCGACGCCCACACCTTCCGTGCGAACGCACGGAAGGTATGGGTCGCACTTCCGGCCATTCTCCGGTGAGGGAGGCACGTTGCCTCCCTGCGCCCACCCCTTCGCCACCGCCTTTATAAGGACCAGCGTCGCCTGCCGATTCTCCCAGCTCTGTCCTGATGGAGAAAACCCTAACCCTTCCTCTCTTCCCATTCCGACAGAAACCCACCAGCTCCGGCAGCCCCTCCTCCTCCGTCTCGTCGCTCTGCTGCAATACCAGCAGCAGAGCCACCTTCGCCTAATCTTCCCGCGTCACGCCGTACCCAGCCCGCGCCCTCCTGCTCTCTTCTTCGCCGCCGCTCTCCCCCTCTGGGTGTTTCTTCTCAAAAAAACTGCTCCGTCTCCCTTCGTCCCTACAGCTAAGTTCTAGATACTCCCTATACTCCCCTCTCTCTTTTCCTCACATCTTTTTATTCAGACCACCCCTCGACAACGCCTGACCACCTTCATCTTCCAGGCCTCCGGCCAACCTCCGGCGAGTCGCTCCCATCATTCCGCCACTCCACACGACTCGTCGACTGACCCAAAACCTCCACCTCATCACGCTGAACCACTTCCGCCGCTTCACTGCCACTCCACACCCACACAAAGCACCGCCGAACACACCCACTTCTCCGGTCACAGGTCGACCTAGGCACGCACGCCTAGGCCGTCCTACGACCAGTTGCACATTCCACCACCTTCGCCGTGCCACGGCGAAGGTCTGCATGTAGTTTGATTATGCCGAGAGGCTGTGTTTCTGTCTGACAGGGTCGGAGCCCCAGCCTCCATTGACGACAACTGAAGCAGCTTCCAGGTGAGTTCCAGGCATCGGGGCTTCAGGATTCCAGGTGCTGCAGGTTGGGGCGAAGTCTGCGAGGACTTCTACTTCAGTAGTTGGCACCGATAGTGGCTGTAGTTGAGCAAAGAGCGAGGAGGTCTTCCTACGGGCGCGCGCGAGAAGGGCGAGCAGAATAGTCCCACATCGTAAGTTCTCAAAACCCCGCACTGGTTTAAATTGATTTCGTGTTTTCTGCTGGTTGCCTCCGAGACACCTGGGGTGAGGTCCCGCACCCCACTCACTCGCCCGGTCCGCGAGTTCACCACGTAGATCTGGCGGACCCGACCCGACACCAGCTGCGCACTCCTCGCGTACCATACATGCCGGTACGCCTGGTCCCAGTTATGCATACCCGACCCGATAACCCGGCTCTGGGAGAGCTTCCTATGAGCGGTTTACAGAGAGAGAGAGAGACATGCGGGTAGAGTGAAGGGTTAGGTTTTGCTGTGGTTTGTGCAGGGACAGGGTGCGAGGGAAGAAGGTTCACACTTGGCCGCAGGTAGAAGAAGAAGAAGCCTTGCAACTGAGCAAGGCAGAAGGCCAAAGAAGAAGAAGCGGGAAGAAGAAGAAGAAGAAGAGAAGAAGGAGAAGCAGCAAAGGAAGAAAAGAGAGGGGAAGCACTGTAGCAGACCGCCATTTAAGTCATCTGACTGAGATATCAGACGACAGATGAAGCTTCAGGGGAGACAAAGCAGAGAAGAAGAAAAAGAAAAGAAAAGGTTCCGCAGCTGAAGTGAAAGAAAAGAAAAGAAGGAAGAAAGAAGATAAAGAAAAGAAGAAGAAGAACTGAAGAAGAAAGGAAATACAGAAGAACTGAAGGCCACCAGAAGACCAAGGAAGAAGACCCGAGAAAGAAGAGAAGAAGAAGATAAGCAAAGAGAGAAAGAAGAGAAGAAGAAAAAGCCACAAGACACAAATCTATTTCTCCCTCTCCCTCTCTCTTATTTTTGTAATATAGAAACATTTTACTTCTATAATTCTAGTAGCTCCCTGAGTTCGACCTCGGGAAACTATTTCCGAGTAAAATTGTAATGGTAACGACAATCGTAGCTGTCTCATTATATACCACAACGACACTTCTGTAATAAGCATTAAAACAAACTAAGACTAGCCATGGTTGGGAAAACTGCTACCATTATCTTCTTAAGACCTGATCAAACATATCCTGTGATTGTTAACTCTCTCTTATCTTCTGATCAAGAATCATGACTCTTATCTATTCTGAGATCACATAGGCAAGCTATAGGATGGAACCTTTCTGACTTGACTGGCATTAGTCATTCTTATTGTACACATAGGATTTTTACTGAATAAGGATCTAGACCTACTAGACAGCCACAGCATAGACTGAATAAGTGGTTGGACAATGGAATTATTTTCCCTATATCAGATAGTCAATGGGTAAGTCCTGTTCAAGTTTTCCCTAAGAAGGCTGGACTTACTGTCATAACCACTGACTCTGGAGAAGTCATCCTTACACGGATTGCTAGTTCGTGGAGAGTATGTATTGATTACCGCAAACTCAACCAAGCCACGAAGAAAGATCATTTCCCACTGCCCTTCATTGATTTGATACTGGAAAGATTGCCTGGCAATCAATTTTTCTACTTTTTGGATGGCTACTCAGGTTACAATCTGGTGGTGATTCACCCCGATGACCAGGAGAAAATGACTTTCACCTGCCCCTATGGAACCTTTGCATTCTGTAGGATGCCATTTGGATTGTGCAATGCACCTACTACATTTCAGCAGTGTATGTTTGCAATCTTTTCCAACTTAGTAGGTGATTGTTTAGAAGTCTTCATGGATGACTTCTCTATCTTTGGGAGCACATTTGATGCATGCTTAGACCACCTGACTAAGGTCCTGCAAAGATGCATTAATGTGAATCTGGTACTTTCCTAGGAAAAATCACATTTCATGGTACCTAAAGGATTAGTTCTACGACACCTTATTTCTGAGAGAGTAATAGAGGTTGACTATGCGAAGGTGAAATTGATTTCTAAACTGCCTTTACCTTCGTCGGTTAAATAGATTAGATCTTTTCTCGAGCATGTTGGCTTTTATCGCAGCTTTATAACGGACTTCTTGAAAATAGCCCGACCTCTCACAAATCTTCTCTCTAAGGATGTAAACTTCCAGATCTCTTACGATTATTTTTGTGCTTATACAACACTTCGTGATCTGGTTACCAAGGCACCAATACTGCAACCCCCGAATTGGTCTCACCCTTTTGAGATCATGTGTGATGCCTCTAATTATGTAGTAGGGTTGTCCTTGGTCAAAAACTAGATAGGAAACCTATAGTCATCTATTACGTTTGCAAGACCTTAGATAAGCTCAGAGGAATTACTTTGTCACTGAAAAGAAATTGCCAGTAGTATTATTTGCACTAGAAAAATTCAAACCTTATCTTTTAGGTTCCCACATTATAGTCAACACTAACCACACTGCAGTCTGACATCTTCTCAGCAAGGACGAGAAATCTCACCTAATTAGATGGATCCTGTTATTGCAAGAGTTTGATTTAGAGATTCCTGACAAGGCCGAGAATCAGAATGTGGTAGCTGACCACTTATCTTGCCTTCCTTCTGAAGCGATATCTCCTTCACTTCCCATCACTGACAACTTCCCTAACGAGCAATTCCTGATCATCCATTTTGATCTTACCTGGTATGCTGACATAGTCAACTACCTTGCTTCTGGAGCATTTCCTTCTGACTGGACTAAAACCAGAGTGACAGACTTAGAACCAAAGCTAGGTAGTTCTTTTGGGAAGAACCTTGGTTGTTTAAACTTTTCCCAGACCAAATGATTAGGAATTGTGTCCTTGATAAGGAGATAGAAAACATCCTATCATTTTGCCATGACCAGGCTTGTGGCGGTCACTTCTTTGGCAAAAAGACTACTACAAAAGTATTGAAAAGTGGATTTTATTGGCCCACACTCTTCAAAGACGCATGCGAATATAGTAGGGCATGTTCACGCTATCAGTCTCTCGACAGTATTGGCCGCCGAGACATGATGCCCTTGAATCCAATCTTAGTATGCGAAGTCTTTGATATTTGGGACACTGACTTCATGGGATCTTTTCTAAATTCTCATGGCTTCGAGTACATCTTGTTAGCAGTTGATTATGTTTCTAAATGGATTGTAGCCATCCCCTTGAGGACTAACGATCATAGAGTTGTGACACAATTTGTTTAAGATTACATCTCTAGATTTGGGGTGCCAAAAGCCATCATTAGTGATGAAGGGTCTCACTTTAGTAACATCCACTTTCAGTCCCTACTTCAAAAGTATGGGGTGACTCATAGGATTGCTACACCATATCACCCTGAAACCAATGGACTAGCTGAATTGTCCAACCGAGAGATCAAGAAGATTTTACAGACTACCATCCGACTTGATAGAAAGGATTGGTCTTCCCGCCTTTTTGATGTGTTGTGGGTGTATAGGACAGCTCACAAAAACCCATTAGGCATGTCTCCTTTTAGACTTGTGTACGGGAAACACTATCATTTTCCCATAGAACTTGAGCGCAAAGCCTATTGGGCCATCAGAAAGTGTAACCTGGACATAGAGAAGGCCGGTGATCATAGGAGATTAAAAATTTTCAAGCTAGATGAATTAAGGAATGAATCTTATGAAAGCTTGAGGATTTATAAGGATAAGTTAAAGGCCATCCATGACCATTGACTATGATATTTTAGTTTTCAAAAATGTAAATCAAGATCATTGCAGTTTTAGAAATCGAGTGCCGAATAATGCATATCAAAACTAATTAAATAAACCACTCACAAAGGAGTGGGTCGTATCCACAGGGAGGCAATGGCCTATTTAAACTCGCACCGGTTAAAGATAGATGTTCACGATTAGTTTCATCAAGAAATCAAATCAAATCACTTTTCAATTGAGATAATAAGACATTATCATGCTGATTTTGTAATTATACAAAATAAGAGGAATATGCTCATAAAATCAACAGAATAGAGTATTATTATCTAAAAATTCAAAATAGCCTGCAATGGCAATGAATGTAAAATTTAATTAATGTTAAAACAGAGGATTGCTTATGGTGGCTAGTGCGCGAGGGAGGAGAGGTCGTCGACGACTAGGAGCTCGGGGGAGGCAGGGGTCAAGGCCTTCTCTTTGGTAGTGGCGGCATGGACTGGGACAATCGAACATGGTCCAACCGCAGAGCGGAGGTCGGTGGCGAGCTGGTGCTACAAGTGAAGCGTGAAGTGTCGATACAGCTTGTCGCGTGAGGCAGGAGGTCGGCGGTAAGCTGTTGAGGCAATGCTCGGTGGATCTAAGGTGGAGCGTGGTCTTGAGGTGGCCAAACGTGGCCGGATGGCATGGAAGGGCTGCTGTAGCTTTGGGTTCTTTGGAGTTGCAGGGAATGGTGGCAGAGAAGGGGGTTGAAGAAGAAGAAGAGGATGAAGGTGGTGGTGGCGTTGGCTGTTGCAATGGCATGGAACACACAATAGCCTTGCGAGCACATGCTGTACGAGGCTTCAGCGAGAATGGCGAGGCGTAGTGGTCGTGGGTATTGCTCGTGCATTGGCGCTGGAGGTGGCTGCTACTACTGTTGTTGGGCGTGTAGAGATGGCAGTGTGCTCGGAGGCACGCGTAGGCTGAAGGCGAGGAGGCACGCGTGAGCTGCCCGTGTTGTTGCAGCTGCAGTTGCTGCATGAGCGAGTGGAGTAGATGGTTGTGTGCTGCGGGCGGAGGCTGCTTGCTGCTACTGGTGTGGTGCGCTTTGTAGTGCACGGGAGGAGGTGTGTCATGGGATTGATTAGGAGCTTCAGACGTCCGGGAAACTTCCTGGCTGCCTTACCTAGCGGAGGAGATGAAGGTGCAGGGCACGATTGCTTGCCGTGCGTGGATGGAAGTAAGGGTGGTCACGCTGAGGTGCTCACGGTAATGCAAATGAGCTCCAGATGGTGGTGTGGCATGTCATGCCACACGCCCACAGTGGTGGAGGCTCGTCGCCATGGTTGAAGCTGGTGGTGGTGGAGCGGACGAGAGGTCAACTCTCTACACACTGATGAATCAGGTTGAAGGACTCCTAAGCACAGTCATCTCCTCCCCCCTCTTGTAGCTGCAGCCAATACATTTGAAATCATAAGAGGTGGGAGCAGATCCTCGTGAATGCTGGTAGCTTTTAGAAATGAAAGGGCACAGGAGGAGGAAACAAAGCGGTTACCTGCTGAATAATCCTAATTATAATAATAAAATAATTAGGATTATTTATAAATAACTCCTTAACTTCTCTGTTAATTAAAATAATGTATGTAATGCACCTAATTGGTTAATTAATAAAATGCATGCAATTCTAAGTTAATTCTAAATGCATTTAGATATGAATGCCACATGTGAATTATGAAATTAAGCTAAACATATGAATTAATTTATTTACATCCTAATGTATGCTAATTAAATGTTAAAATTAACTTAATATCTAGGCACTTAAATACTTAAATAACCCACAAATATGGGCTAATCAAATACCCCCATGCCTAGTTTTTGCTAGTCCCTAGCAAATTCAAGCATGACTTAACACTCCAAGTTATCCAAGTAACTCAATTGAACTTTTCATAGAAATTAGGTTGAACCATCTAGCCCTAGATCATAAGGTACCCAAATAGTTGTTGAGTTACAGACTAGGTCAGTTAAAGATGAGTTGCAGGCACAAGTTTCCATAATTTCTAACTCTACCGTAGGGTTTATTGATCCTAGAGATTAAAGCATTTGTGCATGTGCAATGGTTTGATTTATTTGAGGTTGGTATGATTTCCAACCTAGAAAGAGAGTAAGAGGATTATATATATATATTTCTTTTTTTGTTTGATTCCTCTAAGTCTAAACTTGGGTCACCTATCAACATAGTCTGTGTCGGATTCATTGTCCCCGTTACCAAACTTCGAAGGGTGCCTGGCTTTCGATGCTTCAAGATAGCACTACCCATAGCAACCCCAAGAGCTCCTGGCAATTGACACTTCGAGATAGTATTGCCCATGGATTTCTTAAGCGAATTTAGGCTTGTGGTAATCGGCACATCGAGATAGGGCCGCCCATGGTACCTGAACTGCGCAATGTGCTTACATGCCCCCAATAGGATGAACATCCTAAGAGACAAGCACTGAGGAGGTGATATGTTATCATCGCATCCTCAAGGTAAGTATATACTCCACCTCTCCTATGGCAGGAACTCTTCCAATCAAATTGTGTTTTCAAGCTCTCCTAAGTCAGAACTAAAAGAACCAAATTTTCTTCAAGAAATGAATTAGGGTGATTACTATTTACACAAGACCAAGTGTGTGTGAAATGTGGATGCTTAGGTTACGAGAATCCGTAAACCAAAAGGTAGAAAAAGACACCAGGTACTACCCAACCTTTTACTCAATCCCTAGCTTTCTTTTCTCAACCTCTTGAGGAATGGTCCGTAACTTAACTCCTACTTAAGTTTTTTAGTCAACAGAGGACTCTAAGGGTCTATAAATTTCCTTCGGGAGGGGGGGTGAGATATGCGTGACGTATAAAATGAGGAATTAAAATAAACAATCTCACAAAAATAAGCAATCACAGAATGGCACAAGAGATTTTTAGGTGGAAACCCAAACTGGGTGGAAACCACCACCTAACCCTTTCGAGTTAGGATTTCTTGATCGACAAAGTTGATAGAATCCACTATATGAGTCACTTAAATGAGGGTGACTCAACCTCAATACAACCACGCTACTTAATACCCGAGGGTAGCATACCTCAAAACGACCCCTCTTCATGAGGAGTATTTTATCCTTCGATGGAGACGGGAATTCGCAAAGTGAATATTCAACCCAAAGAATAATAAAGAGTACAATAATCCTATAGGGCAACAAATATTAAAACCTAACTTCTATAGGAGTTAGGAAACTTCCCTTTGGTGGAAGTACGTTGATGTGACGATGCGGATGCATGAACCACACGGTGGCACAACTCTCGTAACGCAGAGGGAGAGCAGGTGCACAATGGCGATGAAGCTCTCTTGATGTGGAACTAGGCTTTGAGAGCTAAAGCTTCTTCTAGAGTGAATTGACACAATATGAGTGGAAATGTTCTTGAAAGGTGTGTCTTCACAAGGGAAGGGTCCTCCTCTATTTATAGAGGACTTGAGAAGGCTTTGGAAGGCCTTAGAAGGCTTCCATAGTCATTGGGGTTGAACCCAAGGCGAAATAAGCCGTAATCAGAATCATTTATGATTCTGACAGGGTCATCAGACATCTTGTCTAGGTGTCAGACATCTAGAAAGCTAGTTTAAGACGTCTAGGAACTAAGTCTGATGCTTGATTCTAGGAGGATTTCCTTCCTGACTTTGATTAGAACTAAACAGGGTTCTAGTGTAAGGCCATCAGATGATGTACAGGATGTTTGGCACTAGGTCTGGACATCTAGAAACCTATTGTACTGCGGGAATGGATTCTCAAGATAGGTTAACGACTAGAATATCTAACAAAGTAATTTTGGGTTAGTCAAGGCTCAACGGTCAATTATCAGACGTCTGGGATCCTCTATAGATGTTTGATAGAAGCCTAATGGTTATTTTCCTCAACGTCTACTTTGTTAGCCAACGTTCCACTAATTGGACGTCTGGCACAACCATCATATGTCTTCTAAGACATCTGGACCAAGGTCTGCTCGTCTAATTTCATCAGACAGAACCTACTAAGTCCAGCCTAAGTTATTGGACGTCTGAGTCAATAGTCAGATGTCTTAAAGGTCACTATCAGACGTCTGATTTCCAGATTAGACGACTGATTAGGCTGTCAGAACCCTATTTTGGTTTTCTAAGTTCTCTACAGAAAACCTAAGTATCCTAAAGTTGTGCAAGTGTTCCTAGGACTACTTTGAGGGTACTTTGAGGCTCTTTAACATGAACTAAGAAATAAAAAAGCAAAAAACAAAGAGATACAAAGTACAAGAAAAGACATCTATCCTATTCTTTTGACTTCATGCTTTCACTCCTCGCGAAGCTCCTTCTTCTCCATCAAGCTCCTCCAATCTGCTATGAATGCGAGCTCGAACTCTATCTAAACATGTCTCCATTTGCAATTAACCTGAAATCTAAGACTTTAAATGCAAATGTTAAATAACACGTGTTTTTTTATTATCAAAATAACTGATCATGGTGCATTAGCACCAACAGTTCAACCCTAACTCCAATAATTAGATACCTCGAGTCAGCTTAGGCAAACCTAAAGTCTTGGTCTTATGCTTAAAGATGCAGAACCCAGCTGGTTAAGCATAACAACTTTTTCTTTTTCTTCTTTTTTCTTTTGATTATATATAAATATTTTTTCTTTTTTTTAAATAAATATGCATGCATGAATGCAAAATGTAGACATGCTATATAAACAAATGCCTCTGGTCCTATCACCCCATGCCTGGTTCAAACAATGTCCTCATTGGAAACAAAATAGTTAAGGGAAGATATTACCTGAGGTGGAGGATGATAGGAGCTAAGGCTCTTCAAGAGTGACCTCGTCAACCAGATGACCATCGAAAGTAATGTATGGTTTTAATTGTTGGCCGTTGACGGTAAAGGGCATTGCTGAAGAGGAAGGGCTCTTGATCTCCACAGCCCCATATGGAAACACTTTAGTGATTATGTATAGCCCATCCCAACGAGATTTTAATTTTCCTGGGAAAAGCTTAAGTCTGGAATTGAAAATCCAAACTTGTTGGTTGGGCTCAAAGGTCTTTCTAAGGATATACTTATTGACAAGCGTGGAAATCGCGAGTTTTCGAAAAACAACGTCATAGTATAGTCGTGAAATCCCCTTGACAAAAATATTTATAATATCGAAACTCGATGGATTTCATTCTTTTGAAAACTTGAGTCTTGGTTGTTCGTCTCTGGGTGGCGTGAAAACAAGTCAAGATTTGGATCAGCTTAATCTAACCTAAATCTAATCTAACCTAACATTTTTGTCTTTTTGTATTTTTCATCTTTATTTTGAAACACAAAATAAAAGCATGCATTAAAGTTGTAAACCATAAAGATAATAGCAAGCATATAAAACCATTAGACAAGAGTATCATACATAAAAAATTAAGTCACTATAATATCCAAATACATGGAAATAAATCTAAACTAAAGAAAGGGATCAACCAAGAGAAGCTAAGAAGAAGCCTTCCTGGCTGTCCACTAAAGAGAGGAGGATGGGTGTGTGCACCCAAGTGGAGAGAGGAGGGTGTTGCACCCTTTCTCTACCAATGGCCGTCCTTGAGAAGACCTTGAAGGGGAGTCTTCTTTATGGCCGTCTAAGAAGAAGAAGAAAGAGAGGGGGAGTCGTCTCTATGGAGAAGAAAGGACATGCCCAAGTGAAGAGAGGAGAAGAGGGTGTTGCACCCTAGTGCTCTCCTTCTTGCCACCCACATGAAGATGCCTTGGAGGGGCTTCTTCTTTAGCCGTCCATGGAAGGGGCCTTGGAGGAGGAGGACGACCTTGAGAGGGAGAGGAGGACATGTGGTCGCAAGTTGAGAGAGTGGAGAGAATGAATGGAGATGGTGCAATTTCGTGGCTCTCCCTTTGTCCTTATTGGAAGGCTTCATTTGGTTGCCACTTTTGGTGGCTCCAAAAATAGCATTCACCACTTATTTAGGATCTAGGTTTGACACATAGGTTTTAGGGTTTCCAAGAGGGTGTGCATGGGTTTTTGTTTATGGTGCGCGACAACTAATGGGTGCGTAGATTAGGATGGTGTATGTGTGTGTGGGTGTGTTTTTCGTAGAGGAAAGCATATGGTTTTGGTAAATCTAGGTTAGGTTGACCTACATGAAGTTGGGGTGGAACTAATTAGGCTTAGCAAAGTCTAACTGGAAAGGAGTGAACCTAATTAGGTCTAGGTCAAGTCTAATTGGATGTGTGCATGTGATTAGGCTAGGGTAACCCTAATAGGTGTGAGTTAATTAGATCCTGGGTGGATCTAATTGGGCTCGAGTGCACCCAATCAACTGTAGATGCACCCAATTAGGTATGGGATGGTTCAACTGGGTTAGGGATAGGATAAGTAGGGCTATGGATAGTGGACTATGCTTAGGAGGTCTCTAATTAGGTTTCCTAGGGTGTCTGGTGGGGTTCCTAGGTTAAAATAGGCAAGCTAGGGCTTTCAACACCAAAATCAGGAGCCAGACAGCAGTATCAGACGTCCAGGATAGTAGTCAGATGTCTTATACTACAAAATTGGATGTCTGGACAATAAATTGGATGTCCAATTCTGTGTCAGTATGAGTTTTGGCTTCTTGGATTATTATTCAGCAGAAATCTGACATCCAGCCAAATGTCTAGACGTCTTAAAAGGTGCTGGAGAATGGGTTTTAGGTTTTCTAAGGTGGGTTTTGGTTCCTAAATGTTTGGGAGAGGGATAGGGTGGATAAAAACATGCATAGTGCTATCCATGTTTGGGTTTGAGGCTAAGGTGCCTTGATGGAGGTTGTTTTGGGTTTGGGAAAGCTATCCTAGGGTATCTACGGGTAGGGATAAGGCTATCCTTCTCACTCCTCTTATCTAGGCCAGTCTTCTTCTTCCTTTATTACTTTATTCCACTATCTCCTTCATCTTGGATCACTTTATTATCTACAAATAGTAATAAAAATCATTAAATAGCTGGATATTTCATCTTATTCTAAATAGACTGATGCAATGCATAATATGCAAGATATGAGTGCAATATCCACAAATTAAGCTAGGTTCAAACATTATTTAGGTTGATTAGTACCCATGATTGTTGTGTAATCATACCCCCATGCCTAAACTTTGCTAGTCCCTAGCAAATGTAAGACTAAATTATTCACATAAGGCTACCTAAGGGATTGATTATTTTATCAAGTGTATGCCTAGAGATTTTTCTCCTTTTTGTTTTCATCCTATGCTCTAGAAATCCAGACAATCGTAAAAGTGTAGCTACGTAGCTTTTGCAACAGATTTGAGTGAAAGACTTGATTCACCTCTAAAGCCTGTACTTGCCCCCTAGTAAAATTCTAGCAGGATAGGCAGACTTCTTCTCTCGGGGTATTCAAGATATTCTATGAATTCCACCCCAGCTTTAAGCTTACGTAGAGAATTTTAGAGGGAAATGGATGTGTTTATTTGGTGGCTCACTCTCACTTGGTGCTACATAAAAATTAGTACTATAGAATCTAGATTCCCAAATTATTAAGTAACTCAACTCAGAGAAAGACGAGAAAAACTATGCTTTCTTTTGGTTCCTTTGTATTCATTCTCTCCTTTTCTCTCTCTGTTTTTTTTTTCATTTCTTTTTCTTTTTCTTTTCTTTTCTTTCTTTATCTTAGAGCTCACAATCTCACCAGATTCTCACGTATGATCCATATTTGGTGGTCTCACTTGGTATTAACACTTTAATTGAGTTCTCATAACCATAACACTAAGTCGGAATTCCTCGGCCAGTATTCGGGCAGTCAGAAACACAGAAAAATAGGTTAAGGCCTTATTTAGTGGATCTTAAATTTATTTGGTGGTATTGCCTCAATACAACTGAAATAAACACTAAATATTCACACACTCTTTTTCTTTGCTTTTTCTTCTTTTTCTAATTTTTTTCTTTTTCAATTTTTCTTTCTTTTTCTCATTTTTTTTCATTTTTTTCAAATTTTTTCATATGTATAATTTTTCTAACACAACACATTCATGAATTTTATTGAGGAGGCATTATTAGGGATTGGTGGTACTCGAGAGACATTGGGTGGCTTATTTGGTTTAAGTGCCTACTCACGGCACCAAGAAAGATGGATAGAATGGTGTATTTCTGACCTTGACATCAATACCCTCCTTCTGCCGAGGATTCTATAAAGAATGGTCATAACCATCCACCTTAGCCCTAGTTTTATGAAACCTCGCTCTCCACGTAATTGCCTTATTTGGTAGCTTTCAATATTTCCCACAAAAATGTATATGCAAGATCCGAGAGCGAAAACTATGCCTAATCTCTGAGTATCATTAGCTAATTATCTAAGATTCAAGATTCCTTGTACTAATCTTAGAGCACCAGTACACTCTACTCTCATCTCACACTATTTGGTGAATTTTTGGAAGAAAATCTGCCTGACTCCCAAAATACTATCTAGGGGTTCAGGAAAAGAAGCACTGCTTCTTCTCGACAAACTAAAGACATTTATCACCCTTCACCGTGAATCCATTGAAAATCTACGTGTGTGTGAAAATTGTACCAGATTCCAGATTACAGGAATCAACTAGAGGATAAAATCCCTAATGCATTCTTTTGATAAAAATCTTATTCATGAATGCAATATATATAAAAGCTATTTGTAACCTTTCAAAGTTGCACATTGAAAATTTCCCTAATTCGGGTTATATTCAGCTTGACCCTAAATTTAGAACAAAAATGTGAATGGATGAGTTGAAAGTGGCTGTTGCAGATGATTTTTAGCTCCAATGCGAACATTGGAGGTGGAGTCGATTGTTCTTAATTTAAGGACCCTAAAGTGTAATTAGCATGATGTATGAAAGGTTTTTCCTAGGTGTTGGCAGAAAAATTTTCAGTTTACAATTAATACCCCCCCATGCCTACTTTCTTGCATGTCATGCACGAATATAACGAAAAATAAATTAAGACAGGGAGTAAAAGGTTAGAAATCACCTGGAATAGCTCCTGAATTTTGATGTTCTGCTTATTCCAACACCTAAAATTGAATATGAAAAAAGAATATGACAAATAAAATATGCTATATATAAGTGTTGAGATTAACGCCTCCAGCTGGGCGTACACTCAAAAAGGATATGTCAATACACTATTGAGAATGGGGAGTAAAATGATAAGAATTTTAATCTCGTTCGCCAACAGCAGGCCGTAAATGCGGACCAGCTATCCATGAATTCCAAGTCTAAATAATTGGAACAATATGTAGATGGGGCTTTAGATTATCTGTAGCCAGATGTTACAGAAGAAAGACAGATAAATACAGGCACCTGGAAGAAATGAATATGAAGGCATCCTGAAGAGGTGATGGAGAATGTGGGTGGTAGGGGTATGGGTGGAGTCATGTGGGGTGAAATCATATGGGTCCTGATAATGGTGATGAATGGAAGGCATGACCCAAGTAGTGTGGTCAGATTTGGAAATCAAGGTCCAGTGATCAGTCTCTATCTCTACCAAAGATGTTTGGGTATCATCTTCTTCTTTTATCTCTTCAAAAAATTTCAATTCTAATTCCCAGGTATCACATGATTCCCCAAAATTTTTAGCTTCCTCCGATAACTCATCATATGTTATCCCCAATAATCTTTCAATCTCTTGAATATCCTTTTCATAAGGGGATATTTCCTTCTCACTTAGATGAAATTGGTCATTAGATCCAGTAGTGAGTCCCTCCGTGAAAGTGGAATGGGTTGAATCATTGATTGAGGAGTTGTTACAGTCTTTTTGATTTTGTTGCTCCGTGTATGTGATCATTTGAATTAATTCATCAATGTCTCCATGGGTATTCTCAAATACAACAAAATCGTATTCAGGTCCCTTAATGCTTGGTTCCTCAAAATGAAATGATTGGTACTTAGGCCCTAAATCAAGATCAAGATTCTCGAATAAATCTCCATTCTCAACTTCAATAGGGTTATCAATATCATCCACCTCAGGTGTTTGATCAACAAAATCCTGCATGACCACCACCGAATCAAAAATCGGTTATGACACACCTGACCCAAATTCAAACATTTCTAATTTTTTTTGCTCGTCTCGGATTCTATGAAGCTCTTTCCTTATATCATCATATTCTCTTGCAGTAGCTTCTTTTATATCATGAATCATTTTGATCAATTGAGGAATCTGGGATTCATTGCAAGGGGCAGCGGTTTGAATTGGGCTAGGTCAATCAAGATAGTCAACCATACTATCAATGATTTGATTTGGTATTGTGGGTGACTTATGTGATCTAGTGGATTGTTGATTCGGGTCATATGGTTCTACCCAGGTGTCAATTGCCATAGTTTCTTCAGAATTACCCTCCGACTCACTTTTCATGTCATCAAGAAAATACCCTGACTTTGTTTTCTTAGCGGCTGCATAAATATCAAAGTGAATCTTCTCATTGCCGTTACTCATCTCCATACATCCTGAGTAACATTCAATTCATGCATTAGCTGTAGCCAAGAAAGGTCGACCCAGAATGATGGGTGAATTACTTAGCTTTTCCGGTATATCCATGTCCAAAACAATAAAATCAACTGGAAAGCTAAGACCTTGCACTTTAATAATCACATCCTGAACTACCCCCTTAGGTATTTTGATGGAGCCATCTACCATTCTAATGGTGATAGGTGTGTGCTGTGGATCTCCAAGTCTGGTGCGATCAAAAAGGGTGGTAGGAATCAAGTTAATGGAAGACCCAAGATCTACAAGGGCTCTATTGAAGGTGAATCCCTTAATGGCACAAGATATGAAAGGTTTTCCAGGGTCAGTCTTTTTGGGTGGTAGAGTGCCAGAAACAAATGCACTTATGTTAGCTGATAAAACCACCTCTTTAGGCGTGCAAGTCTTTTTCTTCTTTTGCGACTCTTTCTTTAAGCCCTCAAGAAAGGGTAAATAGGTCAAATCAACTTCAAAAGCCTTTTTCTTCTTTTTGTCCCTAGAGTTTGAGTCAGAGCTGGATGTGGGTTTGGTCTTATGATTTTTGGTTGAGCCCGAATCAGATCGTTTGTGTGGGCTCTTAACTTTTCTCTTCCTTTTAGAGGCCACAGATTTGGCCCTCGCACAATGGCATGTATAATAGATTTGAGGAGAGGTCGGAAGAATAGGTGGAGAATAGGAGTGAAAAGGAGTGTGCATCCAGGGATAAAGTGATTCCTACAGTCTCTTGATTTGATCCCCTTGAGATTTCACTTGATTTTCCAACTTAGTCAGCCTTTCTTCAATTTTCTTGTCAAAGTCCAACAAAATGTTCATGATATTTTCAAGGGTGGTTGCGGGTTGGGCTGGACTAGATGGTTGCCCTAAAGTGGTTTGAGTGGAATATTGGGTTGGCCTAGATTGATGTTCAGTCTGAGTCGGTCTTTGTGGTGGCCATGAAAGATCAGGATTATTTCTCCACTCAAGGTTATACGAATTTGGATATGAATCAACAAGTGTATCACCCTGAGTGGGGTTGACTATAGAGGGAGTTGATCGAGAACCTGTTATGTGGTCCTGTACTTGTGATCCATTATTCCATTTCCTTAGTGATATATCATCAGGTACAGGTATATTAGAAATGGTGCATTCCTTAAATGATCTACCCAAATCACGAATTAGGTCCAAAGGTGCCTTTTGGGTTGGCTGAGTCCAAGATACCTCCCTATGGTAGCAAGAATCAGTAGAGTAGCTAGTGGATACAAAATATGGGTCACTAGACCCACTAGGCTGGTTGTTCCAAGTCTCTTGTTCTTGGGAGGAGTGATAAGATTGAGATTGTGACTGAGATCGTCTAATTTGCTCTAGAAGCTTGGCACATTGATTTGTATAGTCCTTGTTATATTCCTAGAATTCAGCAACTATGGCTTTCAATTGGTTCTGATCTAGATATGGGTCGGATCCATGAGGTTTAGGCTCTAAATAAGCTAGGGGATAAGGATGATCATATCCCAGCTGGTTAGGATGAGTCTCCTAACCAAGAGGAGTCGAAATCATGGTTGGGTTGGGAGATGGAGGACCCTGAGGGTCAAAAGAATGATATGGGTTCATGGATATTTGAGAAAAGATGCGGATAGAGATAAGAGATAGTCTTCCTTAGGAAGACACAACCAGCTACAAGGGGCTAGTGGAATTAAGGCAAAGGCCTAGGAAGAAAGACGAGAGAGCCCCAAATCAAGCAAACAAGCCAGCCTTAAATTGTATACCCTAATTGGATCTAAATCTGGTACCCTGAATTTGACTTGGGTTAAACAAACCCTTGAATACTTGGCTGGCCAAAATGGTGGGACCCCCTAGGACACCCTGCACGGCAGGACACCACTAGAGGTCAACGTGGTTACTGCACCGACCTTTCTTGTCACCAGTTGGTCCAAATAGATAAGGCTTTGATTTTTACCCAATTAAATTTTGGTTACCAAGTAAATTTCTCCAGCCTAGGGCACATCTACTTAGTTTTAGGCTTGGGCTTAGAGTGCTCTTGGAATGTGATTGGACGTTTTAGGGATGTTGCCTTTAAAATTTGATTTAGAGTGAGAAGTGCACTGAGAAAGGACTTCCAATACAAGCTTTAATTGGTATAGCCGCTTTTATGTTTCAAGTGCTTGTATTAATTTTTTTTCTTTTAGGGTTTGCTTGTTTAAGTCAATTCAAACAAGGTTGTGGTGGAGCACGCAATAGTTTTTGCAAGTCCCGATTGTTATATGAATTTCATTTAAGTATGGAATGCAAATGTGCTCTACCTTAGTGTGGAAACCCTAACATTAGATAGGTCTATATGATTCTTTTAAGTCCAATAAGGTAAAAGTGGTGCAACCTAATCAAGGAAAACAATGGTCCTAATGCACCACTACTAAATGAAATAGACCTAAGTGGTTGCCTAAGTTGAAATGTAAATTAATTTCAGTTGAAGTGGGTGAGGGGGTGGAAAACCAATCATAGTAAATCCCTTCTCATGCAATCACACCCAAATCAAGCTCAAACAGGTTTGTTTTGTGTCTCTAAATTTAAACCCTAATGTGAAACACCTAGGGTTTATGCTTCTTCTAACAATCAGTAGTCAGACCTTAGTCTGACTTGAAATCACTCCCCAAATCAGTAATTAAATTAAAATAAAATGAAATTTGGTAGAGATCTTCCTTTTTCAATAAGTTTTTCAGAGAATATTTTTTAATATTTGTACTATTTTGTGCAATTTTTCAAGAATTTTTTAGTGTCAGAAGGTCAAAAAGGCCAGACAAACCCCTTGCGCCAAATTCAGTTTGAAATAGTATAAAAGAAAATCCAAAAATTCTTGAAAATTTATAGAAACAACTAACTTTCAGTGACTTTCTAACCCCACAAATTTCAAAGAGATCTTATTTATGTAGAGGTCAGAACTAACATTTAAAGTTATATAAAATCAGAGTGTAGACTGTTCTGACCCCCTTCCACTATGCAAGTTTTTAAAATTCGTTTAGTGTGAATTTTTCCAAATAAAAGGTGGTGCTGGAAAGCTGTTTTGAAAACCTAATATCAAACCAGATCCCAAGATTTTTGGATGCCTAATTTGACGACAATAAATTTTTTAAAATCGTCAACAATTTCTGGCCAGATTTCCAAATCTGACTTTGTTGTGTTTAAATAGTTTCCAAGTTAAAACACACACCAAAGAAAGAAATTTTTTTTTTTTGTAAATTCAAATCCGAAAATTTGAAATTGAAATTATATATATATTTTTTATTTTTTTTAACCTGAGAAAGCAACAAATAGAGGATGAAGAATATACTTATGGTCTTCACCATGGGTCGATGTGTGCGTAGATCCTCATTTTGACACCCTTACAATCAAAATAATAAAAAGTTAAACTAATCCAAATCTAAACTCGTGCGTTGCCTCCTCGGCAACGGGACCATTTGACAAGCGTAAAAATCATGAGTTTTCGGAAAACAACGTCGTAGTATAGTCGCGAAATCCCCTTGACAAAATTATTTATAATATCGAAACTCAATGGATTTGATTTTTTTGAAAACTTGAGTCCTAGTCGTTCGTCTCTGTAAGGCATGAAAACAAGTCGAGATTTGGATTGGCTTAGTCTAACCTAATATTTTATCTTTTTGTGTTTTGGATCTTTATTTTGAAACATGAAATGAAAGCATGCATCAAAGTTGTAAGCCGTGAAGACAATATCATGCATACAAAACCATTAGACAAGAGTATCTTGTAACAAAAATTAAGTCACTATAAAATCCGGATACATGGAAATAAAGCTAAACTAAAGAAAGGGATCAACTAAGAGAAGCTAAGGAGAAGCCTTCTTGGCTGTCCACTAAAGAGAGGAGGATGGGTGTGTGCACCCAAGTGGAGAGAGGAGTGTGTTGCACCCTTTCTCTTCCAATAGCCATCCTTGAGAAGACCTTGAGGGGGAGTCTTCTATATGGCTGTCTAAGAAGAAGAAGAAAGAGAGGGGGCTTCGTCTCTATGGAGAAGAAAGGACATGCCCAAGTGAAGAGAGGAGAAGAGGGTGTTGCACCCTAGAGCTCTCCTTCTTGCCGCCCACATGAAGATGCCTTGGAAGAGCTTCTTCTTTAGCTATCCATGGAGGGGGCCTTGAAGGAGGAGGATGGCCTTAAGAGGGAGAGGAGGAGGTGTGGACGTAAGTTGAGAGAGTGGAGAGAATGAATGGAGATGGTGCAATTTCGTGGCTCTCCCTTTGTCCTTATGGGAAGGCTTCATTTGGTTGCCACTTTTGGTGGCTCCAAAAATAGCATGCACCACTTATTTAGGATCTAGGTTTGACACATAGGTTTTAGGGTTTCCAAGAGGGTGTGCATGGGTTTTTTGTTTATGGTGGGAGACAACTAATGGGTGCATAGATTAGGAAGGTGTATGTGTGTGTGTGTGTTTTTCGTAGACAAAAGTGTATGGTTTTGGTAAATCTAGGTTAGGTTGACCTATATGAAGTTGCTGTGCAGCTAATTAGGCTTAGGAAAGTCTAATTAGATAGGAGTGAACATAATTAGGTCTAGGTCAAGTCTAATTGGATGTGTGCATGTGATTAGGCTAGGGTAACCCTAATAGGTATGAGTTAATTAGATCCTGGGTGGATCTAATTGGGTTCGGGTGCACCCAATCAACTGTAGATGCACCCAATTAGGTATGGGATGGTTCAACTGGGTTAGGTATAGGATAAGTAGGGCTATGGATAGGGGAATAGGCTTAGGAGGTCTCTAATTAAGTTTCCTACGGTGTCTAGTGGGGTTCCTAGGTCAAAATAGGCAAGCTAGGGCTTCCAACACCAAAATCAGGAACCAGAAAGCAGTATTAGATGTCCAGGATAGTAGTCAGATGTCTTATACTACAAAATTGGATGTATGGACAATAAATTGGATGTCCAATTCTGTGTTAGTATCAGTTTTGGCTTCTTGGATTGTTATACTATAGAAATCAGACATGCAGCCAAATGTCTAGATGTCCTAAAAGGTGCTGGCGAATGGGTTTTAGGTTTTCTGAGGTGGGTTTTGGTTCCTAAGTGTTTGGGAGAGGGATAGGGTGGATAAGAACATGGATAGTGCTATCCATGTTTGGGTTTTGAGGCTAAGGTGCCCTGATGGAGGTTGTTTTGGGTTTGGGAAGGCTGTCTTAGGTTATCTAAGGGTAGGGATAAGGTATCCTCCTCACTCTTCTTATCTGGGCCAGTCTTCTTCTTCCTTTATTGCTTTATCCCACTATGTCCTTCATCCTGGATCACTTTATTACCTGTAGATAGTAATAAAAATAGTTAAATAGCAGGATATCTCATCTTATTCTAAATAGACTGATGCAATGCATGATATGCAAGATATGAGTGCAATATCCACAAATTAAGCTAAGTTCAAACATTATTTAGGTTGATTAGGACCCATGATTGCTGTGCAATCACTTATCATGCAAGATCTTGGTAAGATTGATATAGAGAAGATGGCTCTAGGGTTTGGGAGGGATGACGGCGGTGGTGGAGGGGCTGACGAAGGATGGTGAACATGGAGATCTAGGGGATGGCGACGTAGGGATTCTGGCAGGAAAGTCTTCAGTGCAACCTCCCGAAGGACGTGGATAGAGGGTAGGAGTGGCAGATGGAATCAGAAGAATGGAGATGTTGTTTGCTATTGGTGTGGAAGCTAAGGGCACATGGCAGCCGTTTGTAGGGATTCGATCCTTTGCTTTGCGTGCGGTGGCTTGGGGCATAGGAAGGATTCATGCAATAAGAGGAAGACTTTGAAACCCTACGAAGATAAGGTGCCCCACAACCAGGTCTGGGGGAGGACCCGTTGATAAGTCCACTTTTGTGGATTATTATTTAGCCTAAGTACTATTTAATTATTTGTTCTTAGTTGTTAATTAATTTGGAGTCATAGGGCAATTCACCTTAGCCTGCATTTAATTTTATGCTTCAATTTTACATTTAATAACAAATGTTATGATAATATAATTTATGTGATGAATGTAGGCTAGGTACAAGAATCAGGTGCTCATTTTTACTTCTATAAGACATCTTGGACTTGGATTGGACGTCTAGAACTACCATCAAGAATTCACGCCATTACATTTTTTTTAAGTCGTCTGATGCTCTAGTTAGACGTCTGAAGAGGAAACTGCTGTGCTTATCTGCTGTTCCAACCACTCGCGAGTGTCGCGAGTAGTTGGAGATACTTGCAGCCGAAGGGAAAGGAGGAGATTTTTGTTTAAAAAGAAGCTGCGTTCACCGAGGAAGGGGGCATCATCCGACTTCCCCCTGGCGGGGAACTATCCTCCATCTCCACCATCGTGAAGGAAGCGTGCATTGTGGTCTCTGCGCATCGCCAGCCTCTCACCGCCCTCACCACGCGCCACACCATCTCCAACCTGCGTGCACACACAGCAGATCCCGCTCTCCAACCGCGTGCGTACGCAGCCTAAGGCGCACACAACCAGCCCCGCACGCACGGTGTGCACGCTCGCGCGCCACCGCCTAGCCTGCTTGCACATCTTCTTCTCCATCAGAAGGAAGGACCCAAGGCAGCCACAGCTGCGCGTGCAGCCGCTGCGCCGCTCGCCTGCGCTCTAGCCAGCGTGCCCGTGCTCTTCGCATGCATAGGCATGCGCGCGCCGCCAGAAGTCCTCTTCGTCTTCTTCCTCCCACAAGCTACCTGCAACTCCACCTAAAGAACCCATCAGCCACCAGCCTGCCCCATGCCGAGCAGCCCCCTCTGGTCTCCGTTCTCGTCGCCAACACCACTGTTGAGACACCCTCGCTCCACCGCTGCTCCCCTCCGCTTCACGCCACCAGCTGACGCCTGTGCACGGCCTCCTTAAGACCCATCACCGACGCCATCTTCTTCATCCACCGGCGACCTCTGGTGACCACTCGCCGCTGCACCACCACCAGAGTGTTCCTCTCCTTCGACCCAGCTCCTCCGACGACTCTTGCAACCAGCCATGCCCGCTCCTTCACGCGAGGAGGAGAGAGGAGAAATCCTCTGTTTCTCCTCCAATTAAAAATTATGACTTTTTCCATTACTGGTATACTATTCACTTATTTACTGAATAATTTATTGATGTGAATTTGCATAGATACCGTTTTATTCAGTTGAAATTATTTGGGGTGGAATGTCTCTACTGAATGAGATCGAGCATGTCATACTAATTATAGTAAACAAGCTACATTTTATTAGAGATTAATATTTACGGTGTTTTCCTATTCCAAGATCAGTTGTTAACAAAATATTATATGGTGGTGATTTTGCATCTAAACATCTACATTCTTGATTAATTGGTTAAAACAAGCAGTCATGTGAGAAAAAGAATCGCACGAATTAGCAAGCACACCCATTGAGTTTCCTAAATAAACGAGACACTATTTACTAGTTTAAATAGGCTAATTCCTCCTTGTGGAGATGACCTAACTATTCGTGGTTAAATTCTGAAAATTAAAATATTTTGAAAAGTGATTTTCTACCACGCGATTAAATACAACGACACATCATTTTATGTTAAAGTTTTCAACAAAAACAAAGATCGCTCTTTCAAATGGCGCTGTTGCCGGGGAGGAAACATGCTTATTAATTTTTTCGAGAATTTTATATTATTTTGATGCTATTTTAAAAGCTTTTTTGAATTATTGACATTGGTTCGCTTTGTGTGCACGAATCAAACGACGAACGCGACGGGCACACATGGCGGAGACGATCTTTTTTGTGGACCTTGATGCCACCTGGAGGCCAGCAACAGGAACACGTGGGCCTTGATCCCACGCACATAGGCTAAAGGAGGAACCCGTTTTTGATTTAGCCAGTAGAGCTTAGTTTAGATTTAGTTTAGATAGACATTAGAATTTAATTTCTATCTTTTGGACCCTTGTGGGTATTTTTAGGAATGTGTTCCCAGTGTTTCTTTATTTCTTATCGCTCTTGTATGCGGGAGCATATTTTCGAGAGCGTATTCCCATTTATTTAGATTATAAGACTATTCAAATTATTTGAACTACGTGTTTGTTAGTTTGATTAGGTCTGTTTACTTATTGTTATTGAAAAAAAAATTCGAACTGCCTGCTAGAAGATGCATATCTATAGGACGACCATCTAGGACTAAATAAGCAGCATCTAGTTTATTTTTTCTACATTGCATACATTATTGCACGAAGAAAGCTGGAGTAAGGTACGTCTTCTCTTAAACATCAATTACCTGTCACGCATTTGCATTGAACTTAAATCTAAGACCACTAAAGTGCTTGAATCAAATTAATTCAGTGGTCTTTAAAAATTGGAACTGCTAAGAGGTTGGACTTTAAAATCTGTGACTGAAAATTGTGTGCAAAAGGATCTTGTTTGCGAAATTTCAAAACCCAAAACACGATCGTATGTTTGCACACTTGAGATACTGTGCACCTCACACATAAGGTCATTAGATAAATTTCTACCTCTCCTCTTTTTCACCATAAGGGAAGTTAGTTGGAAATCAACAAGCCTATCCACCAAGTTACTTCGGTTCCTCGTGTGTGGGCTCGATTCGAGACTTCCATCCCTTGCGAGTAGGTTATAGGCACCAGCGAAGGTTGGCCTAGGAAGCGTAATTTTTGCAAAACTTGTTTGGCCACCAACTGAACATTTAATTCTAAGACCTACAATCTACTAAAAACAAATCCCATTGAATTTGCGTTTGCTTTGACAGTAGAACTCTCTAGGAAGTTTCTACTTGTGTTCTGAATTCTTCTAACTCCTAAGAGAGTTAAAATCATTTTTTCTTAAAGAAATGGATCACTTTTACTCCTATCAATTAGATTATCAGAGACAATACTTCCCATCTTTTAATCAGGATCCCATGCCCTGAGCGTATCCATCCTTTGATGGGTACATTGACAATTCATGGGATCATTCATATTCCTATCCTGGGAGTACTAGCTTGATAACTCCCACTTTTGAGCAGAGCCTAGGAGTGAGATTTTCCAACCTTGAAATCCCTACTACTATGCAAACACCCAACCTTCCTACCCTTCATGATTTTTTGTATCAAAGTTGGACCGATACCCCTAGGCAACCAAAGCCTGAAATTGACTATCCTCCCCAACCTGATAATAGTAGCCTCTCCTCTTTTATGATAGAAATGCAAAAACAACAAAAGGAAATGATGGAATCAATGGGAGAGATGTTAAGGAATAGTCAACAGTTAAATGAAGAAATAAGATAGCTTAGCTACACGCTTCCCAATAATCCTGATCCCTACCCATATGACCATGATCATGAAAATAATTCTGAATAACCCAATGACAATAGGGATCCAATTTTATGTAGCTATCACTTAGACTCTCCCAATGAGACATGGCCACTAGAGGAGAACGATGATAGTGAGTATCTACCCGAGCTTTATTGGAGTCAAAAGCAAAGGAAGATGGTACCTCTTAAGGACCTTGACCCCAATGATAGTATTCTCTTTACCCCTACCAACCCAAGTCAAGGTTGTATTGTTCCTATCACTTCCCCTATTGATTATTTGGTGGAATCCCATTCTACCCTTAGTGAGCCTACTCCTGACCCTCCACTTAAGGAATCAACACCTACCATTCAACATCCTGAGGATTTAAATGCACCCAATGAAGGTGACCCTAAGGGAATGGAGGATGAATTAGATCAATTTTCATCTTAGGGATATGAAGAGTCTATTTCAAAAAATGAGGATGCCCCAATAGGAAAACCTGGACTGAAAATCTGGAGTGAATCACAAGGGAATTATTTATTATTTGAGGATTTACCTCCAGAGGATATAAATAATATGGTGAAATCCAGATTCCCCCCTTCTTTTGAGAGTCATCCTCCATCAAAATAGGAGTTGCTATTAGAGGAGGAAAAATAAAATAGTGAGAAGTCTATGGGAGACTCTCGGGGACAAAACATGTCAATTAAGGATTTATACCCCGAGAAGAATAACTAATTCAGTGATATAGGCTTGCTCCAAAACATTACGACTGATCCTCCTTTAGGAATAATTAAGGATACTGATCCAACTCCTAATGAATCACATATGCACCTCGACAAAAATTTGAGTGAACTAAATGAATCTGGGGATGAGCTTAATGATATTGATTCTGATATTTTAACCCTGCCACCAAAGAGTTGTAATTTGGAGTCTACCATTGATTCAAATATGACTCCAATAATTAATGCTAGGCAGGGTAACCTGAAGTTGTCTACAACTGTTAGGGAGTATACACAATCTGAATCATTGATGGAATTGAACCTGACACCGACTAAGCCCTCATTGGACTTAACCATTACCTTTCAACACTACAAACAACCCTTATACTCCCTAACCGATCCTTGGCTCAGATCTCTGCTCATGTACATTCTTTTTGGAGAACATATCAGGCCAGTACATCCTCGGGTAGAATGGCGAGTGTGGATTAATGCTTATACTTTTACTCTCGCCATTCAAGGGTTTGAACTAATAATGTTTATATCTTTTACAACCTGTCCTGCTCTGGAGGATCCTTGTTATCCTCCACTTATTCCATTTCAGGAGGTCCCTTTTCATATTCCTTTTGTTATTCCTAGACCTCCCAAGGTAGCCAACAAGGTTCTCCGTTGTCATATCTTCTGGAGAGCATTTGGGATTACGTTGCATCACCAGCTCACCAACATCAGTGGCTACCTATTTTCTAGGTCCGCGTTGTTACGCATATTTTTAGGGCCTAACCTTTTCTGTCTGGAACCAGACTTACAGGTTCCTTCTAAGTCTGGCTGCTGACAGAAGATGCAGCGCTTGTTGGGAGGCAACCCAGTATTCTGAATAACACCGTTGTCAGGTGATTTCTTTCCTTTCTCCCCCTGTTTTAATTTTACAATGGGGACATTATAGGATTTAGGCATGGGGTGGTACATTTTGCAAGTATTCATGCATTTAGGTTAGCATATAAAAAAAAATTCTTTTCTTGAGCTGAATGGGTTAGTCCCTAGCAAAATATCTTTGTCATTGGAGGTTTTTCTTCTTGAATTATTTCTTAAGTTTAGAACCCTGTACATTTATTTCACGTGCACGTAGACTAGGTAATGGATCCTTGAAGAAAACCAATAAGCATTTGTGGTCTACTGAACCCTTGGACAGTTAATAGGGAGTTAGGAATACTATCTTCTAGTAGATCCACTCGATATTTGTGAGATGAAAGTAGAGAGATTTCTGGTGCGCTAAGTCTAGTGCAAGGACTCTTAAGTTTTGGACAATTAGATGACGATACTTCAGAGTTAGGCGTAGTTTTCGTTCTCTATTCCTGCGTGCATACTTTGTGTGAATTCCTGAGAGTCACCAAATAAGGCAGATACACAGAGATGGAGTCTTAATAAAGCTATGACTATGGTAGATGGTTACGACCGTCCTTCATAGAGTCCTCAGTTGAAGGAGGGTAATAGTGTCAAAGGTCAAAAATACACCTGTTCTATCCATTCCTTCCTGGTGCCATGAATAGGCACTTCCACCAAATAAACCACACAATATCCTCTTGACCATAATCATCCCTAATAATGCCTCATAAATAAAATTCTATGTCATGTTATGTTGATTTATAAAAAAAAAGAGAGAAAAGAAAAGAAGAAAAAGAAGAAACAACTATATTACAAAAAATAATAATAAATAAATAAATAAAAAAGGAAGAAGAAGAAAAGAGAGAGAGAAAAGAAAGAAAAAAAAAGAGTCCAAGTTTATAATGTAACATTGTTTCTGAGGCAACAGAACACCTATCGCGTTCCACCAAATATGACCCATACCTACCTTTTAGTATTTCTGATCGCCTGAATACTGGTTGAGGACTCTAACTTAGTTGTAGAGTTATTGGGACTTTAATTGAAGTGTGGATGCCATGTAAGGCCACCAAACAGTGAGTACAATTACTAAATCTGGTGAGATTTGTGATCTCAGAAAGAAAAGAAAGAAAAGAGTGAGCACCCAGGAATATCAAGAGAGCACAGTTGTTTAGCCTTTCTCTGAGTTGACTTTTCTAATAGTCTAGAGATCTAGAGTCTGTAGTACTAGATTACATGTAGCACCAGATGAGTGTGTACCACAAAATACAAATCCATTCAACTCGATATCTCCTACCTAAGCCAAAAGGCGATGTCAAATTACATATTATCTTCTGCTTTATTCCTGAGGGAAGTAGTTGCCTATCCCGACAACTATATTTACCAAGGGTGAAGTACGAACTCCTAATGCAAATTGGCTTTTTCACTTAGATCTGTTATCTAGGCTATTATCACCTCACATTTGTCTAGATCTCTAAAGTTTTGAAATAAGAAAAGAAGAAATCTTCTTATTACTTCTATTGTTTTTCATTTTTGCTCGAGACTAGCAAAACTTAGGCATGGGAGTATTTGATAAGTCAACTTTTGTGGATTATTATTTATCCTAAGTACTATTTAATTATTTATTCTTAGTTGTTAATTAATTAGGAGTCATAGAGCAATTCACCTTAGCTTGCATTTAATTTTATGCTTCAATTTTACATTTAATAACAAATGTTATGATAATATAATTTATGTGATGAATGCAGGCTAGGTACAAGAATCAGGAGCTCATTTTTACTTCTATAAGATGTCTTGGACTTGGATTGGACATCTGGAGCTATTATCAAGAATCCACGCCATTACATTTTTTTAAGACGTCTAATGCTCTAGTTAGACGTTTGAAGAGGAAACCGCTATGCTTATCTCCTGTTTCAACCACTTGCGAGTGTCGCAAGTAGTTGGAGATACTTGCGGCCGAAGGAAAAAGAGGAGATTTTTGTTTAAAAAGAAGCTACGTTCACTGAGGAAGGGGGCACATCCGCCTTCCCCCTGGCAGGGAACTATCCTCCATCTCCACCACCGTGAAGGAAGCGTGCACCGTGGTCTCTGCACACCGCCAGCCTCTCACCACCCTCACCGTGTGCTACACCATCTCCAACCCGTGTGCGCACACAGCAGATCCCGCTCTCCAGCCATGTGCGTACGCAGCCTAAGGCGCGCACAACTAGCCCTGCATGCATGGTGTGCACGCCCACGCGCCATTGCCCAGCCTGCTTGTGCAACTTCTTCTCCACCGGCAAGAAGGACCCAAGGCAGCCACAGTCGCGTGCACCGCATTGCTCACCCTCACTCCAGCCAGCGTGCTTGCGCTCTTTGCGTGCTCAGGCATGCACGCACCTCCAGAAGTCCTCTTCATCTTCTTCCTCCCACAGGCTGCCTGCAACTCCACTTAAAGAACCGATCAACCACCAACCTGCCCCACGCCGTGTGGCCCCCTCCAGTCTCCGTTCTTGTCACCAACACCACTGTTGAGATGCCCTCGCTCCAGCGTTACTCCCCTCCGCTTCACGCCACCAGTTGACGCCTGTGCATAGCCTCCTTAGGACCCATCATCGACGCCATCTTCTTCATCCACCGGTGACCTCCGATGACCACTCGCCGCCGCACCACCACCGGAGTGTTCCTCTCCTCCGACCCAACTCCTCCGACGACTCTTGCAGTTAGCTGCACCCGCTCCTTCACGCGTTGAGGAGAGAGGAGAAATCCTATGTTTCTCCTCCAATTAAAAATTATGACTTTTTCCATTGCTGGTATACTATTCACTAATTTACCGAATAAATTTATTGATGTGAATTTGCATAGATACCCTTTTATTCAGTTGAAATTATTTGGGGTGGAATGTCTCTACTGAATGAGATCGAGCATGTCATACTGATTATAGTAAACAAGCTACATTTTATTAGAGATTAATATTTATGGTGTTTTCCTGTGCCAAGATCAGTTGTTAACAAAATATTATATGGTGGTGATTTTGCATCTAAACACCTACATTCTTGATTAATTGGTTAAAACGAGCAGTTATGTGAGAAAAAGAATCGCACTAATTAGCATGCACACCCATTGAGTTTCCCGAATAAACGAGACACTATTTACTAGTTTAAATAGGCTAATTCCTCACTGTGGAGATGACCTAACTATTTGTCGTTAGATTCTGAAAATTAAAATGTTTTGAAAAGCGCTTTTCTACCACGCGATTAAATACAATAACACGTCATTTTATGTTAAAGTTTTCAACGAAAATGAAGATCGCTCTTTCACTCGTCTGCCCCCCTCCTAAGGTTTTGGACTAGGTGATGGATGTGGAGGTGCCTTATGCTGATGAAGTCGTTGCTGCTGAGTTGGTGCTGCGGGGTGCCATAATTGGGGAGATCATGATGGGGTCTACAATTCTTGATGAAATCCGTAGATTAGTGAGTTCTCTATCCCTTTCCTCCTCTAATTGGAAGATCTCGATGTTGGGTAAATCGAGATTTATTTTATTTGGGCTAGGAATTCTTGATGTGGAGAAACTTCGATTCAGCACGAGCTATTTCGATTGTTTGACAATAATTTGGTTGATGGTCTCACCTTTTGATGGCTCTTCATAAGAGAGGCCCCCTCAGCGTGTAGAGATCAAGGTGGGGAGACTGGTGATCTGGGGCCTACCCCTACATTTGAGGACGCGAGGTGTTGTTGAGAAGGTAACTGCAGGGTTTACGACTCTTGAAGAGGGCGTTGAGGTGGGACTGCAAGAAGGGGATGGAAGATCTATTGTGGTGGAGGTTCGAGTGATTAGAGGGGGGTCTGTGCCAGAGAAAATTATTCTTCGATACAGGGGAAGTTCATGGATGTTCCATCTGAAATTATTATTTGGCGAAGTGTGGGCTACCAAGTAGGGGGATGGAAGATCCTTTGCAGAGGTAGTCAGTGGTAGGACCATACCTGAATATCCCAATAATGTACAGGTTGACTGTCCAGAGTCTAAGAAAAGGAAGGAGCATCATGAACTGGAGGGTTTGGAAGATGAGGCAGTAGCTTCGGACCAGCCTATTAGGGTAATGGCTGAAGGTAGTGATGTTGGTGGGGATCAGGAAGGTAGCTGTGCAATGAAGGGAATACAAGGGAGAGAGCTGGAGGAAGGGCAGGATGGGAAGGCTATGATGGTGCTCAATCCTGTTATTGTGGGGAGTTTAAAGTTTGGTGTAGGATCTTCCTACAAAATGAAGGCAGTTAGGTCACCCTACAAGTTGAGGGGACGCACGGTGGGAGGTGGGAAGGGGACTGATGAGAAAGCCATTGCGGCTATTTTGCAGGTGGAACATTTTCTGAATGGAAAGGTGGGTGATAATCAGGTAAGGGAAAGAAGATCCTCACCTGGAATGTGCGTGGGTTACACGATGGCATTCGGAAGGCTTCTCTGGCATGCTATTTGCGGGAGTGGGAAGTGGATTGTGCACTCTTACAGGAGACACATCTCGAAGAAGGGGATGCCTTTATATGGTCCTCAGTGCTGCAGAATGGACAGGCTGAGGTGCGATCTTTAGATGCGATGGGAAGATCTGGTGGTTTGGCTATCTGGTGGAAGCAATCTCATCTAATACTAACGGACTCATGGAATGAGAATCACTAATTGACATGTAGGTTCAGAATGAGCTGTAGTGAACATGAATTTTATGTTACATGTATATATGGTCCATGTGTAGCTAGCCGGAGATCTGGATTGTGGGATGAACTTTCTCATGTGGCAGTAAGGACAGCTGGGAGGCCATGGTTGGTGGGGGGTGATTTCAACTGCACACTGTCTGAGGTAGATAGGGCGAGTAGGAAAGTTGATCAAGCGTCAACGGGGTTTCAGATGGCCATTGCAGAGCTAGGTCTTAATGAATATCCATCCACTGGAGCTGAATATACCTTGAGGAATGGTAATGGGCAAATGTCCAAGTTGGATCATTTCTTTGGGAACTTTGAATTGTTGGAGATGTTCCAATTATCGTCTGTGGTAGGCTTGGTTCGTCCTTTTTCAGATCTTACTCTGCTCATGTAGGATTGTGGTGAAGGTGCCTCGTGTGGTACCTATTTTAAATTTAGGAAATCATGGCTTAAGGACGAGGGCTGTAGGGAGATGATTTCTCGTTGGTGGAAATCAAAGCTTGTGGCTGGCTCTACAACCATTAGGTTAACCACTAAACTGAGGGAGTTGCATAATGTTCTGAGGGAATTTAGATGCACCTCTGAGATTCTGAGAGGTCAATGGCGATCTGAGGCTCTAGAGATGGTGAAGAGTCTAGATATTAGAGAAGACATGGGCCTGTTGTCTGAGGTGGAAAGGTGCCAGCATATCGATTGGCAGTCGGTGGTGGCTGAGGAGGATTTGAAGAGAGAAATTGACTGGAGGGAGAAATCTCGACAATTATGGCTGAAAGAAGGGGACGTGAACACTAAGTTCTTCCACTTAGCAGCTAGTTCAAGGTGGCATCACAATCTCATAGCTACATTGAGAGTGGGGGATCAAGTCTTTATGAATATGGATGAAATCAAAAGAGAAACAATCAAGTTTTTCAAGAATTCCACTAGATCCGTGGGGAGGGGGTAGTGGAGGATGAAATCTTTAGATATGGCAAGAGTTGGAATTGAGGATGGGGAACAGTTGATAGCTCCTATCTCTGAGCAAGAGGTGGTAGAAGCCATACAAGATTTGAATGCTGAATGGTCTCCAGGCCCATATGGTTTTTATATTTTTTCTACAAGGAGTTTTGGCCAACCGTAATGACTGAAGTGCTGGAGGTCATAAGAGAGTTTCAGGCTGGGAACTCTGGAGTTGAGAGATTTAATAGATCCTATCTATTCTTGTTACCAAAGAAGCTGGGAGCAGAGAGCCTATCAGAGTTTAGACCGATTGCCTTGTCCAACTCCATTTATCTAATTATTGGAAAAATTTTGGCCAATAGATTGAAGAAGGTACTAAAGGACTTGATCAGCTCGGTGCAATCCACCTTTCTTCCTGATAGGTCTTTGCAGGAATCTTTCATTATTGCACAGGAAGTTGTGATGGGGTGGCATCAAAGGTGTAAGGCCTATATGTGGAAGGTGGACTTTAGACGAGCGTACGATTCAGTATCTTGGCAATAGCTATGGGAAATTTTTAAGCAAAGGGGATTCCCTTCTAATTGGATCCAATGGATGAAGAAATGCATAACAACATCTTTTTCTCCATTGATTAATGGGAAACCATGTGGTAATTGGATTCAGCTGCAATGCGGAGTCCGACAAGGTTGCCCATTGGCTCCCTTGGTCTTCAATTTGGCCGTGGATACCCTTTCCAGGTTTGCTTGCAAGTTATCAGGTGTGGGCATGGTTAGAGGGTATTCGATGTCAAACTCCCAATCTTTGGCACCGATTCTCCAATACGCTGATGACACAATCTTTGTTGTGGAGGGTGGTACAAGGGAAGCTAAGGTGCTGTTCAGCATGGTATCTATTTTTGGGGCAATCTCTGGCTTGAAGCTCAATGGAGACAAGTCCTCCCTGATTTATTTTGGAATAGAGGGGCAAGAGAGTGCCACGATCTCTGAAATTCTACACACTCCAATCACTACTCTGCCCGTGAAATACTTTGGGCTACCACTGAAAGATTCGAAACTGAAAAAAAGTGATTGGAAAGCCCTCTTCGACAAAATTGCTGTGAAGCTTGAGAACTGGAGTAGTCATTTTCTATCAAGGGGGGGAGACTGATTCTTTTGAATATTGTCATCACCTTCATTTCGGTGTTTTATTTCTCCATGTTTAGATCTCCAAAATCTATATGGAAGAGGTTGGATGTGCTGCACAAGTGGTTCTTCTGGAAAGGGGTTAAGTCTGAAGGGAATTTTCTCCAGCAGGTGAAATGGCATGGGATGTGCAGACCTAAGAAGGAGGGTGGTATAGGGATACGATCATTGAAGGAATTCATTGATTCCTTGCTACTGAAGTGGGCAATTAAACTTCTTGGTGGTGGCAGCAACATGTGGACTGAATTTGTTATGGATTCATATGGAGTTTCACACATGGAGCATTCAAGATTGAAACCATGCAGACCCTCACCTTTCTAGAATTCAGTTGTCAAAGCTATGCAAGAGAACTGGCAGCACTTCAAGTCGCTGCTTAGCGTTGGTGCAGAATTTTTATTTTGGACTGATCGATGGTCACAGAGGAGGTAGATGTCAGATTTGTACCCACGAGCATTTGTTGCAGCAGCAGAGAAGAAAGTGTTACTGACTAGTTGCTGGGATGAGGACCGTAATCTTTGGGCACCAGCTAAGTGCAACCTGCGTGAAGGTGGTAGAGCAAGAGAATAGATGGACAGATTGCTTCATGATCTGGATAGCTTCGTGCCAAAGGGTGGAGTGGATAGATTTAAATGGTCCTATGGAAATTTCACGTCGGCTGCAACATATAATGTCCTATTGCATGCAAATGATTCAACTGGCATGGAGGAGATTGATAGACAATGTGCAGGTTTATGGAAGCTATGTATACCCCTTAAAGTACATATTTTCCTCTGGCTATGTAGAAGAGGACTTGTCATGGGAGAGCTACGACACAAAAGGATGGGAACCCAACTACAACATTTCCCCCTATGTGATTTCCCCAATGATAGTGTGAGACATCTATTCTTGTCATGTTTGGTGACCGACCAAATATGGAGATCTATGTGTGGATATCCCTTGCCAATGTGGGAAGGCCTTTGGAGGCACTTTTAAACTCATGGAAACCACGAGTAACTAGGGTAGTCGTGCTTTGGAGTGTGTGGAGGGCTAGAAATGAGAAATTATTTAGGGGATTGTTGGTGTGTGTGGGGAAAATTGTGTGGAGTTGTAACTCTTTTGTTCAGGTGTGGTGTGATTCTTTGTAAATTCTTATAGTTGATTTTTTAATAGAATAATTCCCGATTTGCTATCGTTTTCGATAGCATTCCTTTCAATCTCAAGAAAAACTTATCATTCATGACCTTAGTTCTCTCTTTATAAGCTTGAGAGGTGTCATAAACATCATTCCTTAATTCCTCAAGCTCACTTAATTCCAGAAGTCGTGCCTTACCCGCCTTTCCTAAATCCATGTTGACACTTCGGATAGCCCACAGTGCCCTATGTTCCAGCACGACAGGTAAATGACACACTTTCCTGTACACAATCTGGAAAGGAGATGTATCCAAAGGGGTCTTGTAGGCTGTTTGATAAGCCCATAAAGCATCATCGAACTTTTGGGATCAATCCTTCCTATCAGGTCTTACGGCCTTTTCTAAAATGTTCTTTATCTCCCTATTCGACACTTCAACCTAGCCACTCATCTGGGGGTGGTATGGGGTAGCAATCTTGTGAGTGACCCCTAAACTTTTGAGTAATTGATTGAAGTGATGATTCCGGAAGTGAGGTCCCCCATCACTAATAATAGTCTTAGGGCAGTCGAATCGAGATATGACATTGGCCTTCACAAATTTCAATACCACCGAGTGGTCATTTGTGTATGTAGGAATGGCCTCTATCCATTTAGAGACATAGTCAACTGCCACTAAGATATATTCATAACCTTGGGACGAAGGGAAGGGGCCCATAAAGTCAATTCCCCAAACATCAAAAATTTCAACAGGTTGAATAGGGTGTTGAGGCATCTCATTCCTCTTCTCAATTGTTCCAGTCTATTGACATCTAATACAGGCCTTAAAAAAATTACGAGAATCCTTAAATAACGAAGGCCACCAAAAACCAGACTAGAGAACATTAAAAGAAGCTTTCTTAGCACCAAAGTGTCCTTAATAATGAATTTCATGGAAAAAACTCAGCACACTTTGTTGCTCCTCTTCAGGCATGCATCATCTCCATACTTGGTCTTGTCTAATTCTAAATAATTCAGGCTCTTCCCAATGAAAGTATTTAGCTTGGGAAATGAATCTCTTCCTTTTTTGCTCATCCCAAGAGCCAGGAGTCTCTCCAGTGACCAAGTAATTGACGGTATCAACATACCAAGGTGAAGTTGGTGTTACCGCCATAAGGGTTTCACCAGGAAATGTCTCGTGGATGTCTCCAGATGGAGAGTCATCAAGTGGAAGGCGAGACAGGTGGTTAGCCACAACATTTTCTACTCTCTTTTCTCGTATCACCAAGTCAAATTCTTGAAGGAGTAGGATCCACCTAATCAGACGTGGCTTAGAATCCTTCTTAGCAATGAGATGTTTCACTACCACATGATCATTGAAAAAAACCACCTTAGACTCAAGAAGATAAGACTTAAACTTCTCCAGAGCAAAAACTACAACAAGTAATTCCTTTTCAGTGACGGTGTAGTTTTGCTGTGGTTTGGTTAAAGTCTTGCAGGCATAGTGCAGCACATGAGGTCTTCCCTCAACCCTTTGTCCAAGGACTTCTCCCACTGCATAATCCAAAGCATCACACATCAGCTCAAATGGGAGTGTCCAATTAGGAGCTCGGAGAATAGGCACAAAGATCAAGGTCTCCTTCAGAGTTTGAAAGGCCTCGACACACCTTGAATCAAAATTGAAGGAAGACTCTTTCGCCAACAGGTCATAAAGTGGCCTAGAAATTTTACTGAAATTTTTAATAAAGCACCTATAAAAGACGGCATGGCCTAGAAAGGATCTAATATGTTTGACACTCGTGGGCAATGAAAGTTTGGAAATAGAATCAACCTTGGCTTTATGTACTTCCAAGCCTTGCTCAGACACAACATGCCCAAGTACAATTCCTTTCTATACCATGAAGTGGCTTTTCTCCCAGCTGAGGACTAAACCAGTCTCCATACATCGCTTTAGCACATTCTCTAGGTGCAAGAGACACTGGTCAAAAAATGAGCCATAAATGGAGAAGTCATCCATAAACACTTCAACGCACTCGTCAATCATGTCCAAGAAAATTGACATCATACACCGCTGGAAGGTTGCAGGTGCATTACATAGTCCAAATGACATATGTATGAATGCAAAGGTACAGTAAGGACTCGTGAAAGTCATCTTCTCCTGGTCATCAGGGAAGACTGCAACCTGGTTGTACCCAGAATATCCATCGAGAAAGCAATAGTACTTATTCCCCGCCAATATTTTGAGAATTTGATGAATAAAAGGCAAGGGAAAGTGATCTTTCTAGGTAGTGGTGTTCAGTTTACGGTAATCAATATAGACCATCCATCTAGTTGAGGGTCTAGTCACAACTTGTTCACCTTGGTCATTAAATTCCACAGTAAAGCCTACCTTCTTTGACACCACATGAATAGGACTTACCCATTTAAAATCCCTCGAGGTCGGGGGCTTGTATGGTTGAAGGTTTCATAATAGATGTCCCCATCTCAGGTAGCAGATCTACCTTGGGCAGAGATGATGGCAAAAGAGACTCAACAAAAACACCTAGCAACTCCTCAAGTTCTAGTATATCCCCTTCACATTCCTCTAAGAGATGGGAATGTTCATTTAGCATGACATGCTAAAGGAGGTCATCACAAAACATTGCAGGGGTTGTCTCTTTAATCAAGTCATCTATCACCTCAACTTGGGAATAATCCTTAAGCCCGGCTTGTTTATAAGCATCAAACACATTAAGCTGGATTTTCCTGTTCCCAAAGTCCATTTTTAATGCCTCAGTATTGCAATTGATTGAAGCATGCGAAGTTACAAGAAAGGGGTGGCCCAAAATGATGGAGGGCTTGGTTGGCTTGTTGGTAGGGTCAGTGTCCAAAACTAAGAAGTCAACGTGGAAGAAGAAATCTTCTACTCTCACAAGGACATCTTCTAGAATCCCCTACGGTGTCTTGAGTGATCGATCAGCAACTTGGAGGTTTACCGAGATAGGCTTCAGATTGCCTCCCCCAAGTTGTTCATAAACGTAGGTCGGAAGGATGTTTAGCCCCGCACCCAGATCAAGTAGAGTCTCATCAATCTGTAAGTCACCAATGACCACCGAGATGTACGGGGCTCCTGGGTCCTTAAGTTTCGGGGGTGTGCCATGTTGCACTATTAAGCTAACGAAATCAGGCAGGACAACTTTTGATTGGACTTGTTTCCTAGATTGTCGCTTTTTCGTGCACAGGTCCTTTAGGAAGCGGGCATAAGACGGAATCTACCTGATAGACTCAAGCAAAGGCAAGTTAATCTGCACTTGCTTGAAAGTTTTCATGATCTCATCCATAAAATCTTTGGCTCCAAATCTGCCAGCAAAAGTCTACCCAGAGGTGGGTAAGTGCTCTGGAAAGGGCACTCTCAGTCTCTAGGTGGAAGGGTTGTCATGTCTGGTAAGGGGTGGAGCGGGGCAACCTCTTCCGGTGAGGTGATTTCAAGTGGAGGAGATTTGGGCAATTCTTCTCAAGTGGGGGCAAAAGTCAGTGTGGATGGTTTTTCAGAAGGTGAGACTATAGTAGCATCGGGTTTGGAAATTTCTTTCCTACTCCTCAGAATAGTCAACATCTGGGCATGCTCCCTAAGGACAATCCCTTTTTCTTTAGGATTCTTCTTAGTAGCACTAGGAAGCTTCCCAGTTTCCCTTTGTCTAATGGCCTAAACAAGGTGTCCTATCTGTGATTTCATTTCCTGTATAGCCTTGTCATGAGATTGGATGATGGCACTTTGACTTTCTTGCATAGTTCTCAACATTGCTTTCAATTCATCCATCTCAGAGGTCTTAGGTTGGGCAAAGGTCTGAGGTTGGTTCATTTGAGACATTCCCTTATCTCCATGAAAAGTTTGGAGATTCCTCCATCCCTTATTATAAGTGTTGGAAAAAGGGTCATTACGAGGTCTGGGACGGAACCCTTGAGCGACATTCAAGTTTGCTTGTACAAGCTCAGGGAATTGGGAGGCCAAGTGGCAATCCACAGTGGCGTGTGCATTGCCTTGGCAAATGGAGCATTCTGAAGCTTGGGATGTGGAGGTGCCAGACGTGAATTGGCCTTGGCTCGACTTAAGCCTTTCCATATTCTGATTCAACAATTGAATCTGATAGGATAAATTCTGGGTGTCCCTTGCCTCATTTGCCTCCAACTTTTTTTGCTTGAGAGTGGGTTTTCTATCCAAGTAGGCAGAATTCAAGTGAATTGAATTCTCACTCAAAGTATCAAAAAGGTTCCAAGCTTCATCCTCAGTCTTAGATAGACAGGTTCTTGCACAGGCACCATCCACAGTCTACCTATGCGAATCATTAAGTCCGATGTAGAACCTTTCAACCAATTGCCACTTGGGAACCTGGTGATGTGGGCAAAGTCTCAACAGGTCATTAAAGCACTCCTACCCATCAGGGAAAGCTTCCCCATCCTTTTGAATAAAACTCATAATTTCCCTCCAAAGTGATTAGTTTTGCTCATGGGGAAGTACTTTTTCAGAAACTCCTTCAAGGCATCCCAAGAGTTAATATCAACTAGGGTATGATACCAATACTTGGCCTTGTCCTTGAGGGAGAAAGGAAAGAGGGTCTGCATTTGGGCATCATCAGTAATACCCTGCAGCTTCACCGTGGAATAGACCTTGGTGAATTCCTCTAAATGCTTGTAAGGGTCTTCCCTAGCAGTACCATAAAAGGAGGGCAACAAGGATATGGTACTGCTTTTGATATCATAAGGATTGTCTCCTCCAGGTCTATGTAGTGCAGGGCTAGTTTGATTGATTGGAATGAAATATTCCTTAAGGCTCCTTTGACCAGCCATTTCTTCCCTAGGGTGATCCCTTCTTAGGATTCTTTCAGGTTTAGGATCAAACACAAGTTGTCTCCTAAGAGATCTCCTACAAAACATGCACTACAAACATAATTCAAAAGGACTTGTTAGGTCTTTACAAATTTTGGCTTTTGACTTTAATTCAAATTGTAGGTGACAAAGCAAGTTGCCCAATCAATTATGCATCTATTGTCGACCTACGAAATGCCTAAAATGACCTAGTTGGAGCTTAGGTGCTCTTCCCTAAATCTCAAATGGTAGAGCAACTCCAAAGATGGAAGATCGAGGGATGCAAGTAGGCTTAAGCCTTTGAAGCTGTGCTTTCACGACACTTCTTAACTGCCCCCAAAAATCCGTGACAGGGTATCCCCCTCTTTGGAGTTACAAAACCTTTGATCTCAAGTTCTAAACACTTCAGAATCCAATGGTAGGAAGGCTCTTGTCTTGGTAGTTCCAAGACTTAGGAGTGTCTAAATGCATGCTTCGGTGCAAAGAGAAAACAAGTGTGCATACACCGTAAAAGATTTGAGTTTGAATTTTGAAATGCACGACAAGTTTTCAGCTTAAGTTCTTGGCTTTTAGTGTTCCTCCTTAACTTAAAGTCCTTTTTTAAAAGAAAATATGTGACCACTTGTTAGATCTTTTCAATTCAATTTGCTGGTCTTGCAATTAAATTTAGATGCAAATGCGTGAACAATATAGGATGCAAAGAAAGAGGACGTACCTTCCCTCCAGCAATCAGCAATGCAAGATGCACGCAATGCAAATTGAAATCTAGATGCTGTCATACACACCTATATGGTTTGACCTAGGGGCAAGCAGCTTCTAGCAGGTAGTTCGTGATTTTTTTTTTGTTTACTTATGCACAATCAAGAAAAATAAAATCAATCCACAAAAGAAAGTAAAAACCTAAGTTTAAATAAACGGGAACAGACTCCCACAAAAATTACCCAACACGGGCCTAAAAGAAAGTCGAGGAATAAATCCTTAAAATGTACCCCTGAACAAGCGTCCCAACTAATGAATGCAAGAAATCCTAAAGTCTAAGTTTATCTAAATGTAAAAGTAGAGAATAAAGATGATCTTTTTTTTTAAAAAAAATTCTTCTCCTTGGGTTGGTGGCGTCAAGGTCCACCAAGATGCGAAGCTTAGCCTCTCCTCCAAGCGGTGGAAACAAGGTCCACCATGGCATTGCTGAGTCCAGTGCGACGTACCTCGCACCAAATCAGATAAAATAGGTTAAATATGCCTCAATATAAATCAGCATGAACAAATGAATGAATGTGATTTTATTAAGCCTGTTGCCTCCATGGCAATGGTGCCATTTTTGACCGCGTTATTTTAGTTTTCAAAAATGTAAATCAAGATCATTACAGTTTTAGAAATCGAGTGGCGAATAATGCAAATCAAAACTAATTAAATAAATCACTCACAAAGGAGCAGGTCGTATCAACAGGGAGGCAATGGCCTATTTAAACTCGCACCGATTAAAAATAGATGTTTACGATTAGTTTCGTCAAGAAGTCAAATCAAAATCACTTTTCAATTGAGATAATAAGACATTATCATGCTGATTTTGTAATTATACAAAATAAGAGGAATATGCTCATAAAATCAACTAAATAGAATATTATTATCTAAAAATTCAAAATAGCCAGCAATGGCAATGAATGTAAAACTTAATTAATGTCAAAACAGAGGATTGCTTGTGATAGCTAGTGCGCAAGGGAGGATAGGTTGTCGGCGACTAGGAGCTCAAGGGAGGTGCATGGGGTCGAGGCCTTTGCTTTGGGAGTGGCTGCATGGATTGGGACGATCAGACATGGCTGAATGACAGAGAGGAGGACGGCGGCGAGCTGGTGCTATAGGTGAAGCGTAAAGCGTTGATACAGCTTGTTGCATGAGGCAGGAGGTCGTTGGCGAGCTGTTGAGGCAATGCTCGGTGGATCTAAGGTGGAGCATGGTCTTGAGGTGGCCAAACATGGCTAGATGGAGTGGAAGGGCTGCTGTAGCTTTGGGTTCCTTGGAGTTGCAGGGAACGGTGGTGGAGAAGGGGGGGTTGAAGAAAAAGAGGATGAAGGTGTTGGTGGTGTTGGCTGCTGCAATGGTGTGGAACACGTAGCAACCATGCAAGCGCGTGTTGTACGTGTGCGAGGCGAGGGCGTCAACGAGGATGGCGAGGCGCGGTGGTGGTGGGTAATCGGAACACCATCATGAGCCCTAACTAGCTCATTTTGACACAGAAAAGAGAACAAAAGCTCTTACATAACCAACTGGAGGTACTAACTCACTGAATAACCATTCTGAGAGAAAAGCAAGAAACAAGGGGTAAAACTGCAGTTTTACCAGTGTAGTACAACAATGGGTTTTCTCATGGGCTAAACATAGGTCAAATGGTCTTAACAAGATAAAAAGTGGGTTGGTTCAAACAGAAAAGGGTTCATGTGAATTCTGGGAATTAAATGACTTTTTGTATCCCTAAAATAGACCCATTTAATTTAACAAGGTTATGGTTAGGATAAAATTCACCTAAAGCCTCTAAAAATCATGGAAAAATATCCTCTAAGGTTTAGAACCTTCAATTTGGCCCTTAGAGACTATTTTGACTTAAATTGGGGTCTTAGTCAAATGTTTGCCCTAAGTTAGGTTTTTACGTAAATTACCTTTTCAAACATGGTCAAACCTAAAATCCAACTTCACCATTGGATTCCTTAGGTCTAAATTAGGTTTGTACCAAAATTTGGACGTAAGGGGAATTCACCTTGACCTACTTTCCAAACAAGTCCAACCTAATTACATTTCTACCCCTAACTTTTGAAAACTTTCGCAGAAACCCCCTATCTCTATCTTCGTTCCTTGCAATTAGGTCCCTCTGCCATTATAGCAGAGGGAATCCTACTCTAACAAGTTTTCAAGGGAAAGATCTCTCAGATTTCTCAGAGAATCCCCTTCAAAATTGAAAGGGAGATTCTCTGAGAAATCTCCTCCAGTTTGAACACAATCAGAGGCTCGATTTGCTACCTAATCTCTCATGCAAATGCATGAGAGATTCGGGTCTCATTCGACCTTCCATCTCCAGCGAGGTTTCCGTGCTTGGAAACTTGGCTTCCAAGCACAAAACCTTCCTCCAGATCCTATAAAAGCACGCCCAGATCACCCTACTTACTCCAAGCTTGAAATTGTCCAGAGAAACCCTCTAGTTCGTCTCTTCCCCCTCCGGCCAGTGACTCAGCAAGCTCCGGCGACATCCCTCTCTTTCCCTTGTCTCTTTGCCACAATACCAGTGGCAGGGTTATCTTCCTCCTCTTCATCCGCGTCGTGCCGCACCCGCCGACGCCCCTACAGCCCCTTCATCGTCACCGTCCTCCACTGAGTGCTTCGTCTTTGGCGATGACAATACGAGCCGGCCGCCATCTCTGCCTCCCCCTTCATCTCCCTACGCACAGCTATGTCCTCTCTCTATTCTCATCATTTTTCTCTCTATATTTCTTGAAAACATGCATCGACGCACGCAACCACCATCACCTTCTTCATCTCCAGCCGACCTCCGGCGAGGCATTCCCGCTGCTCCACGGCTCCATCTACCTCGCCAACCACCCCATAAGCATCGCCACACCTCACTGATCATAAACCCTCGCTCCACTCACCACGCAACACCCCCAAAACACCCCCCGAACACACCTACTTTCATGCACACAAGGTGCCCTAGGCATGCAAACTCCAGCCACCCCACGCCACGTCGACCCTCGCACTACATTCGTCGTGTCTTGGCAAAGCTTCCTAAGCTTTCTGACAGTTCCATGAGGCTGTTTTCATGTGGATAGGCTCGGAGGCCGGTTGCCATTAACAACCGTGAAGTGTTTGCTTGCAAGCCTCCCCCAGGTCTCTTCGCTCCAGGTGAATCACTCCAGGTTGCATGGATTCATCTTGCACACAGATCCAGTCGAGCAATTGGCTTCGAAGACCCAGTAGCTGCTGCAATCAAGGAAGCTTCCTGCTGTGGGCGTTCGCGAAGGAAGGTGGGACATTTAGTCCCACCTCGGAAGATCTTGAGTGGGCGCAGCGGAATAAAGTGAAAAAGTGAAGCAACCTCTTTGCCTCCTGACCACAGGGTAAGGTCCCACTAGCCCTCTCACTGTGACCCGATCCCCATGGACCTGGCTTGACCCATATACCCGACCTGCACTCCTCACCCACCACCGCACGTCGGTGGGCCTGGTCCCAGGTGCTCATCCGACCCGATTACCTGAGAAGCAGCTTTGGGAGAGCGAGCCTAAAAGAGAAAGAGGAAGAGAGATCGTGGGGGTGGGTAGGGGTAGGTTTTGCTCTCACAAGCAGGGAGAAGAAGAAGAAGCCAAGGAAGAAGAGGGCTGAAGCCAGAGAAGCTAAGGGAGGAGAAGGCAAGAATTGAAGAGGAAGAGGCTGAAGGCTGAAGGGCTAAAGAAAGAGAAAGAGAAGGAGAAGGAACTGAAGGCAGAAGGAGTCACCAGAAGGAAAGAAAGAAGAAACACAAGAAAGAGAAGAAGGCAAAGGAAAAGAAGGCACAGGCACGAGAGCAGAAGAAAAGAAAGAAGGAAGAAGGAAGAGGAGCAGCCAGAGATAGATCAGAGAAGAGAAATAGAAGCACTATAGCAACCCCAAGTTTAAGACGTCTGTGCTTTCTTGATATTTTGTGGCTACATTCACATTTTGCATTATAACTCTGATTTTCATTGCATATTATATTCAATTTTAAAGTTGTGCTCTTGATTTTTAAACCCCAATTTTCTCTCTGTGTTCGACCTCGGATTTAAAACTTTGAGTAATAAAATTTATTTGTTTTCGAGCAATTTCAACTATGCTACGACGCATTGATTTTAAAACATTGATCTCTTGATCATAATTTCTAATTTGGTATTAACTTGATATATCTCTTTTGTTGTAATTGTTTTAGGGGAGAAGATTCAAAGGAAGACGGCCGCACAACAAACACACCTCGGGTAGGTAATCTTTGATTAGCCCTTTCTCTTAATCCCTTCATTCTAAAAAGGAAAAAAATAAGATAAAAATCTATTTAGGGCTACCTGCTTTCCATATTTAGTTAAGTCACCGAAGTTGCCTGATTTTGATTTCAACAACAAATATTGATTTATGCATCCATTTAAAGTAACTAGGGCTACCACCTTCTTCATTGAGCCCTAGATACCATATTTTTGGCAACTAAATTGGACCAAAATTAGAGCTAAATTAAGGATTCCAATTTAGGATTTTTAGAGACACATATTTCTAAGCAAGAATCAATTATTCCAAAAAGAGGTGTGCCTAAACCTTGGTTGAAAAGACTTATTCAAGAGAAACCCTAAAATTCAAGCTCTTAATTTCACTTGAATCCTAAAAGAAAGGACCTAAAGCTTTTCAAAGAACAAATAGGTGAAGTTGACCTCTTGTTGGGTCAACCAACCTTGAAATTAGGTCACTTTTGCACTCAAAACATCTAAAGTTCAAGTGAAATCCTAAGCACCTTTGCTCTTAAATAAAAGTGGTAGACTTAAGAGGTCAAAGTCCCCATTCTGGTCTACTTAGAATCTCAGTGACAAGAGAGGTCAGGTGGGGGAAACCCTGTAACTCGTGGGGACGCTCTACCATGTAGGGGTCTTTGCGGGACTCTCCTTCTCTGGCTGCCCAGGTATTTCTTAGGTGGACGGCTTTTCTGACTAAGGGGTATCATCTGCCCCGAACCTCTATAGTCATCCAAATTTTTGGGTGTCTTGATTGGGTTCAGCACATTCTAATCTCATCCAAACCATCGATGCATGTTCGGTATGAGGTCCTTAAGACCACCCTTAAGACCTCCTTTAGCGATTCACTCCTGCCGAGGCTAAGCCTCGACATCCGTGTTTGTGTAGCAACACCACCACATAGACATCTCCTCTGCTTCATCAGAACCAAATTCTCCTTCTTCCATCATCATGGCACAACCAGTAGAAGAAGAGAACAACCTTGAAAACCAACACCAGTGCCTGAATGATCTATTTCAAAACTTGGTAAACTCGCCGCAGCGTCCTATAATGAGAGATCACTATAATCCCGCTACGGTGGTGATCGAACCTCGAGTCCAAATCCCGGTTGGAGGTCCTGATTCTGAACTCAAGCCCAACATGATTCATGCTATTCCAAAGTTTCATGGGCTTAATTCCGAGGATCCCTTCCAGCACATTAAACAACTCAAACATCTGGCCCAGACCTTCAGGTCAGATGTACAAAACTGAGATATTCTTCTTATGAAGATGTTTTCCTTCTCTCTCATGGACAAGGCAACTCATTGGTATCAGACTCAAACGCGTCCAATCAACACATGGGTTGAATTGCAATCCAAATTCTTGAAAAAGTTCTTCCCAGTTGGTCAGACGAATGCCTTATGCCACTAGATCACACACTTCACCCAGCAATATAGAGAACCTCTTCATGAAGCATGGGACTATTTCCTGGATCTCATGTGAAAGTGCCTCCGTCACGGAGTTGCTAAATGGGAATAAGTCCAGTCTTTTTACTAGGGACTCTGTGAAGATATCCGCCTATTCATCAATGCAACCTGTGGAGGAAATATCATGGGTCAACACGAAGACACTGTGTGGGAGATTCTCGAGAATATGTGCGAGAACTCCATTAATAATGACTCCATGGGCTTATTTGACCAGACGAATGCTGACGCATTGACGAATCCAAGGAGAGCACATGAGACGTAGGGCCTGTCTGCATCCATCGACTTGGAACTGATGGCCAGTCGGTTGGACAAGGTCTCTATCATAGAGAAGAAGGTGGATGAGCTGACTCGACATCTACAGTGAGCCACCTCTGTGAAAAACCCATTTGCACAGCCACCTCTTGGGAGGGAAGCTGTGCATAACATCTATCACCGATCTTCTAAGTGGATGGACCCGTATCCACCCCCATCTGACTCCAGGATTGGAGGAAACTCCGATTCGACTTACTCTAGTTGGGGGAACTCTGAACCCTTGTATTCTGACTTTCCTGAGGTTCCTCAGACTTGCGAAGACCTCAACTCCATCCAAAATGACCCATTTTCTAATACCTATAACCTAGGATGGCGGAATCATCCCAACTTCCTGTGGGTGGGAAATAATCAGAATCAAAGACATCATATCAGCCCCGTCTACAAGCCCCTCATCCATATCAGCTGCCTCAGCCTCGACCCAACCCCACCTATCAATCTAGGCCAACCCAAATAGATCAAATGACTCTTATCCTTCAGACTCTGGCTGACATTCAGAAGAAGAATGCGGCTATGCAAAAATAGCACAAGGACGAGATCAAAGAGGTTCACAATCAATTCACCCAGATGGTGAATTCTCGCCAACCTGGCACACTCCCTTCGCAACCTTTGTCGAATCCGATAACGTGCCGAACCAGAGGCGCATTATGAACCCAAATCTGGGCCAAGCCCACTTCATTTATCAGGCCCCTCCTGTTCCATCACCCAACGGGATGGAAGCTTAGACATCATATGCGGGATTTCAAAAGCAGCCACCTATTTTACCAGCTCCAAACCAAAACCAGGCAAGACTGAATTCTGTAACAACCTGTAGTGGTAAAGCAATACAAGACCCACCTTATCCAAGCCACTCTCAACCTGGTAGTAACCCAAGCCCTAGGATAGTTATCTACGACACCCATATCCCAGATCAAGAACCTAGACCTATTCTAGAGGAACCAACCAAGGTTCCATTTCCCGAGGCCTTGACTAAGGGAAAGAAGACAAACAAACATGTGGCTCCTGAGGAGGATCTGGTCAAGCTCTTTGAACAGGTCCATATAAACATCCCCTTGATGGATGCAATCCGCTACGTACTGGCTTTTGCATAATTTCTGAAGGATGTGTGTACACCCAAGCGTAAGCCACGAACCAAAAGTGGGAGTCCGATCATACTGTCAGAGCAAGCCAGCTCTTTAATTTTTAGCAAACTCCCACTTAAGGCAAAAGACCCAGGTACTCCCCTGATTTCCTGTACCATTGGTGATACCCAATTAGACAGAGCTTTATTAGATTTAGGTGCCTCCATAAACCTAATACCTACATCCCTCCATGACCACCTTGAAGAATTTGAGCTCAAACCGACAGAGGTGACATTGTAGTTAGCTGACTGATCTATTAAGTCACCTAAAGGAGTTCTTGAGGATGTCATCGTTAGGATGTCATTGTTAGATGTGGATGCTCCAGAAAATCCAAGGGATACACCAATTATACTAGGGAGACCCTTTCTAGCCACTGCTAGGGCTAATATAAATTGTGAGGAGGGCCAAATTGAACTGAAATTCAAGAACCAAACACTGAAGATTGACATCTTTAAGGCCCAATAAGGGATTAATTGCGGTGTTATAGAACAGATATGTGATATCAAAGCCATGGTTGATGAACCATATATTGAGGATAACCTGATTACTTTCGATCAAACACAAGAAGATCAAAACCTGCAATTAGAGGAGTTCAAATCTGACTTAGATACACCCATAACTCCTTCCCTTGCTCCTGACACACACCCTGAACCACCCGCTGCTACTGATAACCCCATTTTGGAACTCAAGCCTCTTCCTGACCATCTGAAGTACGCCTTTTTGGGTTTCAATCATACGTTTCCTGTGATTATCAACTCCAGACTCACACCTGACCAGGAATCCCGTCTGATTACTGTTCTCCAGCAACATCGTAGAGCCATTGGATGAACTCTCGATGATTTGATTGGTATCAGCCCTTCTTACTTCTCACACCATATCTACACTGAAGAGGGCACACGACCTTCCTGTGAAATGCAGAGACGTTTAAATCCTAATCTGTAGGAGGTCGTGAAAAAGGAGATCATCAAGTGGTTAGATGCAGGGATCATCTACCCGATCTCCGACAGTCGGTGGGTGAGTCCAATCCAGGTTGTGCCTAAGAAGGCAGGACTCACCGTGATCACGAATGAAACCAAAGAAGTCATATCGACCCATGTGGCGAACTCATGGAGAGTCTGCATTGATTACAGAAGACTCAATTCATCCACAAAGAAGGATCATTTTCCACTACCATTTATTGATCAGATCCTCAAGAAACTAGCAGGAAATAGGTTCTTCTGCTTTTTGGATGGGTACTCCGGTTATAACCAGGTGGCAATCCATCTTTAGGACCAAGAAAAGACCACTTTCACCTGCCCCTTCGAGACGTACGCGTTCCGAAGGATGCCATTCGATCTCTGCAATGCACCCACTACTTTTCAGCGGTGCATGCTTGCCATATTCTCAGATATGGTAGGTGATTATTTGGAAGTCTTCATGGATGACTTTTCAATATTTGGAGAATCATTTGACGATTGTCTCCTGCACTTAGTCCAAATCCTCCGGCGATGCATTGACGTGAAGCTGGTTGCTTCCTGGGAAAATAGCCATTTCATGGTGACTGAAGGATTTGTCTTGGGACATCTCATTTCAGAAAAAGGCATCCAAGTCGATCGAGCCAAGGTGAACTTGATTTCCAAACTCCCTATGCCTAGCTCGATCAAGGACATCCGATCTTTTCTGGTGCACATTGATTTTTACTGTCGATTCATTCCTGATTTCTCAAAGATCGTGCACCCCCTAACCACTCTACTTTCTAAGGATGTACCTTTCTAAATCTCCAAGGAATGCACTCAAGCATTTGAAATCCTCCGTGATTGAGTTACCCAAGCCCTGATCCTACAGTCCCCTGATTGGTCTCAACCCTTTGAGATCATGTGCGATGCATCTGATTTCACTGTAGGAGCGATATATGGGTAGAAAATTGACAGGAAACCCGTGGTCATATACTACGCTAGCAAGACACTTGACGAGGCTCAGCGTAACTACACAGTTACTGAGAAAGAGCTGCTAGCCATAGTATTTGCTCTAGAAAAATTCAGATCTTATCTCCTGGGTTCTCGTGTTATCATTTACTCAAATTACACAGCTGTAAGGCATCTCTTTACGAAGAAGGACGTGAAACCTAGATTAATCCGCAAGAGTTTGACCTTGAGATTCATGATAAAGCGGGAAAAACATAACGTGGTAGCTGATCACTTGTCCCGCCTTCCTTCTGAAATCATGGACCCTTCCGGACCCATCACGGAACATTTTCCTGATGAGCACCTCCTGACTATCAATACAGGGCTTCCATGGGTTGCTAATATAGTAAACTACCTGGCATCACATCAGATCCCATCCGATTGACCGAAGGCCAAGAAGGACAAATTACTTTCTGATGCCAAGTATTACTTCTGGGAAGACCCGTATCTTTTCCACATCGGTGCTGATCATATCATTCGATGATGTGTCGTGGAAGCAGAAATTCAAGACATTGTCTTTCTGCCATGACTAGGCATGCGGTGGACATTTCTCAGGTCATAAAACCGCAGCAAAAGTCCTCCAGTGCGGCTTCTATTGGCTCATAATTTTCAAAGATGCGTACAATCACTGTAGGGCATGCACTCGTTGCCAGACCTTAGGCAACATGAGCCATCGTGATATGATGCCCTTGCAGCCGATTCTTCTATGTGAAATCTTTAACATATGGGGGATTGATTTTATGGGACCCTTCTCTATTTCGGATGGCTTCGAGTACATTCTACTCGCTGTTGACTACGTGTCCAAATGGATCGAAGCCGTTCGAACCTGAACCAATGATCATAAAGTGGTTATCAAATTCATTCATCAGAACATCTTTTCACAGTTTGGGATTCCACGTGCTATAATTTCTGACGGAGGGACCCATTTCACTAATGCTCAGTTCAAGTCACTGATGACCAAATATGGGCTGTCACACCGAATCTCTACTCCATGCCACCCCCAAACTAATGGTCTAGCTGAGCTATCAAATCAAGAGATCAAGAAAATCCTCTAGGTTACTGTTCAACCTGACAGGAAGGACTGGTCATCCCAACTTCCGGAAGCCTTGTGGGCTTATAGGACCGCCCATAAAACCCAATTAGGTATGTCTCCCTTCAGATTGGTGTAGGCGAAGGCATGTCACCTCCCCGTAGAATTGGAGCATAAAGCCTATTGGGCAGTACGAAACTGCAACCTAGATCTAAGGCAGGAATCCCCAGAAAGCTTCAAATGAGCGAGATCGATGAATTATGCCACGGCGCGCATGAGAATTCACGAATTTAGAAAGAGTGAGTTAAGACCTTTCATGACAAGCACATATCCAGAAAGATCTTCCACCCTAGTCAAAAAGTCTTACTCTTTGATGCCAAGCTTAAACTATTCCCAGGAAAACTACGATCAAAATGGATCGGACCCTACCTCGTCCGACGAATCTTTGGAAATGGAGCCATTGAGAACAGTCCACTCAGCCATGATTCAGAACCTTTTGTCGTGCACAGTCAAAGACTCAAACCATTCATTGACTTGACCGATACAAATTTGGCTGAGATATCCTTTACCCTCCATTCTCCCTGAGCTCATTGTGCCTAGCCGATGGTGTAAAACTCAGCGCTTAACGGGAGGCAGCCTGTCACTCTTGAAAAACCCAAAACCTTTCTTGACATTCCTACGTTGAATTCATATTGCACTTTAGGGTTCATCCATTAGAACAGTCGACCCCACCTCAGGTACCCATACCCGAGTTTATAAATCATTCGCAACAGTCACCTTGACCCGTTCGCACACCCAAAACCTATTCTAATGAATGATCTAAGCTGAACTCGAACCCACCTAATTTACAGTGGGGACATTGCAAATCGTAGGAATGGGGGGGTATGAAAGTGCAAAACACCATGAAAACTCTTCTCACAAGAAAAGGTTTCAACAAAAAATCACATATCACAAAAAAGACCAAAAAAATAAAAAATTCTTGAAAAAGAACAAAAAATTCTGAGGGGAGAGAATTTTAAGGCCATACAAATCATGAGAAGAAAAAGGGAAAAAGTGAAAAATATTAAAAAAGGAGCACAAAATGAAAAGAAAAAAAAAGAGATAGTCATTAGTAAGAAATTAAGGGATTAACTAAGTTCTAGACCGTATCAAGGAAAAGAAAATGAAGGAAAAACTGCTAATGAGACACAAAAGAGATTAGTAGGAACGCTGATCTTAGGCCTTTTGTGCTAGACTCTTAGGCTTAAAAATTCAAGTATCCACTAAGATCTGGATAGTCCTCAAGAGGTTGGGGAAAATGCTAAGCTTAAGTATTAGGTCTAAGGCTTAAGGAGTATTCGACCTCGTTAACTGACCTCTGGTTTGCGGGACTCGGTATCTTAAGCACCCCAATTCACACACAGTCTGGTTCAGTGCGCATAATTATCAAAATCATGCAAAAATATTTAAATGTTCTGAAAAAGTTGCCTAGATTAGGAGTGGTCGATCAACACAAGTTGATTTGGATGAGTTCTCGGCGCGGATAGGTAGGAAATTCCCCTTGAAGATGCGCAATAACATATCATCTCCTCGATGCTTGTCTCCTAGGATATCTACATATCCTACCGGGGGCATATAAGCACCCTGTGTTGGTTCAGATGCCATGGGTGGCATTATCACGAAATGTCGATTGCCAGGGTCTGGATTTAGCTACAGAACGCCATGGGTGGTGCTATCACGAAGCATCAATTGCTAGGGACCCTTCAAGGATTGATGATGGGGACGAGGAATCTGATACAGACCATGTTGAGAAGTTGATCTGAAGCTAGATATAAAAAGAAAAGAAAGAAAACTCTCCAAACAAAGAAAATCCTCTGTTTCTCTCTCACAAAAAATGCATTGCAAACTGAACCGAGGCTAAAATACATTACAAGCACGGGTGCTTTAACTACAGAGTCCAACGAACCTTAGGATAGTTCCTGTGGGCCTTAAAAACCTTCACGGAAGATCGAGGCTAGAGGTAGTCAAGTCCGGATCTTGGTTGGTACTTGAGTACCTCTAGGCCTAATATCAGCAATCTAACCTAATCAAAAAGAAAAAATCACTCATCATAATTTGTGAACATCAAGGAACTCATGGTTTAGAACAGAAGTTAAAACCTTGAAATTTTGCAAAGGGACTAGCAAAAGCTAGGCATGGGGGTATGATGGGAACACCATTATGAGCCCTAATTAGCTCATTTTGACCCAGAAAAGAGAACAAAAGCTCCTATATAACTAATTGGAGGTCCTAATTCAATGAATAACCATTCTAAGAGAAAAGTAAGAAATAAGGGGTAAAATTGCAATTTTACCACTGCAGTAAACAACTGGTTTTCTCATGGGCTAAACACATGTCAAATGGTCTTAACAAGATAAAAAGTGGGTTGGTTCAAACAGAAAAGGGTTCATGTGAATTTTGGGAATTAAATGACTTCTTGTAACCCTAAAATAGACCCACTTAATTTAACAAGGTTATGGTCAGGATAAAATTCACCTAAAGCCTCTAAAAATCATGGAAAAATATCCTCTAAGGGTTAGAACCTTCAATTTTGCCCTTAGAGACTATTTTGACGTAAATTGGGGTCTTAGTCAAATGTTTGCCCTGAGTTAGGTTTTTATGTAAATTGCCTTGTCAAACATGGTCAAACCCAAAATCCAACTTCACCATTGGATTCCTTAGATCCAAATTAGGTTTGTACTAAAATTTGGACCTAAGGGGAATTCACCTTGACCTACATTTCAAACAAGTCCAGCCCAATTTCATTTCTACCCCTAACTTTTGAAAACTTCTGTAGAAACCCCCCTAACTTTGTCTTCGTTCTTTGCAATTAGGTCCATCCTCCATTATAGTGGAGGGAATCCTACTCCGACGAGTTTTCAAGGGAAAGATCTCTCTGATTTCTCAGAGAATCCCCTTCAAAATTGAAAGGGAGATTCTCTGAGAAATCTCTTCCAGTTTGAACACAATCAGAGGCTCAATTTGGTACCCAATCTCTCATTCGAATGCATGAGAGATTCGGGTCACATTCGACCTTCCATCTCTGGTGAGGTTGCCATGCTTGGAAGCTTGGCTTCCAAGCACAAAACCTTCCTCCAGAGCCTACAAAAGCATGCACAGATCACCCCGCATCCTCCAAGCTTGAAATTGGCCACAGAAACCCTCTAGTTCGTCTCTTCCCCCTATGGCCAATGACTCAGCAAGCTCTGGCGACATCCCTCTCTTTCCCTCGTTGCTTTGCCATAATACCAGTGGTAGGGTTCTCTTCCTCCTTTTCATCTGAGTCGTGCCGCACCTGCCGACGCCCCTGCAGCCCCTTCATCGTCGCCGTCGTCCTCCACTGAGTGCTTCGTCTCCAACGACGGTAATACGAGCCTGCCGCCATCTCTGCCTCCCCCTTCATCTCCCTACACACAGCTAAGTGCTCTCTCTATTCTCATCATTTTTCTCTCTTTATTTCTTTAAAACACGCATCGACGCACGCAACCACCACCACCTTCTTCATCTCCGGCCAGACCTTCGGTGAGGCGTTCCTACCGCTCCACACCTCCATCCGCCTCGCCAACCACCCCATAAGCATTGCCACACCTCACTGATCATAAACCCTTGCTCCACTCACCACGCCACAGCCCTAAAACACCTCCCGAACACACCCACTTTCATGCACACAGGGTGCCCTAGGCACGCAAACTCCGACCACCCAACACCACACCGACCCCTGCACTACATTCGTTGTGTCTTAGCAAAGCTCCCTGAGCTTTCTGACAGAGTCGCAAGGCCATTTTCGTGTGGGCAGGCTCGGAGGCCTACCGCCATTAACGACCACAAGGTGCTTGCTTGCAAGCCTCCCACAGGTCTCTCCACTCCAAGTGAATCGCTCTAGGTTGCACGGATTCACCTTGCGCACAGAACCAGCTGAGCAATTGGCTTCGAAGACCTAGTATCTATTGCAATCAAGGAAGCTTCCTGTTGCGGGTGCTCACGAAGGAAGGTGGGACATTTAGTCCCACCTCGGAAGATCTTGAGCGGGCGCAGCAGAATAAAGTGAAAAAATGAAGTAGCCTCTTCGCCTCTTGACCATGGGGTGAGGTCCCACTCACCCACTCACTGCCTCGTTTGTGACCTGATCCCTGCGGACCTGGCTTGACCCGTATACCCAACCTGCACTCCTCACCCACCACCGCACGCCGGTGGGCCTAGTCCCGGGTGCTCACTCGACCTAATTACCTGAGAAGCAGCTCCAGGAGAGTGAGCCTAAGAGAGAAAGAGGAAGAGAGATCGTGGGGACGGGTAGGGGTAGGTTTTGCTCTCGCAGGCAGGGAGAAGAAGAAGAAGCCAAGAAAGAAGAGGGCTGAAGCTAAAGAAGCTAAGGGAGGAGAAGGCAAGAACTGAAGAGGAAGAGGCTGAAGGCTGAAGGGCTAAAGAAAGAGAAAGAGAAGGAGAAGGAACTAAAGGCAGAAGAAAGAGTCGCCAAAAGAAAAGAAAGAAGAAAAACAAGAAAGAGAAGAAGGCAAAGGAAAAGAAGGCACAGGCACGAGAGCAGAAGAAAAGAAAGAAAGAAGAAGGAAGAGGAACAGCCAGAGACAGATCAGAGAAGAGAAATAGAAGCACTGTAGCAACCCCAAGCTTAAGACATCTGATTCACAAAATCAGACGTCCATTTTTTTGTGCTTTCTTGATATTTTGTGGCTACATTCACATTTTTCATTATAACTCTGATTTTCATTGCATATTATATTCAATTTTAAAGTTGTGCTCTTGATTTTTAAACCCCAATTTACTCCTTGTGTTCGACCTCAGATTTAAAACTTCGAGTAATAAAATTTATTTGTTTTCGAGTGATTTCAACTATACTACGACGCATTGAGTTTAAAACATTGATCTCGCCCATTAAACAGTGGGCAGTACTCTTGTGTTGGCGCTAGAGGTGGCTAGTACTGTTGCTGCTGGGCGTGCAGAGATGACAGCATGCTCGGATGCGCACGTTGGTTGAAGGCGAGGAGGCACGTGCGGGCTACGCATGTTGCTGCTGCTGCAGCTTCTGCATGAGTGCGTGGAGGAGATGGTCATGCACTGCGGGCGAAGGCTGCTTGCTGCTGCAGGTGTGGCACCCTTTGTAGCATGCGGGCGGAGGTGCGTCAAGGGATTGATGAGGGGCTTCAGACGTCTAGGAAACTTCTCGGACGCCTTAACTGGCGGGGGAGATGAAGGTGCAAGGTGCGACTACTTGCTTGTGCGTGGATGGCAGTGAGGGTGGTGCATGCTGAGGTGCTCACGGTAATGCAAACGAGATGTAGATGGCGATGTGGCCTGTCACGCCACACGCCCATGGTTGTGGAGTCTCGTCGCCATGGTTGAGGCCGATGGTGGTGGAGCGGATGAGAGGTCAACTCTTTGCACAGTGATGAATCGGGGTAGAGGCCTCCTGAGCACAATCATCTCCTCCCCCATCTTGTAGTTGCAGCCAATACATTTGAAATAACAAGAGGCAGGAGCAGATCCTCATGAATGCTGGCAGCTGTTAGAAATGAATGGGCACAGGAGGAGGAAATGGAGCAGTTACATGCTGAATAATAATAATAATTATAAAATAATTAGGGTTATTTATACATAACTCCTTAACTTCTATGTTAATTAAAATAATGTATGTAATACACCTAATTGGTTAACTAATCAAATGCATGCAATTCTAAGTTAATTCTAAATGCATTTAGATATGAATGCCACGCATGAATTATGCAATTAAGCTAAAAAATATGAATTAATTTATTTACATCTTATTGTATGCTATCTAAATGTTAAAATTAACTTAATGTTTAGGCACATAAATACTTAAATAGCCCACAAATATGGGCTAATCAACCGTCACATCCGTAGGAAAACCTTTCACCCTGGTCAAAAAGTCCTATTTGATTCTAGACTTAAACTCTTTTGAGGGAAACTCAGATCCAAGTGGATCGAACCTTTCAAAATCTCAAGAATCTTTGACAATGGAGCCATTGAGATCACTGAAATTGACAAATTTGAACCTTTCACTATCAATGGACAAAGATTGAAACCTTTCATTGAGCCACATGATCTTAGACTTGCCAATTCTACCATTTCGCTCCAACTTCTTGAACCTACTTTTAATGATACATCTTCATTTGAGTTTACACCTAGCTGAAGGCGTTAAACTTAGCAAACCTATCTTTGTATGTAGATGTTTTTATCTTTATTATTTTCACCTTTCCTTCATTAGGTGTCTACCTATGCATTTTTTTTTTTGAAACAAAAAGGAAAGCTATCGTGCAACGATAGCAATCCGGGAGAGTATTTTATTAATCACTATAAAAACATGATTACAGCATAGATCCCCACATATGTATGAGAGACCAACATACATTTACAATTTGCTCCACACATATTGGCCTCCCCTGAAACAAAAAATCATTTCTCGCTCTCCAAACACACCACATGACTACAGCAATATGACAAGGCAATTTATCATGCAACAAAAAGTTTTTCCATAGATCATCCCAAATGGGAAGGGGTTCCCTACAGACTCTTTTCCACATGGCATCAGTGATTCTGCATGAAGAAAAAATATGAATGGAACTATCGGCTGGCAAACCACATAGCAAGCAGGATTGTAACACAGCACCCAATCTTCTATGTTAGAGATCACTTGTCACCAATCCATCCCTCCTACATAGCGAAAGAAAAATATGGACTTTAATTGGGATCTTAAGTAACCACAGCTTTTTCCCTACCTCATCAACCTTCATTGAGTAAGAGTGCCTCATGATCTTTTCGTATGCTCTTGCAGGAGTGAAAATTCCCTCCCAGCTATATCTATCTTCAATACCAGGCAGCGACCTAAAAGCCATCAGATCTTGCTCTAGGCGAGTCTTTTCCTTCCATGTTCTTGTGCCTTCTCTGCTAGATTCACCCCCACCAATCCGCTAGGCCTCCTTCCCCTCAAACCAGAACTTGCAAACTGGATCCCCTTTATTCATGTCAGCCGCATAAGCTCTTGGATATACATCCTTCAGTTGACACAAAGAAGACCATTCCTCTTGCCAAAACTTAAAGTAGCGTCCATCCCCTAAAACAAGTTGAAACACTTGCCAGTTGTTCTTCATGGCTTGTATCACAGATCTCCAAAAAGGAGAAGGCTTAAGTGGTTGGAGACGGTTCAAAGAACTATGAGAGCTGCCATAGTTCTCTTTAATAAGATTCACCCAATTCTTATTCTCATCATTAAGCAATTTGATGGCCCATTTAAGCAACAAAGCATCATTGAACTCTTTAAGAGATTTTATTCCCATACCACCTTGATTTTTTGGCATACAAATACTATCCCACTTCATTGGCTGAAGAAATTTACCTTCATGATTGGCTCCCTTCCAGAAGAAGCATTTTCACATCACATCAATATGCTTCTAGATGGACTTAGGCGCTTTAAACATTGAGAAGAAAAAAACAGGGATGGAAGTTATCATCGAGTTCAAAAGAATAAGTTTGCCCCCCTTAGAGAGATATTTGTTGCTCCATCCTTGTAGCTTGATAGAGATTTTATCAAATAGAACATGCCAGTCGCTCTTCTTAAGTTTTGTACATTTTAGAGGCAAGCCTAAATATCTGATAGGGAGAGTTACCAGGGGGGTACCTAATATTGAGGAGATGGCCAATTGCTCATCATTAGTTAGTCCAAAACACACCAAAGAGGACTCCTCACCATTCAATTTCAAACCAGATATTTCCCCAAATATCTTTACCATATGGAGAAGTGCCTGTGCTTCTTGTTCATTCCCTTCTACAAAAAAAACTTTATCATCAGCATACTGCAAAATAGGAGCCAAGGCATTCCTGTTAGAGATGGAATATCCTCTGATGACACCAACCTCTAACAATCTGCAAGCATACCTCGCTAAAGTGTCAACCGCAAGGTTGAACACAAGTGGAGCAAGAGGGCATCCCTGCCTAACACCACATTGAGGTTGAATCCATGTCCCACAAGGCCTTCCATTAATCAAAGGTGAGTAAGAAGTAGTGGTGATGCACCTTTTCATCCATTGCAACCACAAAGGTGGAAACCCCCTTCTCTTGAATATTTCCCATAAGTATTGCCATGACAATGAGTCATTTGCCTTTTGGAAATCAACCTTCCATAGGAAGGCTTTACACTTTCTCCTGTGCCAACCCATCAACATCTCTTGTGCCATAATAAAGGACTCATGTAATGACCTGTTGGGGAGGAAAGCAGATTGCACTGGGAGAATGAGGTCTTGTAGAACCTTCCTTAATCTGTTAGCCAGAACCTTACCAATAAATATATGGAGTTAGATAAAGCGATTGGTCTAAACTCTGAGAAGTAGTTTGCACCTGGCTTTTTTGGGAGTAGAAAAAGATATGATCCGTTAATTTTGTCAAAGCCACTATTACCCCTCTCAAATTCCCCAACTACTTCCATCACCTCCCCCTTCAGCATAGTCCAAAATTCTTTGTAGAAGAAGACCTATATTCCGTCTGGACCCGGTGAACCTTCATTATTCAGATCATTCAGTGCTTCCCAGACCTCTTCTTCAGAGATGGGAGTCACCAAGCTACCAGCCTGCTGCATAGAGAGGCGGGGAAAAATTGACCCTACCATCTTCCACCCCCACCCTTCCAACTGCTTGAGAACTATCCCTGAAGTATCTAATGACAGCAGCTTTGATTTCAGGTATGGACGTAGTTTCCTACCGTCCACAACAATGGAGGAAATAAGATTGTATCTTCTTCATGCACTAGCTACCAAATGGAAAAATTTGGTATTGGCATCCCCCTCTTTGAGCCAAAGTTGTCATGAACGCTCACGCCAATCCATTTCTCTTTTTAAGTCTTCCTCAGCCACTATCTCCTGCCAGTTCTTCTTGTTCAGCAACTCCTGCTCAGTCAAATAGGTGGTCTCCTCCTTTGCATCCAGCTATTGTATTGTAGCCAAAGCTTCTATGCGTTTTTGGTTCCTAAGTATAGCCACTGTGGAGCCATATTCTTTTAGCATGGAACACAAAGATGCCAGTTTAACAGCCAATTTGACTATTGTAGTGCCTTCAGCCTTAATAGATCACCACCAGGACTCAATCATTTCACAGAATCCCTGCTCTCTAAGCCAAGACTTTCCAAGTTTAAAATAAGACCCAACATGTGTGTTGTCGCCACTGTCCCAAACCAGCAGCGTATGATCTGAAAATGGACGCTCCAAACCTACCACTAAGGATAAATGAAAATTTTCCAGTAGCTCTGCATTCTCGAAAAAGCTGTCTAGTTTGGAGCACAGACCGTTCCCACTTCTCCATGTAAAATCCACCCAATAGTGGGAAATTAATTCAACCCCAGTTCTTGTATTGTTAACTGAAATCTAAGAGAAGCATTGTCACATATGTCATGCATTTCACTTCTTAGCCTGACTTTCCACTCTGATCTTGTATCAGACTTGAAATCGTCCGCACAAAGATTTTATCTCCTCATTCCGACTTCCTTCTGTCATCTAGTCTAAGATAGTGAAAAGAAGAGCATGCATTTGCATCCACCCTACTCATACAATGAGGACATTGCATCATTTAAGCAAGGAGGGGTGTAAATGGCGAATCATTTACTGAAATGCAATTATAGACACACCTATAGTGTATATAGTATAGTATTGTCAAAAATACCAAAAAATTAAAAAAATTTGAAAATTCTGAAAGAAATTACAAAGTCAGAAATACAAAAAAATGAAAAAACATAAAAATTTCAAAAATACAATAAAGGACAACCTAATCTCTATGGTTAAAGGGAGAATTCCAAGATAGAAAATTTTTTAGGAGAGAAGTTTTGAAAAGAAATATAAGTATTTAATTATGATCTTATAGCTGAAAACAAAAATAGAATAAGTGTTTATAGACATTCAACCTTTGCTAGTTAGACTTTCCAGGCTGCTATAGCTTGATTCACTCAGGCTTTGTCTTGATACACTTTAAGCTTTGACAAGATAGACCACAATCTCTCCTAACTTAGGACATATTCTTGTACCTGAGTCACTAATATAGAATTTGCTGGTTTGCTTTGGCTTGAGTCTAAGTAACCTTGGTTTACATGACACAATGTCGAGAAAGACCTTATGAATTTGAAATTCAACCCTAGTGTTCATTAGGGAAGGTGAAGTCCTTACCTTTGCATGTAGGTGGACACTTTTTCCTAGTCTTTAGTCTTGTGTTTAGAAGAAGCTCTTTCCACCAAAAAAACTCACCCACCAAATAAGGTGTCCTCTACCAAATAAAGTTGTCGGAGTCATATTGATAGTTATTGAACAAAAAAAATAAAAAGTTTCAGAAAAAGAAATTCTTTGAAATAAGTCAAGTATGTTCTCCAAGTTGTGTAAATAATGTTCCACCAAATATTCTTTGAGCCACAATCACAATAAGAGTTGGGTTTGAGTCTTCCTCATTTTTGAGAGACTATCTGAAATCATGAGCTGAAACTAGAACCAACCTAGACATAAAAAGAAGTGAAACACCGAGATTGAGTTTTGAAATTCACCTAGTTAGGCCTGACGCATCACTAAGCACAACCACAACCTCTTAGCTTCTAAGTCTTGTAAAACCCTCTGAGTCCTGGAATTCGACTTAAGGTTTAAATATTAAGAGTACTTGTTGGTCGATAGATGGTTTATGTGATATCAGTCTTAAGTTTTGGTCAGTCTTCCTAAGCGATAGGATCTCACAATGTCCAGACATAAACACAGTTGGTTTATCAAAGGAAAAAATCTTTTAGCTTAAAGATCATCTCTAAACACTTAACTTTTTGAAGAAAAGAAAAGAAGAAAAATAGATATCTCATCACACTTACCTTGCTGATACCTAAACTACTTCGCACTTTAACGAGTTGTTTGCTAAGGGACTAGCAAAATCTAAGCATGGGAGTATGATGAGGTGTGGCTCATTATAGCTAAAATGCCCAAGTTAAACTAAAAATTAGGTTAAACACTTCCAAATTAACACCAAGAAATGGTTAAGCGTGAGAATTAACAGAAAAGACCTAAAACACCAAATCTGTGCTAAAAATGCATAATTAGATCATTTATTGAGATATTCTATTAAATAATGTAAAATGGTAACCCAATTACAAATTGAACACACAAATGAGCTCAAAACTTTAAATCAAAAGTGAAATTAACTTCTTAAATGTTCAATTAAGCTTCCATAAAAGCATGATTGCATTTGGACATCATTAGGGCCTTGCATATAGAGATTCACATTTAGGTCCTTCATATATCACCTTTTACTCATTGAAAAACTTCCAAGGATGCTCTTGTAAGCCATAGGGACCTATTTGTAACATCTTAGGGACGGCTCTGCATAGCATTCATACCACTTATGGGTTCTTCTACAAAATTCCTACCATTTCACCTGAGGGCTTTAGCTGCAAAAACACCATTACACCTGAGCCAACGATGCACCTCTTGGTGCACAGTTCACATGAAGAACTGGAGCCATCCTAGTCGTTCATCTCTTCCACCTCTCGATGTGCGGCTGCTCTCCAATGGAAGTTTCGCAAGAATTGTCACATGGTTTCACCCCCATCCGCAGATCTAATCTAACGGGTCCCCTTTGATTTAACTCTTCATGTGCTCTTCTCCTTTATCCCCTCCCATAGATGACATAATTGACTAATCTCATCAATGCTATGAGTGGAATCATTGCCTCGCCTACTTAAGGAGCTTCCCTCAGGCACGCGCACATTTGATCGACTCCCTCCTCCATGAGCCGATCCTTTCCTCCACACCTATAGCTCCCTCACTCCATTTCCTTAGTCTGTGGTGACAGTGTTGACTTGCCTTCCTCCTTTCAATCGCCACTAGCCACTGGCCGGTGGACTTTAGATACCTGCTTTAGCTACTAGTCTTCCGCCCTTTCGTCGTCATCAGCCGCCGGTGAGTGACCTTAGACATCTTCATCCCAATTAGATTAGATTTTAAATGCTTTCTAGGAGTACAATTAGCATAGTTTTACAGCTTTGTAGTTAATTGTAGTTTAGTGAGTGTAATTTAGAGTAGATTAGATAGAGAAATCACTGGTTTGATCATTAGTTAGGAGTAGATTAGCGTAGCATAGAATTCTAACGTTGATCAATTCATATCAGAGGAGATGAATCCATTTCGTCCATCTGATCACCGATCTTCCTCTCCATCTCACAAATTTCATGTTCTAAATTTCCCTCGAATTATTCGCAATCCACCTACTCATTAGAGTTAAATTCTCATCTCATTGCTTTCGAGATTTGAGATGAGAATTTACACTCAAAAACCATCTAGGGGTCTCCCATCCACTTCAGATTTTCCACAAAGACCCTTGATCTAAATTTAAAATGTAATCGGTTTGCTTGATCTATTTTTATTTTGGATTTCAAGGAAAGATCGCAAGAGATTGATCAAATTGGGTTTTGAAGGGTTTTTGATCAAGCGAATCCATATGTTTTGAAGTAGATCAGTCCATGGTTGTGAATCTAAGATGATTTTAATTATGAATTTTTCCTTAGATGATCCATGATTGAATTTGTCATGAGTTTGGATTTTATGGGTTTGAAAGTGTGGGAGAGTCAAGGAGAATCAACCTTGTTGATTTGAGGCTTTACCATGTATTTTCATGTGGAATTGTTGTTTTGGATTCTAATTTCCAACCTAAGGAAATTTTAGTATTCCTTAAGGTTCTTAGACAATTGGGATTCAAGTGGATTTAATTGACTGATTTGATCTCTTCCTTCATGCTCTCTATAGCATAAAGAAGGGGTTAGGTCAATATTCTTTCTCAGATTTAAAATGAATATTGTCATTTAAGAGTTTTCGATGAAGATTTTAATTCTTCCAATTGATTTTAAAGTGGGTTTGAATTCTTCTCAGATTTTAAGTGTTTACTAATGCAAGTGTGTTGAATCCCAAATGAGTACATTAAAGTGCTGCTTCTGCAGCTACATTTCCATGAGTTTTCCTATCCTAAATTTTGATACAAATTGGTGTTAGCTTAAAAATCATAATTTGATTTGGACATTTGCGATCCTAGACCAGATCTCACTAGATCTGATCTTGGATAATTTTTATGATTATTTGATGATCAGAACTACTGGAACTAAGGAAATGGCTGCACAGCAGCCTTCGAAATCAACTTAAGATGTCTTGAGCTGCTGCTGCAGTTACTGTATAATGTACACTAATATACCTATAACATAATTTAATTATATATATGCAATAAATAATTAATTTATTAGCTAAATTACTAAATTAAATTAAAATAAATTACTAAATTAATTTATAATTGAAATAATTTATATTTTATAGTTGTATTATATTATTTTAAGTATTTTTAGGGAGGTTAACTATATTTATATTGTATTATACTATTTATAACTAATTTATATATATAATAGCTTGAAATCACATATTTAAACGTATATAAATTAAAATAAAATGTCTAATATATAATAAAAATGTGTATTAAATATTTTATTATGTATATTAACTCTGTAATAAGTTAATTTGACAATTAACTAACTAATTTATACTGTAATTAGTAAATTAAACCTTAATTTAACTTGTATAAATGTCAATCCTTAGCTAATTTATTTACATAGTAAATATAATTACTTTTGTAAATAAACTATATAATTATATAGCCATATATAAGGGCTTTCTAAAAATATATTTTATTTAAAAATTGGAATAAATTATGGCCCTAAATCGAGGGCCAAAATCTTGATTTCACGCTTGCTCTGCACTTGATTCCAGTGCTGGAGCAGTGGCATAATAGTGCCACATCGTGAGTTGGTGAGATGACTCAGTGACTTAAATAGAATTTCTCATATGCTCCATTCAGTCGTCAAGCGCTGGGCGCCCAATAAACCTATTTACTCTATCTCCTCTATCCTATGAGCATGAAATTGAATTGGCATTTGGGTGTGATGCAGGCTGGGGGCTGTACACTGTGCTTGGGCCTAATTGAGCCCAATTATGAGTATAAAACGAGATTAAAGCGTCTAATTAAACAATTAGGGCGACGCTTAGTAGAGGTCTGGTCCCACCTGAGATGGTGCTGTGTATCCCTCGAAAAGGCTACATGCCAATTAAGAACATAATTTTTGATTAATTGAATAGTAATCAAGGATTAAACAAGAGGAGAGGGAGAGCTAAACAAGTGTTAAGGAGAAGAAGAAATTGACTAAGTAAAAGAAGAGGAGAGGAAGAAAAGAAGTAAAAGAGGCCTTATGCCTCTATGTGAGTTGTGTGTGCGTGTGCATATATGTAAGTATAATATATATATATGTATAGATAGTATATATGTATATATGTATACTGATAATGTATATAGTATATATGTAAGTAAGATATGTAATATATGTAACCATACATAGTATTGTTTGAGCTCTATTTTGTATATAAATAACATCATAGCTTTAGTGACATATGCATCCGTCACTGTAGATAGAATAAATGTCACTATAGATCCCTTTCTTACCTTAGCTTATGTATATAGTTTTTTTCTAAGGTTTTAACGACACTTATATTCATTATTGTAGGTACATTATATGTTACTGTAAATGTTTAGCATGTTAACTTATTTTAGTATAGTATATATTATTACTTATTATTGTACATATATCTAAGTATTATTATGATAAGTTGTAAATAAATAATATAAATTATTTAATTATAGTTTTTTATGCTTGTTTGTATATAATTGTTTTCAAGCATTGTAATTATTTTTAATTCATTCTTTTGTATATAATTGTTTTATTTTTTATTCTTTGATTCATTCTTGTATATAAAATAAATCTTTTTGGAATTAAAGAATATTATTAGACTTAGAGAGCGATGTATATCAATGATTGCCTCCTAATGAACGACCTGGAATAAACCAGTAAAAAGTAACTATATAAATAAAATTAATGCGACAATGGTTTGTATTCATGACAAATACTACAACAACGACATTTAAAACCCTTTTTTGTACGAACTAGGAGTTGTTGCATCAAAGTCATACCTAAACTTGTGAGCATCATTGTTGCTATTGAGAACCCATAGGACATTATCATCCAGTCTACAAGACCCTATGTCAAAGTGTTATGTTGAAGTTTGATCTTGGAGTTCCACCTACCAGATGTTTGTCCTAGAGTTTTTTTTTTTAAAATATTATTATGATTTCCAACTATGATATCTTTCTCTCATTTACTGCAATAGTGACCTTAAAAACATTTTATAAATGGATCACAAGGACAAGGAAAAGTTGGTACCTGATAGAAACCAACGGAGTTGGACCCTAAACATAAATTTAGGAAGCCAATGGATATTCCATTTAGAATTCCAAAGCCCATCACAATTCTTCTAACAAAAGGCTTTTGCTTAAAAAATTTCATCCGCAATGCAATATGAAGAGAGCATAAGGTAACCACTAGGTGCCAGCTTGTTAAAGTAGTTGCTGCACAATCGAAATTGGCATAAGAAATATTTATGCCCAACAATCTTATTAGGATTCAGAAGAAAATATTTTGTTGAACTTAAAAGAACAAGTTCCCAACAAATGAGGTTTAGATGATCAATAAAATTTGAATAACTCATCTAAAAAAAAATAAAATTTGAATAACTGCATTATAAACTCTTGGGGCAGCACCAAATATGCACTAACAAACACACCAACCCCCTGAAAGAAAAAGAAGACACTTCTGTTTGCTAGTGTTTATTGGATGGTGGAGTAGGGAGAGGAGGATACGAGGAGGGTGCTAAAATAATCATTGTCCATGATTGGGATCTTTTTCATGAAAGCAAAGGTTCTTGGATCATCAAAAAGCCACTTGTGATGTACCAAGAAGGTATTGGACACTAGTTCATACGTGATATGTATACATTTGAATAGCCAAAAATGTCTATTAATGCATGTTCTTAGTATCAAATTAGCATCATGCATTGTAAATATTGCATAACATGCATCATCAAGCATTTAGGTCAAATTATATAAATTGTATAGTAATTTCTTCTTTTTGGTGGCTAGGGATAGGGCAACTTTTAATCGAGGCCTTGGACTGAAGATCCAACCGTACAGATCGGATCAGGGCGACAATCGGAGTTCAACGACTCCAAGATCGCCCTAATCGGACTTCCGTAGCATCAGATAAAACCTGAGAAAAATCAAAGATCAAGGGCCAAGATGGTGTCAATCCGCACTTCAGATGACAAATCCGACTGCACGGATGGGTTTGGATTGATGATCGCAACCCAACGGCATGAAAATCGGTTCAATCCGACATCCGTGGCACCATCTACAACACATAGAAGATGGATGGCCAAGATGGCACCACGTGGCGCTATCCTAATCGCCCAACTAGCCCAAGGACCCACCGCTGCCCTCTCTCTCCTCAACCATGCATATGATCTCAGCCGTTGGATCAAGATCCAATGGCAGAGAGAGCTCACACCTAAATTCATGCGTGTGCCTCAAACACAGATGTACCGCATTGGGTGAAGGCACTACGCAAAGGCAAAGGCATGGATCGAGCCCCCGCGGGCCTCAAATTCGAGCATGGGGCATGGGTGGATTCAATTTAGCCGTCAGATGGCGATCGTGCAGGCGAGGAGTGGAGACGTCGTGCAGAGGTGCTTTGGATCACGTACGCGTGTGATGACGCGCTTCTGCACATGCTGTTACTCGCGCGTGCCCCAGACGTCTTTTAAGACGTCTGGGAGGTGGCCCAGACGTCATACCAGACGTCTGACCAGATGTCTGGGATCATTTCCAGACGTCTGGAAAATAGTATTTTTCTCACGAGAGATTTGTCTGCGCGCCTGTGCGCGCAGACCCGCGATTCCTCTCTCTCTCTCTTTTTCCCTCTCTCTCTGCGGCTGCAGACCTGCCGCGCACTCTCTCCCTCCTCCTCGCGCGGCCTTAAAAGGCCACGCCTCCCCTCCCGTCGTCTCCACCGTCCCCTTCCTCTTCTCCTTCCTGTGCGCGAGAGCGAGCGAGCGCGAGGGCGGCAGCGGCGGCTGCAGTGAGCGCGGAGGAGGTGCGGCGTGCGAGGGTGGAGCTCTGCCGTGAGGGCGAGCTCGCTGGAGCGGCTTGGCCGGTCGGCGGAGGGCGCAGGGGGCGTGGAACGACGCGGAGAGGGACCTGCTGCGGTCTGAGCAGCAGACGCGCGAGGTGCGACGCGGGCGGCATCGCGAGCGGAGGCCGAGTGGCACCGTGATTCTGGAAAAATTTCCAGAATCAGACGTCTGGGTTGATAGCCAGACGACGAGGGAGACGTCTGGAAGCTCATACAGACGTCTGAAAGGTGAGTATTCCGCTTTCTTCTTCCTTCCTATCAACTGACCGTACTGAGGGAGGGAGTTGGCTGTGCGCAGGCTCGCTGATTCGCCATCCTTTGCGAATCAGAAGTCTGGAAGTTGTACCAGACGGCGGGAGTGACTTCTAGACGTCCAGGGTGACCATCGGACGTCTAGGAGCTAGGCCAGACATCCCCGCAGACTTCTGGACGTCTGGGAAACCACGCTGAATAGGTAATTCTCTGATCCACTTTTTAAGACGTCTGGAAGAAGTTCCAGACGTCTGATTTTGCACAATATCGTCTTTTTCGACCCGTTTAGGGCCCGTTCGATCTCCGTTTTTCGCGATTCGAGTTGCGTTCTTTTCAGAATTAATTCCTCTACCCGTCTATAGTAGCTATACACTATTTTGAGACACTCCTTGTGTTTGATCCTTATGATATGACCTTGTTCAGTTGCAGTCTTGGGAGTCGCGGAGGCATGCGGGATTCCCGATCACGCCCCCATTACTCCCATTGTACCTGGTAGAGTGGCCTAAGTTATTATTAAAATCTATTAAAGTATGGAACCATAACTAGAATCTAGGATATTGCATGAATCCTAGGAATGAGAAATGTATGGAATGATAGCTCCTAGGTGTTGCATGAATCCTAGGGCTGGAAAACTAGTTGTATGCTAGATCCTAGGATGTGGCATGAATCCTAGGATGGAAAAACTAGTGGAATGTATAATACTGCAGTCTTGGAAAAAAAAATGGAAAGGAATATAAAGCTGCCTGTAAATTGAATTAACAGCTGCCTGTTACGAATAAAGAAACATGAATGAGATCATGGGTCGTAAGAACGTGAAACTGGAAAGTGACACCTGGATGTTTGAGTTAAAAGGATGGAACCCTACGGGGAATTAGGAGTGGAACTCCTGGAAAGGGAAAGGAATGGAACTGAGATGTAGTTTGTACTATCTCTTGGGTACGTAGTACCAAGGGAAGTACCTGTACCTGTTTAGTGCAGAGTGGGGCCAGCCACCCCAGGGACCCGGGGTTAGGATTGGCCGCTCTGTACCGACTTGCTGGCCCTCGTGTACATAGTACCGAGGAGAGCTACTAGTGTTAGGAGAGTACTAGCTACCCCACGGGCCCCGGGGTTCTGCTAGCCTCCTTCACCGACTTGTTAGGCCCACTAGGGCAAACCAGGGTAGTCAGGCGAGGGTGCGCGGACTGTGGAGGGCAAGGCCCCGGTTTGGTTACTGTGGAGGGGTTGGACCCTTGTTACTGAGAGGGCTCTGCCCTGTACTGGTTCCGTGCTGTGCTTTGGGCGCACCCGTTAACAGAAACAACTGACCGCGTGCCAGTACGGGTTAGCTACCTGTGCGTTTATCGCACGTGCCGTAGTCACCGTTACATCTGTCAGTGACCTTGGGGTGGTTGACTGAGGGTAGGATCACCATGGGGGACTCTCCCGGCCAGGAGAGCACCACGTGCTACTTCTACTTTTTGGAAAAGACTGCAATCAAGATCGTTCCCACGAGGAACATTCGAGATCAAGTAAAAGATCTGAGAAATAAATGAAATAGTGAGACAATTGAAAGATGTAAATAAAGAAAGTAATAGAACATAACAGCTACTGTACACTCTACTGTTGTCTTTAGTTTTAGTTGCCACTCTACTCAGCGTTTTGCTGACGTGTTACACTCGTTACCTTTTTCAGGACCAGGTGTTGAGCAGCCAGGGTCAGCGGTTGCAGAGGACGCTGGGCCGAGTAGGGTCCAGTAGAGTTTACCACAGTCTTTTGTACCTCTTTTGTTTCTGTTATAGTGAGTAGTTCTTGTTTCCGCTGTACTTTCTTTACCTGCAGTTCATGTTATATGATAAATGTTGTTCTACTGTTGTGGTGGTATCTACTGTAGTAGTTTCTTTCCTTACTGCTGTACTTTCTTACTGTTAGTTATATTCATGCTGAATGTGGTTTATTTTACTGCTCTATTGGTTACTTTCTTGTTGGACGACTAGGTCTTGGGATTAGTCGAGTCGGTCCGGTTCTCGTGTCTCGTAGGGACTCAGGAGTTGGGTCGTTACACATGCCATCGCATGCATAGGCACGCGATGAAGCGCGAGCACGATGCATTTAAGCCATGAGATCTTACGATCGAACGGCTAAGATGAAAAGAATGTGGGCATGTGTTGAAGCACAAGGAGAAGAAGAGGCCTACGACGCGGACGCACGTCACCCACGATCTGGGCTTTAGTAACGATTTTATCTGTCACTAAAGACCTGACATTAATGTTTTGATGTTAAAATGACCCATTTGCCCCCTCAAACCTCATCTATAAAAGGACCTACGCCCTCCACTTCTTCTTCATCCCTTCTTTCTCCTCTCTCCCTCTCCAAAGCTTTAAAGAAGCTTGTCCCAAACCCGGGATGCTCCTCTAGAGTCAAAATCAAAGTTTTCTCATCCCCGTTTCGGAAGTGGATCCCGCGACGATGACGGTGCCCTATCTCGCCCTTGGTTCTTCCTGCTTCGTTCTTCCTCTTCCGTCTTCGTCCTCCATCTTCTAGGCTTCGCTCCGTCTGGCTTGTCCTCCAAGCAACTGTCGAGGAGGATAACTTCTCTCCACCTTCCTTTTATCGCTTTCAAGAGTAGATCTTCCTGCTTTCTAGCTGTAATATTTTCCCGCTTTCTAGCTATCGAATTCCAACTTTCTAGTTGTAAAGACATTTTCCAAGCTAATTAAAGTGATTGTTATCTTTCTCTCTTAGTGTTTATATCGAGTTTCTTGTAATTATCCTGCTTTCTAAACAAAAATAACAAAAAATATATATATAACTGTGGATTTCAAATCGACATAGCCTTCTTGTGTTTGACCCAGAATTCTTTCGAGTTTCATTAAATTTATCTGTTGACAAATTTCTTCGCAAATCATACTACATCGACGAGTTTTCAAAACTCAATCCCATTTGCGATGATCATCCGATACAACATTTTGGCACCGTTGCCGGGGAAGCAACGATTCAACATTTTCTTCTCGCATTTCGTGCACTTTATTATTTTCTAACTGTTACGACCCAGTTTTCGAATTCCTACAAGACACGAGAATCGGACCGACTCGACTGATCCCAAGACCCAATCGTCCAACGAGAAAGTAACCAAAAAGCAGCAAAATAGACCACATTCACCATGCAAGCAACTAAAAGTAACAAAGTATAGCAGTAAAGAAGTAACTACTACAGCACACACCACTACAACAGTATAGAATTAAAAACAGGTATAGGAATATGAAGTTTACAATAAAAGAATACAAAGGTATAACAAAATACTCACTACTACAGAAAATGAGTACAATAAAAGTACAACTACTGGGCTTTACTAGGCCCAGCACCCTCGCAGCCGTAGGCGCTAGCTACTCAACACCTGGACCTGAAAAAGGTGATAAGTACGACACGTCAACGAAACGTTGAGTAGAGTGGAAACCAACTAACTAAGAGAAACAGTAAAGGTGGATAGGTAGCTGTTGTCTTCAATCTCTTTCTTTACTTGGTTTATTTATCAGGTCTTTTTCTTGATCTCGAATGTTCCTCATGAGAACGATCTTGATTGCAGTCTTTCCCGAAGAGTAGAAGTAGCACGTGGTGTTCTCCTGGCTAGGAGAATCCCCCGTGGTGATCCTACCCTCAGTTAACCACCCCAAGGTCACTGACAGACGTAACAGTGACTACGGCACACGTGATAAACGCACGGGTAGCTACCCTGCACTGGCACGGGGTCAGTCGTTTCCGTTAATGGGTGTGCCCAAACCACAGCATGGAACCAGTATAAGACATAGCCCTCTCAGTAACAGGAGTCTAGCCCCTCCACAGTCCGCGCACCCTCACCTGACTACCCTGGTTTGACCAGTGGGCCTAACAAGTCGGTGTAGGACGGCTAGCTGAACCCTGGGCCCTGTGGGGTGGCTAGCTCTCTTCCTACACTAGCATCTCTCCCCGATACTATGTATGCGAGGGCCAGAAAGTCGGTGCAAAGTGGCCAAACTCACCCCGGTCTCGACCTGAGGGCGGCAAGCTCCCCTCTACACTAAGAGGTAATATGTGCTCTCTTTGGTACCATGTACCCAAGTGACAACACACTTTCCCATTCACTTTTCCAGTTCTATTCTATTTATTTCCAGGAACTCTACTCCTAATTCCCCATAGGGTTCGTGATCATGTTCCTCAGGCCAAGCCATACTAGGTTTCATCATTCAGGTTTATTCGCATATAGCAGGTGTTTCCAACATTCAATCTTTCTTTTCCAATTTATATACAAGCAGCTCATATTTAATTTCAACTAATAGAAATTACATGTAGCAGTTACTAACAGTACTCTACATTTCACAGGCAGCTGTTATCCAATTACAGGCAATTATTATTCCATCTACTCATTCAAGACTGCATTTCAGGCATTTAATACAATCGTTCCAGCGTTTCTAGTCTTAGGATTCATGCCATACCCTAGGATCTATCATTCAATCTAGTTTTCAGGTCCTAGGATTCATGCCATACCCTAGGATCTATCATTCAATCTAGTTTTTTCTAGTCCTAGGATTTATGCCATATCCTAAGATCTATCATTTATTCCAGATATGCATTTATGTTTGTAATTAACTAAGGGAAGCCACTCTACTCGCAAAATCGGGAGTAATGGGGGCATGATCGGCAGGTCCACGTGCCTCAGCAACCCCCAAATCTACAACAGAACGTGGTCCTAACACAAGCATCAACCACAAGAAAACACTCAGAACATGATAAAAGCATTCCAATAAGTAGAGGAACTTATACGAAGAACGGAATCTAAAATGTGGAAATCGGACCTCGAACTGACTCTAAACGGGTCAATAATGATAATTCTGACCCAAATCAGATGTCTGGAACATCTTCCAGATGTCTTAAAAGGAGTCTAGATCCATCCCTCACTCTATGCTACTCCTCAGACGTCCAGAGATCCTGCTGAACCATCTGGACCTAGTTCCAGACGTCTGACCACCTCTCCAGACGTCTGAAGATGCTCTTCGCCATCTGGTGACTCGCCCAGACGTCTGAACCGCATGGGAGGGCATGTCCTACGCCTTCCCGAAGTGAAACCTGCACATGTACGCAAAAACTCTCAAACACGGCATGCAACAGAGCTTCGGCGGAACGGCCGCATGGCCGTACCCGCAAAAAGGGATGTATATGCGCAGTATGTACCTCTCATTCGTCTGGAGCCTCCTCCAGATGTCGTCCGTGTCATCTAGATGTAGGTCCATACGTCTGATTCTAGGAAAAATCCCAGAATCAGAAGCTCCTTCATCTTCTTCCTACTACGTGCAGCCGTGCCACGCTCATCCGCCCACTGCTCTAGCTGCAGCAGCGTCAGGGAGGACTTCCCCGACACAACACTCCGCCCCGCGCACGCCTGACCGGCCTCTAACTACTCCGGCGAGCTCTCTCTCTCACGGCTTGCGTGCTCTCCTCTCTTCCCTTCTCTCACTGCCCTTCTCCTCTTCGCCGCAGCACTCTGCTGCAGCTGCTGCTCACTCTCACTCTCACTCTTGTGCTGGAGGAAGGAGGAGACCGATGGGGTGGGGTGGCGTGAGGGAGAGGGGAGAGGAGTATTTGTAGGCATGAGGGGGAAAAGGTCCTGCAGTCAACGAGGGGAGAGAAAGAGAAGAAGGCGGCTGGGGTTCAGTCTGCACGTGGCACGCGCGTAGACTCGCGGTCGTACGCACGCAAAAATTAATTTCCAGACATCTGGGAAGGTGTCCAGACGTCTAGCCAGACGTCTGGTCCAACTCCCAGGCGTCTTAAAAGGGTTTTGGTAGCATGAGTCTTAACACTAACTTGCTTTTATTTCTCTTCTATTGTTTTGCAGGTACCTCAGTAAGGAATCTTCAAGCGGTAGAAATGAGTAAAGTGCAGTTGGAGACAATTGTAAGTGTTCCCCATTCTTACCCCCTCCATAGATTTCATTCCATAACCTTAATTCAAACCCTAATTAACCTAGGTGTTTGCATAAACCATAGGATTAGTTTGGATGCTTTGATTTTCACCCCACTCATCTCACCTTCATAAAAAAATAAAAAAACAAAAAGATACCTCTTGTGGGATAAATCAACATACACATTGCATACACCCACATTCAAGGCACATAACCTAACTTGATTTTTATCTAATCAATCGGGATTCTGACCTGTGGAACCGGTACACGCAAATCAACACATAAGAGAGTAGAAATTAGTCTAGGTTAATCATCTTGTGTGCCTAACTCAGTGGTGCATTTCGGCCAATCGTTTGAGTTGTTTGGGCCGTACTACTTCATTTTAAAATCAACTCATCAAGTAACTTCCCTTTAGGGTTTACAATTTAGGTCAATACCAGACACTCCACGTTACTTTTGATTTCAAAAGGAAAATATCTTCACCTATGTTTGAACATCTGGTTTGCCTCTTGAACTTGATTGAATATACCTAATTCTAAACCCTAAAAGCTACTTAAGCAAGATTTGAACCTTAAAATCCACTCATCCAAATAATCTTTCTTGAAAGCCCTGGTTGTGCATGCACTCACACATATTCAATCGATCATTAAGGACACAACCTATTTTAAGGGCCTACCACATTTCATAAGCATTACAATCCTAAGCCTAAGTTAAAATTTATTAGACATTGGCCTTAAGGACTTATTCGCTCTTCGAGGCACAGATTGAGATTATTCACGATTAACCTATTTGTACTAGTAAATCTGCTGTTTGGCTAGGGGAGTAGAATCAAACGATCGCGGCTGGGGGTTACACTAGGAACCGGAGGTGCAATTCGAAGGAAGAACCTTCTCCCCAGTCCCTCCGTCTAACTGGTTGGATTGACTAGATACAAGTAGAGTAAATCATCTATAATCTTAAGATGGATTCTGAGAGTCTGTAGATCCTTAGGCTATCCAACTTAAGGACATGCTTGTTTTGTTGTGCTGCAGGATTCTTATCCCCAGTCCTTCCGACCTCTTCCTAGTTTATGCTTGGAAGGAGGTCATTGAATCCCTACTTGGAAGGACCATTATAGTATTCTAGGAGGCGTAGATTGAATTGTGGCCAAATTGAACCCATGGCCGATCAACAACCTCCTCTGCCTCAGAATCAACAAGAGATGTTTCAAAGGCAGCTGGAACAAATGCAGAGAATGCAAGAATGGTTCCAGAGAGTGCAGGGCGCTCAACCCTTGAAGGATTTTTATGATCCTTCAAATTACGAGGAACGTCCCGACGTCCAGATTCCATTCGGAGACATTGAAATCAAGCCCTAAGTGTTAAGTCTGATCAAACATTTCTATGGGCTTGGCTTTAAAGACTCGTTTCAGCATTTGAAGGACTTGACTACTTTGGTCCAAACCAACAAAGTGCGAAACGTGAATGAAGAGCAGATGATCGTGAGGCTCTTTCCCCACTCTCTTAGGGATAAGGCTGCTCATTGGTATAGAATTATAGGAAGGCCGATAGCAACATGGAATGATCTAAAATCAGCTTTCCTAAAGAAATTCTTCCCAATCGGGCGTACCAATGCATTGAATCGGGCGATTACTACTTTCGCCCAGCAGCCGGGGGAGCAATTTCATGCTGCCTGGGAACACTTCCAAGACTTATTGCAGAAGTGTCCACACCACAAGGTGCCGAAATGGCAACTCATGCAAATCTTTTACCATGGGTTGACTGAGCAACTCAGAAATCATGTGGATGCTTCTTGCGAAGGCAATTTCCTTAACAAAGACGCAGATAGTGCACATGATTTGTTTGAGAAAATGACTGAAAATTCAATCAATCATGCCTCCATGGATACTTTTAACTGGTCCTAACAACCCAAATCGAATGTTAATAAGGTCCACGACTCTCATTCATTCGATATGGAGCTGATTTGTAATAAACTGGATAAGGTGGATGTGGTTACCAAAATGATGGAGTGGATGGTTGGAAACTCTATGAAAAATTCTCGATCCACTCAATTCCAGAATTTCGGATTCCATTCTTCGCAAGCTCCTTCTGAACAGGAGTTTGTGAATCAATTGGATGAGGCTCAGCATGTGAGCCAGCATTATTCGGAACCCCATGGGTTCCAAACTAGGGCCTTTGATCCCAATTTCTCTGATCTCACCCTATGAGAATGTCTATGCTGTACAAGAGAATGTGAGGTCCAACCCGTATTCCAATGCTTATAATCCTGGTTGGAGGAACCACCCTAACTTCTCCTGAAAAGACCTGGGGTAGCAAACCCCATTCCGACCCAGCAATTATGTTCCTCAAAGACCAATGGGTCAGGATCACGTTTATACTCAGCTGCCCCCAAATCAGGTCAATCAACCAGCTTGGAATGCCCATCAACCTATAGGGCAAGCTGATTTGAACCATCAGATGGTAGAGATGCAAAGATCTATGCTTTAGCTCATGTAGCAAATGAAAACCTCGTTGGACAACTTGCAAACTGGGTTCCTTGCTAATTCCCATCAACCCAGATCTCTGCCATCTCAACCCATACCCAACCGGCGTAATATGTAGAATCCGAGCAATCAAGCCCAAGGGTACGGGAATCAGAGGGACCCACATGCACATGCTCAGGTGGTTGAGCAGGGTCCTTCCTCTTCTGCTTTTTCATCAAATCCGAGGTTTCTGGCTAATAAAGCCCCTCCAATCTTTCCTAACCCTCCCCAAGACCCAAACCCGTATGCATCTACTAACTATGTTACCTTGAGGAGTAGAAGGCAAACCCAGGACCCACAACTACCTTGTTCTTATCTACAAAATTTTGGAGAGCCTAAGGAGAGAAAGGAGAACTCTGAAGAAGAAGTCAAGGCTCAGGAACTTGATTCCAAAGATCTGACTCATGTTTCTTTTCTTGAGGCCTTGATTAAACCTAGGAAGAAGCCTGTTGATACTAACGAGGAGCTCTTGAATACATTCAAGAATGTCAAAATCAATATCTCGCTCCTCGACGCTATCAAACACATACCGGCTTACGCTAAATTTTTAAAGGATTTATGCACATAGAAGCGTAAGTTGAGGGAATCTGTTCCGAGGAAGGTGGTACTCTTCGAGCAGGCTAGTTCTGTTATCTTGCATCACCTTCCTCCAAAAAAAAGAGATCTAGGTGCCCCTTTGATTTCTTGTGTCATTGGAGATTACACCTTTGATAGGGCACTTCCGAATATAGGTGCATCCATTAACCTAATTCTGACTTCTCTTTACGAGAAGTTCAGATTAGGTGAACTTCGGCCAACCTCAGCAACGCTACAGTTAGTGGACCGTTCGGTCACAAATCCGAGAGGCATTATTGAGGATGTTATTAAGGTTAAGGACTTCTATTTTCCTATAGATTTCCTTGTCCTTGACATGGATGTACCTGAGAATTTAAAGAACACGCCCATCATTCTAGGACATCCGTTCCTGGCTACCGCTAAGGCCAATATCAACTATGAGAGAGGTAGCATGGAAATTGCCTTTAGGGATCAAAAATTGAAATTGAATATTTTTAAGGCGATTAACAAATTTGAGGATTGTGGATTTATAGAGGAGCTTGAGGAAGATAACGTGAATATTGAGACATGTATGGCCATTTCTGCAATTGAGAGTTCCTCCTATCTTGATGAATCCGACCTGCAACCCTCTGTGGCAAACCCACCACATTCTGAAGAAGTTATTGATTTTGTTCACTTTCAACCTCTTTCTCTTGACGAATCTACATCAGCATCATCCTTACCTTCCATCCTAAACCTGCCCCAGCTCAAACTAAAACCATTGCGTGAGAGTTTGAAATATCAGTTTTTGGGACCTCAAAAGATGCTCCCTGTGATTATCAGTGGAAGATTAACTAAAGAGTAGGAGATTAAATTGATCAAGGTCTTAAAGAACACAAGGAGGTAATTGGTTGGACCATCCATGATCTTAGGGAGATCGAGCCATCTTACTACAATCACAGAATATTCATGGAAGATGGATCCCACCCTTCTCGCTAGATGCAGAGGAGATTAAACCCTAATATGCAAGAAGTGGTCAAGAAGGAAATAATTAAGTGGCTCAACACAGGAATCATTTATCCAATCTCAGATAGTCCTTGGGTAAGTCCTGGGCAAATTGTTCCCAAGAAAGTCAGGATTACCATTGTGACTAATGAGAAAGGAGAATCTGTCACAACTCATTCAGCTTCCTCTTGGAGGGTCTCTATCAATTACAGGAAGCTGAACATAGCCACAAAAAAAGATCATTTCCCTTTGCCCTTCATTGATCAAATCCATGAAAGACTAGCTGGGCAAAAGTACTTCTGTTTCCTAGACGGTTACTCGGGATACAATCAAGTCCCTATCCATCTCGAGGATCAGGAAAAAATGACTTTCACCTGTCCCTACAGAACCTTTGCTTTCCGTGGAATGCCATTTGGCTTATGCAATGCACCTGTGACTTTTCAAAGGTGTATGCTAGCTATATTCTCTGACATAGTGGGAGAGTTTACGGAAGTCTTCATGGACGATTTCTCTATTTTCGGAGAATCGTTTGATTCTTGCCTGGCTAACCTTGAAATGATCCTTAAAAGATGCATCAAAATAAGATTGGTCCTTAGCTGGGAAAAGAGTCATTTTATGACACAAGAAGGCATCGTCTTGGGCCATGTAATCTTTGAACGGGGAATTGAAGTTGACAAAGCTAACGTTGATGCAATCTCCAAACTTCCTCCTCCCACATCTGTCAAACAAATTCAATCATTTCTTGGTTATGAGCGATTCTTTAGGAGATTCATCAAGGACTTCTCTAAGGTTGCTCGCCCTCTGAGCAACCTTCTCGCCAAAGATACACCATTTGATTTCAATGAATCATGGCGTAAGGCATTCGATTTTTTTAAAACGGTAGTCACTTATGCGCCAGTGTTGCAACCACTAGTCTGGACAACCCCATTTGAGATCATGATCGACGCTTCTGATTATGCGGTCGAGGCTGTTTTGGGTCAAAAGATTGACAGGAAGCCCTCTGTCATCTACTACGCTAGCAAAACTCTGGACAAGGCCCAGAGGAATAACACTGTTACTGAGAATGAATTGCTACCTGTAGTATTTGCTTTGGAGAAATTCAGGGCTTATGTCTTAGGGTCACACGTCATAATTTACACTGACCACTCAGCCTTGAGACATCTCTTGCCAAAAAGGATGCCAAACCCCGACTTATCCAATGGATTCATCTGCTTCAAGAATTTGATCTTGAAATCAAAGATAAATTTAGGGCATAGAATGTGGTAGCGAATCATCTTTCAAGACTTCTAAGTGATTCTTCTCATCTAGATATTCCGATTGTTGATACATTTTCGAACAAAACTATTCTTACAGTATCTAGTGTCCAAACTTCGTGGTTTGCAAACTTAGTAAACTATTTGTCCATTGGCCAAATCCCCCAGGATTGGACCAAGCAACAATGAGATAGACTCAAATCGACCAAATATTACTTCTTGGAGGACCCTGAACATTATCGCATTGGCTTTGATCAGATTATTCTCCGATGTGTTTCGGAGAATGAATTTCAAAGTATACTTGAGTTCTGCCATGCATCTGCGTGTGGTGGACATTTCTCCAGGGAAAAGACGGCTGCAAAAATTTTGCAATCTGAATTCTATTGGCCATCTTTATTCAAGGATGCCTAGGAATTCTTGAGGTTGTGTTCCCGATGCCAGGCACTTGGGAGCATAACCAAGAGAGATATGATGCCTCTAAACCTGATTCTTCCTGTCGAAATCTTTGACATTTGGGGCATCGATTTCGTGGGACCATTCCTCCCTTCATTTGGACACTAGTACATTCTCGTCGCTATTGATTATGTGTCCAAGTGGATTGAGGCTATTTCCACCCGAACTAATGACCACAAGGTGGTCATCGATTTCGTCATGATCTTCAGTCGGTTCGGGATTCCGAGGGCCATCATCAGCGATGGTGGTACTCATTTCACTAATGCCCAGTTTCGTAGTTTACTAGAAAAATACGGCGTAAATCACAAAATCTCCACGCCTTACCACCCCCAGACAAATGGACAGGCCGAGATCTCCAATCGAGAGATCAAGAATATTTTACAGAAAATGGTTGGATTTGATCGTAAGGATTGGACTCAAAAGCTTGAGGATGCTCTTTGGGCCTACCATACGACATACAAAATGCCTATCGGCATGTCACCGTTTCATCTGGTGTATGGAAAGGCGTGCCATTTACCCATAGAGATTGAACATCAGGCATTCTGGGCTATCATGTAGTGTAATTTGGATTTGAGTTTAGTTGGAAAGACCAGAAAACTCCAACTATCTGAGTTGGAGGAGCTTAGAAACAACGTGTACAACAATGCCAAGATCTATAAGGCTTGGACCAAATCTCTTCATGACCAATTGATATCCCGCAAGAGCTTTGAGTTGAACTAGAAGGTCTGGCTCTTTGATTCTCGACTTAAGCTCTTTCCCGGTAAACTTAGGTCAAAATGGAACGGCCCGTTCATCGTCGATCAGATATTTCCAAATGGGGTTATTCAGATCTCTGACCCAAGGATGGGTAATTCTTTTAAAATCAACGGTCAACGTCTGAAGCCTTTTGTTGACCATATTGTTCTAGAACCCGTCTCAAACATGGTTGCTCTAATCATATCGTGATTTCTTTCATTGGACTTCTCCTAGCTGATGGCATTAAACTCAACATTTGTACAGTTTGACTCAGAGCTGACCCGAGCATCATATACAGGTGATATCTTCTTCATTCTACCCTGCTTCTCATGCATTTTATTTCCAATGAGGACATTGCATCAGCTAGGCATGGAGGGGTGGATTCATTTCTGAATCATTTTGTCAACTCTATGGAATTCTTGTAAATTCTACTTTTTTTTTCTTTATTAAAAAAAATGAAAAAAAATTGAATTAAGAAAGAATAATTAGGCATTAGGATTTTTCAACCTTCGTGAATAAGACAGTAAGATCAAAATACTTAGACCCTTTAGTTCTTCGGGCTTAATCAGCCCGGGTGTCCACTAAAATGTGGATTTGTTTATCGAGTCATCGCCATTCTGAATTTACTTCAATTTTGTTAAATAAGTTGGGGTAATAAGTACACGACTTATCAACCCACCCTCTGATTTAAGGGGATTTTAAGTCTAAGCATCTACACACTTTGCACTGACTCTCTTTTTGATGGTTTTTATGGAACTTGGTTAGCTAATTAACCTTCTACGCTGGTATGACTGGCAAGTTATTATGGGTAACAACCCATTGGTAGGTTTCCCAAAGCCCAGTCACACGACCATTCTTTTCCTGCTGCCTTTAGGTAAATCTTAGATCAGGGAAGCCACCTACTTAAAGAAAGAAAAGTGAAAAGAAAAAAGAAGAAAAAAAAGAGAGAAAAGAAAAGAAACAAAAAAGAAATAAGCCACACTTCATTACACGAGTATGGTTGGCAAGTTTTCTTGGGTAATAGCCCATTGGTAGGTTGTCCAGAACCCAGCTCAAGAAATGCACGTATAATTCAAAAGCACTTAGGAAGAAGTGGAGAAGTAGAATAAGTCTGGGAGATATACACTCGGATCACCCTTGTGTTGACCCCATAAAAATAAAAGTAGGGAGAAAACTACCGGTCGAATAGATACACCTTTAGGCAGAATTTCTTTTCAAGGTCACCTAGGGGCATAGAAACCTGAAGTTTGTTCTAATCGTTTATCAGTGAGTCTATCACATTTCACACAATGATGCTTAGAACTTAGGGTTCTCTTCGAGTCTTGGGTGCGTTGAGTGGCCATAGAAAGTTGCTTCGAAACCCTAAACTCAAAAATCCAAAAAAATTAGAAAAGAAGAAAAGAAGAAAAAGATCCTTCTTTGAATAAGGTGAGGGCTTGAGGGGGTTTATATTTTGGTAGACACCCAGGTGCTATTATGTCTCTATAGTTCAGGTCATAGTTGAAATTCATAAGTGTTGAAAAATAACTATTGCCCAAGAGATCAAACCTAATTCTTTTATAAATATCATATAGTTTTTGCTAGGGACTAGCAAAAGATAGGCATGGGGGTGTGATGTGCATACATCTGAATAGCCAAAAATGTCTGTTAATGCAAGTTCTTAGTATCAAATTAGCATCATGGATTGTAAATATTACATAACATGCATCATCAAGCATTTAGGTCAAATTGTACAAATCGTATAGTAATTTCTTCTTTTTGGTGGCCAGGGATAGGGCGACTTTTAATCGGGACCTCGGACTGAAGATCCAACCATACGAATCAGATCAAGGCGACGATCGGAGTTCAACAACTCCAAGATCTCCTTGTCGGACTTCCGTAACATCAGATATAACCTGAGGAAAATTAGAGATAAAGGGCCAAGATGGTGTCAATCTGCACTTAAGATGACAAATCCGACCCCACGGATGGGTTCAGATCGATGATTGCAGCCCAAAGACCCAAAAATCAATTCAATTCGACATCCATGGCACCATCTACAACACATAGAAGATGGATGGCCAAGATGGCACCACATAGCACCATCCCAGCTGCCCAATCGGCCTAAGGACCCACTACTGCCCTCTCTAACCTCAACTGCACAGACGATCTCAACCGTTGGATCAAGATCCAAGGCTGAGAGAGCTCACACCTAAATTCATGCGGTGCCTCAAATGCAGACGTAGTGCATTGGGCGAAGGCGCTATGCAAAGGCAGAGGCGCGCGATCGAGCCCCCATGAGCCTCAAATTCGAGCATGGGGCGTGGGTGGATTTAATTCAGTCGTTAGATGGTGATCGTGCGGGCAAGGAGCAGAGACATGGCGTGTGGAGATGCTTTGGATCACGTACATGAGTGATGATGCACTTTTACACGCGCCATCGCACGCACAGACACGCGATGAATCATAGGTGGGGTGCATTTAAGCCATCTGATCTTACGATCCCAGCTTTGGATTTCAAATTGACGTAGCCTCCCTATCGTTCGACCCGAATTTCTTTTGAGTTTTAGTAAATTTATTGTTAACGGATTTCTTCGCAAATCATACTACATCGACAAGTTTTCAAAACTCAATCCCATTTGTGAAAATCATCCGATACAACAATACGTAACTGGTATCTAAGTCATTGATGAGGCATGTTTCGCAAATTAAAATTAGGGTTTGGAGAACCCGTCGTCGTAGTTTGCAAAATGCATCTATCAAATACAATTTATATCCAAAACTCCAAGGGAGTCCTGGGTCGAACACAGGGATGTGACATTTACTTTAGTTGAAAACCATGCTTTGTTTTGTTAATATTTGGTATTTTGAAGTTTCGTTATTTTTTTTGTTTTTGAAATAAAAAGACAAGCAAGGCAAGTTCACAAAATGAGATGGAACACAACTATGATATATTACGCAAATGTTTGTTACAACAATCTATGAGAGCATAAAAGAGACAAAGGTGAGAGAAAATCTCTCGAATTGGCTATTCGACGAGATGATGGCTCCTGGCGAAAGCTCAGATGAAGGAGGTGTGGTGCAGGACAATGGAGGTGAGATGCAAGAGGATGTCGGGTAGAGGAATGCTTCACCGAGGCTCTGGAATGGAGGCGAGTCGGAGGTAATCTTCTACCAGAATGGAGGTGGGAGGATGGCTCCAAGGCAACCTATGAAGGTGGTGGGATGAAGGATGAATATTTGGTGGAAAGTAGCATCATTATACTAATAGGAGGCCTTTGGAGCTTGAGAGTAAGCTCTAATGGAGCTTTGGTAGGCTACTAGAGCTTAGAAGTAGGTGAGAGTAGAGTAGGTAGAGATGAAGAGGAATGAGGGGTGTAGGAGTGTTTATATAGTGGTGGAATGGAGGTGGTTTGCATGAATGGGCCTTTAGTGACATTTAATACATCGCTAAAGACCTGCCAAAGATGTCACTAAAGCATCCACGCACCTTGGCTGGTACTTGGAAGCTCGACTGGAGTTGGCGTAGGAGGTGGTGATCATTAGCCGTTGGATCAGGCGTGGATGACTATGATCGTGAGAACAGAATGTGCGCTCGCCCACGTTTGAAATCCGCACCACTGGCACGTGCATTGGTAGCCGTTGGATGAAGCATCGCACGTCCAAGACTCATCCGCAGATCACGTGCACCTTTATTTCAATCGCGTGCCTCACACGATTGCGAGGATTGGACGGCAGGCGTAGCTCCTGGTTGTCTTAAATGCACGCCCCAGATGGTGTGCGTGGGGTCTGGCGTGTGTCCACGCATTGGTGGGCGATGTCAAATCGAGCGTGAAGAGTCTCAGCCGCTCGATCAAGATCTAGCTGCCCTATTTCATCCGACACTATAGCAGGCACGGTGGATTGCAGCTCGAACTCGCGCTCGCAAACTCTTCACCATTGCACCAAAGTGACGCTTTGTCGAGTGGAGGGTGGTGCAGTCGCATGCGCCTGGACTGTTGGATGAAGATCTAATGGTTGAGGTGAATCCTTGCTTGAGGTCGGGTGCGATGGCTCAGGTGGGGCCGGCCTGGATGGCTCCACATGGCACCGTCTGGGCCGTCCGTCTTCATCTTCTTGTAGAGGGTGCTACAGAGCTCTGATCGGGGTGATTTTTGAGTTGATGGACTACGATATTCACTCCAGATTCATCCGTACAGTCGAATTCTTCATCCGAAGCCTATAAAGATGTCACACTACCTCCTGGCCATATAAAATGGAAGAATTAATGTACATAATACACAACTATCCTAAATGCCATGCAATGGATGTTATGTAGTATTTATAACATGATATGCAATGCTAAGCCTAGGAACTATCATAAATAAGCATTTTATCATGAATTCATATGTGTTTATCATACTCCCATGCGTACATTTTGCTAGTCCCTAGCAAACCTAAATGCTATGTACAAGAGTAGAATTAGGATTTGATTACTTAAGCAAAATTTGTCGATTGCTTTAGAAAATCTCAACTCCAAAACCTAATTACAAAAGCTCAATAGTGCCCGCATGTCTACCAAAATGCAGATCGCCCAAGCCCTCGCCTTATTTGAAAAGAGAAGATACATAATTTTTTTGTTTTTCTTCTTTCTAATTTTTTTGTACTTTTGAAGTTTGAGAGTTTCGTGATAACTTTTTACGGCTACCTGACTTGCACAAGACTCGAAAAGGACTCTAAGTGCTAAGCATCTAGTGAAAAGAGTGAAAGGCTCACTAGGCAGCTGTTAAAATGAACTTCGAGTTTCTACGACCCAAGCTAACCTTGCCTAAAGGTTTCTCTTTTCAAATGGTAGCTTTCTCCCTACTTCTTTTATTTATGGGGTCAACACAAGGGTAAACCCAGTGTATATCTCCTCGATTTATTCTACTTCTCCACTTCTTCACTAAGTGTTTTGGGAATTATTATGCATTTTTGTGAGCTGGGCTCTGGACAACCAGCTAATGGGTTGTTACACACAGCAACTTGCCAGCCATACTCGTGCGGTGAAGTGTGGTTTTATTTGTTTATTATTATTTTTTTATTTTCTCCTTTTTCTTTTTTTTTGAAGTAGGTGGCTTCCATGATCTAAGATTTACCTAAAGGCAATACGAAGAAAATGATCTTGTGGCTGGGCTCTGGACAACCGACCGATGAGCTATTACCACCAACAACTTACCAGTCATACTGACCTAGACAATTCGTTAGCTACCCAATTTTTGAAGAAACCACCAAAAAGTGAGTCAGTGCAAAATGTGTGTAGATGCTTAGGCTTAAAGTCCCCTCAAATCAAAGGGCGGGTTGATAAGTCATATACTTATCAGCCTAATTTATTGAGTAATTTAAAATAGAATTACTTGGCGAGGACTTGAGAATAAATCCACATTCGAGTGGACACCCGGGCTAATTAAGCCCGAAGATTTCTAATGTTGGTAACTCCTAATGCCTAAGTTCTCGTCTCCTAATTCTCTCTATTTTTTTTTTTTTTGGAAACAGGAAATTACTGTTATGGCTGACAAAAGGATTCATAAGATATATCCACCCCCCCATGCTTAGCTTATGTAATATCCTCATTGTTAAAAATGAAAGCATGCAGGAGAGTAGAAGTGGGAGAATAGCACCTGGTTTCGGTGAGATTCTGGTCAGCTCAGAATAGTCTTTACACGAGCTGAGTTTAGTGCCTTCAGCTAGGCGATGATCAGCCCACGGTGGTTAAGGCAAGGTAAGAGCAACCTTGTCCAAGATAGGTTCAGGAAGCACATGGTCAAAAAAGGGTTTGTGATGCTGTCCGTTGACCTTGAATGAATTACCTGTCTTTGGGTCAAAGATTTTGATGGCCCCGTTAGGGAAAATCTACTCAATAACGAACAGGTCGTCCTGCTTAGACCTAAGCTTATCGAGGAAGAGCTTTAGTCTAGAATCGAAAAGCCAGACCTTCTGGTTCGGCTCAAAGCTCTTACGTGAAATCATCTGGTCATGGAGAGCTTTTGTCCTTGCTTTATAGATTCTGGTATTTTCATAAGCATCATTTCTAAGCTCCTCCAACTCAAATAGTTGGAGTGTCCTAGTCTTCCCGACCAATTCTAGGTCAAAATTACATTTTTAGATGGACCAAAATGCCTAGTGTTCTAGCTCTACGAGTAAGTGACATGCCTTACCAAATACTAGATGGAACGGAGACATAATGATAGGCATTTTGTATGCCGTATGGTACGCCTAAATAGCATCATCTAGGTTTGTGTCCAATCCTTCCTATCTGGCCTTACTATTTTCTGTAAAATGTTTTTGATCTCTCAATTGGAAACCTCAGCCTGTCCGTTCGTTTGAGGGTGGTAGGGTGTAGAAATCCGATGATTCACCCCATATTTTCTCAATAAATTTCGAAACCATCATTGATAATCTCCCGAGGAATCCCGAACCTACTGAAGATATTCATCTTCACAAAATTGATGACCACATTGTGGTCATTGGTCTAGGTGAGGATTGCCTCAATCCATTTGGACACGTAATCAACAACTTGTCAAGCGTGTTTCGTGTGTTAGAAATTGGGGTTACAAATAACCCGTCGTCGTAGTTGCAAAACACATCGATTAGATAAAATTTATACTGAAACTCCAAGGGAGTCCCAGGTCAAACATAGGGAGGCAACGTTTACTTTACGTGAAAATCGTGCTTCGATTCGTTTCCTTTTGGTATTTTAGGGTTTTGTTATTTTTTTGTTCTTTTGAAATAAAAGACAAGCAAATGAATTACAAGATAGAAATGTGCAACAAATCTGATATATATTACTTCCAATGTCAATTACAACAAACTATAAAAGCATAAAAAGAGAGGGAGGTGAGAGGAAATCTCTCGAATCGACTATTCGGTGAGACAACGGCACCTAGCGGAAGCTTGGACGAAGGAGGTAAGGAGCGGGACGATGGAGGTGAGATGTAGGAGGACGTCGTGTTGAGGAAAGCTTTGGCGTGGCTCTGGAATGGAGGTGAGAAGACGGAGATGATCTGCTACTGAAATGGAGGTAGGAGGATGGCTCCAAGGTGACCTACGAAGGGGGATGGGAAGTTGGAGGAGTATTTGGTGGGGCAGAAGTTCGCAACACTAATAGGCACCTTGGGAGCATGAGAACAAGCTCTAATGGAGCATTGGTAGGCTTGCTAGAGCTTGAGAGTAGGTGGGAGTAGAGTAAGTAGAGATGGCTTGGAAGAGAGGGGGTGTATGTCCTTTTATAATAGAGGAGAAGAGGCAAAAATAGGTATAAGACCATTAGTGACATCCAAGACATCGCTGGAAGTGTCGCTCTAGGCAGCTCATGCCCGCTCACACCCAAAGATGGCTTTGCTGGTGCGTGAAGAATTAGTGATGGCTGTAAGCGTCGCTATAAGTCCATCTCATGCGTCACTGTAGATCCAGCTTACGCATAGCTGGCACTGCACTTACCCGCCTTGCCCTGCATGTGTGCCCATGCGCTAGCGCTGCGCTGTGCGCATGCGCACCTGCGCACGCACGTGCACCTGCACTGCTGCGTGCGTGCAGTGCCGTGTGCGTGTGCTAGGCGGCCTGGGTTGCGCCATGTGGCGCAGACTGGGTCGTCCATCTTCTTCCTGTTGAGGGGGCTGCTACAGAGGTCGGATTGAGTCGATTTTCATGCCACTAGGCTATGATCAACGACCTGAATCCATCCACGCGGTCAGATTTATCATTCGAAGCTCCGAATTATGTCTCCTAGTCCCTTGGCTGTTGATCTTTCTTAAAGTGCATATGGTGCTACGGGACTCTGATTGAGGCGATTTCAGAGGCGTTGGACTCCGATCATCATTTTGATCAGATCTATATGGTCGGATCATCAATCCGAGGCTCCGAAACAAATATCCTTCTCTCCTAACCACAAAAAGAATGCAATTAACCTAAATTATATGCAACTACTCTAAATGCAGAATGATGTGTGCTATGCAATATTTATAACATGAAATGTAAATCTAAGCCTAGGAACATTCATGAATAGGCATTTTACCCTCAATAAATGTGTTTACATCATACCCCCATGCCTATCTTTTGCTAGTCCCTACCAAAATTAAACTATATGGTATGTATAAAAGTAGAATTAGGATTAAATCGCTTAAGCCTAAGTCGTTTATTAACAATAGAAAATTTCAACTAAGGTTCTAAACTATGAAAACTCAACAGTACTCAGGTGCCTGCCAGAATGCAGACCGCCCAAGTCCTCGCCTTATTTGAAAAGGGAAGATACATTTTTTTTATTATTTTTCTTCTTTCATAATTTTTTTGTACTTTTGGTGTTTGAGAGTTCTAGGATAACTTTTTACGGCTACCCGACCGGCCCAAGACTTGAAAAGGACTCTAAGTACTAAGCATCTTTATGAAAAAGTGATAGACTCACAAAACTGCCATTAAGATGGACTTCGGATTTCTACAATTCTAGGTGACCTTGCCTAAAGGTTTACCTTTACGATCTGTAGCTTTCTCCCAACTTCTTTTATTTATGGGGTCAACATAAGGGCAAACTCAGTGTATATCTCCACGGTTTATTCTACTTCCCTTCTTCTTCCCTACGTGTTTTGGGAATTATTGTGCATTTTTTGTGAGCTGGGCTCTGGACAACCGACCAATGGGTTGTTACCCATGACCACCTACCAGCCATACTCGTGCGGTGAAGTGTGGCTTTATTATTTTTTATTTTCTCCTTTTTCTTTTTCTTTTCTTTTCTTTTTGAGTGTTTCTTTTTTTCTTTCTTTGTTTTTCTCTTTAAGTAGGTGGCTTCCATGATCTAAGATTTACCTAAAGGCAATACAACGAAAATGGTCTTATGGGTAGGCTCTGGGCAACCGGCTGATGAGCTGTTACCACCGACAACTTGCTAGCCATACCACCCAAGTTGCTCCATTAGCTACCCAATTTCCGTACAAACCATCGGAAAGTGAGTGAGTGCAAAAAAAATGTGTGTAGATGCTTAGGCTTAAAGTCCCCCCAAATCAAAGGGCGGGTTGATAAGTTGCATACTTATCATCCCAAGTTATTTACCAAATTAAAATAAATTTTAATTGGCAAGGACTCGAGACTAAGTCCACATTCGAGTGGACACCTGGGCTAATAAAGCCTGAAGACCTAAAGAGTCTAAGTGCTTAGGTCCTCTCGTATCATTTCCTAAAGTTAATAACTTCCAAATGCCTAAGTTCTGTTTTCCTAATTTCTTTCTTTTTTATCTTTTTTCAAATTTTCAATTTTTTTAAAATTTTATAAGAAACTAAAAGAAATTCTACTGAGTTAACATAATGATTTCAGGAATCGATTATCCACCCCCCATGCCTAAATGATGCAATGTCCTCATTGTAAAAATAAAGACATGAAAAGGGCAAAGTAACAGAATATCACCTGAGTGTCGTGAAAATCTGGTCAGCTCCGCAGAGAGAAGAGTGCATACACACGCGCTAAGTTTAATGCCTTCAGCTAGGCATAACATACATACAAAAAAGAAATTGAGAATTCACAAGTGCAGGTTAGAATCAAAATAAAAATATTGATCCTGAAACCCACCAACAGAATATGTCCACAGATGTGGACAGATTATGGTGCAGACTCATGCCCCAGGGTCGAGTAGTTCTCAGGTGCGAGATGAAAATCACCCAGAACCGAAGGTTGTTGTGTTTGTGGGGCCAGGCCTGTGGTTTAGTGGTGTGCAACCTAAGACCAAAGTGTCGGACAATGGGTAAAGGTGGTTCAATAGGTGTGGTTGTCCACTTAACATCTAGCTCAGAAAAATAATTAGTTATTTCGAGCTTGGGTTGCACATGAAAGATATTGTAAGGGTCCTGGTAGAAAGTAAGTGGTTTTAGGTCAATTGGTACACTTAGATCCAAAATCAAACTTCCCTCAGAATTAGCCTCCCAAATTTTTATTTCAATAATTCTATCCTCCAACATTAAGGGCTCAGGCTTCAGGACCTCTAGCATATCATTCACCCATATGATTCTCCCAAGTCCAGAAATCGTGGCCGAATCAAGATTGACTTGGGCACAAAGATCTCAAAAGTCAGCTCTTCGGGGTGCAGATGAGGACTGGGGTCACTGATTGAATCATCAAGATTAGGATCCTTCAAGTTAACCCCAACTGAATCCAAATCTTCAAAGAACAAGCTATCAAATGGTTCATCAGGTTCCTCATGCCTGCTTGTCTCACTAAAATCATCTTCCTTATGTTCAAGTGAGACTTCACCTAAAGATTCTTCACCCTCAGAGTCAAAGAATTGATGATCCTCATTTACATATGTCTCAAAATCATAAATCATTTCATGATCCAAGGAGACAATTTTCTTCGTTTCCTGACTTGGAGATCTCAGGTGAATCAATCGGTTCATCCTCAAATGATTGCTCTAACCCAACCTGGTCATCCCCGATCTTAGAAAATGTATCCCTTCTAACAAACGCCTGAGCGGGTTCAGACATTGGCTCTCTTGAAGGGAGTTCATCTTGAGAATCATCCCAAGATTTTACTAGTGCAACCACAAATTTCATCCTCAACCTTGACAATTTACCAAGAAGAAACTCACCCAGGTCCCTATCCCTAACACTTTGGAGCAAATCCAATAGAGAACTATTAAGCTCATCAATCATTTTGATCATAGGCTCTAGTGTTTCAGTGCATGGTGTTGGCTGAGCTTCTAAAGATTGGATGGTGTTCCTTAAGTTAGCCAACACCCTATCCTGGATCTGGTTCACCTGAACCAACTGGTTCGATTCAGGTTTGGGTGGGTTTGGTTTAAATCTAGGGGAGTCAAGATGTCGAGGTTCTTGGGTTCCTCCCTGATGGTAGGTCATCACAGGTTGTTCAAAGAATGGTGGTGACCTATATTTAGTGGAGTACTAGGGAGGGTAGGTGTTATAATCATCATATCCTTCCTTATTGTAGATCGGGTTGGTTTGATCATCAAAGGATCAAGATCTATAATCATTATAGCTCTGGGAAGGATAGTAATCATAGTCTTGTTGTCCAAGGTTAGGCCCTGAACACTGAGGTTCGGATTCATATCCCCAATCAAAGTCATCCCGACTAATGGATGGATAATTACAAGTTAAGTTAGGATAGTAATCATCTTGGGGGTAAGTGGTGGTAGGAGGATAGGATGTGAAATGTGTGTAGGATGTGGAAGGGTATATGGTGAAGTAAGGAGGGAAATCAGAAGAGAAAGGAGCCCTTCAATACAAAAATACAAGCATGTCCTTAGGTTGGGTAGTCTAAAGGTCTACAGACTCTCAAAATCCGTCCTAAGATTATGGATGATTTACTCTACTTATGTCCAGGCAATCCAACCAGTTAGAAGGAGGAACTAGGGAGAAAGTTCTTCCTTTGGCTTGTGTCTCCGGTTCGTAGTGTACCCCCCAGCCGCGGTCGTTTGACGCTACTCCCCTAGCTAGACATTAGATTGACTAGTATAGCAGGTTAATCATGAACAATCTCAATCTGGATCCTGACGAGCGAACCAATCCTTAGGGCCAACGTCTAATCAATTTTAGTTAGGCTTGAGACAATGGTGTTTCAGGAATGTGATGGGGCCTTTAGATGGGTTGTGTCCTTAATGATTTGTTTGAGAATGTGTGAATGTGCACAACCAAGAGGTTTTCAAGCAAGATTATTAATGATGAGGTGAGTTTTATTGTTTGAATCTTGCTTAATAGCTTTTAGGATTCAAATATTAGGTGTTTTCAACCAAGTTTGTTATTGAAAGTAGGTGTTCAAGTATTTTCCTTTAAAAATCAAGAAAAATATGGAGTGCCTGGCTTGAACTATTATTGAATCCTATGGGGCAGCTAGAAAATGAACCTCTCTTAGTTTAGGTGGTGCGGCCTAAATAATTCAATCAATTGGCTCAAATGCACCACCGATTAAGGCACACAAAAAGGTGGTTAATCTAATATGATTTCTACTCTTTTATGTGCTGAATTCGTGTACTAGGTCAACAGGTCGGAAGCTCGATTGAGTAGATGAAAATCAAGTCCGATTATGTGCCTCAATGTGGGTGTATATAGTGTGTATATTGATTTGTCCCACAGAAAGTATCTTTTTTTTTTTTTATATGCGAGGGTGAGGTGGGTGAAGGTGGCAAACAAGACAAACAATGCTATTCGAGGGTTTATGCAAACACCTCAGTAGATTAGGTCTTGATTATGAGTGTGGTGAAATGAACTAGTGGAGGGGATGTGGGGGACACTTACAGAGTACTCTACCTACACTTTACTCTGATCTACCATACTTGGTTCTCCATGCTAGGGTACTTGCAAGACAGTAGATCAAAGGCAAGTAGGGTTAGTGCTATGTAAATGCAAATAAATGCAATAAACAATAAAGTAAATTCCGTTGCCTCACCAGCAATAGCGCCAAAATGGTCTGGCGTGTTTCGCGTGCTAGAAATCGGGGCTACCAGTAACCCGTCGTCGTAGTTGCAAAAGACATCAATCAGATAAAATTTATACTGAAACTCCAAGGGAGTCCTGGGTCGAACACAGGGAGGTAACGTTTACTTTACATGAAAACCACGCTTCGATTTGTTTCTTTTTGGTATTTTAGGGTTTTGTTATTTTTTGTGTTTTTGAAATAAAAGACAAGCAAATGAATCACAAGATAGAGATGTGGAACAAATTTGATATATATTACTTCTATTGTCAATTACAATAAACTATAAAAGCATAAAAAGAGAGGGAGGTGAGAGGAAATCTCTCGAATCGGTTGTTCGGCGAGACGACGGTGCATAGCGGAAGCTCGGACGAAGGAGGTGAGGAGCGGGACGACGGAGGTAAGATGCAGGAGGATGTCATGTTGAGGAAAGCTTCGGCGTGGCTCCGGAATGGAGGTGAGAAGATGGAGATGATCTGCTATCGGAATGGACGGGGGAGGACGACTCCAAGGCGACCTATGAAGGGAGATGGCAAGTTGGAGGAGTATTTGGTGGGGCAAAAGTTCGCTACACTAATAGGTGCCTTGGGAGCTTGAGAACAAGCTCTAATTGAGCATTGGTAGGCTTTCTAGAGCTTGGGAGTAGGTGGGAGTAGAGTAGGTAGAGATGGCTTAGAAGGGAGGGGGTGTAGGTCCTTTTATAGTTGAGGAGAAGAGGCAAAAATAGGTATGGGACCATTAGTGACATACAAGTCGTCACTGGAAGCGTCGCTGTAGGCAGCTCATGCCCGCTCATGCTTGCTCACGCCCAAAGATGGCTTTGCTGGTGCGTGAAAAATTAGTGATGGCTGTAAGCATCGTTGTTAGTCCAGCTCATGCGTCCCTGTAGGTCTAACTCATGCATAGCTAGCGCTGCACTCCCCTGCCTTGCCACGCATGCACCCATGCGCTGGCATTGCGCTGTGCACATGAGCGCCCTCACGCGTGCATGCACACTCGCGCTGTTGTGAGCGTGCGTGCACTGGGCGGCATGGGCTGCGCCACATGGCACAGTCTCGACCGTCCACCTTCTTCTTGTTGTAGGGGCTGCTACGAGGTCAGATTGAGTCAATTTTCACGCCGTTAGGCTACAATCGTCAACCTGAATCCATTCGCGCAATCGGATTTATCATTTGAAGCTTTGAATTATGTCTCCTAGTCCCTTGGCCGTTGATCTTCTTCGAAGTGCATATAGTGCTGCGAAACTCCAACCGAGGCGATTTCAGAGGCGTTAGACTCCGATCGTCGTCTTGATTAGATCCGTATGGTCGGATCGTCAATCCGAGGCTCCGAAATAAATATCCTTCTCTCCTAACCACAGAAAGGACGTAATTAGCCTAAATTATATACTACTCTAAATGCAGAATGATGCATGCTATGCAATATTTATAACATGAAATGCAAATCTAAGCCTAGGAACATGCATGAATAGGCATTTTACCCTCAATAAATGTGTTTACATCAACAATGATTAGAATATACTGGTGTCCAAATGAAGGAGGAAAAGGTCGCATGAAGTTGATCCCCCAAATGTCCAAAACTTCGATGGAAAGTATTGGGTTAGGGGCATCATATCTCTATTAGCCATGTTTCCGAGTGTCTGGCATCGGATGGATGACTTTGAGAATTCCTGGCCATCCTTAAATAATGACGACCAATAGAATCCAGATTGCTGGATTTTCGCTGATGTCTTTTTCCTGTAAAAGTGTCCACCACACGCAGATGTATGGCAGAACTCAAGTATACTATGGAACTCAATTTTTGGGACACATCGTCAAATAATCTAGTCTACGCCAATGCGGTACAACTCAGGATCATCCCAAAAATAATATTTAGCCCCAGACACAAGTCTGTCCCGTTGTTGTTTAGTCCAATCCTAGGGGATTTCGCCAACGGCCAAATAATTGACGATATCTGCAAACTAGGGGGTTCGGATACCTGAGATTGTAAGGATAGTCTCATCCGGAAAAGTGTCTGAAATAGGGAAATCCGGATGAGGAGAATCAATTAGGATTCTTGTGAGGTGATCTGCCACTACATTTTGTGCCTCGGCTTTATCCCTGATTTCAAGATCAAATTCTTCAAGTAACAGAATCTAGTGAATAAGCCAAGCCTTGGTATCCTTTTTGGCCAAGAGATGTTTCAAGGTTGAGTGGTCAGTATAAATGATTACATGAGAACCTAAAAGATAAGCCCTGAAGTTTTCAAAAGCGAAAACTACTTCTAGCAATTCTTTTTTAGTAACGGTGTAGTTCCTCTGGGCCTCATCCAAAGTCTTGCTAGGGTAGTAAATCACAGAGGTCTTTTTTCTCAATCTTCTGACCCAAGATAGCCCTAACGGCATAATCAGATGCGTCAGCCATAATCTAAAATGGGGCTATCCAGACCGGTGGTTGCAACACTGGGTGATAAATGCCAGTTTATCATCATTCTTTTACATTAAAATAATCCTAGCTCTTAGGGTTTTGCTTCGCAAACGGGTTTTTGGGTTGCATTTAGTCATAAATTAGGTTAGGCATGCAATGCATTTTTTTCCTTATCTTTTTAATGTGTTTTTGTGAGTGTTAGGGATGAACAGATTAACGGATCCCTAGAACCCTAGCACTCAGGAAGGCAACAAGTGAAGGAGAAGATCAAACTAGTTGGAACTCAGCTTGATCCAGCTCACCATGGTTGGAATCCAGCTCACTTGGACTAGGGTTAGCTCATCCTAGCTCCATTCAGCTCATCTCAGCTGAATGGCAGCTCAAGAGAGCTCATCTCAGCTCACCCTAGCTCAGGTCAGCTCAGATCTAGATCAACTTAGCTGAGTCTAGCTCATCTCAACTCCCATTAGTCCACAGGTAGCTCTAGCTAGCTTAGCTGAGTTGATTGGACTTTACCCCAGCTTAGGTCCAGCTACATCTAGCTCCACTCAACTCCAGCTGGCTGAAGATGACTTCATTCTAGCTCAAGAAGGTCAAGTCTAGCTCCCGAGGACTCAGCTTAGCTCAAATCAGTTGAGCTAAGTTACCTTAGCTACCTCATCCAGCTTGATCCTCCCCAGGAGCATCAGACCCAACTCACCTCAGCTCATTATGGTAGAAGCCAGCTCACTTTAGCTTGGCTTAGCAGCTAGCAAAGAACTATCAAGCTAAGCCAGCTAGAGTAGCTCCATGCCACCCTCGTTAGCAACTACCAGCTCCATTCCATGATCCAGACTTCTCCTCATCATCTCCTCTCTTCAAACCCTAGCTCCAATACCTCCTCCTCTACTCCACTACTAGCTAAGCTAGCTTAGCTTAGCTATGCTCCAGCTCCCTTGGCTTTTAACACCTAGAAACCCTACCTAACAACTCTACCAACTAACTCCACCTAAGCTCCACATAAGCTAACCCTACTTCCACCTCACCTTGGTGCCAACCTGGCCTACCCACTACCTCCAAAAGATACTACAAAGTGGTGCCAAAACCTCCCAAAACCACCCACCAATTGGCACCAATTTTTCCCTCCAAAACCCCCTTCATCTCCACCGCATATCTTCCCTTAAACCCATCTCCACCATCCACCCAACCCCCCTTTTAGAAGCCCTCATAGTGGCGCCAAAACTAAGGCATCCCTCCATGGTTGGCGCCACCTTTAGGTGTCTCTTCACCACCATAACCACCACCTTCACACCCCCCTACTTGGCATAAACTATTCTCCACCATAAGATCACCTAACCACCCCCATCTTCCTACCTTAGCCATCCATCTCAAGAGTCACCTTAACCCTCTCATCCTACCATATAAAAAGACCAACATCGACCACCTTACAATCGATCCTTGGCTAGCAAAATACCTCTTATATTATACCTATAGCTCACGCCCAAGAGAGAAGAAGAAGAAGAAGATTAAGGGGACACTCTACCCCCTTGGTGCCTTCCCCTCTTCCCTTCTCTCTTGTGCCCACACCAGCTAAAGGAGAAGCCAGGCAAAGAAGACCTTTGGAGGAGGTCTTGAGGGTGGTAAACAACCATCCCTGGAGGAGAGCTTAGAGGTGGTCCATGCCACCTTGGAGGAAAGCCTTGGCATGCCCCCTACTTCAGGGTTTGCCAAGGAAGGTACACCTTGAAGAATTTTGCAAGGAGAAGGAGCTCTTTTTTATTGCGGGAGCGGCTGCAATTGGAGCAAGAGCCATGCCATCTTCACCATCATTTCAAAAAGATTTTTGTGTTTTCATTACATGCATTTTCAATTCTAATAGTTTAAGCATTCTTCTACTAGATTCTTGTTAAACAATTCCTTAATTTTATACAATTTGCCTTCATTAGATTTGTTTGTCTTGATTGCAATTTAAATTTCCCTTTTGTGCACTCACTTCCCTCCCTCTCTAATTACCCTAGGCCTTCACATGCCTAGGGTGAGATTAGAAGGAAGGTAGCTCTTGTCACCTAGGGTTATTATGAGGAGTAGTTTTCATTAATTTGAAATCCTTATTATTTCAATTACACAACAGAAAAAAAAAATGATATATTGAAAAAAGCAAAAAGAAAGTTGAGATTTATTTTCTAAGCAAGTGATTTGATTACAAGCATATTGCCTCCTTGGATGACCCTAGATACCCCACTATCTAGGAATATAAATTTTAAAAGCGTATGCGATTTTTTATGTTATGACTTTAAAACCCTTAATTACAAATCACACAAAATTTCGCATCACTAAGGCACAGGTGACTGTCGTTTTTAGCAAATCAAATGCCTTACGACAAGATTCATCAAACTCGAATGGCGTGTCTTTGGCTAGAAGGTTACTCAAGGGTCGAGCAACCTTCAAGAAGTCATTGATGAATCTTCTATAAAATCCTACATGCCCAAGGAAAGAGCGGACCTATTTCACGGATGTGGGTGGAGGAAGTCTAGAGATAGCATCCAACTTAGCCTTATCAACCTCAATACCTCGATTAGAAACCACAAGACCCAGGGCAATGCCTTCCCGAGTCATAAATGGCTCTTTTCCCAACTAAGGATCAGCCGTGTCTTGATGCATCTCTGGAGGATCAATTCCAAGTTAGCTAGGTAGGACTTAAAATAATCTCCGAAAATGGAGAAATCATCCATGAACACCTCAAGACAATCTCCCACCATGTCAGAAAAGATGGCCAGCATGCACCTTTGAAAAGTCGCAGGTGCATTGCAAAGCCCGAACGACATTCTACGAAATGCAAAGGTTCCGTAGGGACATGTGAAAGTTGTCTTTTCCTGGTCTTCGGGATGGATAAGGACTTGATTATATCCCGAATAACCATCCAGGAAGCAAAAGTATTTTTTCCCAGCTAACCTTTTTAGGATTTGATCGATGAATGGCAAGGGAAACTGATCCTTTTTGGTGGCTGTGTTCAGCTTCCTACAGTCAATACAGACTCTCCAAGTAGAAGTTGAACAAGTGGTGAAGGTTTTCCCTTTCTCGTTAGTCATAACGGTTATTCCCACCTTCTTGGGTACAATCTGAACAAGGCTAACCCACAAATTATCTGAGATTGGGTATATAATTCTAGCATTGAGCCACTTGATTATCTCTTTCTTGACCACTTCTCGCATATTCGAGTTTAGTCTCCTTTGTATTTTGCGAGAAGGGCGGGATCCATCTTCCATGAAAATATGATGATTACAATATGATGGCTCGATCCCCCTAAGGTCATGTGATGTAGAGCGTTCTTCGCGAATTAAAATTAGGGTTTGGAGAACCTATCATCGTAGCTCGCAAAATGCGTCTATCAAATAAAATTTATAACCAAAACTCGAAAAGTGAGTCCCAGGTCGAACATGGGGAGGCGAACGTTTGGTTTTGAAAATCTGCATTTCGCTTTTGTTTGTTTTTGTCATTTATCTTTTCTAATTTTTTTGGTATTTTTAATAAGGCAAGAGATCAGGTTGATGAAATCTAGCTAATCTACTTGCAAAATAAAAAGAGAGAGGTAGAGAGAGAGAGAGAAACAATCATCTATTTATCAATGGATGTTTGTTACACTATGAAAGCAGAAAATCTACATTATGAAAGTATAAAAAGATAGAATGAGGTGAGAGAAATCTCCCTCGAAGGTCGCTCGGAGGATGACTCACTCTAACAACGCTTGGAGGAAGGTTGTGAGAAGCAGGATGAAAGAGGACGGAGCCGGAGGACGGAGGATGGGGAAGGACGGCGTCGCGGTGAGGATCTTCTTCTCGAAGGGCGATGAGAGGATGGCCACACGATGCTCCACGAATGGGGATGAGGGGAGGGAAAATTATTTGATTTTTTATTTTAGAGGAGCTTCCCGAGCTTGGGAGAAGCTCTCTCTAGAGCCTTAGAGGTGGTGAGAGGAAGAAAAAAAGAGATGAAGAAAAATGGGAGGTGTAGGGGTCCTTTTATAGTGGAGGAAAGAATCAAATTTGTATATAGGACATTTAGTGATGGCCATAAACGTTGCTGAAGATCCATCGCAAATGTCGTTGAAGATCCCGCTCATGCGCCCCTGCTACTGCACCGCTGGCAAGAGTTGTACGTGCCCTTGTCACGCATGCATGCGCGATACACGCCGCTGCCTCCGAGCATGCCGCTGCGTTTACGCGTGGACGCGTGTGGTGCTGCATGCGTGCGCATGGGAGGCCTGGGTTGCACTACGTGGTGCAATCTGGGTCATCCATCTTCTTTCCTTTGTAGGGGATGCTACTAAGGTTGGATTGAGTCAATTTTCATGCCTTTGAGTTGTGATTGTCGACCCGAATCCATCCGTGCGGTCAGATTTTTCATTTGACGCTTTGGATTGCATCACCTAGTCCCTCAGCTGTTGATCTTCCTTGGATTGCATATGATGCTACGGGACTCCGATAGAAGTGATTTTGGAGGCATTGGACTCCGATCGTTGTCTTAATCAAATCCGTACGGTCAGATTGTCAATCCAAGGCTTCAAAATAAATATTCTTCTCTCCTGATCACAAAAAGATGCAATTAACCTAAATTATATACAACTACTCTAAATGTAGAATGATGCATGTTATGCAATATTTATAACATGTGCAAATCTAAACCTACGAACATGCATGAATAAGCATTTTAACCTCAATAATTGTGTCTACATCATCGTGGATGGTCCAACCAATTGCGTCCTTATTGTTCTTAAGGACCTTAATCAACCTTAATTCTTGCTCCTTAGTTAAATCAGCACTAATAATCACTGGGAGCGTGTTCTCAGGTCTTAAGAACTCGTACTTCAAATTTTTAGGCAATGGTTTCAATTCAAGCTGAGGTGGGTTTAGTATAGAACGTAGGGGGATGTTGATGAAGATTCATCAGGATAATCCAGTGGAAGAGGCTAGGAATGAACAAAATCAACAACCTCTTCGGAATGTGGCAGGTCTGCCACGGAGGGTTGTGGGTTGGGTTCGGTAAAGCTGGTGGAGTCCTCGAGTGCATTGATCGTCATACAACTCTCAAAATCATGATCCTCGAGCTCCTCAATGAATCCACAATCCTCAATCCTCTTATTGCCTTAAAAATATCAAGAGTTAGCTTCTTATCTCCAAAGGCAATCTCCATACTTGCTCTCTCACAGTTTATTTTGGCATTGGCGGTAGCTAGGAACGGGCACCCTAGAATGATGGGCATGTTCCTCAAATTGTTAGATACATCCATGTCAAGGACCAGGAAATCTACAGGAAAATAGAAATCCATGACCTTGATGATTACATCCTCAATAACTCCCCTCGGTGTGGTGACCGAGCAGTCTGCTAATTGTAGCATTACTGAGGTTAGCCTAAGTTCACCTAACCCAAACCTCTCATAAAGAGAAGTCGGGATTAGGTTCATGAATGCACCTAGATCCAATAGTGCCCAATCAAAAGTGTATTCCCCAATAATGCATGAAATAAAAGGGGGCACCAGGATCTTTCTTCTTTTGAGGAAGGTGATGCAGGATGACAGAACTTGCCTGCTCAGAGATAATCACCTTTCTTGGAGCGGGTTCCCTTGGCTTACGCTTCTGGGTACATAGTTCTTTCAAAAATTTAGCGTGAGCCGGGATGTGCTTAATAGCATCGAGGAGCGGAATATTGATCTCTACGCTCTTGAATAAATTCGGGAGCTCCTCGTTGCTATCTGAGGTTTTCTTCTTGATTTTCAATAGGGCTTCAGGGAACGGGGTGAAGGTGGTATTTTCAATTTCCGATCCCTGGGCCTTATTGTCTTCTTCAATCTCCTCCTTCTCTCTCTCAAGCTCCCCCATGGTTTTGGATTCTAGAAGGTAATTCAGGGTCCTGAGTCTGCTTTCAACTTCTTAAGGTGACGGAGTTCGCAGAGGCATATCGGTTTGGGTCTTGAGGTGGGTTAGTGAAGATTGGAGGGCCTTGATTGGTCATGTAACTAGAAGAAGAAGAAGAGGAGGGACCTTGCTCAACCACCTAAGCATGTGTGATTGTGCAGCAATCATAGGTCTTAATTAACGTAGATTAAGCTAGGACTTAGCATAAGTTAGGGTTATTCATGCATGCATACACCTTATCAGCATCTTTATTGCTTTCCTTTAGCTATGCATAAAATAATGTTATAATGTGCTGATTAAGTGCACTATGTCGATTGCAGGCAATAAACAGATCTGAAGATGGATCAGGAATAACGGGAGTTACAGTAGAGCTAGAGTTGAAGGCTTAGACTAGATATAGGAACAATTATGTAAGGGGGTTAAAAGTTTGCTATTTTATTACGTAAGAATAAAGTAGTAAAATGTGAAGAGCATAGGTCCATCCTAGCCCTAGGCTAGCCTAAAGACTTCCCCAAGCCTTAGCTACCCTTAGATTAGGTCACAACACCCTAGGAAGCCCTAAAATCCTAGTTCCAACCCTTATCTGGACGTCCAGATAAGTTATAGGACGTCCAGAACCCTTAGCCATCTCCCGCATACCTCAAACCCACTTCTGCAGTGTTATTGGACGTCTAGACACTTTGTCAGATGTCCAATTTCTGCAGAGTACCCAAAATAGAACCTTGATTTCCCCCTGACTCAAATTGGACGTCCAAAACTGAAGTCTGGACTTCTGATTTTTTAGTATAAGTCGTCTGATCATATTTTTTGGATGTCTGATACTGGTCTCCAGTCCCTGTTTTGAGATTCAAGTCTTGATCTTGGGTCTCTAACTCCTTAGACCTAATCCCAACCCCATAGGAACCTAAATTAAGGTCTCCTAACCCTAGTACATCACCTCTAGACCTAAAGACCTAATTAGGTCCTCACCAAATCTAATTGACTTAGATCAAGTCAATTACCTTCACCTAAGTCAATTGGACTCATTGAGTCCAATTGAGCTTAGATCTCAACCCACACAAGTTCAATTGGACTTAGTGAGAGTCCAATTGACCTAAACCCAACCTGATTGAGTTATGTCACCCTCAATTAGGCTCACACTCATTCAATTAAACTTAGGTTAAGTTTAATTGTATTTTCACCTTAGCAATTAGGGTTTGTAACCCTAAAATCAAGACCTGCACCTACACAAACCCCTTAGGACCTACCCTAAGCCACCTAGCCATGTAGAGCACGACCACATACACACACACACACACCCATTCACACACACACTTCTCTAGAATTCTCTAGAGATCTCTTGAGATGGAGCCACCTCTTGGTTGGCAAATTTAGCAACCAAGAGGCATTCAAATTGAGATCCACAATTTTTGGATCTCAAAGACCACCTCCACCCACATGTGGCCGGCCACTCTTGGACTCTCTCTAGAGAGTTCCAAACCTCTCTAGAGAGAAGCCATTGGGTCTATAAAAAGACCCCATGGGCGGCCAAACACACCCATTCACATCCTTGGCTTCCATTAGCACCACTCACTTCATTAGCTGCATACACACCCACCTTCACTTATCTTGCTACTCCACCTCCACGAGCTCACCACCATGATGGAGGACATCATGCCGAGATGCTGGATCAACCCTACCTCTCTCCAAGGGTCAGCCTAAGCTACATTGGCCGTCCCTTATTCTTCTCCCGACCACTCCAAGGCCATCGAGGACCACCCTTGAATGCCCTTTTATTCTTCTAGATTTGATTCATGCTCTTTATAATTTTATTACTTTTATTTACTGCTTAGTAGTGTGGTCTTACTTCTCCCCCAATGATGCATGCAAAATCCCCCCATCGATTCTTGTATGCGATCATTTTCTGGTAGCTAGGTTTAATTTTCAAGCATTTATGTACAAGCTTTCCTCTAGATTCCTTATGCAAACAACTCCCCAATGAATGAATGAAAACACATTTATATATATATATCTTTATGTGTTTGAAACCACGAGCTTAATAATTATCGTATTTGCGTGATTTAAGTGCCTGCTCTTTAACTGTTTATCTGTGATGCACCAGCATTTCATTTCCTGAGGATATTGAAAATCTAACAATAGATTCTTTCTCCATAACTAGTCACCACCTCACTAGAATTGTGCACACAGAAACTCACACGTTCACTTTCGTAATTTACTTGACGCATGCGCATGTGATCCGAGTTAATAACAGAAGTGGTGAAGTTTTAGTTAGGAGATTGGAAACCGGCGTGCGTCTTTAAACGAAGTAGAGTAGTAAAAAGATCGATTTCAAAAGTGAAAGCAACGCCTCCCAGAGACGAACGACCGGGACTCAAGTCTCGTAATTTTTGTAAAACAATATATTTGTTAGATCATACTTTGCAACTATACTACGACATTTTTTTTCTATCAAATACGCGATCAACGATTCCCAAACAAATGGCGCCGTTGCCAGGGAGGCAACGTCATCTTTCTTGATTTCGATCTCTTAATCTATCACTGACGAATTTGCCTCTACTTTGCTTTTGATGTGCAGGAAAATCGAAAGAAAAACGGGATCTGCGCACACATCGAGTGCGGCAAAAAGAAAAATCAAGTGTACATTAACTCTCTTTAGATTAGGTTTCTTCTTCTGAACCCTAAGAGTAGATTTACTTTCTGTACTTTCCTTTAACAAATTCTTTGTGAAAAAAAAAAGATTTTTCTTATTTTCGTGAAAAAGAAAAAAATCAAAAAAAATTGAAAAAAATCTAGATTAGGGTTCCTTTCGAATCTTAGGTTAATTTGAAAAAAAAAGAAAAAAAAAGATATCTTCTTTGAATATTTTGAAAAACTTCTTTTTGAAAAAAAAGTACGTGCAAAAGTTTTTTAAAAAAAATGGCATTTTTGGTGGAAAGTTTAGATTTCAAATTCAAACCCTCCTTAAAAGCTTTTCTACTATCTCCTGATTTTCGGCCAAATTTCAAAATCTGATGTAAAAATTCAATTGCTGAAAAACTAGTCAGCAAAAAATTCTGAAATTTGGGCTAAACCTTCATTTTCAAACCACCTTTCAAACGCCACCTTTATTTTGAAAAAATTCCAAGTATACAATTTTTAAAAATTCGCGAAGTGCATGGGGGTCAGATTGACCTAGATTCAAAATTTTTCAAATTTCAAAAAGCGATTTCGAGCAACCTGCAAATCTGTTTTGACTAAAAATGGTGGGGTTTGAAAGCTGATCTCATTGGGTTTATTTTCCATATTTTTCCTAAATTTTTAAAGGTCATTTGATACTATTTCAAAGTGAAAAACCGACCAGGAGTCAAAATTCTAGATCTGACCTCCTGATATTCAAAATTCCCTAAAAATTTGGTTGAAAAGTAAAAATTCCAAAAAAATATTCTCTGAAAAATTGATTGAAAAGGAATCTACTCGCAAAATTTCAAATTAATTGGATTCCAATTATTATCAGATAACCAACATTACTTTGGTGGTCTGCTAAACAGAAAAGAAAAACCTAGAAGTGCATGCAACTTAGGTTGAACCTTTAGGGTTACAACTAGAAACCATACTTTGGGCTAACCTAGACTTAATCATGTCTAGTTAGTCGGTGAGCTTGGTCAACTTGTGGGCCACTCACCACAAACCCAACTAAAGAAAATGGGTTAAAACTAATTTTAAAACACAAAATCAACCCGAGTTCGTTGTTGTACTACTAGGTGTTTTTAATCTCTCTTGCCAAACCTGGTGACTAAGTCTGCGGGGTAGTGTCAAACGACTGCGGCTCGGGGGTCAACGGAACCGGAGGCGTAAGCCAAAGGAAGAACCTTCCCCTTAGTCCCCCCGTAACCAAATTGGCTGGGTTAGCTTGAGAGGCAAGAATCACTTTCAGTCGGTTGAACGACGAACTTATCTTCAGGAATTCAAATTTCTAACGAAAAATCTGGTCACCTGATCCATAAGGACCATTTGATTGACAGGGCCTTAGCCTTGTCCTGCTTTGCTACACCAACCCAGGGGTTGGGTGGTGTATGCAAGGAAGGAGGTCACTCAGACCTTGACTGATTGGACCTTGGGAGTCGCTCCCAAGGAGGCAAGTCACTTCTATCTGCTTAGCCGCAATGGCTAACCCTGGATCTGGACCTAATCAGGATCCAGGAGAGTTAGACCCACGTGCTTATCTGAGAGCCTAGGTCACTGAATTAGCTCAAACTTGGGATCAGAACCCAAGGTTGCGAAGACGACTTTTCGCTTCACCTGATCCTTCTCCTCGGGTTACCAAAATGGTTAACCCATATTCTAACCCTGGATATTATGACCCATACCAGTCGGTCCCTCAAAGCACCGCATCTTATAACCCAGGATATGGATTTCATACTCCTGCTTCTCACCCATGGAATATGGGTAGACTTGATTCACCCCCTGGAACCCCTGAAGTGCTACCGGTGCATATGCAGCCACATTATAGAATACAGAGAGCTATAGCGAGCGCTAAGGAAAAGGCTACATCCTATCTACACGAAATCCAAGCTATCATTGAGCTGAACCAAAGACAAAGCTGGATTCCGCATCAACAAGCTGTGATGGAGCTTCTTCGGGAAATAACAAAGATAACAAGGCTAATGAGACAAAATCAGGAAACTCAAGAACTACTACTTTTGAGAGATCAAGTGGAAAATAGCCTTGAAGACCTTGAGGAATTCGAAACAATTACACTGGAAGGACACAAAAGATTCTCGGGAGCAGATACTGGAAGATCACTCAGGGGAAAAAGAATCTAGCGTGGATATGAGACAGGAGCAGGAAGTATGCCTAATGGGTTCATCTGAAATTGAGGAGGAAAGGACTAAGATCTCCAGGACTGAGCCGCAATCAGATTATCCTAAAGCTTGGGAGACACCTCTCGGGTAGGATAACCCAATCGAGACAAGGGAAGTAGATCCAATTGAGGATATGGATCTTGAGGCAAGCATTACATGCGACACTACTGATCAGCCTAAGCCACTTCCCATTGTAGGTGAACATGTGCTAGAGCCAACATCTTTTGATCTGCACTCTACTTCTTTTACCTACATCCCTAATTCGAATGCTAGAGATTTTGAGACGACACTTTCTATCCCTAAGCATGACATCCGAAGACCAGAAATAGCTATGGATGCCGGAATTACTGAGGAACCCAATGCATATAAGGGTGAAGCTTTGAGCAGAAGGAGCTAGGGATGCACCTATCATCCTAGTCAACCTAATAGATGGCTCGACTCTGAGCCTGAGGAGACAGCCTCTGATGAATCAGAGATGGGCATTGATGAGGACGAAGTAATTTCTGACAAGGATTTCAGTGACCTCCCCAAAAATCTTCTACTTTTGCAGATACCCCCATATGACCCAGAGCCTGGAGAGGGCATGATCTTTGATGTCAATTATCATTGAGGATCCCTATGACTCAGATTCAGGTTCTGAGATACATTTTGATCTACTCCCTCAGCAACTTCCTGCTGAATTGTAGGACATGATAAATCAGCTGAATCAACATCATGATCCCCCCTCTGATTATCCTCTATTTTCCACCACCACTCCACACTTTCTTATAGCTAGACTTTTTGGAGTAGGGGTGCACAATCAGCTGGTTCACATCTCCGAAACACTGATTCTGAGAGCATACGAGCATATCTTTCTCTTAATCTTAGCCGGCTCCTATGTAGAAATGACACATCTGATTGTGTTCTCACCCAGCTGGAGGCGTTAAACTCAGCATGTATAGATACCATTCACTCCACATTTCACCATCATCTATACATAGCCATTTTTATACATAGCATATTTTTCTTTTAGCATGTTTCCCTTTTGTATATTGCATGTTAATAGGTTGGCCAAAGCCGAATATAATTTCAGGAGCAATTACAGGTGATTTCTACCCATTCTCCCCCTACTGTATTTATTCTCTTTTACATTCATGCATGAGGACATGCAAGAACTTAGGAATGGGAGGCTAGATACAACAAAACTGAAAAATTTTTATGCCAACACTTAGAAAAACCTCAGAGCTGCATGTAAAACATACTTCAGGACCCTAAACAAAAGAACAACCAACTCCACCTCCAATTCTCGCATTGGAGCTAGAAATTGTTCGCAACAGCCACTTTCGACTCACCCGCTCACCTTTTTGTTCTAAATTTAGGGTCAAGCTAATTGTAACCTGATACAAGAAATTCACGAAGTACAAATGATATGAGGTTACATGTTTATAGCACATATACATATTGCATTCATGAATAAGATTATTTTATAAAGAGAATGCATTAGGAAATTTATCCTCTAGTTGATTCCTGTAATCTGGAATCTAGTACAACTCTTCACACACATGTAGAATTTGCAATGGATTCATGGTGAAGGTTGATAAACGTCTTCAGTCTGTCGAGAAGAAGCAGTGCTTCTTCTCCTGAACCCCTGGATAGTGTTTTGGAAGTCAAGCAGATTTTCCTCCTAAAATCCACCAAATAGTGTAAGATGTGAGTGGAGCGTACTGGTGCTCTAAGATTAGTGCGAGGAATCTGGAATCCTAGATAATTAGGTGATGATACTCTGAGATTAGACAGTTTTTGCTCTCGACTCCCGCGTATATATTTTTTTGTGAAATTTTGAGAGCCACTAAATAAGGCAAATACGCGGAGAGCGAGTTTTCATAAAACTAGGGCAAGGGTGGATGGTTACGACCATTCTCTACAGAATTCTCAACTAAAGGAGGGTATTGATGTTAAGGTCAGAAATACACCGTCCTATCTATCTTTCCCAGTGCCATGAGTAGGCACTTCGACCAAATAAGTCACCCAATGTCTCTAGAGTACCACCAATCCTTGATAATGCCTCCTCAATAAAGTTCATGGATGTATGCTAGTTGTGTTATGTCGAAAAAAAAAAATGATGATGAAAAGAAAGAAAAATTGAAAAAAAAAATTAGAAAAAGAAGAAAAAGCAAAGAGAAAAGAATGAATATTTAGTGTTTATTTTATCGAGGCAATGCCACCAAATAAAATTGAGATCCACCAAATATGGCCTTAACCTATTTTTCTTGTGTTTCTGACCGCCCAAATACTGGCTGAGGAATTTTGACTTAGTGTTAGGGTTATGAGAACTCAATTAAAGTGTTAATACCAAGTGAGACCACCAAATACAGATCGTATATGTGAATCAGGTGAGATTGTGAACTCTAAGAAAAAGAAAGAAAAGAAAAAGAGTAAGAGAGCATAGTTTTTCTCATCTTTCTCTGAGTTGAGTTACTTAGTAATCCAGGAATCTAGATTCTGTAGTACTAGTCTCTATGTAGCACCAAGTGAAAATGAGCCACCAAATATATAATCTTCTCTTAGAGATTCTCTACCTAAGCCTAAAGTCGGGGTGGAATTCATAGAATATCTTGAATACCCCGAGGGAAGAAATCTGCCTATCCTGCTAGAATTTTTACTAGGGGTCAAGTACAGACTTTAGAGGTGTATGAGCTTTCACTCGAATTCATTGCAAAAGCTACATAGCTGCACTTTCACGATTGTCTGGATTTCTAGAGCATAGGATGAAAACAAAAAGGAGAAAAATCTCTATGCATACACTTGATAAAATAATCAGTCCTTTAGAGACCCCTATTGTAAATAATTTAGTCTTGCATTTGCTAGGGACTAGCAAGATTTAGGCATGGGGGTATGATTGCACAGTAATCATAGGTCTTAATTGACCTAGATTAAGCTAGGACTTAGCATAAGTTAGGGTTATTCATGCATGCATCTGCATTATCTGCATCTTTACTGCTTTCCTTTAACTATGCATAAAATAATGTTATAATGTGCAAATTAAGTGCATCATGCTAATTGCAGGCAATAAGCAGATCTGGAGCAGGATCTAAAGCTGGATTAGGAATAACGGGAGTTGCAGCAGAGCTGGAGCAGAAGGCTTAGATTAGATATAGGAACAATTATGTAAGGGGGTTAAAAGTTTGCTATTCTATTAAGTAGGAATAAAGTAGTAAAATGTGAAGAGCATAGGTCCATCCTAGCCCTGGGATAGCCTGGAGACTTCCCCAAGCCTTAGCCACCCTTAGATTAGGTCACAACACCCTAGGAAACCCTAAAACCCTAGTTCCAACCCTTATCTGGACGTCCAGATAAGTTATAGGACGTCCAGGACCCTTAGCCATCTCCCGCACACCTCAAACCCACTTCTATAGTGTTATTGGACGTCCAAACACTTTGTCAGACGTCCAATTTCTGCAGAGTACCCAAAACAGAACCTTGATTTCCCCTTTACTCAAATTGGATGTCAAGAACTGAAGTCTGGACTTCTGATTTTTGAGTATAAGTCATCTGATCCTATTTTTGGACGTTTGATACTGGTCTCCAGTCCCTATTTTGAGATTCAAGTCTTGATCTTGGGTCTCTAGCTCCCTAAACCTAATCCTAACCCCATAGGAACCTAAATTAAGGTGTCCTAACCCTAGTACATCACCTCTGGACCTACCTAAGGACCTAATTAGGTCCTCACCAAACCCAATTGACTTAGATCAAGTCAATTACCTTCATCTAAGTCAATTGGACTCATTGAGTCCAATTGAGCTTAGATCTCAACCCACAGAAGTTCAATTGGACTTAGTGAGAGTCCAATTGACCTAAACCCAACCTAATTGAGTTATGTCACCCTCAATTAGGCTCACACTCATTCAATTAAACTTAGGTTAAGTTTAATTGCATTTTCACCTTAGCAATTAGGATTTGTAACCCTAAAATCAAGACCTACACCTCCAAAAACCCGTTAGGACCTACCCTAAGCCACCTAGCCATGTAGAGACGACCACATACACACACACACACACACCCATTCACGCACACACTTTTCTAGAATTCTCTAGAGATCTCTTGAGATGGCACCACCTCTTGGTTGCCAAATTTAGCAACCAAGAGGCATTCAAATTGAGATCCACAATTTTTGGATCTCAAAGACCACCTCCACCCACATGTGGCCGGCCACTCTTGGACTCTCTCTAGAGAGTTCCACACCTCTCTAGAGAGAAGCCATTGGGTCTATAAAAAGGCCCCATGGGCAGCCAAACACACCCATTCACATCCTTGGCTTCCATTGGCACCACTCACTTCATTAGCTCGATACACACCCACCTTCACTTAGCTAGCCACTCCACCTCCACGAGCCCACCACCATCATGGAGGACATCATGCCGGGATGCTGGATCAACCCTACCTCTCTCCAAGGGTCGGCCTAAGCTACATTGGCCGCCCCTCATTCTTCTCCCGACCACTCCAAAGCCATCAGGGACCACCCCTGAATGCCCTTTTATTCTTCTAGATTTAATTCATGCTCTTTATGATTTTATTGCTTTTACCTACTACTTAATAGTGTAGTCATTATTCTTCCCCAATGATGCACGCAAAATCCCCCCATTGATTCTTGTATGCAGTCGTTTTCTGATAGCTAGATTTCCTTTTTAAGCATTTATGTACAAGCTTTCCTCTACAGTTCTTGTTGTACTTAAATACGTAATAATCACAAATCGACATGTGATTCTAAATAAAGTAGAGAAATAGAAGTAAACAAATGCCTCCCAGAGGCAAACAACCGGGACACAAGTCTCGTAATTTTTGTAAAATAATATCTTTGTTGGATCGTACTTTGCGACTAAACTACGACACTTTTTTTTCTATCAAATACACGATCTACAATTCCCAAACAATGTGCGTGTGGGTCCCTTTGATTCCCATACCCTTGGGCTCTATTGCCCTGATTTTGCACATTGCGCAGGTTGGGTACGGGTTGGGATGGTAGAGATCCAAGTTGTCAGGTGTTAGCAATTAACCAGGATTGCAAGTTATCTAATGATGTCTTCATTTGCTACATCAGTTGAAGTATAGACCCTTGCATTTCCACCATTTATCAGTTTTAATCAGCCTGCCCTACAAATTATTGGGAATTCCAAGATGGATGAGTAATCGATCTCGGGGGCAACTGGGTGTATACTTGACCCTGACCGATAGGTTTTTGAGATGCATAGTTGTTGGGTCGTGTTTGGGTCTCTTGCCCCTGACTTTTCCCAGAGAAGTTAGGGTGATTCCTCTAACCTGAGTTATAAGTATTGGAATACGGGTTGGAACTAGATTCTCCTGCTCTGCATATGCATCCTCATAGGATGAGGATGGAGAGAAGGAAGGATTAGAAAAATTGGGATCAAAGGCCCCAATTTAGAACCCATAAGGTTTCGAGAAATCCTAGCTCATAGGTTGAGCCAATTCAAGTTGGTTCACGAACTCGCACCCCCTAGGAGCTCGTGAGGAATGAAATCCTAAATTCTGAGATTGAGTGGGTGTAGAAGTGTTTCCCGAATTCCAAGACATCCATTCTTCCATTATTTTAGCAACCAAGTCCATCTTATCAAGCTTATTACAAATCAATTCCATGTCAAATGAATGAGAATCCTGGATCTCATTAACATTTGAGCTAGGTTGTTAGGACCAGTTGAATGCATCCATGGAGGCATGATTAATTGAGTTCTCACTCATTTCCTCAAACATGTATGTGCTATATGTATCCCTGTTGAGGAAATTACCTCCGCAGGAGACGTCCACGTGATTACGGAGTTGTTCAACCAACCCGTGATAGAAAATTTGCCTGAGTTTCCATTTCGGTACCTCGTAGTGTGGACACTTCCTTAAAAGTTCCTGGAATCACTCCCAGGCACCATGAAATAGTTTCCCCAGCAGCTGGGTGGAAGTGGTAATCACCCGTCGCAAGGCATTGGTCTGTCCGATTGGGAAGACTTTGTTTAGGAAAGCCGACTTAAGAGCATCCCATGTTTCTATCGGCCTTCTGATGGTATGGTAGCAATGTGCAGCCTTATCCCTGAGAGAGTGGGGAAAGAGCCTCATGATCATTTGCTCTTCGTTCACATTCCTTGCTCTTGTGGTCTGAACCAAAGTGGTCAGATTCTCCAGGAGCTGGAATGGGTCCTCCGAGCCAAGCCCATGGAAATGCTTAATCAAACTTAAGACTTGGGGCTTGATTTCTATGTCTCCGGTGGGAATCATGATGCCGGGACGTTCCCCATAGTTTGAAGGATCATAGAAATCCTTCAAGGGCTGAGCACCCTGACCATTCATTCATTGGAGCCATTGCTACATTTGCTGTAATTCTTCCAACTACCTTTAAATCAGCTCCTGTTGGTTTTGGGGGTAGGGGAGGTGGTTGTTGATCAGCCATGGGATCTGCTTGCCTATAGCTCAACCTCCGCCTCCTGGAATGGCCTAAAGGTCCTTCCAATCTAGGGTTCAATGACCTCCTTCCAATCATACACTGAAAGGAAGTTGGAAGGACAGGGAAGAGAAAGAGCCCTACAGCACAAAAATACAAGCCTATCCTTAGGTTGGGTAGCCTAAAGGTCAAAAGACTCTTAGAATCCGTCTTAATATTATGGATGATTTACTCTAGTTATATCCAGGCAATCCAACTAGTTAGAATGAGGGACTGGGGAGAAGGTTCTTCCTTTGGCTTGCACCTCCAGTTCCTAGTGTACCCCCTACTCGCGATTGTTTGACGTACTCCCCTAGCTAGACATCCTATTGACTAGTATAAGCAGGTTAATCATGAATAATCTCAATATGGATCCTGACGAGCGAACCAGTCCTTAGGGCCAACTTTTAATCAATTTTAGTTAGGCTTGGGATGTTGGTGCTTCTGGAATGTTATGGGCCCTTAATGGGTTGTGGCCTTAATGATTTGTTTGAGAATGTGTGTATGTGCACAACTAAGAAGTTTTCAAGCAAGATTATTAAGAATGAAGTGAGTTTTAAGATTCAGATCTTGCTTAGTAGCTTTTAGGATTCAAATATTATGTGTATTCAACCAAGTTTTCAGGAGGCAAATGATGAGAAGCTCATCATGGTCTCTAATTGCCCCTAATTAACTAGTCTTCCTAGTTAATTAGCTAGAAATATGTTAATATATGGGTTAATTATTAAATAAGGGATAAATATTAAAGGACCTTAAAATAAGTTAAAAATTCTATATTATCATCCAATTAATATTATTAATAATTTTACTAATAATTCATCTAATTAATGTGTTAACTAACTTAAGTATAATTTATACCTAAGTATGTGATAACTTAAGTAACATTAAATAAATTAATATAAAAAGGTCAAAAATGTAAATTCAATGTCTAAATATAATAATTATCTTATTTATAATCATATATAAAACGTTGAAAAATATTTAATTTAAAATAAACCTTGAAAACCTGAGTTTACATTTTAGTCCTTAATTTGTATTTCAATCGGGTCCTTAATCTTCATTTAGGTCCTTAGTTTTCACTCCAAACAAGTCCCTGAAACTTCTTGTTCTTTCCATCTTCAACCATCTGGACAGCTGATGACAGGAGGTGCGTCCACCGTCTGATCACCGCCCATCTGACGTCATACCTTCTCCAAGCTCCTGGAGCTTGTGCTCACCATCTCCTTTTCATCCATCGGTCTAGGTGATGCTAAAATCCTATTTTAGGGTTGGAGATAACCTCACCGACATCGAAGAAGATGTCGGTGGTTACTCCCCTCCTAGCCACTTCTCCATCCAAATTCCACCTCCATCTCAGCTGCCACCACCTATAAATACCCCTTCACACCCTCGATTTCCACTAAGTTGGCTCCCTTCCCTCTTCTTCACTGAGCTGACCCAATAGGCTATTCTCTCCAAACTCTGGCGAACTTCCTTTGCCTCATCCGACTTCCTCCATCCATCTTCAATAGCTCTGGACCTCCGCCAAAGTCAGCCCAGTCTTCTGACAAGTGCTGACTAGGAGCTCTCCTTTACTTCACCTCACAACTGCCTGCCGAAGATCTTTCAACAACCCTTTGATTTCCTCCTCCATCATGCGCCATTGACGGAGATCTCCTATCCCCTTCATCCAGGTAATAGTAGATTAGGTAGGTAGTTTAGTTAGGATAGTTAGTTAGGTAGTTTAGGTACTGTAATGTTAGAATTCACACTCGTCTTCCTCAACTTTAGCGAGCTCCTTGAGCTTGTCAAGAGCAATTATTTTGTCTTTTTAAGTCATCGTTCACCTTCTCACATCTTCCATGAACATTTCTATTGTTTTTAATTACTGAAAAGATCATTTAATCACCTAAACCATCTCCACCTCCACCAACTACTGTTGTCCATGGCAGCAACAGTTGAGCTATTTCTACCTTCACTGGGTCCTGCACCATTTATTCATCACCTAAAGGCCCTAATCCTCACTCTAATTTGAATAATTACCACCTATAACTTAAACGCCCAATTTTAATTAAGTTCCTGAGTTCGCTGTCAATGACAGCTCAGGAGTAGTTTAAATCATTAATTATACATATATATACTATCGCAAATATCTGTTGACTTGTTTCCTCCACTCAATTGAGTGAGAAAACAAGTCTTGAGTCTAATCCAACTCAGATCTTGTGTAAAATGAATTCACTATTTAATCTTCACTTTAATGGACAATTAATGAAATTAATATGTTCCTGAGGTTCCTTGTTACCTCAAGAAGCTTTTTGAATCTTTAATGGCATAATTTCACATTATATGTGCAATTTTACCTTTTTCTGGACTCATCGGAGCTCCGGCGAGCTCCGACGAGTCAAAACAAGCTCTTCAGCCTGTAGAATTCAGTGTAAAGCTCCAGATCAATGATTTGAGGTTTACTGATCATGCTGAGGTAGTTTCTTTAAGGTTTTAATGTCTAGAGTTCTTGTTAGGTCTTCATCTTCTCCAACTCCAGTAGAGTTGGAAGATGATTGACAGTTAGGTTTCAGTCGCAATTAAAAGGTCTGAAAACTTCAGTGTTGTGCCCTGAGTTCATTTCTATAAGTCAACCATTGTAACAAACCTTGGTTTGTCTTGACGAACAAACACCTTTAGAAGCTCAGGCGTCAAGCCTGAAACCCTAGGAACCTTAGTTGAAACACCTTTTTAAGGGTCTGAACCTGTTCCTGAAGTTGAAGAGAAGATGTTTAAGGTGATAATTCCCATTGAAATAACTAAATTCAGAAAGTCAACATTTGAGGTTAATTGGTCAAACTTGAATCTGATCCTTGGATTTTGAATTCCATCAGACAAATTGAGGATTTTAAGATGTTGCTGGGATGATTGTGAATGATTTAGATGAGATTTGGATGAACTCTGATAGATTATATAGGAGAATTTGATTTTTGTCAGTTTGGGTTGTTTTTGAACCCAAACTGACGACAATAACTTTTTGATAAGATTTGAATGAAAAATTTGCCCAGATGGATTCGTAACAACCTCTAGAGGTTGTTTAATTTGATTCAATAGGTCTGTAGCTATCTATTAGGATCTTTTAGAGTCTGAATCATAGAACTGAAGCTCCCTGAGAAGCTTTTAGCTTCTGTAGCCTTCCTGAAGCTCCTGAGAGCTAAATACCTCCACCAACAGCTGCGGAATTAACCTCTGAATCCCTTTAATACTTCATCTGGAAGTTAAAGTCCACAGACTGGACTTTAGAACCATAAGTCCACTTTGTAGGCCATTTTAGACGTAGACAAACCAGAACCTTCACCCTTCAAATCGAAGAGCTTAACTTCCCCTGTGTATCAAATTAACACTTCAATTGTGTAGAACAACTCAAGAGCTTTCCAACAAGCTTTTATTTGCTTGAAATGGAGCTCTGAGCTGGTAGGAATCAACGTTTGAAGTTCGGTCTGGGAGGGGGAAACTTAGTCCCACCTTGGTAGAACCTGAGAAGCTACAAGAGTATAAAACATTTTTGTGTCATAGGCTCCTCAGTTGACAGCGCACGGCACAAGGAAACGAATGAGCATTGGGTGTGTGTGCACCTGTGGGCGTGCGAGTGTGGGCCCGTGAGGGCGCGTGCATGGGCCTGGGAGGCCGTGAGCCAGTTTGGCTCAAGACTATGTGAACCGAAAATAAACCAAACTAAATAAACCAAGCTTGGACCTAGTAGGGTCTCGTCCCACCCTGAGAGGGGGTGCTGTGTATCCCCGATTGGTCCAAGCAGCCAATTAAAAACCTAATTTTTGGTTTAAATAGTTAGACCAATTCGGTTCAGAAAGAAGGTCTGCAAGGGCTTCGAAGGAAAGCATGCTAAGGCTCAGAAGAGAAGGAGAAGAAGCAAAGGAAAGAAAGAGAGGAGAAGGAAGAGAGAGAACTCGTGGAGAGAAAGGTTGAACAGGCAAGTGTTAAAGAAAAAAGGGAGCGAAGAGAAGAGAAGAAAAAAAAGAAGAGAAAGAAAGAGGCTAAAGACAAAGAAGAGAAAGAAATGGTTTAATTTCTTGCACATTTTTCATTCCTTTTGAGCTTAATGTTGTAATAAGGCATATTTCCATTAGTATTACTTTTTCTTGCCTTAATCACTTGAAATAAAAGAAATAAACATGTTTACTTGTTGTTAAAGAAGATCATTTGTGTAAATGTGTTTTCTTATGGAATTTTGCATATTCTTTTAATTTGAAATCATTAAGCAAAATTCATGTTCTTAAAATAAACTTAATTATACTTTCTATAAGTAGCTTAGGCTTAATGGTGAATTCTAATTAAGATTATACCTCCTAGTGAACAACCTAGACTCAACCAGTTGAAAGAAATAAAATCTACAATGTTAGGTTAACTTGACCTTATACTACTCAATTGATACAAATTCAAGTTGACCTAAGTTACTTTCTTCTACACATAATTAAGCACAATTAACTTAATTAACTGTGTTGAGGAAGGTGACACAACAACAAACCAAATTTGAAATCATGAGTTCAAGTGTTTTTCCTTTATAAGTCAACAAGAAATATGGAGTGCCTAATTTGACCTAATATTGAATCCTATGGAGCAGCTACAAAATGAATCAGTTTTAAATTAGGTGGTGTGGTCCAAACAATTCAATCAACTGATCCAGGTGCACCACCAATTAGGCACGCAGAGATGATTAACCTAGACTAATTTCTACTCCTTTATTTGTTGATTTGTGTGCACCGGTTCCACAGGTTGGAACTCGGTTGAGTAGATAAAAATCAAGTTAGGTTAGGTGCCTCAAATGTGGGTGTATAAAGTGTGTATGTTGATTCATCCCACAAAAAGTATCTTTTTTCTTTTTTATATGTGAGGGTGAGATGAGTGGGGGTGACAAACAAGATAAACAAATTCTATCCTAGGGTTTATGCAAACACCTAAGTAGATTAGCATTTGGTAGTCGTAGAGCACGTTTTTGATAGGAAAACGTCGTAGCATAGTGCGCAATACGATCAAACAAAGATATTTAATAAAAGATAACGAGACGTTAAGTCTTGGTCATTCGTCTCTGGGAGGCGTTTGTTTTACTTTTCAATTCAATCTTTTACTACTATACTTTGTTCAAAATTGCACGCCAGTTTCCAGTCTTCTGATTAAAATTTCACTTCTATTATGAACCCTGATTAAGTGCGCGTGTGTTAAGTAGATCATAAAGGTGAAAGTGTGAGTTTCTGTGCGCATGATTCTAGTGAGGTGGTGACTGTTTACAGAAAATGCATCTATAGTCAGATTTTCTATATTTTCTGGAAATGACATGCTTGTTGCAAAATATCAGAAGTTAAAAACAGGTAACATTAATCACACAAAAGATATTGCAATGAGCTCACGATGATTCTCAACACATTGGCATATATATATATAATATATTTTTCATTCATTCATCTGGAGAGTGTTTGCAACATGAACTTGTAGAGGAAAGCTTATACATGAATGCTAAAAAATGTAGATCTAGCTATCAGAAAATGATTGCATACAAGAATCTACGGGGGGATTTTGCATGCATCATTTGAGGAGAAAAAGGACTACACTACTAAGCAGTAATTAAAAGTAGTAAATGTAAAGAACTAGCTACTAATCTATCAAAAGTGAGGGCATTCGGAAGTGGTCTCCGATGGCCTTGGAATGGTGGAGAGGAGAATGAGGGGTGGTCAATGGAGCTTAGGTCGGCCCTTGGAGAGAGAGAGGAGTGATCCAGCATCCTGGCATGGTGTCCTTCATGGTGGTGCTCAACTCGTGGAGATGGAGTGGAGAGGGTGGCGGCTAGCCTAAGTGGAAGTGGGTGAAGCCATGAATGTGGATGGAAGCCAATGGATGTGAAGGGGTGCAAATGGCCACCACTTGGGTCTTTTTATATACCTAGGGATTCTCTCTAGAGAGGTGTGGAACTCTCTAGAGATAGTCCAAGAGTGTCCGACCAAGTGGTTTGGAGATCCACAAAATGTGGATCTCAATTTGAATGCCTCTTGGTTGCTAAATTTGGCAACCAAGAGTGGCGCCACTTGCAGAAAGTTCTAGAGAACTCTAGATGTGTGGGAGTGCATGAATGGGTATGTGTGTGTGTGTGTGTGGTCGTGCCCTATGTGGCTAGGTGGTTTAGGTTAGGTCCTAAGGGGTTTAGGTACGTGTATGCCTTGAATTAGGGTTACAAATCCTAATTGCTAAGGGGAATTTGCAATTAGATTTAACCCAAGCTTAATTGAATGAGTGTGAACCTCATTGAGAGTAAAATAACTCAATTGGATGGGTTTAGGTCAATTGGACTCTCACTAAGTCCAATTGAACTTGTGTGGGTTGAGATCTAAGCTCAATTGGACTTGATGAGTACAATTGACTTAGGTGAAGGTAATTGACTTTGATCTAAGTCAATTGGGTTTGGTGAAGACGTAATTAGGTCCTTAGGTAGGTCTAGAGGTGATGTACTAGGGTTAGGACACCTTAATTTAGGTTCCTAAGGGGTTGGGATTAGGTCTAGGGAGCTAGAGATCTAAGATCAAGGCTTGAATCTCAAAACAGGAATTGGAGACCAGTTCCAGACGTCCAAAAATATGATCAGATGACTTATACTCAAAAATCAGAAGTCCAAACTTCAATTCTATACATCCAATCTGAGTCAAGGGGAATCTAAGTTCTGTTTTGGTTATTCTGCAAAAATTGGACGTTTGACAAAGTGTTTGGACATCCAATTTCACTGTAGAAGTGGGTTTGAGGTGTGCGGGAGTTGGCTAAGGGTCTTGGATGTCCTATAACTTATCTGGACTTCCAGATAAGAGTTGGAACTAGGATTTTAGGGCTTCCTAGGGTGCTGTGACCTAATCTAAGGGTGGTCAAGGCTTGGGGGAAGTCTCTAGGCTATCTTAGGGCTAAGATGGACCTAAGCTCTTTACATTTTACTGCTTTATTTCTACTTAATAGAATAACAAACCTTGACTCCCTTACATCATTATTCCTACATCTAAGCTAAGCCTTCTCCTCTAGCTCTACTGCAACATCCGTTATTCCTGATCCAGCTTCAGATCCTGCTCCTGATCCAACTCCTGATCAGCTTATTGCCTGCAATTGACATAATACACTTAATTAGCACATTATATCATTATTTTATGCATAGGTAAAGGAAAGCAGTAAAGATACAGATAATGCTTATGCATGCATGAATAGTCCTAACTTATGCTAAGTCCTAGCCCAATTTAGGTCAATTAAAACCTACGGTTGCTGCGCAATCATACCCCCTTGTCTAAATCTTACTAGTCCCAAGCAAATGCAAGACTAAATTATTTATAGTAGGGTCCCTAAGGGATTGATTATTTTATCAAGTGTATGCATAGAGATTTTTCTCCTTTTTGTTTTCATCCTATGCTCTAGAAATCCAGACAATCGTGAAAGTGCAGCTATGTAGCTTTTGTAATGGATTCGAGTGAAAAACTGATACACTCTGAAGCCTGTACTTGACCCCTAGTAAAATTCTAATGGGATAGGTGGACTTCTTCTCTCAAGGTATTCAAGATATTCTATGAATTTCACCCTGGCTTTAGGCTTAGGTAGAGTATCTCTAAGGGAAAAGATTATATATTTGGTGGCTCATTCTCACTTGGTGCTACATAGAGACTAGTACTGTAGAATCTAGATTCCCGGATTGCTAAGTAACTCAACTCAAAGAAAGACAAGAAAGACTATGCTATCTTTTGATTCCTTTGTATTCATTCTCTCTTTCTCTTATTTATTTTTCTTTTCTTTTCTTTCTTTTTCTTGGAGCTCACAATCTCACCAGATTCACGCACATGATCTGTATTTGGTGGTCTCACTTGGCATCAACACTTTAATTGAGTTCCATAACCCTAACACTAAGTTGGAATTCCTCATCCAGTATTCGGGCAGTCAAAAACACAAGAAAGATGGGTCAAGGCCATATTTGGTGGATCTCAAATTTACTTGGTGGTATTGCCTCAATGTAACTAAACTAAATATTTACTCTTTTTTCTTTGCTTTTTCTTCTTTTTCTAATTTTTTTCCAATTTTTTTCTTTGTTTTCATCATTTTTTTTTTCAACATATACACAATTAGCACACATCCATGAACTTTATTGAGGAGGCATTATTAGGGATTAGTGGTACTCAAGAGACATTGGGTGGCTTATTTAGTGGAAGTGCCTATTCACGGCACTGGGAGAGATGGATAGGATGGTGTATTTCTAACCTTAACATCAATACCCTCCTTCAGCCGAGGGTTTCGTAAAGAATGGTCGTAACCATTCACCTTAGCCCTACTTTTATGAAAACTTGCTCTTCGCGTATTTGCCTTACTTGGTGGCTCTCAATGCTCACACAAAATGTATATGCAGGAACCGAGAGCGGAAATTATGCCTAATCTTAGAGTATTGTCACCTAATTATCTAGGACTCCGAATTCCTTGCACTAGTCTTAGAGCACTAGTACACTACTCTCATCTCACACTATTTGGTGGATTTTTGGAAGAAAATCTACCTGAATCCCAAAACACTGTCCAAGGGTTCAGGAAAAGAAGCACTGCTTCTTCTCGACAGACTAAAGACGTTTATCAGCCTTCACCGTGAATCCATTGCAAATTCTACGTGTGTGTGAAAAGTTGTACTAGATTCCAGATTACAAGACTCAACTAAAGGATAAAATCCCTAATGCATTCTCTTCATAAAATAATCTTATTCATGAATGTAATATGTATATATGCTATGAACAATTAACCTCTTATATTCATACTTCATGAAATTCCTATATCGGATTACAATCAACTTGACCCTAAATTTAGAACAAGAGATGAGCAGGTGGGTGGGAAATGGCTGTTGGGGACGATTTCTAGCTCTAATGCGAGCATTGGAGGTGGAGTCAGTTGTTTTTTTATTTAGGGTCCTAAAGTATGTTTTACATGCAGCTCCGAGGTTTTTCTAAATGTTGGCATAAAAATTTTTCAGTTTTGTTGTACCTACCCCCCCATGCCTAAGTTCTTGCATGTCCTCATGCATGAATATAAAAGAAAATAAATACAGCAGGGAGAGAATGGGTAGAAATCACCTATAATTGCTCCTGAAATTATACATTCAGCACGGCCAACTTGTCAGCATGCAATATGCAGAAAGAAAATATGCTGAAAGAAAAATATGCTGTGTAAAAATGGTTATGTATAAATGATGGTGGAATGTGGGATATATGCTATCTATATGTGCTGAGTTTAACACCTCCAGCTGGGCGAGAATTCAATCACACGTCCTCAATAAGATGAACAATCTCGTCAGGTGGAGGAGGTTCCTGGGCCAAAAATGGCTTGAGGTGTTGGCCATTTACCATGGATATATGCCTAGATTTTGGGTCCTTGATCTGGACTACCCCATTAGGATATGGTTGAATCACAACATACGGGCCAGTCCACTTGGACTTGAGCTTCCCTGCAAACAGTTTTAATCATGAATCCAACAACCAGACTTGTTGGTTGGGCGTGAATGCTTTCTTCCAGATGTGGCGGTCATGGAAGGCCTTGGTCTTGTCCTTGTATATTAAAGCGTTCTCATAGGCCTCCCGCCGGATCTCTTCTAATTCGCTGAACTAGAGTTTCCGTTCTTGACCTCCTGCATCAAGGTCAAGGTTACATTTTCGCATAGCCCAAAAGGTGCAGTGTTCCAGCTCTATAAGAAGGTGACAGGCCTTGCCATATACCATGCGATATGGTGACATTCCGAGTGGGGCCTCGTATGTGGTCCAATATGCCCAGAATGCATCAACTAATTTATCAGACCAGTCCTTCCTGTCTGGTCTAACCGTCGTTTGGAGAATCAGCTTGATCTGACAGTTAGATACTTCAGCCTGCCCATTGGTTTGCGGGTAATACGGGGTGGCTATACAGTGATGTACCCCATATTTCTTTAGTAGTGACCTGAAATGGGCATGAATGAAGTGGCTTCCCCCGTCGCTAATCAAAGTGTAGGATATTCCGAATCTCGTGAAGATGTTCTGTCGTACGAAGGAAATGACGGTCTTATGGTCAGCTCGTCTTGCCGGGATGGCCTCGACCCACTTCGAGACATAGTCAACGGCTAGCAATATGTACTCGAAGCCATGCGAGTTCGGAAAAGGGCCCATAAAATTGATGCCCCAGACGTCGAACACTTCTACAACCATGATGGGCTGGAGTGGCATCATGTCTCTCCTGGTCATAGAACCAACCGACTGGCAACGTTTGCAGTGTTGGGCGTATTGGTGTGTATCTCTGAAGATGGTTGGCTAGAAAAATCCTGACTGCAAAATTTTTGCAATGGTTTTCCATCCCGAGAAATGACCACCACAAGCATCATTGTGGCAGAAAGATAACACATTGGGGATCTCAGAATCTGGGATGCATCTTCGAATAATCTGGTCCGCTTTAATGCAGAAGGGCAGTGGGTCATCCCAGAGGTAGTATTTGGCTTCTGCAGTGAATTTGAGTTTCTAGTCCTTGGATAGGTTCGCGGGAATCTTGCATGTGGCGAGGTAGTTCGTGATATCCGCGTACCAGGGGAACTCAACAGAATGAACTGCCAAAAGAGATTCATTCGAAAATTGCTCGTGGATAGGCAAGGAATAAGGAATGTGTCCTAGGTCCAATCTGGATAAATGATCTGCCACAACATTTTGCTTTCCAACTTTGTCGCAGATTTCGATATCAAATTCCTACAATAGAAGGATCCATCTAATGAGTCGTGGTTTGGCATCCTTCTTTGCCAACAAATGCCGGAGGGTAGAGTGGTCAGTGAAGATGATGACCTTGGACCCTAATAAGTATGATCTGAATTTCTCCAACCCGAATACTACTGCTAGCAGTAGTATTCGAGTTGGAGAAATTTAGATTGTACTTATTAGGGTGGTAGCTCTTTTTCGGTGACAGTGTAATTGCGCTGAGCCTCATTCAGCGTCTTGCTAGCATAGTATATGACGAAGGGTTGTTTCTCCCGACGCTAGCCTAAAACAGCATCGACGGCAAAATTAGAAGCATCGCACATCATCTCGAAATCGAGGACCAGTTAGGTAGTTGGAGAATCGGGGAGTTGGAGACAGCACTGATACACGAGGTATCAAATTCAAATGAGATATCGGCAACTAGGAGATTCGTCAAAGGCCATGCAATTTTCAAGAAATCGCATATAAATCTCCGATAGAAGCCGACGTGACCCAAGAATGATTTGATCTGCTTGACCAAGCTAGGTGGTGGTAAGTGGGCAATAATCTTACATTTAGCTCAATCGACCTTGAGTCCATTTTTGGAGATTCTGTGCCCTAGTACTATGCCATCCCTCACCATGAAATGGCTTTTCCCCCAGGATAGTACTAGGTTTACCTCAATACCATTTCAAGATCTTGGTGAGGTTATCAAGACAAGATGCGAAATCATCTCCAAAAATAGAGAAGTCATCCATGAATACCTCCACATAGTCCCCAATCATGTCAGAGAAGATGGCCATCATACAACGCTGAAATGTCACTAGTGTTGGTGCTAGAGCACCACGATCATTTGTTTTGATGATAACAAAACACGTGTTATTTAACATTTGCAATTTGAGTCCTAGATTTCAGGTCAATTGCAAATGAAGACGTGTTTAGACGGAACTCGAGCTCGCATCCAGGACGGATTGGAGGAGCTTGACGGAAAACAGAGGAGGTTCACGTGGAGAGAAAGATTGAAGATGGAAGGAAATGAAGAATAGGATAGATTTCCTTCTTTTGTACTTGTTGTATTTTTCATTTCTTTTGTTGCTCTTTATTTCCTTAGATATTTCATGTTAAAGAGCCTCAAAGAACCCTAACAATAGTCCTAGGAACACCGGCACAACCCTAGGATACTTAGGTTTTCTGTAGAATACTTAGAAAACCAATATAGGCTTCAAACAGCACTTCCAGACGTCTAATTCCCAAATCAGACGTCTGATAAAGCATTTTAAGACGTCTGACTGTTGTTTCAGACGTCTGATAACTGTTAGGCTGGACATAGTTAGTTCTGTCTGATGAATTCAGACGTCCAGACCTTAGACCAGACGTCTTAGGAGACGTCTGATGACTTTGCCAGACGTCCAATTAGTGGACCGTTGGCTAGCTTAGCAGGCACTCAAGATTATGACCGTTAGAGCCTTATCAGACGTCCTTAGGCCTTTCCAAACATCTGATAAATGACTGTTTTGCCTCGGCTGACCCAAAATCTCTTCTCAGAGATTTTCTAGCCGTTGCAACGTTTGGAAATCAATTCCCACAGTAAAAGTAGGTTTCCAGACGTCCATACTTAGTGCCAGACGTCCTGTATGTCGTCTGATGGACTTGCGCAAAAACCCTGTTTAGATCTGATTCAAGTCAGGGAGAAACTCGCATAGAATCAGACGTCTGACCTTGGAATCAGACGTCTTAAAGTGGCCTTCCAGACGTCTGATGCCAGAATTAGACGTCTGATAACCCTGTCAAATGCAATCATTGTCCTGATTTCGGCCTGATTCTCTTGGGCTTTGCACCCAACGGCTATGGAAGCTTTTCCAAGCCTTCCAAAACCTTCCTAAGGCCTCTATAAATAGAGGGGAACCTTTGTAACACAAACACGACAAGAAAAACACAAGAAACACTTTGCAATACACTAAGATCAAGTATTTCCACTCTCTTGTGTCCAAGAAGCACTTGCTCTCTAAGCTCAAGCTCCATCATCTTGAGAGCATCATTCCCGTTGCGCACCCGCTCTCCCGGCGTTGATAACGAGAGCGACGTAGCGCCATCGCGTGGCACACGCACCGCGTCATCGTCGACGCACTCCTTGCAAAGGGGAGTTTCCTATTTCCTATAGAAGCTAGGTTTAATTTTGTTGGCTCTATAGGACTGTTGTTTTATTTTATCTTTGTATTTTGGTTGGGTATTCGCTTTGCGAATTCCCGTCTCCTTCGTGGGACAAAATCCTTCTCGTGGAGAGAAGGGGTTGAGGAACGCTACCCTCGTACTTGTAGCGTGGTTGTATTGAGGTTGAATCACCCTCGTTCAAAGTGATTCGGTTAGTGGATTTGATCAACTAGGTTGATCGGAAAATCCTAACTCGAGAGGGTTAGGTGGTGGTTTTCACCCGGTTTGGGTTTCCACCTAAAAATACCTGTGTACATTGTGTGATTGCTTAATTTCTTGTGATATTGCTTTATATTTTATTTCCGCATATTATTACGTCACCCCTCCTAGTAGGGAACTTTCAATTGGTATCAGAGCAGGTCTCGCGTTATCGGCGTAACAAACCAGCGAGGATCTAGACATGGAGGGAAAAGCATTCGTGTGCACTGAAGGACACGATACCTCGCGACCACCATACTTTGCAGGTATAGATTTCATTTATTGGAAAAATCGTATGACTATGTGGTTGCAGGCCTACGACTTCCGGGTGTGGGAAAAATGCGAATCCGCATTTTTGATTCCCAAGAAACCCGCAAAAGGTTACTCAGAAGATCAGGTTCAGAATCTCAACCTCAACGCAAAGGCAATGAATGCCTTGTATTGCGCGTTGAGTCTGAAGGAGTTCGAGAAAATCCAAGAGTGCACCACCGCTCACGAGATATGGAGGAGGTTGGAAGGCACTCATGAGGAGACGAGTTCGGAAGAAGATCTCGGAGAGAAGGAAACCACGTGCCTCGGTTTCATGGCAATCGGAGAAAGCGACATTGACAGCGAAAGCAACTCCGACAATGAGGTAAACCTGGATTTACAAGAAGCTTTTAATGAACTTTTTGAGATTAGTAAATCACTTAGGGTAGAAAATAAAAGCATTAAAAAGAACCTTAGTTTTCTTAGAAATGAAAATGATAGGTTAGAAAAACAACTCAAGGATATAGAGACTAGTCCTAAGGATAATAACCTGTTATTAGAAAATCAAGACCTCATCAATGAAAATAATAAATTGATTGAGGAAAATAATAGTCTAAAGTTAGAAATTTCTGATTTAAAGACTAAGATGGATATTATAGAAAAAGAAATCGCATGTCTTAGGGAAAATTCTAACAAATTAATCAACAAAGTTGATAATTTTTATAGCCCTAAGGTTGAGAAAGGATCTCCATCAAGGAGACCTTCTAACAAATCCGGATCCAAGCTCACTTGGATACCGAAGAAAAAATTAGAATCTTGTTTTGTAGGGTTCAGGGATGACTACAACATAAAGGACTGGACCTACAAGCTCAAGTCTGGTCAACTCAAGTTGGGAGAACCAAGGAGTAGACCAAGGAGGAGAACAAGAAGACCGACAAGACGGCGAACAAACGACGGACCCGCCGCACGTCGACCACCAGATTGGAGACCGGCGCCAATGCCCGGGCCTCCAAGCTACGGATGGGAGCCCCATCCGATGTGGCATCCACCACCACCATTCGGGCCATTTTATTGGCCATGGTAGGTGAGGTAAAACCCTTTACCCTATCTTTTTATCAGTAGCATTTAGATAGGGGGAGTTAAAAAATGATGAGCTAATTGTCAATTTTTAAGGGGGAGATACAAGTTAGCTAAATTTCCTTTAGTAAGGGGGAGAAAAACAATAGCTATCTTGTTGTTACAAAAAGGGGGAGAATATCACCTTTGTTAAAATAAATTCATAGAAGAGCATGTCTTAAGGTGGAGTTATAGGAAATGTAAAACCAATTAAACCTTTTTGATAATGTCAAAAAGGGGGAGGATTTTTATGCATTATTATTTACGGTTTTGTCATCATCAAAAAGGGGGAGATTGTTGGTGCTAGAGCACCACGATCATTTGTTTTGATGATAACAAAACACGTGTTATTTAACATTTGCAATTTGAGTCCTAGATTTCAGGTCAATTGCAAATGAAGACGTGTTTAGACGGAACTCGAGCTCGCATCCAGGACGGATTGGAGGAGCTTGACGGAAAACAGAGGAGGTTCACGTGGAGCGAAAGATTGAAGATGGAAGGAAATGAAGAATAGGATAGATTTCCTTCTTTTGTACTTGTTGTATTTTTCATTTCTTTTGTTGCTCTTTATTTCCTTAGATATTTCATGTTAAAGAGCCTCAAAGAACCCTAACAGTAGTCCTAGGAACACCGGCACAACCCTAGGATACTTAGGTTTTCTGTAGAATACTTAGAAAACCAATATAGGGTTCAAACAGCACTTCCAGACGTCTAATTCCCAAATCAGACGTCTGATAAAGCATTTTAAGACGTCTGACTGTTGTTTCAGACGTCTGATAACTGTTAGGCTGGACATAGTTAGTTCTGTCTGATGAATTCAGACGTCCAGACCTTAGACCAGACGTCTTAGGAGACGTCTGATGACTTTGCCAGACGTCCAATTAGTGGACCGTTGGCTAGCTTAGCAGGCACTCAAGATTATGACCGTTAGAGCCTTATCAGACGTCCTTAGGCCTTTCCAGACGTCTGATAAATGACCGTTTTGCCTCGGCTGACCCAAAATCTCTTCTCAGAGATTTTCTAGCCGTTGCAACGTTTGGAAATCAATTCCCACAGTAAAAGTAGGTTTCCAGACGTCCAGACTTAGTGCCAGACGTCCTGTATGTCGTCTGATGGACTTGCGCAAAAACCCTGTTTAGATCTGATTCAAGTCAGGGAGAAACTCGCATAGAATCAGACGTCTGACCTTGGAATCAGACGTCTTAAAGTGGCCTTCCAGACGTCTGATGCCAGAATTAGACGTCTGATAACCCTGTCAAATGCAATCATTGTCCTGATTTCGGCCTGATTCTCTTGGGCTTTGCACCCAACGGCTATGGAAGCTTTTCCAAGCCTTCCAAAACCTTCCTAAGGCCTCTATAAATAGAGGGGAACCTTTGTAACACAAACACGACAAGAAAAACACAAGAAACACTTTGCAATACACTAAGATCAAGTATTTCCACTCTCTTGTGTCCAAGAAGCACTTGCTCTCTAAGCTCAAGCTCCATCATCTTGAGAGCATCATTCCCGTTGCGCACCCGCTCTCCCGGCGTTGATAACGAGAGCGACGTAGCGCCATCGCGTGGCACACGCACCGCGTCATCGTCGACGCACTCCTTGCAAAGGGGGTTTCCTATTTCCTATAGAAGCTAGGTTTAATTTTGTTGGCTCTATAGGACTGTTGTTTTATTTTATCTTTGTATTTTGGTTGGGTATTCGCTTTGCGAATTCCCGTCTCCTTCGTGGGACAAAATCCTTCTCGTGGAGAGAAGGGGTTGAGGAACGCTACCCTCGTACTTGTAGCGTGGTTGTATTGAGGTTGAATCACCCTCGTTCAAAGTGATTCGGTTAGTGGATTTGATCAACTAGGTTGATCGGAAAATCCTAACTCGAGAGGGTTAGGTGGTGGTTTTCACCCGGTTTGGGTTTCCACCTAAAAATACCTGTGTACATTGTGTGATTGCTTAATTTCTTGTGATATTGCTTTATATTTTATTTCCGCATATTATTACGTCACCCCTCCTAGTAGGGAACTTTCAACTAGTGCGTTGCAGAGGCCAAAGGGCATCCGCTTGAAAGTGAATGTTCCAAAGGGGCATGTGAATGTGGTCTTGCTTGATCTTCCAGGCTAATCGCTACTTGATTATACCCGGAGTATCCATCCAGAAAGCAAAAGAAACTGCATCCGGCTAATCATTCCAAGATCTGATCAATGAAAGGTAAAGGAAAGTGATCCTTCTGGGTAGTCGTGTTCAGTTTCCTATAGTCGATGCAGACCCGCCAAGATGTTGCAGTGCGGGTCAGGATGGATTAGTCCTTATCAGTTTTTACGACTGTGAGTCCAGCTTTCTTGGGCACTATCTGGATTAGACTCACCCACTGGCTGTCTGAGATTTGGTATACAATACTTGCATCCAGCCATTTGATGATCTCCTTCTTAACAACCTCTAGCATATTTAGGTTAAGCCGTCTTTGAGGTTGTCTCGAAGGTTTCACCCCTCATCCATGTAGATGTGATGAATGCAATACGAGGGGTGAATACCGTGGAGATCTGCAATACTCCACCCGATAGTAGCCTTATGGTCTTGCAGCATAGAAATTAGTTGATGCTCCTGTTCTTGGGTTAAGTGGGCATTGATAATGACTGGGTATGTCTTACTTTCGCCCAAGAACACATACTTGAGTGAGTCAAGTAAGGGCTTCAATTCAATCATGGGTGGGTCAAAGTCAGAAGTGAGAGTAGGAGGAGCAGAATCGAGGGTGGGAATCTGCTGATCCATGTGCATGTGAATTCCTGCTGAGTCGCTCCTTGTGAAATAATCGGTTGTGACTGCGTTAACGGGAAACCCGTTAGCTGTGGTCACGTCTTCCTGCAACAACAAGGGTGATTCAGTAATGTGTGGATCAGGATAGTTGGATTCAGGGGTGCTGTGGTCAGAAGCACACCCTAAACAGTCAGACCCTCGGGGAGATATGTGTAGTGTAGTGGTTTCAGTCTCGTGTGGATGGAGGTCCAAGAACCCTAATAGTGCAGACGAATGAGACATTGGGTCATCACAAAAGAGCCCAATGTTACCACAGTATGCTGCATCTTCGTCTTCACCAACCTCCTCTATTCGATCAAAGTCGAAGTTCTTTGCTGCCCTGAATATGTCCAGTCGAAGTCGCTCATTGCCTAGGGCTATCTCCATACACTCAGATGCACAATCAATGTTCGCTCGGGCGGTTGACAGAAATGGGCGACCCAAAATAATTGGTGCATAGCATAGATTAGGAGGAACTTCCATATCGAGAACGAAAAAATCTGCGAGAAAGCAGAACCTGCGGACTTTCACGATCACGTTCTCCACCACCCCCTTGGTCTTTTGACTAATCTGTCAGCCAGCTGAATCGTGATCGAGGTGGGCTTCAACTCCCCAAATTGAAATCGATCAAATACGGCAGTAGGAGTTAGGTTGATGGACGAACCCAGATCTAGAAGGGCCTGATCAAATGAAGAATCCTGCAAGAAGCAGGATATGAGTGGGGTACAGGGTCTTTCTTTTTTGACAGCAAGTCGGCTAGGATCACGGCGCTAGCCTCATTCAACAGTACCACTTGTCCAATTCTCGACTGTCGTTTTGGGGTACAATAGTCCTTGAAGAACATAGCGATAGCGAGAATGTGATCGATTGCCTTGAGGAGGGGGACCTGAATATGTACTTCCTTGAACATCGATTTCAGATCCTCAAAATTCCGTGTGTCCTTTTTCTGTACTGCATTTCATGTTAGAGCCTCAGGAAAAGGGACGGGAATCTCAGGGTTAAGTGGCCTCTTACCCTTATCTACCGTAGGTGACTCTTGAGATGGAGTCGAACCTGCCTACGATGAAGGGTGGAAAAAATCAGGACCCGCTTGCCTAAGTGGTGTGTCGAATGTTTTCCTTTCGCTCCTCAAAGAGACAGCATGTGCATTGGCTTGCTGTCCATGAGGTGGTGGGGGAGTGGAAGGGGCAGAATATGCAGGGTTCTGCAAAGGCGGCTTGCCTTGCGCATAACCGGGCAGTGCAGGAGGCGCCTGTAGTATGGCGTGTGCCTGTCCCTGTGGTGCCTGAAGCCTAGGCGAGGCACCCTGGTTTTGCACACATCGAGGATTCGAGACGGGTTGGGAAGGCAAGGCTCCCTGAGTCCTATGCTCCTACAACAACTGGTTCTGCATGTTCTATATGGTCTATATCTGATCAGCCATCGCCTTCATAATCTGCAAGCTATCTTGTGTGGATTTCCTCATTGATTCTTGCAGCTCCTCTTTCAGTGCCTCCAAAGGGTCAGCCCGCTTTGGAAGGTGGCTGGCAACTTGGTGCAGTGGCTGGTATAAAGAACGGGGTTGCTGCTGATGCAGGAATGGCTGCTGCCTAGGGTTCGTGCTTTGCGTATTCCCGTATTGCCTGGTCTAGTAGTGTGGATCCTGATGTGGTCTCTGTGAATTATCAGACCAAGAGAAGTTCGGATGCTGGTGCCACCAAGGTTATACATCTCTGAATACGGGTTATTACGCCCGTATCCTTGGATAGCACTGACGTCCTCGTAGGCCGAAGATGTCTGAGACATATATCCGTCAAGGGGATATGCATTGTAATATGCGGGTGGTGCGTAACCCTGGTCGTAGGGTGCCAGATCTAGATTATTTACGAGATCCTGATATGCGGGATCTCGTAAATACGAAGATGCATCCCGAGTGAGTAGATTAACTCGAGCAAGAGGGGCTCAGGGTCCATAGGAGGGTCTTGAGGCGGCAGAGCTCAAGTCAAATTGACCCTAACTGATCTGGTCAATCTTCTTCTCGATTAGATTTATTCTATCCTACTGCTCGACAATGATATCCATGTCAGCTTGAATAGACTCGGTGTGAGCCTCGTGGACACCAACTCGCTGCTGACCAGGCCGCTAGAACTGGTTCATGGATGCGGCATTCATCGAGTTCTCTGCTAATTATTCAAACATCTGAAATGCACTATTCTGGTCTTTTGCGAGGAAATTCCCGCCACTAGATGCATCAGCCAGATACCAATGTGTGTCATCCAGCCCATGGTAGAAGATCTGAGCTAGGTGCCATCAGGGTATACCGTGGTGTGGGCATTTCCGAAGAAGGCCGTGAAATCTGTCCCAAGCTTCATGTAACTTCTCCCCAGCTCCTTGAGCGAAAATTGTGATTGCGTGTCGCAATGCATTTGTTCGACCGATTGGGAAGAACTTTTGTAGGAATTCACGTTGGAATTCCGGCCAAGTTCCAATCGGCTTCCCAATGGTCTTGAGCCAGTATGAAGGTTTGTCCCTTAGAGAAAATGGGAAAAGCTTCATTAGAACAATCCCAAGATCGATATTCCTAGGTCGAATCGTTTCAGCGAGTCGACTCAGGTCCTCAAGGTGCTGGAACGGATCTTCGCTTGAGTTCCCATAGAAGTGATTGCTGATCAACCCAATCACATTAGGCTTGAGCTCAAACATGTCACCGCCTACAGGAATCCTGACTAGTGGTGCGACGATTTGTGCGGCTGGGTCATAGAAATCCCGCAGTTGCTCTCCTCACGGCGGGTGCTGCATCCTGTCAAGTGCTGTTAAGATGCAATCCATGCTCTACCGATGCCACTCCTCGGACTCAACTACCCAGGCTTCCAGACGAGCCATCGGGTCTAGATTCTCGATATCCTGACTCAGTCTAGGTCTAGGTCTAGGATTAGCCATGGTGGCTCTAGGAGTAGAAGTGGGGGGAAAAGATGGTCTCGGTGAGGTGACTCGCCTCCTTTGGAGCGGCTCCCAAGGTCCAACCAAGTGAGGTCTAAGTGACCTCCTTCCTCGCATACACCACTCAACCCCTGGGTTGGTGTAGCCAAGCAAGACAAGGCTAGGGCCCTGTCAATCAAGTGGTCCTTATGAATCAGATGACTAGATTTTTCATTTTAGGGTTTAATTCCTGAAGAAATTCGTCGTACAACCGACTGAAAGCGATTCCCGCCTCTTCGCTAACCCAACCAAGAGGTTGAAAACACCCAGTAGTACAACGAATTCAGGTTTTCTTTCGTGTTTTAAAATTTGTTTTAGCATGTTTTCTTTAGTGGGGTTTTCTCGTGGTGAGTGACCTACAAGGTGACCAGGCTCATCGGCTAAGTACTAGACTTAATTAAGTCTAGGTTAGCCCAAGTGTGGTCTCTAAGTTGTAACCCTAAAGATTTACCTTAAGGTTCATGTGCTTCTAGGGTTTTGTTCTATTTCAGCAGACCACAAAAGTAAAATTTATTCTCTGACAACAATTGGAATCCAATTAACTTGAAATTTGGTGAGTATATTCCTTCTTCAATTATCTTTCAAGAGAATATTATTTTGGAATTTTTACTGTTTCAACCAAATTTTAGGGATTTTTGAATGTCAGAGGGTCAGATCTGGAAATTTTGACCCCTGGTCGATTTTTCGCTTTGAAACAATATCAATTGACCTTCAAAAATTCGGCAAAATATGGAAAATAAAGCCATTTAGATCAGATTTCAAACCCCACCATTTTTAGTCAAAATAGATTCACGGATTGCTCGAAATTGCTTTTTGAAATTTGAAAAATCTTAAATCTGGGTCAGTCTGACCCCTGTGCACTTCGCGAATTTTTAAAAATATTATACTTAGAATTTTTCCAAAGAATAGTGGCGTTTGAAATATGGTTTGGAAATGAAGGTTTGGCCCAAATTTTAGAATTTTTTACTTACTAATCTTTCGATAATCAAATTTTTAAATCAAACTTGCAATCTGGCCAAAAATCAGAAGATGGTGGAAAGACTTTTTAAAGAGGATTTAGGTTTGAAATCCAAGCCTTCCACCAAAAATTTTTTTTTTAAAAAAACTTTTGCAATTTTTTCTTTTCAAAAGGATAAATATTTTTTTTCTAGGGATTTTCGTAAATATATATATATATATATATATATATATATTTATTTATTTATTTTTTGCTTTTTCAAACTACACCCTAGAATTCAAAAAGAAGCCTAATCTAGATTTTTTTTTATTTTTTCTCCTTTTCACGAAATTGAATAAAAATTTTTTTTTTCAAAAGAACTTGCAGAAAGTAAATCTACTCCTAGGATTCAAAAAGGAAACCTATTCTAAAGAGGAGATGATGTGCACCTGATTTTTTTCTTTACTGCGCTCGTTGTGTGCGCAGTTCCCATTTTCTTCAGTGTTGTCTTGCACATCCAAAACAAAGTAGAGAGATTTGTCAGTGATAGTTTAAAATATCGAAATCAAAGAAAATGACGTTGCCTCCCTGGCAACGGCGCCATTTGTTTGGCAGTCCTAGAGTGCATTTTTGATAGGAAAACATCATAGTATAGTGCATAATACGATCAAACAAAGATATTTAATAAAAGATATCGAGACGTTGAGTCTCGGTCGTTCGTCTCTGGGAGGCATTTGTTTTACTTTTGAAATCAATCTTTTACCACTCTACTTTATTCAAAATCGCACGTTGGTTTCCAGTCTTCTGATTAAAATTTCACCACTTCTATTATGAACCCTGATTACGTGCACGTGTGTTAAATAGATCACAAAGGTGATAGTGTGAGTTTATCTACGCCTGATTCTAGTGAGGTGGTGACTGTTTACAGAAAATGCATCTATAGTGAGATTTTCTATATTTTCCGAAAACAACATGCTTGTTGCAAAATATCAGAAGTTAAAAACAGGCAACATTAATCACACAAAAGATATTGCAATGAGCTCATGATGATTCTCAACACATAGACATATATATATAATATATTTTTCATTCATTCATCTGGAGAGTGTTTGCAACATGAACTTGTAGAGGAAAGCTTATACATGAATGCTAAAAAATGTAGATCTAGCTATCAGAAAACGATTGCATACAAGAATCTACGGGGAGATTTTGCATGCATCATTTGGGAGAATAAGGACTACACTACTAAGCAGTAATTAAAAGCAGTAAATGTAAAGAACTAGCTACTAATCTATTAGAAGTGAGGGCATTCAGAGGTGGTCTCCAATGGCCTTGGAATGGTGGAGAGAAGAATGAGGGGTGGCCAATGGAGCTTAGGCTGGCCATTGGAGAGAAAGAGGAGTGATCCAGCATCCCAACATGGTGTCCTTCATGGTGGTGCTCAGCTCGTGGAGATGGAGTGGAGAGGGTGGCGGCTAGCCTAAGTGGAAGTGGTTGAAGCCATGAATGTGGATGGAAGCCAATGGATGTGATTGGGTGCAAATGGCCACCCCTTAGGTCATTTTATAGACCTAAGGGATTCTCTCTAGAGAGGTGTCTCTAGAGATAGTCCAAGAGTGGCTGGCCAAGTGGTTTTGAGATCCAAAAAATGTGGATCTCAATTTGAATGCCTCTTGGTTGCTAAATTTGGCAACCAAGAGTGGCGCCACTTGCAGAAAGTTCTAGAGAACTCTAGATGTGTGAGAGTGCGTGAATGGGTGTGTGTGCGTGTGTGTGTGGTCGCGCCCTATGCGGCTAAGTGGTTTAGGTTAGGTCCTAAGGGGTTTAGGTAGGTGTATGCCTTGAATTAGGGTTACAAACCCTAATTGCTAAGGGGAATTTGCAATTAGACTTAACCCAAGTTTAATTGAATGAGTGTGAACCTAATTGAGAGTAAAATAACTCAATTAGCTTGGGTTTAGGTCAATTGGACTCTCACTAAGTCCAATTGAAATTGTGTGGGTTGAGATCTAAGCTCAATTGGACTCGATGAGTCCAATTGATTTAGGTGAAGGTAATTGACTTTCATCTAAGTTAATTGGATTTGGTGAGGACGTAATTAGGTCCTTAGGTAGGTCTAGAGGTGATGTACTAGGGTTAGGACACCTTAATTTAGGTTCCTATGGGGTTGGGATTAGGTCTAGGGAGCTAGAGATCTAAGATCAAGGCTTGAATCTCAAAACATGAACTGGAGACCAGTTCCAGACGTCCAAAAATATGATCAGATGACTTATACTCAAAAATCAAAAGTCCAGACTTTTGTTCTGGATGTCCAATCTGAGTCAGGGGGAAATCTAGGTTCTGTTTTGGTTATTCTGCAGAAATTGGACGTCTAACAAAGTGTCTGGACGTCCAATTTCACTACAGAAGTGGGTTTGAGGTGTGCGAGAGTTGGCTAAGGGTCCTGGACGTCCTATAACTTATTTGGACGTCCAAATAAGTGTTGGAACTAAGGTTTTAGGGCTTCCTAGGGTGTTGTGACCTAATCTAAGGGTGGCCGAGGCTTGGGGGAAGTCTCTAGGCTATCCTAGGGCTAGGATGGACCTAAGCTCTTTACATTTTACTGCTTTATTTCTACTTAATAGAATAGCAAACCTTGACTCCCTTACATCATTATTCCTACATCTAAGATAAGCCTTTCGTTCTAGCTCTACTGCAACACCCGTTATTCCTGATCCGACTTCAGATCCTACTCTAGATCCAGCTCCTGATCAGCTTATTGTCTGCAATTGACAAAATACACTTAATCAGCACATTATATCATTATTTTATGCATAGCTAAAGAAAAGCAGTAAAGATGTAGATAATGCTTATGCATGCATGAATAGCCCTAACTTATGCTAAGTCCTAGCCTAATTTAGGTCAATTAAGACCTACGATTGCTGCGTAATCAGTTAGGTCTTGGTTATGAATGTGACGAAATGAAACTAGTGGGGTGGAATGTGGGAGACACTTACAAATTACCTTATCTGCACTTTACTCTGATCTACCGTACTTGGATCTCCATGCTAGGGTACCTGCAAGACAGTAGATTAGAGACAAGTGAGGTTAATAATATGTAAATGCAAAGACACGTAGAGATAAGAAAGTAAATTATGTTGCCTCCCCGGCAACAGCGCCAAAATGATGAGGCGTGTTTCGCGAATTAAAATTAGGGTTTGGAGAACCCATCATCGTAACTCGCAAAATGCATCTATTAAATACAGTTTATATCCGAAACTCCAGGGAAGTCCCGGGTCTGACACAGGGAGGCGACATTTACTTTAGTTGAAAATCGCACTTCGTTTTGTTTCTTTTTGGTATTTTGAGGTTTTGTTATTTTTTTTGTTTTTGAAATAAAAAGACAAGCAAGACAAGTTCACAAAATGAGATGGAATGCAACTATAATATATTATGCAAATGTTTGTTACAACAATCTATTAAAGCATAAAAGAGATAGGGGTGAGAGGAAATTTTCCAAATTGGTTGTTCAACAAGACGACAACGCCTGGTAGAAGCTTGGATGAAGGGGGTGGGTGCAAGACAATGGAGGTGAGATGCAAGAGGACGTCAGGTAGAGGAATGCTTCACCGAGGCTCTAGAATGGAGGTGAGGAGACGAAGGCGATCTTCTACCGAAATGGAGGTGGGAGGACGGCTCCAAGGCAACCTATGAAGGTGATGGGATGAAGGATGAATATTTGGTGGGAAGTAGGATCATTACACTAATAAAAGGCCTTTGGAGCTTGAGAGTAAGCTCTAATGGAGCTTTGGTAGGCTACTAAAGCTTAAGAGTAGGTGGGAGTAGGGTAGGTAGAGATGAGAAGGAATGAGGGGTGTAGGGGTGTTTATATAGTGGTGGAATGGAGGTGGTTTACGTGCATGGGCCTTTAGTGACATTTAAGATGTCGCTAAAGACCTGCCAGGGACATCACTAAATCATTCACGTGCCTTGGCTAGTGCTTGGAAGCTCGGCTGCAGCTAACGTAGGGTGCGACGATCATTGGCCGTTGGATCAAGCGTGGACGGCTATGATCGTAAGAAGAGAATGCACGCTCGCTTGTGTTTGAAATCTGCACCAGTGGTGCATGCGTTGGCAGTTACCGAATGAAGCATCGCATGACCAAGACTCACCCGTAGATCACACGTGCCTTGATTTGAATCGCGCACCTCGTGCGATTGCGAGGATCAGATGACGGGCGTAGCTCTTGGTCATCGTAAATGCATGCCCCAGATGGCACGCGTGCGATCTGGCGTGCATCCTCGCGTTGGTGGGCAATGTCAAATCTAGCGTGAAGAGTCTCAGCTTCTCGATAAAGATCGAGTGGCCCTATTTCATCCGACGTTGTAGCGGGCACGATGGATTGCAGCTCGAACTCGCACTCACTGTTTGCGAGCGCTTGTCTTCACCGTTGCCCCAAAGTGGCACTTTGTCGAGTGGAGGGCGGTGCAGTCACATGTGCCTTGACTGTTGGATGGATCCAATGGTTGAGGTGAATCCTTGCTTGAGGCTGGGCGCAATGGCTCAGGTGGGGGTAGCCTGGATGGCGCCACGTGGCACCATCTGGGCTATCCGTCTTCATCTTCTTGTAGAGGATGCTACGAAGCTCTGATTGGGGTAATTTTCACGTTGACGAACTGCGATCATCGCTCCGGATTCATCTGTATGGTCAGATTCTTCATCTAAAACTCATAAAGATGTCTCACTACCTCATGGCCATATAGGATGGAAGAATTAATGTACATAATACACAACTATCCTAAATGCCATGCAATGGATGTTATGCATTATTTATAACATGATATGCAATGTTAAGCCTAGGAACTATCATAAATAAGCATTTTATCATGAATTCATGTGTGTTTATCATTCATCAGCACTGAACTTATTGAATTCTTCAGAATGACTATGTGGAGAGAGATTCCAAAACAACTACTGGTTCGATTCAATTTAATTTTTTTCATTGAAGCTTTTTTCCTTTTTTTTTTGAGAAGATATTTGTAGAAGTAATCAAATATAGCATAAAGAAGAAGTACGTAGATACAATTATAAAGCTTCAACTTCAAATGTCTCACTTTAAAAAGGTTCCAATTACTAAATTTGTGGCATGAGGTACACATCTGAGAAATATATGATTTCATGTTCAATATGATCACCAAAACTTGTCTTTGATAGAAATCCAATATAAACAGAATTCTAAAGTAATCATGCTTCAATGATAATGGTGGCATCACCATTACCTTAAATAGTGGTATAGACATAAACACCTATATAGATCTTGGAAAATATTGGTAGTTATGGGCCAAGAACCATTTTGAAGACTGGTCAAAATTATAAGATAGACATGGATGCATCCAACATCCATCCTCAAATATGCTCATGGTTGAGAATCACTTTCTATGGGCAAAGCATTTCTTATTAATAAGGCACTAAGCATGTGCAATATATATTACCAAAAATCGTTTCACTACAACAAATGATCAACTACATTCCTATCAATTATTTCACCTCAAGAAAATCATAGGAGAAGACATAATATTCATTTTGTTAGAGCATCATTATCAAATGGTCATCAAAGAATAATGCAAATATCCTTAAGTACACTATTCAGTAATTACTATCATCAATAAGATATTACACAGTCTTCCATCAAAAAGGATATTTCATAAGTCAGGAACTTTGCATTAACTCTGATCGCGTTTTTGCATGATTTATTAAATTAGGATTTTAAGTTGTTGCAATGCACAAAAATGAATTCGCTTTTAAAATTTGTAATACCTAGATAGGGGAGTATCTAGGGTCGTCCAAGGAGGTAATATGCTTGCAATCAAATCTCTTGCTTAGAAAATAAATCTTAACTTTCTTTTTGATTTTTTCAATATATCATTTTTTTGTCTATTTTGTAATTGAAGTAACAAGGATTTCGAATTAATGAGAAATACTCCTAATAGTAACCCTAGGTGACAAGAGCTACCTTCCTTCTAAACTCACCCTAGGCACGTGAAGGCCTAGGGTAATTAGAGAGGGAGGGAAGTGAGTGCACAAAAGGGAAACTTAAATTGCAATCAAGACAAACAAATCTAATGAAGGCAACTTGTATAAAATTGAGGAATTATTTAACAAGAATCTAGTAGAAGAATGCTTAAACTACTAGAATTGAAAATGCAAGTAATGAAAGCACAAAAATCCTCTAAAATGATGGTGAAGATGACGAGGCTTTTGCTCCAATTGCGGCTGCTCCCGCAATAAAAAAGAGCTCCTCCTTCTCCTTGCAAAATTCTTCAAGGTGTAGCTTCCTTGGAAAACCCTGAAGTAGGGGGCATGCCAAGGCTTTCCTCCAAGGTGGCGTGGACCACCTCTAAGCTCTCCTCCAAGGATGGTTGTATACTACCCTCAAGACCTCCTCCAAAGGTCTTCGCCTAGCTTCTCCTTTGGCTGGCGTGGGCACAAGAGAGAAGGGAAGAAGGGAAGGCATCAAGGGGATAGAGCATCCCCTTAGTCTTCTTCTTCTTCTCTCTTGGGCGTGAGCTATAGGTAGAATATAAGAGGTATTTTTCTAGCCAAGGATGGGTTGTAAGGTGATGGGTGTTGGTCCTTTTATAGGGTAGGATGAGAGGGTTAAGGTGACTCTTGAGATGGATGGCTAAGATGGGAATATGGGGGTGGTTAGGTAATCCTAGGGCTAAGGGGAGTTGGCGCCACCTAAGGGATGTAAGGGGGGTAGTTATGGGTGGCCAAGGGACACCTAAAAGTGGTGACAACCATGGAGAGGTGCCATGGGTTGGCGCCAACTTCTAGGCTTCTAGAAGGTGGTTGAGGTGGATGGTGGATGTGGCTTGGAGGGGTTATGTGTAGGGTGGATATGGGGGGTGAAGTTGGTGCCAAAAAGGGGGGTGGTTACGGTTGTTTTGGTGCCAACATCTAGGTGTCTTTTGGTGGTGATTGAGGGGTGAAGGGTGGTGAAGAAGGTGGCACCAACTTGAGTAGAGGTGGAGCTAGCTAGGTGGACTTGAGTTTACTTAGTAAATGGAGCTAGCTAGGGTTAAGTTATGGCTGATGGATGGACAAAGAGCTGGATGCTAGCTAAGCTAAGCTAAGCTAGCTTAGCTAGTAGTGGAGTGGAGGAGTAGGCATGTGGAGCTTAGGGTTTGAGGAGAGGAACTAGATATGAAGAGTCTGGACTTGAATTGGAGCTGGCAGCTACTGAAGAGGTCAACATGGGGCTACTCTAGCTGGCTTAGCTTGCTAGTTCTTTGCTAGCTGCTAAGCCAAGCTAAAGTGAGCTGGCTTTTGTTGAATGGAGTTGAGGTAAGCTGGGTTTGGTGCTCCCGAGGAGGATTGAGTTGGTTGAGACAACTAAGGTAACTTAGCAAAACTAAGTTGAGCTAAACTGAGTCTTCGAGAGCTGGACTTGAGCTTCCTAAGTTGGAATGAATTCATCTTCAGCTGGCTGGAGTTGAGTGGAGCTGGATCAGGCTGGTCCTGAGCTAAGGTGAACTCCAGTCAACTCAACTGAGCTAGCTAGAGCTCCCTATGAACTCATGGGAGATGAGATAAGATAGACTCAGCTAAGTTGAGCTGAATCTGAGCTGACCTGAGCTAGGGTGAGCTAAGATGAACCCTCTTGAGCTGTCATTCAGTTGAGATGAGCTGAATGGAGCTATGATGAGCTGACCCTAGTCCAAGTGAGCTGGATTCCAGCCATAGTGAGCTGGATCAAGCTAAGTTCCAACTAGTTTGAGCTTCTCCTTCACCTGTTACCTTCCTGAGTGCTAGGGTTCTAGGGATCTATTAATCTGTTCATCCCTAACACTCACAAAAACACATTAAAAGGACAAAAAAAATGCAATGCATGGCTAACCTAATTTATGACTAAATGCAACCCAAAAACCCGTTTGTGAAGTAAAATCCTAAGAGCTAGGATTGTTTTAATGCAAAAGAATGATGATAAACTGGCGTCTATCAACTACAAAGTGCTAGAAAGATAATTGGGATTAATTATCAAATGAATGGTAGTTTAAGATAGAAAAGCAAGTTAATTATCATAAGTGGCTAGGGCCTTCGAGGGTTTGGGAAGAGGAGCTGGTCGCAGGCATGTGGCCAGAGAAGAGCAGTTGAGGACTTGATTGGTGGCGAGGACAGAGAAGGACAAAGTGGGGAAAGGCATGCGGTGAAGGAGACAAGATTTTTGTAATCACTTAGTGGAATCTTTAGCTAAATTTCCTTTATAAGCAATACTTATGGTACCCTAGATTCTCATTTTCTTTCATAGGCTAGGAATAAGACTTCCAGGAAATTAGATATATTCAGAAAGAATGCCATCCACTATAGGTAAACAGGTCTGGTAGCTTATCCTCTTTTATTACCAACAAAAAAATCACCTAGTTTAAATTACATGAGAAATTCAGTTCTTTCATAGCTTTCATTTTGCGATGCATTTTTCCAATTACAGTTGCTTTTAATAGGTATGTCAAACTGATATGTTAGGCATGATGTTGACATTTATATTTGTCTGTCCTTTTTTTCTTTCTTTTTAAATTATGAATAACCAAAATGGTAAAGGAAACCAACTTGCCAAAGTTATGAGGACAGGTGTGAACATCTTTTGATTGCTTGTGTGGTGAAGGGATGCCTCTTTGCGGTGTCCTTCCTAGAAGGACTTATCTTGGAAAGATCTAAGGGGGAGTGATTATCATATGGTCCTTTTAGAAATATAAGAACAATGCCCCCCTTCCATAGTAAGATGATGTCCATAGAGTTTGCAATGCCCCATGAATTTATACTTAGAGCCTTTTGTAGGGAGAGATTTGTAACTCTATCTGTTTCCTTTGCTCAGGAGAAAAAGGAGCTCCTTTTCTAATATTGGAGAAAGACCTAGATGGTACCCAGCTTTGTACATAATTATTCAATTATAAGAAGCACTTTGTTACTACTGTTGGGATGCACATACCAACAGGTAGTGCACCACCACATGCAATGCAGTCATGCTTTCATAATGATTCGAGTAGTTGGTAGACTAAGTTCACCAATTTGATACTTAGATGACTTCAAGTTCATGCTTATAAAAAACAAAGATGACTTCCAAGTCGAATAGAAACAATAAGACTTCAATAACTTCTAGGTTCAACCAAACTCTTGTACTTTAGAATTGTTCTTTAAAGGAGTGTATTATTCTTTTGAACAATGCTCTCGACAGTGCATACATATGCCATTTATGTTGTACAAAGATCCAATTATGTTAGAGATTAGTAAACTGCAAAGAGTCTGTAAATTTACCTACAGCTACAAAATTTAGGTATGCAATCCGTTGTTAAAGATCCAACAATATACACACATCAATTGAGGTATCCTATGAAACAAATGAAGATTTGCAAATTGTGTGGCACTGCTTCAAGAGAATCATATATGGGTCACATCAAGAATGGGCACACGAAACCTCCTTAGGATGTGTGGAGAGAACCAATAATAATTGTACAGTATCCCAGGTTTCTGAATGGTGGGATACTAGCAACAACAAATTGGGTAGCATGTGTGCTTACTAAAGAAAAAAATGGTTACCTTTACAGCTTATCTATCCTTTGCACACTCCTGAGAAGACAGACATAGGGACATTAAGTCTACAGATCAAAATGCATTTTGTGCCACTGAACTCTTAAATATTAGGAATATTGTTTATTGTAAATTGCAAGGTATGTTACATGATACTAAGGGTCAATATGAGCAACCTTCATCACGATGGGATGGTAATCAAGCAAAGGCAAGAAAATATAATCCAAGCATCTGCACCACAAAAATCTTCTGTGAGCTACTCAGAGTTATAGTGCCACGGTAAAACCTAACATGACCACTGCTTCAACTTGGCAAGTGCATCTTGTGTTTTCCTAAATAGAATATCCAAGTAAATTGTAGCAACTAAAGCATGTGGATTATTTGGAATAACTGATAAGGCCTTTGTAACAAACGAAACAACTTTCTTAAGATCACCCTTCATAGCATTCATGTTGGCAAGTGCTACATACAACAGGCCATGAGCTTCCTCAGGCTTAAGGAATTGAATGTCAGGTTCTGTCATAGCATTTTGAGCAGTCATGGAGCTATTTAAATCCTCACTATCTCCACTCTTGTCAGAACTCCACTTCTCTCTGGCTGTGTCATTGTAAATTAAATCCACACTATTATTATCACATAAATAGATTGAGAGAAGCTCTGTTGCATCCTTAAGCCTATTCAGCTGGCAGAGAGCTTCAGCCCCATAAACATGATTGAGGAAAACATATAATTTGAAACATGTTGGAAATTCTTTAAGAGTATTAGCAGCCCTTAGTGCTTTCAAGGGATTTTCCAAGCATAGCTCCACATATGCTAGGTCAGCAAGAACAACCTGCTTAATCATGCAATTATCTTCACTTAACATGTCCTCATATGCAGACACAGGACTATGCAATACTGTAGTAATTAGGTTAACATTTCCTTGATTTTCTTTAGACTGTTGGCTACTTCAGAGGTCACGGCACTCAATCCACTTAGAGTTACCTAACCTACCCTATACAAAGAATTAGTTTGATGTGTGATAAATCCAAAACAAAGCTTCCTTAAACCTTTGTGATGTGCATACATCTGATTAACCTAAAATGTCTATTAATGCATGTTCTTAGTGTTACATTAGCATAAGACATTGTAAATAGTGCATAACATGCATAATCATGCATTTACATTAAGTTGTACAAATTATACAGTAATTGTCTCCTTTTATGTTCAGGGACAGGGCGACTTTTTATAGGGGCCTTGGATCGAAGATCCAACCATACAGATCTGATTAGGGCGACGATTGGAGTTCAACGACTCTAAGATCACCCTGATCGGACATCTATAGCATCAGATAGAGACCGAGGAACCCTAGAAGATCGAGAGCCAAGATGGTGTTAATCCACACCTCAGATGACAAATCCGATCGCACAGATGGGTTTGGATTGACGATCGTAGCCTAACGGTGAGAAAATCAGTCCAATCCGACATCTGTGGCACCATCTACAATACTCAGAAGATGGACGGCCAAGATGGCACCACGTGGTGCCATCTCAGCTGCCCAATTGGCCTCAAGCACCCGCCACAGCCTTTCCTCTTCATTTGACCGATGCTTCTCCACCGTTGGATGCTCATCCAACGGCTGCGGGCTACACACGCACAAAAAAATACTCGACACAAAAGCACCCGCAGTGCATTGGTCGAGCACTCTATCGAGAAGAGGAGATGCCCGTTCGAGCCGTAGGTGCCTCAAATTGGAGCAAGGGCAAGCGAGCGAGTGGGCGCGAGGAGCCGCACGATCTTGATCGAATGGCGCTGCGCTGTCGATAGTGCCCACGCGAGATCGGATGCACGGCAAGGACGCAAGATCGCACGCGTAGGCACGCGCAGTTGAGGCGTGGCGAGGAGCGATCTAAGTCATCCAATCTCACGATCGGATGACTAAGATTTGAAGAACGTAAGCGTGCGTTTTAGGCATGAAAGAGGAGCGGGTGCACGAGCCGCGCCGACGATGGCCACGTTTAGGCCTTTAGTGACGGATTTATCTGTCACTAAAGGTCTTGAATTAATGTTTTTCAAATTGTAATGACCAAAATGCCCTTACTCCTTGCAACTATAAAAGGAGACCCCCTCCATACGAATTTCTCATCCCTTCCTTCTCTTCTCTCCCTCTCTAAAGTTCAAGAGAAGCTTGTCCCACACCTGGGATGCTCCTAAAGAGATAAAATCAATTTTTCTCCCCTATTCCGGAAGTGGATCCCGCGACGATGATGACGTGCTGCCTCGTTCCCATTCTTCTTGCCTCAACCTCCTTCCCACTCCATTCCTCGTCTTCCAGGCGTCGTCTCATCCGAGTAATCGTCGAGGAGGACAACTTCTCTCTCTCATTCATTTTTGCTACTTTTTAGAGTAGAACTTTCCTGCTTTCTAGTTGTAATAGTTTTCCTGCTTTCTAGTGTAATTTCTCACTTAGTTGTACAAACATTTTGCAATATCAAGTGGATGTTTTCTCTCTCTCTCTCTTTCTCTCTCTCTTATTGTCTATAGTACTTCATTTCATTTTAATTACTCCACTTTTTAATAAAAACACAAAAAGAATATAATTGCGAATTTTGATTGATGTAGCCTCCCTGAGTTCGACCCAAGATTTCTATTCTGGTATAAATTTTATTTGTTGAACCCGAGTTCTTCGCTATTCAAACTACAACGACAGATTTTCAAAACAAAATCCGATAGCGTAGTCCTTCGATGTTTCAACATTTTGGCGCCGTTGTCGGGGAGGAAACGATTTTCCAATCTTCTTTTCGCATTTCATGCACTTTACTATCTTCTAACTTGCTTTCTCTCATTCTATTGTTTTGCAGAGACCTCCATCAAGGAATCGTCAAGCGGTAAATCAGAGTAAAGTGCAGTTGAAGACAACTGTAAGTGCTCCCCATTCTTCCTCCTCCATAGATTTCATTTGTCACATTAAATTCAAATTCCAATTAACCTAGGTGTTTGCATAAATCCTAGGATTAGTTTGGTTGTTTGTATTTCCACTCACACTCATTTCACCCTCGCTTATATAAAAAAAAAAAAAAAGATAATTGTGGGGTAATTTTCAACATACACACAACATACACCCACATTCAAGGCACTTAATGTACCTGATTTTCTTCTACTCAACCGGATTCTGATTTGTGGAATCGGTACACATAAATCAACACATAAAAAAGTAGAGATCATTCTAGGCTAACCATTTCTGTGTGCCTAACCTAGTGGTGCAGTTGTGGCCAATTGTTTGAGTTGTTTGGACCGCACCACTCAACCTAAAATCAACTCATCAAGTAGCTTCCTTTTAGGGTTTTCAATCTAGGTTCATACCAGGAACTCCACTTTATTTCTGGTTTTAAAGGAAAGCAATCTTCACCTGTGCTTAAAAACCTGGTTTGCCACAAACTTGATTGAAATCAACCTATTTCTAAACAAGATTTGAACATTAAAATCTACGCATCACAAATAATCTTCCTTGAAAACCCTGGTTGTGCACGCACTTATACATACTCAATCAATCATTAAGGGCACAACCCATTTTAAAGGTTCATCACATTCCTTAAGCACTACTATCCCAGGCCTCAATAAAATCGAGTAGATGTTGGCCTTAAGGACTGATTCGCTTTTTGGGGCATAGTCTAAGATTGTTTACGATTAAGCTACTTGTACTGATTAATCTAATGTCTTGCTAGGGAAGTAGCATCAAACGACCGCGACTAGGGTGTACACGAGGAACTGGAGGCACAAGCTAAAGGAAGAACCTTCTCCCCAGTCCCTTCTTCTAACTAGTTGGATTGAGCATACACAAGTAGAGTAAATCGTTTATAATCTTAAGGTGGGTTCTAGGAGTCTGTAGATCCTTACGCTACCCCACTTAAGGACAGGTTTGTTTTGTTGTGCTGCAGGGTCCTTATCCCCAATCCTTCCGACCTTTTCCTAGTTTATGCTGGGAAGAAGATCATTGAATCCCCGATTGGAAGGACCACTAGAGTATTCTAGGAGTTGTAGATTGGATTTTGGCCAAATCGAGCCCATGGCCGATCAACAACCTCCGCTGCCCCTTGATCCATAGGAGGAATTTCGAAGGCAACTGGAACAAATGCAAAGAATGCAAGAATGGTTCCAGAGAATGTAGAGTGCTCAACTCTTGAAGGATTTTTATGATCCTTCAAATTACGGGGAACGTCCCGACGTCCAGATTCCGGCAGAAGACGTAGAAATCAAGTCCCAGGTGTTAAGTCTGATCAAACATTACCATGGGCTTCGCTTTGAAGACCCATTTTAGCACTTGGAGGACTTGACTACTTTGGTACAGACTACCAAGGCACGAAATGTGAATGAGGAGCAAATGATCATGAGGCTCTTCCCCAACTCTCTTAGGGATAAAGCTGCTCATTGGTACAGGACTATAGGAAGACCAATTGCAACTTGGAATGAGTTGAAATTGACCTTTTTGAAGAAATTCTTCCCTATCGGACGTACCAATGCTTTGAGACGGGCAATCACTACCTTTACCCAGCGGCCGGGGGAGTAGTTTCATGTGGCTTAGGAGCGATTCCAGGACCTATTGCGGAGGTGTCTACACCACGAGGTGCCGAAATGGCAACTCATGCAGATCTTCTACCACGGGTTGACTAAGCAACTCAAAGATCACGTGGATGCTTCTTGCGGAGGCAATTTCCTCAACAAAGACGCAGATAGCATGCATGATTTATTTGAGGAAATGAGCGAGAATTCAATTAATCATGCCTCCATGGATACTTTTAACCGGTCCTAGCAGCCCAGATTGAATGTTAATGAGGTCCACGACTCTCATTCATTCGATATGGAATTGATTTGTAATAAACTTGATAAGGTGGACTTGGTTGCTAAGAGAATGGAAGAGTGGATTGCTGGAAATTCAATGAATAACTCTAGATCCACTCAATCCTAGAATTCTGGATTCCATTCGTCGCGAGCTCCTTGTGGACGGGAGTTCGTGAATCAACTTGATGCGGCTCAACCTACGAGCCAGCATTATTCAGAACCCCATGGGTTCCAAACTGGGGCCTTTGATCCTAATTTTTCTGATCCTTCCCTTTCTTTCTCTCTAACCTCACCCTCTGAGGATGTTTGTGCTATACAGGAGAACGTTAGATCCAACCCCTACACTAATGCTTATAATCTAGGTTGGAGAAACCACCCTATCTTCTCCTGGAAAAACCCGGGACAGTAGACCCAATTCCAACCCAGCAATTATGCTCCGCAATGACCAATGGGTCAGGGTCATGTTTATACTCAGTTGCCTCCGAATTAGGTCAATCAGCCAGTTTGGAATGCCCGTCAACTCGTAGGGCAGGCTGATTTGAACCGACAAATGGTAGAGATGCAAGGATCCATGCTCCAACTCATGCAACAAATGAAAACCTCGCAAGACAACTTGCAAACCGAGCTCATAGCTAACTCCCGTCAACCTGGATCTCTACCATCCCAACCCGTACCCAACTTGCGAAATATCCTGAATCCGGGCAACTGAGCCCATGGGTACGAAAATCAGAGGGACCCACACACACATGCTTAAGTGGTTGAGCAGGGTCCTTCCTCTTCTTCTGCCAATCAACAATTCTTGTCTAATCAAGCTCCTCCAATCTTTCCTAACCCTCCCCAAGACCCAAACTCATATGCATCTGCAAATTCTGTTACCTTGAGGAGTGGTAAACAAATTCAGGATCTACAACCACATTGTTCTGATTTGTCGAATCTTGAAGAACCTGAGGAGAGAGGAGAATTCTGGAGAAAAAATCAAGGCTTGGGAACCTGATTCCAAAGATCCGACTCATGTTCCTTTTCCTAAAACCTTGATCAGATCAAAGAAGAAGTTTGTTGATAGTAATGAGGGGCTTTTGAATTTTTTCAAGAATGTTGAGATCAATATCCCTCTCCTTGATGCTATCAAGCATATACCAACTTACATGAAATTTTTAAAGGATTTATGTACACAAAAGCATAAGTCGAGGGAATCTATTCTGAGAAAGGTGGTACTCTCTGAGCAGGCTAGTTCTGTTATCTTGCACCACCTCCCTCAGAAAAAGAGAGATCCAGGTGCTTCGTTGATTTCTTATGTCATCGGAGATTACTCTTTTGATAGGGAACTTCTGGATCTGGGTGCATCTATCAACCTAATTCCGACTTCTCTTTATGTGAAGTTTGGATTAGGTGAACTTCGGCCAACTTCAGTAACGTTGCAGTTAGCAGACCGTTTGGTCACAAATCCGCGAGGCATTATTGAAGATGTTATTGTTAACGTTAAGGATTTCTATTTTCCTATAGATTTCCTTGTCCTTGAATGGATGTACCCGAAAATCTAAGGAACACTCCCATCATTCTGGGGCGTTTATTCCTGGCTACTGCTAAGGCCAACATTAACTATGAAAGCGGTAGGATGGAAATAGCCTTTGGGCATCAATGAATGAAATTGGATATTTTTAAGGCGATTAATAAATTTGAGGATTGTGGATTTATCGAGGAACTTGTGGACGATAATGTGAATATTGAAACTTTTATGATGGTTTCTGCAATTGAAAGTTCCTCCTTTGATGATGAATTGGACCCACAACCCTCTATGGCAGACCCGCCATCTTCTGAAGAGGTTATTGATTTTGTTTGCTCTCAAACTCTTCCTCTTGATGAGTCATCAGCATCTTCCTTACCTTCAATCATCAACCCACCCCAGCTTGAACTGAAACCATTGCCTGAGAATTTGAAATATCAATTTTTAGGACCACACAAGATGCTCCCTGTGATTATCAGTGCTAAATTAACAAAGGAGCAGGAGATTAAATTAATTAAGGTCTTGAAGGAACACAAGGAGGCAATTGCTTGGACCATTCATGATCTTAGGGGGATCGAGCCATCTTACTGCAATCATAGAATATTTTTGGAAGATGGATCCCACCCTTCTCTCCAGATGCAGAGGAGATTAAATCCAAATATGTGAGAAGTGGTCAAGAAGGAGATTATTAAGTTGCTCAATGCAGGAATCATTTATCCAATCTCTGATAGTCCTTGGGTAAGTCCCGTGCAGATTGTTTCCAAGAAAGCCGGGATTATCGTTGTGACTAATGAGAGAGGAGAATCCATTACAACTCATTCAGCTTCCTCTTGGAGGGTTTGTATCGATTACAAGAAGCTGAACATGGTCACGAAAATGGATCATTTCCCTCTGCCTTTTATTGATCAAATCTAGGAAAGATTAGCCAGCCAGAAGTACTTCTATTTTCTTAATGGCTACTCGGGATATAACCAAGTTCCTATCCATCCCGAGGATCAGGAAAAAACTACTTTCACCTATCCCTACGGAACATTTGCTTTCCGTAGGATGCCATTCGGTTTATGCAATGCACCTACGACTTTTCAAACGTGCATGTTAGCCATATTCTCTGATATGGTGGGAGAGTTTATGAAAGTCTTCATGGATGATTTCTTTATTTTTGGAGAATCGTTTGATTCTTGTCTAGCTAATTTAGAAATGATTCTTAAATGATACATCAAAACAAGATTAGTCCTTAGCTGGGAAAATTGTCATTTCATGACACAAGAAGACATCGTCTTGGGTCATATAATCTCTGAATGGAAAATTGAAGTTGATAAAGCTAAGGTTGATGCTATTGCTAAACTTCCTCCTCCCACATCTGTTAAATAAATTCGATCATTTCTTGGCCATGTGGGATTTTATAGAAGATTCATCAAGGACTTTTCGAGGGTTGCTTGTCCTATGAGCAATCTTCTCACCAAAGAAATGCTGTTTGTTTTCGACGAATCATGTCGTAAGGCATTTGATTTTCTTAAAACGGCAATCACTTGTGCTCTAGTGTTGCAACTACCGGTTTGGACAACCCCTTTTGAGATCATGATCGATGCTTCTGATTACACGGTTGGGATTATTTTAGGTCAGAAAGTTGACAGGAAGCCCTCCGTCATCTACTACGCTAGTAAACTCTGGATGAAGCCCAGAGGAATTACACTGTTACTAAGAAGAAATTACTAGCCATAGTATTTGCTTTGGAAAAATTTAGGGTTTATATCTTAGGGTCTCATGTCATTATTTATACCGACAACTCAGCCCTGAGACATCTCTTGGCCAAAAAGGATGCCAAACCCCAGCTTATTCGTTGGATTCTTCTGCTTCAAGAATTTGATCTTGAAATCAAGGATAAATCTGGGCTACAAAATGTGGTCATGGATCATTTGTCGAGATTTCTAAGTGATTCTTCTCGTCCGGACATCCCTATTGCTGATACTTTTCCGGACGAAACCATCCTTATGGTTTCAGGTGTCCAAACCCTGTGGTTTGCTGACATTGTTAATTATTTAGCCGTTGGTCAAATCCCCCAGGATTAGACCAAGCAATGATAAACGACAGTTTATCATCATTTTTATGCACTAAAACAAACCTAGCTCTTAAGATTTTACTCCGCAAATGGGTTTTTGGGCTGCATTTAGGCATTAACTAGGTTAGGCATGCATTGCATTTTCTTTTGTTGTTTTAATGTGTTTTTGTGAGTGTTAGGGATGAACAGATATACTGATCCCTAAAACCCTAGCACTCAAGAAGGCAAATGGTGAAGGAGGAGCTCAGACTAGCTGGAACTCAACTTGATCCAGCTCACCACAGTTGGAACCTAGCTCACTTGAACTAGGGTTAGCTCATCCCAGCTCCATTCAGCTAATCTCAACTGAATGGTAGCTCAAGAGAGTTCATCTTAGCTCACCCTAGCTCAAGTCAGCTCATATCCAGCTCAACCTAATTGAGTCTAGCTCATTTTAGCTCCCACTAGTCCACAGGAAGCTCTAGCTAGCTCAACTGAGTTGACTGGAGTTCACCCCAGCTCAGATCCAGCTACATCCAACTCCACTCAACTCCAACCAGCTGAAGATAACTTCATTCCAACTCAGGAAGCTCAAGTCCAACTCCCAACTTGATCCTCCCCGGGAGCACCAAACCTACCTCAGCTAATTATGGTAGGAGCCAGCTCACTTTAGCTTAGCTTAGCAGCTAGCAAAGAACTAGCAAGCTAAGCCAGCTAGAGTAGCTCCATGCCAACCTCTTCAGTAGCTGCCAGCTCCAGTTCTAGGTCCAGACTTCTCCTCCTTAGCTCCTCTCTTCAAACCCTAGCTCCAATACCTCCTCCTCTACTCCATAGCTAGCTAAGCTAGCTTAGCTTAGCTAGAACCAGCTCCTTGGCCATCCACCACCTTCAACTCAACCCTAGCTAGCTCCACCAACTTAAGCCCTACCTAAGCTAGCTATCCTACTCCAAGTTGGCGCCACCACTTAGCCACCTCTTCACCCCATCATCACCACTAAAAGGAACCAATTTTGGTGCCAAAACCTAACCCTAACTACCCCCTTTTTTGGTACGAACATCCACCCCCACATCTACCACACACCTAACCCTACAACCCATCCTAGCCACCCACCTACCCCTCCTTCTAGAACCCTACTTGGAGCTACCTAAGCCCCCCTTGTAGAAGCCATTTTGGCGCCAACTTCAAGGGGTGCCACCACTCATAACCACCCCCTAGGTGTCCCTTGGGTTGGCGCCAATTGCCCTCAGCCATAGGATCCCCAACCACCTCCATCTTCCCATCTTAGCCCTCCATTTCAAGAGTCACCTTAGCCCCTTTCCTACTCTATATAAACCCACCACCTACCACCATTTTAGAGCATCCTCCATTAGTGTATTATTCTATTTATACCCACCTACACCTACGGCTAAGGAGTAGAGAAGAAGATTAAGGGAGCACATCACCAGCCCCTTTGGTGCCTTCTTCTCCCCACTTTGTTCAACTTGTGCCACGCCAAGGAGGAGGAGCTTTCCACTTCAAGGAGGATGGCCAGGCAAAGGAGAAGAACCTAGGGTGGACGTCTACCTGTGGAGGAAGAGAATTAAATGTGGTAGCTACCACCTTGGAGGACATCATCTTAGAGGAGCATAACAAGGAAGGAGTTGGAGGACTCTTTTCAAACTCGGGAGCTACCAAGCTTGGAGCAAGAAGCCCTCTTCTTCACCATCTATCTAGAGGACTTGTGCTTTATTTTTCTTATATTTTCAAGTAGAGTAGAAGCATTCCTCTATAGGTTTTGTGTGCACAATTTTGATTTAATTCAAATTGCCTTCTTTCAATTTCTGTTGCATAGCTTATTACAAATTTTACCTAGCAATTATTTCACTCCCTCTCCCTAATTATTCTAGGCCTCTACGTGCCTAGGGTGAGCTTAGGGAGAGGCTCTACCTATCACCTTAAGGTAGGTTTCTTGAATTAGGTATTAGTTGTTTTATAGCTTTCAACAAAAAACCTGCATGTTGCCTTTATTTCAAAAATCATAAAAACTATATATTCAAAAAGACCAAAAAGAAAGTTGAGATTTATTTTGTAAGCAAGAGAATTAATTTTGCAAACATTTGGCCTCCTTGGATCACCCTAAATACTCCCCTATCTAGAATATAAATTTAAAAGCGTATGCGAATTCACGTGTTACGATATTAAAAACCCACTCTTATAAATCACATGATTTTTCGCATCAAGCAACAACAGGACAGACTCAAATCTGAGGCCAAATATTATTTCTGTGAGGACCATGAACTGTACCACATCGACTCTGACCAGATTATTCGCCGATGTGTTCCGGAGAACGAATTCAATAGTATACTCGAGTTCTGCCATGCATCTTCATGTGGTGGACATTTCTCCTAGAAAAAGACGACTACAAAAATTTTGCAATTTGGATTCTATTGGCCATCTTTATTCAAGGATGCCCAGAATTTCTCAAGGTCGTGTTCTTGATGTCAGGCACTCGGGAGCATAACTAAGAGAGATATGATGCCCCTAAACCCAATTCTTCCTGTCGAAATCTTCGACGTTTGGGGCATCGATTTCATGGGACCCTTTCTCCCTTCATTTGGACATCAGTACATTCTCTTCGCTATTGATTACGTGTCTAAATGGATTGAGGCGATCCCCACCCGAGCCAATGACCACAAGGTGGTCATCGATTTTGTCAAGAAAAACATCTTCAACAGGTTTGGGATTCCGAGGACCATCATCAGTGATGGTGGTACTCATTTCACCAATGCCCAGTTCCATAATTTGTTGGCTAAATATGGGGTTAATCACCGAATCTCCACACCTTATCATCCCCAGACAAATGGATAGGTCGAGATCTCTAATTGGGAGATCAAGAATATTCTACAGAAAATGGTTAGGCCTGATCGCAAGGACTAGACTCAAAAGCTTGAGGACGCTCTTTGGGCCTACCGTACAGCGTATAAAATGCCCATTGGCATGTCTTCATTTTGTCTATTGTATGGAAAGGCGTGTCATTTACTTGTGGAGATTGAACATAGGGCATTCTGGGCAATCAAGCAGTGCAATTTAGATCTGAGTTTATCCAAGAAGACCAAACTCCAACTATTTGAGTTGGAGGAGCTTAGAAATGATGCATATGAGAATGCCAAGATCTACATGGCTCGGACCAAAGCTCTACATGATTAATTGATTTCCCGCAAGAGCTTTGAGTCGAACCAGAAGGTCTGGTTATTCGATTCTCGACTTAAGCTCTTTCCCGCCAAACTTAGGTCAAAATGGAACGGCCCGTTCATTATCGACCAAATTTTTCCAAACGAAGCCATTCAAATCTCTGATCCAAAGACGGGTAATTCATTCAAAGTCAACGGTCAATGTCTGAAGCCTGTTATTGATCGTACTCTTCTAGAACCCATCTCAGATACAGTTGCTCTAGCCATGTTGTAACTTCTTTAGCTAGACTTTGCCTAGCTGACGACATTAAACTCAGTAGTTGTACATATGACACAAAGCTGACCCAAGATTCATATTCAGGTGATATCTTCTGTACTCTACCCTTCCTTTCATGTCTCTTTTCCTCAATGTGGACATTGCATCAGCTAGGCATGGGGGGTGGATTCATTTTTGAATCATTTTGTCAACTCTGTGAAATTCTTGTAAATTCTATTTCTCTTCTTTTTTATACATTAAAAAAGAAATTGAATTAGAAAGGAATACTTGGACATTAGGACTTTTCAATCTTAGAATATATTACATTAGGATCTAAACACAAAGACCCTTCAGGTCTTTAGGCTTAATTAGCCCGTGTATCCACTAAAATGTGGATTTATTTTTCGAGTCATCGCCATCTTAATTCTATTGTAATTTGATTAAATAAATTTGGGTGATAAGTACACGACTTATCAACCCACCCTCTGATTTGAGGGAACTTTAAGTCTAAAGCATCTACACACTATCTTTTCACTGACTTGTTGATCGACGATTTTAACAAAAATTGGGTAGCTAATGAACCTTCTAGGATGATATATCTGGCAAGTTATCATGGGTAACAACCCATAGGTAGGTTGTCCAGAATCCAGTCATTGGACCATTCTCTTCTTGCTACCTTTAGGTAAATCTTAGACAAGGGAAGCCACCTACTTTTAAAAAAAAAAAAAGAGAAAGTCAAAAAGAAAAAGAAAAGGAGAAAAGAAAAACAAAACAAATAAACCACACTTCTTCGCACTAGTATGGCTGGCAAGTTGTCAATGGTAACAGCTCATCGACTGGTTATCTAGAACCCAGCTCATGAAATGCACTGAAAATTCCTAAAACACTTAAGAAGAAGTGGAGAAGTAGAATAAATCGGGGAGATATAAACTGGATTTACCCTTGTGGTAACCCAATAAAAATAAAAGTAAGGAGAAAGCTACCGGTTGTAAAGATACACCTTTATGCAAAACTCTCTGTTTAAGGTCACCTAAAGGCATAGAAACCCAAAATCCATTCTAATTGCCGATCAACGAGTCTATCACATTCACAATAAGATGCTTAGAACTTAGGATTCTCATCAAATCCTGGTAGGTTGAATGGCTATAGAAAGCCACTCTTTAACCCTAAACTCAAATATCCAAAAAAATTAGAAAAGAAGAAAAAGAGAAAAAGAAATTTTTCTTTGAATAAGGCTAGGGCTTGAGAAGGTCTACATTTTGGCAGATACCCTGGCACTATTGTTGCCTTGAAAGTTCAAATCCTGAGTAAAATAATTTCTTAATGTTGAAAATAACTTATGCCCAAATAATCCAACATAATTCTTTTATAAATAGCATGTAGTTTTGCTAAGGACTGGCAAAAGATAGGCATGGGGGTGTGATGTGCATATATCAGATTAATCTAAAATGTCTATTAATGCATGTTCTTAGTGTCACATTAGCATCATATATTGTAAATAGTGCATAACATACATAATCATGCATTTAGATTAGTTGTATAAATTATACTGTAATTTTCTCCATTTTATGCTCACGGATAGGATGACATTTTATCGGGGCCTCGGATCGAAGATCCAACCGTACAGATCTGATCAGGGAGACGATTGGAGTTCAACGACTCCAAGATCGCCCTGATTGGACATCCGTAGCATCAGATAGAGATCGAGGAACCCTAGAATATCAAGGGCCAAGATGGTGTTAATCCACACCTTAGATGACAAATCCGACCACACGGATGGGTTCGGATCGACGATCGCAGCCTAACGGCACAAAAATTAATCCAATCCAACACCTATGGCACCATCAACAATACTCAGAAGATGGATAGCCAAGATGGCACCACGTGGTGCTATCTCAACTGCCCAACCGGCCGCAAGCACCCGCCGCAGCCTTTCCTCTTCATCTGACCGATGCTTCTCTGTTGTTGGATGCTCATCCAACGGCTGCGGGGCGCGCTCGCACGAAACAAGTGCTCGACACAAAAGCACCTGCAGTGCGTTGGTCAAGCACTCTGTCGAGAAGAGGAGACGCCCGTTCGAGCCGTGGGCGCCTCAAATTGGAGCGGGGGCGTGCGGGCGCAAGGAGCCACATGATCTTGATTGAACGGCGCTACGCAACCGATAGCGCCCACGTGTGATCAGACGCATGGTGAGGACGCGAGTCGCACGCGTAGGTGCGCGCAGTTGAGGTGCGGTGAGGAGCGATCTAAGATTTGAAGAACGTGAGCGTGCGTTTTAGGCGCGGAAGAGGTGCGAACGTGCGAGCGGTGCCTACGAAGGCCACGTTCAATCCTTTAGTGACGGATTTATCCGTCACTAAAGGTCCTGAATTAATTTTTTCAAATTGTAATGACTAAAATGCCCCCACTCCTTGCAACTATAAAAGGAGACCCCCTCCATACGAATTTCTCATCCCTTCCTTCTCTTCTCTCCCTCTCCAAAGCTTAAGAGAAGCTTGTCCCACACCAGGGATGCTCCTCAAGAGATAAAATCAATTTTTCGTCCCTATTTCAGAAGTGGATCCAGCGATGACGATGATGTGCTGCCTCGTTCCCATTCTTCTTGCCTCGACCTCCTTGTTCCTACTCTGTTCCTCGTCTTCCAGGCGTCATCTCGTTTGGCTCATCCTCCAAGCAATCATCGACGAGGATAACTTCTCTCTCTCATTCATTTTTCCTGCTTTCTAGAGTAGAATTTTCCTGATTTCTAGTTGTAATAGTTTTCCTGCTTTCTAGTGTAATTTCTCGCTTACTTAGTTGTACAAACATTTTAAAATATCAAGTGGATGTTTTCTCTCTCTCTCTTTCTCTTATTGTCTATAGTACTTCATTTCCTTGTAATTACTCTGCTTTTTAACAAAAACACAAAAAGAATATAGTTGCAAATTTTGATCGACGTTGCCTCCCTAAATTCGACTTGGGACTTCTATTCCAGTATAAATTTTATTTGTTGAACTCGAGTTTTTCGCTATTCAAACTACAACGACAGGTTTTCAAAACCAAATTCGATAGTGTAGTCCTCCGACGTTTCAACACTTTGCATTTTCCAAAGGTGGTAAACAACTCAATGGTTTAGAACTACAAGCCAAAAAGCTACAACTGCCCACCAACAATTTTCTTTTTTCTCTGGTCATTCTAAGCCTACTTTTTTCATGCTAACATAGAAAATGTGGATGTTTGATCATTTCTCCATAAGATCATATCCTACCAACTTTTAAAATTTCATTACAATTGCAAATGAATGGGTGTGTTAAAAAATAAGTGCCTATAATTGAGTCCAGGCACTAACAAAGTAGAGTCCTTTGTTGAATTGGAAAATCTGCGCAAACGGAGTTGAGTTTTGGAAAACCCATTGTTGTAGTTTAATTTACGAGAAAAATCATCAATAGATAAATTTTAGCCAAAACTCGAAATGAATTTCGGGTCAAACATAGGGAGGCGGACGTTTGATTAAAAATTAAGTTTGTTTTGTTTGTCATGAAGTAGATTAGCTGGTAAAATTAAATCTAGAATAGCAATCTACTTAAACAATAATGCATGGAAGAGAGAGAGAGAATATTACAAATAAAGACAAAATAGAGATAGAACAAACATGGATTTCACAATCATCAAGTGATGTTCATTACAAATAATAATTGCACTAGAAAGTTGAAAAGATTACAACTAGAAAGTAGTAAATCTACTCTAGAAAGCGATAAAAGGAAGGTGGAGAGAAGTTATCCACCTCGACGGCTACTTGGAGGACGAGCTGAATTGACGGAGCGCCCAGACTAAAGTGATGAGATGCGGGAAGAAGGAGAATGACGATGGACGACGGAGAATGGGGTAGGGCAACATCGCAACAGGATCCACTTCCCAAACAGCAGTCAAAGGACAACCGCAGGATGCTCCACGAAGGAGGTGAGAAGGTGGAAAATTGTATTTTGAACTCTAATGGAAAATCCTGGGTTTGGGATAAGCTCTTAGAGCTTTGGAGGGGGTGAGCGAAGAGAGAAAGGGATGATGAAACTGTGGGGGACGTAGGGCTATTTATAGGTGATGTATGAATGGGTGAAAAGGTCATTTTATGTATAAAAGATTAATTTAGGACCCTTAGTGATGGATTTAAATGTCACTAAACCCCCTGAACGTGGTCGTAGGTGCCGCTCGCGTGCAGCTCTTCTTCTCCTCATGCCCGAACGCCTACGCACGATCTATTATTCTCAGTCGTCCGATCGTAAGATCGGATGGCTTAAGATCACTGAGAGTCGCTTCTTCTTTAGCTGAACGCGTCGCGCTCGACTATCTTCAACCGTTCGATCGTTAATGGAGTGCTGAGATCGCACGCTGATTGCGCTTGAGAATGCACATTGGAGTGTGTTTGATTGCGCGTGCATGCATCGCACCCTCGTGCGTCCACGTCGTCACCTCCACCGCTGCCTAATCGCCATCAAATGAGCAAAATCAACCGCACCCTGCCACACCTTCAATTTGAGGCGCACAAGGGCTCAACCCCACGCCCTCCGCTTTGCAAATGCATGCTCGTCCGACGTACTACACACACATTTGACGCGCGTAGACGCTTTTGTGCTCCGTCGATCTCTGCCATTGGATCTTCATCAAACGGTCGAGATCAAGCATTGATGTTCGTTTGGAGGGGTGGAGCGAGAGGCCTTGGCATGCGTTGGGCTGCTGAGATGGCACCACATGGTGCTACCTTGGCCGTCCATCTTCTGTGAGTTGTAAATGGTGCTATAGATGTCGAATTGGATCAATTTTTACGTCGTTGGACTATGATTGTTGATCCGAACCCATCCGTGTGGTCAGATTTGTCATCTAATGTACGGATTTACACCATCTTGGTCCCTTGACCTATGATCTTTCTCGGACTTCATCTGATGCTATGAAAATCCGATTAGGGTGATCTTGGAGTCGTTAAACTCCGATCGTTGCCCTGATCAAATCTGTATGGTAAGATGTTACCTTATTTCTTGACCACAAAAAGAGAAAATTAACCTAAAATTTATACAACTTAACCTAAATACAAGATGATGCATGTTAGGCAATATTTATATATATGATGCAATTCTATGTCTAAGAATGCGCAAAAATAGATGGTTTATGTGAAATAAATGTGTTTACATCACACCCCCATACCTATATTTTGCTAGTCCCTAACAAAAATATATGCTATTTATAAGAGAATTAGGTCGGATTTCTTGGGCAATAGTTATTTTCCAACACTTAGAGATTTCAACTAAGACCTAAACTAAAGAGACACAACAGCGCCCGGGTGTCTACCAAAATGCAGATCGCCTCAAGCCCTTACCTTATTCAGAAAAGGATCTTTTTATTCTTTTCTATTTTTTTTGAATTTTTGAGTTTAGGGTTTCTGAGCAGCTTTCTTCAGCCACTCAACCCACTCAAGACTCAAAGAGAACCCTCATTTCTAAGCATCTTTATGTGTGAAATGTGATAGACTCATTGATTGATGATTATAACAGATTTCGGGTTTCTACGCCCCTAGGTGACCTTGAAAAGAAATTTTGCCTAAAGGTGTATCTGTTCTTATGGGGTCAACACAAGGGCGAACCCAATGTATATCACCCCGGCTTATTCTACTTCTCAGTTTCTTCCTAAGTGTTTTGGAATTATACTTGGATTCTTGAGCTGGGTTTTGGACAACCTATTAATGCGCTGTTAACCATGATAACTTGCCAGCCATACTCATACGGTGAAGTGTGGCTTATTTCTTTTTTCTTCTCTTTTCTCCTTTTCTATTTTTTTCATTTCTTTTTGGATATTTTTTTTTCTTTTTTTTTTAAGTAGGTGGCTTCCTTAATCTAAGATTTACCTAAAGGCAGCGGGAAAAGAATGGTCATGTGACTGGGCTCTAGACAACTTACCAATGGGCTGTTACCCACGATAAATTGCCAGCCATACCACCCTAGAAGGTTCATTAGCTACCCAATTTCCATAAAAATCATCCAAAAGTAAGTCAGTGCAAATAGTGTGTAGATGTTTAGACTTAAAATCCCCTCAAATCAGGAGGTAGGCTGATAAGTCGTGTACTTATCACCCCAACTTATTTAACCAATTAAAGTCTAAATTTAGAATGTTGAGGACTCAAGAAACAAGTCAACATTTTAGTGGACACCCAGGCTGATTAAGCCCAAAGACCTGAAGAGTTTAAGTATTCAAATCATATAGTTTTATTCTCTAAGATTGAAAATTTTCTAAAGTCCAAGTTTTCTTTACTAATTCCATATTTTTTTTATTATTTCTTCAAAAATAAAGAGAAAATAACAAGAATCAATGGAGCTAACAAGATGATTCAAATAATAATATCTACCTCCCATGCCTATCTAATACAATGTCCTCATTGTATTAAAAAGACATGAAACTGAGTGGAGTAGAGTAGAAAGCACCTGAATTGCGTGAATAACAGGTTCGCTCCGAGATGAAAAGAAACTGTATACATGCTGAATTTAGTACCTTCAACTAGTGACACTATACAAAGAAGAAGAAATAAAGAATTCACTAGTATAGGTTAGAATCAGAATGAAAAAATTTAGCTTTTGACATGCCAGGAGAAGATGTCCACAAGTGTGGACTAGATTGTGATGCAGACCCATGCCCCATGGTCGAGTATATCTAAGGTTCTGGATAAAAATTATCCAAAACCTGAGATCAGTATGCAAGTGGGGTCGGGCCTACGATTTATGAGGATGCAACCCAAGTCCAAAAAGTCAGGTTATAAAGAAATTAAACTCAAAAGGATAATCAATGAATGTGTGCTTAGGTTGGACATCCTCTAAATCAAAGATGTCATAAGAGTCCTGGTAGAAGGTTGGTGATTTCAAACAAATAGGAACCCTTAAACTCAGTCTTTTACTCCTCTAGAATTAGCTTCCCAAATCATCATTTCCCAATTCCTATCCTCCTCAATCAGAATTTTGAATTCTAGGACTTCCTGCATATTAATCACCCCATCTAAAATGTCTAAGTCCAAGATTTGTTACTGAATCAGAATTGACTTAGGTCTAATGATCTCAAAAATAAAATCATCAATATACTCAAAGGGGTGTAATTAAGGAATGGGGCTTTGAATTGAATCAGGATCTGAATCCACCATGCAAGCCCCAACATGATCAAGTTCCTCAATTTCAAGGCCATCAAATGATTTATCAGATTCCTCAGGCCCAGTCATCTTACTAAAATCGTGTGCTGTAAACTTAGGTGAGACTTCACATAATGATTCTTCACCTTCAGAATCAAAGAATTCTAAATCTGCATTAATGTATGTCTCAAAATCATCAATCACTTTTTGTTCTATGGAGACATACGTTTCTTCATAACTCGGCTCAGGAATCTCAAGTGAAGTAATCAATTCATCTTTATTTGATTTCTCTAGAGCAGCTTGGTTAACCATGATCTTGTAAAATGTGTCCCTCTTATAGGTACCTGAGCGGATTCTGACATCAAATCTCATGGCAAGGGTTCATCCTAGGAATCCTCCCAAGATTGGACTAAAGCAATCAAAAATCTTATCCTCAATTTCTTTAACTTCTCAAGTAAAACCTCACCGGGGTCCTTATCCTTAATATCCTGGAGCCAATCCAACAAATACTTCTTAAGATCGTCAATCATTTTAATCAGAAGCTCCAATTCTTCAGTGCAAGGTGTTGGCTAAGATTCTAAAGATTGTATGGTATTCCTTAAGTTAGCCAACACCTTATCTTAGACTTGGTTAACCTGAACCAAATGGTTTGGTTCAAGGTTGGGTGGGTTTGGGTTCAATTTGGAGAAGTCAAGGAATTGAGGTTCTTGATACCCTCCCTGATAATAGGTTATTTCAGGTTATTCAAAGAGGGGTGGTGGCCTATATGCATTGTTATCTAAGGAGGGGTAGGGATTAGCATATCCTTCTTGATTGTAGATCATATTAGGTTGTCCAAATGAGGGCGATGATCTATAATTGATGTAGCTCGGAGAAGGATAAGAATCAAGATTAGGGTGTCTAGGGTTAGACCCTAAACGCGGAGGTTTGGAGCTGTATTCCCAATCAGGATTATCCCAACTAGAAGATGGATGAGAATAAGTCTGGTTAGAATAATAATCATTTTGGGAATAAGTAGTGGTAGGAGGGTAAGAGTGGAAGTGCAAATAGGATGTGGAAGGATCCATGATAGAACGAGAGGAAGAAAGGTGCCCTACAATACAAAGAAATAAATCTGTCCTTAAGTGGGCTAGCATAATGACCTATAGACTCCCAGAACCCATCTTGATATAAAGAAACGATTTGATCTACTTCTTTCCAGTCAATCCAACCAATTAAAGGGAGGGGATGGGGAGAAGGTTCTGCCTTTGGCTTGCACCTCCGGTTCCTAGTGTACCCCCTAGCCGCGATCGTTTGATTCTACTCCCCTAGCTAGACATCAGATTGAGCGGTAAAAATAGACTAATTGAAAATAATCTCAATCTGGGCTCCAAAGAGCGAGTCCAATCCTTGAGGCCAATGGTCTAGTCTGTTCTAATTAAGGTTAGGTTTGAATGTGCTTTGGAATGTGATGAACCCTTTATCTGGGTTGTGCCCTTAATGATTGATTGATATGTGTGTGCGTGCATAACTAATGATTTTCAAGCAAGATCATTTTTTTTTATGTGGTGAATTTTAGGGTTTAAATCTTACTTAGTAGCTTTTACGAGTCCACTTTAGGTGTATTCAATCAAGTTCAGTTGGCACACCAAGTTTTGAAAGCACAGGTGAAGGTGTTTTCCTTTAAAGCGTAAAAGAATGTGGAGTGCCTAGTAAATCCCTAGAAGTTGAACCTATTTAGCAACTACTTTATGAGTTGATTTTAGTTGAAGTGATGCGACCTAAACAACTCAAACAATTGACCCGATGCACCACTTAATTAGGCACACAAGTGATTACCTGATCTGATTTCTACTCAATTATGTGTCGGTGAGAGTACCGGTACCAAAGATTAGGTTACCGGTTGAGTATGAAGAATCAGAAGAAGTTGTGTACCTCTGTGAGATTTTTTTTTAATTTTTTCTTTATATGCAGAGGGTGAAGGGGGTGGAGGTGACAAATAAACAATCAAAACTAACCTTAGGGTTTATGAGAACTCCTAGGTTAATTAGGGTTTGTGTTATTAAGTGATGGAATGAAATCTAGTGGGTTGGGAGGTGGGGGTAAACTTACAAACCCTTTAACAGCACTGTACTCCAATTTACCGCTTTTGCTCACCTCGTGAGAGTACCTGCAATAACAATAAGAGAGAGAAGAGAGGTAAAAGATAAGTAAGGGGAGAAAATGCAAAAAATCAAAGAGTGTTGCCTCCCTGGCAATGACATCAAAATGTTGAATCGAAAAATCTGCGCAAATAGAGTTGAGTTTTGGAAAACCCATCGTTGTAGTTTGATTTGTGAGAAAAACCATCAACAGATAAATTTTAACCGAAACTCGAAATGAATTCCAGGTCGAACACAAGGAGGCAGTCGTTTGATTAAAAATCATGTTTGTTTTATTGTCACAAAGCAGATTAACTGGTCGAATTGAATCTAAACTAGCTATCTACTTAAGGAATATATAATAGAAGAAAGAGAGAATATTACAAATAAAGAGAAAACAGAAATAGAATAAACATAGATTTCATTACCATAGAGCAATGTTCATTACAACTACTTGCTACAACTACTCGCTACACTAGAAAGCAGGAAATTTACACTAGAAGGTGGAAAATCTACACTAGAAAGCAATAAAAAAAGGTGGAGAGATGTAGGACGAAGGAGAACGATGAAAGATGACGGAGAACGAGGCAGGACGACGTCGTAGCAGGATCTGCTTCCCGAATGGCGGTGAGAGGATCACCTTGGAATGCTCCACTAACGGGGTGAGAAGGTGTTAAAAATTATATTTTTAACTCTAATGAAGCATCCTGGGTATGGGACAAGCTCTTAGAGCTTTGAAGGGGGTGAGAGAAGAGGAAAGGATGAAGAAAGTATGGGGTCATAGGGCTATTTATAGGTGAAGTTTGAATGGGCAAAAGCGTCATTTTATGCATAAAACATTAATTCAAGGCCTTTAGTGATGGATTTAAACATCACTAATGCCCTTGAACATGGGCATAGGTGCCGTTTGTGCATGCCTCTTCTTCCCCTCGTACCCAAACGCCTATGCACAATCTCTGATTCTCAGCCGTCCAATTGCAAGATCGGACGACTTAAGATCACTGAGCATTGCTTCTTCTTCAGTTGAACGCGTCGTGCTTGCCTCTCTTTAGTCATTCGATCGTTGATGGAGTGTTGAGATCGCACGCTAATCGCGCTTGAGAATGCCCGTTGGAGAACGTTAGATTGCACGTGCATGCATCGCGCGCTCTCGTGTAGCCACGTCGTCGCCTCCAACACTGCCTGATCGCCATCCAACGAGTGAAATCAATCGCACCCCGCCCGTGCCTTCAATTTAAGGCACACAGGGGCTTGACCCCACGACCTCCGCTTTACGAACGCGTGCTCGCCCAACGAGCTACACACACGTTTGAGGCGCGCAAATGCTTTTGTGCTTCGCTGATCTTTGCAGTTGGATCTTCATCCAACGATCGAGATCAAGTGTTGATGTTTGCTTGGAGAGGTGGAGCGGGAGACCTTGGCGTGCATTGGGCAGCTGGGATGGCGCCACATGGCACCATCTTGGCTGTCCATCTTCTGTGAGATGTAGATGGTGCCTAATGTAAACACATTTACACTACTTAAGATGTCTATTTATGCATGTTCTTAAGCATAGGATTGCATTGCATGATATAAATATTGCATAACATGCATCATCTTACATTTAGAGTAGTTTGAATAAAATGGAGGTTAATTATCTCCTTTTATGTGCTTGAACAGGGCAAACTTTTTATCGAGGCCTCGGATCAAAGATCCAACCGTACAAATGTGATCAGGGCGACGATTGGAGTTTAATGACACCAAGATCCCCCAAATCAGGCATCTGTAGCATTTGATAGTAACCGAGGAACCCTAGAAGATCAAAGGCCAATATTGTGTAAATCCGCACTTCAAACGACAAATCCGACTGCATGGATGGATTTAGATCGGCGATTGCAGCCTAACGATGCAAAAATCGAGTCAATCCGACACCCAGGGCATCATCTACAACATCTAGAAGATGGACGGCCAAGATGGCACCATGTGGCGCCATCTCAGCCGTCCAACCGGCCCCCAACACCGCCGCACCTTCTCTTCTTCAATCAGAGCACCGCTTCTCCGCCGTTGGATCAAGATCCAACGGCTGTGGATGTGGCGCCTTGTTTACATCCGCGCAACCATTTGCGCTCCGCAGCGCAGTGGGCGAGGACGTTAACGTGAGCAGCCGACGTGCGATCGAGTCTTCGCAAGCAGGCGAGCGGTGCGGAATCGCGCGAGCAGGTGAGCCTCAAATCTTGATCAGGCAGCTGTGGGCGCTCAATAGCACCCACGCGCCATCGCACGCTCGCGCCTCACGCGGCATCACATGCGGGCGAGCACGCGTTGAGGAGCAGGGGAGGTGCATCTTAAGCCGTCCGACCTCGCAATCAGACGTCTGAGATTCAGGGAACGTGCAGCATGCGTTAAGAACGCATGGAAGCCAGCTGCCGCGCGTTCAACACCCACTACGCCCACATGGGGCTTTAGCGACAGTTTTATCCGTCACTAAAGACCACTTATTTAATGTTTTAAAGATATAATATCCAATTTGCCCTCACTCCTTGCAACTATAAAAGGAGACCCCCTCCACACGAAATTCTCATCCCTTCCGTCTCTTCTCTACCTCTCCAAAGCTCAAGAGAAGATTGTCCCACACCCGGAATGCTCCTCGCGAGATAAGGTCCAAATTTTCGTCCCCGTTCGGAAGTGGATCCAATGACGACGACGACGTGCTGCCCCATTCCCGTTCTTCTACTTCATCCTCCTTCGTCCTGCTCCGTTCTCCTTCGTCCAGGCGTCGTCCCGTCTGGCTCGTCCTCCAAGCGATCGTCGAGGAGGATAACTTCTCTCTCCTATTCTTCTTTACAGCTTTTTAGTGTAGAATTTTCCTGCTTTCTAGTGTAGCTGATTTCCCGCTTTCTAGTGTAATCCTTATTTGGTTTTATTGTATAAACATTTTAAAATATTGAATGCATGTTTTCTCTCTCTCTCTCTTCTAGTCTGATTGTTGTAATAGCTTCATTATAATTACATCGCCTCACTTTTTAAGAAAAATTCTAAAAAAATATAATTGCGAATATAGACCGATGTAGCCTCCCTGTGTTCGACCCGGAATTTCAATTTCAGTATAAATTTTATTTGTTGAACACGAATTCTTCACTTTTAAGCTACAACGACAAGGTTTTAAAACCAAACACGTTAGCGTAGCAATTCGTACATTCAACATTTTAGCGCCGTTGCTGGGGAGGCAACGATTTCCGATCTTCTTTTCGCATTTCTTGCACTTTATTGTTTTCTAACTTGCTTTCTCTTGTGTCTATTGTTTTGCAGAGACCTCCATCAAGGAATCATCAAGTGGTAAACTGGAGTAAAGTGCGGTTGAAGACAACTGTAAGAGCTCCCCATTCTTCCCCCTCCATAGATTTCATTTGCCACATTAAATCCAAATTACAATTAACCTAGGTGTTTGTATAAATCCTAGGAATAGTTTGGTTGTTTGGATTCTCACTCACATTCATTCCACCCTCATTTATAAAAAAAAATAACAAAAAGATAATCTTGTGGGGTAATTTTCAACAAACACACAACATACACCCACATTCAAGGCACTTAATCAAATTGATTTGTTTCTACTCAACCAGGTTCTGATCTGTGGAACCGGTACACACAAAGCAACACATAACAGAGTAGAAATCATTCTAAGTTAACCATCTTTGAGTGCCTAACTTAGTGGTGCATTTGTGGCCAATTGTTTGAGTTGTTTGGGCCGCACCACTCTATTTAAAATCAACTCATCAAGTAGCACCTCCATAGGGTTTTCAATCTAGGTCTATTCCAGGCACTCCACTTTCTTTCTGATTTTAAAGGAAAACAATCTTCACCTGTGTTTGACAACTTGGTTTGCTTAGAAACTTGATTGCAATCCACCTAATTTGAAACCTTAAAAGCTACTTAAGCAAGATTTGAACATTAAAATTCACGCATCACAAATAATCTTGCTTAAAAACGCTTGTTGTGCACGCACTAACACAAATCTCAATCAATCGTTAAGGGCACAACCTATTTTAAGGGCCTATCACATTCCATAAGCACCACAATCCCAGGCCTTAATAAAATTGAGTAGACGTTGGCCTTAAGGTCTGATTCGCTCTTCAGGGTCTAGTATGAGATTATTTTTAATTAACCTACTTGTATTGATTAATCTGATGTCTAGCTAGGGGAGTAGCGTCAAACGACCGCGAATGGGGGGTACACTAGGAACCGGAGGCGAAAGCCGAAGGAAGAACCTTCTCCACAGTCCCTCCTTCTAACTGGTTGGATTAAACAGACGCGAGTAGAGTAAATCATTTACAGTCTTAAGGTGGGTTTTGGGAGTCAGTAGATCCTTAGGCTACCCCACTTAAGGACAACCTTGTTTTGTTGTGCTGCAGGGTCCTTATCCCTAGTCCTTCCGACCTTCTCCTAGTTTATGCTGGGAAGACGGTCATTGAATCGTCGATTGGAAGGATCATTAGAACATTCTAGGAGGCGCAAGTTGGATTTTGGTCAAATTGATCCCATGACCGACCAACAGCCTCCTTTGCTTGGAAATCCACAGGAAGAATTTCAAAGGCAGCTGGAACAAATGCAAAAAATGCAGGAATGGTTCCAGAGAATGCAGGGCGCTCAGCCCTTGAAGGATTTTTATGATCCTTCAAATTACGGGGAACGTCCCGACGTCCAGATTCCAGCCGGTGACGTAGAAATCAAGCACCAGGTGTTAAGCCTGATTAAACATTATCATGGGCTTGGCTCCGAAGATCCGTTTCAGCACTTGGAGGACTTGACCACTTTGGTCCAAACCACCAAGGCACAAAACGTAAATGAGGAGCAAATGATCGTGAGGCTCTTCCCCCACTCTCCTAGGGATAAGGCCGCGCATTGGTATAGGACAATAGGAAGACCAATTACAACTTGGAATGAGTTGAAATCGACCTTTCTGAAGAAATTCTTCCTAGTCGGACATACCAATGCTTTGAAACGGGCAATCACTACCTTTACCCAGTGGCCGGGGGAGCAGTTTCATGTGGCTTGTGAGCGATTCCAGGACTTATTGCGGAGGTGTCCACACCACGAGGTGCCGAAATGGCAACTCGTGCAGATCTATCATGGGTTGACTGAGCAACTCAGAAATCATGTGGATGCTTCTTGCGGAGGCAATTTCCTCAATAAAGATGAAGATAGTGCACATGATTTATTTGAGGAAATGAGTGAGAATTCAATCAATCATGCCTCCATGGATACATTTGACCGGTCCCAACAGCCCAGATCAAATGTCAATGAAGTCCATGACTCTCATTCATTTGATATGGAATTAATTTGTGACAAACTTGATAAGGTGCACTTGATTGCTAAGAGAATGGAAGAGTGGATGGCTGGCAATTCTATGAACAACTCTCGATCCACTCAATCCCAAAATTCGGGATTCAATTCCTCACGAGCTCCTTCTGGACGGGAGTACGTGAATCAACTCGATGCGGCTCAACCTGTAAGTCAACATTTTTCGGAACCCCACGGGTTCCAAACTGGGACCTTTGATCCCAGTTTTTCTGATCCTTCTCTTTCTTTCTCTCCATCCTCACCCTATGAGGATGTCTGTGCTGTATAAGAGAATGTTAGATCCAACCCCTACTCGAATGCCTATAATCCAGGTTGGAGAAACCACCCTAACTTCTCTTGGAAAAACCTGGGGCAACAGACCCAATTCCGACCTGGCAACTATGCTCTGCAATGACCAATGGGTCAAGGTTAAGTATATACTCAGTTGCCTCTGAATCAGGTCAATCAGCCAGCTTGGAATACCTGTCAACCAGCAGAGCAGGCTGATTTGAACCGTCAAATGGTAGAGATGCAAGGATCCATGCTACAGCTCATGCAGCAAATGAAAAACTCGCTGGACAACTTGTAGTCCGAGCTCATTGCTAACTCTCGTCAACCCGGATCTCTACCATCCCAACCTGTACCCAACTTGCGAAATATTATGAATTCGGGCAACCAAGCCCATGGGTACGGAAATCAGAGGGACTCACACGCACATGCTCAGGTGGTTAAGCAGGGTTCCTCATCCTCTTCTTCTTCTGCAAATCAACAATTCATGGTTAATCAAGCCCCTCCAATCTTTCCTAACCCTTCCCAAGACTTAAATTCTTATGCATCTGCAAATTCTGTCACTTTGAGGAGTGGTAAGCAGACTCAGGATCCACAACCAAAATATTCTGATCTTTTGAATCCTGAAGAACCTGAGGAGAGAGAGGAGAATTCTAGAGGAGAAATCAAGGCTTAAGAACTTGATTTCAAAGATCTGACTCATGTTCCTTTTCCTGAAGCCTTAACCAAATCAAAGAAGAAGTCTGTGGATAGCAATAAGGAGCTTCTGAATCTATTTAAGAATGTTGAGATCAATATCCCGCTCCTTGATGCTATCAAGCACATACCGGCTTACGCAAGATTTTTAAAGGAATTATGTACACAAAAGCGTAAGTCGAGAGAATTTGTTCCGAGGAAGGTGGTACTCTCCGAGCAGGCTAGCTCTGTTATCCTGCACTACCTCCCTCAGAAAAAGAGAGATCCTGGTACTCCATTGATTTCTTACATTATCGGAGATTACACATTTGATAGAGCACTTTTGGATTTGGGTGTATCCATCAACCTAATTCTGACTTCTCTTTACGAGAAGTTTGGGTTAGATGAACTTCGGCCAACTTCAATAATGCTACAATTAGTAGACCGTTCAGTCACAAACCCGCAAGGCGCTATTGAAGATGTTATAGTTAAGGTCAAGGATTTCTATTTTCCTGTAGATTTCCTTGTCCTTGACATGGATGTACCAGATAATCTGAGAAACACGCCCATCATTCTGGGGCATCCGTTCCTGGCTACCGCTAAGGCCAACATTAATTGTGAAAGCGGTAGCATGGAAATCGCCTTTGGAGACCAACAAATGAAATTGGATATTTTTAAAGCGATCAACAAATTTGAGGATTGTGGATTTATTGAGAAACTTGATGAGGATAATGATAACATTGAAACTTGTTTGATGGTTTCTTCAATCGAAAGTTCCTCTTTGGATGATGAATTTGACCCGCAACCCTCTATGGTTGACCTGACATCTTCGGAAGAGGTTATTGATTTTGTTCACTCACAACCTCTTCCTTTTGTTGAATCTTCAGCATCTACCTTACCATCAATCATCAACCCGCCCCAACTTTAATTGAAACCATTGCCTGAGAATTTAAAATATCAATTTTTAGGGCCTCAGAAGACGCTCCCTGTGATTATCAGTGCTAAATTGACAAAGGAGAAAGAGATTAAATTGATCAAGGTCCTGAAGGAACATAAGGAGGCAATTGGTTGGACCATTCATGACCTCAGGGGGATCGAGCCATCTTACTGTAATCATAGAATATTCTTCGAAGATGGATCCCGCGCTTCTCGCCAGATGCAGAGGAGATTAAATCCAAATATGCGAGAAGTGGTCAAAAAGGAAATCAAGTGGCTCGATGCAGGAATTATTTATCCAATCTCTGATAGTCCATAGGTAAGTCCCGTACAGATTGTTCCGAAGAAAGCTGGGATTACCGTTGTGACTAACGAGAGAGGAGAATCTGTCACAACTCGTTCAGCTTCCTCTTGGAGGGTTTGTATTGATTATAGGAAGCTGAACACAGCCACTAAAAAGGATCATTTTCCCCTACCCTTCATCGATCAAATCTTGGAAAAATTAGCCGGGCAGAAGTACTTCTGTTTTCTTGATGGCTACTAGGGATACAACCAAGTTCCTATCCATCCCGAGGATAAGGAGAAAACTAATTTCACCTGTCCCTATGGAACCTTTGCTTTTCATAGGATGCCTTTCGGGTTATGCAATGCACCTGCGACTTTTCAAAGGTGTATACTAGCCATATTTTCTGACATGGCGGGAGAGTTTATGGAAGTCTTCATGGATGATTTCTCTGTTTTCGGATAATCATTTGACTCTTGTTTGGCTAATTTGGAAATGATTCTTAAGCGAGGTATCAAAACATGATTGGTCCTTAGCTGGGAAAAGAGTCCTTTCATGACCCAAGAAGGTATCATTTTTGGTCATGTAATCTCTGAACGAAGAATTGATGTGGATAAAGCTAAGGTTGATGCTATCGCCAAACTTCCTCCTCCCACATCTGTTAAACAAATCTGATCATTTCTTGGCCATGTGGGATTTTATTGAAGATTCATCAAGGATTTCTCAAAGGTTGCTCGCCCTTTGAGCAATTTTCTTGCCAAAGAAACGCCATTTGTTTTTTACGAATCATGCCGAAAGGCATTTGATTTCTTGAAAACGGCAGTCACTTGTGCTCCAGTTTTACAACCACCAATTTGGACAGCCCCTTTTGAGATCATGACCGACGCTTCTGATTACGCAGTCGGGGCTGTCCTAGGTTAGAAAATTGATAGAAAGCCCTCTGTCATCTACTACGCTAGTAAAACTCTAGATGAAGCCCAGAGGAATTACACTGTTACTAAAAAGGAATTACTAGCTGTAGTGTTCGCTTTAGAAAAATTCAGGGCTTATCTCTTAGGGTCTCATGTTATCATCTATATCGACCACTCGGCTTTGAGACATCTCTTGGCCAAAAAGGATGCTAAACCTGGGCTTATTCGTTGGATTCTTCTGCTTCAAGAATTTGATCTTGAAATCAAGGATAAAACCAGGGTACAAAATGTGGTAGCAGATCATTTGTCGAGACTCCTAGGTGATTCCTCTCGTCCAGACATTCCGATTGCTGACACTTTTCTAGATGAAACTATTCTCACAATTTTAGGTGTCCACACCCCATGGTTTGCTGACATTGTTAATTATTTGGCCGTTGGTCAAATCCCCCAAGATTGGACCAAGCAACAACGGGATAGACTCAAATCTGAGGCCAAATACTACTTCTGGGAGGACCCTGAACTGTATCTCATCGGCTCTGATCAGATTATTCGTCGATGTATACCAAAGAATGAATTCAACAGTATACTTGAGTTCTGTCATGCATCTGGGTGTGGTGGACATTTCTCCAGGAAAAAGACAGCTGCAAAAATTTTGCAATCTGGCTTCTATTGGCCGACTTTATTCAAGGATGCCTAGGATTTCTCAAGGTCATGTTCTTGATGTCAGGCACTCGGGAGCATAACTAAGAGAGATATGATGCCCCTAAACCCTATTCTTCTCGTCGAAATTTTCGATGTTTGGAGCATCGATTTCATGGGACCCTTTATCCCTTCATTTGGACATCAGTACATTCTTGTTGTTGTTTATTGTGTCCAAATGGATTGAGGTGATTCCCACCCAGACCAATGACCACAAGGTGGTCATCAATTTTGTCAAGAAAAATATCTTCAGTAGGTTCAAGATTCCGAGGGCTATCATCAGTGATAGTGGCACTCATTTTACTAATGCCCAATTCCAAAATTTATTGGCCAAATACGGGGTTAATTACCGAATTTCCACACCTTACCATCCCCAGACGAATGGACAAGCCGAGATCTCCAATCGAGAGATCAAAAACATTCTGCAGAAAACGGTTAGGCTTGATCACAATGATTGGACTCAAAAGCTTGAGGACGCTCTTTAGGCCTACCGTACGGCGTATAAAACGCCCATCGACATGTCTCCATTCCGTTTGATGTATGGAAAGGCATGCCATCTACCCGTAGAGATTGAACGCAGGGCATTCTGGGCAATCAAATAATGCAATTTAGATCTGAATTTAGTTGGGAAGACTAGGAAACTCCAACTATCTGAGTTGGAGGAGCTTAGAAATGATGCTTATGAGAATGCCAAGATCTACAAGGCTCGAACCAAAGCTCTACATGATAAACTAATTTCCCGCAAGAGCTTTGAGCCGAACTAGAAGACCTAGTTATTCAATTCTAAACTTAAGCTCTTTCCTGGCAAACTTAGATCTAAATGGAATGGCCCATTCATAATTGACCATATTTTTCTAAATGGAGCCATTCAGATTTCTGACCCAAAGACGGGTAACACATTTAAAGTCAATGGTCAACGTCTGAAGCCTATTATTGACCGTATTCTTCCAGAACCCGTATCAGACACAATTGCTCTAGCCATTCTATGACTTCTTTGGCTAGACTTCGCCTAGCTAACGGCATTAAATGCAGCAGTTGTACATATGACACAAGACTGATACGAGCTTCATATTCAGTTGACATCTTTCATATTCTACCCTTTCTTTCATGTCTCCTTTTCAATGAGGACATTGCATCAGTTAGGCATGGGGGGGTGGATTCATTTTTGAATCATTTGGTCAGCTTTGTGAAATTCATGTAAATTATTTTTCTCTTCTTATTTATACATAAAAAAAAATCAAAATTAGGAAGGATTAGTTGGACATTAGGACCTTTTAATCTTAGGAAATTTTACATTAGGATCTGAACACAAAGACCCTTCAGGTCTTTGGACTTAATTAGCCCGTGTATCCACTAAAATGTGGATTTATCTTTTGAGTCCTCGCCATCTTAATTTTATCGTAATTGGAATAAATAAGTTTGGGTGATAAGTATACGACTTATCAACCCACCCTCTGATTTGAGGGAATTTTTTGAGTTTTAAGCATCTACACACTTTCTTTGCACTGACTCGTTCGACGATTATAACGGAAATTGGGTAGCTAATGAACCTTCTATGGTGATATGGCTAGCAAGTTATCGTGGGTAACAGCCCATAGGTAGGTTGTCCAGAGCCCAGTCACTGGACATTTCTCTTTTTGCTGCCTTTAGGTAAATCTTAGACCAGGAAAAAAAAATCAAAAAGAAAATGAGAAAAGAAAAAAAGAAATAAACTACACTTCGTCGCACGAATATGGCTGGTAAGTTGTCGGTGGTAACAACTCATCGACCGGTTGTCCAGAACCCAGCTCAGTAAATGCACTAAAAATTCCCAAAACACTTAGGAAGAAGCGGAGAAGTAGAATAAACCAGGGAAATATACACTGGATTCACCCTTGTGTTGACCCCGCAAAAAAATAAAAGTATGAAAAAAGCTACCGATTGTAAAATACAACTTTAGGCAGAATTCTTTTGAGGTCACCTAAAGGTGTAGAAACCTAAAGTCTGTTTTAATTGTCGGTCAATGAGTCTATCACATTCACAATAAAATACTTAGAACTTAGAGTTCTCATCAAATCTTGGGTGAGTTGAATGGCCGTAGAAAGCCACTCTTTAACCCTACAACTTGAAAATTCGAAAAAATTAGAAAAGAGGAAAAAGAGAAAAAAGAAATTTTTCTTTGAATAAGGCGAGGGCTTTACGCGGTCTGCATTTTGGCAGATACTCGGGCACTGTTGTGTCTATGAAAGTTCAGATCTTAAGTAGACAATTTCTTAATGATTGAAAATAACTTATGCCCAAATAATCCAACCTAATTCTTTTATAAATAGCATATAATTTTTGCTAGAGACTAGCAAAAGATAAGCATGGGGGTATGATGTAAACACATTTACACTACTTAAGATGTCTATTTATGCATGTTCTTAAGCATAGGATTGCATTGCATGATATAAATATTGCATAACATGCATCATCTTGCATTTAGAGTGGTTTGAATAAAATGGAGGTTAATTGTCTCCTTTTTTGTACTTAGACAGGGCAAACTTTTTACCGGGGCCTCGGATTGAAGATCCAATCATACAGATGTGATCAAGGCGACGATTGGAGTTCAATGACTCCAAGATCGCCCTAATCAAGCATCTGTAGCATCTAATAGTGACCGGGGAACCCTAGTAGATCAAAGGCCAAGATGGTGTAAATCTGCACTTCAAACGATAAATCCGACCGCACGGATGGATTCGGATCGACGATTGCAACCTAACGATGCAAAAATCGAGTCAATCCGACACCCGTAGCACCATCTACAACATCCAGAAGATAAACGGCCAAGATGGCGCCACGTCTACAACATCCAGAAGATGGACGACCAAGATGGTGCCACGTGGAGCCATCTCAGCCGTCCAACCAGCCCCCAGCACCGCCGCACCTTCTCTTCTTCAATCAGAGTGCCGCTTCTTCACCGTTTGATCAAGATCCAACAGCTGTGGATGCGGCGCCTTGATTACGTCCGCGCGACCATTTGCGCTCCGCAGCACAGTGGGCGAGGATGTTATCGTGAGCAGCCGACGTGCGATCGAGTCTTCGTAAGCGAGCGAGCGGCGCGGAATCGCGCAAGCAGGCGAGCTTCAGATCTTGATCGGGCGGCTGCGGGCGCTCAATAGCGCTCACGTGCTATCGCACGCCTGCGCCTCACGCGGCATCACACGCGGGCAAGCGTGCATTCAGGAGTAGGGGAGGTGCATCTTAAGCCGTCCGATCTCGCAATCGGACGACTGAGATTCAGCGAATGTGCGACATGCATTAAGTGCGCGTGGAAGCCAGCAGCCGCGCATTCAACGCCCACTACGCCCATGATGGGGCTTTAGCGACAGTTTTATCCGTCACTAAAGACCCCTTATTTAATGTTTTAAAGATGTAATGTCCAATTTGCCCCCACTCCTTGCAACTATGAAAGGAGGCCCCCTCCACACGAAATTCTCATCCCTTCCTTCTCTTCTCTACCTCTCCAAAGCTTAAGAGAAGCTTGTCCCACACCCGGGATGCTCCTCGCGAGATAAAGTCCAAATTTTCATCCCTGTTCGGAAGTGGATCCCGCGGTGACGACGACGTGCTGCCTCGTTCCCATTCTACTGCTTCGTCCTCCTTCGTCATGCTCCGTTCTCCTTCATCCAGGCGTTGTCTCATCCGGCTCGTCCTCTAAACGATCGTCGAGGAGGATAACTTCTCTCTCCCATTCTTCTTTACAGCTTTCTAGTATAGAATTTTCCTGCTTTCTAGTGTAGCTGATTTCCCGCTTTCTAATGTAATCCTTATTTGATTTTATTGTATAAACATTTTGAAATATTGAATGCATATTTTCTCTCTCTTCTAGTATGATTGTTGTAATAGCTTCATTGTAATTACATCGCCTCACTTTTAAAGAAAAATTCTAAAAAAATATAATTGCGAATATAGATCGACGTAACCTCCCTGTGTTCGACCCAGAATTTCAATTTCAGTATAAATTTTATTTGTTGAACACGAATTCTTCACTTTCAAGCTACAACGACAAGGTTTTAAAACCAAACACATTAGCGTAGCAATTCGTACATTCAACAGTGCCACAGATGTCGAATTAGATTGATTTTCACGCCGTTGGGCTGTGATCATCGATCCGAACCCATCCGTGCAGTCAAGTTTGTCATCTGATGTACGAATCTACACCATCTTGACCCCTTGACCTCTGATATTTCTCAGACTGCATCTAATGTTACGGAAATCCGATCGAGGCAATCTTGGAGTCGTTGAACTCCGGTCATTACCCTGATCAGATTCGTACGATTGGATCTTCAATTCGAGGCATCGATAAGATATTGCTCTATTTCCTGACCACAAAAAGAGAAAATTAGCATAAAATTTATACAGTCTAACCTAAATGCAAGATGATGCATGTTATGGAATATTTATAATATATGATGCAACTCTATGTCTAAAAATGTGCAGAAATAGACGATTTATGTGATATAAACATGTTTACATCACCATTCCAAGAATGGGTTCACAAAGAGAAATGTGAATTCTTAACCACTTTACTATTCCCGTATCTCCTATTTGAATGTGAGTCGCAATTGCCATACCTCTGTAAGCCAATACTAGCCAAGGATGCTACCTCAACTTGGCACCACGAACATGCAGTAACAATGGTCACCCTCGTCTGCACCTTAAGCCTAATAGAATCCTCTGAAGAGGCAAATGCTGAATCCACCAAGCGCCAATGTCCATACAAGGGGGCTTCTGATTGTATTTGAATCCAAAACCTTTCTATTGTTGCATTCCTTGCTTCTTACATGGGGTAGCTCACTAATCCGCTAATGGACCAAGTTGGATAGGTTGCCTAATTGATGCATCATCTGGCATTGGCTTTGAAAGGACTGAGATCTCTTCCATTAGCGGAAAATCCTCCGCAAGTTGGGGATGGGATGACAAATTTGGCAAAATTTTCCCATTCCCCAATCCAGATAGGAATTCAGATATGAGGCCAAGCCATTGTATACTTCATTCTGCAAAGCCACGTTCTTTTGGCTTGTCTTACATGAGATTTTGGAACTCAAATCATCCATCTGCATTGTAATCTTATCCATCTTTTTATTCAATATTGTTATTTGCTTGGATAGCTCACATATAGATTCCTTGTCTGTTATAGGAGATTCAGTGATCCTTCCATCAAGTCTTCTGCCATTGCTAGTAATTCGATGGTCAGAGAGATGGCTAGACCTTTGTTCTCTGAAAAACTACCACAAAGCACTTTTCAAATTCTTTCTCATGGCATTCCTATTGGCAGAGGCTCTAGAAAGTAATGCATCTTTGGGGCTCACAGACAATTCATCGTTCATGTTGAGCTTCATTTTCAAGTCATCAAGCAGAGCCATGACTTCATTCACATATCTTTTCTAATTGAATTTGTTCAATGTATGTACGAGATACATATGAACCATCTAAGGCCAACTTCCTAGCCATGCACTTGACTAAATGGTGATCCCTTCCTTGCATCTGCAAGTAGTGTCGACCAAGCAGTTCTAACCAATCTATTTTAACAATAACTTTATCATCAGAAAAAATGGGACTGCTTCTTTTCAAAATGGTTGCAATCATATAACCCAAGGCCATCAAGCCACCGAGCCACACACTAACTTCAAATGAAATTCTTGGTGATATAATGAAGGGACTACCCGTAACCCATTCCTTAAACATGAGATTGTATCTCCCATCCCTGTTTCTCATCCTAAGATATGATTGGCATTCTTCATGATCTTCCCCTGGGGGTAGGAGATAGATATCATATGTCTCTTCATATTTTTCTGTGTGCTTCTTGGAGATAACAGCTTTGATCTTATCCAAAGGCACCATTTTTTATGAATTTAAAATGTAAGTGGGGTTCTGGAATCCTAGGAATAAATTGAATTTATTAATTATCTTTATATGTGCTGTTTGCAAATCAGGTTCAATAAAAGCCTTGTACATTGAGTAAACCGTTTCTGATATTTGGTGAATAATCTTCTCTGGTTCTTGGCCTGCACACTGTATATCTCTCAAAACTCTTTTCACAAGATCAAAGTGAACACCTCCGATCACAGAAACATGCAAGTCAAGAAAGGCTGTAGCCTCATGTTTAAAGCATAGATACCTTCAATTATTACTATCCAGGAGACAGGTACCTCAACAGTTCTGTAGCCTACACGACTGCTAGTCTTGAAATCATATATTGGATCCCTTCTCCCAGGTCATGGATGTTTTTCAATAGTGTGTCATAATTGGTCAGCCTTGGATCTTTTTAGTAAATACAGTCTTACCAGCTCCAGATGGACCAACAACTCCAACAAATATCATTCCTTCATTATTTTAAGCCAACAACTGACATAAACGTATCATTATGAAGAACCCCTTTTCAAAGGACAATGGTTCCTGAATTAGAACAACTTCATATCGACCACTATCCTTTCTCTTCGACAGCTTGACTTGGTCTCTTAGAAGACCAGACCATCACCTAGGCAAGCTTGCAACAAAATTGGTTTGAGCCATTGTACAAACCGTGTCGACTTCGCACGTGGGTCGAGCTAGTTGGACCCGATTGGGGAAGTTGGGTCTCTCTTCCTCTCTCTCTATCGAGTCTCCTCCCCTCCTTCCTCACGTCCTCCTCTCTTCTAGGGGGAATGGGGCCACCCCGCAGGACGAGTCTCCCCCATATCAACCTCTGGCACTGAGATTTGCGAGAAGGGAAATCGAGGCTCGACGAAGGAAAGAGGAGAGGGAAGGGGGCTCTCCAATAGTTTGAATCCTTCTCTAAGCTATCCTTCCAGTCGTATTAAACGAATCAACATCTACAAACTTCAGATCATGATAAATAGTACCTGTAACTTGAATCTGCCTCTTTCCGCCCCTCAGGCAGATTGCTCCTATCAGCCTTGCCCTCCGGCGATGACCTAAATCCCTTACGGCGAGCTCCTGCTACTACTTCTGGCCTCCTCTGGCGACTTCTTCTAAGACAAATCGCTGCCTTCCTCTTCCTCCATGCCACTGCAACACAAAAGCACAGGAAACCTTCATATCCCACTTATACTCAGAAAGGGTCGATCGATGTCTCTAATGGGGCACTGGAGAGCGGGAAACCCTAAAAGTATCCACCGGTGAGGTTCATCTCGGGAGGAGGAGCAACAAGGGCGAGATTCGAGAAGGGGTCGTGGTTGGGGTCGGGGGAAAGGAAGCGAGTTTACTAATCTCTATGGTAGCAGGCAAGGAGGTCGACGAGGACCACGAGGTGCAATGATGGCTTAGACAAGGGGGTCGAGGGCGACAATGGCTTGGACGAGAAGGTCGAGGGCGATGATGGCTTGGACGAGTCGACAACGAATTTGCAGAGGACGACGAGAGCGCTGAGGCAGAAGAGGTCACGAGGAAGAACGACGATCTTTAGTTCGTAGGTTTCGTAGGGGTAGGAATTGGCGTTTTGGTAGGGGCGGGTGAGGTTTCGTAGGTTTCGAAGGCCTTTTCACGACGAGTAAAGTCGATCATGAATAGGTTTCTTGTTTGGATTTCATGACATTTGGAGAGTCAGTTGGTAAGGATTTTTTAATTTTAGGAAAGAAGGAAATCATCGGGAAAGGAGGGCGAATTCATAAATTTGTTTAATATTTATTTGGTGATGTTTAGAGATGTAATGATTTTGTTAGTGTAGATTTAGTTATGTTAATAAATTAATATAGTTATAGTTAGTGATGTTTAATAAAAATATATTTCATTTTAGGTCTTTTTTATTATAGTGATATTAGTATCTTTGATTTTTATTTTTAGTTTTTTTAGTAAATCATCACAAAGAACTATCATTTTTGAGACGGTAATGTTTAACATGACAAATATTTATCCTAAAAGATATATTTTCTTGTAGTGAGATTCAATTTACCTTTTTCCTATTTATGTTATTAAAAAAATGTTAAAGATGAAATAGTGACATCATTTCATCTGCATCAATTTGTTGTTCGAAAAAAATATTATAGTGACAAGTAATAATTGCTACTAAATCATAGGCTATAATGGTAAATCTATTTGCTACCAATGCTAATTGTCATTTTACAAAAATATTATAGTGGCATAAGTGACAATTTCCACTAAATCAAAGATTATTGTGACAAATATATTTGCCATTAATGCTAGTTGTCATTTAATAAAAATATTATAGTATCATAAATAATAATTGCTACTAAATCAAAGTCAATAGCAACAAATATAATTGCCACTAATTCTAATTATTCCTTGACAAAATGTTATAGTGGCAAAAAAAAAATTTTTCCACTAAATCTAAGGAATTAATGGCAAATTCATTATATGCCACTATCTAATTTGCCACTAAAAGTCATTTTTTTGTAGTGCCTAATTAAATAACCCTACTTGCATTTCAACATGGGAAAACCTATGATAGATGCGAAAATTGAGAGCATGATTTTTTTCTTTTATTTTCTTGAAAGCAATCCACTTTATTCTCAATTATGAAAAATGATAGAGAATTAAGATAACCTCGAATCAAAAACCTCAATCAAAGTTTTCACCAATGAGAGGAAATTGCAGACAAATCCTCAACGACAAATACTCAATAGTTTGACTCAAATTCGAATCGCCCAAATTGAATCATGAATCCTAATAGCCATCAAACTCGAGCCGCTAAGGTAACTCTCTTTGACTTGGTCAACCCACCCAAGATCTGAAGTGAATGCGAGACCCAAGCACTTTGTGTGTGAAATCGTTTGACTTGCCATAAGAGACAACAAATTTGACTCCTAGTATTCAATAAAACATAGAATATTTCTAGCTTCTCTCTAGGACAATGCCATCTTCGGTTAAGCAGCACTAGGATTTGGCAAATTTCTCCTCACCACTTTTCTACCTAAGGTCAACACTCTTGGTGTATATCTCCCCAACAGGTTTCCTAGTGTCCCCGTATTTTTCCATATCTATAAGTGAACACCCATTTGTAGCAAGGTGTTTTTATTGTGGTGGAAAAAGGGTAGCAACCATATGTAGCGAGGTGCTTTGTTTATTTGGTGGAAGAATTTGCACCCATTTGTAATGAGTTGCATTTTATTTGGTAGGGTTCATAGGATAAGGCTAATATATTTTTTCCTTCTTATTTTCCATTTTCTCAATTTTTTATTTTCTTCAAATCTTTTTTCTAAGTGAGTGGCACTGCTTCATCCATTATAAATGCATCCCCTATAAACAAGAATAGTCGTAAGAAATAGAAACATGTCAAAAGTCCTTTGGACCTTTTTTCCTAAGACTAAATTTTTTTGAGTACTAAGGACTCAATAAGGTCATCCAATAGATGAGTCAGTGCAAAGTGTTGTTTAAGATGCTTGAGACTTAAAGACTATTCAAATCATAGGGTGGGGAGATAAGTCCTTCACTTATTACCTTTTTAACTCAATACTTTGAGCTTTTTCGGATCCCTTCAAAGACTTGGGAAACAAATCCAAATTTAGGTGAATATTCGAGATAATTAAGTCTATTACAACCTAAACAATCTAGGCAGAAATACTTTGTTTTACATTTCCTAAGATTGGTGAATCCTCACAATTGAGAATAACTGATCTTTTCTAGCTTAAATTCTCAAAAAAGAATTCTTGTGTTTTTTTAAATTAAAGTAAATAAAAGCATCTATGGAGCTGACAAAATAATTCATAAATAATTTTATCCACCCCCACATGCCTAGCTAATGCAATGTTCTCATTGTAAAAATAAATGCATGAAAAGGAGCAGAGTAGACAAGATATCACCTGAATTTCCGTGATAGATCCGGTCAGCTTCGAAAATAGACTATATAAGTCCTGAGTTTAGTGCCTTCAGCTGAGCATAATATACAACCAAAGAAGACATTAATAACTGAGATGTGTAGGTCAAGATCAGAATAAAAAGATTGACCTTTAGACTCATCGAAGTATGTCCACAAATGTGGACGAGATTGTAATGCAGACCCATGAACAAGGGTTGAGGAGTTCTAAGGCTCTAAATGATAAAATTTCAAAATCTAAGACCTTTCAACTTGTGGGGATGGGTTTGCTATTTCGAAAATGCAACCCAAGTCTAAAATGTCGAATAATAGGAAGGTTTGGATAAATAAGTGTAGTTTTCCATTTAGTATTTGGCTCAAGAAGATAATCAATTATTTTATACTTAGGTTTGCTGTCCTCAAAAATATCACAAGGGTCCTGGTAAAAAGTTGGTGGTTTTAGGCACACAAGAACCCTTAAATCCAAAGTTCTGTTACCCCCGGAATTGGCTTCCCAGATTTTCATTTCCATATTCTTATCCTCCAAAATTAGAGTTTCCAAGCCCTCCAAATACTTATGCATCCCATCAAAAATATCCAAGTCTAACAATTGTGGATGAATCAGGATTGACTTGGATTCAATGATTTCAGAAATAAAATCATTCTACTCTTCGGGGTGTAGGTTAAGACTATGGCTACTAGTTAAATATTCCATTAAATTCATATTTGAATCCTCTATGTTAGTCCCAACAAAATCATAATCCTCAATTATAGGGCCCTTAAATGATTTGTCATATTCCTCAAGCCAGTATGTCTCACTAAAATCATTATCCTTAAATTTTAATATATCAAGTGCGACTTCTCTTATAGATTCTTTACCCTCAAAATCAAGGAATTTAGGATCCTCATTAATATATGTCTCACAATCATTTGTTATTTCTTGGTCCATAGAGACATATTTTTCTTCGTACCCTGATTTAGGGATCTTGGGTGAAGAAATCAGTTCATCTCTAACTCAACCTTGTCATCCCAAGTCGCGTAAAATGTGTCCCCCCCTACAGGTGCTTGAGTGAGTTCTGACATTGGCTCTCCTCGAAGGGATTCACCTAAGAATCATTCCAAGATTGGACTAGTGCAACCACATAATTCATCCTCAATCTTGACATTCTCCTAGGTAAAACCTAACCCAGGTCCTTATCCTCTACATCTTGGAGCCAATCTAGTAAAGATTTTTTAAGATTGTCAGTCATCGTAATCATGGGCTCCGATGCTTTAGTACAGGGTGTTGGCTGAGTTTCTAAAGATCTAATGGTGTTCTTTAAGCTAGCCAGCACCCTATCTTGGACCAGGTTTACCTGAGCTGAATAATTTGGTTCAAGGTTGAATGGGTTTGGGTTTATCCTTTGAGGATCAAAAGATTGAGGTTCTTGAGGTCCTCACTGATAATAAGTCATTTCAGGTGGTTCATTAAGGGGTGGTGTCCTATTTGCAATGTAATCCTAGGGAAGGTAGGTGTTGTAATCATCATATCCTTCTTAATTGTAGATCAAATCAGGGTGTTCATAGGAAGGTGGAGATCTATAATCTGTGTAGCTCTAAGAAGGATAATAGTCAAAGTCTTAGTGCCCAGGGTTAGGCCTTAAACACTGTGGTTCAGAATCATTTCCCCAATTCGAGTTATCTCAACTTGTGGATGGTTGGTTATAGATCAGGTTGGGATAATAATCATGATAAACACTAGTTTATCATCATTCTTATGCCTTAAAATAGATCTAGCTACAAGAATATTCACTATTGTTAACCGTTAAAAATGATCGGCATTGTGAAAATAATAGTCAAGAACACGAGATGAGGAATGTACTGTCGCTATTGTGTTTTCTTGACCTTTATGGAACATTACCGTCAAGAAAAAGGAGGGCCCTCATCTGACGTGTGGTTATTTCTCTCGTTTATTTTCAATGGTCGAGAAATATTTTTCTTGACCATTATAAATGAACCATCAACATAAAAATCTCCATCGATTGTTATTTAGTAACGTGTTATTCTTGACCATTATAAACAAATAGTCGAGAATATCACTATTCTTGACTATTTTACAACCGTCGACAATAGTGATCTTATAAACCATTTGCTTAGAACGATCGAGAATATTAATATTGTTGTCCATTATTAAATAGTCGATAATGTGTTGCAATTTCAGTCGCAGACAATTCTCGACCATTGTAAAATAGCCAAAAATACTAGTAATTTTTTTTATTAAAGGTTTTAACTATGTGGAAGGCTTGTATAGAACTAATAATCCAATAAAAATATAATCACAAAACTTAAAACATTTGCATCCATTTAAAACACTAGAAATTAGAATCAAATTTTCATATATATAATAATCTATAGAAAGTACATGTACAAACAAAACAACAAATAAAAATATAATAATTAGGCTGTGGAACCAACACCTCCAGCACCACCACCTAAATCGTTGTCATCACAATGATCTCTATACTGATGAAAGGATGCACGATCAATACCTCCCTGCTAAAGTACCTTCAGGAGCTCCTTTAAGGTCTGATTCGACTACTTGTACTACGTCGCGATTTCCTTGACCTGCATGGTCAGCTCATCAATCCGCTGCTCCCTCTCATTGTGGAGGTGGCGTAATGCTGCAATCTCCTTTCTCATCTCTTGCACCTTTGCTGAAGAGGACGATGCCCCCTTCTCCCATGCCAGTTGGAGATGGTCTCGCTTCTCCCTACGCTACGGACGTACCTACCATGGTCAGGTGGCATGACGGTTCGAAATGACTCCTATGCTAACAGTAGATGCTAAATTGTACCAGAGTTCGCGTCTTCAGGAGGATGCATTTAGTTGACTATATTATCCTGAAAGAAATTAAATTACGTTAAGTAAATTCATTTATTTATAATTATGAAATGAAATAAAAGTATTGGGTATTTTAACTTACGTGTCTCTACTAGTATGTGTCATGGAGCCACACTCTATTTCCCTCACCACTCAACTTGCAATGAGTGGCCGAATATACTCCCACCTGATTAAGCTAAACACTTTCATCCATGGCAGACTATAATATTTTGAAAGAGTTAATTGAAAAAAATTAAAAATATTATAAGGTTTAAAAAATAATAATAATTAAAAATACTTACATATAGAGATTTCATCTTTCCTATGCTCCTCCTACCTAAGACATGGGTCTTCGGTGGAGCTTTAGTCCTTTTTTCTTTTTTGAAAAATGATAGGAAAGTTATCGTGTTACGATAGCAATCCGGGAGGGCATTTTATTTAATAAGATAAATGAACAATAAGGAGAACTACAAATTAGATCCCTATCTATGTATGAGGGACCAACACTCATTTACAATTTGCTCACAGCACACTTGTCTCTCCTGAAATAATCTCTCATTCCTCGCCCTCCACACACACCAAAGGGTCACCACCATATGCAGATGTGGTTTCCCAGGTGTCACAAAGCTCTGCCACACAGACTCCCAAGGTGGGAGCGGTTCCTGACAAGTTTTCTCCAAACCGTGTCAGTAACCAAACAAGAAGAAAAAATGTGAGATAGATTGTCGGTCTGCATCCCACAAAGATGACATTCATGTAAAGCAGTACCCATCCTTTTATGCCTGAGGTCACTAGTGATCAAACCTTCTCTTCTACATAACCATAAAAAAATTTGCACTTTGAGAGGGATCTTCAGTAGCCATAGTTTCTTGTCAATGTGGTCGCTCCCCATACCACTACCAAGATTTATGATTTTTCCATAGGCTTGATGAGCTATGTACCTGCCATCCCACGCATAGGTGTCCACCACATCAAGCCTTGGTCTGAAACCTTGTAAATCTGCCATCAATTTCTGCCTTTCCAAACATTGTAAATAGCTTTAATCCTATTTTCCTTATTCTTCTTGGCCTTCTCCTGAAATAAAGGTATAATTTATTAACTTAAAAATTAGTTAAATGATAATATATGCAATACTTTTATCTGCATCACTGGATCATGCCAATGCTCGCATCTTCCATCCAAGTGTGCGACTGTATCATAAGAGGCCCATTACGCAATTCATCATCATGATTCCTATTCTTATAATACTAAAAAATATATTTGTAATGTTAGAAATAATATTAGAATTATGGTAAAAGAAATAAACAAATACAGTTAAAATTTATCTTTTACCTTATTCTTCAACTCCAATCTCCAGTCTTCATGAATCTTGGTAGCATTCTTGAGGATATATTTAGGGACGTTCAGATCATTGCCCCAATTGAAGATCGTCTGCATTAGTAGGAGAACAAAAATTGTTAGCTAATTTAAAGTTATTAAAGCAATGTAAATAAGTTATTAATTTTTACCAATTAACTCTAACTCTTGAATGAGCTACCTCTTCAACCCATTTAGTACCTTTCTCCAATCGAAGTATGAGAGTGGGATGATCGCCTTCGTCAGTATACCCAGTTTGTTGACGAATGGAGGATAATCCACTACTTCCCCACTGGGTGATCCTAATTGTAATGCGGACCCCATGCGAAATTCCTCTAGGTCCCAATTCTGAGTAGGTCCTCTTCCCTTACGTGAACATCAAAGGCAGAATTATAAAATAAAATAAAATGACAGAAATAAATCCTAGCTTTTACCAAACTTTAATTTCATACGAGTTCTGCGAGAGGGTGATTGCGTAGCAATCCTAGGTCTTAATTGACCTAAATTAGGCTAGGACTTAGCATAAGTTAGGGTAATTCATGCATGCATAAGCATTATCTGCATCTTTACTGCTTTACTTTAGCTATGCATAAAATAGTGTTATAATGTGCTGATTAAGTGCATTATGTCGATTGCAGGCAATAAGCTAATTAGGAGCTAGATCTGGAGCTGGATTTGGAGTAGGATCTGAAGTTGGATCAAGAATAACGGGTGTTGCAGAAAAGCTGGAGTAGAAGACCTAGATTAGATGTAGTAGATAATAATGTAAGGGAGATAAGGTATGCTATTCTATTAAGTAGAAATAAAGCAATAAAATGTGAAGAGCTTAGGTCCATCCTAGCCCTAGGATAGCCTAGAGACTTCCCAAGCCTTAGCCACCCTTAGATTAGGTCACCGCACCCTGGGAAGCCTTAAAACCTTAATTCCAACCTTTATCTGGACATCCAGATGAATTATAGGATATCCAGAACCCTTAGCCAACTCCCGCACACCTTAAACCCACTTCTGTAGTGTTATTAGATGTCCTGACACTTGGTCAGACGTCCAATTTATGCAGAATACCCAAGATAGAACCTTGAATCCTTCCTGACTCTGATTGGACGTCCAGACAACAAGTCTAGACTTCTAATTTTTGAGTATAAGACATCTTACACTATTATTAGACATCTGATACTATTCTCCAGTTCCTGTTTTGAGATTCAAGCCTTGTTCTTGGATCTCTAGGTCCCTAAACCTAATTCCAACCCCATAAGAACCTAAATTAAGGTGCCCTAACCCTAGTACATCACCTCTAGACCTCCCTAAGGACCTAATTAGGTCCTCACTAAACCTAATTGACTTGGATCTTAGTCAATTTCATCAGCCTATTCAATTGGACTCGTTAAGTCCAATTGAGCCATGATCTCAACACACTGTCTAATTGGACACAGTGAGAGTCCAATTGACCTAGACCTAAATTAATTGAGTTGTTTTACTCTTAATTAAGTTTTCACACACCCAATTAAACTTGTATTAAGTTTAATTGCACTTTACCTTAGTGAATTAGGGTTTATAACCCTAATTTGAAACATACCTTGACCTAAACCAACTAGAACCTAACCTAATCAACCTAGCCACCTAAGTTTCGACCCACACCACCCATACACACCATCACACGAAAACACCTAGCCTAGAGTTATCTAGAACTCTCTACCATGTGTGGTTGCCTTCGTTGCTAAAATTAGCAACTAAGAGCCATTCAATTTTTAGATCCACATTTAGTGGATCTGAAAACCACCATCCATCCTCTCTCTCTCACTCTCCCAGAGCTCCCACCATAGGCCTCTCTAGAGAATTCCATAATTCTCTAGGGAGCTTCCCTTAGGTCTATAAAAAGACCTAAGGGGTGGCCATTTGCACGCATCCACTTTTTGGCCATACTTGCTTGGCTCCATCCACCTCCACTTAGGCTAGCCACCACCATCTCCACTCCATCTCCACGAGTTGAGCACCACCATGAAGGACACCATGCCAGGATGTTGGATCACTCCTCCAATCTCTCTCTAAGGGCCAGCCTAAGCTCCATTGGTTGCCCCTCATTCTCCTCTCTACCACTCCAAGGCCATTGGAGACCACCTTCGAATGCCCTCACTTCTGATAGATTAGTAGCTAGTTCTTTACATTTTCTACTTTTAATTACTGCTTAGTAGTGTTGCCCTTATTCTCCCCCAATGATGCATGAAAAATCCCCCCATAGATTCTTGTATGCAATCGTTTTCTGATAGCTAGCTTTACATTTTTAAGTATTCATGTACAAGCTTTCCTCTACAAGTTCATGTTGCAAACACTCTCTAAATGAATGAATGAAAAATATATTTTCTATATATATATATATATGTCTATGTGTTGTGAATCACCATGAGCTCATTGCAATATCTTTTGTGTGATTAATGTTGTCTGTTTTCAATTCTTGATATACTTGCAACTAAGCATGTCGTACTTCAATACGTAATAATCATAAACCGACGTGTGACTTTAAATAGAGTAGAGCGATAAAAGATCGAATTCAAAAGTAAAACAAATGCCTCCTAGAGATGAACGACCGGAACTCAAGACTCATTATCTTTTATTGAATATCTTTGTTTGATCATTTTGCACACTATACTACGACATTTTCCTAGCAAAAATGTGTTTTACGCATCACGAACAAATGGCGCCGTTGTCGGGGAGGCAACATTTTTTTCCTTGATTTCGATCTTTGAAACCATCACTGACAAATTTGTCTCTACTTTATTTCTGGATGTGTAGGAAAAACGGAAGAAGAACGAGATCTGCGCACACAACGAGCGCGGAAAACGAAACCAGGTGCACATCATCTCCTTTTTAGATTAGGTTTTCCTTTGAACCTTAGGAGTAGATTTATTTTCTGCAATTTCTTTTGAAAAAAAAGAAAAAAATTATTTATTCATTTTCGTGAGAAAAAGAAAAAAAAATCCAGATTAGGTCTCTTTTTGAATCCTAGGTAGTTTGAAAAAAAAGTAATATATATATACATATATTTGAAAACCCTCCAAAAAAAAAATCCTTTTGAAAATAAAAAAAAAATTTGCAAAAGTTTTTGAGAAAAAACATTTTTGGTGGAGAGCTTGGATTTCAAACCTAAATCCTCTTTAAAAGCTTTTCTACCATCTTCTGATTTTCTGCCAAGTTTTAAGTCTGATTTAAAATTTTGATTGCCAAAAAATTAGTAAGCAAAAAATTCTGAAATTCAGGTAAAACCTTCATTTTTAAACCATCTTTCAAATGCCACCATTCTTTTCAAAACATTTCAAGTATTAAATTTTTAAAAATTCGCGAAGTGTACGGGGGTTAGACTGACCTAGATTCGAGATTTTTCAAACTTCAAAAAGTAATTTTGAGCAATCTGCAAATCTGTTTTGATTAAAAATGATGGGGTTTGAAAGCTGATCTCATTGGCTTTATTTTCCATATTTTTCTTGAATTTTTGAAGGTCATTTGTACTATTTCAAAGTGAGAAACCAACCTGGGGTCAAAATTCCAAATATGACCCCCTGACATTCAAAAATACTTAAAATTCGGTTGAAATAGTAAAAATTCCAAAAAAATATTCTCTGAAAATATAATTGAAAAATGAATTTACTCACCAAATTTCATGTTAATTGGATTCCAATTATTGTCAGAGAACGAATTTTATTTTGTGATCAGTTGAAACGGAACAAAACCCTAGAATTGCATGAACCTTAGGTTAAATCTTTAGGTTTACAACTTAGAGACCACACTTGGGCTAACCTAGAATTAATCAAGTCTGGCACTTAGCCGGTGAGCTTGGTCACCTTGTGGGCCACTCACCAAGAGAAAACCCCACTGAAGAAAACAGGCTAAAACAAATTTTAAAACACAAAATAAAACCCGAATTCGTTGTCGTACTACTGGGTGTTTTCAATCTCTTGGCTGGGTTAGTGAAGAGGTGGGAATCACTTTCAGTCAGTTGTATGACGAATTTCTTCAGGAATTAAAATCTAAAGCGAAAAATCTGGTCATTTGATCCAGAAGAACCACTTGATTGACAGGGCCTTAGCCTTGTCCGACTTGGCTACACCAACCCAGGGGTTGGGTGGTGTATGCGAGGAAGGAGGTCACTTAGACCTCACTTGGTTGGACCTTGGGAGCCACTCCCAAGGAGGCGAGTCACCTCACCAGGACCATCTTCTCCCCCCACTTCTTCTACTCCTAGAGCCACCATGACTAATCCTGGACCTGGACCTAGACCGGGTCAGGATATCGAGAATTTGGACCCGATGGCTCGTCTGGAAGCCTGGGTAGTTGAATCCGAGAGTGGTATCGGCAGAGCATGGATCGTATCCTAACAACGCTTGATAGGATGCAGCACCCGTCGCGAGGAGAACAACTGCAGGATTTCTACGACCCAGCCACGTAAATCATCGCACCACTGGTCGGAATTCCCGCAGGAGGAGACTCGTTTGAGCTCAAGACCAATGTGATTGGGTTGATCAGCACTCATTTCTATGGGAACTCAAGTGAAGATCCATTCCAGCACCTTGAGGACCTTAGTCGACTCGCTGAAACGATTTGACCCAGGAATATCGATCTCGGGATTGTTCTAATGAAGCTTTTCCCATTCTCTCTGAGGGACAAAGCTTCATACTGGTTCAAGACCATTAGGAAGCCAATTGAAACCTAGCCGGGATACAATGTGAATTCTTGCAAAAGTTCTTCCTAATCGATCGAACAAATGCAATGCAGCACGCAATCACGACTTTCTCCCAGGGAGTTGGGGAGAAGTTACATGAAGCTTGGGACAGATTTCACGACCTTCTCTAAAAATGCCCTCATCATGGTATACCCAAATGGCACCTGGCTCAGATCTTTTACCATGGGCTGGATGACACACATCGGTATCTGGTTGATGCATCTAGTGGCGGGAATTTTCTCACAAAAGACGAAAATAACGCATTTAAGCTATTTGAATCATTAGCGGAGAACTCGATGAATCGCTGGAACTGTTTCATGAATGCCGCATTCATGAACCAGTTCCAGCGGCCTGGTCAGCAGTGGGTTGGTGTCCATGAGGCTCACACCGAGCCTATTCGAGCCGACATAGATATCATCGTCAAGCAGCTGGATAGAATAAATCTAATCAAGAAGAAAATTGACCAGATCAGTCAGGGTCAATCTGACTCGAGCTCTGCCACCTCAAGACCCTCCTATGCACCCCGAACCCCTCCTGCTCGAGTTAATCTACTCACTCGGGATGCATCTTCTCCGTATTTATGAGATCCTGCATATCAGGATCCCATGAATAATCCAGATCTGGCACCTTACGACCAGGGTTACGCTCCACCTGCAGATTATAATGTGTATCCCCTTGATGGATATATGTCTCAGACATCTTCGGCCTATGAGGATGTCAGTGCTATCCAAGGATACGGGCGTAATAACTCGTATTCAGAGACGTATAACCTCGGTTGGCGCCAGCATCCAAACTTCTCTTGGTCTGGTAATTCACAGAGACCACATCAAGATCCACACTACTAGACCAGGCAATATAGGAATGCGCAAAACACGTACCCTAGGTAGTAGCCATTCCCGCATCAGCAGCAACCTCGCTCTTTATACCAGCCGCTACACCAAGCTGCTAGTCACCCTCCAAAGCGGGTTGACCTTTGAAGGCACTGAAAGAGGAGCTGCAAGAATCAATGAGGAAATCCACACGGGATAGCTTGCAGATTATGAAGGTGATGGCTGATCAGATATAGACTATATAGAACATGCAGAACCAGTTGTTGCAGGAGCATAGGACTTAGGGAGCCTTGCCCTCCTAAACCGTCTCGAATCCTCGATATGTGTAGAACCAAGGCGCCCCGCTTAGGTTTCAGGCACCGCAGGGACAGGCACACGCCATACTACAAGTGCCTCCTGCACCTCCTGGTTACGTGCAAGGCCAACCTCCTTTGCAGAACCCCGCGTATCCTACCCCTTCCGCTCCCCCACCACCTCATGGACAGCAAGCCGATGCACACACTATCTCTTTGAGTGGAAGGAAGACATTCGACCCACCACATAGGCAGGCAGGTGCTGATTTTTCCCACCCTTCGCTGCAGGCGGGTTTGACTCCTTCCTCATCTTAGGAGCCACCTGCAATAGATAAGGGTAAGAGGCCACTCAACCCTGAGATTCCCGTCCCTTTTCCTGAGGCTCTGACATGAAATGCAGTACGGAAAAAGGACACGTGGAATTTTGAGGACCTGAAATTGATGTTCAAGGAAGTACATATTCAGGTCCCCCTTCTCGAGGCAATTGATCACATTCCCGTTGTTGCTAGGTTCTTCAAGGACTATTGTACCCCAAAGCAATAGCCGAGAATTGGAGGACAGGTGGTACTGTCGAAAGAGGCTAGCGCTGTGATTCTAGCCAACTTACCGCCAAAAAAGAAAGACCCTGGTACCCCACTTATATCCTACTTCTTGTAGGACTCTCCATTTGATCTGGCCCTTCTAGATCTGGGTTCGTCCATCGACCTAACTCCCACTGCCGTATTCGATCGATTTTGATTTGGGGAGTTGAAGCCCACCTCGGTCACGATTCAGCTGGCTGATAGATTAGTCAAAACACTGAGGGGGGTGGTTGAGAACGTGATTGTGAAAGTCCGCGGATTCTACTTTCTCAGAGATTTTTTCATTCTCGATATGGAAGTTCCTCCTAATCTCCAAGATGCACCAATTATTTTGGGTCACCCATTTCTAGTGACAGCCCGAGAGAACATTGATTGTGAATCCAGGTGTATGGAGATAGCCCTGGGCAATGGGCGACTTCGACTTGACATATTCAGGGCAGCAAAGAATTTCGACTATGATCGAATAGAGGAGGATGGTGAAGACGAAGAAGATTCGGCATACTATGGCAACGTTGGACTCCTTTGTGACAACCCAATGTCTTATTCGTATGCACTATCAGGGTTCTTGGACCTCGATCCACACGGGATCGAGACCACTGCACTACACATATCTCTCCGAGGATCTAACTGTTTAGGGTGTGCTTCTGACCACAGCACCCCTGACTCTAGCTATCCTGATCCACACATTACTGACCACAGCTAATGGGTTTCCCGTTAACGCAGTCACAACCGATTATTTCACAGGGAGCGAATTAGTGAGAATTCACGTGCACATGGATCAGCAGGTTCCCACCCTCGATTCTGCTCCTCCCACTCTCACTTCTGACTTTGACCCATCCGTGATTGAATTGAAGCCCTTACCTGACTCACTCAAGTATGTGTTCTTGGGCGAAAGTGAGACATACCCAGTCATTATCAATGCCCACTTAACCCAAGAACAGGAGCATCAATTGATTTATATGCTGCAAGACCATAGGCTACTATCGGCTGGAGTATTGCACTCATCACATTTACATGGATGAAGGGGTGAAACCTTCGAGACAACCTCAAAGACGGCTTAACCAGAATATGCTAGAGGTTGTTAACGAGATCATCAAATGGCTGGATGCAGGTATTGTATACCCAATCTCAGACAGCTAGTGGGTGAGTCCGATCTAGATAGTGCCCAAGAAAGTAGGACTCACCGTTGTAAAAATTGATAAGGGCGAATCCATCCCGACCCGCACTGCGACATCTTGGCAGGTCTGCATCGACTATAGGAAACTGAACATAGCTACCCAGAAGGATCACTTTCCTTTGCCTTTCATTGATCAGATCTTGGAACGATTAGCCGGACGCAGTTTCTTCTGCTTTCTGGATGGATACTCCGGGTATAATCAAGTAGCGATTAGCTTGGAAGATCAAGACAAGACCACATTCACATACCCCTTTGGAACATTCGCTTTCAAGCAGATGCCCTTTGGCCTCTACAATGCACCAGCGACATTTCAGCATTGTATGATGGCCATCTTCTCTGACATGATTGGGGACTATGTGGAGGTATTCATGGATGACTTCTCCATTTTTGGAGATCATTTCTAATCTTTTCTTGATAACCTCACCAAGATCCTGAAATGGTGTATTGAGGTGAACCAGTACTATCCTGGGAGAAAAGCCATTTCATGGTGAGGGATGGCATCGTACTAGGGCACAGGATCTCCAAAAATGGACTCGAGGTCGACCGAGCTAAATCTGAGATTATTTCCCACATACTGCACCTAGCTCGGTCAAGCAGATCAAATCATTCTTGGGTCATGAAAGCTTCTATCAGAGATTTATACATGATTTCTCGAAAATTGCATGGCCTTTGACGAATCTCCTAGTTGCCGATGTCCCATTTGAATTTGATACCTCGTGTCTCAGTGCCTTCGAGACTTTATGAAGCACTGTCTCAACTCCCTGATTCTCCAACCACCCGACTGGTCACTTGATTTCGAAATGATGTGCGACGCTTCTGATTTTGCCATCGGTGTTGTTTTAGGCCATCATCGGGAAAAACAACCCTTTGTCATATACTATGCTAGCAGGACGCTGAATGAGGCTCAGCGCAATTACACTGTCACCGAAAAAGAACAGCTAGCAGTAGTATTTGGGTCGGAGAAATTCAAATCTTACTTATTAGGGTCCAAAGTCATCATCTTCACTGACTACTCCACCCTCCAGCATTTGTTGGCAAAGAAGGATGCCAAACCACGACTCATTAGATGGATCCTTCTATTGTAGGAATTTGATATTGAAATCCGCGATAAAGCCGGAAAGCAAAATGTTGTGCCGGATCACCTATCCAGACTGGACCCAGATCACATTCCTTATTCCCTACCTATCCATGAACAATTTCCAGATGAATCTCTTTTGGTAGTTCATTCTGTTGAGTTCCCTTGGTACGCGAATATCGTGAACTACCTTGCTGCAGGCAAGATTCCCACGAATCTATCAAAGGACTAGAAATTCAAATTCACTGTAGAAGCCAAATACTACCTCTGGGATGACCCGCTACTCTTTTGCATTGGAGCGGATCAGATTATTAGAAGATGCATCCCAGATTCTAAGATCCCCAGTGTGTTATCTTTTTGCCACAATGATGCTTGTGGTGATCATTTCTCGGATGGAAAACTGCTGCAAAAATTTTGCAGTCAGGATTTTTCTGGCCAACCATCTTCAGAGATACACACGAATACGCCCAACACTGCAAACGATGCCAGTCGGTCGGTTCTATGACCAGGAGAGACATGATGCCACTCCAGCCCATCATGGTTGTAGAAGTGTTCGACATCTGGGGCATCGATTTTATGGGCCCTTTTCTGATCTCTCATGGCTTCGAGTACATATTGCTAGCCGTTGACTATGTCTCGAAGTGGATCGAGGCCATCTCGACGAGACGGGCTGACCATAAAATCGTTATTTCTTTCGTACGACAGTACATCTTCGCAAGATTCGAAATACCCATGCTTTGATTAGTGATGGGGGAAGCCACTTCATTCAAGCCCATTTCAGGTCAGTACTAAAGAAATATGGGGTACATCACCGTATAGCCACCCCATATCACCCTCAGACCAATGGGCAGGCTGAAGTGTCTAACCATTAGATCAAGCTGATTCTCCAGAGGATGGTTAGACCAGATAGGAAGGACTGGTCTGACAAATTAGTTGATGCACTCTGGGCATATCAGACCGCATACAAGGCCCCACTCGGAATGTCACCATATCGCATGGTGTATGGCAAGGCCTGTCACCTTCCTGTAGAGCTGGAACACCGCACCTTTTGGGCAGTGCAGAAATGTAACCTTGACCTCGATGCAGGAGGTCAAGAACGGAAACTCCAGCTTAGCAAATTAGAAGAGATCCAGCGGGAGGCCTATGAGAACTCATTGATATACAAGGATAAGACCAAGGCCTTTCATGACCGCCACATCCGGAGGAAAGCATTCACGCCCAACCAGCGAGTCTGGTTATTTGATTCACGATTGAAACTTTTCGCAGGGAAGTTCAAGTCCAAATGGTCTGGCCCGCATGTTGTGATCTAGCCATATCCTAATGGGGCAATCCAGATCAAGGACCTGAAATCTGGGCATATATCTACGGTAAATGGCTAGCGCCTCAAGCCATTTTTGGCCCAGGAACCTCCTCCACCTGATGAGATTATTCATCTTCTTGAGGACGTGTGATTGAATTCTCGCCCAGCTGGAGGTGTTAAACTCAGCACATATAGATACCATCTACCGCACATTCCACTATCATTTACACAACCATTTTTATACATAGCATATTTTCTCTGTTAGCATATTTTCTTTCTACATATTGCATACTGACAGGTTGGCCGGTGCTGAATATAATTTAAGAAGCAATTACAGGTGATTTCTACCCATTCTCTCCCTGCTGTATTTATTTTCTTTTATATTCATGCATGAGGACATGCAAGAACTTAGGCATGGGGGGGGTAGATACAACAAAATTGAAAAATTTTTATGCCAACACTTAGGAAAACCTCAGAGCTGCATGTAAAACGTACCTTAGAATCGAAAATATAAAAGAACAACCGACTCCACCTCTAATGCTCGCATTGGAGCTAGAAATTATCCGCAACAGCCATTTCCGACTCACCCGCTCACCTCTTGTTCTAACTTTCAGGTCAAGTTGATTATAACCTGATACGGGAATTTCATGAAGTACAAATATAAGAGGTTAATTGTTCATAGCATATATACATATTGCATTCATGAATAAGATTATTTTATGAAGAGAATGCATTAGGGATTTTATCCTCTAGTTGATTCCTGTAATCTGGAATCCAATACAACTTTTTACACACACGTAGAATTTGCAATGGATTCACGGTGAAGGCTGATAAACATCTTTAGTCTGTCGAGAAGAAGCAGTGCTTCTTTTCCTGAACCCCTGGACAGTGTTTTGGGAGTTAGGTAGATTTTCTTCCAAAAATCCACCAAATAGTGTGAGATGAGAGTAGAGTGTACTGGTGCTCTAAGATTAATACAAGGAATCCGAAGTCCTAGATAATTAGGTGACGATACTCTGAGAAAAGGCATAGTTTTCGCTCTCAGTTCCTACGCATACATTTTTGTGTGAAATATTGAGAGCCACCAAATAAGGCAAATACATGGAGAGCAAGTTTTCATAAAACTATGTCTACGGTGGATAGCTACGACTGTTCTTTATGGAATCCTCGGCTGAAGGAGGGTATTGATGCCAAGGTCAGAAATACACCGTCCTATCCGTCTGTCCCAGTGCCGTGAGTAGGTACTTCCACCAAATAAGCCACCCAATGCTCTTGAGTACCATCAATCCCTAATAATGCCTCCTCAATAAAGTTCATGGATGTGTTATGTTGAAAAGAAAAATGATGAAAAAAAAAGAGAAAAGAAAGAAAATTTTAAAAAATTAGAAAAAGAAGAAAAAGCAAAGAAAAAAAGAGAGTGAATATTTAGTTCAGTTTCATTGAGGCAATACCACCAAATAAATTTGAGATCCACCAAATATGGCCTTAACCTATCTTTCTTGTGTTTCTGACCGTCGGAATATTGGCTGAGGAAGTCCGAATTAGTGATAGGGTTATGGAAACTCAATTAAAGTGTTAATGCCAAGTGAGACCACTAAATACAGATCATATATGTGAATCTGGTGAGGTTGTGAACTTTAAGAAAAGAAAGAAAAGTAAAAGAAAAAAAGAGAAAGAGAGAATGAATACAACGGAATCAAAAGAGAGCATAGTTTTTCTCATCTTTCTCTGAGTTGAGTTACTTGGTAGTTTGGGAATCTAGATTTTGCACTACTAATCTCTATGTAGCACCAATCGAGAATGTGCCACCAAATATATAATCTTTCCCCTCTGAGATTCTCTACCTATGCCTAAAGCCGGGGTGGAATTCATAGAATATCTTGAATACCCCGAGGGAAGAAGTTTGCCTATCCCACTAGAATTTTTACTAGGGGTCAAGTACAGGCTTTAGAGGTGAATTAGCTTTTCACTCTAATTCATTGCAAAAGCTACGTAGCTGCACTTTCACGATTGTCTGGATTTCTAGAGCATAGGATGAAAACAAAAAGGAGAAAAATCTCTAAGCATACACTTGATAAAATAATCAATCCCTTAGGGACCCTTGCTGTAAATAATTTAGTCTTGCATTTGCTAGGGACTAGCAAGATTTAGGCATGGAGGTATTACTGCGCAGCAATCATAGGTCTTAATTGACCTAAATTAGGCTAGGACTTAGCATAAGTTAGGGTAATTCATGCATGCATAACCATTATCTGCATCTTTACTGCTTTACTTTAGCTATGCATAAAATAATGTTATAATGTGATGATTAAGTGCATTATGTCGATTGCAGGCAATAAGCTCATCAGGAGCTAGATCTGGAGCTGGATCTGGAGTAGGGATCTGAAGCTGGATCAGGAATAACGGGTGTTGCAGCAGAGCTGGAGCAGAAGACCTAGATTAGATGTAGTAGATAATAATGTAAGGGAGTTAAGGTATGCTATTCTATTAAGTAGAAATAAAGCAATAAAATGTGAAGAGCTTAGGTCTATCCTAGCCCTAGGTTAGCTTAGAGACTTTCCCAAGCCTTAGCCACTATTAGATTAGGTCACCGCACCCTGGGAAACCTTAAAACCTTAATTCCAACCTTTATCTGGACATCCAGATGAATTATAGGATGTCCAGAACCCTTAGCCAACTCCCGCACACCTTAAACCCACTTCTGCAGTGTTATTAGACGTCCTGACACTTGGTAAGATGTCCAATTTATGCAGAATACCCAAGATAGAACTTTGAATCCTTCCTGACTCTGATTGGACGTCCAGACAACAAGTCTGGACTTCTGATTTTTGAGTGTAAGATGTCTTACACTATTATTAGACATCTGATACTACTCTCCAGTTCCTGTTTTGAGATTCAAGCCTTGATCTTGAATCTCTAGGTCCCTAAACCTAATTCCAACCCCATAGAAACCTAAATTAAGGTGCCCTAACCCTAGTACATCACCTCTAGACCTCCCTAAGGACCTAATTAGGTCCTCACTAAACCTAATTGACTTGGATCTTAGTCAATTCCATCAGCCTATTTAATTGGACTCGTTGAGTCCAATTGAGCCCTGATCTCAGCACACACTATCCAATTGGACTTAGTGAGAGTCTAGTTGACCTAGACCTAAATTAATTGAGTTGTTTTACTATCAATTAAGTTTCCACACACCCAATTAAACTTGTATTAAGTTTAATTGCACTTTACCTTAGTGAATTAGGGTTTATAACCCTAATTTGAGACATACCTTGACCTAAACCCACTAGAACCTAACGTAATCAACCTAGCCACCTAAGTTTTGACCCACACACACCATCCACATGAAAATACCTAGCCTAGAGTTCTCTAGAGCTCTCTACCATGTGTGGTTGCCTTGGTTGCTAAAATTAGCAACTAAGAGCCATTCAATTTTTAGATCCACATTTGGTGGATCTAAAAACCGCCATCCATCCTCTCTCTCTCACTCTCCCATGAGCTCCCACCATAGGCCTCTCTAGAGAATTCCATAATTCTCTAGAGAGCTTCCCTTAGGTCTATAAAAAGACCTAAGGAATGGCCATTTGCACCCATCCACTTTTTGGCCATACTTGCTTGGCTCCATCCACCTCCACTTAGGTTAGCCACCACCATCTCCACTCCATCTCCACAAGCTGAGCACCACCATGAAGGACACCATGCCAGGATGCTGGATCACTCCTCCAACCTCTCTCCGAGGGCTGGCCTAAGCTCCATTGGCTGCCCCTCATTCTCCTCTCTACCACTCCAAGGCCATCGGAGACCACCTCCGAATGCCCTCACTTCTGATAGATTAGTAGCTAGTTCTTTACATTTACTATTTTTAATTACTGCTTAGTAGTGTTGCCCTTATTCTCCCCCAATGTTGCATGCTAAATCCCCCCGTAGATTCTTGTATGCAATCGTTTTCTGATAGCTAGCTTTACATTTTTAAGCATTCATGTACAAGCTTTCCTCTACAAGTTCATGTTGCAAACACTCTCCAAATGAATGAATGAAAAATATATTTTCTATATATATATGTCTATGTGTTGAGAATCACCATGAGCTCATTGCAATATCTTTTATGTGATTAATGTTACCTGTTTTCAATTCCTGATATACTTGCAACTAAGCATGTCGTACTTCAATATGTAATAATCATAAACTGGCGTGTGATTTTAAATAGAGTAGAGAGTTTAAAGATCGAATTCAAAAGTAAAACAAATGCCTCCCAGAGATGAACGATCGGGACTCAAGTCTCGTTATCTTTTATTGAATATCTTTGTTTGATTGTATTGCACACTATATTACGATGTTTTCCTAGCAAAAATGCACTTTGCGCATCACGAACAGAGGGTGGAGCAGAACATCCCGGCTAAGAAGGATCTGGGTCAACTGACTGCTCTGGCTGATCATCCAACCCAACGTCCTCCTCATCAACTGAAGTACTATCCTCCTCATCCTCATCGGCGATGCATCCTCCTTGTAGTTAGAATCCTCTGCTGGAAAATCCGTCGAAGGAGGCATCGGACTCTTCCCCTTCCCCCTACCTCCCATCCCCTGACTCGGGAGATATTGAGTCACATTTTCAGGCCTTAGAAACTAATGGCGAGGTGCCTGGGCTCCTCACAGGGGGGCTGAGTCGGGTGCAACCAGCGATGAGTCTGAGGCTACGGCTGCTGGTGGGGGCCCTTAGGCTGCTAGGAGGTCGCATCATTCCTGCGACTTTTGTTAACCTTCTTCTTGAATATAACCTGTGTAAAAACAAAACAAAACAAATAATCAGATATTTTTTTAAAAAAATTGGCAGCATTTCCCCTATATATTATGATATTTCAAAAATCCTATATGAAATAAATATAGAAATAAATGAAAATAAAATAAGCTTAGGAAAAAATACCTTCCCCCTACATTTCCTCTTCTTTTTCCTTCCCATTCCCTTCCCCCATTTCCCATCCCCTTTCCCTTCCTCTTCTTTTTCCTCCCATTCCCTTCCCCTCTTTCCCTTCCTCTACCTTTTCCTTCTCATTCCCCCCACCATTTCCCTTCCCATTTCCTTTCCTCTTCTTTTTCCTTCTCTTTTCCCCCCTCCATTTCCCTTTCCCTCTCCCCTCCCTATTCTCCACGTTCCACTTCACCCATCCAAACTCCTTTCCATCCCTCTTCTTTACATTCCCCTTCACTTCATTTCCCTTCCTTCCCATGCATTCCCCAATCCATTTCCCTTCCCATTTTGTTTCATGTTCTTCACATTACTATTCCTCTCCATTCCTTTCCTCCCCATTTCCCTTCCTCTTCTTTTTCCTTCTCATTCCCCCATCCATTTCCCTCCCCCTTTCCCTTTCTCTTCACATTCCCTTGCTTCCTCTATTTCCCTTTCCCCTTCCTCTTCTCCACATTCAACACAAAACATTCAATATACAAAAAAAAAAAGCATCATCCATAAATAAAATAAACCTAAGTGGGCACACCCCACACATAAAATAAACCTAAGTGGGCACACCCCACACTTAAAATAAACCTAAGTGAGTACACCCCACACATAACATAAACATAAGCAGGCACACCCCACATTTAACATTAAAAGAGCGTTTTAAAAAAGAAAGTAGTATAAGAACCTCACCATAGTGACAAAATAGTCTAGAAATGGTGCAGAAACAGTGTAAGAATAAGAACCTATATGACAAGGCAATAAAATAAATTTCAGTTTCGAAAAATAAATGAACATAAGCTTTGAAAAATGATGAAACAATTTAAAGGAAATTTAAACAAAACAGACAACTAGAAATTTGTTAAATTATTTTTATTTGTGGGTTATGGATTAATACTTTTCGTAAATTATCTTACATATCAATATCAGTTGCACCAGGAGCAACTTCACTTTGTGGGGTTAGAATTCCTATTATTTGTCATCAGATGCATCTAAATTTATACAAGTGTTTGTATCTACAAAGTTGTAATAAAAATTTCATAATCAAACATAAATATCAAATAATTCAAATAATTTAGGAATACGATTCAAACATGTAGTCATAGAATTATCGAAAGAAAGCTCTATAACAATCAATTTCATCATCAAATTTCTAAAAGTATGCAAGGATAAATAATTGACAAACAAAATCAAGAAGTGCATTTCAACATAAAACTGCAAGGAACTCCCAAAAATCAACTAAGGTTAACTTGAGGCAACAGGGAGTTAAGGGTGTTAATTGAACGATAATTGAGGCATTAAGGATGTTAACCATGCTAATTGACATTAAGGATGCTGAAGTTGAATATCAGACATCCTAAACTAGTCTTACTTTTTTTCTTTAGAGAATTGAACTAGTCTTAATCAGATGTAGCAAAGAGCTAGACATAAGTGGCGGATTCTTAAATGGAAATATGCAAAGTGCACCCATAAAATTTATCAAGCTTTCCTACATTCAACATTAATGGGAATGAAAAGAAAGATAGTGCAAAAAGGTCCCTTTTCCCATAGCAACATACATCACTTTCTACTTCCCCAATCTAAAGACAATCAAGGGGTTTCCACCGACCAGATATGGTAGGATAATTTTTATTCTAAACCAGCATTACCATACACCATGGAAACTGATGAAAGATCACACACAAGCCAATAGCTTGCAAAAATTCCACTCTCCCACAAGTGTCCCAACCAAAAGTGCAACCAAAATAAACATTCCCTTCAAACCAAACCCGCACCAAAATACCAAGAATCCAAGAAAAATCCACAACTCCTCAAACAATCCATCACCCCCATTGGTGCGCTCCTGCTTTGTTCATCTTTATAGTTATTATATGAGTTGTAGTATATAACAAGAACGGTTACCAGTCTAATATGATTTATTACTCGGAATAGAAAGATTCCCGAGGTCGAACTCAGGGAGCAAACAAAAATTCTAGAAACGTATGAATTCACAATATAATGTTTTACAAAAAAGTAAGTCAAAGGAGAGAAAGAGAGAGAGTTTGGCTTGTTCTTCTTCTCTGCTTTGTCTTCTTTCCCTTCTTCTTTTTTTTCTTTCTTCTCTGCGTCTTCTTCTTCTTCTCTTTTCTTTCTTTTCTTCTCTACGACTGCAGAGGCTTCTGCTTTCTCTTTCTTTTCTGCTAAGTCCTTCTCCTTTCTTTCTTCTTCTTCAGCCTTTCTCTCTTTCATGCGGCTAAGTCTCAACCGCTGCCTCTTCTCCTTTGTTCTTTCCTGTGCACAAACGCAATCATCAGTGCAAAACCTACCCCCTACCCCTTTCCTCGCGTCTCTCTCTCTCTGGATCTCTCTTTAGGAAGCTCTCCCAGAGCCGGGTAATCGGGTCGGGTCACGTGCCTGGGTCCAGGCGCACCGACGTGGGTGGTGCGCGAGGAGTGCACAGGAGGGTGTCGGGTCGGGTCACCAGGTCCGCGTGGGCAGTGCCGCGGATGAGGTGGGTGAATAGGTGAGGGACCTCACCCCATGTGCTTTCGGAGGCGATAAGCCGAAAGCACAAAATCAATTTAAGTGTGGGTGAGAGGCCACACACTTACGAGGTGGGACTAAAGTCCCACCGCCAATTTTGGGTGCCTGCAGGAAGAAGCTTCGCGCAATTGGGGCCTCAACGAAGGCTCGCGACCCCAATTGAGAGCCTAGGCATGAGCGTGAGGGTGTTCTGTAGCTACTGGACCTGAGGGCCTAGGGCACTGCAGCCTGGAGCAGCTTGCGAAGTAGCTTCACCTGTTCGTCAATGGCGGCGAGGAGGGTGACATTTGAAACACGCAGATGGCCTCGCGGCCACGCCAAAAAGTTCCAGGGAGGTTCGCCAGAGTGTGGCGAGTGCAGTGCGAGGGTCGGCGAGGCGCGAGAGTGCCTGTGGCCGTGCGCCTAGGGCACTCTACGTGCCTGCGAATGGGTATGTTTGGGAGGTGGTCTGGAGTGGTGTTGGAGGCAAATGGAGATGGGGAAACTGGTCAGGGAGTGATGGTGGAGCTTCTGGGCTTGTCGGCGAGGGGTGGAAAGGTATGTGGAAGTGGGGCGATCTCGCCGGAGATGGTGGCCGGAAGTGAGGAAGATGGTGATGGACAGTCACAGTCAGTGGGTTAAAAGTGTAAATTAGGAAGGGGAAATAATAGGGAGAGTAAGGAGAAAATTTCTACCTACTTAGTCAACGGAGGGGGAGAGGGAGCTTCCTGGCGCGTGCCTGCCGGAGCTGAGGATGAAGGTGCCCAGGAGGGGGTTATCGGCGATGAGGAGATCTGAGGATGCCAGTTGGTGCGGCCTGGCGTGGGAAGATGGGGCAGAGTGGGCTCTACTGCAGGTATGGTAGCAGAGAGATGAGGAGGAGGAGGAGAGTTCACTGGAAGCTTGGGCAATCTGACTAGAGAGAGAGGAGACAAAGGAGGGGGAGTTTCTCGGCCAGAACTAGCTTTCCTTGGATGGTAGCCCCTGCCGCTCCTTATAAAGGTGCTGGCGAGGAGAGTGGCCCGAGGGAACGACGTGCGAAGCACGTCGGAGATGGCCGGAGAAGGAGACCCATGCCTTTCGTGCGTTCGCACGAGAGGCATGAGCGGTTGCAGGACACAGGGGAGGGTCCCTGCGACAGAGGACGACGTAGGGAACCTCCCATTCGTTCCTGAGAAAGGGTGCCATGCCCTGCGCGGTGTCATCCTCCGTGCAAGGTTGCCAGAGATATGGTGCTGCTCAGAATGGCAGGGAGGACCGTTCTGCAAAGAGCGATGAGAAAGATAGGGGGCAATGTGGAAGGGTTTCAAAAGATAAGGGTCAAAAAGTAATTCAAGAGGACCAATTTGTAAAGTCAGTCAGGATGGTCTTTTCTTAGGCCCAAATTTTTATACCAGCCTAATTTGAACCTAAGGATTTTAATGATGAAATTTGATTTTAGGTTTGACCATGTTTGATTAATCAATTTGTGGAAAAACCTAAATTAGGTCATAAATTGGGCATGGTTCTCATTTTAGGTCAAAATAGGTTGCAAAGGCCAAATTGAAGGTTCTAAACCCTAGGGAATATTTTCTCATGAATTTTAAAGGGTTTAGTTGATTTTTATCCTACCTCAAACCTCGTGAATTAAAGTGGGTTTGTTTTAGGGTTATAAAATGTCATTTAATTCGTAGAAGTTGCTATAACCCTTTTCAGATCAGATCATCCCACTTTCCTCCTTATTAAGCTTATTTGACCTGTGTTTAGACCCTTAATTACCCTATTTACGTACTCATTGGTAAAATTGTAATTTTACCCCTTATGATTTTTCTTATTCTTTAATTCAGAATTCTCTGAGTTAAGCTTCTCTTTAGGTTTTATAGGAGCTTCTTCACACTTATTTAGATTAAATTGTGCTAGTTAGGATTCATGATGAGGCTCTCATCACCCATCTTCCAATTCCACACATTTCCTTACACATTCCTATACCATCGGACTCAGATCCACAAGAAGAGGAACTTAGCAAAGAGGAACCACCTTTATAAGCACCCACAACCTCATCGATCATGGTTTGGTGATGCCTAAACACACCAATCAAGATCATCGCAATGGAGGGAACAAAGCTAGGGCTTAGATCAGGCTTTAACCCAACATGCAAACCATCACAAAGTTAGGGCTCAGATCATCACAAAATTAGGGCTCAGATACAACATGCAAATCACCAAGTGTGTGGGGTGGCTGTAGGTGTTGGTGGTGGTGGTGATGGTGGTAGCGGTGATGGTTGCAGGGGGTGGGGGTGGTGGTGGCGAGGGTGGCAGTAGGGGGTGGTGGTGGTGGTGCTGGGGGTAGGGAGTGGCACGTGGTGGTGGTGCTGGTCGTGGCAGTGGTGTCGGCAGGGGATGGTGGTGTTGGTGGAAGGGGTGGCGGTAGGGGGTAGTGGTGCTGGTGGTGGCAGGGGCCAGCAATGAGGGGCAGGCTGTGGTGGTGCGAAGGGAGGAGAAAGGCGGAGGAGAAGCTAAAGGAGGAGGAGGGCTACCTAGGGAGGAGGTGAACGTCGACGAAGAGGAGGGGTCGGGGGTGTCGGTGTCGGCGCTCGGGTCACAGCGAGGTTAGAAGAGGAGGTCACAGAGGAGGGTCATGGGGTAGGGCTGCAGCGAGGAAGAAAATGATTTGGGAGGAAGGGGGAGGGAGTCGAGGCAATGCAAGGGATTTTAGTCAACCTTTCTTGACCGTTATAGAGAAGCGGTCGACGATAGTGTTCGAAAATTTGCCTTTTTGAGTTAGTGATTTATGAAAAACTTATCGTTGACCATTTCTCCTTAGCGATCGAAAAAACACTTATTTTTGACTATTAATAATGATAGAGAATAATATTTTTATTGACTGTTAAGGGGAAACGGTCGACGATTACCCTTGAAAATTAACTTTTCAAGTCAGTGTCTTACCTTCGACCATTTTATCATTAACGATTGAAAAACATCTTATTCTCGATGGTTAGTAATAGTCGATAATGGCCTCAACCGAAACCTCTTCCCAGTGGATGGGAAACTTAATGACGGGTTTTTTGGCAACAATTTTCCTTACAACGGTTGAGAAAGGTTAATATTAGTGACTGTTGTAGAACAGTAAAAAATTTAGCGACATGAACAGTGCTTTTTCTACTTGATCTTAAGATTTTGACTCTGCAAATGGGCTTTTAGGGTGCATTTAGGCATCACTTATGTTAGGCATGCATTTCATACTTTTTGTAATTTTAATATGTTTATTTGAGTGTTAAGGAAGAAACAGATGACCAGATCCCTAAAACCCTAGTACTTAGGAAGCCAGTAGATGAAGGACAAGCTCATTCTAGCTGAACCTTAGCTGAAACAATCTCAATATGGTTGGATTCGAGTTCAACTAGGTTGGGTTTAGCTCTCTTTAGCTCCATTGAACTCATCCTAGCTGATTGATAGCTCAAGGTAGCTTAACTCAACTCAACTCAGCTAAGATCTAGCTCAACTTAGTTGAGTCTAGCTTATCCTAGCTCCAATCAATTCAGTGGGAGCTTAAGCAAGTTCAAGTTAGTCGAGAGGACTTCATTCCAGCTCCAATCCGACTCCCCCCAGCTCCATTCAGCTCATGGTAGCTGAACTCCTTCTAGTTTAGCTACTACTTGTCAACTTAGTAGCTAAGCTAGCTCAGAAGTTCTTAAGAAAAGCATGTCAAGCTCAACCCAGTTCCAGATAAGTTGAGACCAGCTCAACTTAACTCCACTACTCAAGCTTAGCTGCTAGCAGAAGAACTAGCTTGCTAAGCTAAGTAGTTGAGCTCCTGAAAAGACCTCTTTAGCCTTCATTAGCTCCATGCAGATTTATTCAGCTTCACTCCAACTCTAGTCAGCTACTGGCTTCTTCACCCTAAGCTCCTTCACCATCCCTCTACTAGCTAAGCTAGCTTAGCAAGCTTAGCTAAGCTTTCTCCACTCCATGGTACTAACCCTAACCCTAACCCTAAAACTCCACCTAACTAGCTCCACCAAGTAAGCCCACCTAAGCTACCTCCTAGATTCCTCCTTTTGGCGCCACCTAAAAGCCACCCCTTCTCCCCATCACCACCACCAAAAGCCACCTATTTTCCCTCCAAAACCACCTATTAACTACCCCTTTTTGGTGCCAAAACAAAAAGACACCACCACCATACACCCTTCTATCTTGGCACCAAAACAGCATTCAATCACCACCCTACACCTAACCATAGAACCCAATCCTAGCCTTCCCTTTTGGTGCCAAAAGGAACCTAACCACACTTTAACTCCACTTTCTACACCCTTCCACATGGCGCCATTTAATCTCCACCATAGATCAACCTAACCACTGCTTACAACTTCATCCTAACTCAACAACACATCACACCAACCCTTAGCCCTAGCCCCCACAAAGAGGTGGCACCAATCATTAGGTACCCCTACACTTTGGTGCCATCAAACTTAGCCCTAGGATCCTTTAATCACCATTGACAAGACATCCTAGCCATCCCCTCTTAACCATACCTACCCCGTTCCTACAACTCTATATATACCACTCATAACTACCATGACCAACCACCCTTGGCCACATCATTTTATAGCATTCTTCCACCTATACTCCACCATTCCCAATGACCAAGGAGAAGAGGAGAAGAAGAAGATTAAAGGGGTGCTCTTGCCCTCTTGGTGCCTTCACTTCCTCCCTTCCTCTACCATGTGTCCACGACAAGCCAAGGAGTCAAGCTAGGTAGGAGGATAGCCAAAGAGGAGGTGAATCAAGGGTGGTCCACATCCATCCCAGGAGGAGTTAGGAAGCAGATCATCTAGGCTTCCAAGGAGGAGGCACTCCCACCTAGGGTTTACCAAGAGGAGGACATCTAGGAGAGGGAATTCCTTTTGGTTCTGGGGCAACAAGAACTGGAGCAGGAGTTCCAGGCAACATCATCTTCATCACTAAGCCTTTCTTTACTTTCATTCTTATTTTGCATTATAGTGTGTGTTTTCTTGTTGGAGATTACAAGTGAGAACCCTTCTCACTTGTGAGTTCTTCACAGTTTGTAAACAATTTTTCTATATAAGAATCATTCCTCTATAGTTTTTTTTTTTTAGTTATACTTTGTGAGTATTTGTTGTGTTGTTTCTCCTCCATTATTCCAAGCCTTCCATGCTTGGAGTGAGTTGGAGAAGCAAGGCACTTGTTGCCTTAAAATTAGTATTTTTTTTGAAACTGAAAGGAAAGCTACCGTGTTACGATAGCGATCTGGTAGGGCATTTTATTTAATAGTAAAAAGAAAGACAAGTAGAACTACAAATTAGGTCCCCATCTATGTATGAGGGATCAGCACTCATTCCAAGGCTTAAAATTAGTATTTCTACTTCCTTTTCTCTTGGCATTCAACTTTTGCCCAAAAACAATCCCTAAAAATTATATATTTCAAAACACAAAAAGAAAGTTGATTTCTGGATTTCAAGCAAGAGATATCAATTTTCATTTCCAACTTCCTTGGGATGACCTGAATACTCTTTGAGTACTCAGTAATTACAAATTTAAAAGCGATCGGATTTGTGGGTTGCAATGACTTAAAAACTTGATTTTAACAATCATGCTTTTTTGTGATCACTTTTGGCGCCGTTGCTAAGGAGGCACGGATTTGCATTATCGTATTTCTCTTTCTCGATACGCAGATCTCATCTTCTTCTCTTTTTTTCATCTCATGTGTGCAAGTACTACAAGAAGAAGACAATATTTTTGGAAAGAAGCTTGAAGTCCCTTTTCTTCTCGTGGATTCAAGGTTAGTGCTTTCTCTCTTATCACAAAATCCAAAAAACTATCAAAAAAATACTAAATCAGGCTTTCAGGATCAAAACATCTAAATTTTGTAGAGTGGTGATTTCTAAAAATCCTTATTTGATTGTTTGAGTCAATTAACACCACATTACTCAAGGTGTGGGTGTTCTAATTTTCAGGTCTAGACTTCTGTTTGGATTCAAAAATCAATTTCTGACACCACAAGCCTCTTAAAATTGTGAACTTTCATGCAAAGGTTTCTACTTAAGTTAGGAACATGTGTTCCAAATTTCATAGCATTTGGACTTGCAAAAAATTTTTAAAAATTCATGGACCATAGAGGGGTCATCTCCTCTAATTTCATTATTTTGTTATTGTTTGCAAATTTTAGAAATATTTCTACTTGTCATATTTCTATGAAATTTAACTTTTAGAATCCTTGGAAAATTCTACACAACATATAAAATCACAAAAATTTTGGGTGGCCAGTGGTGTGACTGAAAAATCCAAAATATCCACGAATATCATTTCTGCACTTTGACACCAGCATAAATAAAAATTCCAAAAAAATATCAAACAAATTCCTAAAATCATAAAAAAATATTTTTTCGAATCCTTGTTTGATTTACTTACCAATAGTGGTGTTTTTTTTCTCTTTTTGCACCACTACTTAATATGAAAAGCCTGAAAAGGTTCATTGCTAATGAAGTTTCTACTTAGGGTTCAAATCACTTAGGGCTTCTTTTCATTTTTGTAGTCCCACATTCTAAAGGAAATCTATCCTTACCAATACAACTTATTTTTGTTATGATTGTGGATTTCAAAACTTATTTGAAAACATAACAAGAGAACCCTAAAATATATCATTAATTTAAAATCCTAAAAAGCAGAAAAACCAAAATTTGTGTGACAACTTGATTTAGCCTTAGACTCACTGCATCCAATTCGCACACACAAAAAAAAAACAAAGAAATAACTGGGCATTACCCCAATCAACGCCTTTCACATTCACGTGCACATTTACGTACCCAAGCCTAATTAAAATAAGTAGTCACTTGACCACTTAAGGACTTCAACAAATTCAAGCTTGATATCTAGATTTTAAGGATCATTAATTGCTCCAAATTCCCTTAGAAAATGCGGTGACAGACTTAGAGGGAAGTCAAACGACGAGTAAGGGTTTACACAAGCCCCCGGTGATGTTCCCAAGACATGTTTGGGCCCAAGCCACCTCTATAGTCTAGCTGGATGATCTTTGGGAAGTGGGTTCACTTATTGATTCCTTACCTTCTAGGTTCCCAAGTCTTAGGTTTCTAAGGAGTGAACCTTAAGACAGAATTAGGCTTGCTTGCGTGATTTGCACACTCCTCCTCATCTTTCTCTTCTCCTCCCCTCCCATTCTTCCATTAAGTGTATGCTTGGTTGACGATCCCAAAATCCGCACTTAGAGGGACCAACTGATTTTTTGACCCGCCACACCGCTCGTACTCGCTTGTTTTCTTCCTTTACAGAAAATCAACAAAAAATGGAAAACACCCAAAATCCTACAAAAAATAATGATAACCCATCAACATCTAACCATCAAAATGGGAACAACACGTTGCAATTTCACTAACCCAAAATTGAAGTTCCCGAACCTCAACTTGAAATGCCGCCTCAGTAAAACCCAACGGGAAATTTGAATTTCCACAATTCAAACCCATTGTTCATGATGGTAACCCAATTCCAACAACTCCAAGTAAATCAACAATAATTGACTAGAACCGTTACGAACCTAGACAATAATAGGCCAACCAATGCCGAACCTACTATTCTATTAAGGGATTTCTATGATCCGTCAAATTATGAAGAACGACCCAGGGTGATCATACCTGATGGAGAATTTGAAATTAAACCAGCAGTCCTAAATCTCATTAAACACTTCCATGGCCTTCCTCGGGAAGACCCTTTTAGCCATTTAGAGGAACTTACAGTCCTCGCCCAAGCCACTAAATCCTACAATGTTCGGGAAGACTTATGGCTAATGCAGCTCTTCCAGCTCTCCCTTAAAGACAAGGATGCTTATTTGTTTAGGTTGGTGGGAAAACCTATCAACACCTGAACACAATTGAAAAGTGAATTTCTAGAAAAATACTTCCCAATTAGTTGCACCAATGCTTTACGTCACACAATAACCACTTTCCAACAAAAACTCGGTGAGCCTATACATGAACCATGGGAAAGATTCCATGATTTATTAAGAAGCTGCCCACACCATGAGGTGCTACTTCGGCAACTCGTGCGAATAATTTACCATGGTCTTGATGACCAATTGAGGTGATTTGTTGACGCCTCATGTGGGGGCAATTTTTTAAACAAAGATGCTGAAAGTGCCTATGAACTTTGTGACAAAATGAGCGAGAATTTTTTCAATCATTCATCCATGGACACCTTCGCCAGAAATACCAATCCCCATGTATGTGTCCATGAAGTAGGCATGCAACACCAATCTCTCCCTGTCACACAAGATGATTTGTAACTTTTTGCACAAAGGCTCGACCAAATGCAAATTAATCAAAAGAAAATGGAAGAAAAGTTTATTGCATAACCACAAAACCCTGTTCCGATCAACCCTAACCCTCGCTTTGCTAACTCCAACACTAACCCAACCTTCCTCCGTCGAGAAAATTTGCAACAAGTTGACACAAGTGGATTTCAAAACCCAAACCTCACACTTGAATTTACTAGGGCTTTTGATAATTCTACTTTATTTATCCCAGTCAATGAAAACATTTCTGTTCTCCAGGATAATTTCAAAAACAATCCCTCCAACTTCTATAATCCCAATTGGAGGAATAACTCTAATTTTTTCTGGAAGAATGCCAGTCAAGTTCTGCAATTTCAAAATCAAATGGGGAATTTTGGCCAAAACCAACCTTCACAGGCTGATATTAATAACCAATCAATGAAAACCTACAAGGAATGCAACAACAAATGAACGACGTTACCCATGTCGTTTCTAATTTACAAAGTCAAATTATAGTAATGCCCGATCAAAGGCCAATGGGAAATCTACCTTCCCAACCTATCCCAAACCCTTGAAATCAATGGAAGCAATTTCCAAGCGAAAATAATCAGGGTCAACAAAATCAACAACCAATAAATCTCGTACCCCAATTCCCACCCGATTTTCAAAACCTGCATCAAAATCAACATTTTCCACACTGAAATAATCACACTGCCAATGTAATCACATTAAGAAGTGGCAAAACTACACAAAATGTGGGATCCTCACATGATCATAAATCGAGTCAAGAGTAAATTTTTCCCACCCCCGTTCACTCTTAGGATAAAGGTGACAACACAAACACAAAACATGTCGTGCAAGCTTTAAACTCCAAGAAAAAGAAAACCAGAAAAACTGAGTCATCTGAAGAAGAACTACATGAATTATTTTGCCAAGTGGAAATCAATATCCCTCTCCTAGATGTAATTAAATATGTTCCTACCTACACAAAATTTTTAAAAGAAATTTGTACACCAAAAGGGTAGCTTAAAAATCTAGGAAAGGCTTTCCTTTCTAAGATAGTTAGCTCTATTGTCTAGAGCAAGCTACCTCATAAAAGAAAGGACCTGGGTGCCCCACTAAAATCAGTTGCTATTAATGACAGTACTTTTGATTTCACCCTCTTAGACCTCGGTGCATCTATAAACCTTATCCCTACCATACTTTTTGAGGAATTCCAGTTTGGTGAACTGAAACCAGTAATGGTAACCCTTAAACTTGCTGACCAATTTGTAATTCACCCAAAAGGGATAGTAGTGCATGTCATTGTTCGGGTACAAAATTGCCTCTTCACTGTGGACTTTTTGGTCCTCGACATTGATGTACCCGAAGCACACAAAAATGCACCTATCATTCGTAGATGACCCTTCCTTGCCACTGCCAAAGCTAATATAAATTGAGACTCTGGTAAAATGGGCATCACTTGCAGTGGAGAAACACTCACTTTAGATATTTTTTGGTCTTCCAAAAGATTCCACGAGCCAGATTTCTTTGACGACTCAGATTCTGAAATTTCCAATCTTGTTGAAAAAATGCTTTCTATTTCCAATATGGAAACGTGTTTCGCACTCGACTCTTCTCCTATGCTGCAGCAATCATCTAACCCACCCTTACCAACCACATCTAGTTTCACACTAATGGTGTGCATGTGTTCTAGGTGATCCTTTAGAATCAATTGGATCATTACTCAAGCCTCGAATCAGGACATCTGACTTTCATGGACTTAAGCTACCAAACAAAGCCAGAAATCAGTGATTAAATTCAAAATTGGGCATAAGCACATATAGTGATCAAAACTGTGTTAAAAAAGCCTAAGCCCATTGCAATCAAGTCAGTCAAACATAAAAAAGCTCAATTTGATCATTTAAATCCGATCAACACATGATTACTTCAAAAAATCCTCATCCAACTCTAAGAATTCAGATTAGTCCAAATGATCAAATATGCACAAATCAAACTATATTGAGGGTGCTTGTGACTAATGCAATGAATGAATTCACCCTCAAATGGAATTGAATGCACTGTGGGTCTAGAAGCTATTGAGCTTTAGATCCATAGTGATTCTCATGAATGGAATGAATCATGAAATAAATGTTGAGGAAAATGAGTGAAAGTGATAGTGATATGGAGAGGGAGATTAATGGACATGTGGATGGCAGTGGGTTCATCTCTTCTGATATGAGTTGATCAAAGGAGGTGAGGGAGAATTACTCTAATCTACTCCTAAGCTAAACTATAGCATCCATCAATTCCATCATCTAATCTACTCCTAAGCTAATCTAAATTATACTAACTACATTAAAACTAATCTAGAAAGCAGAAAAATTACTCTACAAAAGCACTAAATCTAACTAACAGACAAATGTGGTGTCCAAGGTCCACCGGCCGGAGGTCGATGGTGATGAAATGGAGGAGACCCTCAGCTGATGAAGGTGGTGTCCAAGAGCCAACAGCCGACAGCTACAGGCGATTGAAGGAGGGAGAAGAGTGATCTCTGTCACTGACCACTGAAGAAAGGAGGTGGCAGGTTGAGGGGTTAGACGAAAGAACCAGTCAAGGGGAGGGAGCTAGTTAGCTGTGCGTGCGGGTCAGGGAAGCTCCTTAAGTAGGTAGGGCACTGGATTAGGGCACCACTGTGGTGCGATTAGGCACCTAGGGTATGGGTGATGAGGATGGGTTAGCAAGCGCACGCAAGGATCAAATCAAAATACGACCATTGGATGAAACTAGCTAGCTCCGGGATAGTGATGGAAAAGCTATAGCTGAGGAGATGACGATGGAGAGAAGAGGAGAGGTCGGCCATGGTGACTATGTGGGATGGTCAACATGGAGATCGAGGGCAGGGTGAAGAAGAGATCGAAGAGGGGAAACACTTAGGGGCAGTAGTCGGATGGGTGGTGGCCGAACAGTGAGGGAGACGTGGAGAAGGGTTAACAGAGAGATCATTTGTTATCGCTATCGCAGGAGAGGCCACTTGGTGGCGGTTTTCCATTCCCCCCTCATCTGCCTGGCGTGTGGAGGGCATGGGCATAAGAGAGATGCCTACACGAAGACCAGAGGGGGACCCAGACAGGGGACCTTCTGGCGCCCTAGGTCGACGAACAATGTTAGGCCACCACCGCCGCCTGATAGCTACAAGGGCTTTACCATCAACATCAAAGTCCCAACATCAGAAGATACAAAGATCTCTGAACTCATGCTTAGAGGTGCTTTGATCGGGGAGGTGATGATCGACAGCCCATCGCTAGCACGCATCCAAAAATTGGTAAAGTCCCTTGCACTCTCTGTTGAAGGTTGGAAGATCTCTACTTTGTCCCCTAAGAGATTTGTTCTCATTGATTTGGGTATGATGGATGTGGAGTGACTTCGATTTAAGTCATCTGTGTTTGAGAATTTAACCGTGATAGGGAGGCTTGTTTCGCCCTTTGATGGGGCCTTACCAGAATGGCCACCTTAAAGGGTTGGCTCTAGGTCAGGGTCTTTGAAAATCAGTGGCCTGCCACTACATCTTAGATCGAGAAGTGTGGTTGCATCTACTCTGGCTGGATTTGAGAGTGTGGCTGAGTATGCGGAGATAGGATTGATGGAAGGGGATGGTAGGATGCTATGTGTTAATGTGGAGGTTTTCAGAGGAGGCTCGATGACAGAGGCCATTTTCACACATTTTAAAGTCATTGGAAATTGTAGTATAGTCACGCTAAATGCTCATCAAAAATAATTTCTAAAGATAACGAAACTTTGAGTCTCGGTCATTCGTCCCTGGGAGGCGTTTATGCAAATCTGAAATTGATCGTTTCTCTCTACTTGTTTAAAATCTCATGGCGGTTTATGGTTATTACGTATTTAAGCATGACATACTTAGTTGCAAAAATATCAGGAATTAAAAGCAGGAAACTTTAATCAAACAAAAAATATTGCAATAAGCTCATGGTGATTCTCAACACATAGACATATATATATAGGAAAATTTCTTTCATTCATTCAGGAGGGTGTTTGCAACATGGAACTAGAGGAAAGCTTATAGAGGAAAGCTTGAAAACATAAATATAGCTAACAGAAAATGATCTCATACAGGAATCTATGGGGGGATTTTGCATGCATCATTGGGGGAGAATAAAGAGCTATACTACTAAGCAGTAAACAAAAGCATGTAAACTATAAAGAACTAAGCTACTAATTTAGCAGAAATAAGGGCATTCAGAGGTGGGCTCCAATGGCCTTTGAGTGGTTAAGAGGAGAAGGAGGAGTGGCTAATGGTGCTTAGGCCGGCCCTTGGAGAGAGGTTGGAAAGGTGATCTAGCATCCTGGTGTGGAGGTGGTGGTGGCCATGGTGGTGCTACTCATGTAGATGGAGTGGAAGTGAATGTAGCTAACCTAAATGGAAGTGAAAAAGCCAAGAGATGGATGGGTGCAAATGGCCACCCCTTAGGTCTTTTTATAAACCTAAGGGAAGCTCTCTAGAGAATTTTGGAATTCTCTAGAGAGGCCTATGGTGGGAGCTCGTGGGAGAGTGAGAGAGAGAGGATGGATGGTGGTTTTTAGATCCACCAAATGTGGATCTAAAAATTGAATGGCTCTTGGTTGCTAATTTTAGTAACCAAGGCAACAACACATGGTAGAGAGTTCTAGAGAACTCTAGGATAGGTATTGTTCATGTGGATGGTGTGTGTGGGTGTGTGTGGATCAAAACTTAGGTGGCTAGGTTGATTAGGTTAAGTTCTAGTGGGTTTAGGTCAAGGTAGGTCTCAAATTAGGGTTGTAAACCCTAATTCACTAAGGTAATGTGCAATTAAACTTAATACAAGTTTAATTGGGTGTGTGGAAACTTAATTGAGAGTAAAATAACTTAATTAAGTCAGGTCTAGGTCAATTGGACTCTCATTGAGTCTAATTGGATAGTGTATGCTGAGATCAGGGCTCAATTGGACTTAATGAGTCCAATTGAATAGGTTGATGGAATTGACTAAGATCCAAGTCAATTAGATTTAGTGAGGACCTAATTAGGTTCTTAGGGAGGCCTAGAGGTGATGTACTAGGGTTAGGGCACCTTAATTTAGGTTCCTATGGGGTTAGAATTGGGTTTTGGGGGCTAGAGATCCAAAATCAAGGCTTGAATTCCAAAGCAGGAACTGGAGGACAGTATCAGATGTCTAATAATGGTGTCAGACATATTATAATGAAAAATCAGAAGTCCAGACTTATTTTCTGGATGTCTAATTAGAGTCAGGGGGGATTCTAGGTTTTGTCTTGGGTATTCTGCAGAAATTGGATGTCAGACGAAGTGTCTGGACGTCCAATAACACTGCAAAAGTGGGTTTAAGGTGTTGGGAGTTGGCTAAGGGTTCTAGATGTCCTATAACTCATCTGGACGTCTAGATAGAGGTTGGAATTAGGGTTTTAAGGTTTTTTAGGGTGTGGTAACCTAATCTAAGGGTGGCTAAGGCTTAGGGAAGCTTCTAGGCTATCCTAGGGCTAGGATGGTCCTAAGTTCTTCATATTTTACTACTTTATTCCTACTTAAATAGAATAGCATACCCCAACCCCCTATATTATTGTCTACTACATCTTATTCTAGGCCTTCTGCTCCAACTTTGCTACAACACCAGTTATCCTTTATTCTTCTGATCCAGCTTTAGATGTTGCTTCAGATCTACCTTCTGATCAGCTTATTACCTGCAATTGACATAATGCACCTAATCAGTACATTATAGCAATATTTTATGTATAGCTAAAAGAAAGTAGTAAAGGTGTTAGTAATGCTTATGCATGCATGAATAACCCTAACTTATGCTAAGTCCTAGCCTAATTTAGGTCAATTAAGACCTATGATTGCTACACAATCACTCGATACCATAGAAGATCATCCTCCAGTGTGGTGGAAGTTCATGGCTCTTATGACTGAAGCTAGGTGAGGTGATGAATGATTTGTATGAGCAGAAGGTGCAGCGAACCTTTGTGGAGGTTGCTAGAGAGGAGCCTATTTTGGAGTAGGTAGGGCGAGGTACACCTGAGGAGGCTCTTGAGCCAAAGAAGAGGAAAGACCATCATCACAGGGAGATGGAAGAGGAGAAGATGGTTGTGATGGGGGACGACCAAGCTACACAAGTTGAAGATTAGCCTGTGGAGGTGCTACAAGAGATTCCAATGAACTCTATGGTACAACTCTCCCCCTTCATTGCTAATGAGGACCTGACTTTTGGGGCTAGAGCTTCAACAAAGCCAGCCTTGGGGAGATCTCCCTATATATTAAGGCAAAGAAGAAAGAGTGTGGTGTCCAAGAAGGTGGATGAAAATTCCATTGCAATGATAATTAGAGCTAAGCGCATGCCTCAAGCAAGCATGGGGGGGTCTCAAAAGGGGAGATGAGAGTTCTCTCCTGGAATGTGCGTGGGTTGCACGATAAATTTGAAGAGTCTCACTTATGAGGTACTTAAGGGAATGGGATATTGAGTGTGCTCTCATTCAAGAAACGCATATTGAATGTGAAAACAACCCCATGTGGACTGATTTGAAGAGGAATGGGTATGCTGGATGTGTGGCTCTAGAGGCACATGGGAGAGCTGGAGGGATGGCCTTTTGGTGGAAGATGACATGCTTAGAAGTGCTTGAAGTTATCAAATCTAGGCATGCTATCTCCTATCTATGTAAGAGGATCCAGGGGGAGATGGAATGGCTAATCACAGGCATCTATGGGTCATGCGTTGCTAGTAGCCGATCAGAACTTTGGGTGGATTTGTCTGAGCTTGCTAGACGCTCACAGGGGATACCATGGTTGATAGGGGGTGACTTCAACTGCACCTTGACAGAGACGGATAGACCGAGTGGGCTAATGGATAATGCTTCCCTTGGGTTCCAGCTAACAATACAAGAGCTGGGGCTGAATGAGTTTCCTACTGTTGGGGTGGAGTTTACTTGGAGAAGTGGGAACGACTCATGCTCAAAATTAGACAGATTCTTCGGGAATGTGGATTTGATGGAAAAATTCCAATTATCCTTGGTGGCAGGTCAGGAGCATCCCTTTTCAGACCACACTCCGATGGTGTGGGACAGTGGAAACAACAGCCATGTTGGGTCCTAATTTAAACTTGGAAAGTCTTGCCTTAGAGAAGTGGGGTTCCATGAAATGGTTGAAACTTGGTGGAGGTATAATTAGGCCGAGGGCACTGCAACTATCAAGCTAGCTACAAAGCTTGCATCAATGCACACCATGCTAAAAGAACATGGATCTATAGTGGCTGTGCTGAGAGACCAAAAGCGTAGTGAAGCTCTTGCGGTAGTATAGCAGCTGGACATTAAGGAGGAGTCTGCCACTCTGATCGATCAGGAGCTACTGGATAGAAAAAAATGGCAGGAGATCGTGGCTGAGGAAGAATTAAAAAGGGAAATGGATTGGCGCGAGCGCTCAGGTCATCTTTGTCTCAAAGTAGGGGATACCAATACCAAATATTTCCATTTAGCAGCTAGTGCACTAAAAAGACATAATCTTATATCCTCCATTATTGTGGACGGTCAGGAAATATCAGATCTACATGAAATCAAAGTTGCAGCCACTAGACACTTCGGGGACACTTCTCGGGATGCAGGAAGGGGGTATGGAAGATGGCAGAAGCAGTCTTTCCTCGAATTTCTGCACAGCAGGCTGGCAGTTTGGTGACTCCCATCTTTGAAAAAGAAGTGCTGGAAGCCCTTAATGATCTAAATAATGAAGGATCACCAGGTCCAGATGGCATACAAGTCTTCTTCTACAAAGAGTTTTGGATTGTACTGGAAGGGGAGGTAATGGAGGTAGTTAGGGAATTTCAAAGGGGAAATCATGGCTTTGATAAAATAAACCGATCATACCATTTTTTACTCCCAAAAAAGCCAGGTATAGATAGCTTCCCAGATTTTAGACCAACCACATTGTCTAATTCCATATACTTGTTGGTGAGTAAAGTTCTAGCGAACAGATTAAGGAAGGTTCTACAAGACCACATACTTCCAGTGTAGTCCACTTTCCTCCCCAATAGATCATTGCAAGAATCCTTCATTATGGCACAGGAGATGGTGATGGGTTGGCACAGGGGAAAGTGCAAAGCTTTCCTTTGGAAGGTAGATTTCCGGAAGGCATACGATTCGGTGTAGTGGCAGTACCTATGGGAAGTATTCAAGAGAAGGGAGTTTTCACCTCAATGGATGAAAAGATGCATCACCACCGCTTCTTTCTCACCCTTGATTAATGGTAGACCTTGTGGGATGTGGATCCAACCACAATGTGGTGTTAGACAGGGATGCCCACTTGCACCACTTGTATTTAACCTTGCGGTGGACACTTTGGTGAGGTATGCTTGCAGATTGTCGGAGGCTGGTATCATCAAAGGATACTCCATCTCCAACAGGAGTGCCCTGGCTCCTGTCTTGTAATATGCTGACGATATAGTATTTTTTGTAGAGGGGAATGAACAAGAAGCACAAGTATTGCTCCATATGGTAGAGATATTTGGGGAAATATTTGGCTTGAAATTGAATGGTGATAAATCATCGTTGGTGTGTTTTGGTCTAACTGGTGACAAACAAATGGCCACTTCCTCCATGTTAGGTACACCCCTGGTTAGTCCCCCGATTAGATACTTGGGTCTACCATTGAAATGTACTAAATTAAAGAATAGTGACTGGAATGCTCTGTTTGATAAAATCTCTGTCAAGTTACAAGGATGGAGTAGCAAATATCTATCCAAAGGAGGCAGACTTATTCTTTTGAATTCGATGATAACTTCCATCCCTGAATTCTTTTTTTCTATGTTTAAAGCACCCAAGTCCATCTAGAAACGCATTGATGTGATGCGGAAGTGATTCTTCTAGAAGGGAGCAACTCATGAAGGTAAATTTTTATAACCCTTGAAGTGGGATAGTCTATGTATGCCAAAGGAATTGGGTGGTATGGGAATAAAATCCCTTAAGGAGTTCAATGATGCCTTGTTACTTAAGTGGGCCATCAAATTGCTTAATGATGAGAATATGAATTGGGTTGCTCTTATTAAAGAGAACATGGTAGCTCACATAGCTCTCTGAATCGGCTCCAACCACTTAAATCATCCCCTTTCTGGAAATCAATGATTCAAGCCATGAAGAACAACTGGCTGATGTTTCAACCTATCTTAGGTGATGGACGTTCGTTCAAGTTCTGGAAGTAGGAGTGGTTGCCGTTGGGCCAACTAAAGGAAGTCTACCCAAGAGCTTATGCAGCTGACATGAATAAAGGGGACCCAGTATGCAGGTTTGGGTTTGTTGGGGAAGATGCCTGGTGGCTTGATGGAGGTGACTATCGCAGAGAAGGCATAAGAACATGGGAGGAAAGGACATGCCTGGAGCAGGATCTGATGGCCTTTAAGCCATCGCCTGGTATTGAAGATAAATATAGGTGGGATGGAATTTTCACTCCAGCTAGAGCATATGAAAAGATCATGAGGCATTCCAATTCTATGGAGGTAGATGCGATAGGAAAAAAGTATGGCTATTAAAGATCCCAATTAAAGTCCAGATTTTTCTATGGCTATGCAAAAAAGATGGATTGGTGGCAGGTGATCTTAGACATAAGAGAATGGGTGCTACCTTACAATCGTGCCTGTTATGTGGCTTGCCCACTAATAGCTCCACTCATATCTTTTCTTCGTGCGTGGTCTTGATGCTGTGTGGAGAAGAGTTTGTAGGGAACCGCTCCCCATTTGGGATGATTTGTGGAAAAATTTTTTACTACATGATAAATTGCCTTGTCATATGGCAGATGTTATGTGGTGTGTGTGGAGAGCGAGAAATGATTTTTGGTTTCAGGAAAGGCCAGTATGTGTGGAGCAAATTGTAAATGTATGTTGGTCTCTCATACATTTGTGAGGATCTATTTTGTAACCCTGTCTTTATCTTAATCAATAAAATGCTTTCCTGGATTGCTATCGTTGCATGATAGCTTTCCTTATTGTTTCAAAAAAAAAACGCAGCCATTGGATGGGATCTAGGCGAGGTGGTGACCTCATGCGCCGAAGCGCGGGAAGCTTTGAATAGATATGGGCCACAAGATCAAGAGAGCAAGGAGCGAACGACTGGGATGAAGTGTGTTCATCAGGTGCTATAGTGGATCTGCGCAGTTGCAGGTCTAAAGGTGTAATTGCAGAGAAGCCCAAAGTGGCGAAGAGGTAGTGTTTTTGTAGCGAGGCCCATAAGCGGTGAGGAACCAATTTAGAGCGGTCCCTAAGTGTTTTGAAATAAGTCCCTATGATTTATAGAGTTGTCCTTGGAAAGTTTTTATATGAATGTCATGTATATGACTTAAGGACCTAAGTGAGAAACCATAAATGCAAAGTCCTAATGATGTTCAAATGCAACCAAGTTTTTATTTAAGCTTAATTGAATATTTAGGAAGTTAATTAGGATTTTGATTTGAACTTTTAAACTCGAATGTTTGTTCAATTTGCAAATGGATCATCAATTTATATTAATGAATTGAATATCTCATTTAATGACCTAATTTTGCATTTTTAACATAGATTTGATGTTTTAGGTCTTTTTCACTATTTCCCACACTTAACCCATTTCATGTGTTAATTTAATAGTGTTTAACCTAGTTTTAAGCTTAACTTGGGCATTTTAGCTTTGATGAGCCATACATCATCATTACCCCCATGCTTAGGTTTTTCTAGTCCCTTAGCAAACAACTCATTAAATTGCAAAGCATTTTAGGTATCAGCAAGGTAAGTGTGATGAGATATCTATTTTTCTTCTTTCTCAAATTGTTAAAGTGTTAAGTGTTAAGTGTTTAGAGATGATCATTAAGTTGAAAGATTTTCCCGATAAACCAACTATGTTTATTTTTAGACATTGTGAGAACCTGTCGTGTAGGAAGACTGACCAGAACTTAAGACTGATATGACATGAACCATCTCTCAACCAACAAGGACTCTTGATATTTAAACCTTAAGTGCAATTTCTAGGACTCAGAGGGTTTTACAAGACTCAGAAGCTAAGTCGTTATGGCTGTGCTCAATGATGGGTCAGGACTAACCAGGTGAATTTCAAAACTCAATCTCAGGGTTTCACTTCTATTTAAGTCCAGGTTGGTCCTAGCTTCAGCTCATGTTTTCAGATTGACTCTAAAAAATGAGGAATACTTAAACCCAACTCTTGTTGCGTTGTGGCTCAAAGAATTTTTTGTGGAAATAGGCAATTTATATTGCACCCTAAAAATATCTTTCTTTTTTTTTGGTAGAAAGTGTATTTACAAGACTTGGAGAACATACTTGAATTATTCCAAAGAATATTATTTTCTGAAACTTTTTTTTTTACAACTGTCAATATGTCTCCAACAACTTTATTTGGTAGAGCACACTTTATTTGGTGGGTGAGTTCTTTGGTGGAAAGAGCTTCTCTTAGACACAAGACTAAAGACTAGGACAAAGAATCTACGTGCACTCACAGGTAAGGACTCCACCTTCCCTAATGAACACTAGGGTTGAATTTCAAATTCACAACATCTTTCCCGACACTGTGTAGTGTAAACCAAGGTTACTTAGACTACTAAGACAAAGCAAACTAGCGAATCCTGTACTAGTGACTCAAGTAAAGAATACATCCTAAGTTAGGAGTGATCATGGTCTATCTTGTTAAAGCTTAAAGTGTATTAAACCAAAGCCTGAGCGAATCAAGCTATAGTGGCCCGGAAAGTCTAACTAGCAAAGGTTGAATGTCCATAAACACTTATTCTATTTTTGTTTTTAGCTATAAGATCATAATTAAATGCTTATATTCTTTTAAAACTTTTTCTCCCCTCAAATTTTTTTAATCTTTTGGATTTCTCCCTCAACAATAAAGTTCAGTCAGGTCCCTTATTGTATTTTTGGAATTTTTGTTTCTGACAATTTTTTTGTATTTTTGACTTTATAATTTGTTTCAAATTTTTAAAAATTTTTCAATCTTTTTGGTACTTTTGATAATACTATACTATATATACTACAGGTGTGTCTACAACTGCATTTCAGTAAATGATTTACCATTTACACCCCCCATGCTTAAATGATGCAATTTCCTCATTGTATAAATAGGGTGGATGCAATGTATGCTCTGCTTTTCACTATCTTAGACTGGGTGATGGAAGGAAGTTAGATGAGGAGATAAAAATTTCTGTGCAAATGATTTCAAGTCTGATACAAGATCAGAGTGGAGAGTTGGGCTAAGAAGTGAAATGTATGACAAATGTGACAATGAATGTATGCTAAAAATGCAAAGGTAGCCACCTAATGCAAGAAAGGTGAAAACAGTTATATACAATGGATAGGTTTGCTAAGTTTTACGCCTTTAGTTAGGCGTAAACCTAGATAAAGATGTATCATTAGAAATAGATTCAAGATGTTGGAGCGAAACAATAGAATTGACAAGTCTGAGATCATATGGCTCAATGAAAGGTTTCCATCTTTGTCCATTGATAGTGAAAGGTTCAGATTTGTCAATCTCAGTGATCTCAATGGCTCCATTATCAAGGATTCTTAGGATTTTGAAAAGTTTGGTCCACTTGGATCTGAGTTTCCCTAGGAAGAGTTTTAGTCTTGAGTCAAATAGAAGGAGTTTCTGACTAGGGTGAAAGGTTTTCCTACAGATGTGACGATCATGGAAGGCCTTTAATTTGTCCTTATAAATCCTCGAGCTCTCATAAGATTCATTCCTAAATTCATCTAGCTTGGAAATTTGTAATCTTCTATGATCACCAGCCTTCTCTAAGTCCAACTTACACTTTCTGATGGCCCAATAGGCTTTGTGCACAAGTTCTATGGGAAGATGACAGGGTTTCCCATACACAAGTCTAAATGGAGATATGCCTAATGATGTTTTGTGAGCTGTCCTATATGCCCACAACGCATCAGAAAGGCGGAAAGACCAATCCTTTCTATCAGGTGGGATGGTAGTCTGTAAAATCTTCTTGATCTCCCAGTTGGACAATTCTGCCAGTCCATTGGTTTGACGGTGATAAGGTGTAGCAATCCTATGAGTTACCCCATACTTCTAAAGTAGGGACTGAAAGTGGTTGTTCTTAAAGTGAGACCCTCCATCACTAATGATGGCTTTTGGTACCCTAAATCTAGAGAAGATGTAATCCTGAACAAACTGGTTTACAACCTCATGATCATTTGTCCCTGTGGGGATGTCTTCAATCCATTTAGAAACATAATCAACTGCCAATAAGATATACTCGAAGTCATAGGAATTTGGAAAAGGTCCCATGAAGTCAATGCTCCAGTGATGTAGACACATCCATTTAGGTTAAAATGCCTATTTATGTATGTTCCTAGGCTTAGATTTGTATTCCATATTATAAATATTGCATAGCATGCATCATTCTGCATTTAAAGTAGTTGTGTATATTTTAGGTTAATTGCGTCATTTTTTTTGTCAGGAGAGAAGGAGATTTATTTCAGAGTCTCGGATTGATGATCCGACTGTACGGATCTGATCAGGATGACGACCGGAGTCCAAAGCTTCTGAAATCGCCTTGATCTGAGTCTTGTAGCACCATATGCAGTTTGAGGAAGATCAACAGCCAAGGAACTAGGTGACAATTCAGAGCTTCAAACAACAAATCCGACCATGTAGATGGATTCGGGTTGACGATTGCAACCCAACGGCATGAAAATCGACTCAATCTGACCTCTGTAGCAACCCCTACAATGAAAAGAAGATGGATGACCCAGATCGCGCCATGTGGCCCAACCCAGGCTACCCATGTGCACGCATGCACCACCGCACGTGCACAGCAGCTCGGGCGCGTGTGCACACGTGGAGGCAGTGGCAGTAGCGCGCACGTGGAGTCGTGCAACATGGGAGCGTGGAGTGCATGCTAGAGAAGTAGTGGGTAGGCGCATGGCCTATCTTTAGTGACGTTTGTTGTAGATTTTCAGTGACGTTTATGATTATCACTAAATGTCCTGTATACGAATTTGATTCTTTCCACCACTATAAAAGGATCCCTACCCTACCCATTTTTCTTCATCTCTTTCTTTCTTCCTCTCACCACCTCCAAAGCTCTAGAGAGAGCTTGTCCCAAGCCTGGGATGCTCCTCTAGAGTAGAAAATAATCATTTATTCCCTCCTCTCATCCCCTTTCATGGAGCATCTCGTGGCCGCCTTCTCACCTACTTCAGGAAGAAGATACTCATCGCGATGCCATCCTGCCCTACCCTCCGTCCTCGTTCATTTCGCTCCTCACCACCTTCCTCCAGGCGATGTCAGGGTAAGTCATCCTCCGAGCAACCATCGAAGGGGATTCTTCTCATCTCCATCTTTCTTTACTGCTTTCTAGTGTAGTTTTTCCCACTTTCATAGTTGTATAAAACATTTGCTTCAAAAATATGTGTGATTGTTTCTCTCTCTCTCTCTCTTATAATTTGCAAGTAGATTAGTTAGATAAGAATTCATCGACTTGATCTCTTGTCCTATTAAAAATATAAAAAAATTATAAAAGACAAAAATGATAAAATAAATAAAAGCGAAACACGTAATTTTCAAAACCAAACGTTCGCCTCCTCGTGTTTGACCCAGGACTCACTTTTCGAGTTTCGGTTATAAATTTTATTTGATCAACAGATTTTCTCGCGAATCAAACTATGACAACGGGTTTTCCAAAATCCATCCTTTTCTCATGCGAATCCGACTTGATCACCCAGATATCAAAGACTTTGCATACTAAGATCGGATTCAAGGGCATCATGCCTCGGCAGGCAATACTGCCGAGGGACTGATAGTGTGAACATTCCCAACTATATTCATATGCATCTTTGAAAAGTGTGAGCCAAAAGAAACTACTCTACAAAATCTTAGCAGTAATCTTTTTGCCAAAGAAGTAACCTCCACTTGACTGGTCATGGTAGAACGACAAAATGCTTTCTATCTCCGTGTCGGGGACACACTTCTTAATGATCTATTCAAAGCAAGATTTGAATAGCCAAGGTTCTTCCCAAAAGTAATGACTAGCTTCAGCTCTAAGTTTGGTGATTTGGGATTTAGTCCATCCATTGGGCACTACACCAGAAGCCAGGTAGTTGACAATGTCAGCATACTAGGGAATATCAGAATGGATGACCAGCAATTGCTCGTCAGAGAAGTTGTCAATGATGGGAAGTGAAGGAGATATTGCTTCAGAAGGAAGGCGAGATAAGTGGTCAGCTACCACATTCTGCTTCTCAGCCTTATCACGATTCTCTAAATCAAACTCTTGCAATAGCAGGATCCATCAAATTAAATGAGATTTCATGTCCTTCTTGGCGAGAAATGTCAGACTACAGTGTGGTCGGTGTAGACTATAATATGGGAACCTAAGAGATAAGGTCTGAATTTTCCAATGAAAATACTATAGCTAGCAATTCCTTTTTAGTGATGGTGTAATTCCTCTGAGCTTCCTCTAAGGTCTTGCTAGTGTAGTGATTGACTGTAGGTTTCTTGTCCAGTTTCTACCCAAAGACAACCTCTTCTGCATAATCAATGGCATCACACATGATCTCAAAAGGGTGAGACAAATTCGGGGGTTGCAGTATTGGTGCCTTGGTAACCAGGTCACGAAGTGTCGTATAGGCACGAACACAATCATTAGAGATCTGGAAGTCTACATCTTTAGAGAGGAGATTGGTGAGAGGTTGGGCTATTTTCGAGAAGTCCGCTATAAAGCGGCGATAGAAACCAACATGCCCAAGAAAAGATCTAATTTGTTTAACCGACGAAGGTAAAGGCAGGTCAAAAATCAATTTCACCTTCACATAGTCAACCTCTATTCCTCTCTCAGAAATAACATGTCCTAGAACTAGTCCTTCTGGTACCATAAAATGTGATTTTTCCCAGGAAAGTGCCAGATTCACATTGAAGCATCTTTGCAGGACCTTAGTCAGGTGGTCTAAGCATGCATCAAATGTGCTCCCGAATATCGAGAAGTCATCCATGAAGACTTCTAAGCAGTCACCTAGTAAATCGAAGAAGATTGCAAACATTCACCGCTGAAATGTAGCAGGTGCGTTGCATAATCCAAATGGCATCCTATGGAATGTAAATGTTCCGTAGGGGCAGGTGAAAGTCATTTTCTCCTGGTCATCGTGGTGAATTGCCACCTGATTGTAACTGAGTAGCCATCCAAAAAGCAGAAAAATTGATTCCCAGCTAATCTTTCCAGTATTTGATCAATGAAGGGTAGTGGGAAATGATCTTACTTCGTGGCTTGATTGAGTTTGCGGTAGTCAATACATACTCTCCATGAACTAGCAATCCTTGTAGGGATGACTTCTCCAGAGTCTGTGGTTGTGATGGTAAGTCCAGCCTTCTTAGGCACAGCATGAATAGGACTTACCCATTGACTATCAGAGATAGGAAAAATAATTCCATTGTCTAACCACTTGATCATCTCATTTTTAACCACCTCCTGAAGTGTAGGGTTCGATCTACATTGTGGCTGTCTAGTGGGTCTAGATCCTTCTTCAGTAAAAATCCTATGCGTGTAGTAAGGACTAATGCCAGTCAAGTATGAAAGGCTCCTTCCTATAGCCTGTCTATGCACACTCAGGATAGACAAGAGTCATGATTCTTGATCAGACGATAAGAAAGAGTTGATAATCATAGGATAAGTCTGATCTGGTCCTAAGAAGATATATTTTAAACAGTCTGGAAGAGGTTTGAGTTCAACAAGTACAAGATCAGGTGAAGGAGCAGGTGTGGAGATCTCAGAAGATCCTAAAGACACTAAGGGAATAAGGGGTAAGTTCTTAGTTTCTAAGGTTGGTGTCCCAGGAAGAGTCAAGTCAAGTCCAAAGGGTGTTAAGGTTCTAAATTCAATGAATCAATCAATGTATCCTCAACCAACTTATCCAATGAATAAAAAGAACATATTTCCTCAATTAAACTACCGAATGGTCCCCTTTGGGCCTAAAATATATCAATCTTCATTCTATGATCTCCAAATTTCAATTCTATAAGGCCCTCCTCATAATTAATGTTTGCTTTGGCCGTAGCCAAGAAAGGTCTTCCTAGTATGATAGGAGTGTTTTGGATATCCTCAGGTACTTTCATGTCAAGGACTATAAGTCTACAGGAAAATAAAAGTCCTTAACTTGCACAATAACATCTTCCAATACTCCCTAAGGTGTCTTAACTAATCTGTCAGCTAATTGTAGGGACACCTCAGTTGGCTTCAGATTACCAACCTTGAAATGTGTCAGTAGGGAGGTTGGTATAAGATTGGTGGAAGCACCTAAATCAAGTAGTGCTCTATTGAATGTGGTGTTTCCTATCATGCAAGAAAGAAGAGGTGTGCCTGGGTCTTTCTTCCTAATAGGGAGGTTTGAAATAAGGGAACTCGCTTGTTTCGAGAGAATGACAGCACCACTCCCTTTCCGAATTCTAGCCTTACGCTTAGGTGTACATAGGCCTTTCAAAAACTTAGCATAAGGAGGAATGTGGCGAATCACATCCAACAATGGGATGTTTATGTGGACTTGCTTGAAGACCTTGAGCAGATCCTCCTCAGGTGCCACAATAGGTTTCTTCTTCTTTTCATCACTATTCTTTTCTAAGGCCTCTGGAAATGGTACAGAAGTGGTAACAGAAGGATCAAACAAAGGCTCAGAAGAGTCAGGTATAGGTGAATTAGTAGTAGGAGTGGAAGGTCTAGGTTGAGATCTAGAAGTCGGTAAGGGTGGATCGGATGTGCTTCTGCCACTCCTAGTAGTGATGGCATTTAAATCAGATTGCGGCATAGACAATGAATCAGGATCAGGTATGACAGGTGGTTGTGTATCAAAATAAGAAATAGGATCAAAATAGAAAGAATTAGGATCAATGTAAAGCTCAGGTTTGTGCAAGGTTTGTGATATGAGGTGTGCTTGACCTTGCATAGGAGGTCTAAGTTGTGGTTGAGATGGGAGTGAATGTGGTTGATGGGATTTCGTCAAGTGTGTTAGCTAAGCTCTCATCTTAGCTAGTGCTGCGTTCTGTCTCTGCTACATAGCAATGTTTTGTTGTTGCATGTTAGCAAGAGCTTTCATGATAGTCCCCAATTGATCATCTTGTGTAGGCCTAGGTTGAGAGCATTGGGTAGGCCTGGGTTGGGATTTCTGGTAAGCACGCGGTGAATATCCATGTGGTTGTGGAGGTGGTGCAAGGATCGGGTTGTGAAGTGGTGGTGCAGAAGGTTGTTGATAGGTAGGTCTTTGTAAATTTCCCGACCACAAGAAATTTGGATGATTACGCCATCCAGGGTTTTATGTTTGTGAATAAGGGTCATTGTGAATGGCGTGGAGCGCCTCTAAAGCTTCGGAATGTGTAGGGAATTCAGTGTAAGGAGGAACAAAGGTTCCTCCAATTGGTGAAGGATACGGAAATGAATAATCCAGTAGTGCAGGTTGTGTCACAGATAGATTTTTCACAATTTTCCTCCCTGTGGGAAACTGAGAAGAAGTGTGAGGTGCAGGTGACTGAGAAGAAGATGATGAAGGTTTAGATAGAAATTTCCATACTTCATTTACTTTCTTCTCTATTAAGCCCACCTTATCCAACTAACTAGCCACAATTTCTAAATCTCTATTGATGGATTGGGCTTCATGTACCCCCGTGTAGGAGTGAAAGGGCTTTCTATTAAAAACATTCATCGAATCATTATTAATAGAATTTTTGGCCATGCCTTCAAAGAGTTCAAAGGCTAAGTCCTCATCCCGATACAAAAGATTGCCTCCACAAGCGGCATCTACAAAATTCCTTGTGTCATCATAGAGCCCATGATAGATGATCTCGACTTGTTGCCAGCATGGGACACCATGGTGGGGACATTTTCTAAGGAGCTCGTGGAATCTCTCCCAAGCCACATGCATCTGTTCTCCAGAATTTTGTGTAAAGGTAGTGATGGCACGCCTTAAAGCATTTGTGCGGCCTATAGGAAAGTATTTCTTTAGGAACCCATGTTCTAAAGAAGCCCAGTCTTCTATTGGTGTAGTTCGTGCTAAGGTTCTGTACCAGAAGGCTGCCTTATCTTTCAATGAAAAGGAGAACATTTTCATTAAAAGCATGTGCTGATCATGACCCTGCAGACCCAAGGTTTGAGCAAGGTTTTTCAGCTCCTCTAAATGTTGAAAAGGGTCCTCATAAGCAAGACCATGGAAGTAAGGTATAAGTACTATGATGTTTGGCTTCAGTTCAGCAGTGATTAGCCCATATTTTTGGGCTATTTAAGTATTTAAGTGCCCAGACATCAAGTTAATTTTAACATTTAGATAGCATACATTAGGATGTAAATAAATTAATTCATATTTTTAGCTTAATTGCATAATTCATGTGTGGCATTCGTATCTAAATGCATTTAGAATTAACTTAGAATTTCATGCATTTGATTAGTTAACCAATTAGGTGCATTACTTACATTATTTTAATTAACATAGAAGTTAAGGAGTTATGTATAAAAAATCCTTATTATTTTATCATTATTATTCTTCTTCTTCGGCAAGTAACCACTTTGCCTCCTCCTCCTGCACCCATTCATTCCTCACAGCTACCAACATTCACGAGGATCTACTCCTGCCTCTTGTGATTTCAAATGTATTGGCTGCAGCTAAAAGAGGGGGGAGGAGACGACTATTTTCGGCAGGCCACCACCCCTTTCCTCATTATGTAGAGAACCTAGTTTCTCATCCTCTCCACTACCACCAGCCTCAACCGCGGTGGAGCTTCGCCACTGTGGGCATGTGGGGTGACAGCCCGCACCACCATCGCAGAGCTCTGCACTACAAACTCACCATGCAACCGCTTGACCACCAACACCACATCCCCCACCACTTTCTCCTTTGTTTCTCTTCCACCTCAAGAGAACCCAACCACCTGCAGCACCACCTTTAGCAACCTCCACCACCCTGCGCCTCCTTGCCTCCAGCCCATGCGTCGAGTTGCTTCACAACAGCAGCAGCCACCTCTAGTGTATGCGCACTCCTCGTTGCGCCGTCGCTTGCGCATATCTTTGCGCACACAACCTCTCTGCGCACTGCGCGTGCTCGTGCAGCCCTCTAGTAGTGCTGTGTCCCCTCACCTCCATTCCTAGTGCGCAGCACTGCTTCCGCCACCTGCGCACACCTCCAACTCACTTAGTAGGTAGCACGCACCATCCAGCATGCATCCCTCTAGCCACCTGCGCACACCTCCAGCACGTGTGCGTCCCCCTGCTCCCCTTTGCCTCCAGCCCGCGCGTCGAGCTGCTTTACAGCAGCAGTAGCCAACGCCACCACCACCTTCCTCCTCTTTGACTGGCGAGCTCTAGCCACCCTTCGTCGTGCAACCACTGCCATTGGGTTCTTCTCTGCATCCTCGACCTTCTCCAAGAGCATCTCAGGCCACCGAGCTTCCTCCAATGTGCGGTGAAGAGAGATGATTTTTCCTCTGTTTCCACGCGTATTAGTATTTACGATTATATGCCATTGCTGAAGACAACTTTCTTATTTATTGAATACTTTATTGTGGCATATTTATGAGCATCTCCATCATGTTTTGCATAATTACAATATCAGCATAATAATGTCTTATTATCTCAATTGGAAAGCGATTTTGATCCGATTTCTTGATGAAACTAATCACGAACATCTGTTTTTAACCGGTGTGAGTTTAAATAGGTTGTTGCCTCCCTATGGATATGACCTACTCCTCATTGAGGAGCGGTTACTTGTCGAAGAATAAGAATAATAATAATAAAATAATAAGGATTTTTTATACATAACTCCTTAACTTCTATGTTAATTAAAACAATGTAAGTAATGCATCTAATTGGTTAACTAATCAAATGCATGAAATTCTAAGTTAATTCTAAATGCATTTAGATATGAATGCCACACATGAATTATGCAATTAAGCTAAAAATATGAATTAATTTATTTATATCCTAATGTATGCTATGTAAATGTTAAAATTAACTTAATGTCTAGGCACTTAAATACTTAAATAGCCTACAAATATGGGCTACTCAAATACCCTCATGCCTAGTTTTTGCTAGTCCCTAGCAAATTCAAGCATGCCTTAACACTTCAAGTTATCCAAGCTAACTCAATTGACCTTTCCATAGAAATTAGGTTGAACCATCTAACCCTAGATCATAAGGTACACAAGTAGTTGTTGAGTTACAGACTAGGTCAGCCAAGGACGAGTTGCAAGCACAGGTTTCCTTGATTTCTATCTATACCCTAGGGTTTATTGATCCCAAAGATTAAAGCATCCATGCATGTGCAATGGCCTGATTTATTTGAGGTTGGTATGATTGCCAACCTAGAGAGTAAGAGGATTTATATATATATATATACATATTTTTATTTGATTCCTCTAAGTCTAACCTTAGGACAGCTATCAACACGGTCTATGTCGAATTCATTATCCCCATCACCAAACCTCGAAGGGTGCCTGGCTTTCGATGCTTCGAGATAGCACCACCCATAGAGACCCCAAGAACTCCTGGCAATCGACACTTCTAGATAGTATCACACATGGATTTCTTAGCGAATTCAGGCCTATGGCAATTGGCACTTCGAGATAGGGCCACCCATGGTACCTGAACCGCACAATGTGCTTACATGCCCCTAGTAGGATGGTCATCCTAAGAGACAAGCACCGAGGAGGTGACATGTTATCATCGCATCCTCAAGGTGAGTATATACTCCACCTCTCCTGCGGCAGGAACTCTTCCAATCAAATTTTGTTTTCAAGCTTCTCCTAAGTTAGAACTAAGAGAAGTATATTTTCTTCAAGAAATGAATTAAGGTGATCACTATTTACACAAGACCAAGTGTGTGTGAAATGTGGATGCTTAGGTTACGAGGACCCGTAAACCAAAAGGTAGAAAAAGATACCAAGTACTACCCAGCCTTCAACTCAATCCCTAGCTTTCCTCCTTTAACCTCTTGAGGAATGGTATGCAACTTAACTCCTACCTAAGTTTTTAAGTCCAAATGAACCCTAAAGTTCTAAAGTCAGTAGTTGATCGCATGTGTTTCACGAGTTTGAAATCGGGGTTTGGAGTAACTCGTCGTCGTAGTTGCAAAATGCGTGGTCAAATAAAATTTATACCGAAACTCAAAAAGTAAGCCCCAGGTCGAACACAGGGAGGCAAACATTTGGTTTTATGAAATCCGCACTTCAATTTTTATTTGTTTATTTCGTTTTTGTCTTTTCTTTTTTTTTTGGTATTTTTAACAAGCAAGAGATTAGGTCGATGAAAACTTTATCTACTTACAAAATTATAAGAGAGAGAGGAAGAGGGAGAGAGAGAGAAATAATCATCTATTCATCAAGAACTGTTTGTTACAACTATGAAAGCGAGAAAACTACACTATGAAAGCGTAAAAAGATAGAAAGAGGTGAGAGAAATCCCCCTCGACAATTGCTCGGAGGACGACTCGCTTTGACGTTGCCCGGAGGAAGGTGGTAGGCGTGGGACAAAGGAGGACAGAGTCGAAGGATGGAGGATGGGGCATGACGGTGTCGCAGTGAGGATCTTCTTCCTAAAGGGTAGTGAGAGGACAGCCACGGGATGCTCCACGAATGGGGATGAGGAGAGGGAAAACTATTTTATTTTCTACTCTAGAGGAGAATCCCAGGCTTAGGACAAGCTCTCTCTAGAGCCTTGGAGGTGGTGAGAGGAAGAAAGGAAGAGATGGTTTGGAATGGTGGTGATTAGGTCCTTTTATAGTGGAGGATGAAGAACAAATTCACAGTTGGGTCATTACTGACATCCATAAACGTCGATGCAGTTGTCGTTGAAGATTCGCCCTTCAATTCCTCTTGCTAGCACATGCAGACCATTAGTGACAACTGCAAGCGTCACTAAAGGCATGCGTCATTGAAGATCCACACTCGCTTCGCTAGTGCTTGCCTCACTGGCGCGTGCATCACGTGCCCATGCTCCCCACACCATGCGCGGGCGTGCGCGCTAGCGTGCACTAGGCTGCTATTGTGCTGTGCACGGTGTGCTGCACGCGGTTGTAGCTGTTCGTGTGCACTACTGCTGGCTGGCGTTGGGTGGTCTGGATGGCATCACGTGGTGCCATCTGGGCTGTTCATTCTTCTTTCTTTTGTAGAGGTTGCTACGGTGCACAGATCGAGATGATTCCCATGCTGCTGGACTGCGATCGTCGCTCTGGATCCATCTGTACGGTCAAATTTTCCATCTGAAACCTGTACAGATGTCACATTGCTCCCTGGTCGTTGATCTTCCTTGGACTTCATATGATGCTACGGTTCTCTGATCTAGACGATTTCAGAGGAGTTAGACTCTGATCGTCATCTTAATCAGATCCGTACAGTCCGATCATCCATCTGAGGCCCTGAAATAAGTCTTCTCTCCTGACCATAAAAAGGACCTAATTAACCTAAAATATATACAACTACTCTAAATGTAGAATGATGCATGCTATGCAATATTTATAACATGAATTGCAAATCTAAGCCTAGGAACATGCATGAATAGGCATTTTAACCTAAATAGATCTGTCTATATCATACGCCCATGCCTATCTTTTGCTAGTCCCTAGCAAAATTAAGCTACATGCTATGTATAAAATTAAAATTAGGATTAGATCACATAAGCCTAAGTCATTTATTAACAATAGAAAATTTCAACCAAGGTCCTAAGCAACGAAAACTCAACAGTACCCGATGTCTGGCATAATGCAACTGCCCAAGTCCTTGCCTTATTTGAAAAGGGAAGATTCATTTTTTTTTCTTCTTTTCTAATTTTTTTGTACTTTTGGAGTTTGACAGTTCCAAGATAACTTTTTACGGCTACCTAATATATACACATCCATTTAGGTTAAACTGCCTATTCATACATGTTTCCAGGCTTAGATTTGCATTTCATGTTATAAATATTGCATAGCATGCATCATTCTGCATTTAGAATAGTTGTATATATTTTAGGTTAATTAGGTCTGTTTTACGGACAGGAAGGAAGGAGATTTATTTCAGGGCGTCGGATGGATGATCAGACCGTACGGATTTGATCAGGATGATGATCAAAGTCTAACGCCTTTGAAATCATCCAGATCAGAGTCCCGTAGCACCATATGAAGCCCGAGGAAGATCAACGGTCAGGGGGTAATGTGACATCGTTACAGGTTTCGGATGAAAAATTCGACCATATGGATGGATTCGGAGCAACGATCGTAGTCCGGCAATGCGGAAATCAATTCAATCCAAGCACGGTGTCATCCTCTACAAAGGAATAAAGATGGACGACCTAGGTTGCGCCGCGTGGTGCAACCCAGGCAGCACACGCACACACACGCACCGCCGCGCAAGCACAGCAGCATGGGCGTGTGCGCACGCATGGAGGTACGTGCACACCTAAGTGCCGCAGTGAGCGCAGCAGCGTAGTGTGCAGCGCGTACGCACGCGCAATAGCGGCAATGGCAGCAGGCGTGACAGCGGGCACGAGAGCAGCTGGCGTGGGAGCATAGCGCGTGCACGCATGTAACATGGTGCGTGATGCACGAGCTAGTGAGAGTATTGAGTGGCGTGGATCTTCAGCGATGGCTGTAGCGATGTTTACGGCCGTCACTAATGACCCAGATATGAATTTGTTCTTCCTCCTCCACTATAAAAGGACCTACTCACCACCATTCCAATCCATCTCTTCCTTTCTTCCTCTCACCACCTCCAAGGCTCTAGAGAGAGCTTACCCCAAGCCCAGGATGCTCCTCTAGGGTAAAACCAAATAGTTTTCCTTCCTATCATCCCCATTCATGGAGCATCCCGTGGCCATCCTCTCACTGCCCTTCAGGAAGAAGATCCTCGCCGCAACGCCGTCTTGCCCCATCGTCCATCCTCTGACTCCATCCTCCTTCATCCTGCTCCTCACCACCTTCCTACAGGCGACGTCAGAGTGAGTCGTCCTCCGAGCAATCGTCGAGTGGGATTTCTCTCACCCCATTCTATCTTTTTATGCTTTCATAGTGTAGATCTTTCCCGCTTTTGTAGTGTAACAAACAGTTCTTGATGAATAGATGATTGTTTCTCTCTCTCTCTTTTAAATTTGCAAGTAGATTAGGTAGATAAGCATTTGTCGATCTAATCTCTTGCTTCCTAAAAATTAAAAAAAAATTAGAAAAGATAAAAACGACCAAAAACAAATAAAATCGAAGCACGGATTTCATAAAACCAAACGTTCGCCTCCTCGTGTTTGACCCGGGACTCACTATTCAAGTTTTGATATAAATTTTATCTGATCGACCTATTTTGCAACTACGATGATAGGTTACTTGTAACCCCGATTTCAAACACGCGAAACACGTGCGATCATTTTCGCACCTTTGCCGGGGAGGTAACGGAATTTACTTTATTATTTTCTGTGCTTCTTTGCATTTACATAACACTAACACCGCTTATCTCTGATCTATTGTCTTGCAGGTGCCATAGCATGGAGATCCAAGTGCGGTAGACTGGAGTAAAGTGCGAGTAGAGTGTTTTGTAAGTGTCCCCCACACCACCCCCACCTTAGTTTTCATTCCATAACCTAATAACTCAAACCCAAATCAACTTAGGTGCTTTGCATAAACCCTAGGGTAGATTTTGGTTGTTTGATTGTCACTCCACTCACCTCACCCACTCGCATATATAAAAAAAATATTCTTCTCTTGTGGGATTTAACTGAAAGCTACACACTTAACACTCACAACTTCTTATCATAAGGCACACAATCACTTTGATTCTACCACTTAACCGGAATCTGACCTGTGGACCTGGTACACTTCAACTCAATACACATAAGTGAGTAGAAATCTGAATAGGTTAAACATTCTTGTGTGGCTTAACTAAGTGGTGCAATAGGCCAATTGATTGAGCTGTTTGGGCCGCACCACCCAATCTAAAACTGATCTATCAAGTAGCTTGCCACTTAGGGTTGATTCTTAGGGCTGAACTAGGCACTCCACATTATTTTTGATTTTCAAAGGAACATATCATCACTCATGCTTTCAAAACTTGGAGTGTTCTATTAAACCTTGATTGAACCAACCTAAGAATTAAACCCTAAGAGCTACTAAATAAGGTTGAACCCTAAAAGACACATCATCAAATAACCTTGTTTGAAAACCTAGGTTATGCACGCACACACATTTTAACTGATCATTAAGGGTACAACCCATCTAAAGGGCCCATCACATTCCTGAAGCACCATTGTCCCAAGCCTAACTAAAATTGATTAGACATTGGCCCTAAGGACTGGTTTGCTTGTTGGGATCCAGATTGAGATTGTTCACGATTAACTTGCTTATACCAGTCAATTTGATGTTTAGCTAGGGGAGTAGCGACAAACGACCGCGGTTAGGGGGTACATTAGGAACCGGAGGTGCAAGCAAAAGGAATAACCTTCTCCCCAGTCCCTCCTAACTGATTGGATTGCCTGGACATAAGTAGAGTAAATCGTCCATAATCTTAGGATGGATTCTGAGAGTCTGTAGACCTTTAGGCTACCCAACCTAAGGATAGGCTTGTATTTTTGTATTGCAGGGCTCCTTCTTTCTCTTCTGATTTCCCTCCTCACTTCACCATGTACCCTTCCACATCTTACACACATTTCCAATCCTATCCTCCTACCACCACTTATCCCCAAGATGATTACTATCCCGACTTGACTTGTAATTACCCATCCACTAGCCGGGATAACTTTGATTGGGGATACGAATCTGGACCTCAATGTCTAAGGCCTAACCCTGGACAACAAGACTATGATTTCTATCCTTCCCAAACCAACAATGATTATGGATCTCCATCCTTTGATGACCAAACCAACCCGATCTATAATCAGGAAGGATATAATGATTATGACACCTACCCTCCCCAATATTCCATTGACTATAGGTTTCCACCATCCTTTGAACAACCTAGAGTGACCTACTTTCAAGGAGGGACTCGAGAACCTCGACATCTTGACTCCCTTAAATTTTACCCAAACCAACCCAAAGCTGAATCAAACCAGTCAGTTCAGGTGAACCAAATCCAGGATAGGGTGTTGGTTAATTTGAGAAACACTATACAATCTTTAGAAGCTCAGCCAACACCATACACTGAAGCATTGGAGCCTATGATAAAATGATTGATGAACTTAATAGTTCTTTATTGGATTTGCTCCAAAGTGTTGGGGATAGAGACCTGGGTGAGTTTCTTCTTGGGAAATTGTCGAGGTTGAGGATGAAATTTGTGGTTGCCCTAGTCAAATCTTGGGATGATTCTCAAGATGAACCCCTTTCAGGAGAGCCAATGTCTGAACTCGCTCAGGCACCTGTCGTGGGGGATACATATTCTGAGATTGGAGATGACCAGGTTAGGCTAGAGCAACCCTTTGAGGATGAATCGAGTTTCTCACCTGGGATCCTAGAGCCAAGGAATGATGAAAAATATGTCTCCACGGATCATGAAATGACATATGATTTTGAGGCATATATAAATAAGGATCATGGATTCTTTGACTCTAAAGGTGAAGAATCTTTTTGGTGAAGTCTCACTTGAACTTAAGGAAGAGGATTTTAGTGAGACAAATGGGCTTAAGGAATTTGACGAACCAGTTGATAGCCCAATTATTGAAGATTTGGATTCGGTTGGGGCTAACTTGGAGGATTCAATTCCCCATTTACTATAAGATTCAATCAATAGCCTCATTCCTCATCCGCACCCCAAAGAGATAACTTCTGAGATCATTGTGCCCAAGTCAATCTTGATTCAGTCACGATTACTGGACTTGGGAGAATCATATGTGGTGAATGATATGCTAGAGGTCCTGGAGCTTTAGTTCTTTATGTTGGAGGATAGAATTGTTGAAATAAAAATTTGGGAGGCAAATTCTGAGGGAAGTTTGATTTCGGATCTAAGGGTACCTATTGACCTGAAACCACCTACTTTCTACCAAGACCCTTACGATATCTTTCACATGCAACCCAAGCTCGAAATAACTGATTATTTTTCTGAGCTAGATGTCAAGTGGACAATCGCACCTATTGAACCATCTTTACCCGTTGTCTGACACTTTGGTCTTGGGTTGCACACCACTAAACCACAGGCTTGGCCCCATGAACACAACAACTTTCGGTTCTAGGTGATTTTCATCCAGAACCTGAGAACCACTCGACCCTGGGGCATGGGTTTGCATCATAATTTGGTCCATGTCTGTGGACATCTTCTGTTGGAGGATTTGAGAATCAATATTTTTATTTTGATTTTGACCTGCACTTATGAATTCTCAATTTCTTCCTTGTATGTATTTTATGCCTTGCTAAAGGCATTAAATTTAGCACGTGTTTATATTTCACGTTCTCTGCGGAGCTGATCAGATTTCTCATGATGTTCAGGTGATATTGTGTTTACTCCGCCCTTTTCATGTCTTGATTTCTACAATGAGGACATTGCATCATTTAGGCATGGGGGGGTCGATACTTAATCCTGAAATCATTTTGTTAACTCCATAGAATTTCTTTTAGTTTCTTTAAAAAAAAATAAAATTTGAAAATTCAAAAAGATAAAAGAAGAAGAAGAAGAATTAGGAGAAGAGAACTTAGGCATTTGGAAGTTATTAACTTTAGGAAATGATACGAGAAGACCTAAACACTTAGACTCTTCAGGTTTTTGGGGTTAATTAGCCCAAGTGTCCACTCGATTGTGGACTTAGTCTCGAGTCCTTGCCAATTAAAATTTATTTTAATTTGGTAAATAAATTTGGATGATAAGTATACGACTTATCAACCTGCTCTCTGATTTGGGGGGATTTTAAGGCTAAGCATCTACACACTATTCGCACTGACTCATGGCATTGTTGCCAGGGAGGCAACAGATGCAATAGATTCACTTCATTATTTTTGAATATTCTGAGTTGCGCAATTATCTAATCAATTTTTTTATTGTGTGAGGAATCTGACGAGGCGACGAGGTGCAACAGAGCGACTACAGCAACCACGAGCTAAGCCACACGAGGAAAACATGTAGGAGACCGAGATCCCACTTTCACAAAGGATTCTCTGTCGTCACAAAATTTATTTTTGTCTTTTCGCCCTTGTAGTAATTGGGGCTGAATTTTTGGGGGTTTGTCCCCACTTTCTTTAGCTACTAGGGTTTACATTTTTTTTTGCAAGCGTGATTCTATTTTCTGCTTGCTTGCCTTTAAAACCAACAAAAGAAAATATCAAGCTGCCTATTTAGAAGTTGCATGCCCTTAGGTGCGCGCATTTAGGGGTGATTGAGCAGCACATTAGATCTTATTATTGCATTGCAAGCATATTAGCACGAAGATTGTTGGAGACAGGTACACCTTTCTAACCTTTGCATCCAGCTCCTGTTCACGCATTTGCATTCAATTTACAATTCAAGACCACCAAGTTGTTTGAATTCACTAATTCAGTGGTCGCATAACTAAAAGTGGGACTGATAATCATATTCAACCCTAAAATCAATTCACATTTGATCTGATTCTAGGGCACTTCTCTACGATTTCAAAAGAAATTACAAAGATTTGCGGTGTGTTGCACACTTCTGACATTGAGCACGCACATTAGGCAACGCACTAAGGCTCGATCCCTTAAGGCTATAGGCACCGATCTCTTTATCGGTGTAAACCCTCCTATTGTACTTTGTGGTGGTGGTGATACTATCTTTTGACCAAGTGTTTTGATACTCCACGAAGGGGGACACCCCTTAAAGGAACAAAAGGGTAGTTAAGGGGCACCGCATATGCATCGCCTCAAAGGAAGGGTTCGCCCTACTTGCATCCCTTTGTTGGTCCTTGGAGTAACTTCTCACTTGATCACCTGGGAGTATCATCCAAGCAAAGTATAGATCCTAGGGCACTCGAAAGTTGAATTAAGGCACGTAATTGTAGTGAAAAACTTGTTTGGCCATTTATATTGACTAATTCGACCTCCGCAACAAAGAAGGTTAAGATTTCAAGTCCACAACCCTCTTATACTACTTATGTGGGAACGGAGGGATAGGTCTGGATCTTTTGACTTATCTTTGGAGTGGAGGCTTCACTTACTCAATAAGAACCTGAATTGTGTTTTGTATGCTTGGTAGATGCTCTCTTGAGGGTAGTCTAGTGTTTGATCCTGAGCCCGAGAGAATTCTTAGGAGAGCTCACCTACGAGAGAAAAGAGAAGGAATGGCTGATCAAGGAGCAAATAAATAAAGGACCCTAAGGGACTATTTTATTCCAACTAACCAACCCGCACAAGCACTAAGATGACTGGTAGGGGATAATCCATATGAGATCAAGAGCAGTACCATATCTTTATTGCCCTCTTTTTATGGTACTACTAGGGAGGACCCCTATCGGCATTTGGAGGAATTCACCGAGGTCCATTCCACGATGAAGCTCCAGGGCTTTACTGATGAAGCCCCGATGAGGACTCTATTTCCTTTCTCCCTAAAGGATAAGGCCAAGCACTGGTATCATACCCTCGATGCAAGGGTAAATGATTGAGCCACCCTTAAGGGAGAATTTTTGAAAAAGTATTTTCCTATGAGTAAAACCAACCATTACAGAAGAGAGATTATGGGTTTTACTCAACAGGAAGGGGAGAAATTTCATGAGACTTAGGAGCGCTTTAATGACCTTCTTAGGTTATGCCCCCACCATCAAGTGCCAAGTTGGAAGTTGGTCGAAAGGTTCTATAACAGATTATCTGAAAGGCATAAGCAAACCATCGATGCAGCCTGTGTAGGAACCTTCATGACCAGAACTGAGGATGAAGCCTGGGCATTATTTGAAACATTAAGCGACAACTCCATACATCTATCCTCTGCCTATCAAGAAAGAAAACCATCAATCTTGCAGAGGAAGATAGAGGCCCATGAAGCCGGGGCTTCTCAGGATTTGGCTTATCAGATTCAACTATTGAATAAAAACTTTGATAGGCTTTTAGCAAACCCCAGCATGAACCTGCAAGCAACCTCTATCTTTCAGGCTTCAAGAGAATGCTCCATTTTCCAAAGCACAACGCATGCCGCTGCGGAGTGCCATCAGGCAAATTAATTCCCTGAGTTGATTCAGGTCGACTTGAACGCAGCCCAAAGTTTCCACCCCCCTCGCAATAACCCTTATTCCAATACCTATAATCCAGGGTGGCGGAACCATCCAAACTTCTCTTGGAAGCAAGGTGATGCTTCTAACTTAGGGAATATAAGACCCTTACCTCCCTAGCCCATATACCAACCATCTTATGAAAACCCTCCTCAGAATAAGCCCTCTGAGATGGATGAACTGAAGGCCATGATGAAATCAATGTAAGAGCATCAGAATATGGTCATCCAATCTCAGAATAAGATGATTATTGATGTGCAATCCCAAATTGGTCATCTTACTGAGGCAGTTAGGCAACGTGATCCAGGGAAGTTGCCTAGCTCTTCTAAGGAGAACCCTTAGGGGAAGGGGGTTGTATACAGGGAGCACGCCCAAGCAGTGACCGTGTTGAGGAGTGGAAAAAAGATTGACAAGCCTGATAACACTCCTACGGTTACATCTCAGAATTCCCCTTCCGCACCTGACCCGACTTCCATCTCCACCAAGGAAGAGCCACATTGCTCTCCCTCGCACAAAATCACCCACAATGAGGATGTCGTCCTTCCACCACCCCTTTCCCGCCATGACGACCCCTCTACCTAGAAACCGAGGGTGCCCTATCCAGAGCATCTATTTGCTCCTGGGGAATCTTCTATTGGCTCGTCTAGAACCAAGGATAGGACGGAAGAGATTATGGATACTTTTAGGCAAGTCCAGATTAACTTGCCTCTGTTGGAAGCTATTAAACAGATCTCATCCTATGCCAAGTTTCTGAAGGACTTGTGCACACAGAAGTGCTGATCTAGGAAACAGGTCCAAACCAAGGTCATCTACCTGACCATGTTAGCTCAGTTCTCTATCATGGAACACCCCCCAAAATGAAAGACCCAGGGGCCCTGTATATTTCAATGGTTATTGGTTACCAACACATTGACGAGGCTCTGCTCGATCTCGTGCGGGGGTGAACATTCTACTGAGCTCTATCTATGACCTTTTGGGAGGAGGCAAGCTAAAGCCTAGTCCAGTAATCCTCCAAGTTGCAGACAGATCACTTAAGACACCGCGGGGATTGTTGGAAGATGTCCTTGTGAGAGTGGAGGATTTCTTCTTCCCCGTTGATTTTCTGGTGCTTGATACTAGCCCATCTAATAAGCCCACAAAGCCGTCCATTATTCTGGGATGTCCCTTCTTGGCCACAGCTAATGCCTCTATAAATTGTAGATCTGGGGCACTTAAAATGGGCTTTGGGAACAAGAAGATCCGGTTGAATGTTTTTGATACTTACAAGCAATCTGAATTTGAAGATTGTTCTTAGATTGAGGTCGTTGATGAAATAATTAAAGAGACTACTCTAGCACTTTTATGTAGAGATCCCCTTCAGAAGGTCATATCTAAGGACCATCCCTCGATTATTAATGAAATTGAAAGGAAATGCCTGAATTAGAAGAGTTGCTGGGGATACACATTGAGTCTCTGTCCCCACCTTGGACTATGAAGGTAGATCTGCTACCTGAGACGGGGACATCTCAACTAAAACCCTCAATCCAAAAGGCTCCTGAGTTGGAGTTGAAACCCCTCCCGAGCACATTGAAATATGCTTTCCTTGGCCCTAATAACACGCTCCCCGTTATTATCTTGTCTGCATCTGAATTACAGGAGGGAGCTCTACTTGAGTGTTTACAAAGGCACAAGGAAGAAATTGCCTGGTCAATTGCTGATCCCTCTCTTTGCATGCATCATATATACACGGGAGAGTCCATGAAGCCTTTCCAAGACATGCAGAGAAGGCTCAATCCAAATATACGGGAGGTTGTTAAAAAGGAGATTCTGAAATGGCTGGATGCAGGGATTATCTATCCCATTTCAGATAGTAAATGGGTTAGTCCTATTCACGTAGTTCCCAAAAAGGCAGGAATCACTGTGGAAGAGAATGACTAAGGAGAACTGGTGACCACTAGACCCTCAACTGGTTGGAGGGTCTGCATTGATTACCACAGTTTAAACACGGCTACCCAGAAAGACCATTTCCCCTTACTGTTTATCAATCAAATTCTGGAATGATTGGCGGGGAACAAGTACTTTTGTTTTCTTGACGGGTACTCTGGGTACAATCAGATAGCCATTTTTCCTGACAAACAGGAGCGTAACACCTTCACGAGTCCGTATGGCACTTTTGCATTCTGCCGAATGCCATTTGGGTTATGTAATGCTCCTGCCACTTTCCAATGTTGTATGATGGCTATCTTTTCTGATATGATCGACGAGTTTGTTGAAATTTTCATGGATGACTTCTCCATTTATGGCTCGTCATTTGACCTATGCCTTTCGCACCTTGATAAAGTTTTAACCCGTTGCGAAGAGGCAAAGCTGGTGCTTAGCTGGGAGACAAGCCACTTTATGGTCTAGCAGGGCATTGTGTTAGGGCATATAGTTTCCGATAGAGGACTAGAGGTGGATACCGCAAAAATCGATTCCATCTCTAAGCTTCCATTGCCCACTAATGTTCATTAGGTTAGATCTTTCCTCGGCTATGCTGGATTTTATAGGAGCTTCATTAGAGATTTCAGTTAAATCTCTAAGCCACTCTCCAACCTGTTAGCGAAGGACGTCTCCTTCAATTTTGATGATAGATGTGGCGAGGCTTTCCAAGTTTTGAAGAAAGCCCTCATTATCGCGTCGATTCTCCAAGCACTAGATTGGACCCTCTCGTTTGAGCTTATGTGCGATGCTTCTGATTTTGTAGTGGGAGCGATCTTAGGTCAAAGGGTTGATGGCAAACCTCATGTGCTGCATTATGCCAGCAAGACCCTTACGGATCCTTAGCAAAACTACATGGTCATTGAAAAGGAACTACTTGTTGTAGTATTTGCTTTGGAAAAGTTTCAATCTTATCTTTTGGGATCCAAGGTTGTGGTGTTCATTGATCATTCTACCCTAAAGCATCTTATTGCTAAAATGGACACCAAACCTCACCTAATTCGTTGGATTCTGCTACTCTAAGAATTTGACCTGGAAATTAAAGACAAGAAAGGAGTTGAGAATGTGGTAGCAGATCATTTGTCTAGGATCCTTATTGAGGCATCAAACCCTACTGGCGGTATTCAAGAGACTTTCCCTGATGAGTCTCTGATGGCCGTGGAAGTTAAAACTCCTTGGTTCGCTGATATAGTGAACTATCTAGTCACGGGCATTACCCCTAGTACTTGGGACAAGCAGAAGCGAGATAAGTTTCTCGCCAACGCTAAATTTTATCACTGGGAGGAACCCGAGCTTTCTAGAGTAGGCCCTGACCAGCTTTTTCGTTGTGACCATTGTGGGGGACATTTTAGTGGGAAGAAGACTGCCCAGAAGGTTCTTCAGTCTGGCTTTTGGTGGCCCACATTATTCCGAGATGCACATACGTATGTGGGCGCATGTCTACGTTGCCAGCAGACAGGAACCATTGGAAAAAGGGATGAGATTCCCCAACAACCTATCCTCCCTGTTGAAATCTTTGATATTTGGGGCATTGACTTCATGGGTCCCTTTCCTGTGTCCTTCGGATATGAATACATCCTTGTGGCTGTAGACTATGTATTGAAATGGATAGAAGCCATACCGATGCGAACCAATGACCATTCCATGATCTTTGGCACCCATATCGAGAAATGATATTAGCCTTAACAAAGCCAAAGATATGATCTTTTGAGCCCAACCAGTGGGTCTAGCTTTTCAATTCTAGACTTAAATTATTTCCTGGAAAGCTCAAGTCCCGTTTGGATGGGCCATACGTTGTTATCAATACTTTCCCTCATGGAGCTGTAGAAATTCGAAACCCTATTTCTAGTGCGAGCTTTAAGGTAAATGGTCAGTGACTTAAACCGTATATTACTCTTTCAGATGGACAAGTTTTGGATGCACTTCGGCTTGAGGAGCCTTAGCTCTTCCCACTCTCTTCCTCAGGTGGTATTCTTCTATGTCTGTTTTTTTTTCCAATGAGGACATTGTCAATCTTAGGCATGGGGGGGTATAACCTGAGAATGTTTATAGCATTTATAAATATTTGCATACATTATATTTATATATATATAAAAAATTCTCTTTTCTTGAGCTGAATGGGTTAGTCCCTAGCAGAATACCTTTGTCATTGGAGGTTTTTCTTCTTAAAATTATTTCTTAAGTTTAGAATCTAGTACATTTATTTCACGTGCACGTAGACTTGGTAATAGATCCTTGAAGATAACCAATAAGCATTTGTAGTCTACTAAATCCTTGGACAGTTCATAGGGAGTCAGGCATACTATCTTCTAGTAGATCCACCTCATATTTGTGAGAAGAAAGTAGAGAGATTATTGGTGCACTAAGTCTAGTGCAAGGACTCTTAAGTTTTGGATAACTAGATGATGATACTTCAGAGTTGCATAGTTTTAGCTCTCTGTTCCTGTGTGCGTACTTTGTGTGAATTCTTGAGAGTCACCAAATAAGGCAGATACACAGAGATTGAGTTTTAATAAAGTTATGACTATGGTGGATGGTTATGATCGTCCCTCATAGAGTCCTCGGCTGAAGGAGGGTAATAGTGTCAAAGGTCAAAAATATGCCTGTCCTATCCATTCCTTCCCGGTGCCGAGAATGGGCACTTCCACCAAATAAGCCACACCATATCCTCTTGACCATCATCATCCCTAATAATGCCTCATAAATAAAAGTCTGTATTGTGTTGTGTTGATTAATAAAGAAGAAAAAGAAGAAAAAGAAAGGAGAAAAAGAAGAAACAATTATATTACAAAAAAAAAGGTAGAAGAAGAAGAAACGAAAAAAAAAAGAGAAAGAAGAGAAAAAGAAAAGAGTCTAGGGTTATCGTTGTAACATTGTTTCTAAGGCAACAAAACACTTATCGCGTTCCACCAAATATGACCCATACCTACCTTTCAGTATTTTTGATCACCTGAATATTGGTTGAGGACTCTAACTTATTTATAGAGTTATTGGGACTTTAATTGAAGTGTGGATGCTATGTGAGGCCACCAAACAGTGAGTACAATTACTGAATCTGGCGAGATTTGTGATCTCGGAAAGAAAAGAAAGAAAAGAGTGAGTGGCTAGGAACATCAAGAGAGCATAGTTGTTTAGCCTCTCTTCGAGTTGACTTGTCTAATAGTCTAGAAATCTAGAGTTTGTAGTACTAGACTACATGTAGCACCAGATGAGTGTGTGCCACCAAATATAAATCCGTTCTACTCGATATCTCCTACCTAAGCCAAAAGCCAGGGTCAAATTACAGATTATCTTCTGCTTTATCCCTGAGGGAAGTAGTTGCCTATCCCGACAGAAATATTTACCAAGGGTAAAGTATGAACTCCCAATGCGAATTGGCTTTTCACAATGATCTGTTACTTAGGCTATCATCACTTCACATTTGTCTGGATCTCTAAAATTTTGAAATAAGAAAAGAAGAAATCTTTTGATTACTTCTATTTTTGCTAGGGACTAGCAAATCTTAGGCATGGGGGTATTTGATGGATCCATTTTAATGACCTATTATTACGCCTAAGTACTTCAATTCTAACATAGTATGTTTGTTAATAATCAAATTAAGTCATTAAATAAGTGCATGCATAATTACTTGAGTTTTTATCTATTTTATTGCATTTTATAGTATGTAATTATTTTATGTTTTGTTGTAGGAATGATATTGGAAAGAACAAGGAGGGGATGGGGTAAAATTCCCCCAACAAACACCAGCCACAACACATTCCGGCCGGCCTCAAAAACTTCCCTCAACAAAATGCAAATGGGTTGGCCATTTTTAAGAAAGGATTTTGAAAATCCCTTGGGAGGCGGAAGAGAAGAGATATAGAGGAGAGGCAGAGGGGATTGGAAGGGATCCATCAACCGTGCAACCGTGCTTGCACTGTGCACCAAGCCTCCCACTGCAAATGCCCTTCCAGCCTGCATTGCGCCACGCCATCGCTGCACAGCCAAGCCCTTCTTCGCCTGCCCTCACCGCGCGCCCTCCATCGCAAGTGCCCAGCCACAGCGTTCCTAGCAGCCACCCGCAGGGCTGCGCCCGCATTGCCTGTAGGCACTTCTCCAGCACTCCCACCTTGCGCGCCCTCGCCTGTGCCTGCTCTCACCGCACTTGTAGTTGCTTCATCTTCCATCGCCCTTCCACTGCAGGCGCACCACTACAGGCGCGCCCCCTCCAGCGCCTCGCCGCTCCTGCACCTCCATCATCGCGCACCCGCACCACCTCCTGCCCTTGCATTGTCTGGAGGCGTGCACCCAGCCACCTACCCCACTCGCGTGTTGCGCCACGCCATCACCCTCCGCCTGCCCTTGCATGCCCTCTGCAGGCGCTGCGCCTCTCCAGAACCTTCGCGCACCCATCGCCCTGCACTCGTGCTCTCTCCAGCAGAGCAGTGATTAGCCCATAGTTGTGGGCTATTTAAGTATTTAAGTGCCTACACATTAGGTTAATTCTAAGATTTATTTAGTATAAATTAGGATGTAAATAGATTAATTCATAGTTTTAATTTAATTACATAATCCATGCATTGCATTCATATTTTAAGTGCATTTAGAATTAGCTTAGAATGACATTTATCTAATTAGATAACCAATTAGGTACATTATTTTTATTAACATAAAAGTTGAGGGTCTGTATATAAATGACCCTAATATTTTAACACTATTTTCTTTATTCTTCTTCTTGCAGGAACGGATGGTTGCCACTCCAACGCCGAACGGCCGCAGTGAAGAACCCATTCAAGGGAGAGCGGATGTGGTGGATCTGGTCGGGCGGATGATTTCAAATGTGTGCAGGCCACTACAAAAGAAGGAGGGAGGCAGCCGAGCTCGGGAGGCCTCCACCATCGACCCACCACTGTGCAGAGAGACCTTCTCTCTTCCACTCCATACTGCCGGCCTCTACTGTGGCGGCGAGTCTCCACCATCGTGGGCGTGTGGTGTGACAGGCCACACCGCCATCCGGAGCTCGTCTGCATCACCGTGAGCACCTTAGCGAGCATCTCCCTCACCGTCGTCGCCAACCACCACCATCGCAGCTACTGATTCAACCACCCTTTAGTAACTTAAGACGTCTGGGAAATTTCCCGGACGTCTGAAGCTACCCGCTCACCTCCACCCACTCACCTGCGTACCCATCTGAAGTCCACCCGCAACCGCTCTCCACGCAGCGCCCTCTTCCCGTGCCTACAGAGCCACCCGCTCACCTCCAACTGCCCATGCCCTCCTCAGCCTGCAGCACTCTCCAACCGCACCTGCTCTCCACGCGCCTGTAGCCCACTCCATCCTCCCGCGCTTGCAGACCAGCGCACACCTTCGCCCGCGCACCCGCCACCAGCAGCAGCCACCCGCGCACAGCTGCAGAACTCCAACCGCCCTTCCCCGCGCCTGCAGACCAGTGCAAACCCTCTTCCCCGCGCCTGTAGACCCGTCCAACCACGCCTGCAGAACTTCACCCGCACCCGTTCCCGCGCCTGCAGCACCCTCCACCGGCGCTTGCAGAACCGCCTGCAGTACCCTCCACCCGCGCTGCAGACCCGCACAACTGCGCATGCCTCCTCAGCCTGCAGCACCCTCCGCCCGCGCCTGCAGAGCCGCCAGCAGCAGCGCGCGGCAGTTCTCACGCCAACAGGCCACGCACGCTCACCGCCTGCAGCACCTCCGCCGGAGCTCGTCCTGCCACCTCCGGCCGCCGTGCGACTCGCCACCACCACCGATTCGAAGCCCTTGGTCCAAGGGACCTCCTCCGAGCTTCCCGTGCCCGGCCATCCGCTCCTCGTCACGCAAGACAAAGGAGAAAAATTCCCCTATTTTGCTACAGTAAACCATCAATGAGAAATTACATTTTCTGCCATTGTCACTTTTTAATCATATTTTATTGATTCTGCATTGCGGAAAATATCCTCTAGTTTCTCAGAATTGCTATTTCAGCATTGTTTCTTGCTTAAACTCTAATCTGAAGGCAATTTTGGCTTGATTCTTGTCCAAATTAACTTGGAACAAACATTTTTAACTGGTGCGAATTTTAATACGTCATTGTCTCCCTGTGGATTCGACCCGCTCCTCTGCGAGTGGTTATTTTTTCTTAAATATTGATTAGTCGATTTTTCCACCACATTAAACTGCAAACGACTTTAAAGCGAAAGATCGACGAGTCAAATGGCGCCGTTGCCAGGGAGGTAACAGACGCAATAATTTTGCTTGATTTTATTTTGATTATTTGTCAATTGCACAGTGATTTGACCATCTATTATTTTCTTTTCTGTGCGAGAAAATTTGTGCAAGAATCAGCCACTGTGAGAGGCGATCCTGGACATCGCCAGACGAGAAGTGGACGAGCAATTTTTAAGCGGAGAAGGACGAGGACACAACAGACACCATTGTATTTAGTCGCTAGTTTAATTAGACTAGAATTAAGACTATAGACTTAAATTTTCATTGCAGTTAATTTGAAACCCTTGTTCTGGGGCATATTTTGAGGGGCCTGTTCCTCGATTTTATTTTGGGCCCGTGTTGGGTAATTTTTTGGGAGTCTGTTCCCTTTTCTTTAGATTTAGTTTTTTTTATTACTTTTATTTGCTTGTGCATAAGTAGTTCTAAAAAAAAATAAAAAAAAAGAGCTGCCTGCTAGAAACTGCCTGCCCTAAGACGAACCATTTAGGTTTGTATGAGCAGCCTCTAGATTTACTTCTCTGCATTGCGTGCATTCTTACATCGTAGATCGCTGGAGGCAAGGTACACATTCTCTTACTTTGCATCCTATTTTTGATCACACATTACATTTGGGATTTAATGCGAAGACCACCTAATCTGTACTGAATAAATCTAACAAGTGGTCACATTTCTTTTAGAAAAAGGACTAATTAAAGGAAGGACATTTTAAAAACCAAGGATTTGATTTTCAAACTTGGCGTGCGATTCAAAGTTCAAAATCTTTTACGGTGTCTGCACACTTATTTCATTTGCACCACGGCACGCTTCTGGACACTCCTTAGGTTTGGAAATACTAGGACAAGAGCCCTCCTTTCGTTGGATTCTGAAGTGTTCGAAACTTGAGATCAAAGGTTTTGCAAGTCCAAAGAGGGGGATACCCTGTCACGGGTTTTTGGGGGTAGTTGAGAAGCACCGCGAAAGCACAGCTTCAAAGGAAGGCTTAGGCCTACTTGCATCCCTCGATCTTCCGTCTTTGGATTTACTTGACCATTTGAGATTTAGGGAAGAATACCTAAGTTCCAACTAGGTCTTCTTAGGCGAGCCGTAGGTTGACAATAGGCGCGTAATTGATTGGGCAACTTGTTTTGTCACCTACAATTTGAACTAAAGTCAAAAGCCTAAATCTGTAAAGACCCAACAAGTCCGTTTGAATTGTGTTTGTAGTGCATGCTTGGTAGGCGTTCTCTTAGGAGACAACTTGTATTTGATCCTGAACCTGAAAGAATCCTAAGAAAAGACCTCCCAAGGGTAGAAATGGCCGGTCAAAGGAGCCTTAAGGAATATTTCATCCCAACCAATCAAGCTGGCTAAGCACTATGTAGACCTGGAGGGGACAATCCATATGAGATCAAAAGTAGTACCATATCCTTGCTACCCTCCTTTTATGGTACTACTAGGGAAGACCCTTACAGGCATATTGAGGAATTCACCGAGGTCTGTTCCACGGTGAAGCTGCAGGGCGTTATGGATGATGCTCAAATGCGGACCCTCTTTCCCTTCTCCCTAAAGGAAAAAGCCAAGTATTGGTATCACACCCTTGATAATATAAATACTTGGGATGCCTTGAAGAAGGAGTTTTTGAGGAAGTACTTCCCCATGAGCAAAACAAATCACTTTAGGAGGGAAATTATGAGTTTTGCTCAAAAGGATGGGGAGGCATTCCATGATGCGTGGGAGCACTTTAACGATTTGTTGAGACTTTGCCCACATCACCAGGTGCCTAAATGGCAACTGGTTGAAAGGTTCTACATTGGACTTAATGATTCGCATAGGCAAACTATGGATGGTGCCTGTGCAGGAACCTTTCTATCTAAGACTGAGGATGAAGCTTGGAACTTATTTGATACTTTGAGTGAGAATTCTATTCACTTGAATTCTGTCTACATGGATAGAAAGCCCACTCTCATGCAAAGAAAGTTGGAGGCGAATGAAGCAAGGGACACCCAGAATTTAGCCTATCAAATTCAATTATTAAATCAAAACATGGAAAGGCTTATGTCGAACCCGAGTTCATTCGTACCTAACACCTCCACATCCCAAGCTTCCGAATGCGTAATTTGTCAAGGCAATACACACGCCATTATGGATTGCCACTTGGCCTCCCAATTCCCTGAGCTTGTACAAGCGGATTTGAATGCCGCTCAAGGGTTCCATCCAAGACCTCGTAATGATCCTTTCTCCAACACTTATAATGAGGGATGGAGGAACCACCCAAACTTTCATGGAGACAAGGAAATGTCTCAAATTCAGGGAATTACAAACCATAATCCTTTCAAAACCATCAAATGAACCAACCTCAGACCTTTTCCCAACCTAAAACCTCTGAGATGGATGAATTGAAGGCGATGTTGAAAACTATGCAAGAAAGTCAAAGTGCCATCATCCAATGTCATGACAAGGCTATACATGAGATGAAATCACAAATTGGACACCTTGTTGAGGCCGTTCGACAAAGGGAGACTGGGAAGTTTCCCAGTGCTGCTGAGGAAAATCCTAAAGGAAAAGGGATTGCCTTTAGGGAGCATGCTCAGGCGGTGACTATTTTGAGGAGTGGGAAAGAAATTTCCAAACCCGATGCTCCTATAGTCTCACCCCCTAAAAAACCATCCACCTCGACTTTCACCCCCACCGAAGAAGATTTGCCCAAATCTTCTCCACTTGAAATCACCTCACCGGAAGAAGTTGCCCCCGTTCCACCCCTTACTCAACATGACAACCCTTCCACCCAGAGATCGAGAGTGCCTTTTCCAGAGTGCTTATCCACCTCTGGGCAGACTTTTGCTGGCTCATCTGGAGCCAAAGATAAGACGGATGAGATTATGGAAACTTTCAAGCAAGTGCAGATTAACCTACCTTTGCTTGAAGCTATCAGGCAGATTCCGTCTTATGCCCACTTCTTAAAGGACCTTTGCATGAAAAAGCGGTAATCTAGAAAATAGGTCCAATCAAAAGTTGTCCTGCCTGATTCCGTTAGCTCAATTGTTCAACATGGCACACCCCCGAAACTTAAGGACCCAGGAGCCCCATATATCTCTGTAGTTATTGGTGACTTACAAATTGATGAGGCTCTGCTTGATCTGGGTGCGGGGGTGAACATCCTTCCGAGCTACGTTTATGAACAACTTGGGGGAGGCAATTTGAAGCCTAGCCCTGTAATCCTTCAAGTTGCTAATGGATCACTTAAGACACCACGGGGAATTTTGGAAGATGTCCTCATAAGAGTGGAGGATTTCTTCTTTCCCATTGACTTCTTAGTTTTGGACACTGACCCTACCAACAAGCCAACCAAACCCTCCATCATTTTGGGTCGCCCCTTCCTTACAACTTCCCATGCTTCAATTAATTGCAATACAGGGGCATTGAAAATGGGCTTTGGGAACAGGAAAATCCGGCTTAATGAGTTTGATGCTTACAAACAAGCCGGACTTGAGGATTGTTCTCAAGTTGAGGTGATAGATGACCTGATTGAAGAGGCAATGCCTGCAATGTTATGTGATGACCCCCTTCAGCATGTCATGCTAAATGAGCATTCCCATCTCTTGGAGGAATGTGAAGGGGATATACTAGAACTAGAGGAATTGCAAGGAGTTTCTGCTGAGTCTCTTCCCCCATCATTTTCACCGAAGGTAGATTTGCTACCTGAGATGGGGCCATCTATTATGAAACCCTCAACCATACAAGCCCCCAACCTTGAGTTGAAACCCCTCCCTGACACTCTCAAGTATGTTTTCCTAGGTGCTAATGATACGCTCCCCGTTATCATTTCGGCTGTGCTATCTGAGGCACAGGAGGGAGCCTTGATTGAATGCCTGTCTAGGCACAAGGAAGCTATTGCTTGGAGCATTGCTGACATTAAGGGTATAGACTCTACACTTTGCATGCACCACATTTATACTGATGATTCCATCAAGACTTTTAGGGACATGCAGAGACGTCTGAACCCTAATATGAGGGAGGTTGTGAAAAAGGAAATCCTAAAGTGGTTGGACGCTGGGATCATATATCCCATTGCTGATAGTAAATGGGTCAGTCCCATTCATGTGGTGCCAAAGAAGGCAGGCTTTACTGTGGAACTCAACGACCAAGGTGAACAAGTTGTCACTAGACCCTCAACTGGATGGAGGGTCTGTATTGATTACCGCAAGTTGAACACCGCTACCCAGAAGGATCACTTTCCTTTGCCTTTTATTGATCAAATTCTCGAAAAATTGGCAGAGAATAAGTATTATTGCTTTCTCGATGGATATTCTGGGTACAATCAGGTGGCAGTCTTTCCAGATGACCAGGAAAAGACGACATTCACGAGTCCTTACGATACTTTTGCATTCAAGCGTATGCCGTTTGGATTATGTAATGGCCCTGCAACTTTCCAGCGGTGTATGATGTCTATCTTTTCGGACATGATTGACGAGTGTGTCGAAGTATTTATGGATGACTTCTCCATTTATGGCTCGTATTTCGACCAGTGTCTCCTGCACCTGGAGAATGTGTTGAAACGATGTAAGGAGACTGGTTTAGTCCTCAGCTGGGAGAAAAGTCACTTCATGGTATAGAAAGGAATTGTACTTGGGCATGTTGTATCCGAGCAAGGTTTGGAAGTAGATAAAGGCAAGATTGATTCTATTTTCAAACTTCCATTGCCTACGAATGTCAAACAGATTAGATCCTTTCTGGGCCATGCTGGCTTTTACAGGTGCTTTATTAAAAATTTTAGTAAGATTTCTAGGCCACTTTGTGACTTGTTGGCGAAGGAATCTTCCTTCAGTTTTGATTCAAAGTGTGTCGAGGCCTTTCAAACTCTAAAGGAGGCCTTGATCTCTGTGCCTGTTCTCCAAGCTCCTGATTGGACACTCCCATTTGAGCTTATGTGTGATGCTTCGGATTATGCAGTGGGAGCAGTCCTTGGACAAAGGGTTGAGGGAAGATCTCATGTGCTGCATTATGCAAGCAAGACTTTAACTGAACCTCAGCAAAACTATACCGTCACTGAAAAAGAATTACTTGCTGTAGTTTTTGCTCTGGAGAAGTTTAGGTCTTATTTACTTGGGTCTAAGGTGGTTATTTTTACTGATCATGCAGCAGTGAAACATCTCATTGCTAAGAAAGATTCTAAGCCACGTCTGATTAGGTGGATCTTACTCCTTCAAGAATTTGACTTGGAAATACGTGAAAAGAAAGGAGTAGAAAATGTTGTGGCTGACCACCTGTCTTGCCTTCCTCTTAATGACTCTCTTTCTGAAGACATTCGCGAGACATTTCCCGATGAAACTCTGATGGCGGTAGCATCAACTTTACCTTGGTATGCAGACATTGTAAATTACTTGGTCACTGGACAAACTCCTGGCTCTTGGGATGAGTAGAAAAGAAAGAGATTCATTTCTCAAGCAAGATATTTTCATTGGGAAGAGCCAGAATTATTTAGAATTGGACAAGACCAAGTATTGAGATGTTGTGTGCCTGAAGAGGAACAATAAAGTGTGCTGACATTTTGCCATGAACTTCATTGTGGAGGACTCTTTGGTGCTAAGAAAACTGCTTTTAAGGTTCTCCAGTCCGATTTTTGGTGGCCTTCCTTATTTAAGGATTCTCATAATTTTGTTAAGGCCTGTATTAGATGTCAACGGACTGGAACGATTGGGAAGAAGAATGAAATGCCTCAACATCCTATTCAACCTGTTGAAATTTTTGATGTGTGGGGAATTGACTTTGTGGGCCCCTTCCCGTCGTCCCATGGTTTTGAATATATCTTGGTGGCAGTTGATTATGTCTCTAAATGGATAGAGGGCATTCCTACGCGCACAAATGACCACTCTGTGGTTTTGAAATTTGTGAAGGCCAATATCATATCCTGTTTTGGCTACCTTAAGACTATTATAAGTGATGGGGGACCTCATTTCCGAAACCACCACTTCAATCGGTTAATTAAGAGCTTGGGAGTGACTCACAAGGTTGCTACCCCTTACCACCCTCAGACAAGTGGCTAGGTTGAAGTATCAAATAGGGAGATAAAAAATATTTTGGAAAAGACCGTTAGACCTGATAGGAAAGATTGGTCCCAAAAGCTCGATGATGCTTTGTGGGCTTATCGAATGGCCTATAAGACCCCTTTGTGTACTTCTCCCTTTCGGATTGTGTATGGATGCCATTTACCTGTTGAGTTGGAACATAAAGCACTTTGGGCCATTCGAAGTGTTAACATGGATTTAGAGAAGGCAGGTAAGGCACGATTTCTAGAATTAAGTGAGCTTGAGGAGCTGAGGAATGATGCTTATGACACCTCTCAAGCTTATAAAGAAAGAACTAAGGTCTTGCATGACAAGTTTATTCTTCGAAAGACCTTTGAGCCCAACCAACAAGTCTGGCTTTTCAATTCCAGACTTAAGCTTTTTCCTGGGAAGTTAAAATCTCGTTGGGATGGGCCTTACATAATCACCAAAGTATTTCCGCATGAAGCTGTGGAGATCCAAAATCCTTCCTCTTCAACAACTCCCTTTATCGTCAACGGTCAACGGTTAAAACCGTACATAACTTTAGATGGCCATCTGGTTGACGAAGTCACTCTTGAGGAGCCTTAGCTCCTACCATTCTCCGCCTCAGGTAATATCTTCCTTTAGCTATTTTTGTTTTCAATGAGGACATTGTTTGAACTAGGCATGGGGGAGAGGACATGAGGCATTTTGTTTATAGCATGCATATAAAAAAAAGAGAAAATGAGAGAAAATGAAAAAAAATAATAATAATAAAAAATAAATAAAAAGTTTTGAGCTTAACTGGCTAAGTCCTGCATTCTTAAGCAAATCAGAACTCTAAGGTAGACTTAATTAATTCTAGGGTCAAACTTTAGAAGCTAAATGAGTTGCTAGCGTTAGACTTTTAGGGTCCTTTGTGGACTTAAAAACTTAAGTAGGAGTTAAGTTGCGGACCATTCCTCAAGAGGTTGAGGAAGGGAAGCTAGGGTTTGAGTTAGAAGGTGGGGTAGTACCTGGAGTCTTATTCTACCTTTTGGTTTACGGGTCCTTGTAACCCAAGCATCCAAAATTCACACACTTGGTCTGGTAATCAACTTAATTTCTATCTTTCTGAAAAGAGATTTGGTTCTCTTAGTTTTGACTTAAGAGAGGCTTGAAAACACATTTTGATTGGAAGAGTTCCCGCCGCAGGAGAGGTAGAGTATATACTCACCTTGAGGATGCGATGATAACATATTACTTCGTCGGTGCTTGTATCTTAGGATATCCATCCTACTGGGGGCATGTAAGCGCATTGTGCGGTTCAGGTACCATGGGCGGCCCTATCTCGAAGTGCCGATTGCCATAGGCCTGAATTCGCTTAAGAAATCCATGGGCGATACTATCTCGAAGTGTCGATTGCCAGGAGTTCTTGGGGTCGTTATGGGCGGTGCTATCTTGAAGCATCGAAAGCCAGGCACCCTTCGAGGTATGGTAATGGGGACAATGAATCTGACACAGACCGTGTTGATAGCTGATCTGAGGTTAGACTTAGAAGAATAATAAAAAAAAAAGTATATATATATATATAAAATCCTTTAACTCAAATAACTCAGACCAATACACAGGCACGGATGCTTTAATCTCAGGGATCAATAAACTTTAGGGTAGAGTCAGAAATTAGGGAAACTTGTGCCTGCAACTTGTCTTTAGCCTACCTAGTCTGTAACTTAGCAACTACTTAGGAACCTTGGGTCTAGAGCCTGAACTTAATATGCTTCTGAAGGAAGACTAAGTGAGTTGACTAGTCTACTTGGAGTACTAGATTTTGCTTAATTTTGCTAGGGACTAGCAAAAACTTGGCATGGGGGTATTTGATTAGCCCATAGTTGTGGGCTATTTAAGTATTTAAGTGCCTACACATTAGGTTAATTCTAACATTTATTTAGTATAAATTAGGATGTAAATAGATTAATTCATAGTTTTAATTTAATTACATAATCCATGCATTGCATTCATATTTTAAGTGCATTTAGAATTAGCTTAGAATGACATTTATCTAATTAGATAACCAATTAGGTACATTATTTTTATTAACATAAAAGTTGAGGGTCTGTATATAAATGACCCTAATATTTTAACATTATTTTCTTTATTCTTCTTCTTGCAGGAACGGATGGCTGCCGCTCCAACGTCGAACGGCCGCAGTGAAGAACCCATTCAAGGGAGAGCGGATGTGGTGGATCTGGTCGGGCGGATGATTTCAAATGTGTGCAGGCCACTACAAAAGGAGGAGGGAGGCAGCCGAGCTCGGGAGGCCTCCACCACCGACCCACCACTGTGCAGAGAGACCTTCTCTCTTCCACTCCATACTGCCGGCCTCTACTTTGGCGGCGAGTCTCCACCACCGTGGGCGTGTGGTGTGACAGGCCACATCGCCATCCGGAGCTCGTCCGCATCACCGTGAGCACCTTAGCGTGCATCTCCCTCACCGTCGTCGCCAACCACCACCACCGCAACTACTGATTCAACCACCCTTTAGTAACTTAAGACGTCCGGGAAATTTCCCTGACGTCTGAAGCTACCCGCTCACCTCCACCCACTCGCCTGCATACCCATCTGAAGTCCACCCGCAACCGCTCTCCACGCAGCGCCCTCTTCCCGCGCCTACAGAGCCACCCGCTCACCTCCAACAGCCCACACCCTCCTTAGCCTGCAGCACTCTCCAACCGCACCCGCTCTCCATGCGCCTGCAGCCCACGCCATCCTCCCGCGCCTGCAGACCAGCGCACACCTTCGCCAGCGCGCCTGCCACCAGCAGCAGCCACCCGCGCACAGCTGCAGAACTCCAACCGCCCTTCCCCACGCCTGCAGGCCAGCGTAAACCCTCTTCCCCGCGCCTGCAGACCCGTCCAACCGTGCCCGTAGAACTTCACCTGCACCCGCTCCCGTGCCTGCAGCACCCTCCACCCGCGCTTGCAGAACCGCCTGTAGTGCCCTCCGCCCGCGCTGCAGACCCACACAACTGCGCACTCCTCCTCAGCCTGCAGCACCCTCCGCCTGCGCCTGCAGAGCCGCCAGTAGCAGCGCACGGCAGTTCTCACGCCAACAGGCCACGCATGCTCACCGGCTGCAGCACCTCCGCCGGAGCTCGTTCGACCACCTCCAATCGCCGCGCGACTCGCCGCCACCACCGATTCGAAGCCCTTGGTCCAAGGGACCTCCTCCGAGCTTCCCGCGCCCGGCCATCTGCTCCTCGTCACGCAAGACAAAGGAGAAAAATTCCCCTGTTTTGCTACAGTAAACCATCAATTAGAAATTACATTTTCTGCCATTGTCACTTTTTAATCATATTTTATTGATTCTGCATTGAGGAAAATATCCTCTAGTTTCTCAGAATTGCTATTTCAGCATTGTTTCTTGCTTAAACCTTAATCTGAAGGCAATTTTGGCTTGATTCTTGTCCAAACTAACTTGGAACAAACATTTTTAACTGGTGCGAATTTTAATACGTCATTGTCTCCCTGTGGATTCGACCCGCTCCTCTGCGAGTGGTTATTTTTTCTTAAATATTGATTAGTCGATTTTTCCACCACATTAAACTGCAAATGACTTTAAAGCGAAAGATCGACGAGTCATGCAGCAGGAGTCGTGCCCTGCATCCATCATCCTCACGTGCCTGCGATAGTGCCTCACTGCGCCCTCTGCAGGCGTAGACCTTCCTGCACTCGTGCTCTCTCCAGCAGCGCACCCTTGCCAGGCGCCCTTGCACGCCAACCCTCAACAAAGCAGCCACCCGCACCGCATCCTACAGACCCATAGTGCTCACCAGCGCCTGTCCAGTAGTGGCGACAGCGGGCTGCATCAAGCTTCGCCATCGGCCAACCTCCGCCTCCGGCCACCTCGACCCACATTGAGAACACTGACATGGAGCCACCACTCTGACGAACCTTCCCCAAGAACCTCGCAGCCAGCCGAGCCTCTTCACATGTGCAAGGAGGAGAGAGAAATTTTCGTCTGTTTTGGGTGAAATTAAAAATTATGATTTATGCCATTGCCAAACACTATTACATTATTTAATGGATTAATATATTTGGGTGAAATTGCATGCATGCCCTTACATGTTATAGTATTTATTTCATGCACTTAACTTTTAGATGGTGAAATGATAAATGCATAAGTCCTAATCCATACACTCGCATGACCTAAAAGAGAAAGCCCAATGTTTTGAAATACAACTATTTTACATACCATTACAAGTTATTTCATGAAAGGAAAATTATAGCCATATCCCTGCATTTCTAAATAATTACGTGTTCCTTCTTTTCACCTTGTTTTGCATTAGATTTGAACACAGATTGCGCATGTGATTGAATAAGTACAAAAGAAAAAAAAATCTTGTGAACTTGTTAATCTATTCCTCCTTGTGGACACGACATCCTTTATTATGGTTTAAATTCATATCTATATTAATCATTTGATTTAGAGATTTCCACCACATTAATTACTACGACATATCTGCTATTGCTATCACAAATAAGCGAAACTCTCTCCGTCAACTCACTTTCCGACGGCTTTTATGGAAATTGGGTAGCTTGACTTGGGTGGTATGGCTGGCAAGTTGTCGGTAGTAATAGCTCATCGGTCTGTTGTCCAGAGCCCAGCCATAAGGCCATTTTCATTGTACTGCCTTTAGGTAAATCTTTGATCAGGGAAGCCACCTACATAGAAAAAAAAGAGAAAAAAAAGAAACACCGAAAAATAAAAGAAAAAAAATAGAAAAAAGAGGAAAAAAAGGAAATAACAAAGCTACACTTCACCACACGAGTATGGTTGGCAGATGATTGTGGGTAACAGCCCATTGGCCGGTTGTCTAGAGCCCAGCTCATAAAAATGCACAATAATTCCCAAAACACGTAGGGAAGAAGCGGGGAAGTAGAATAAACTGAGGAGATATACACTAGCTTCTCTCTTGTGTTGACCCCATAAATAAAAGTAGGGAGAAAGATATCAATCGTAAAGATAAACCTTTAGGTAAGGTCACCTAGGGTCGTAGAAACCCAAAGTCCGTCTTAACAGTCATTTTGTGAGTCTATCACTTTCTCACAAAGATGCTTAGTACTTAGAGTCCTTTTCGAGTTTTGACCGAGTCAGGTAGCTGTAAAAAGTTATCCCAGACTCTCAAACTCCAAAAGTGCAAAAAAATTAGAAAAGAAGAAAAGTAAAAAAACATGTATCTTCCCTTTTCAAATAAGGCAAGGACTTGGGCGGTCTGCATTCTAGCAGACACTCGGGTACTGTTGAGTCTCCGTTGTTTAGGACCTTAGTTGAAATTTTCTATTGTTAATAAACAACTTAGGCCTAAGCGATCAAGTCCTAATTCTATTTTTATACATAGAATGTAGTTTAATTTTGCTTTGGATTAGCAAAAGATAGGCATGGGGGTATGATATAGACACATTCATTTAGGTTAAAATGCCTATTCATGCATGTTCCTAGGCTTAGATATGCATTTCATGTTATAAATATTTCATAGCATGCATCATTCTGCATTTAGAATAGTTGTATATATTTTAGGTTAATTAGGTCCCTTTTATGGACAGGAAGGAAGGAAATTTATTTCAGGGCCTCGGATGGATGATCAGACCATATGGATTTGATCAAGATGATGATCAGAGTCTAACGTCTCTGAAATCATCCAGATCGAAGTCCCGTAGCATCATATGAAGCTCAAGGAAGATCAATGGCCAGGGGGCAATGCGACATCCATATGGGTTTTCGATGAAAAATTCGATTGTACATATGGATCCGGAGCAACGATCGCAATCCGGTAACATGGAAATCAATTAGATCCAAGCACGGTGGCACCCTCTACAAAGGAATGAAGATGGACGACCCATGTTGTGCCACGTGGTACAACTCAGGCCGCCCACGCACACACACGCACCGTCGCACACGCATAGCAATGTGGGTGCACGTGCACGTGCGGAGGTACGGACGCACCCAACCGCTGTGGCGAACGCAGTAGCATAGTGGCAGCGTGTACGTGCGCACAATAGTAGCAATGGCAGCAGGCGCGAGCGCAGCTGGCGTGGGCGCATAGCGCGTGCATGCGTGCAATACGATGCGTGATACGCAAGCCAGCGGGATTATTGAATGGCGCAGATCTTCAGCGACGGCTGTAGTGACATTTATGACCATTACTAATGACCCAGATACATATTTGTTCTTCCTCCTCCACTATAAAAGGACCTACCCACCACTATTCCAATCCATCTCTTCCTTTCTTCCTCTCGCCACCTCCAAGGCTCTAGAGAGAGCTTATCCCAAGCCTGGAATGCTCCTCTAGAGTAAAACCAAATAGTTTTCCCTCCCCTCATCCCCATTCGTGGAGCATCTCATGGCTGTCCTCTCACCGCTCTTCGGGAAGAAGATCCTCGCCGCGATGCTGTCCTACCCCATCCTCCATCCTCCGACTCCATTCTCCTTCGTACCACTCCTCACCACCTTCCTCCGGGTGATGTCAGAGCAAGTCGTCCTTTGAGCAACCGTCAAGGGGGATTTCTCTCACCACATTATATCTTTTTATGCTTTCATAGTGTAGATTTTTCCCACTTTCGTAGTGTAACAAGCAGTTCTTGATGAATAGATGATTATTTCTCTCTCTTTCTCTCACTCTCTTTTAAATTTGCAAGTAGATTAGCTAGATAAGCATTTGTTGATCTGATCTCTTGCTTCTTAAAAATACAAAAAAAAATTAGAAAAGATAAAAACAACCAAAAACAAATAAAATCGAAATGCAGATTTCACAAAACCAAATGTTCGCCTTCTCGTGTTCGACACGGGACTCACTTTTCGAGTTTCGGTATAAAGTTTATCTGATCGACATGTTTTGCAACTACGATGACGGGTTACTTGTAATCTCAACTTCAAACATGCGAAACACATGCGATCACTACTTGACCTGCCCAAGACTTGGAAAGGACTCTAAGTGCTAAGCATCTTGTAAAAATAGTGAAAGACTCACTAGGCGGCCATTAAAATGGAGTTCGGGTTTCTACGACCCTAGGTGACCTTGCCTAGAGGTTTATCTTTTCGATTGGTAGCTTTCTCCTTACTTCTTTTATTTATGGGGTCAACACAAGGGCAAACCTAGTGTATATCTCCCTAGTTTATTCTACTTCCTTGCTTCTTCCCTAAGTGTTTTGAGAATTATTATGCATTTTTTTGTGAGCTGGGTTCTAGACAACTGGCCAATGGGCTGTTACTCATGGTAACTTGCCAGCCATACTCGTGCGGTGAAGTGTGATTTTATTTATTTTTTATTTTTTTTCTCCTTTTTCTATTTTTTTTTCTTTAGGTATGTGGCTTCCCTGATCTAAGATTTACCTAAAGGCAATACAATGAAAATGATCTTGTGACTGGGCTCTGGACAACCGGTCGATGAGTTGTTACCACCAACAACTTGCCAGCCATACCACCCTAGATAGTTCATTAGCTACCCAATTTTCGAAGAGACCACCAAAAAGTGAGTTAGTGCAAAAAAAAAGTGTGTAGATGCTTAGGCTTAAAGTTCCCCCAAATCAGAGGGCGGGTTGATAAGTCGTATACTTATCACCCCAATTTATTTATCGAATTAAAATAAGATTGACTTGGTGAGGACTTGAGACTAGGTCCACATTTGAGTGGACACCCAGGCTAATTAAGCCCGAAGACCTGAAGAGTCTAAGTGTTTAGGTCCTCTCGTATCATTTCCTAAAGTTAATAACTTCCAAATGCCTAAGTTTTCTTCTCCTAATTCTTCTTTTTTTTTATCTTTTTATATTTCAATTTTTTTTTAAAGAAACTAAAAGAAATTCTATGGAGTTAACAAAATGATTTTTGGATTAAGTATCCACCCCCCATGCTTAAATGATGCAATGTCCTCATTGTAAAAATAAAGACATGAAAAGGGCGGAGTAAACAGAATATCACCTGAGTGTTGTGAAAATCTGGTCAGCTCCAGAGTGAGAAGATTGTATACACACGTGCTAAGTTTAATGCCTTCAGCTAGGCATAACATACATACAAAGAAGAAATTGAGAATTCACAAGTGCGGGTAAGAATCAAAATAAAAATATTGATCCTGAAACCCGCTAGCAGAAGATGTCCACAGATGTGGACCAGATTATGGTGCAAACCCATGGCCCAGGGTCAAGTGGTTCTCAGGTTCTGGATGAAAATCACTCAGAACCGAAGGTTGTTGTGTTTGCAGGGCCGGGCCTGCGGTTTAGTGGTGTGCAACCCAAGACCAAAGTATCGGACAACGGGTAAAGATGGTTCAATAGGTGTGGTTGCCCACTTAACATTTAGCTCAGAAAAATAATCAATTATTTCGAGCTTGGGTTGCATGTGAAAGATATCGTAAGGGTCTTGGTAGAAAGTAAGTGGTTTTAGGTCAATAGGTACCCTTAGATCCAAAATCAAAGTTCCCTTATAATTAACCTCTCAAATTTTTATTTCAACAATTCTATCTTCCAACATCAAGGGCTCAGGCTTCGGGACCTCTAGCATATCATTCACCCCATACGATTTACCCAAGTCCAGAAATTGTGGCTAAATCACGATTGACTTGGGCATAATGATCTCAGAAGTCAGCTCTTTGGGGTGCAGATGAGGAATAGGGTCACTAATTGAATGATCAAGATTCGGATCCTCTAAGTTAACCCCAACCGAATCAGAATCTTCAATAGTCGGGTGATTAGCCCATAGTTGTGGGCTACTTAAGTATTTAAGTGCCTAGACATTAAGTTAATTCTAACATTTATTTAGCATAAATTAGGATGTAAATAGATTAATTCATATTTCTAATTCAATTACATAATTCATGCACCTTATTTATATTTAAATGCATTTAGAATTAACTTAGAATTGCATTAGTTAACTAATTAGGTACATTGCATGCATAAATTTAGGTTAACATAAAAGTTAAGGGTATGTATATAAATAACCATAATATTTTAACATTATTTTCTTTATTCTTCTTCTTGCAGGAACGACTGGCTGCCGCTCCAATGCCACCAGCTGCCGCAGTGAAGAACCCATTCAAGGAGGAGCGGATGTGTTGCATCTGGTCGGGCAGCTAATTTCAAATTTGTGAAGGCCACTACAAAAGGAGGAGAGAGGATGCTGAGTGAGGCAGGCCTCCACCACCGACCCACCACTGTGTAGAGAGATCTTCTCTCTTCCATTCCATACCGTCGGCCTCAACTGTGGCGGCGAGTCTCCACCACCGTGGGCGTGTAGTGTGACAGGCCACACCGCCATCCGGAGCTCGTCCGCATTACCGTGAGCACCTTACCGTGCATCTCCCTCGCCATCGTCACCAACAACCACCTCCGCAACCACTGTGCAATCACCTTCTTAGTCAGTTAAGACGTCCGGGAAATTTCCCGGACGTCTGAAGCCACCCGCTCACCTTCTGCTTGCAACCTCATCGCGACCACATGCCTGCGCACCCCCGCCTGCAGCTGCACCCGCACAACCACGTCTGCCCACTTCAGCTCCAGCGCCATCTCCACGCCCTCCAACCTGCGCACATGTCTGAAGCCACCCGCTCACCTTCAGCCTGCACCTCATCGCTCACCCGTGCGCACCCGCCTGCAGCGTACCCGCAACACCTTCAGCCTGTAGCACCTCACCGCTAGCGCCCTCCCGCCAGCAGTCCCGCACGGGCCTCACAGCGCATGCCCTCCTCCTGCGCCTGCAGCACCCGCTCTCACCGCCAACAGAGCACGCATCGGCTTCAGTGCGCACCCACGCCTCCAGCTAGCACGCAGCAGCAGAGCTGGCAGAACCGCCAACAGGCTGCGCGCGCTCCCGCACCCTCCTGCAATGCTTCCTTAAGCTTGTTTGTCTCACTAAAATCATTTTCCTTAAGCTCAAGTGAGACTTCACTAAGAGATTCCTCACCCTTAGAATCAAAGAATCCAGCATCCTCATTTATATATGTCTCAAAATCATATGTCATTTCATGGTTCATAGAGACATATTTTTCGTCATTCCCTGGCTCTAGGATCTCGGGTGAGAAACTCTATTCATCCTCAAAGGGTTGCTCTAGCCCAACCTAGTCATCTCCAATCTCAGAATATGTATTCCCCCCGACGGACACCTGAAAGGTTTCAGACATTGGCTCTCTTGAAGGGGGTTCATTTTGAGAATCATCCCAAGATTTGACTAGGGCAACCACAAATTTCATCCTCAACCTCGATAATTTCCCAAGAAAAAACTCACCCAAGTCCTTATCCTCAACACTTTGGAGCAAATCTAATAAACAACTATTAAGTTCATCAATCAAGAACTATTTGTTTAGTTTTATGAAATCCATGCTTCACTTTTTATTTGTTTATTTCATTTTCCTTTTTTCATTTTTTTTTTGGTATTTTTAACAAGTAAGAGATTAGGTTGATGAAAACTTTATCTACTTGCAAAAATATAAGAGAGAGAGGGAGAGGGAGAGAAACAATCATCTATTCATCAAGAACTGTTTGTTACAACTATGAAAGCAGGAAAACCACACTATGAAAGTGTAAAACGATAGAAAGAGGTGAGAGAAATCCCCCTCGACGGTTGCTCGGAGGACGACTCGCTCTGACGTCACCCAGAGGAAGGTGGTGAGGAGCAGAATGAAGGACAAAGTCAAAGGATGGAGTCAGAGGCAGGATGGCGTCGCGGTGAGGATCTTCTTCCCGAAGGGTGGTGAGAGGATGGCCACGAGATGCTCTACAAATGGGGATGAGGGGAGGGAAAACTATTTGATTTTCTACTCTAGAGGAGCATCCTGAGCCTGGGACAAGCTCTCTCTAGAGCCTTGGAGGTGGTGAGAGGAAGAAAGGAAGAAATGGTTTGGAATGGTGGTGGGTAGGTCCTTTTATAGTGGAGGATGAAGAACAAATTCGCATCTGGGTCATTATTAACGTCCATAAACATCGCTGCAGCTGTCGCTGAAGATTCACCCTTCAATTCCTCTTGCTGGCATGCGTAGACCATTAGTGACAGCTGCAAGTGTCACTAAAGGCGCGCATCACTGAAGATCCACGCCTGCTTCGCTGGTGCGTGCATCACACACTGCGTGCTTCACGCGCCCATGCTCCCCTCGCCATGCACGCGCATGCTGGCGTGCGCTAGGCTGCTGCTGCTTGCGGCTTCACTGTGCGTAGTGCGCAACTACAGTTGTGGTTGTGCGCGGTGTACGGCATGGGCATGTGCGCTGCTGCTGGTTGGCATTGGGAGATTTGGATGGTGTCACATGGTGCCATCTAGGCTGTCCATTCTTCTTTCTTTTGTAGTGGTTGCCACTATTCTTAGATCGAGATGATTCCCGTGTTGCTGAAGTGCGATCGTCGCTTAGGATCCATCCATACAGTTGGATTTGCCATCTAAAACTTGTATGGATGCTACATTGCCCCCTGGCCATTGATCTTCCTCAGACTTCGTATGACGCTACGATTCTCCGATCTAGAAAATTTCAGGAGCATTTGACTTCGATCGTCATTTTAATCAGATCCGTACAGTCCGAACATCCATCTGAGGCCTTGAAATAAGTCTTCTTCTCTCCTGACCATAAAAAGGACCTAATTAACCTAAAATTTATATAACTACTCTAAATGCAGAATGATGCATGCTATGAAATATTTATAACATGAAATGCAAATCTAGGCCTAGGAACTTGCATGAATAAGCATTTTAACCTAAATAGATGTGTCTATATCAGTAGTTCAACCCTAGCTCCTATAATTAGATACCTAGAGTCAGCTTAGGTAAACCTAAAGTCTTGATCTCATGCTTAAAGATTCGAGCCTAGCCGGTTAAGCATAACAACATTTTTTTTTCTTTGAATGCAATATGCATGCATGAATGCAAAATGTAGAATGCCATTAACAAATGCCTCAAGTCCTATCCCCGCATGCCTGGTTCAAACAATGTCCTCATTGGAAACAAAATAATTAAGGGAAGATATTACCTGAGGTGGAGAATGACAGGAGCTAAGGCTCCTCAAGAGTGACCTCGTCAACCAAATGGCCATCCAAAGTAATGTATGGTTTTAATCGTTGGCTGTTGATGGTAAAGGGCATTGAGAAAGGGGAAGGGCTCTTGATTTCCACAACCCCATGCAGAAACACTTTGGTGATTATGTATAGCCCATCCCAACATGATTTCAATTTTCTAGGGAAAAGCTTGAGTCTGGAATTGAAAAGCCAAACTTGTTGGTTGGGCTCAAAGATCTTTTTAAGGATATACTTATCATGCAAGACCTTAGTTCTCTCTTTATAAGCTTAAGAGGTGTCATAAACATCATTCCTCAATTCCTCAAGCTCACTTAATTCCAAAAGTTGTGCCTTATCTGCCTTTCCTAAATCCATGTTAACACTTCGGATAGCCTAAAGTGCCCTATGTTCTAGCTCAATAGGTAGGTGGCATGCTTTCCCATACATAATCAGGAAAGGAGATGTACCCAAAGGGGTCTTGGAGACTGTTCAATAAGCCCATAAAGCATCATCGAGCTTTTGGGGCCAGTCCTTTCAATCAGGTCTAACGGTCTTTTCTAAAATGTTCTTTATCTCCCTATTCAACACTTCAACCTGGCCACTCGTTTGGGGGTGGTATGGGGTAGCAATCTTGTGAGTGACCCCTAAACTTTTGAGTAATCGATTGAAGTGATGATTCCGGAAGTGAGGTCCCCCATCACTAATAATAGTCTTAGGGAAGTCAAATCGGGATATGATATTGGCCTTCACAAATTTCAATACCATTGAGTGGTCATTTGTGCATGTAGGAATGACCTCTATCCATTTAGAGACAATCAACTGCCACTAAGATATATTCATAACCTTGAGATGAAGGGAAGGGCCCTATAAAGTCAATTCCCCAAACATCAAAAATTTCAACAGGCTGAATGGGGTGTTGGGGCATCTCATTCCTCTTCCCAATCGTTCCAGTCCGTTGACATCTAATACAGGCCTTAACAAAATTATGAGAATCCTTAAATAATGAAGGCCACCAAAAACGGGATCGGAGAACATTAAAAGAAGTCTTTTTAGCACCAAAGTGTCCTCCATAATGAAGTTCATGGCAAAAACTCAGCACACTTTGTTGCTCCTCTTCAGGCACGCATCGTCTCAGTACTTGGTCTTGTCTAATTCTAAATAATTTAGGCTCTTCCCAATGAAATTATCTAGCTTGGGAAATGAATCTCTTCCTTTTCTACTCATCCCAAGAGCCAGGAGTCTCTTCAGTGACCAAGTAATTAACAGTATTAACATACCGAGGTGATGTTAGTGTTACCGCCATAAGGGTTTCATCAAGGGAAATGCCTCACGGATGTCTCCAGATGGAGAGTCATCAAGTGGAAGGCGAGATAGGTGGTCAGCCACAACATTTTCTACTCCTTTCTTTTCTCGTATCTCCAAGTGAAATTCTTGAAGGAGTAGGATCCACCTAATCAGATGTGTCTTAGAATCCTTCTTAGCAATGAGATGTTTCACTGCCACATGATCAGTGAAAATAACCACCTTAGACCCAAGAAGATAAGACCTAAACTTCTCCAGAGCAAAGACTACAGCAAGTAATTCCTTTTCAGTGACGGTGTAATTTTATTGTGGTTCAGTTAAAGTCTTGCTGGCATAGTGTAGCACATGTGGTCTTCCCTGAACCCTTTGTCCAAGGACTACTCCCATTGCATAATCCGAAGCATCACACACCAGCTCAAATGGGAGTGTCCAATCAGAAGCTTGGAGAATAAGCGTAGAGATCAAGGCCTCCTTCAGAGTTTGAAAGGCCTCGGCACACTTTGAATCAAAATTGAAGGAAGATTCCTTCGCCAACAGGTCACAAAGTGGCCTAGAAATTTTACTGAAATTTTTAATAAAGCACCTATAAAAGTCGGCATGGCCCAGAAAGGATATAATCTGTTTGACATTCGTGAGCAATGGAAGTTTGGAAATAGAATCAAACTTAGCTTTATCTACTTCCAAGCCTCGCTCAGACACAACAAGCCCAAGTACAATTTATTTCTGTGCCATGAAGTGACTTTTCTCCCAGCTGAGGACTAAACCAGACTCCTTACATCATTTTAGCATATTCTTGAGGTGCAGGGGACACTGGTTGAAAGACGAGATGTAAATGGAGAATTCATCCATAAACACTTCAACACATTCGTCAATCATGTCTAAGAAAATGGACATCATACACTGCTGGAAGGTTGTTGGTGCATTACATAGTCCAAACGGCATACGCCTGAATGCAAAGGTACCGTAAGGACTCGTGAAACTCATCTTCTCCTAGTCTTCAGGGAAGACTGCAACCTGGTTGTCCCTAGAATATCCATCAAGAAAGCAATAGTACTTATTCCCCACCAATTTTTTGAGAATTTGGTCAATAAAAGGTAAGGGAAAGTGATCCTTTTGGGTAGCGGTGTTCAGCTTGCGGTAATCAATACAGACCCTCCATCTAGTTGAGGGTCTAGTCACAACTTGTTCACCTTGGTCATTAAATTCCATAGTAAAGCCTACCTTCTTTGGCATGACATGAATAGGACTTACCCATTTACTATCTGCATTGGGATATATGATCCCAACGTTCAACCACTTTAGAATTTCATTTTTAACCACCTCTCTCATATTAGGGTTAAGATGTCTGTGCATGTCCCTAAATGGTTTGATGGAATCATCAGTATAAATGTGGTGCGTGCAGAGTGTAGGGTCTATACCCTTCATATCAGCAATGCTCCAAGAAATAGCTTCCTTGTGCCTAAACAAACATTCAATCAGGGCTCCCTCCTATGCTTCAGATAGCACAGCTGAAATGATAATGGGAAGCATATCATTGGCACCCAGGAGGACATACTTGAGAGTGTCCGGGAGGGGTTTCAACTCAAGGTTGAGGGCTTGTATGGTTGAGGGCTTCATAATAGATGTCCCCATCTTAGGTACCAGATCTACCTAGGGCAGAGATGATGGGGAAAGAGACTCCGCAGAAACACCTAGCAACTCCTCAAGTTCTAGTATATCCCCTTCACATTCCTCCAAGAGATGGGAATGCTCATTTAGCATGCAATGCTGAAGGGGGTCATCACATAACATTGCAGGGGTTGTCTCTCTAATCAGGTCATCTATCACCTCAACTTGGGAACAATCCACAAGCCTAGCTTGTTTATAAGTGTCAAACACATTAAGCTAGACTTTCCTATTCCTAAAGCCCATTTTTAATGCCCCAGTATTGCAATTGATTGAACCATGTGAAGTTGTAAGGAAGGGTTAGCCCAAAATGATGGAGGGCTTGGTTGGCTTGTTGGTAGGGTCAATGTCCAAAACTAAGAAGTCAACGGGAAGAAGAAATCCTCCACTCTCACGAGGACATCTTCTAGAATTCCCTGAGGTGTCTTGAGTGATCGATCAGCAACTTGGAGGATTACAGGGCTAGGCTTCATATTGCCTCCCCCAAGTTGTTCATACACATAGCTCGGAAGGATGTTCACGCCTACGCCTAGATCAAGTAGAGCCTCATTTATCTGTAAGTCACCAATCACCACCGAGATGTATGGGGCTTTTGGGTCCTTAAATTTTAGGGGTGTGCCATGTTGAACAATTGAGTTAATAGAATCAGGCAGGACAACTTTTTATTGGACCTATTTTCTAGATTGCTGCTTTTTCATGCACAGGTCCTTTAAGAAGCGGGCATAAGATGGAATCTACGTGATAGCCTCCAGTAGAGGCATGTTAATCTGCACTTTCATGAAAGTTTCCATTATCTCATTCGTCTTATCTTTGCCTCGAAATGAGCCAGCAGAAGTCTACCTAGAGGTGGATAAGCACTCTGGAAAGGGCACTCTCGGTCTCTGGGTGGAAGGATTGTCATGTCAGGTAAGGGGTGGAACGGGGGCAACCTCTTCTGGTGAGGTGATTTCAAGCGAAGGAGAGTTGGGCAATTCTTCTCCGGTGGGGGCGAATGTCGAGGTGGATGGGTTTTCAAAAGGTGAGACTATAGGAGCATCGGGTTTGTAAATTTCTTTCCCACTCCTCAGAATAGCCACCGCCTGGGCATGCTCCTTAAAGACAATCCCTTTTCCTTTAGGATTCTCCTCAGCAGCATTGGGAAGCTTCCCAATTTCCCTTTGTCTAACGGCCTCAACAAGGTGTCCTATCTGCAATTTCATTTCATGTATAGCCTTGTCATGAGATTGGATGATGGAACTTTAACTTTCTTGCATAGTTCTCAACATTGCCTTCAATTCAACCATCTCAGAGGTCTTAGGTTGGGCAAAGGTCTGAGGTTGGTTCATTTCTTGGTTTTGAAAGGGTTGTGGTTTATAATTTCCTGAATTTGAGATGTTCCCTTGTCTCCATGAAAGGTTTGGGTGATTCCTCCATCCCTCATTATAAGTGTTGGAAAAAGGGTCGTTACAAGGTCTAGGACAAAACCCTTAAGCAACATTCAGGTTCGCTTGTACAAGCTCATGAAATTGGGAGGCCAAGTGGCAATCCATAGTGGCGTGTGTATTACCTTGGCAAATGGAGCATTCTGAAGCTTGGGATGTGGAGGTGCTAGATGTGAATTGGCCCAGGCTCAACATAAGCCTTTCCATATTTTGATTCAACAATTGAATCAAAATAAACTAAATTCTGGGTGTCCCTTGCCTCATTTGACTCCAACTTCCTTTGCATGAGAGTGGGTTTTCTATCTGAGTAGGCTGAATTTAAGTGAATAGAATTCTCACTCAAAGTATCAAAAAGGTTGCAAGCTTCATCCTCTGTCTTAGATAGAAAGGTTCCTACATAGACACCATCCACAGTCTGCCTGTGCGAATCATTAAGTCTGGTGTAGAACCTTTCAACTAGTTGCCACTTGAGCACCTGGTGATGTGGGCAAAGTCCCAATAGGTCATTAAAGTGCTCTCACACATCATGGAAAGCCTAACCATCCTTTTGAACAAAACTTATAATTTCCCTCCTAAAGTGATTAGTTTTGCTCATGGGGAAGTACTTTTCCAAAAACTCCTTCTTCAAGGCATCCCAAGTGTTAATATCATCTAGGGTATGATACCAATACTTGGCCTTAGACTTGAGGGAGAAGGAAAGAGGGTCCGCATTTGGGTGTCATCAGTAATGCCTTGTAGCTTGATTGCACAGCAATCATAGGTCTTAATTGACCTAGATTAAGCTAGGACTTAGCATAAGTTAGGGAAATTCATGCACGCATACGCATTATCTGCATCTTTACTGCTTTACTTTAGCTATGCATAAAATAATGTTATAGTGTGCTGATTAAGTATATTATGTCGATTGCAGGGAATAAGCTGATCAGGAGCTGGATCTGAAGTTGGATCAGGAATAATGGGAGTTGCAATACAGCTGGAGCAAAAGGCCTAGTTTAGATGTAGGAATAATAATGTAAGGGGGTTAAAGGTTTTCTATTCTATTAAGTAGAAATAAAGCAGTAAAATGTGAAGAGCTTAGGTCCATCCTAGCCCTAGGATAGCCTAGAAACTTCCCCAAGCCTTAGCCACCCTTAGATTAGGTCATCGCACCCTAGGAAGCCCTAAAACCCTAGTTCCAACCCTTCTCTGGACGTCCAGATAAGTTTTAGGACGTCCAGGACCCTTAGCCAACTCCCGCACACTTCAAACCCACTTCTGCAGTGTTATTGGATGTCCAGACACTTCGTCAGACGTCCAATTTCTGCAGAATACCCAAAACAGAACCCGAAATCCTTCTTGACTCTGGTTGGATGTCCAGACAACAAGTCTGGACTTCTGATTTTTGAGTATAAGACATCTGATTCTATTATTAGACGTCTGATATTGCTCTCCAATTCCTGTTTTGAGATTTAAGCCTTGATCTTGGATCTCTAGGTCCCTAAACCCAATTCCAACCCCATAGGAACCTAAATTAAGGTGCCTAACCCTAGTACATCACCTCTAGACCTCCCTAAGGACTTAATTAGGTCCTCACTAAACCTAATTGACTTGGATCTTAGTCAATTCCATCAGCCTATTCAATTGGACTCATTGAGTCCAATTGAGCCCTGATCTCAACACACACTGTCCAATTGGACTCAGTGAGAGTCCAATTGACCTAGACCTAAATTAATTGAGTTTCTTTACTCAATTAAGTTTTCACACACCCAATTAAACTTGTATTAAGTTTAATTGCACTTTACCTTAGTGAATTAGGGTTTATAACCCTAATTTGAGACATACCTTGACCTAAACCCACTAGAACCTAACCTAATCAACCTAGCCACCTAAGTTTCGACCCACTCACACCCACACACACCATCCACATGAAAATACCTAGCCTAGAGTTCTCTAGAACTCTCTACCATGTGTGGTTGCCTTGGTTGCCAAAAATATCAACTAAGAGCCATTCAATTTTTAGATCCACATTTGGTGGATCTAAAAACCACCATCCACCCTCTCTCTCTCACTCTCCCACGAGCTCCCACCACAGGCCTCTCTAGAGAATTCCATAATTCTCTAGAGAGTTTCCCTTAGGTCTATAAAAAGACCCAATGGGTGGCCATTTACACCCATTCACTTCCTTAGCATTCATTCCACTTAGGCTAGCCACTTCCATCTCCACTCCACCTCCATGAGTAGAGCACCACCATGGAGGCCACCATCTCCATGCCAGGAAGCTGGATCAGCTCCCCAACCTCTCTCCAAGGGCCGACCTAAGCTCCATTGGCTGCCCCTCCTTCTCTCAGCCACTCAAAGGCCATCGGAGACCACCTCTGAATGCCCTTCCTTCTGCTAGATTAGTAACTTAGCTCTTCGTATATTTACTGCTTTTATTTACTGCTTAGTAGTGTAGTCTTACTTCTCCCCCAATGATGCATGCGAAATTCCCCCGTAGATTCTTGTATGCAGTCATTTTCTGGTAGTTAGATTTCCATTTCAAGAATTCATGTATAAGCTTTCCTCTAAATTTCCTGTGCAAACAACTCTCCCCAATGAATGAATGAAAATGCATTTATATATATATATCTCTCTTTATGTGTTTGAAATCACCATGAGCTTATTGATTAATATTATATTTGCGTGATTCAAGTTGCCTGTTTCTAACTCCTAATATTCTCGCAACTAAGCATGTCATACTTAACAACGTAATAATCACGAACCGGCATGCGATTCTAAACAAAGTAGAGCAATAGAAGATTGATTTCAAAAGCGAAAACAACGCCTCCCAGAGACGAACGACCGTGACTCAAAGTCTTGTTATTTTTTACAAAATAATATCTTTGTTGGATCGTATTTCGCAACTATACTACGATGCTTTTATCAAAAACGTGATCTACGATTTTCACCAACATAGCTTCACCATGGAACAGACCTTGGTGAATTCCTCTATATGCCTATAAGGGTCTTCCATAGAGTACCATAAAAGGAGGCCAGCAAGGATATGGTACTGCTTTTGATCTCATAAGGATTGTCCCCTCCAGGTCTACGTAGTGCAAGACCAATTTGATTGGTTAGAATGAAATATTCCTTAAGGCTCATTTGACCAGCCATTTCTTCCCTTGGGTGGTACCTTCTTAGGATTCTTTCAAGTTTAGGATGAAACACAAGTTGTCTCCTAAGAGATTGCCTACCAAGCATGCACTACAAAAACAATTCAAAAGGACTTGTTAGGTCTTTACAAACTTAGTCTTTTGACTTTAATTGAAATTGTAGGTGGCAAAGCAAGTAGCCCAATCAATTACTCACCTATTGTCGACCTATGAAATGCCTAGAAAGACCTAGTTGGAGCTTAAGTGCTCTTCCGTAAATCTCAAATGGTAGAGCAACTCCAAAGATAGAAGATCTAGTGATGCAAGTAGGCCTAAGCCCTCCTTTGAAGCTGTACTTTCGCGGTGCTTCTTAACTACCCCCAAAAATCCATGACAAGGTATCCCCCTCTTTGGAGATACAAAACCTTTGATCTCAAGTTCTGAACACTTTAGAATCTAATGGTAGGAGGGCTCTTTTCCTAGTAGTTCCATGACCTAGGAGTGTCTAAATGTGTGCTTCGGCGCAAAGAGAAAACAAGTGTGCATACACCGTAAAAGATTTTGAGTTTGAATTTTGAAATGCACGATAAGTTTTCAGCTCAAGTTCTTGGTTTTTAGTGCCCCTCCTTAAGTTAAAGTCCTTTTCTAAGAAAATATGTGACCACTTGTTAGATCTTTTCAATTCAATTAGGTGGTCTTGCAATTAAATTCAAATGCAAATGCATGAACAATATAGAATGCAAGGAAATAAAAATGTACCTTGCCCCAACAATCTTCAATGAAATGAACGCAAATGTAAAATAAAATCTAGAGGCTGCTCATTCACACCTAAATGGTCATCCTAAGGCAAGAAGCTTCTAGTAGGCAGCTCGTGTTTTTTTTTTTGTTTTTTTTTTAGCTAGTTATGCACAATCAAGAAAAATAAAATCAATCCACGACAAAAAAGTAAAAACCTAAGTCTAAATAAATGGAAACAGACTTTCGCAAAAATTACCAAACACGGGCCTAAAAGAAAGTTGGGGAACAAACCCCTAAAATGTACCCTAGAACAAGGGTCCCAAATAATAAATGCAAGAAATCCTAAAGTCTAAGTTTATCTAAATGCAAAAGTAGAGAATAAAGATGACCTCTTTTTTTTCTTTTTTTTCAAAATTCTTCTCCTCGGGTTAGTGGCGTCAAGGTCCACCAAGATGCGAAGCTCAGTCTCTCCTCCAAGTGGTGGAAACAAGGTCCACCATGGTGTTGCTAAGGCTGGTGTGATGTACCTCACACCAAATCAGATAAAATAGGTTAAATATGCTTCAATTTAAATCAGCATGAACAAATGAATGAATGCAATTTTATTAAGCCTGTTGTCTCTCTAGCAACAGCATCATTTGATTACTTTGATTAGTTGATTTTCCACCACTTAAAAATACAATGACAAATCAGCTTAATCATCATTTTCGAAAGAGAAAATCGACTCGTCAAACAGCATGACCCCCATCGGGATAACGTACAACAGGCATAGGTTGTGTATCTAAAAGATTATAGTAGTCCCATAGTTGACGTCTATGAGGTTGAGGTGGTGCCTGGGGATTCCTAGGTTAAGGTTGGGGGTTTGCTAAGAAATTAACAGCTTGTGCAAGCTATTGCACCTGTTGGGTTAGGGTATTCATCTGAAGTTATGTTTCAAACATGTGTTGAAAATGAGGCATAGGACCTCTCTCCGATTGTGGTTGGTTAGGAAAGTTAAGATATGGAGGACATTGAAACCTATGGTTTCGTGGTGGTGGAGGATCATGTGTAGAAAGATGTGGAGGAAGTTCTTCGAAATCCTCGAATTGTGTAGAATCAAGATCATCCTCAGGATGGATGGAATAGTGAATGGGAGTTTGAGACCTAGGAGGTATAGAATTGGATGTGGAAGGCATAGAAGTGGAAGCTTGGACATCAGCACCCAAGGGAAGTACTAGCTCAGGGTTTTGGGATCTCCTACCTTCCATTGAGTCAGTTTTTCAAAATAAGATTTTGAAAATAGTCACAACTCAAAGGAAAGGTAAATCTCAATCTAAATCACAAAATCAGAAATCCCAGTCAATCTCAATCAAAGACCAATCAAGCAAGCAAGTGAGATAAATAGAACTTTTTTGCTAGAGTCTGCTATGCAAAATAGTAGTACTCAAACAAATGTTTCAGAATAATTGTACGTGTCCTAAAGATAACCTAATGAAGTGTAGACCTCTATAGTCCTCCAGGAATTTGGATAAGAGTAACGTGCAAATCCAGATACTGTGGTTACTCAAGGAGATGACATAGAAAGCCATGTATTTATGACTTAAGGTGATTGTGTAGTGTGTACACAATAGCAATTAATAGAATTCCAGTGAAAACACAGTCAAGGTTTCAAATAGTTTTTAATATCTCCTTTTGAATTTGATTTGAGTAATCAGAAGTGTATTCTATGCAGCTCATCTCACTTTTTACTTCATTTTCACTCAAAAGATGGTCATTTTAAGTTTTAAGTCAAATGCAGAGATGGTAGGAGCTAAGGAAGGATAGAAGAAGCGTACCTGACTCTAGCAATTCTACAATTGATGCAATTTGACTTGTAATAAAATCTAGTAGGAAATGTGCTCCTAAGTATAGATGCGTAGAATATGCTACTGCTAGATAAGGGATGAGATCCTTTTTTCTTGTATTTTTGATTTTATAATTTTTTGGATTTTTTTATGCAACAAAAAAAAACAAATTGATACGGAAAATCGTGATATGGAAAAATTGTGCTGATGAGAGATGAGTAGAGAGATATAGAGAGAGTCCAAAGAGAGTCCAAGTTATTACAAATATGTGTGAGAGCAAGCTCTCACAACTTATGCCTAAGAAAATAATCCTAAGAAATATTCCTAAGTCTAAACTATTGCTATACTATCTAGTAAAAGTGGGAGATGTAGCTCTATCTAGAAAAACTCTAGGAAGTCAAGTCTGAAGCGCAGCGAATCTGCCAGGAAGAAGTCCATTTTGAAGAAGTCTCTACTACTGCTCAAGTGCTGTAAAAACAACAAATGATTAGTAAGACAATTACATACAAAATGTATCAAAGAATAAAAGAATTTATATTCAACAAAGAATATGAATGAACAAAAATATGATGTTGTAGAACAAAAGGACAAAAATATGATGTCGTAAACAAAAATATTTACAAATAAAGAATAAAATAATAATTTCGGCATATAGAGAGTTGCCTCCTCAACAATGGTGTAAAAAATATGATGTCGCCAACTACCGATTCATACTAAAAAAGGGGCTTTAAATGTTGTTATTGTAAAATATGTCACAAATACAAACCGTTATCACGTCAATTTTTATTTATGTACTAAATTTTTACTGGTTTATTCCATGTCGTTCACTGGGAGATAGTTATTGATATACATCACTCTCTATGTCCAAAACATTCTTTAGTTCCAAAAAAATGTTGATTTTATTTACAAAAATGAATGAAAGAATCAATGAATAAAAGAATTTGGTTAATTATGTTCAAAAGAATGAATTGCAATGCATTACAATGCTTGGAAACAAATGTACACACTTAAGCATTAAAAGCTATGAACAACTATTCTATGTTAGTTATTTACAACTAATATAGTTAATACCTAAGTATAAGTACAAAAATAATTAATAGTACTCACTATACTAACTAATTATAACATACTAATATATACAGTAACAAATATTGTATATACAGTAACATACATAAGTGTCGCTAAAACCTTAGTAAAATTATATACGTAACATAAGGTAAAAACTATTATCTATACTAACATATAATCCTATGTACAATGACATATATAAACATCAGTGTAGCCTTAGTGTTGAGAGAGCTGAATCTGTGTTTAAGATGTATTGCGTTGTAGTATAGCCGAAAAAGCATTCAAAACAGATATAATTTTATTACCTGAAAAGATTTCCGAGGTCGAACACAACGAGCAAATTGGTATTTAGAAATCAAGATCACAATTTAAACTTGAAAGGAATTGTAATAGTAGCAGTATCAGAGTGCAAAAATATGGGAGTAAAATGGTGATGTAGATCACCAAATACTCCTACAATATCACCAAATGAATATATAAATATGCAATGAGGCTAAAATCTATTGTCTGATTCTTTAATCAGATGACTTAAAGTGTCTTATTGCTTTTCTCTTTCTCTGCCTTTGTCTTCTTCCTTCTTCTTCTTTAGCTTTCTGAGATCCTTCTCTTTTCTCTTTAGCTTTCTCTGTCTTCTACCTTTCTCTTCTCCTTCTTCTTTCTTCCTCTTCTTTCTGCCTTTGCCTTTCTTCTGCCTTGGCTTCTCCTTCTTCAGCTCCTTCCTTCTTCTCTTTCTCTACCATCTTCCTTCTCTTCTTCTTTGCCTTGCCTTAAGCCCTGTGGTCCTCCTCTCCTTCAGCTTCTTCCTTCAGCACTGCTCTTTCTCTGAATTTGACTAAGTGTCGAAGGTAAACTCCTCAGAGCAAAAACCCTTCCCCTATGTAGCTCTCTTCTTTCTTTCTTTCTTTTCTATTTCAGAGTCGCTCTCCCAGAGCCTTTAACCGTTCGGGTAATCGGACCTAACGGAGACTCAAGTCCAGGTTCATCGGTGTGTGTGGTGAGCGAGGAGTGAATAGGTTGGGTAGTCGGGTCGTGGCCAGGTCTGCAGGGTATATCGCGGATGAGTTTGTGAGAGGGGGAGGAGGACCTTACCCTTAGTGTTGGAGGCGATAAGCCTCTAACACTTTTTCCATTTATGTGTACGCAGGAGGCTTTCAACTTCCGAGGTGGGACTAAATGTCCCACCTGTCTTCCGCGTGCGGCAGCAGCAGATGGCTTCCACAATTGGCGAGGCTGTAGAGTCCTTCGACTCTAATCAAAGGCCTTGATGCGTGAGCGCCTTAAGTCCGCATAGCCTGGGCTCTCTCTTTGGGCAGAGCAAGTCCTGGAGTGGCTTGAAGCTTGCTTCAGGCTTGGCAGTAATGGCAATTGGTGGCTGGATACCTGAAATCACTAGCACAGCCTTGCGGCTACGTCAAAATGTTTAGAAAGGGTCGCTGGAGCATGGTGAAGATGCTGGGGTAGTTGGTGTGGCATGGGGGTGGCTGTGCGAGCGTGCCTAGAGCACACTGTGTGGGTGTGTTAGGTGAGGAGCGTGAGTGAGTGGTGCGATGCGTGGAGTGAGGGGAAAGGATCAGTGAAGTGCGGGGAAGCTTATAGGCTTGTCAGCGAGGGTTGGGATGGTCTGTGGAGGTGGAGCGGCCTCGCCAGAGTTGGTGGTCGGAGATGGAAGGGATGGAGGTGACGGAGGTCGGCAGTGGTCGATTTTGAAGAATAAAGGATGGAGAAGAAACTAGAGGGGAGAGGAAGCTTATCTGGGAGGTGAAGAGATGAAGGGGGCGAGCAGAGGCGTCGGGTCTGGTGTGGCCTACGTTGGAGACGAAGACTGGCTTCGGTGAGTGGAGATCGGCGAGGACGAAGAGAGGGAGATGCTTGCAGGTACGGCGAGGCACGGACGAAGTCAAGGAGGAGGAATCCATCGCAGGTACGGTGGTCAAACAATGAGGAGCGAGGGAGGTCACTGGACGTCGAGGAACCTATGGTCGTGAAGGAAAGAGAGGAATTAGGGGTGTTCACGGCCGAATTCAAGCGTGAGGGGATAGGAAAGGTCTGGGCTCCTTTAAATAGAGCTCTGAAGGTCGGTTAAGGCTTGGGAAGCTCTGAAGGTCGGCTAGGGCTTGGGAAGCAAGCTTCCCAAGCAAGGAAAGCTCACAGGAGTTGGAATTCGTTAGGATACCCATGTCTCTGATGCGTTCGCATGAGAGATTGGGAAAGAATGTGGGATCAGAGATGGGTTCAAATTGGAGGGATTTTCTCAAAGAATCTCCCTTCCAATTTTGGAGGAGATCCTCTGAGCAATCAGGGAGAACTCTCCTTCCAAAGCTCGTCGGAGTAGGATTCCTCTGCTATAATGGCTGAGGGACCTAATTGCAAAAATGATGAAGAAGTTAGGGGGTTATTGGTAAGGGTTTTGAAAGTTAGGGGTAGAAATGTAATCAGGTTGGACCTTTTTGCAAACTTGGTCAACGTAAATTCATCTTGGGTCCAAATTTTGGTACAAATCTAATTTGGACATAAGGAATCCAATGGTGAAGTTGGATTTTGGGTTTGACAACGTTTGACTAAAAAATTTATGTCAAAACCTAATTTAGGGCAAATATCTACCTGAGACCCCATTCTAGGTCAAGATGGGTTCCAATGGTCAAATTGAAGGTTATAAACCCTATTGAATATTTTTATATGCTTTTTAGAGGGTTTAAGTGAATTTTATCCTGACCAGAACCTTGGTTAATCAAGTGGATCTGTTTTAGGGTTTCAAGAAGTCATTTAATTCACAGGATACACACAAACCCTTTTCTGTCTGATCCAACCCACTTATTATCTTATTAAGACTTTTTTATTTTTTTTAGTCCTTGAGAAAACCTGTTGTTGTACTGCATTGGTAAAATTATAGTTTTACCCCTAGTTTCTTGTTTCACTCTCAGAAAAGTTATGTAATGAATTAGGACCTTCAGTTAGTTATGTAGGAGCTTTCATTCTCTTCATTGGGTCAAAATGAGCTAGCTAGGGCTCATGATGGTGTTCCCATCACTTAGTAACATATTTACACTACCTAAGGTAAAAACTACTTATACTAACATACATATATATATAGTGACAGATGTATTCATCACTAAAGCCCTTAGTGTTATATATATACATATAAGAGCTCAAACACATACTAATCTATAGACACTATCAATATACATTATTTATTTACATTATATATATTTATACTTATACTTATTATCTATTATATATACGTATACACATATATACTTACAAACACATGTACACACACTCACGCACATAACTTACAGTGAATACACTAAGTCATGGACACACATAAGGCACAGGGGATAGGTAGTTCGACACTTAGCCAAATTTTCAAGCCCCTTTATATCGGTCCATTAGCCGATTCAGATCGGTTTTTAACCCAAAAATGGGTTTAATTGGCGGGTAACATTTTCGAGGGATACACAGCACCCATTTCTGGGTGGGACTAAACCTCTACTAGGGTCACCCTAGTTCATTATTAGGTGCATTAGATCCAATTAATAGCTCATTATTGGGCCCACACAGGTCCACGCATAGTGTACGGCCCTTGGCCTAATGCATCGCACCAAAGTCTCATGCCAAATGCTCATATCAGTATCAGAGGAGTAATGGGTATAGGTAATGTGTATGTAGGAGCCTAGCGCCTGACGACTAGGTAGCCCACAACACAAATCCTTAATATGGTGCTGCATGAGGCCGTACGCCACCAATGTGGCATTATCTGAATGCTTTTGCGTGAGCGTTGCGGCTCTGCAATTGGCTGCCTAGTTTGCTTACTTTGGTCCTCGAATTGATGGCCATAATTTATTATAAATTAAAAATAAATTATGGGACTTTAAAGCCCTTACATAGGGCTACATAATTATGTAGTTACTTTATAAAAATAAGTTACTTTATTATATAATTAAATTAGCTAAAGTCTACCGTTTTTACAAGTTAGGTTAAGGTTTAATTTACTAATTACATTATAAATTAGTAAATTAACTATACAATTGACTTAATACAATATTAATATACATGATAAATTATTTATTCCATATGTTTATGATATTTTATAAGCTTTATTTTCATTTATATAGATTTAAATGTATGTTTTAGTTAGTTATACATATAAATAAGCTAAAGATGCTAAAATACAGTACAAATATGATATAAATAAGTTCAAAATACTTATTATAGTCTATTACAAGTATACAATATAAATTATCTCAATATTAACTTAATTTACTAATTTATTCTATTTTAACTTAATAAACTACCTAGTTAACTTAATAAATTAATTATTTACTATATATATATAATTAAATTATATTACAGGTGTTATATGGTACATAATACATATATAAATACGTATGTCTAGTATCATCTACAAATATGTACATTTAAATAAGTTTGTGGATTTACATAATTATTATACATTTAAGTTATATAAATTAATATAAAATAATACAATAAAGTTATATATACATTAAGTTATCCTAAATACTTAATTTAATACGTAGAATACATATATGGGTTATTTATAAAGATTTTATACATATTATACACTATTTACTCATAGCTTAGATTTAATTACTATATACAAGTATATACATAGTATACATAGTATTTTTAGGGATTTTTAGAGTTTTTCTGATTTTTATGGGTTTTAGATACATAGTAGAGATAGGGGATGAGAGAGAGAGAAAGTGATGAGAGATGGAGAGTCATTTTTGATGTTTTTGAAGTTATTGACTTTTATTAAATTCTATGGTAGACTTAATCGTCGACTGGTATGTTCTACCAAGTTAGGGGTTCAAAATGTCTTGAAATTTGGCATATACATAAAAGTATAACTAATCTTGACCAATATAGGTTTGTTTTATTTTTTTGAAATTCTTTTATAATTTTTATTTTTTTACAAATTTCACACAAGTTAGGGCCTCAAAGGGTGTTTCCAAGATAACCTAAGACCCTAAAAAGCTTTCTAGTGGCTAGGAATTCAGTTAAAACACTCCAAAGCATCAGCACACTATCTAAAACATATCTGAACAATTAAACTTGATTTTTGCTGTGATTTTCATTAACTTTCATGTTTTGGACAGTTTATACAACAAAAAGGAGCTGACAAAGGTATTTAAGCAAGATCAAGTGATTCAAGTTAAAATTTAATTAATCTAAAGTACATGAATGCTTGTGAATGATATATAAACATTACATAATATGTCAGCTCCTTACAACCTTCAAAACTAGCTCTAAATCACCTCAGATTAGACTTCAACACAGCCACACAGTGGCTGTAGCAGCAGCTGCAAAATAATAGTTGACCTGAAGCTGCTATTTCAGTTGAAAATAAGAGAATGGACCAGTTGCCAGATGTCTTAAATTCAAGTTTGCAGCCACTGCTACCATCTCAGCAGCTCAGCTGCTACTATTATCTCTGAAATCCATCCCAAATCAGATCTAAGAAGGTCTGATCTATGGTACATGAAAATCCACAAAACTTCTGGCAGATCAAATCTACCAAAATTCTTTTAAATTCATGATTGGAAGTTTGAAAATCCATTAATGAACACAATTACTCAGATTGGATTTCTATATATGTCAAAAAAACATGTGTCCTTGAATGGTCTGTTCCTATGGCTCTACCAAAATAATTTGATCATCTAAAACATCTGCACACCATTAATTGGTGAGCATGTGTTCTAGGTGATCCTTTAAAATCAATTGGATCATTGCTCAAGCCTCGAATCAGGACATCTGGCTTCATGGACATTTGATTTGTGCTTATTTGGTCATTTGGATTGATTTGAAATCTTGGAGTTGAATGAGGATTTTCTGAAATAATCGTGTGTTGATAGGATTTAAATGATCAAATTGAGCATGTGTTCTAGGTGATCCTTTGAAATCAATTGGATCATTGCTCAAGCCTCGAATCAGGACATCTGATTTTCATGGACTTGAGCTACCAAACAAAGCCAGAAATTACAGGTTAAATTTGAAATTAGGCATAAGCACATATACTAATCAAAACTGCATTAAAACAGCTTAGGCCCATTGCAACCAAGTCAATCAAACATAAGAAAACTCAATTTGATCATTTAAATCCTATCAACACATGATTACTTCAGAAAATCCTCATTCAACTCCAAGATTTCAAATCAATCCAAATGACCAAATAAGCACAAATCAAATTGTATTGAGGGTGCTTGTGACTAATGAATGAAATGAATTCACCCTCAGATGGAATTGAATGCATTGTAGGTCTAACAGCTATTGAGCTTTAGATCCATAGTGATTCTCATGAATGGAATGAATCATGAAATAAATCATTGTGGAAAATCAGTGAAAGTGATAGTGATATGGAGAGGGAGATTAACGGACATATGGATGGCAGTGGGTTCATCTCCTATGATATGAGTTGATCAGAGGAGGTGAGGGAGAATTACTCTAATCTACTCCTAAGCTAAACTACAACATCCATGAATTCCATCATCTAATCTACTCTTAAGCTAATCTAAATTATACTAACTACACTAAAACTAATCTAGAAAATAGGAAAACTACTCTACAAAAGCATTAAATGCATCTAACAGATGAAGGTGGTGTCCAAGAGTCAACAGCCGATGGCTAGAGGCGATTGGAGGGAGAAGAGTGATCTCTATCACCGACCATTGAAGAAAGGAGGTGGTAGGCTGAGGGGTTGGACAAAAGGAACCACTCAAGGGGAGGGAGCTGGTCAGCTGTGCGCACGGGTCAGGGAAGGTCCTTAAGTAGACAGGGCACTGGATCAAGGCACCATTGTGGTGCAATTAGGCACCTAGGGTATGGGTGGTGAGGATGGGTTAGCGAGCATGCGTGAGGATCAAATCAAAATGTAGCCATTAGATGGGATCTGGGCGAGGTGGTGACCTCACATGCCAAAGCATGAGAAGCTTCAAATAGATCTGGGCCATAAGATCAAGAGAGCAAGGAGTGAACGGCTGGGATGCAGTGTGTTCATCAGGCGCTATAGTGGATCCGCACAGCTGCAGGTCTAAAGGTGTAATTGCAGAGAAGCCCAAAGTGACAAAGGGGTAGAGTTTTTGTAGTGAGGCCCATAAGCTGTGAAGAACCAATTCAGAGCTATCGCTAAGTGTTTTCAAATAGGTACCTGTGGTTTACAAAGTAGCCCTTGGAAAGTTTTTATATGAATGTTATGTATATGACTTAAGGACCTAAGTGAGAAACCATAAATGAAAGGTCTTAATGATGTCGTAATGCAACCAAGTTTTTATTTAAGCTTAAGTGAATATTTAGGAAGCTAATTATGATTTTGCTTTGACCTTTTAAACTCGAATGTTTGTTCAATTTGCAAATGGATCATCAATCTATATTAATGAATATAATATCTCATTTAATGACCTAATTTTGCATTTTTAACACAGATTTGATGTTTTAAATCCTTTTCACTATTTTCCATACTTAACCCATTTCATGTGTTAATTCAATAGTGTTTAATCTAGTTTTTAGCTTAACTTGGTCATTTTAGCTATGATGAGCCACACCTCATTAGCTAACCACTAACCCCACTCCAGAACCTGACTTGCAATTAGATCTGAAACCCTTACCGGATTCTTTAAAATACGTGTTTTTGGGCCCCAATCACACAATGCCCCTTATTATTAATGCACATCTTTTCAGGGTATAAGAGGAAAAATTACTCCAAGTGTTAACCAAGAATTAAAAGGCAATCGGTTGGACTTTAAATGATTTAAACTGCATCGACGTGTCCTATTGCACACATCATATTTTTCTCGAGGACAACTCTAGTCCCTCCCACCAGCCACAATGTCTTTAAACCTTAATATATAGGAGGTCATAAAATGGGAGATCATTAAATGGCTCGACGCGGGAATTATTTACCCTATCTCTGATAGCCAGTGGGTCAGTTCTACACAAGTTGTACCCAAGAAAGCTGACCTCATTATCATTATAATTGATTAAGGTGAAGAAATCCCAACTCAGACTGCCTCTTCATGGCACGTTTGTATTGATTATAGGAAATTAAATACCGCCACGAAGAAGGATCATTTTTCGCTCCCTTTTATTGATCAGATTTTGTAGCGGCAAGCCGGACAAGACTACTACTTTTTAGATGGATATTTCGGCTACAATCAAGTGGAAATCCACCCTGAGGACTAGGAAAAGACCACTTTCACCTACCCCTTTAGAACCATTACTTTCCGAAGAATGCCCTTTGGATTGTGTAATGCACCTGTGACTTTTCACTAATGTTTGTTAAAAATCTTTTCTGACTTGGTAGGTGATTTCCTGGTGGTCTTTATGGATGATTTTCCAATTTTGGAGATTCTTTTGATCATTGTCTTTGAAATTTAGAAAGAACTCCCCAAAAATGTATTGAGGTTAACCTGGTACTCAGTTAGGAAAAGAGCCATTTTATGGTTCAGAAAGACATTGTCTTGGGCAATGTTATTTCTGGAAATGGAATCTCGGTTGATCAAGCAAAGGTTGATACAATCTCAAAACTTCTCCTACCTAGTTTGGTGAAACAAATACGATCTTTTCTAAGGCATGTAGGATTCTACCAATGATTCATAAAGGATTTCTTCAAAATCTCCTAACCTTTGAGCCACCTTTTGACTAAAGATCAGCCCTTTGATTTTGATGAACACTGCTTGGAGAGTTTTAAGATTTTAAAGCAAATAATTACTGAGGCACCTATCTTGCAAGCACTTGACTGGGCTCATCCTTTTGAGCTAAGGACAGATGACTTAAATTACGTAGTAGGAGCCATCTTAGGGCAAAGAATCGACAAGAAACCCATTGTGATTTATTATTCCAGAAAAACCCTTGATGAAACACAATGGAACTACACCATCACAGAAAAAGAACTCCTTGCGATTGTTTTTGCCCTTGAAAAATTCTGTTCATATCTATGAGGGTCAGAGATCATCATCCACATTGATCACTCGACCTTGAAATATTTGCTTAACAAGAAAATACGAAACCCCGCTTAATTTGATGGATTTTATTATTACAAGAATTTGATTTGGAGATCAAAGATAAGGTGGGTTCGCAAAATGTTTTGGCCGATCACCTCTGCCAACTGGAGACTGGTGATGTTCTGACCCAAACAGACATTTTTCCATACGAAATGCTCCTTACCCTTAAATTGCTCCCTTGGTATGTTGATTATGCAAATTATCTCGCAACTAGATGATTCCCTTCTGATTGGCCTAAACAAAAAAGGGATAAGTTCTTTGCTGAGATCCAATATCACTTTTGAGAGGACCCCAATCTGTTCCGCATCTATGTCAACTAAGTCATTAGACGGTGTGTTTTTGATTCAGAGACACATGATATTTTGAACCACTGTCATTCAATGGCTTGCGATGGACCTCTTTCGGCGAAGAAAGCGGTGGCCAAGGTTTTAAATGCCAGTTTTTATTGGCCTAGCACACATAAGGATGCTCATGAATTTTTAGGGTCTTGTGCGCATTGCCAGAGCATCAGCAACATGAACCCTAAGGATATGATAACCCTCAACCTGATTTTAGAAGTTGAAATCTTTGATATCTGGGACATCGACTTCATGGGACCGTTTGTCATTTCTTTTAGATGCCAATTTATTTTAGTTGTTGTTGACTACATTTTAAGGTGGATTGAAGTGGTAGCCACGTGCACTAATGACCATCGGGTCATCGTGGATTTTATTAAGAAAAATATTTTTTCGCATTTTGGTGTTCCTATAGCCATAATTAGTGATGGAGGATTGCATTTTACACATTCCCAATTTCATCAATGTCTTGCTGAAGTCTCCAATCGAGGGCCATATGTAGGGTGAACCATAAAATCTCTACACCATATCACCCTCAAAAAAATGGCCAAGCTGAAGTCTCCAACCGAGAGATTAAAAACATATTACAAAAGACGGTAAAGCCCGATCGAATGGATTGGTTAATCAAACTCGACGATGCTTTATGAGCTTATAGTACGACTTTCAACACTTTGATCGGCATGTCACCCTTTCCGCATAATTTTTGGCAAGGCATGTCACCTCTCGGTTGAACTGAAACACAGGGCTTATTGGGCAATAAAGGAATTCAATTATAATTTGGATGTGGCCGGAAAACACTGGAAATTGCAATTAACCGAACATGAAGAACTTTACAACATGGCTTATGAAAATGAACACATTTACAAAGATCGAACAAAGAAATTTCATGACAAATTCATCATTTGGAAATCATTTGAACCTGATTAATGTGTGTGGCCTTTTGATGCGAGGTTAAGACTATTTCCTAGTAAGCTTAAATCTAAATGGACCAATCCTTACATTGTAATTCAAACAAATCCCCATGGTGCCATTGAAATTTTGGATCCAAAAACAAACAACACTTTCAAAGTCAACGGCCAACATCTTAAGTCCTATCTTGATAACTCCATTAATGCAAAATCTGACACTCGAGACCTCCACGATGTACCAGATAGTTAGTGACTTCACACTCGAATGAATGGCATAAAAGATAGCACTGGATGGGAGGTAACCCATCATTTTTCCTACCTTTTGCTTTTCATTTTCTTTTTCCCAGAGGTTTTGACTAACCTGAGCTCGACCGCTGACGTTGGCGTGGGGCGCGTATGTTTAAAAGAGTCATTATAGCTTGCGCTCGCAACATCGGTTTTAAAATGAAGAAATGGACGTGAGTCCGAGTGTCGATCTCAGGGAGGAGTGAAAATCGGATTTTTCTTGTCACTTAATGTCACAGAAATAACGAGTTTTTGCTTGCGAAAAGTTGTGGGTGAAAAGCAAGTGAGTGAGAGTGGAGAGAGAGAGTAGGGTTAGAATTTCTTCATTCACACATGCAACTTTAACATAAAAGAGGGTAAGTAACTAGATAGAAAACAACTTCATTTAACATGCAACTTTAGTTTATAATTACAACACTAGCTAAATGCTTAAACACAATAAAGTAAAGCTTAAGATAAAGAAGGAAAGAGAGAGAGAGAAGATGATGAGGTAGCCACGGCGGTGGAGGGGGGCTCCGTCGGTGTCTCGTCATCTCTGGCGATTACAGAGAGAGCTAATGGTGGCTAGGAGTGGGGTAGAGAACTTGTAAGTGGAGTGAATGCCTTCCATGGGTGGTTGGAAGGGGTTTAAATGGGGAGAAGGTCTTTCCAAATGAAGAAGGGGTTTTAGCGACATCCGGGACGTCGCTAAAACCCTTCCCAAAACATTGGTGAAGCCCCCTACCCAGTGGTCGCTTGCACACGCACATGCTTCCTCGTGCATAATTCATGTGCGTGGCTTGAGAGCCGTCCGATTGTGGATCGGACGGCTGATGTCGCTCGTGGGGTGCTCGCCTGGATCGTGCCCATGCTCCCCGTGTCATCGCAGGCGTTGACCTTGGACGTGCGAGATTATGCTACGTCGCTTCATCTGCGCCGTCCGCTGTTGATCGGTGGCTCAATTTCCTCAGTGCGCGTCTTCGCCTTCACATTTCAGCGCAGCACAATTCGAACCTGCACCGGCAGTGCGGGCGTGAGGCGTTTGACCACTGTGCTGCACCTACTGCTTTATTGTGGTGAGGGCAGGCGCGCGGGCGGCTCTCAGCCGTTCGATCAAAGATCAACAGCTAAGATTCATCCTCCTGGTGAAGGTGGAAGTAGGCGGCGGTCTGGATACAGTGAGTGGGAGCCACGTGGTGCGCCATGGGCCGTTGATCATCAGATCAACGGTCAGAACTTCTTGGGCTCATTGCAGGAGCTCCGGATGTCGGATTTGGCCGATTTCGAGTCTGTTGGACTCTGTTCATCTCTCTGAATCCATCTGTGTGGTCCGATTGCTCATCTGAGGTTTGTTTTAACAAGTACATATACAAATGGCCATTAATACTATTCTATAAGCAATCTTGATGTGTGATGCATGCAATGATCCCATTCCTGTTTATGATGTGTTATTTGTGCATTTTGTTCTTAAGATAAACCCCAATTGATAGATTTATCACCCCAAGATGCAGTGTTATCAACCGTTTTCACCAAGGTGACTTATTTCTCCCTTCCCATTGCATGAGGACATTGCATATCATAAGCATGGTGGGGGTGGTATTTTTAAATTTTGATGATCGATTCAAGATTTTCAAAAGCTAAAAACATTCAAATATTTATCTCATTTCTTTGCACTCATACCCAAAAATAATAATAATAATAATTTTGAAAATGTTTAGAGGAAACTTTGAAATTGAGACCTAAGTTGAAGATTCATTTTTAGGTACAATGGGATTTAATCTTTAACAAACTAGGGACTAAGATGCAGATCTAATTGTTAGAATCTCTAGGTCTATTTTTAAACTAGATCAAGTATCCTTCTCTAAATTCCACCTAGGTGACATGATCTCTTTTTGCGACCTGTAAACTATTGGGCTTAGTTTCTGACTCGAAAACTTGCATCTCTTGCGAAATTCTTGTGTCAAATTTCACACACAAAGCCAACACCTAAAAATGACCAGAGAAACTAGAAAATCCCCTCATTTAATCTTAGTTAAATCCTAAGAAGATGATTGGTTTGAGTTCCCATCGCCAAAAAGGAGGAAAATAGCTCCTTTGAGGATGCGATGTCAACATGTTATTGCCTCGGCACTGCTCTATATTTATATTTCATATCTTCAAACATAGCATTAAGGCACAATTTTGCAGCTTAGGCATCTTGGACAGTGCTTTACCCATAGCGTTAGAGCAGGAGCCTGAGTTTGCTTGGAGCACCCCTTTACACTGCATTGTGTTTTAGGGTTGTGAGCTCTAGGGTGGTGTCTTGTACAGTACTATCTCGAAGTGCTGGTGCCAGAGTCCCCTAGAAGAATGGTAATGGGAATGATGATACTGACACAACTGTTATAGGATTAAGCTAGGAATAAACATAGGGGAGACAAAAAAAAATCAAGAACATGACCTTATAAATGTTGGCATTCACAAGCACAGAAATAGGGTTTTAAAAGATTATGCAAGTTGTGAGTTGGAATCAAGAGCCAAGGAAATCCTAACTGCAAAATAATTCAGGTCATTTGAATTATCAAGAAGTTAACTTCATAAAGAATACATTAATCCTGATTCATCTAATTTTTTGACCCAAAGATGAATCTCGATGTTTATCCTTAATAAATCTCATACCATCCATGTTTTTAATCAACTAAGGTCCCGTAATCTTCTTTTGCTCAAAAGTTAAAAAAAAAAGAGTCTCCCCTAAAAACTAGATTTGTGAAAAAATTTTTGCTAGCAAAAGATAAGCATGGGGGTGTGATAAACGCAAGTTTATCATCATTCATATGCCCAAAAATACACCTAGCTCTTAGGATTTTGACTTCACAAATGGGGTTTCAAGGTGCATTTACGCATTACTTAGGTTAAGCATGCATTGCAAACTTTTTGTATTTTTTACATGTTTATTTGAGTGTCAGGGAAGAAATAGATGACCAGATCCCTAAAACCCTAGCACTTAGGAAGACAGCAAAAGAAAGAGAAGCTCATTCTACCTGAACCTTAGATGAAACCATCTCATCATGGTTGGATTCCAGCTCAACAATGTTGGGTTTAGCTTTCATAGCTCCATTCAACTCATCTTAGCTGAATGATATCTCGGGGTAGCTTAACTCAGCTCTACTCAACTCAGATCAACTTAACTTGGTTGAGTCTAGCGTATCCTAGCTCCAATCAATTCATTGGGAGCTTAAGCTAGTTCAACTTAGTTGAGAGAAGTTCATTCCAGCTCCAGTCCAACTCCCCCAGCTCAACTTAGCTCATGGTAGCTGAACTCCAAGTTTAGCTACTACTTGTCAACTTAATAGCTAAGCTCACTTTGGAGTTCTTAAGAAAAGTAGGTCAAGCTCAACCTAGCTCCACAAAACTAGAGACCAACACAACTTAACTCCACTACTCAAGCTTAGTTGCTAGCAGAAGAACTAGCTAGCTAAGCAATGTAGCCGGGCTCCTAAAAGGACCTCTTCAGCCTTCATCAGCTCCAAGCAAATTTATTCAGTTTCACTCCAACTCTAGACAGCTCTTGGCTTCTTCACGCTAAGCTCCTCCACCATCCCTCTACCAGCTAAGCCAGCTTAGCTAAGCTCTCTCCACTCCATGGTCCTAACCCTAACCCTAAAACTCTACCTAACTAGCTCCACCAAATAAGCCTACCTAAGCTACCACCAAGTTTCCTCCTTTTGGCATCACCTAATAGCCACCCCTTCACCCCATCACCACCACCAAAAGCCACCTATTTTCCCTCCAAAACCACCAATTAACTACCCCTTTTTGGAGCCAAACCAAAAAGACACCACCACCATACACCCTTCTATCCTGGCACCAAATAGCATTCAATCACCACCCTACACCTAACCATAGAATCCAATCCTAGCCTTCCCTTTTGGTGCCAACTTCTACAATCGATAGTTGGCACCAAAAGGAACCTAACCACACTTTAACTCCACTTTCTACTCCCTTCCACATGGCTCCATTTAATCTCCACCATAGATCAACCTAACCACCACCTACAACTTCATCCTAGTCCTAGAACACACCACACCAACCCTTAACCATAGTCCCCACCAAGAGTTGGCTCCAATCATTAGGTACCCCTCCACTTTGGCACCATCAACCTTAGCCCTAGGATCCTATAGCCACCATCCACAAGACATCTTAGTCATCCCCTCTTAACCATACCTATCCCCTTCCTACAACTCTATATATACCACCCATAACTACCATGACCAACCACCCTTGGCTACATCATTTCATAGCATTCTTCCACCTATACTCCACCATTCCCAACTACCAAGGAGAAGAAGAGAAGAAGAAGATTAAGGGGGTGATCTTGCACTCTTGGTGAGTTCAACTTCCTCCCCTCTTCTACCTTGAGTCCACGTCAAGCCAAGGAGTCAAGCTAGGCAGGAGGGTAGCCAAAGAGGAGGAGAATCAAGGGTGCTCCATGTCCACCCTAAGAGGAGTCAGGAAGTAGGCCATCTAGGCTTGCAAGAAGGAGGCATGCCCACCTAGGGTTTGCCAAGAGGAGGATGTCCAGGAGAGGGAATTCCTTTTGGTTTTGGGGCAACCAGAGTTGGTGTAAGGGTTTTGGGCAGCATCATCTTCATCGCTAAGCCTTTCTTTACTTTCATTCTTGTTTTTCAATTTAGTGTGTTTTCTTGTTGAAGATTACACGTGAGAACCCTTCTCACTTGTGAGTTCTTCATAGTTTATAAGCAATTTTTTTATGTAAGAAGCATTCTTCAATAGGTTTTTTTTTTCTAGTTAGACTTTGTGAGTATTTTTTGTGTTCTTGCTCCTCTATTATTCCAAGCCTCCCATGCTTGGAGTGAGTTGGAGAAGCAAGGCACTTGTTGCCTTAAAATTAGTTTTTCTACTTCCTATTTTTTCCGCATTCAATTTTTTCCCATAAAAAAATCCTAAAAATTATATATTTCAAAACACAAAAAGAAAGTTGATTTTTGGATTTCAAGAAAGGGATATCAATTTGCATTTCTACCTTCCTTGGAAAGATCCGAATACTCTTCGAGTACTCAGTAATTGCACATTTAAAAGCAATTGGATTTGCGTGTTGCAATGACTTAAAAACTTGATTTTAACAAATCACGCTTTTTCACGATCAAATCATCTTGGGGATAAGTGGTGGTAGGAGGGTAGGGGTGGAATTGTGTGTAAGAGTTGAAAGAATACATTGCGATGTGGAAGAAAAATAGAGAATGGATAAAGGTACCCTATAATAGAAACAATCAAACCTATCCTTAAGCAAGTAGCTGATGAGGTATGGCTCATCATAGCTAAAATGCCTAAGTTAAGCTAGAAACTAGGTTAAACACTATCAAATTAACATAAAGAAAGAGTTAAGTGTGAGAATTCACAGAAAATACCTAAAACACCAAATCTGTGTTAAAAATGCAAAATTAGGTTATTTATTGAGATATTCTATTAATAAATACAAAATGATGATCTAATTGCAAATTGAACAAATAATTGAGCTCAAAGCTTCAAATCAAAAGTGAAATTAACTTCTAATATGTTCAATTAAGCTTTAATAAAAACTTGGTAGCATTTGAACATCAATAAGACGAATTTAGAGATTCACATTCAGATCCTTCTTATATAACCTTTCATTCATTAGAAAACTTGCCAGGGACTCATTTGATAGCCATAGGGACCTTTTTGTAAGGCTCTAAGGATAGCTCTGTAACCATTTTCTACTACTTATGGGCCTTGCTAAAGTTGTTCCACCGTTTCGTTGAGGGACCTTCTCTGCAAAATACACCATTATACTTGAGCCAATGGTGCACCTCTTGGTGCACTATTCATCACAAGAACATCGCACATCTAGGTCATTCACTCCTTCCATCCTCTTGATCTTTGGCTAATCTGAAATCAAAGCTTCGCGCAACTCCTTGCGTAGCTTCACCTCTACCCCCAGATCCCATCTAGCGACTAGGATTCAAATTGAAAATTTCGTGCACCCTCTCCTTTCATCCTCACCGTCCCTGACCTACTTGTTTAATCCCACTACACGGTGAGCACAATCACTCTCGAGCTCTACTTAAGCTCCTCCTAGAGCTCTCACGCAAAGGATCGACCTCCTCTCCTACTTCCTTGAGGCGATCCCTTCATCCTCTCCAGTTCTTCTACCCTCTTTCACTCGCCACATAAGTGACAGTGGTGTGGTTTTTCACCACCATTTCATCCTTGCCACTAAGGATGACGTATGCCTGAGGACGACCCTGAAGCTCCTATTGTGGGATTTTCCTTCGCTGGAGATCTCCCCCCATTCTTCCTCCTTAGCCGGCGGCTTTGGATCGAGGAGGACCCCCTTCACCTAATTAGATTAGGATTTCCTGCTTTGCTAAAGTAGTTTAGAATAGTAATTAGCATACAGTAGCTTAGTTAGGAGTAGATCAATTAGTGAATCCATTGGTTTAATCGTTAGCTTAGGAGTAGATTAGAGTAGAATTCACACACCCACCTCCTCTGATCAATTTAGATCAGAGAAGATGAATCCATTTCATCCATTTGATCATTCATCTCCCCCTTACATCACAATTTCATGTTCTAAATTTCCCTACATTTTATTTTGCAAGTCACTCCTCCATTAGAGTCAAACTCTCATCTAATTACTTTCTAGCTTTGAGATGAGAATTTGTGCTCAAATCCATCTAGGGGTCTTCTCATTTATTTCAGAAATCCACAAAGACCTCTGATTGGAATTTAAAATGGAATTGGTTTGCTTGATCTATTTTTAATTTGGATTTCAATGCAAGATCGTGAGATTTTGATCAAATTGAGTTTTGAAGGGTTTTTAATCAAGCGAATCGATATGTTTTTGTATGGATCATTACATGGTCGTGAATTTGAGATGATGCTAGTGATGAATCTTTCCTCAGATAAGCCATGTCTGAATTTGGCATGAATTGGGGGTTTCATGGTCTTAAATGTAAGGTAGAGCCAAGGAGAATCAACCTTGTTGATTTGAGGTTCTACCATGGATTTTTGCGTGGATTTGAGTTTGAGAATCTGATTTCAACCTAAGGGATTTTCAGTATATCATTTTAGGTTAAGAGAACTTGGGATTCAAGTTGGATGGATTTAATGGACTGTTCTAAGATCTTCCTACATGCTATTTATAGCATTAGGAAGGTGTTAGATTAGTGGTTTTCCTTATTTGAAATGAGTATTAATGTTTAAAACTTTTTGATAAACAGTTAACACATCAAGTTGATTTTTAAAATGATTTTCAAGTCCTTTCAGATTTTAAGATTGTTTAGAGTCTTAGTTGAATCCCAAATCAACATAACAAAGTGCCGCATAGGAGCTACATTTCATGGGTTCAACCCTAAATTCGATGCAATTTGGTGCTAATTTAAAAGGTTAAATCTCTAAACAAGCACCTTAATTTGTGTCTTGAACTACTGTGAAATCTCTAATCTGCAGCTATTGAAGCAGCAACCCTTTGAATTTTTTTAAGGTGTTTGGTTTTAGGTTGAAGCACATATGATAGTTGTTGCTACTGAATTTTAGTAGCTTATGTACCTACTATAGCTGCTGCAATAGCAGTATGGTTGCTGGATGGTCTAAATTAATGGGAGCAGTGGCTGGGAATTAATCTTTAAGGGGCTGACATGTGTTACAAAGTGTATTTAACATGTACAAGCTTTCATGTATGGTTAATTGTCTTCAGATCTCATTAAATTGGCTTGTAATTTGATTTTAAATTCCCTTTGTCAGCCACTTGTGTGTAAACTACCCAACTTGAAAATTAATGGAATTTGAAGTGAAATTCATGTTTATCTATTTGAACACATTCTATATGATTTGTTAAACATCTCTGAGACATTCCATTGCACATTCAGCCACACACCTCCACTCTAGTGCCTTAGGTTCTTAAGTCTAAACCCCTCTAAGGCTTAGAATGAGCTAGACTTGTAAATAAATAAAATCCCTATAAAAAATCCAAAGAAATAAAATAAATATGTAGCAAGTAGGATTAGATATACTTTTAATTGTATACCAAGTTTCAAGGCATTTTGAACCCCTGGCTTGGTAAAACATATCAGCCTATGGTTCAGTCTACCTTAAAACTTAATGAAAGACCTCAAATCTAAAAAATCCTAAACTCACTCTATTTCTCTCTCATCTCTCTCTTTGTCTCTCTTCCCTTATCTATATTATATATAAAATTCATAAAAATCAAAAAACCAGAAAAATTCCCAAAAACACTACGTATAATATGTATCTACATGTATATATAAGGTATATATTAAGCTATTAATGTAAATAGTGTAAAATAGGTTTATAAATTGTATAAATAACTTATGTATATATTTTGTAATGTAAATTAAGTATTTAAGATAAATTAAATCATACATAACTTATCTGTATAATTATTTATTAATTTAATTAACTTATATGTACTATAAACTATATAAATTAATAAACCCTTGTAAATAACCACATTTATTAATAATACCATAAAGATATAAGTATATGTATATAATGTCCACTAAGACATTTGTAATATAATTTAATTATATATATACAATAAATAATTAATTTATTAAGTTATTAAGTTACTAACATAAATTAAAATAAATTAGTAAATTAAGTTATTATTGAAATAATTTATACTTTATATTTATATTATGTTATTTTAAGTAATTTAAACTAATTTAACTATATTTATATTGTGTTATACTATTTATACCTAATTTATATGTATAATAGCCTAAAAATAGATATTTAAATTTATATAAATTAAAATAAAATGTGTAAAATATAACACAAATATGTATAAAATAATTTAATATGTATATTAACTTTATACAGGATCAATTAAACCATTGATTAACTAATTTAAACATTAATTAAGAAATAAACCCTTAAATCAATGTGTATAAATACCAAACTTTGGCTAATTTATTTATTTCTTTTTTGAAAATGAAAGGAAAGCTATCATGTTATGATAGGGATCCGGGAGGGCATTTTATTCAATAATATAAAAGAACAACAAGAAGAGCTACAAATTAGATCCCTATCTATGTAGGAGGGATCAACACTCATTTACAATTTGCTTACAGTATACTAGTTTCTCCTGAAATAAACTCTCATTCCTCGCCCTCCACACACACCAAAGGGTCACAGCCATATGCAGATGTGGTCTCCTAGGTGTCACAAAGCTATGCCACAAGGACTCCCATGGTGGGAGTGACTCTTGGCAAGTTTTTGTCCAAATCGTATCAGTAATCAAAAAGGAAGAGAAAATGTGAGATAGACTGTCGGTGTGCATTCCACAAAGGTGACATTCATGTAATGCTTCACCCATCCTCTTATGCCTAAGGTCCCCAGTGATCAAACCTTCTCTTCTACATAGCTAGAGAAAAATTTACACCATGAGAGGGATCTTCAGTAACCAGAGTTTCTTGTCAATGTGATTTCTCCCCATACCACTACCATAATTCAAGATTTTTCCATGGGCATGTTGAGCTGTGTAGGTGCCATCCCATGCATAAGTATCCTCCATGCCGAGCCTTGGTTTGAAACTTTGCATGTCTGAAATCAGATTCTGCCTTTCTTCCCACAATCAAGTTCCCTCCTTGATGGCCATTGGTTCGCTCAGCTGCCAGCAACTGCAGGACTCATACCAGTAGCTACTCATCGGCCCTTCTTTATCAGCTATAGCCAAATATACCCTTGGTTAAGTCTCTTTCAAGGTGCCCAGCGATGACCACTGCTCCCTCCAAAAGTTGATGTCCTTGCCATCTCCAAGCACCAGTTGCACCAACTGCCAATTATTCCTAATAGCCTAAGTAATAGAGCGCCAAAATGCGGATGGTTTGGAGGGGTATAATCTCTTTAGTGCATTGTTGGAGCTGCCATAGCCATCTCTGATAAGATCGGTCCATAATTTTCCCTCCTCATTGAAAATTTTTATCACCCATTTAATCAATAGAGCCTCATTGAATTCTTTGAGCGCTCTAATCCCCAATCCACCTTCTTCCTTGGGATGACATAGATGCTTCCATTTCAATGGCTGCATGAATCTATCCTCATGTCATGCCCCCTTCCAAAAGAATCTCTTTTAGATCAAATCCATGCATTTCCAAATAGACTTCAGAGCACTAAAGAGAGAAAAATAAAAGACCGGGATGTAGGTAATAATAGAATTTAATAAAATAAGTCTTCCGCCCTTAGATAGGAACTTGCTGTTCCATCCTTCCAACTTGATGGAAATCTTGTCAAAGAGTAAATTCTAGTTGCTCTTCCTCAGTTTTGAGCACCTTAGTGGCAACCCAACTATCTAATTGGCATCTTTGAGCGAGGGCTCCCCAAAGTGGTTGAGTGTGTGTCTTGCTCTTTCTCACTAAGACCAAAGCATATCAAGGTAGACTTCTCCCTATTCAATTTCAGACCAGAAATGTCCCCAAAGATCTTGAACATGTGTCCTAGTTCTTGGGCTTCAGCAGTTTCCCCTCAACAAAGAAGACTATGTCATCTGCATATTGGAGTATAGGGGCCATAGCTCTCCTATTGGATAGTAACCTCTGATAACACCAGCCTTAGATAGTTTGCAAGAATATCTAGCAAGACCATCCACTGCAAGATTAAAAACTAATGGAGCTAATGGGCAACCTTGCCTAACACTACACTGTGGCTGAATCCAAGCCCCGCAAGGTTTCCCATTGATCAATGGAGAGAAGGAGGTGATTGTGATGCACCGCTTCATCCATTGGATCCAGAGGGGAGGGAACCCTCTTTTCTTAAACACCTCCCAGAGATATGGCCAAGATAGAGAGTCATAGGCCTTTCGAAAATCCAATTTCCACATAAAGGCTTTATACTTCTTCTATGCCAACCACACACCATCTCCTGAGGCATAATAAATGATTCTTGTAGAGATCTGCTGGGAAGGAAAGCTGATTGGATAGGGTGAATCAGGTTCTGCAATACAGATGTCAACCTATTCACCAGTATCTTGCTCACCACCAAATATATGGAGTTTGAAAGTGCAATAGGTCTGAAATCAGAGAACTATTATGCTCCTTGTACCTTTGGCAACAAGAAAAGAAAAGATCTGTTGATCTTAACAAAGCCAAAGTTACCTCTCTCAAACTCTTTGATAACATTCATCACCTCACTGCCAAGTAGGCTCCACATTTCCTTATAGAAGAAAACTTGAATGCCATCAGGTCCAGGAGAGCCTTCATTGTTTAAGTCATTTATGACGTCAACAGTTTCTTTCTCACTAATGGTAGCCATCAGACTAGAGGCCTGTTCATCTGAGACTTTAGGTGCATCACTCGCAACTATCCTCCATACACCTCTATCTGCTGCCCATGAAGAGTCCCTATAATATTTGATGGCCTCCGATCTAATCTCTTGCATAGAGGATATTCTTTGACCATCCTTGAGTATCAAAGAAATTATGTTCACCCTTCTGCTAGAGCTGGCTGCAAGATGGAAAAATTTAGTATTGGCATCCCCCTCCTTTAGCCAAAGTTGCCTTGGTCATTCCTTCCAATCCATCTCCTATTTTAAATCCTCCTCTGCCACCACTCCTTTCCACATTCTCCTAGCATCAAGTTCTTCATCAGATAAGGGACCTACTGTCTCCTTAGTATCCAAGCCTTGGATTTTCATCAAAGCCTCAAGATGCCTTTGTTGCCTTAGATTAGACACCGCAGCCCCATATTCCTTAAGCATTATGTGTAGAGCAGCCAATTTAGATGCAAGATTGACAGTGGCTAATCCTTCCACTTGTTTGGCCATCCAACACACCTCAATCATCTCACGGAACCTCAGTTCTCTCAGGCATGACCTTCTAAGCTTGAAATAGAAGCCTACGTGCACCTGTTCCCCACTGTCCTAGACCAATGGGGTGTGGTCTAAGAAGGGGCATTCTAGTCCAGAGACAGCAGATAGCTGGAATGTGTATAGAAGAGTGGCATTCCCAAAAAATCTATCAATATTTGACATAAGTCCACTGCCATTTCTCCAAGTAAACTCAGCTCCAGAGGATGGGTACTCACTCAAGCCAAAAGTTTGAACCACCAGCTAGAATCCAAGGGATGCACTATCCACTACACCATTTGGCCTATCCCTCACTATCAATACACAATTAAAATCCCCACCCATTAACTAGGCAGCCCCATGTGTGACTTCAGCGGTTGCAGCCTAGTCCTTCCACAGTTCACACCTCATCGATGCAAGACATCGTCCATATACACCAGTAATGTAGAAATCACCGTCCCTTTAACACCTTTTGAATTTATAAGTCACCAAATGCTGAGCTCTATAAACTTCTAGCAGGTGTAAACATGCCTTTTTCCACCACAGAGTAATGCCACCAGAACTACCTTGGGCATTGAGCATCACACATTCAGCTGCCCCCGCATTCTTCAAGTCATTCTAGACCCTGTCATCCTCGATCTCAATGTGTGTCTCTTGGATTATGGTGCAATCAATCTCCCACTCTCTCAGATATCTCGAGAGGGAAGCCCTCTAGCTCTGGTCATCCTATGCATGTTCCATGTGAGGATTCTCATCGTCCTCTTTGGGTACCTACCTATTTGAGTTTTAGACCTTGCCAACCTTCATAATAGTAGCCACGGTGTTTTCACCAAGGTTCGCAGCTATGGTCGGTCGCCTCTACCCAGGCTTGTAAGGAGATTTGCCCACACTAGCATTTGTAGTTTGGCCAGCTCCAAACTTCAGACCTTCCATAGCTTGTAAATTGGATTGGAGCCTCAGAGGATGATTTGAAATCTCTTTCAGGACCTACTCTTCAACTATATCAGTCAAAGGCTGGGATGCTGCCACTTCCTCAACCATGGTTGTCTCCACCGGTGCCACATCCACCATTTCCTCCTCCCCAAGGTGGTGGTGGTCCTTATGCTTTTTAGGCACAGGTGCCTCATCAAGAGTCATCCTGCCCATCTATTGTACATCAACCTCCTCACCAACAACCTCCACATAAGACAGCTTGTCCTGATCATTCACCCCAACAGTATCACCCAATGTAAAGCATAAGAGCAGCAGCCAGGAGCTTCCCCCACATCGAAGGATTAACCTCTCAAGGACAGAGCCTGCCTTGAAGACATCCACCAAAACACTGAGTACCCGACCATCTCCCTCCATTAAACCAACCTCAACATCTTCAACCAGTGTAGCAAAGCCTGCTATCATAGTCGCCACCACCTCTCTTGATCTCAAGTGTAAAGGTAAAGCCTTGATCCCCAATCTCCCCGATCTAGAGCCTACCCTCTGGGGCGGCCTCTTAGGCAACGACCCATCAAAATAGGAGACTAAACTCCATATCACCATCAACCCTTCAGAGGCACTCGATTGAAAACACAGGCATTCTACGCCCAACATCCCTAAACCAAAAAGCACAAAATGCATGGGGGTGAGGAATGTGATCTTCCAACCATCAGTCAACAGGGACATCGAGCTTACCAACTGTTGGATCTTGTCCACAGAGGGGTTGCCAGTCATCACCTCCCCAACCAGAGCCCCTCTCAGCACCAGTTCAGCCGCTTTGATTCCTCTATCAAAGGGATTTCAACATCTACTGTGTGCCCCCCATAGGTAGTGGGAGGCAGTGATGGCGGCGGTGGCGTCATAACATTCGATGCTTCGAGATACACCCTGTTCCCTCCCCTCTCCTGCCCTCTATTGGCCACACAAGAGTCTCGCTTATGGCCATGCCCCCCACATGTAAGACATACAAGGGGATGGTGGCACATTGCCGCCATATGTCCTTGTCGTCGACATTTGAAGCAAACAATTTCTTTATTGCCCCAATGCCTACTGTTGTTTGCCCTTCCCATGTTGGCCTCCAATCTGCCAGTGGCCATGAATCCTCTTCTTTCCTTCCGTCTCCAAGCCCTAGATCTCCAAGTCATCCATCCATCAGCATCACAGCTTCTCCCTCCTGTCGCCCTAAGGTCTCCTTCCATTCTCCCAAGAAGAATCTCTCCCCAGAAATTCTGGCTAATTTATTTATATAGTAAAACTAATTACTTTTGTAAATAAATTAAATAATTATGTACCTCTATATAAGGGTCTTACAACCATATAATTTAATTTAAAATAAGAACTAATTTGGGCCCACAAATCAAGGGCCAAATCAAGCAAATCAGGATTGAACCTTGAACACAGCAGTGCTTAAAGGGGCACCATCTTAGTACCACATCGGTGGCGAGTGAGTGAACGCAGTAGCATATATTATTTTTGTGACACCCAATGCTCAGTCATCATGAGTGCTAGGCATCACATCCACATAGACTATCTGAATCCCATCTGAGCATATGGCATGAATGAGAGTTTGGCCTGAGATGATGAAATGAGATTGGCTTGCGGTGCATGACTGGGAGCCTTGCACAGTGCATAGGTCTGATTAGGCCTAGTAATGAGCCATTAATTGGTTAGAACACACCTAATTAAGGATTAGGGCAGTCCTAGTAGAGGTCTAGTCCCACCCTATTTTTTTTTAAGGGTGCCATGTATCCCTTGAAAAGGCTGCCTAGCAATTAAACCATTTTTGGGCTTAAGAGCTGGTTTGAACCGGCTAATGAACCGGTCTATACAAGAAGAAAGGAAGAGTTGAATCAGCTAAGTGTAGTCTCTACTGTGTATATTAAGTGCCTGTGATTGTGTGCCTTAGTGTTCCCTCTGTGTGCGTGTATGTGTAAGTGTGTATATGTATAAGTGTAGAGTAAATATATGTATATGTATATATGTAAATAAGATATATAATGTAAATAGTTTACGAAGAATGTATAAGAGTATAGAGTAGTGTTTGAGCTATATATGTATATAAATAAAACATAGCTTTAGTGACTATTGGAACGGTAGATCGCATGTTTTGAAATCATTTGTCGTTGTTTGTAGTATGGTCGTGAAATCCGGTCAACAAAAATATTTCTGGAATAATAAGACTTTGAGTCTTGGTTTTTCTTCTCTGGGAGGCATTATGGAAATGATTTCGATCTCGCTCGCTCTACTTGCTTAGAATTGCACGCCGGTTTCTAACCTACGAATCATTGTTTTGCCATTTGCATGATTAACCCTTATCACGTGTGCATGCGTTAAGTAAATGACAAATATGAATGTATGGGTTTCAATATGCACGATCCTAGTTATATGATGGCTATTGATAGAGAATGCATTAATGGTTAGATCCTCGATGTTTTCAGGCACTGACATTCTAGTTGTAAAAACATATGAAATTAGCGTAGGAAACTCCAATCACAAAAAAATATGACATGCAAGCACATGGTGATTCTTCAACACACACACACACGCACACACACACACACACATATATATATATATATGATTTTTCATTGATTGCATCAGGGTGATTACAAAGCAAAGCTAGTGAAAAGCTTTTACAGGAATGCTTGAAACGATACTAGCTATCAGAAAATGCACATGTGAACCTATGGGAGATTGCACATGCGTCATGTAGGAGGGAGAGAAAGCTAAATGATGAGAGCCTCATCATGAGCCATAACTTGCTCATTTTGACCCAATAAAGAAGATAAAAGCTCCTACATAACCTAGAAGAAGGCCTAACTGAAGGAACAAGTGCTCTGAGAAGAAAACATGAAATAAAGGTTAAAACTGCAATTTTACCATTGCAGTAGATAAACGGGATTTCTCAGAGGCAAAACATAGGTCAAATGGTCTAAATGAGATAAAAAGTGGGTTGAGTCAATCAGAAATGGGTTCATGTGCAATCTAAGAACTAAAAGACACTTGGTAACCCTAAAACAGACCCGCTTAAATTAACAAGGTTCCGGTCAGAACAAAAAGCAAGTAAACCCTCTACAAATCATGGAAAAACATACTCTAGGGTTTAGAACACTTAATTTGGCCTTTGGAACCTAGTTTGACCTGGATTAGGGTCCTAGCTCTTCAATTAACCTAATTTGGGTTTTTACGCAAAATATCCAGTCAAACGAGGTCAAACCTGAAATCTAACTTTTCCATTGGATTCCTTAGGTCAAAATTAGGTTTATACCAAAATTTGGACCTAAGGAGAGGTCATCTTGACCTACTTTGCAATTTAGTACACCCAAATCACAAATTGGTCCCTATCTTTTGAATACCGTTGCAGAGAACCCCCTAGGTTCTTCGGCTCCTTTGCAAACCGGTCCTGCCGCCATTGCTAGGGCAGAACCAAGCTCCGGTGAGGTTCGGAGAGGGATTGCTCTCTAATCCCTCAGAGATTCCCTCCCAGAAATGGAAGGAGAATTCTCTGAAGAATTCCCTTCCATTTAAGACCGATATCGATCCCTGGTGTGAACCCAATCTCTCGTGCGAATGCACAAGAGATTTGGGTATCCTAACTCCTTTCCATCTCCGACGACCAACCTCAGGCAATTACGTGCCCTTCACGCCCTGCACACCAAGTCCAGCGCCTATATAAGAACCCACAACTCCGGCCGAAGAGGCTGAGCTTGGTTTGGCCGAGGTTCCACCCCCAATTCCTCTCCTCCTGCCTGGCCAAACTCCCAGCCGGCTCCGGCGAGGCCCCCTCCCCTCCCTCTTCGCTCTGCCACAAAACCAGTGGCAGAGTTAACTTCCTGAGCTTCCTCCGCGTCGCGCAGTACCAGCGCACGCCGCCTCCGCCCCGTCGTCGCCGTCGTCCTCCCCCACTGGGCGTCATCTTCTCTGGCGACAGCAGGTACTGCTGTTCGCCCTCCGTCCCCTTTCATCCTTACAGTTAGGTTAGAACTCCTCTCCATCCTCTCCTCTCTCTTTTCCCCCTGTTATCTCCCTTGATCGACCCTCAACAGACGCTAACCACCTCCATCGTCTTCGCCTCCGACCGCACTCCGGCGAGCCGCCCACACCACTCCAGCCCTCCACACGGCTCGCCAACCACCTCGAAAGCTCCGCCTCACCTCCAGGAACACACTCCACCCTACCACTGCCACTCCAGCCCTCCACAATCACCCCCCGACCAACACACCATCTCCGGCCACAGGTTGACCTAGGCACGCACGCCTAGGCCGACCTGCGGCCTGCAGCACTGCCCACCGCCTTCACCGTGCCACGGCGAAGGTCTCTAGCTATTCTGATTGGGCCGAGAGGCGCGTTTTGTGTATGACAGGGTTTGAGCCGCTGCCGCCATGGACGACCTCTGATGAAGCTCCCACGAAGCTCCAGGCACCCGGTCTTCCAGGCTACAGGTGCTGCATACTAGCGCGAGTGTCGCGAGGTGCACGAGTCCAGCCAAGGAGCGCTAGCAGAGCCAGCAGCTGCAGAGCAATCGCACGACGAGGCTTCTGCAGGCGCGCGTGAAGGCGAGACCAGATAGTCCCACATCATGGGATTGCAACCCTCAGGTACCATATAAGTTGTTTTTGTGTTTTACTCTTATCGCCTCAGTAAGCACAGGGGTGAGGTCCCTCACTGACCCCACACCCGCCTCGTCCGCAGCCTGACCACGCGGACCTGGCGAATCCGACCCGACCTAGACCTACGCACTCCTCGCGCATCACACACCTGCAGGTGCGCCTGGTCCCGGGTACGATCCGACCCGATTATGGTTGTGGCTCTGGGAGAGCAGTTTGAGTGAATCTCTTGAGAGAGAGAGATGCGCGGGTAGAGGGAGAAGGGTTAGGTTTTGCTCCTGTGCAGGCAGGCTGAACGCAGGAGGAGAAGGACTTGGCCGCGAGAAGGAAAAGAAAGAAAGAAGAAGGAACGGCAGAGAAGAATAGAAGAGGAAGAAACAAGGCAGAGAAGAAGAAGCAAGAAAGAAGCCTTCGCAGGAGAAGAAAGAAAAGAGCAAGCCAGAAGCAAAGGCACAGAGAAGCCAAGTGAAGACTTTGCAGAGATCAGAAGAAGAAAAGAAAGAGCAAAGACTGCAGCAGAAGAAGAAGAAGAATAATCAAGAAGAAAAGGAGAAATGCTTTTAAGATGTCTGATCTTGTGATCAGACGTCCAATTTCATATTTTTTTGCCCTAACTCCTTTTAATCGCATACATTCATACCTGAATTGATATTTTGAGTAAATTAGAGTGTTCAATTACATTTTGATTTAGTGGTAAGTTCCATTTGCTCCCTGTGTTCGACCTCGGATACTCCGGTCTTCGAGTAATAAAAACTTTGTATTTGTTCGAACGTTTTATCAGTTATACTACAACATAATACGCTTTAAATCCACACAAAACGCCCGTGAACACTAAACCACTAAGCACAAAATAAAGTAGAGATATTAGAAGAACTACTTATCTATCTAGGTTATCAGAAAGAAGGGCATTTGGAGGTGGTATCCAATGGCTTTTGAGTGGTTGGGAGGAGGGGCAGCCAATGGCGCTTAGGCTGGCCCTTAGAGGAAGGAGGGAGAGGTGATCTTGGCTTGGCATGAAGGTGGTGGAGTTATGGTGGTGGAGCTCGTGGAGATGGAGGTAGAGTGGAGGTAGACTTATGCTAAATGAAGGTGGAATGAAGCCAATTGCCAAGATGCCAAGATGGGTGCAAATGGCCACCCAAGGGTCCTTTAAATAGACCCTTGGCATTCTCTCTAGAGAGGTGTATAACTCTCTAGAGAGAGCTCCAAGTGTGGTCATCCAAGGTGAGGTGGAGGTGGTTCTTAGATCCACCAAAAGTGGATCTAAGAGAAGACCCATCCTTGGTTGCTATTTTTGGCAACCAAGGTGGCGCCACATTTGGAAGAACCTAGAAGGCATTAGGTGGTGTGGGAGTGCATGAATGGGTGTGTGTGTGTGGGCATTACCTAGGTGGCTAAGTGGTCTAGGTTAGGTCTTAAGGGGTTTAGGTTAGGGTGGGTCTCAAATTAGGGTTGCAAACCCTAATTACGAATGGGAAAGTGCAATTAAACTTGACATAAGTTTAATTGAGTGAGTGTGAACTTAATTGAGAGTGAAATAACACAATTAATTTGGGCTTAGGTCAATTGGACTCTCACTGAGTCCAATTAGACTTGTGTGGGTTGAGGTCTGAGCTCAATTGGACTCTATGAGTCCAATTGACTAGGTAGTTGCAATTAGGCTTAGTGAGAACCTAATTAGGATCTTAGGAAGGTTTAGAGGTGGTGTACTATTAATGTGCGAAATCGGGTTTTAAAATACTTCGTTGTAGTATAGTCGAAATCACACAAAAACATATAAGATTTATACTCGAATTTGAAGTTTGAGGTTGAACGTAAGGAGCAAGTAGCAATTAATCTCAAAGATCACAATATCACCACAAATATAAGAAATTATAACAAGATGAATAATTAGAAATGTTATATCAAATAAATCAAGTTTGAAAGTGCAAAAAGATTAGAGTAAAATGGTGATTTGAATCACTAAATTACTCTTTAAGTTTTACAAGCACTCAATATATGAATGTAAAGCTCAAACCACAATATATATCAAGTCCAAATCAACTTGTATTTTCGAGCCGCTCCTAATCTGGATCTTAAGACCATTTTTAGAATAGCATGAATGCTTTTTGGCATGATTTCATATTTAAGCGCATTGAACCAGGCTATGTGTGATTTTAGGGTGCTTAAGTTACCGAGTCCCGCAAACCAGAGGTCAGTTAACGGGGCTGAATAATCCCTAAGCTTTAGACCTAATATACAAGCTTTGCATTTTCCCCAACCTCTTGAGGATTAATCTGGATCTTGACAAGTACGTGGCTGTTTAAATCTTAGAATAGATCCAAGAGGCTTAAGGTCGGTATTCGCCATTAATCCCTTAAGTTTTATCCACCTAGATCTTAATTCGTCATTCGATCCAACCTAGAAGTTAGGCAAGTTCCATATTATTTTGAAGGGACTTAATTTTTTCTTTATCTTTTTGCTCCTTTCTTTCTTTTCTTTTTGTTTCCTCATTTTCTTTCATTTAGCTCAAATCACTTCCTCAAGAATGATGTGATATCTTAAAAAGTTCTTCCTCTTTTCTCCTTTTTTTTAAATATTTATTTTTTATGAAACCTTTTTTTTTATTTGATTTTCACAGCGTTTTGCACTTTAATACCATCCCATGCCTACGATTTGCAATGTCCTCATTATAAATTAGGTGGGTTCGAGTTTAGCTCAAATCATACATTAAAATAGGTTAAAAGGGTGGATGACTATTGCGTATGATTTCAAGCTCTAGTATGAATACCAGAGGTGGAGTTGGCTACTCTAATGGACGAACCCTAAAGTACAATATGAGTTTAGCAAGGAGAAATGTCAAAAGGGTTTCAAGTTTTTTCAAAAGATGATGGGTTGCCTCCCATTAAGCGCTAAGTTTAACGCCATCAGCTGGGCGCAATAAGCTCAGGGAGAATGGAGATAAAAAGAGATGACAACCAAGTTCAGGTCAGTGAGTTCAATGAACGGTTTGAGTCTTTGACGGTTCATGATAAAAGGTTCAGAATCACGGCTGAGTTCACTAATTTCAACAGCTCTATTTCCAAATACATGTCTCACCAAGAATGGTCCAATCCATTTAGATCTGAGTTTGCCTAGAAAGAGTTTGAGTTTGGCATTAAAAAGTAGGACTTTTTGACCAAGATGAAAAGATTTTCGCATAATGTGCCTATCATGGATGGCTTTGACCCGCTCATTGTAGATTCGTGAGTTCTCATACACATCATTGCATAGTTCCTGAATCTCGCTCATTTGCAACCGACGGTGTATTCCAGCCTTCATAAGATCTAGATTGCACTTCAGTATTGCCCAATAGACCTTGTGCTCCATCTCTATGGGAAGGTGACATGCCTTGCCGTACACAAGTCTGAAGGGAGACATGTCTAATTGGGTCTTATGGGCGATCCTATAGGCCCACAAGGCTTCTGGAAAGTGCATAGACCAATCTTTTCTATTAGGCTGAACAGTGACTTGAAGGATCTTCTTGATCTCTCAATTTGATAGTTTAGCCAGTCCATTAGTCTACGGGTGGTAAAGAGTCAAGATACGATGCGTTACCCTATACTTTTTCATCAAGGACTGGAAGTGCACATTGTTGAAATGGGACCTGCCATCACTGATGATCGCCTTAGGAACCCCAAATCTGGAAAAGATGTTCTCTTGAATGAATTGGAGAGCAACTTTATGATCACAAGTTCTGGTGGGGACGGCTTCGATCCATTTTGAGACGTAATCAACAGTGAGTAAGATGTATTCAAAACCATTAGATCCTGGAAGGGGTCCCATGAAATCAATTCCCCATATGTCAAAGACTTCCCACAAATGATTGGGTTCAAGGGCATCATATCTCGTGGGCCCATGTTGCCAAAGGTATGACAACGAGCACATTACCTGTAATATGTTTGTGCGTCTTTGAACATCGTGGGCCAGAAGAACCCACACTGGAGGATTTTTGCTATGGTTTTTCACCTAGAGAAATGGCCACCGCAAGCCTAGTCATGGCAGAATGAAATCATGTCGTTGACCCCATTGTTAGGAATGCATCTTCGGATTACTTGATCATTGCGAATGTGGAAGAGATACAATTCCTCCTAAATATAGTACTTGGCCTCGGAAATCAGCTTGTCCCACCTGGAAGTCCCTCAATATGGTAGGACTTTCCCTATAACCAAGTAGTTTACCATATCAACAAACTAGGGGAGACTATGAACAACCAATAGATGCTCTTCTGGAAAAAGCTTTGTGATTGGACCATATAGGCCAATAACAGGAGAAGGAAGGCAGGATAAGTGATCAGCTACCGTGTTTTATTTTCCTACCTTATTGCGAATCTCGAGATCGAATTCTTGCAATAACAAGATCCAGCAGGTTAGTCAAGGTTTTGCATCCTTCTTTGTGAGTAAGTACCTCACTACAGTGTGATCTGAGTAGATGATGACACGGGAACCCAGAAGGTATGATCTGAATTTTTCCAGGCCAAATACTACAGCCAGCTACTCTTTCCTAGTAATTGTGTAGTTATGCTAAGCTTCTTCAAGCGTCTTGTTGGTGCAGTAGATGACCACAGGTTTCCCGTCAATTTTTTGCCCAAGCATTGCACCCACTACATAGTCACATGCATCGCACATGATCTCTAAGGGTTGAGACCAATCAATGGATTGTAGGATAGGTGCTTGGGTAACTCGGTCATGCAGGCTTTCAAATGCGTGAATGCACTCATTCATGATCTCAAACAGGACATCTTTTGATAGGAGATTAATCAAGAGGTGCACGATTTTCAAGAAATTAGGAATGAATCAACAGTAAAAATTGACGTGCCCTAGAAAAGATCTGATGTCCTAGACTGAGCTAGGCACAGGTAGTTTGGAAATCAAATTTACCTTAGCTCGATCAACTTGGATGCCATTCTCGGAGATAATATGTCCCAGGAAAATTCCCTCAAGAACCATGAAATGGCTCTTTTCCTAAGAAAGAACCAAATTCACATCAATGCATCGCCTAAGGATTTAAACCAAGTGAAGGAGGTAATCATCAAAAGATTCCCCAAATGCTGAGAAGTCCATGAATACTTCAAGGTAATCACTTACCATATCAAAGAATATGGTGTGCATTCACCGCTGAAAGGTGGCGGGTGCATTGCAGAGCCTGAAAGGCATCCTGTGGAATGCATATGTCCTGTAGGAACAGGTGAAGGTGGTCTTCTCTTGGTCCTCAGGATGGATGCCCCTGTTTATAACCAGAGTACTCATCCAAGAAGCAGAGTAATAGATTTCCTACCAATTTCTTGAGAATCTAATCAATAAATGGCAGTGGGAAATGATCCTTTTTCATGGAGGCATTCATCCTTCTATAATCAATGTAGACTCTCCACGAGTTTGCAATATGGGTTGGAATGGTTTCTCCGATTTCAGTTGTAATCACCGTGAGTCCTGCCTTCTTAAGCACAACCTGGATTAGACTTACCCAACGACTGTCAGAGATCGGGTAGATGATCCCAACATTTAACCACTCAATGATCTCCTTTTTCACGACATCTTGTAGGTTCAGATTCAGACATTTCTGCATTTCATGGGATGGTCGTGAGCCCTCTTTAGTGTAGAAGCGATGCGTGCAATATGAAGGGATGGTACCAGTCAAGTCATCGAGAGTCCATCGGATGGCTCTTCGATGCTACTAGAGGATAGAAATCAATCGTGTTTCCTAATCATAGGTTAGCTGGGAATTGATGGTCATAGGAAACGTGCGATTAGAACCCAAAAGGACATATTTTAGATGATCAAGGAGGGGCTTCAATTCCATGATGGGATTGTCAGCAGCAGCTGGCAGTTCAAGGTGGGGATTGGAAGCAAAGCTAGGTGTTGTAGGTGTGTCTAGGTCAGGTCTAGGCTCCTCTAACTGTGGGGCTTGATCCTCTTGTGGTTGAATATCAGGGATAAGCGAGTTTTCCTCAACAAACGGATCTTCAACCACGGACATGATATCGCAGATCTACTCGATAACACCACAGTTTATTCCTTTTTGGGCCTTAAAGATATCAATTTTCATAGTTTTGTCCCCAAATTTCAACACAATTTGACCCCCCTCACAATTGATGTTGGCTCTTGCCGTGGCCAAAAATGGTCTCCCTAATATGATCGGTGTATCAATCAATTTCTCAGGAGCATCCATGGGTAGCACAATGAAGTCCATAGGAAAATAAAAATCACTGATTTGAACTATATCATCCTCGAGAATTCCTTTAGGTGACTTGATGGATCGATCTGCTAATTGCAAAGTCATCTCTGTTGGTTTGAGCTTAGATTCTTTAAGGTGGTCTAGTAGGGATGTGGGTATCAAGTTTATGGAAGCTCCTAGGTCCAATAAAGCTCTATCAAACTGTATATCACCGATTGCACAGGAGATCAAAGGGGTACCTGGGTCTTTTGCCTTAGGTAGGAGTTTGCTCAAAATGATGGAGCTGGCTTGCTTCGACAATACGATCGAATTCCTGCCTTTGGTTCATGGTTTATGCTTTGGTGTACATACATCTTTCAGGAATCTCATGTAGGCCAGTACGTCGCGGATCATATCCATCAAGGGGATTTTTACTTGAACCTGCTCAAAGAGCTTGACCAGGTCCTCCTCAAGTGCCACAGTTTTGGCTTTCGTCTTTCCCTTGGTCAAGGCCTCAGGAAATGGAACCTTAGTTGGTTCCTCTAGGATTGGCTCAGGCTCTTTATTTGTGATAAAAGTGTCTTGGGTTACCAATCTAGGGTTGGGATTTGCAGTATCAAGCTGGTTGTGACTAGGAAATGATGGGTCCTGTGTTGCTTTGCCACTATGGGTGGTGATGGAATTCAATCCTGCCTGACTTTGGTTTGGACTAGGCAAAATAGGTGTCAGCTGCTGAAACCCAGAATATGAAGTGGAAGTGTCCATCCTGTTAGGGATGGAGTAGAGGGGGCCGGATAAACATAATGTGCTTGGCCTTGATTTGGGTTCATAATGCGCCTCTAGTTCGACACATTATTTTGGTTAGGAAGAGGCTGAGAAGGAAGTGCACTGGGCTAGCAAGAGTTTGCTAACTAGGCCAACTAATTACGGAGCTTAGTGATTTCTTCTTTGTGTTGTTTCTGCATGTCAACCAAGGTTTGAAGAATCAGGGAGGTCTAGTCCTCCTTAGGTGGGCCATAATGGAAATTTTGATTGGACTTTGGTTGTGTGGGTTGATAGGGTCGTGGGTATTGTGGTCAGGGTTGGAATTACGATCTTAGGTTTGGGTTATTTCTCGACCACGAGAAATTGAGATGATTACGCCATCCAAGGTTATAAGTGTTTGAGAAAGGATTGTTCTGGACGGCGTGGAGATCCTTACAGGTCTGAGGAACTACAGAGTAATCAGGATATGTGGGTTCAGAGTTCCCCCAACTGAGGTAGGTTGGCTCGGAGTTTCCTCCAAGATCAAAATCAGACAGGGGTGGATAGGCATCCATCTCCTAAGAGTGGTAGATGTTGTGTGCAACCTCCCTACCAAAGGGCGAGTGCACATATGTCCATTGCGGTACAGCGGTGGTCTTGTGTAGATGTCAAGTGATGTCGTCCACCTTTTTCTCAATGATAGAGACCTTATCCAATTGACTGGCGACCAACTCCAAGTCAATGGATGTGGAAAGGCCTCAGGATTCGTGTACCCCCTATTGTTTGTCAATGCGCGGGTGGTCGTTCGGTCTTACGCACCCTATGCCTCATTGTTTAGGGAGTTCTCGCACATATTTTTGAGAATTCCCCAAATCTCATCTTCATGCTGACCCATGATGCTGCCACCACAGGTTGCATTGACAAAAAGCTTGATGCCATCATGGAGTTCATGGTAAAAGGATTTGACTTGTTCCCACTTTGGGACACCATGATGAGGGCATTTACGCATGAGATCCAGAAAATGATCCCATGCCTCGTGTAGAGATTCTATCGCTCCTTGCGAGAAGTGCATGATTTGATGCCGCATTGCATTAGTTTGAGCAATGGGATAGAATTTTTGTAAGAAAGCAATCTGAAGTTCTTCCCATGTGTTGATCTGGTGAGGGTATGTCTAAAACCAATGGGCGGCTTTGTTAGCTAGAGAGGAGAAGATTTTCTAGAGTAGACCGTCTCGATTTTGCATGTCTGCCCCGAATGTGTAGGCCAGATGCTTTAGATTCTTGTTGTGCTGGAAAGGATCCTCAGAGTTCAAGCCATGAAATTTCGGGGTCATGTGAAGCATACTAGGCTTGAGCTCCACCTCGGGTCCTCCCGTAGGAATGTTGATTCAGGGTACGATCTCCACCACAGCGAGATTGTAGTGATCTAGCATTTGAGGATGCTACAGTGGATTGATATGTGCATGGACTATTTCTTGAAGGTCAAAGAATTGTTGTGGTTCATAGTTAGGTTGCTCTTGATGATCCATGGTTGTGGTTGGAGATTCGGGCTCAGAAGTGGAGTACTTGGAAGAGATATCGCTGTGATCGGGAAGTTGCACAAACAAGGAAGTCAAGGCTTGGCCTCAACGAGAGTAAAAAACTAGTGGAGGCCTCAAGGGTCGTCTTAAGGACCTCCTCTCATACATACACCGATGGAATAGACAATGGATAGAAGGTGTGATGGACCCAATCAAGACACCCAAATATCTTTGGAAGACTGTAGAGGTTCAAGACGGATGATACCTCTAGATCATGAAGTCGTCCACCTGAGAAATACCTAGGAAACCAGGAAGGGAGAGTCCTGCAAAGATCCCTACATGGTAAAGCGTCCCCACGGGTTACAGGGTTTCCCCCACCTGACCTTCCTTGTCACTGCGGATCCAGGTAGACCTGAATGGATAACTTGACCTCTTAAGTCTACCAATTTTATGTTTAGATGAGGTGCTTAGGATTCCACTTGAACTTTAGAATGAATTTGTGAGTGGTGACCTAATTTGAAGATTAGTTGACCCCACAAGGTTAGTTAACTTCACCTGATTTGTCCTGAGATTATTAGGTCCCAAGTTTAAGATTCAAGTGGATGTTTAAAGCTTGCTTTTAGGGTTTGCTTATTTAGGTAAATTCAACCAAGGGTTAGGAAACACACAATTTGGGGAAGCAGATTCTATTTTAAGCAAGTGTGATCCTCAACCCTAAAGTGGAAACCCTAGTTTTGGCTCTAATTGGTCTAATCAGTTTTTGTCCAAATTTGGCACCTAAGGCTCAATCAAGAGGGTGAGTAGCCCTAGGTGTCTTAAATCCCAAATAGGTGCAGAAATCAGGTTCGGGATTTTTCAAATCAAATCAGGTAACTTGATGATTAATTCTAAGTAGAAAATGAAAGTTGATCTTAATTGATTTCTTCCTTTTCTAGATTTTCTCAGAATCAAGGGCTTTAATGGAAAAAAAGATGAGATTACTTGCCCCTGGAGTGTTTGATGTGCGGCTGATCTCTTCAATGAATCCCCTGCACAGATCACAACAAAAGAGATAGATCAAGTTAGTACTAGATCAAAAATTAAAATCAGAGAGATCAAATTATGCGTTGCTCCCCAAAAATGGTGCCAAAATGATAATGCATGAAATCGAGTTTTAAAATACTTCGTTGTAGTATAGTCGAAATCACATGAAAATAGATAAGATTTATACTCGAATTTGAAGTCCGATGTCGAACACAAGGAGTAAGTAGCAATAAATCTTAAAGATCAAAATATCACCACAATATAAGCAATTATAACAAGAATAATAAAAAATGATATATCAGATAACTCAAGTTTGAAAGTGCAAAAAGATTAGAGTAAAATGGTGATTTGAATCACCAAATTATTCTTTAAGTTTGACAAACACTCAATATATGAATGTAAAGCTCAAACCACAATATATATCAAGTCCCTTTAGAATATCAGATGACAGAACGGGCACTCAGACACCTTAACCAATAGAGGCAAAGGCCTCTCAGTTTTAAGCCTAAGGGAGAGGCACAGTAGAGCACAAAGGCCTTCCAGCAACTAAGTGTTGAGAGAGCACTTGTAGAGGGCAAAAATCCCCCTTTTTCTCTCTATTTCTTTTCTCTTCACGCCCACCTAATCGGATCAGTAAGCAGGTAGACAGGCAGGTAAATGGATTAGGGCTAGACCTACGTAGCATGACCACAGGTGAGGCGTACGTTGAGGCGTGCATGGGGACCCGACCCCTGTGTCTTGAGCAAGGGGTTGAGGGAAGGAAATCAATGTATCTCATGCAGTTGCTTCATCAGGTACCGATGTGGGACTAAATGTCCCCTTGTTCTTTGTATGAAGGCAGCGGGATGACCTCCTTCAATTGGAGTAACAAATGAGGTCGGGGTCTTCAATTGAGTACCTGGGAAGCTTCAGGACCTAGGGCCGCGTCGATCAAGAGCTCCAGCAGGTTCATTCGAAGCCTGGAGATAAAGAACACGCCGGAGAAGATAGTGGCGGTGGTGGCTATCCGACGGAGAACCTTAAGCACGAAAATGACCTTACGGCCCTATCAAAACAAGTTCAGAAGGTTCGTCGTAGTGCGGCGAGTGTAGTGAAGGTGTTTTCGTGGAGTAGAGGTGCCTGTGGTGATGCAGCAGAGTCAGCGAAGGTGTGTGTAGGAGGGGGTGGTCGGTGGATGAATGTAGTGTGTGAACCCCTCAATTTCTTGAGGGCTTTAGTCGAGCATGAAATTACAAAGCTCGTGGAGTCGATGCGAGGTGGTTTGGTGGTCTATGGAGGCTGGGCGAGCTCACCGGAATTCGACTGGCTATGAAGAAGATGAAGTGTAGGAGGGCGGTGCGATGGTCGAATTGGAGTGCGAGTGAAGGAGAATATTGTAGAGAGGGAGATAAAGTAATAAAGAGTTCTAGGGACAATATAGAGGGGCGGAGAGCTTTGATGTTGGTCGACCGGAGCCGAAGAAGATGGAGAGGGCGGCGAGATGACGATGAGGAAAGGGGTAGGGAAACACCCTCTCTTTAACCGAAGAGGCATGTGACGAGGAGAGGAAGGCAATAAGCCATCCAATTTGACTGTTGGACGGCCAGACAAGGAGAGCAGAGAAGGTCGCTGGAGCAAGGTGCGGAGGTGGCTGGAGGAGGAAGAGGGCTATTCTGAGGCCAAAACTTGCTAAGGAGGTGAGGCAGGCGAGGGAGGTCCTTTATAGGCCTTCAAACAAGCTTCTAAGCCTAGAAACAAGCTTGAAAGGTTTGATTTCTCAGGAAGAAGGATTCTTGAAATCCTTGGATTCGCACTGGCGATTGAGACAAATTTGGAGCTTCGGAATAGGTTTAATCGATCAGGAAACTCTCCAGGATCATCCTCGCCAAATTTGGAAGGGATTGATTAATCAATCAAGGAAAAATCAAAGATTGAAGCTCGAATCTTATGGGTTCACACCTACCATGGTGGAAGGGACCCAAATGTGAAGAAGATAATGAAGTTAGGGGGCCTTTGTAAGGCTTTCCGAAAGTTGAGGGGCTTTTTGCAAGAGAAAGAGTCAGAACAAGATTAAAATGAAAACTAGGTTGAAATGATCTCAAATTGGGCCCAAATTTTGATACAAACCTCATTTGGACTCAAGGAATCTGATGGCAAAGTTGGATTTTGGTTTTGACCAAGTTTGACTGGGTAATTTTTGTAAAAAATCTAATTAGGGCAATTGTCTATCTTAGACTCTATTTTAGGTCAAATTGGGTTCAGATGATTAAATCAATGATACCAAGCCTTAGAGAATATTTTTATATGATTTTCAGAAGGTTTAGATGAATTTTATCCTAACCAAAACCTCAGTTAATTAAGCAGATCTATTTTTAGGATTTTAGATGTCCATTGATTCTTGAAATGCGTGAAAACCCATTTTGTTCTGTATGGACCCACTTGTTAGACATTAATGACCATTTGACTTTTATTAAAGCCCTAAATTTCCCATGGTTATTCTGCATTTATGAAGTGCTAAAAATTTTGTAGAAATGACCATGTAATCTTCTCTTCTTTTCAAAACAGGATATTATTCCCTTAGGCGCTTTTGATAGATAAGTAGGAGCTTCTATCAACCGTATTAGACCAAAATGAGTTAGTTATGGCTCATGATGGTGTTCCCATCATGTACTAGGCTTAGGGCACCTTAATTTAAGTTCCCAGAGGGTTGAAATTTGATTTAAGGACCTAGGAACTCAAGATCCAAGCTTGAATTCTAAGACAGGAACTGGAGAGAAGTTCCAAATGTCCAATTTAAGTATCAGACAACTTATACTAAAAAATCAGAAGTCCAAAGCTCTTTTCTGGATGTCCATTTTGAGTCAAGGAAGAATCAAGGTTCTATCTTGGGGATTCTACAGAAATTGGACATCTGACCAAGTGTCTAGGCATCCAATAACACTGCAGACATGGGTTTAAGGTGTGTAGGTTGTGGCTAAGGGACCTAGACATCTAATAACATATCTGGACATCTAGATAAGGGCTGGAACTAGGGCTTTGAGGCTTCCTAGGTTATGGTGACCTAATCTAAGGGTGGCTAAGGCTTAGGAAGGCTTTTAGGGCTGTCTTAGGGCTAGGTATTAACAAGGTGAAATCGAGTTTAAAGTAATGCATTGTAGTATAGTTGAAATCGCTTTGAAAACAAATAAATTTTATTACTCGAAGTTTAAGTTCGAGGTCGAACATAGGGAGCAAATGGAGTTCATGCATTAATTTCAATAATCGATGCAATTTGAACACATAAAATTACTCAAAATCTAATTCAAAATGTAGAGCAGGAGTATATGGTCAATCAAATGTAGCTAGAAAATATATATAAGAGAACTTTGAAAAGAATTGGACATCTGATTATAGAATCAGATGTCTTAAAATCAAATGCTATAGTGCTTCTTATTTTTCTGTCTTCTACTTCTTTTCTGATTTCTTCTCTCTTCTCTACCTTTCTCTTCTTTGGCATCTTTCTTCTTCTGTTCTTCTTTCCTTTGTTGCTGGCTTCTTTCTTCTTTATCTTCTTCCTGCCTTGGCTTTCACTTCTTTCTTCTTTCTGTCTTCAGCTTTGCCTTTTCTTCAACCATGCCTTCTCCTTCCTTAGCTTCTTTGCCTTAGCTTCCTTTGCAGCTTCTCCTCCTTGGCTTCCTTCTTTAGCTTCCTCCTTCAGTCCTTGTCGTGCCTTCTGCCTTCAGCTTCCTCCTTCCTCTTTGGCTTTCTTCTTCCTTTCCCTACAAGTGCAAAACCTACCCCTACCTCCCCTACGAACTCTCTCTCTTTGCTTTCATAGGCTCGCTCTCCCAGAGCCTTTCTCGGGTAAACGGGTCGGGTTAGCATGCCCGAATCGAGGCCCACCGGCGTGGGTGGTGCGCGAGGAGTGCACGGGTTATCGAGTCAGGCTACCAGGTTCGCAAAGTAGTGTATTGCTAACGAGGCGTGGGGAGGCGAGTGGGACCTCACCCCGTGTCAGGAGGCGATAAGCCCCTGACACATTTTCAATTTATACCACTCCACACGCTCTAAACTTACTGAGGTGGGGCTAAAAGTCCCACCCACCTCGCATGCACACCCGCAGGTGTCACATTCAATTACTGTAGCTGCAAGGGTCTCCAAAGCCAATCTCCTGGTGGGAAGTGTGCGTGTGATAATTCCTTGCTGCCTGAACCTGGATGCCTGGAGCAAGGTTGCCTGGTTCCAGCTTGCAAGCAAGCTTCACGTCTGCTTCAATGGCGACGGAGGTCAGAACTTGCTTTCAAGCAATACGACCTTGCGGCCTCATCAGAACATGCAGGAGGCTCCGCCGTGGCACGGCGAAGATGTCTCGATGGTCGGTGTGGTGTGGGGTGGCCTAGGCATGCACGCCTAGGTCACCCTGTGGCCGTGGAGTTGGGTTTGTTCGAGGGAAGAGTGTGGAGTGTGTGGCAGTTAATGGAGAGGGGGAAAGTGATCAGTGAGTCATGGTGGAGCTTTCGAGGTGTTTGGAGAGGTGGATGGGTGTGTGGAATGACGGATGCACCTCGTCAGAGGTCTGCTAGAGGTGGAGAAGATGGTGGCGGTTTGTGAGCATCGAGGGGTGGAAATAGAAATAGAGAGAGGGAAAATAAGAGAAGAGAGAGGGGAAGTATTTGACCTAGTTTATTGATGAAAGGGGGGAGAGATGGCGGGCGGCGCATATCTGCCGTCGTCGGAGACAAAGATCCCAGTGGAGGGGGACGACGACGACGAGGAGGATACAGGCGTGTGCGCAGGTATGGTGTGACGAGGATGACGGAGGCAAGGGCAACTCTGCCAATGGTATTATGGCAGAGCGACGATAGGAGAAGAAGTAGGCCACCGGAGCTTGCTGGGTATCTGGCTAGAGGAGAAGAGACAAAATTGAGGGGTTATCTCCAGCTAAACCAAGCTCGGGATGAACGGCAGGGTTAGGGAACCTTTAAATAGCCTCTGGCAGAAGGCCTTGTGCTTGGAAGGCAAGCTTCCAAGCACAGGCAGCCTCGTCGGACATGGAAGGTGAGAGATACCCAAATCTCTCATGTGTTCGTGTGAGAGATTGGGTGACAATCAGGGCTTGAGATTGTGTTCATATGATTAGGAATTCCTCAGAGAATCTCCCTTTCAAATTTGAGAGGGAGTCTCTAAGGAATCAAAGAGAAATCCCCTTTAGATCCTCGCCGGAGTAGGATTCCTCCGCTTTAATGGTGGAGGGACCTAATTGCAAAGAACAACGAGGAAGCTAGGGGGTCTTTGCAATGGTTTTCAAAAGCTAGGGGTCTAAATGTAATTGGGTTAGACTGTTTTGCAAAATAGGTCAAGGTGAACTCCCCTTAGGTCCAAATTTTGTTATAAACCTAATTTGGAGCTAAGAAATCCTATGGTGAAGTTGGATTTTAGGTTTGACCACGTTTGACTGGGAATTTTACACAAAAACCCAATTTATGGTAAATATTTGACTAGGACCCCTATTTAGGTCAAAATAGGTTATAAAGGCCAAATTGAAGGTTCTAAACCCTAGGGAATATTTTTCAATGATTTTTAGAGGGTTTTTTTGAATTTTATCCTGATAAGAACCTCATTAAATTAAGTGGGTTTGTTTTAGGGTTACGAGAAGTCATTTAATTCCCAGATTTCACATTAACCCTTTTCTGATTGAACCAACCCACTTTTTATCTTGTTAAGACCAATTGACCTATGTTTAGTCCCTCAGAAAACCTATTTTTGTATTGTAATGGTAAAATTATAGTTTTACCCTTTATTTCTTATTTTTCTTTCAAACCAATTATTCCTTGAGTTAGGCCCTTCACTTGGTTATGTAGGAGCTTTTGTTCGCTTTTTTAGGTTAAAATGAGCTAGTTAGGGCTCATGATGGTGTTCCCATCATACCCACATAAATAGCTTTTTCTAATCCCTTAGCAAAAGTTTAAGGTTTTAACTTTTGTTCTAGACCATGAGTTTCTTACACATTTCATGATGAGTGCTTTTTCTCTTTCTTTTTGATTAGGTTAGAATGCCGACAGTAGGCCTAGAGGTACTCAAGTACCAACGAAGATATGGACCTGACCAGCTCTAGCTTCGATCCTCCGCGAAGGTTTTTAAGGCCCACTGGAACTATCCTAAGGATCGTTGGACTCCGCGGTTAAAGCACCCGTGCTTGAGACATATTTTAGCCTTAGTTTAGTTTGCAGTGCATTTTTTTTTTGTAAGAGAGAGATAGAGGATTTATTTGTTTGGAGAGTTTTTTGTCTCTTCTTTTTATTTCTAGCTTTGGATTGGCTTCTCAACACGGTCTGTATCAGATTCCTCGTCCCCATCATCAATCCTCAAAGGTCCCTGGCAATCGATGCTTTGTGATAGCACCACCCATGGCAACCCCTAGAACCTTAGCTTTCGAGATTTCGAGATAATCCAACCCATAGCGTTCTGTAGCCAAATCCAGACCCTGGCAATCGACATTTCGTGATAATGCCGCCCATGGCATCTGAACCATCAGGGTGCTTACATGCCCCCTGTAGGATATGTAAATATCCTAGGAGACAAGCACCGAGGAGACAATGTGTTGTTACGCATCTTCGATGGGAATTTCCCACCTCTCCACGCTGAGAACTCGTCCAAATCAACTTGTGTTGATCGGCCGCTCTTAATCAAGCAACTTTTTTTAGAACATTTAAACGCTTTTGCATGATTTTGATAGTTATGCACACTGAACCAAACTGTTTGTGGATTGGGGTGCTTAGGTTACCAAGTCTCATAAATCGAAGGTCAGTTAACGAGTCTAAATATTCCTTAAGCCTTAGACCTAATACTTAAGCTTCGCATTTTCCCCAACCTCTTGAGGATTATCTAGATCTTAGCAGATACTTGAATGCTTATGCCTAAGAGTCAGGCCCAAAGGGCCTAAGATCACCATTCCTACTAATCACTTTTGTATCTCATTAGCACTTTTTTCCTTCATTTTTCTTTTCCTTGATGTGGTCCAGAACATTGGTTAATCCCTTAATCTCTTACTAATGACTATCCTTTTTCCTTTTCATTTTGTGCTCCTTTTCAGCATTTTGCTCTTTGCCTCTGATTGTGCAGCAATCATAGGTCTTAATTGACGTAAATTAGGCTAGGACTTAGCATAAGTTAGGGTAATTCATGCATGCATAAGAATTATCTACATCTTTATTGCTTTACTTTAGCTATGCATAAAATAATGTTATAATGTGCTAATTAAGTGCATTATGTTGATTGCAAGCAATAAGCTGATCAGGAGCTAGATTTGGAGTTAGATCTGGAGCAGGATCTGAAGCTGGATCAGGAATAACGGGAGATGCAGCAAAGTTGGAGCAAAAGGCTTAGTTTAGATGTTGGAATAATAATGTAAGGGAGTTAAAAGTTTGATATTCTATTAAGTAGAAATAAAGCAGTAAAATGTGAAGAGCCTAGGTCCACCCTAGCCCAAGGATAGCCTAGAGACTTCCCCAAGCCTTAGCTACCCTTAGATTAGGTCACAGCACCCTAGGAAACCCTAAAACCCTAGTTCCAACCATTATCTGGATGTCTAGATAAGTTATAGGACGTCCAGGACCCTTAGCCAACTCCCGCACACTTCAAACCCACTTCTGCAGTGTTATTGGACGTCCAAACACTTTGTCAGACATCCAATTTCTGCAGAATACCCAAAACAGAACTTTGATTTCCCCCTGACTCAGATTGGACATCCTGAACTGAAGTCTGAACTTCTGATTTTTGAGTATAAGTCGTCTGATAACATTTTTGGACATCTGATATTGGTCTCCAGTCCTTGTTTTGAGATTCAAGCCTTGATCTTGGATCTCTAGCTCCCTAGACCTAATCCTAACCCCATAGGAACCTAAATTAAGGTGTCCTAACCCTAGTACATCACCTCTAGACCTACCTAAGGACCTAATTAGGTCCTCACCAAACCCAATTGACTTAGATCAAAGTCAATGACATTCACCTAAGTCAATTGGACTCATTGAGTCCAATTGAGCTTAGATCTCAACCCACACAAGTTCAATTGGACTTAGTAAGAGTCCAATTTACCTAAACCCAACCTAATTGAGTTATTTCACTCTCAATTAGGTCCACACTCATCCAATTAAACTTAGGTTAAGTTTAATTGCACTTTCTCCTTAGCAATTAGGGTTTGTAACCCTAATTCAAGACATACACCTACCTAAACCCCTTAGGACCTAACCTAAGCCACCTAGCCAAATAGAGCACGACCACACACACACACCTATTCACGCACATACACTTCTCTAGAGTTCTCTAGAGCTCTCTTGAAGTGGCGCCACCTCTTGGTTGCCAAATTTAGTAACTAAGAGGTATTCAAAATGAGATCCACATTTTTTGGATCTCATAACCATATGGCCGGCCACTCTTGGACTCTTTCTAGAGAGTTCCACACCTCTCTAGAGAGAAGCCATTGAGTCTATAAAAAGACCCCATGGGCGGCCAAGTGCACCCATTCACATCCCTTGGCTTCACTTCACACTCTTGGCACCACTCACTCCATTGGTTCCATGCACGTCCACCTCCACTTAGGTTAGCCACTCCACCTCCATGAGCTCATCACCACCATGAAGGACACCATGCTGGGATGCTGGATCAATCCTCTCTCTCTCCAAGGGCTGGCCTAAGCTCCATTGGCCATCCCTCATTCTCCTCCCGACCACTCCAAGGCCATCGGGGACCACCCCTGATAGCCCTTTTATTCTGCTAGATTTAGTTTATGCTCTTCATAGATTTACTGCTTTCTATTACTACTTAGTAGCGTAGTCTTAATTCTCCCCCAATGATGCATGCAAAATCCCCCCATTGATTCTTGTATGCAGTCGTTTTCTGGTAGCTAGATTTAAATTCCAAGCATTTCTGTACAAGCTTTCCTCTATAGTTTTTGTTGCAAACAACTCTCCCACTAAATGAATGAAAAATGCTTTTATCTATATATATGTCTCCATGTTATGAAATCACAATGAGCTTATTGATTGCTATTATATTTACGTAATTTAAGCTGCCTGTTTTTCAATTGTCTATCCATTCTGCAACAAGCATGTCGTTTCCCGAGAATATTGAAAATCTAACGATAGACGCTTTCTTCGTAAATAGTCACCACCTCACTAGAATCGTGCGCACAGAAACTCACACGTTCACCTTTGTGATTTACTTAACGCATGCGCACGTAATCTGAGTTCATAACAGAAGTGGTGAAATCTTAATTAGGAGATTGGAAACCAGCGTGTGCTTTTAAACAAACTAGAGCAGCAAAAAGATCTATTTCAAAAGTAAAACAAATGCCTCCCAGAGAGGAACGACCGAGACTCAAGTCTCGTATCTTTAGAAAATAGTATCTTTGTTGGATCGTATTTCGCAACTATACTACGACACTTTCTAATCAAATACGCGATATACGCTTCCCAACAGCCTCCTCATGTTTATATGGCCTCAAAATTTTCTTACCTCCTCCAATTTTTTGTTCTTTTTCATAATTTTCTTTCTTTTTGGTATTTTTGACACATGTGAATTTTTTTGCGAGAATCCTTCTGACTTTTCTTGATTTCTGTATGTTTGCACTTCACCACCCCCCCATGCCTAAGTTTTGCAATGTCCTCATTGTAAAAGGAGGGTGTGAAATAGTATTGGTTTTAGGGACTTAGAACAGGATTTATCGGGTGGGTGACTGGGTCAGGAATGATTGTTGCAGATGATTTCAAACTCTGACACGTGTACCAGAGGAGGGATCAACTATTCTAAGGCTAAACTTAGGGTGCAATAGACGTGACGTACAGATGGATAATCATACGGATCTCGAGTTTTTGGAATGACGGGTTGCCTCCCGTTAAGCACTAAATTCAACGCCTTCAACCAAGTGAGAAATGGTATGGAGAGGGAGTGGTCAAATCAGCGGAGATTTGTATAACAAGCACCTTGATTAAGAGCCTGGCTGGTCCAACCAGGTGTTTGTTCAGATCAATAGGCTGATGATGTAGCCCAAACCCTATCAATCTGGTGGGTTGATAAATGTAGATCAAGAGATGTGGAACCCACCATATGCTATGGAGCTCGAATGGATGTGGAAGTGTAAATTCAGGGTTTGGCTGAGTCGAATCAGCCTGGTCAGAGTAGGGATTCGTAAAGTAATCAGTGGATGATGCGGAAACCCTACAGGGGTGATCAGAAAATGATGGAGCATGGTCTTCAACCTGATCAATGTTCGATACTCGGTATCGATGTGGAGTCGAATCATCTGCAATCGGCTCAGTCAGAGGGGAATCAGAATAGAAATTGAGTTTGGTTGCGGGTCGGGGTTGAAAACGGGTTTGGATAGGTTCTATATATTCGGAAGAGACGGCTTCAATGAGAATTGTGTATGAGGGCTCTTCTAGAAAGGAGTTACAGGTGGTTTCATGTAGAGAGTCCTCATAGTAGCTCTCAAAGTCAAAAGTGAATGCCTGAAGAGTGTCTATAGGATGATGGAAATTTGAGTCGAGAAAAGATTCGAACTCTGGGTTGCAGTTACTCTTGGCAATTTCTGGTTTCGATTCTTGAGGATTGAAAAGAAATGATTCCATCTCACTGGAACCTGAACTTAATTCAGTGATCTTGGGAACCGAGACCTTAGAGTCAGAGTCGAAGAATCAATCATGTGAGCTGACGTCGTAGATTGGCTCGTTGTATTTAGGAAACAAAGGTTCTCCAAAATCATGGTAAGATTCGAAATCGTCGGAGATATTGCGAATATCCAATTCTGAATGAGATTCGAGATCAGGAGTTCCACTACTGAGTAAATCACATGATGTAGACTTAGTAGCCTGACTGGGGTCTCGCCTATATGTAGATTCTGAGCTTAAAAAGATATCCTTAATTGGTCTAGGCTCAAGTTCTAGGCTTGTAGGAAAGATCCAATTAAAACCCCACTCATCCAACTCCTCTATTTCTGTATCGTAGATTGGCGTGACTTCTGAAAAATAAATTTGTATCTCTGAGGATGTTGGAGAGGGATATTCATCAAATAGAGGCCCAGAATCATACTCTTTATTGAAAATTTGATCTTCGTCATACGGGGCCTCGTAATCTTCCCAATAAGTTTCAGATCCAAATTCTAGGATGAGGTGTGGGTTGAATCATTAGAACCTAGGTCCGAATGACCTTCAAGGGTCACCTTATCAAAATAAGGGGTGGGATTTACATCGTCGAGAGGTTCAGTTCTACTCTCATCATTGCAGGAGTTTCAGAATTCTATGCTTGGCGACCCAGGATCTAAGGTTGACTCAAAATTGTGTTCTCCTACAATTGGAACTGCCCAACCTATTTCAAGATCAGGCATGTTGTACTCCATCTGGGTTGGGAATCCACAACAACTTTGTGCCTCAAACTCGAAATTTGGGAAATCGATTGATCCTTAATAATATTCCAAGATGGTTCATCATCTATTTGGGGCGTGTACGGGTATTTCTGATTGATAACTTATTTTAATAATCTCATCATCTCTTCTCATTTTTCAAGATCATCTTGGTGTTGTTCCCATAGTATAGGATTTGTCATGCATTGGAGGTATTCAAAGTTATGCAATTTTTCTATCTCAATGTATCCTATTATGAGAATGTCTCAGGTTGATCCTTTTGTGGCTTCTGTCAATAACACTTAGGCACAGTTTACGATGAAAGTTGTTATTTTTGGTACACTAACCTGAATGTCTTCAACTGGTGTTGAGGTTTTGTATTCAATTTCATAGAATTCAAGGGCATCCTCAATCATCCTATCTCTCATGGATCTTTGTGATTCAGGTTTCTTGACTGGTAATCCTAAGTAACCAGCTGCATATTTGGATCAGGTGGTGGAATCAAGATGTAGAATCAGAATTCGGATCAAGATGTAGAATCAAGTTGTGAAGTGATTAGATCTGAATAGAGAATCCCACTGAAAATCTATGTGTGTGCTCTAAAGAGAAGGGATGAGGGTTGGATGTGTTTTAGACCCAATCAAGTCACCGAAAGATGTTTGGATGATTATGGAGGTTGGGGGCGGATGATACCCCTGGATCGGAAAGTCGTCCACCTGAGAATTACCTGGGCAGCCAGAGAGGGAGAGTCTCGCAAAGACCCCTACACGGTAGAGTATCCCCACGGGTTATAGGGTTTCCCCACCCGACCTCTCTTGTCACTGAGATTCCAGGTAGACCAGAATGGGGACTTTGACTTCTTAAGTCTACTACTTTTATTTCAGATCAAAGGTGTTTAGGGTTCCACTTAAACTTTAGATGTTTTGGTTTTGTGACCTAATTTGGAGGTTGGTTGGCCTGCAATGTAGTCCAACTTCACCTAACCTATCCTAAAGATGGCAGAATGATTCTAGGTCAAGACCTATAAATCACCCTGATTTGACTCCCAGATTATTAGGTCCAAGGTTTTTAAGGTTCAAGTGATTTTAGAGCTTAATTTTAGGGTTTATTTTGGTTAAATCCTTTCAATCAAGGGCTTGGGTAGCACACAGATGCGGGTGGGTTTATTTCCTTTTGTGCAGGCACGTGTGAACTAGCACTCCAAAATCCTACTGTAGAAACCCTAATTTGGTTCTATTTCCAATCCTCTTTGCTTTTCATAGAAGTTCTCTTTGGACTTCAGACAAGAAGTGTGTAGTCCACGAAGGTTTAGGAATTAAGCGTGATCTCTAATAGGCACAGGAATTTGTGGGGTAGGATCTCTAAAAATAGCTTCACTTCAATAAGTTGTGCAAAAAATTTTTGCAAAATCAAGAAACTTTTGCCTTAAAAATGGTAATTACTATAGAAAGAAGGCAGTTGATTCCTAATTTGATTGCTTCCTTTTTGTCTTCTCAGGATTAGGAGATGGAGAAGAGAGAATTTACCTACCCTGGAGTGGTTGAATTGCGTGGGAGATCTCCTTGTGGAATACCTCGCAAAAAAATCATAATAAAACAAATAGGGCAAGTTAGTGCTCAAATATAATCAACATAATGCAGAGACTAGTGATGAATTGCACGTTGCTCCCCAGCAACGGCACCAAAATGTTAACAAGGTGAAATCGGGTTTAAAGTTATGCATTGTAGTATAGTTGAAATCGCATTGAAAATAAATAAATTTTATTACTCGAAGTTTAAGTCTGAGGTCAAACACAGGGAGCAAGTGGAGTTCATGCATTAATCTCAATAATCGATGCAATTTGAACAAATGAAATTACTCAAAATCTAATTCAAAATGTAAAGCAGGAGTATATGGTTAATCGAATGTAGCTAGAAAATATATATAAGAGAACTTTGAAAAGAATTAGACGTCTGATTGTAGAATCCGACGTCTTAAAATGAAATGCTATAGTTCTTCTTATTTTTCTGCCTTCTACTTTTCTGATTTCTTCTCTCTTCTCTACCTTTCTCTTCTTTGGCGTCTTTCTTCTTCTATTCTTCTTTCCTTTGTCCTTGGCTTCTTTCTTCTTTATCTTCTTCTTCCTGCCTTGGCTTTCTCTTCTTCATCTTCCTTCTTTCTTTGGCTTTAGATTTGCCTTTTCTTCAGCCGTGCCTTCTCCTTCCTTAGCTTCTTTGCCTTAGCTTCCTCTACGACTTCTCCTCCTTAGCTTCCTTCTTTAGCTTCCTCCTTCAGTCCTTGCCGTGCCTTCTGCCTTTGGCTTCCTCCTTCCTCTTTGGCTTTCTTCTACCTTTCTCTTCAAGTGCAAAACCTACCCCTACCCTCCCCTGCGAACTCTCTCTCTTTGCTCACTTAGGCTCACTCTCCTAGAGCCTTTCTCGGGTAAATGGGTTGGGTTAGCGCACCCGGGTCCAAGCGCACCGGCATGGGTGGTGCGTGAGGAGTGCACGGGTTATCGGGTCAAGCTACCAGGTCTGCGGAGTAATGTATCGCGGACGAGCCGTGGGGAGGCGAGTGGGACCTCATCCCGTGTCAGGAAGCGATAAGCCCCTGACACATTTTCAATTTATACCACTCCACACGCTCTAAACTTACCGAGGTGGGACTAAAAGTCCCACCTACCTTGCGTGCACACCTGCAGGTGTCGCGTTCAATTGATGTGGCTGTAAGGGTCTCCAAAGCCAATCACCTGGCTGGAAGCATGCGTGTGACAATTCCGCGCCGCCTGGACCTGGATGCCTGGAGCGAGGTCACCTAGTTCTAGCTTGCGAGCAAGCTTCACATCTGCTTCAATGGTGATGGAGGTCAGAACCTGCGTTCAAGCAATACGGCCTTGCGGCCTCATCAGAACACGCAGGAGGGTCTGCCGTGGCACAACGAAGATGTCTCGGTGGTCGGTGTGGTGCGGGGTGGCCTAGGCGTGCGTGCCTAGGTCACCCTGTAGCCGTGGAGTTAGGTTTGTTTGGGGGAAGAGTGTGGTGTGTGTGGCAGTTAATGGAGAGGGGGAAAGTGATCAGTGAATCATGGTGGAGCTTTCGAGGTGTTTGGCAAGGTGGATGGGTGTGTGGAATGACGAAAGCACCTCGACGGAGCTCTGCTGGAGGTGGAGAAGATGGTGGTGGTCTGTGAGCGTCGAGGGGTGGAAATAGAAATAGAGAGAGGGAAAATAAAGAGGAGAGAGGGGAAGTATCTGACCTAGTTTATGGATGAAAGGGGAGAGAGATGGTGAGCAACGCGTATCTGCCACTGTTGGAGATGAAGATTCCAGTGGAGGGGGACGGCGACGAGGAGGAGGATACAGGTGTGTGCACAGGTACGACGCAACGCAGACGACGGATGCAAGGGAAACTCTACCATTGGTATTATGGTGGAGTGACGAGAGGAGGAGAAGTAGGTCGCCGAAGCTCGTTGGGTGTCTGGCCAGAGGAGAAGAGACGAAATTGAGGGGTTATCACTGGCCAAACCAAGCGTAGGATGAACGGCATGGTTAGGGGACCTTTAAATAGCCTCTGGTAGAGGGCCTTGTGCTTGGAAGGCAAGCTTCCAAGCACAGGTAGCCTCGCCGGACATGGAAGGTGAGAGATACCAAAATGTCTCATGCGTTCGTGTTGAGACCCGTGACATCAAAACACCTTAAGATGTCTGGACACCTTCCTAGACGTCTAGAAATAATTTTTTTGCGTGCGTACGACTGCGAGTCTGCACGCGGCACACGTGCAGACTAAGCCCCCACCACCCTCTTCTCTTCCTTCTTCCCTCGCAGACCTGCAGATGCTTTTCCCCCACGCCTACAAATACCCCCCCTTCCCTCTCCCTCGTTCGCCACCCCACATCCCTCCATCCCGCGTCATTCTTCAGCGAGGGTGAGAGCGAGCAGTAGCTGCGGGCGAGTGCAGCGGCGTAGAGAAGTGTAATGAGAGGGAAGAGAAGAGAGTGCACGTGCTGTGAGGGAGAGAGCGCTCGCCGGAGCAGCTCGAGGCCTGCTGGCGTGTGCAAGGCTGAGTGTGTGCCGAGGAGGTTTCCTCGATGCTGCTGCAGCAGAGCAGCGAACGAGCGGCTACGCGGTGACGTCGCGCGCAGCGGGAAGAAGATGAAGGAGGTTCTGATTCTGGGATTTTTCCCAGAATCAGACATCTGGACCTACATCCAGATGACGTGGGCGACGCCTGGAGGGAGATCCAGATGACTAAGAGGTACGTATTTCTTCCTACGCTTCCTTTTGCCGATACAGCCATGCAGTCCGTTCCGCCGATGTTCTGTCTCTTGCCGTGTTGAGAGATTTTGCATACATGTGCAGGATTCACTTCGGGAAGGCACGGGACACGCTCTCCCATGCAGTTCAGACATCTGGGCGAGTCACCAGACGACGGAGAGCGTCTCCATACGTCCAGAGAGGTGGTCGGACGTCTAGAACTGGGTCCAGACGGTTCAGCAGGATCTCTGGACGTCTGAGGAGCAGTGCAGAGTAAGGTATGACCTGGACCCCTTTTTAAGACGTCTGATTTGAGTTAGAGTTGTCATTTTTGATCCGTTTAGGGTCCGTTCGAGGTTCAATTTCCGTGTTTAAGATTCCGTTCTTCTCAGAATAAGTTCCTCTACTCGTTTGAAATACTTTTATCATGTTCTGAGTGGTTTCTTGTAGTTGATCCTTGTGTTAGGACGTCATTCTGTTGTGGACTTGGGGGTTGCAGAGGCATGTGGACCTGCCGATCACGCCCCCATTACTCCTGGTTTCGCAGGTAGAGTGGCTTCCCTTAGTTAATTACAAACATTAATGCATATCTGAAATAAATGATAGATCCTAGGGTATGGCATGAATCCTAGGACTTGAAAACTAGATTGAATGATAGATCCTAGGGTATTGCATGAATCCTAGGACCTGAAAACTAAATTGAATGATAGATCCTAGGGCATGGGCTGAATCCTAGGACTAGAAACTCTGGAACAATTGTAATAAATGCCTGCACTGCAGTCTTGGATGAGTAGGTAGAGTAATAATAATTACCTATAATTGGATAACAGTTGCCTGTGAAATGTAGAGTACTGTTACATGTAATTCCTGTTGTTTGCAAATAAATACTAGCTGCCTGTTTATAAATTGGAAAAGAAAGATTAAATGTTGGAAACACGTGCTATATGCGAATAAAACTGAAATGATGAAACCTAGTATGGCATGGCCTGAGGAACATGAGCATGAACCCTATGGGGAATTAGGAGTAGAACTCCTGGAAATATATAGAATGGAACTGGAAAAGTGAATGTGAAAGTGTGTTATCTCTTGGGTACGTGGTACCAAGGGAAGTACATGTTACCTCTTAGTACACAGCGGAGCCAGCCGCCCTAAGGACCCGAGGTTAGGTCTAGCCACTTTGTATCGACTTTTGGCCCTCGAGTACACCGTACCGAGGAGAGCTACTAGTGTAGGGAGGGAGCTAGCCACCCCATGGGCCCCGGGGTTCAGCTAATCGTCCTACACCGACTTGTTAGGCCCACTGGGCAAACCAGGGTAGTCAGGTGAGGGTGCGCGGTCTGTGGAGGGGCAAGACCCCTGTTTGGTTACTGTGGAGGGGTTGGACCCCTGTTACTGAGAGGGCTCTACCCTATACTTGTTCCTTGCTGTGCTTTGGGCGCACCCGTTAACGGAAACGATTGACCACGTGCCAGTGCGGGGTAGCTACCCGTTCATTTATCGCATGTGTCGTAGTCACCGTTACGTCTGTCAGCAACCTTGGGGTGGTTGACTGAGGGTAGGACCACCACGGGGGACTCTCCCGGCTAGGAGAGCACCACGTGCTACTTCTACTTTTTGGAAAATACTGCAATCAAGATCGTTCCTACGAGGAACATTCGATATCAAGAGAAAGACCTGAGAAATAAACCAAGAAAGAGTAAATAGATAAATAAAGAAAGAAATTATAAACAACAGCTACCTGTCCACCTTTAATGTTTTTCTTAGCTAGTTGGTTGCCACTCTACTCAGCGTTTCGCTGACGTGTCGTACTTACCACCTTTTTCAGGTCCAGGTGTTGAGCAGCCAGAGCCTAAGGCTGTGGAGGGTGCTGGGCCTAGTAGAGCCCAGTAGTTGTGCTTTTGTTGTACCATTTTCTGTAGTAGTGAGCATTCTGTTACACCTTTGTACTATTTTATTGTAAAATTTATATTTCTGTACCTATTTTTAATTCTCTACTGTTGTGGTGGTGTGTACTGTAATAGTTCTTCCCTTTACTGCTGTACTTTTGTTATTGTTAGTTACTTGCATGGTGGATGTGGTTTATTTTACTGCTTTTTGGTTACTTTCTCGTTGGACGACTGGGTCTTGAGATTAGTTGAGTCGGTCCGATTCTCGTGTCCTGTAGGGATTCGGGAACTGGGTCGTAACAGTTCGCATGAGAGATTTGGTGACAATCAGGGCTTGAGATTGTGTTCATATGATCAGGAATTCCTCAGAGAATCTCCCTTTCAAATTTGAGAGCGAGTCTCTGAGGAATCAAGGAGAACTCCCCCTTAGATCCTTGCTGGAGTAAGATTCCTCCGCTGTAATGGTGGAGGGACCTAATTGCAAAGAACGACGAGGAAGCTAGGGTGTCTTTGCAATGGTTTTCAAAAGCTAGGGGTTTAAATGTAATTGGGTTGGACTGTTTTGCAAAATAGGTCAAGGTAAACTCCCCTTAGGTCCAAATTTTGGTATAAATCTAATTTGGACCTAAGGAATCTGGTGGTGAAGTTGGATTTTAGGTTTGACCACGTTTGACTGGGCATTTTACGTAAAAACCCAATTTAGGGTAAATATTTGACTAGGACCCCTATTTAGGTCAAAATAGGTTATAAAGGCCAAATTGAAGGTTCTAAACCCTAGGGGATATTTTTCCATGATTTTTAGAGTGTTTATTTGAATTTTATCCTGACCAGAACCTTATTTATTTAAGTAGGTCAGTTTTAGGGTTACAAGAAGTTATTTAATTCCCAGATTTCACATTAACCCTTTTCTGATTGAACCAACCCACTTTTTATCTTGTTAAGACCAATTGACCTATGTTTAGCCCTTGAGAAATCCCGTTGTTGTACTGTAATGGTAAAATTATAGTTTTACCCTATGTTTCTTATTTTTCTTTCAAACCAATTAGTTCTTGAGTTAGGCCCTTCACTTGGTTATGTAGGAGATTTTGTTCTCTTTTCTAGGTCAAAATGGGCTAGTTAGGACTCATGATGGTGTTCCCATCACTAGGAATGAACCTAAGTTCTTCATAATTTAACTCTGCCGTATTCTTACTTAATGGAATAGCATACCTCAACCCTAACATTATTTCTCTACTACATTTATTCTAAGGTCTTCAGCTCCAGCTCTGATGCAGCACTAGCTTCAGGTCCAGCTTCAGATCCAGGTCCAGATCCAGCTTCAGATCCAACTCTTGATTCTGTTCCTGAGCTTCTTATTACCTGCAATTTATATAATGCACTTAATTAGTACATTATATCATTATTTCATGCATAGCTATAGAAAAGTAGTAAAGATGCAAGTAATGCTTATGCATGCATTAATTACACTAGCCTATGCTAAGTTCTAGCCTAATTTAGGTCAATTACGACCTATGATTGCTGTGCAATTATACCCTCATGCCTAAATCTTGCTAGTCCCTTGAAAATGCAAGACTAAGTTATTTACAGAAAGGTCTCTAGAGGACTAAATATTTTATGAAGTGTATTCCTAGGAATTCTTTTCCTTTTCATGTTCATTCTAAAATCTAGAAATCCAGACAGTTATGAAAGTGCAGCTATGTTGCTTTTGCAACAAATTCGAGTAAAAAACCTGATTTACCTCTAAAGCCTGTACTTGACCCCTAGTAAAATTCTAGCGGGATAGGAAAAACTTCTTCCCCTAGGGTATTCAAGATATTCTATGAATTCCACCCGAACTTTAAGCTTAGGTAGAGATTGTCTTAGGCAAATGGCTGTGTATTTGGTGGCTCATTCTCATTTGGTGCTACATAGAAATTAGTACTACAGAATCTAGATTCCCAAATTATTAAGTAAATCAACTCAGGGAAAGATGAGAAAAACTATGCTCTCTTTTGGTTCCTTTGTATTCATTCTCTCTTTCTCTTTTTTTTCTCACTCTTCTTTTCTTTTTAAGCTCACAATCTCACCAGATTCACACATATATTCTATATTTGGTGGTCTCACATGGCATTAACACTTTAATCGAGTTCCAATAACCCTAACACTAAGTCGGAATTCCTCAGCCAGTATTTGAGGCATCAGAAATACAGAAAAAGTGGGTTAAGTCCATATTTGGTGGATCTTCAACTTTATTTGGTGGTATTGCCTCAATGCAAATAAGCACTAAAGTATTTATAGACTCTTTTTTCTACTCTTTTCTTCTCTAATTTTTTTTTCTTATTTTTTTCATACATATTTTTTTCCTTTTTTCATTTTCTCATTTTTTTCCTTATTTTTTCATATATAAGCTTTCAAACACAACACCATCTATCAATACATTCATGAATTTCATTGAGGAGGCATTATTAGGGATTGGTAGTACTCAAGAGACATTGGGTGGCTTATTTGGTGGAAGTGCCTATTCTCGGCATCAAGAAGAGATGGATAGGATGATGTATTCCTGACCTTGACATCAATACCCTCCTTCAGCCGAGGATTCCATAGAGAATGGTCGTAACCATCCACCTTAGCCCTAGTTTTATGAGAACTCCCTCTCCGCATATTTGCCTTGGTTGGTGGGTCTCAATATTTCACACAAAATGTATACGCAAGAACTAAGAGTTGAAACTATGCCTATTCTCTGAGTATCATCACCTAATTATCCAGAATTCTAGATTCCTTACACTAATGTTAGAGCACCATACTCTCTACTCTCATCTCACACTATTTGGTGGATTTTTTAGAAGAAAATCTGCTTGACTCCCAAAACAATGTCCAGGGATTCAGGAAAAGAAGCGCTACTTCTACTCGACAGACTAAAGACATTTATCAGTCTTCACCATGAATCCATTGCAAAATCTACCTGTGAATGTAACAATTGTACTGGATTCTAGATTACAGGAATCTACTAGAGATAAAATTCCTAATGCATTCTCTTGATAAAAATGTTCTTATTCATGAATGCGTTATATATATATATATGCTATAAACAAGTAACCTCTTTCATTTGTACGTCATAAAATTCCCTTATCGAGTTACATTCAGCTTGGTCCTAAATTTAGAACAAAAAGATGAGCGAGTGAGTCAAATGTGGCTGTTGCGGACGATTTCTAGCTCCAATGCGAAAATTGGAGGTGGAGTCGGTTGTTATATTTAGGATCATAAAGTATGTATAACATGCTGCTTTGAGTTTTCTAAGTGTTAGCATAAAAAATTTTCAGTTTTGCTGTATATCTACCCCCATGCCTAAGTTCTTGCATGTCCTCATGCATGAGTATAAAAGAAATAAATATGACAGGGAGTAAGTGGGTAGAGATCACCTGGAATTACTCCTGAATTTTAACGTTTAGCACCAGCCAACCTGCTAGTATGTAATATGCAAAAAGGAAATATGATAAAAGAAAAATATGCTATGTATAAAGCAAGTATGTATAGGGTGGTGAAAAATGCGGGTAGATGTTGAGTTTAATGCCTCTAGCTAGGCGAAAACTCAATCAAATGTCTTCATGATTGTGTAAGAGCTGGTCAAGATCAATAGAAAGATATGTTCGTGTGCTCCCAGAATCAGTGGTCCACAAATACAAACCAGTTGATTATGCATCCCTACACCAAAAAGTCTAGCTATAATAGAATATGGAGTAGTGGTGGAAGGTAGAGGATAATAAGAGGGAGGATCATGATGTTGATTTTGTCAATTTATCATGTCCCACAATTCAGCAAGAAGTTGCTGAGGGAGTAGATTGATATGATCAAGATGTATCTCAGAACCAGAATCTGAGTCAAAGGGGTCTTCATAATGATAATTGATGTCAAAGATCATGTCCTCTCCAGGTTTTAGGTCATATGGGGGTATGCGTGAAAGTAGAAGTTCTGTGGGGAGGTCACTGAAATCTTCGTCAGAAATCGCTTTGTCATCATCAGTATTCATCTCTGATTCATCAGAGGCTGACTCTTAGGGCTCCGAGTCGAGCCATCCATTAGCCTGACTAGGATTATGAGTGAGTCCCCAGTTCATTCAGCTCAGTGCTTCACCCTCATAAGAAGTCAACTCCTCATTACTTCCTACTTCAGCTAACATGTCTATTTCTTCAAGCAAGACATCCTTGGCTGTCTCTATTCTTTGGGTATCCAAATCAAAAGGTGCAGTCTCAAGGATTCCCACATCGCCTTGGTAAGTGAAATAAGAAGGGTGTAAATCAGTTGATGTTGGGTCAAGAACAGATTCACTTTCTATGGGGAATGGTATAAATTGATCAATGGTGTTACATGGAATGCTTGCCTCCAGACCCATATCCTCAAATGGATCTTCATCCTTCATCTCAGCCAAGTTGTTCAACCCATAATGAGTCTCCCAAGATCCAGAGTATCCAGATTGTGGCTCAGTCCTAGAGATATTCATCCTTTCCTCATCATTTTCTCGAATAGAGTTTCCAGATGAACCCATTCGAGATGTTTCTTGCTCCTATCCCATATCTGTACTGGCTTCTTCTTCCCCTAATTTTCTTTTGGGTATCTACTCCTGTGAATTGTCTTCAGGCGTGGTATATTCAGGTTCTTCAGGGTCTCCCAGACTGTTCTCCATTTGGTAATGCAAAAGAAGCATCTCATGAAGAATGTGATTCTATTTAAGTGCCCTTGTTAGTAATGCCAATTCCTTAAGGCCCTCCATTAAAGCTTCCTGGAGCGGAATCCAGGTTCGTATTTTGTCTAGATCATTGATAGCCTAAATTCCATGCAGATAGGATGCTACTCTATCTCTCATCTCGGTTATAGATCGTTGTAATCTATAATGTGGTTGCATATGCAATGGTAGTTCCTCAGGGGTTCTAAGGGGTGAATCATATCTACCCATATTCCATGGGTGAGATGCAGGAGTATGAAATTCGTTCCCTGGGTTATAAGATGAGGTCCCTTGAGGGACTGACTGGTATGGTCATAATACTCAGGGTTAGGATATGGGTCAACCATTTCAGCAACCCGAGAAGAAGGATCATGCGAAGTGAAAGGTCATCTTCACCACCTTGGGTTTTGATCCCAAGGTTGAGCTGATTCAATGACTCGGGCTCCCAGATGTGCTCTCGGGTCCAGATTTTCTCGATCTTGATCAGGTCCAGGTCTAGAGATAGCCATCTCGGCTAAGAGGTTAGAAGAATAGGGTGGGGGAGAAGATGGTTTGGGCGAGGTGACTGACCTCCTTGGGAGTGGCTCCCAAGGTCCAACCAATCAAGGTCTGAGTGACCTTCTTCCTCGCATACACCAACCAACCCCTAGGTTGGTCTAGCCAGCCAGACAAGGCTAAGGCCCTGTCAATCAGATGGTACTTATGATCAGATGACCAGAGTTTACATTTTAGGTTTGAATTTCTGAAGAAAAATTCATTGAGATCCGACTATAAGTAATTCCCGCCTCTCAAGCTAACTCAGCCAATCTGTGTACGAGGGGACTAAGGGGAAGGTTCTTCCTTCGGCTCACACCTCCTATTTATTTGTACCCTCGAGCCACGATCGTTTAAAACTACCCTACAGACTTAATCACCAAGTTTGGCCAAAGAGGTTGAAATCATCCAGTAGTATGACAATGAATTTGGGTTGATTTCGTGTTTTAAAATTTTATTTTAACCCTTTTTTTTTCTTCACTAAGGTTTGTGGTGAGTGGCCAACAAGGTGACCAAGCTCACCGGCTAAACACTAGACTTGAATAAGTCCAAGTTAGCCCAGATTGTGTGGTCTCTAGAAATTTGACGCTAAAGGTTGATCCCTTCTAAGTGTTCAGCAGACAAACGAAATAAAAATAATTCTCTGAACATGAATGGAATCCAAATAAGGTGAAATTTGGCAAGAAAATTCCTTTTTCAATTATATTTCCAGAGAATATTTTTTATAATTTTTACTATTTCGACTGAATTTATAGGGATTTTTAAATGTCAGGGGGTCAAAACTGCAATTTTGACCCCCAGTCAGTTTTTTATTTTGAAATGGTATCAAATAATTTTCAAAAGTTTGGGAAAAATATGGACATTAAAGCTAATGAGATCAGCTTTGAAACCCCACCATTGTTAGTTAAAACTGATTCATGAGTTGTTTGGAATTGATTTTTGAATTTTGAAAATTTTCAAATTTGGTTTAGTTTGACCCCCTTGTACTTTGCAAATTTTTTAAATTTTGTACTTCGAATTTCTTCAAATGAAAGGTGTCATTTGAAAGATGGTTTTAAAATGAAGTACTTGCCCAAACTTTAGAATTTTTTGCTCACTAATTATTAAGTAAATGAATTTTCACTTTGAAAATTGAAGTCTAGTCGAATTTCAACAGGTGGTGGAAAAGCTTTTGAAAGGTGTTTGAAATTCAAATTCACTTTCCACCAAAAATGATTTTTTTTTTCAAGAAATTTTTGAAATTTATTTTTTTTGGAAGGAAAAATTTTTTTTTTCAAATTTTTCTCTCTTTTTTTTTCGAACAAAAACTAAACTAATCTAGGATTCAAAAAGAAACCTAATCTAACAACCTAAAGAAAATTTTTTTCCTTTCGAAATATGCTATTTTTTTTTTCAGAAGAAATTTCAAGAAAAAAAAATCTAACCTATGGTTTGAAAAAAAAATCCTAAGCTAAGAGAGAGAAGATGTGCACCTACATTTTTTCTCCATGCTCGATGTGTGAGGAGATCTTGTTTTTCCTAATTTCCTGCACATCCAAAAACAAGTAGGGGTGGATTTGTCACTAAAAGTCCTAAGATTGAAAATCAATCATGTTGCCTGCCCAGCAACGACACCATTTGTTGGTACGGTAGACTGTATGTTTTAAAATTGTTTGTCATTGTTCGTAGTATAGTCGCAAAATCTGGTCAACAAGAATATTTCTAGAATAACGAGACTTTGAGTCCCGATCGTTCGTCTCTGGGAGGCATTATGGAAATGATTTCGATCTCGCTCACTCTACTCGCTTTGAATCGCACATCGATTTTTAACCTACGAATCATTGTTTTGCCATTTGCATGATTAACTCTTATCACGTGCACATGCGTTAAGTAAATGACAAATGTGAATGTATGGGTTTCAGTATGCACGATCCTAGTTATATGATGGCCATTGACAGAGAATGCATTAATGGTTAAATTCTTGATGTTTTTAGGCACTCACATGATAGTTGTGAAAACATACGAAATAGGCACAGGCAACTTCAATCACAATAAAATATGACAAGAAAGCACATGGTGATTCTTCACCACATAGATATATATATATATATATATATATATATATATATGATTTTGCATTGATTGCATCAGGGTGATTATAGAGAAAAGCTAGCGGTAAGCTTATACAGGAATGCTTGAAACAATACTAACTATCAGAAAATGCATACACATGTAGATCTACGGGAGATTGTACGTGCACCATGCAGAAGGGAGACAAAGCTACACTACAAAGCATAAAATAAAGCAGAGAGATTAGAAGAACTATTTATCTATCTAGGCTATCAGAAGGAAGGGCATTTGGAGGTGGTCACCAATGACCTTTAAGTGGTTGGGAGAAGAAAGAGGGCAGCCAATGGTGCTTAAGCCAGCCCTTGGAGGAAGGAGGGAGAGGTGATCCTGGCTTAGCGTGAAGGTAGTGGAGTCATGGTGGTGGAGCTTGTGGGAGTGGAGGTCGACTTATTATAAATGAAGGTGGAATGAAGCCAATTGCCAAGATGCCAAGATGGGTGCAAATGGCCAACCAAGGGTCCTTTAAATAGACCCTTGGCATTCTCTCTAGAGACATGTAGAACTCTCTAGAGAGAGATCCAAGTGTGGCTGTCCAAGGTGAGGTGGAGGTGGTTCTTAGATCCACCAAAAGTGGATTTAAGAGATAACCCATCCTTGGTTGCTATTTTTGGCAACCAAGGTGGGGCCACCTTTGGAAGAACCTAGAAGGCTCTAGGTGGTGCAAGAGTGCATGAATGGGTGTGTGTGTGTGTGTGTGTGTGTGGGTGTGGGTGTGACCTAGGTGGCTAAGTGGTCTAGGTTAGGTCCTAGGGGGTTTAGGTTAGGGTAGGTCTCAAATTAGGGTTACAAACCCTAATTGCTAATGGAAAAGTGCAATTAAACTTGACATAAGTTTAATTGAGTGAGTGTGAACTTAATTCAGAGTGAAATAACTAAATTAAGTTGGGCTTAGGTCAATTGGACTCTCACTGAGTCCAATTGGATTTGTGTTGGTTGAGATCTGAGCTCAATTGGACTCTATGAGTCCAATTGACTAGGCAATTGCAACTAACATTGATCCAAGTCAATTAGGCTTAGTGAGAACTTAATTAGGTTCTTAGGAAGGTCTAGAGGTGGTGCACTAAGTTAGGGTAGCTTAATTTAGGTTCCTAGGGGGTTGGAATTGGGTTTAGCGACCTAGGAACTCAAGATCCAAGCTTGAATTCCAAGACAGGAACTAGAGAGAAGTTCCAGACGTCCAATTTAAGTATCAGATGACTTATACTCGAAAATCGGAAGTCCAGACCTCTTGTTTGGACATCCAATTTGAGTCAGGGAAGAATCATGGTTCTATCATGGAGATTCTGCAGAAATTGGATGTTTGATCAAGTGTCTGGATGCCTAAGAACACTACAAACATGGGTTTAAGGTGTGTGGGTTGTGGCTAAGGGTCCAAGACATCCAATAACTTATCTGGATGTCTAATTAAGGGCTGGAACTAGGGTTTTGAGGCTTCCTAGGCTATGGTGACCTAATCTAAGGGTGGCTAAGGCTTAGGAAGGCTTCTAAGGCTATCCTAGGGCTAGGAATGAACCTAAGTTCTTCATAATTTAACTCTACCTTATTCTTACTTAATAGAATAGCATACCTCAACTCTTACATTATTTCTCTACTACATTTATTCTAAGGTCTTATACTCCAGTTCTGATGCAGCACTAGCTTCAGGTCTAGCTTTAGATCCAACTCCAGATCCTGCTGCTAATCTAGCTTCTAAGCTTCTTATTACCTGCAATTTATATAATGCACTTAATTAGTACATTATATCATTATTTCATGCATAGCTAAAGAAAAGTAGTAAAGATGCAAGTAATGCATATGCATGCATTAATTACACTAGCTTATGCCAAGTTCTAGCCTAATTTAGGTCAATTAAGAACTTGATTATTGCACAATCAGTGATGTATCTGTACGTCACTGTACATAGTATTATATGTTAGTATAGATCATAGTTTTTTTTACCTTAGCATATGTATATAATTTTTTTAAGGTTTTATCGACACTTTTATACGTCGCTGTAGATATATTATATGTTACTGTAGATATTAGTAAGTTAAGTTAGTATAGTACATATTATTGCTTATTATTGTACATATAGCTAAGTATTATTTTTATAAATTGTAAATAGATAATATGGTGTATTTATTTATTATTTTTGATGCTTGTTTGTATATAATTGATTTCAAGCATTGTAATTATTTCTAATTCATTCTTTTGGATATAATTGATTCATTCTTTAATTCTTTCTTTCATTCATTCATTATTGTATATAAAATAAATCATTTTGGAATTAAAGAATATTTTTTGACCTAGAGAGTGATGTATATTAATAACAACCTCCCAGTGAACGACCTGGAATAAACCAGTAAAAATTAAGTATATAAATAAAATTGACGCGACAACGGTTTGTATTTGCGACATATACTACAACGACGACATTTAAAACCCCTTTTTAGTATGAACCGGTAGTCAGTGATCATATTTTTGGCACCGTTGCTGGGGATAAAATCCTGACAACAGCACTTTATTATGATTGTTTGACAAATGTCATAGAAAGTTGATTAGTAGCCTAAAGACCTATGACTCCCAAAACCCATCTTGAGATTACAGACAATTTGATCTACTTCTATTTAGTCAATCCAACTAGTTAGAGAGAGGAATTGCGGAGAAGGTTATTCCTTTGGCTTGTGCCTCAGGTTCCTTTGATACCCCCTAATTACTATCGTTTGACGGTACTCCCCTAACTAAATATCAGATGGACCAGTAGAAGCAGGTTAATCGTAAACAATCCCAATCTGTGCCCCGAAGAGCAAGTTAATCCTGAGGGCCAACGTCTACTCGATTTTAATTAGGCTTAGGTTTGATTATGCTTTGGAATGTGATGGGCCCTTTATCTAGGTTGTCCCCTTAAAAATTAATTTATGTGTGCATGCACATCCAAGGTTTTCAAATAAGGTTATTTGATGATTTGTCTTTGAAGGTTTAACCTTGTTTAGTAACTTTTAGGGTTCAATCACTAGGTTCATTCAATCAGGTTTAGTGAGGTAAACCACATTTTAAAAGCACAGATGTATGTATATTCCTTTAAAATTGAAAAATAATGTGGAGTGCCTGATTCAACCCTAACAATTGAGTCTTGAGGGGCAACTACTTAATAAATCAATTTTATATTAAGTGGTACGGCCCAAGCAGATCAATCAATTGGCCTTTTCTCATAATGAGTTAAGGCACACAAAATGGTTAGCCTAATCAAATTTCTACTCACTTGTGTGTACTTAGTTAAAGTGTACCAGATCCACAAATCAAATTCCTATTAAGTAGTAGAATTAAGGTGATAGTGCATCTTATGGTTTGTGGGTGTTAAATGTATATATGTTTAATTATGTCCCACAATCAGAGAGGATTTTTTTTGTATTTTTATATATGTGGGTTGATGCATGGGTTTTGGCGAAGAAAAATCAGGGTTTCAAGAAACCCGTCGCTGCAGTCGCAAGACACATTATCAAATACAATTTTTTGGAAACTCCAAGGGAGTCCTGGGTCGAACATAAGGAGGAGATGTTTACTTTCATTGAAATTCGCACTTCATTTTGTTTCTTTTTGAGGCTTTAGGGTTTTCTGAATTTTTTTTGTGCTTTTGTAAAGAAAAGGGCAAGCAAGATAACTCACAAAAGAGATGAAAACAATTCTAACATATCATGCAAATGGTTATTACAATATGCTAAAAAAATACAAAAGAGATAAGGGTAAGAAGGAATTTGCCAAATTGACTGTTTGGCAAAATGATGGCTCTTAGCTGTAGCTTGGATGAAGAGGGTGAGGTACTGGATGACAGAGGTGAGATGCAAGAGGACGTTGGGTAGAGGAATGCTTCACCAAGGCTTCAAAATGGGGATGGGGAGCTTGAGGTGATCTTCTATCGAAATGGAGGTAGGAGGACGGCTCCAAGGCTCCCTATGAAGGTGGTAAGAGGGATGACGAATATTTGGTGGGGTAAGGGATCGCTACACTAATAAGGGACCTTTGGAGCTTGGGAATGAGGTCTTGGGAGCTTTCATGGGCTTCTAGAGCTCTAGAGTAGGTGGGTATAGCAAAGGTAGAGATGGTTAGGCAAGGGAGGTGTGTAGGTCTTTATATAGTGGATTAGAAGGGGCCAAAAATGGACACAGGGTAATTAGCGACCTCCAGGACGTCGCTGTAGGTCCAGCTCAAGCGTTGCTGTAGCCAACTCACGCTCGCTCATGTGTTCTCTCTACTGGCCCTCCATCACGCACGCGAATCACGCTAGTGCCTTGATGGTGCATGCTAGTGCATGCTGGCGTACGCCCAATTGGTGAATTGGGGAAGTCTGAGGGTTTCGAACCCGCGCCCCTCCCTTGGGCGCTTCCACTGTTGTGCCATGCCAACAAGTTTGTTGAGAAGATATGTTGTGTCCACGAGGTGAAGGAGGGCTCTCAGCCATTGGATTTTCATCCAACGGCTAAGATCACTTGTTGGGTGGCCCTTGGAAGTACGGCGGGTGACCTTAGGCACTCTAGATGGTACCATGTGGCACCATCTAGATCATCCACCTTTCCTTGCTTGCAGAGGATGTCATGGTGCTTGGATCGAGGTGATTTCCACATTGTCGGACTACGATCATCGCTCTGGATCCATCCATACGGTCGAATTTTTCATCCAAAGCCCGTAAAGGTGTTGCATTGTCTCCTGGCCATAAAATGTCAGAATTACTAAACAATATACACAAATTATCCTAAATGCAATGTAATGCATGTTATGCACTATTTATACTTATGGAATGCAATGCTAGGCTTAGGAACTATCATAAATAAGCATTTTATCATAAATTTATGCATGTTTATCACGGGTGAGAGAGTGAACTGGGTGAAGTAACATGCAAACAAAAGCTAACCTAGGGTTGATGCAATCACCTAAGTTAATTTAGAATTAAGTTATTTATGTGATGGAATGAAACTAGTGGGTGGGGAAATGGGGAAAACCTTACAGATTTTGTGAACCCACACTTTACTCTAATCTACTGCCCTTTGGTTTCCTTTATCAAGTTCTTGCAAGATAGTAAATCACATAAAAGAGAGGTTAGAAAAATGCTTAAGTAAGGCGAGGAATGCAAAAGATTCAAAATATGTTGCCTCCGCGGCAATGATGCCAAAATGATTAATGAGATTTTACACGAGAAAAATTAGAGTTTAGAAAACCCGATCGTCACAGTTGTGAAAATCCACTTATCAAATAAAATAATCGAAACTTAGGTGAGTCCCAGGTCGAACACAAGGAGGCAAACGTTTGATTTATGAAATCCACATGTGTTTTATTTATTTTTTCATATTTTCTACTTTTCTTTTTTTTTGGAATTTTATATAGCAGGAAATCAGATCAGAATATTATCTAGCTAATGCTTCTCTACTTGCATAACAAAAAAGAGAGAGAAAGGGAGAGATATAGTTAGAGAGAGAACAACTATTTTATCAAACTAAGCCAATGTTCATTACACTAATTGCAGAGGATAAAAACTACACTAGAAAGCAGTAAAAAGAAAGAGGAGAGAAGTTATCCTCCTCGATGCTGCTTAGAGGACAAGTTGCTTGGATGGTGCCCAGAAGAATGAGGACAGAGGTGAGGGAAGAAGAACGGAGCTTGGACGAAGTGGAGATGAGGCACGACTACACCATAGCAGGATCCGCTTCCCGGAAGGGTGGTGAGAGGAAGGTCAGTAGGTACTCCACGAACGAGGGTTGAAAAGGTGGAAAAATTATTTTACTTGCTCTAGTGGAGCATCCCGAGGCTTGGGACTCACTCAAGAAGGATTCTTGAGCTCTAGAGTGAGAGAGAAAGAAGTAGGAAGGGATGAAGAGGAAAGGGGTCTAAGGCCCTTTATATAGTGGCCAAATAGGGGCAAAATGGCCATTTGAAGCACTCCAACCATGCCACATAGCCAAAAGAAACAAGGGTCATCCGATCTCCATCGGATGGCTATGAACTCGCCTCAATCATGCACTCAGTGCACCTTCAACATGCTTGTGCCACGTGGCACAATGCCCGTTGTCGATCTTTAATTACACGGTAGCGACCTGGTCTTCATTGTTGATGGGAACACCATCATGAGCCATAATTAGCTCAATTTGGTCTAATAAAGTTGATAAAAGCTACTACATAACCTGAGGGCATCCTAAGTGCCTGATATTCTATTTTGAGAAGAAAAGATGAAAACATGGCTATTTCTGCAATTTTACCATCTTATCTCAAATACATAATAACCACAGGGTATGCCAAGGTTTTATTAAAGGTCATATGGTCATTAATGTCTAACAAATAGGTCCATACAGATGGAAATGAGTTTTCACACATTTCAAGAATTAATAGACATTTGAAACCCTAAAAACAAACCTGTTTAATTAACTAGGGTTCTGATCAGGATAAAATTCATCTAAACCCTCTAAAAATCATAGAAAAATATTCTCTAGGGTTTGACATCCTTGATTTGACCATCTGAACCCATTTTGACCTAAAACAAATTCTCAGATAGATAGTTGCATTAATTTGGGTTTCTACGTAATTTACCCAACCAAACTTGGTCAAAACCTAACTTTTGCTTCACTAATAGATTCCTTAGGTCCAAATTAGGTTTTTACCAAAATTTGGGCCCTATTAGAGATCCTCTTGACCAAGTTTGCATTTTCGTCCTGTCTGACTCCTTTCTCTCACACACATGCCCCTAACTTTTGAATTCGTTGCAAATTTCCCCCTAACTTCTTCATCTTCTTTGCATAATGGTCCTTTTCACCATTGGAGATCAATCGACCTCCAGGTGAGCTTTTACCAGACCAAATCCTACTTTAATGGCAATCAAATCCCACTAAACTTGGTGGGATTGATGTTCACACCTAGACAAACCTATTGGGACAAATCCTAACTCCTAAAATCCATTGATTCGTGCGTGCGAACGCATTGAATCTATGGGTGTTTCTTTATTTCCTAAAGAGCACATCTGAGCTCTTTCCTGATCTAGAGCCCTCTTTAGAGCTCTATTTAAACCCTGGAACCCCTACCTTACCTCCTTAGCAAGTTCTAGTCAGAGAAAACCTTCTCTCTTCCCTCTCCAGCCACCTCCACAACTTGCTCCGGTGACACCCTCCGTCTTGCTCCTCTGCACCTCCAACCATCAAATTGGAGGTGCCACCGTGTTCCTCTCTTCCTCGCTTACCTCTTCGGTCAAAGGGTGGGCATTCCTCTGCCTCAATTGCCTTCGCCGCTTCGCCGTCCCTACCATCTTCTCCAGCTTCAGTCAGCCATAATCGGAGCCCTCCACCTATCTCCTCCCCTCTAAGTCTCTCTGTTCCTTCTTTTCTCCCTCTACTTTCTTTTCACTTACACACAAGTCACTCACGACCACCTCATCGCCCTCCTGCACTTCATGTTCTCCACGGCCAACAGAACTCTGATGAGTTCGCTCGACCTCCATAGTCCACCAAATCACCCCGCGTCATCTCCATAAGTTCCACCACATCACCCTCTGCAAAAGCCCTTAACTTATTTAATGATTCACCCACCAAGACACCTCCCTAAACTTAAGCACTTCTGCTTCACCTTCTTGAGGTCATCAGGCCTCCACCATCACTCGCACCATACACTACACCCACCATCGCACTCGCCATTCCACGGCGATCCTTCTGAGCCTATTTGACATGGCTGCAAGGCCGTTCTCGTGGTTTCAGGTTCCTCATTGGTCTCCACCACCGTCGCCATCTTCTCCGCCCAGTTCTTCAAGCTTCAAGCCACAATAGCTCCAGGTTTTTGCACCAAGCATTGCGAACAAGTCCCAAGAATGCATTCAAGTCATCAATTGAGGACCTCAGCTCCACAGCTGCATCAATTGGATGAGGACACAACTGTAGCATTGCGCAAAAGAGGGATGTGGATTTAGTCCCACATCGGATAGAACAGACACACATACTGCATATAAATTGTTTCTGTATTTACAGATATTCGCCTCATCACACACACAGGGTGAGGTCTCGCTCACGCACGTGCTTACGCAAGCCCTCGCCCACAATTCACTCCACGTGGATCTGGGCCTTGGTCCAGTTACCCGGGTCTAATTTGGTTTGCCCGATCCTGAGAGCGAAAGAAGAGAAAGAAAGAGAGAGAGGAGGGGGGTTTCCCTCTGCTACTCTCTACACCTAGTGAAATTTGAGAGGCATTCACCTCTATTGGTGCTGTGCTGTGCTTGTACCTCTCCTTTGAAGCCTGAAGGAAAAAGAGAGGACTTTGCCTCTATTGCTGGTTCTAAGTCGCTGTTGCATTATTGAAACACTTAAGTTGATATGAAATATTTGGTTGGATACACTATTCATTTATTTGAGATACTTGAGCTTAATTGAAAGGGGATAATTGGTGATTCAAATCACCATTTTAACCCATCATTTTTTGCACATTGATATTTGAATCTTGATATATTAATCTTGAATCAATTCTGATTGCAATTTTTTACTTAGAATTGTGATCTTGAGATTGATTGACTGATTTCTCTCTACATTCGACCTCAAACTTTTCTGAGTTATAAATTTAAGTGTTCAATGCGTTCTTGTCTTATACTATAACACATTTTTTAAACATCGACGATTTCGCATTAACATTTGTCATCATTGCCAGGGAGCAGCGAGCAATTTGATCTCCAAATTAGGATTCCTGACTTGATACTAACTTGATTTATCTCTTTTGATTGTGATTGTGCAGGGGCCAAGGAGCAAGATCAACTGCATAGCAGCCACTCCAGGGGTAGGTAATCTCATTTTCTGTCCTCATTAAGCCCCTAATTCTGAAAAAACTAAAAAAGGAAAAAAATCAATTAGGACCAACTTCATTCTATATTTAGATTCAATCACAACAAGTTGCCTGATTTGATTCATTTTTAGAAATATCCCAAACCTAATTTCTACACCTATTAAGGTATTGAAGACACCTATGGCTACCACCTTCTTGATTGAGCCTTAGGTGCCAAATTTGGAATTAATTGATTAACCAATTAGATCCAATTAGGGTTTCCATTCTAGGGTTTTAGAGACACACTTGCTTAAAAAAAGATTCAATCTTCCCAAACTGTGTGTGTCCTAAGCCTTGATTAAACTTATTTAAGAAGCAAACCCTAAGAATCACTCTAAATCTCACTTGAATCCTAAAAGCAGGACCTAATAAGCAAGGACAAATCAGGTGAAGTTGACCCACCTTGCAGGGTCATCCAATCTTCAAATTAGGTCACTACTCACAAAAGCATCTTAAAGTTCAAGTGAAATCCTAAGCACCCACACTCTAAACTTAAAATTGGTAGACTTACGAGGTCAAGTTATCCATTCTAGTTTACCTGGACCCTCAGTGACAAGGAAGGTCGGGTGGGGGAAACCCTGTAACCAGTGGGGATGCTTTACCGTGTAGGGGTATTTGCGAGACTCTCCCTTCCTGGTTGCTTAGGTAATTCTCAAATGGATGACTTTTTGATCTAGGGGTATCATCTGCCGCAAACCTCTATAGTCATCCAAAGATATTTAGGTGTCTTGAATGGGTCCATCACACCTTGTTTTCCTCATCTTCTCCATCGGTGCATGTTTGGGAGGAGGTCCCTAAGACCACCCTTGAGGCCTCCATTAGCTATTCACTCTCGTCGAGGCCAAGCCTCGACTTCTCTATTTATGCAATCGCTTGACCAGATTGACATATCTTCTGATTCATCTAAGCCTAGATTTCCTTCATCCATACTCGTGGAACAACCAGCAGAAGAAGAAAACAATCTCCAGAATCAGCTTTAGTGCCTCAACGATCTATTCCAGGCCTTTATGAATCCACCGTAGAATCTTGTGATGCGAGATCATTACATTCCCGCTATGGTGGTGATCAAACCTCGACTCCAAATCCCAGTTGGAGGTCCTAATATTGAACTCAAGCCCAACATGATTCATGCTATTCCTAAATTTCATGGGCTTAATTCCAAAGATACTTTCCATCATATCAAGCAACTCAAGAATCTAGCCCAAACCTTCGGGTCAAAAGTTCAAAATCGGGATATCTTGCTCATGAAAATGACCTCCTCTCTCATGGACAAGGCCACTCACTAGTATGAAACCCTAACTCGTCCTATCAACACGTGGGCTGAACTGTAATTCGAGTTTCTGAAAAAGTTCTTCCCTGTTGGTCAGACAAATGCTTTGCGACACTAGATCACACATTTCACACAGCAAGTAGGAGAACCGCTTCATGAGGCATGGGATTACTTTCTGGATCTCATGCGAAAGTGCCCTCACCACAAAGTTCCTAAATGGGAACAAGTCCAGTCATTTTACCAGGGACTCCGTGAGGATATTCGATTGTTCGTCAATGCGACCTGTGGAGGAAACATCATGGGTCAACACAAAGACACCGCGTGGGAGATTCCCGAGAACATGTGCGAGAACTCCATCAATAATGAATCCATGGGCATGTTCAATTGGACGAATGCCCGTGCGTTGATGAATCCTCAGGGAGCACATGAGACACAGGGCCTGCCCACTTCTGTTGATGTAGACACAACTATTGAGGATAAAAAGCCTATTCATGCATGTTCCTAGGCTTAGATTTGCATTTCATGTTATAAATATTGCATAGCATGCATCATCCTACATTTAGGGTAGTTGTGTATATTTTAGGTTAATTATGTCCTTTATATTGCCAGGAGGGAAGGAGATTTATTTCAAGGTCTCAGATTGAATCTGAATGTATGTATCTAATCAGGATGATGATCGGAGTCCAACGCCTCCGAGATCATCCTAATCGAAATCCCGTATCGCCTTATGCAATCTGAGGAAGATCAACAGCTAGGAGGGCAATGTGACATCCTTACGGGCTTCGAATCCGACCGAAGGATGGATCCGGAGCGACGATCGCAGTCTGGCAGCACGAAAATCGCCTTGATCCAAGCATCGTGGCACCCTCTACAACGGAAAGAAGATGAATGGCCCAGATGGCACCATGGGGCACCATCATGGCTACCCAACATCAACCATCAATGGCTACTGGCACCCCCTCATCATCTTCACCTTTGAATCTCCACGCTATGGCCTCAAGAACTTCTCCATGTTGGCATTCATGGCTGGCGTAGACCTTCAGCGATAGCCTGGGCAGGCCTTTAGTGATGCTTGCACTCGTCACTAATTGCCTGTTGGTGTGAGGACAGCTGCGGGCATGAGTGGTGGGGGCGCGATCTTCAGCGACAGCTGCAGGGGTCTTTAGTGACACTTGCAGCTAACACTACAGCCCTCCACATGAATTTCTTCCTCTTCCCTCCACTATAAAAGGACCCCTACACCTCCATTCTTCACCATCTCTACCTACTCTACTCCCACCTACTCCTAAGCTCTAGTAGCCCACCAAAGCTCCATTAGAGCTTACTCTCAAGCTCTAAATGCCTCCTATTAGTGTAATATTCCTATTTCCCACCAAATATTCATCCTTCATCCCACCACCTTCATAGGTTTCCTTGGAGCCATCCTCTCACCTCCATTTCGGTAGAAGATCGCTTCCATCTCATCACCTCCATTCTAGAGAGTCAGTGAAGCATTCCTATACCCAGCGACCTCCTGCATCTCACCTCTATCATCTCGCATCTCACCTCCTTCATCCAAACTTCCACCAGGCACCGTCATCTCGCCGAACAGTCGATTCAGGAGATTTCTTCTCACCCCTATCTCTTTTATACTTTTGTAGATTAGTGTAATAAACATTGGAGTGATATATCATTTTTGTTCCATCTCATTTTGTGAACTTATCTTGCTTGTCTTTTTATTTCAAAAACACAAAAATAACAAAACCTTAAAATACCAAAAAGAAATAAAAATGAAGTGCGGTTTTCAAACAAAGTAAACGTCGCCTCCCTGTGTTTGACCCAGGACTCCCTTGGAGTTTTGGTTATAAATTGTATTTGATAGACACGTTTTGCAAGCTACGATGATGAGTTCTCCAAACCCCGATTTTAATTCGCGAAACATGGTTCATCATTTTGGCACCATTACTGGGGAGGCAACGGAATTTACTTTCTTGTTTTCTGTGCTTCTTTGCATTTACATATTATTAACCTGCTTGTTTCTTATCTACTGTCTTTTAGGTACCCTAGCATGGAGATCCAAGTGCGGTAGACTAAAGTGTGGGTAGATTAATTTGTAAGTGCCGCTCACATTCCCCTCCACTAGTTTCATTTCGCCACATTCATAACCAAGACCTACTCTACTTAGGTGTTTGCATAAACCCTAGGATAGAATTTGTTTATCTTGTTTGCCACATCCACTCATCTCACCTTCGCACATAAAAAAAAAAAGATACCTTTTGTGGGACGAATCAACATACACACTTTATACACCTACATTTGACTCACATAACCTAACTTGATTTTTATCTGCTCAACAATGATTCCAACCTATGGAATTGGTACACACAAATCAACACATAAGGGAGTAGAAATCAGTCTAGGATAATCATCTCTACGTGCCTAATTGGTGGTGCATCTGGGTTACTCGATCGAATTATTTGGATCGCACCACCCAATTTAAAACTATTTCATTTTGTAGCAGGCCCATAGGATTCAATATTTAGGTCAACCTAGGCACTCCATATTTTCTAGATTTGTAAAGGAAAATACCTGAACACGTGATTTCAAACTTGGTTTGCCTCCTGGAAATTTGGTTGAATATCCTAACACTTGAATCCTAAAAGCTACTAAGCAAGATCTGAATCTTAAAACTCACTTCATCCTTAATAATCTTGCTTGAAAACTTTTTGGTTGTGCACATACACACATTCTCAAACAAATCATTAAGGGCACAACTCATTAAGGGCCCATCACATTCCGAAAGAACTAAATATCCCAAGCCTAACTAAAATTGATTAGATGCTGGCTATAAGGACTAATTTGCTCTTCAGAGCCCAGATTGAGATTGTTCATGATTAACGTACTTATACTAGTCCATCTGATGTCTAGCTAGGGGAGTAGCGTCGAACGACCTCAGCTGGGGTGTACACTAGGAACCGAAGGCGCAAGTCAAAGGAAGAACCTTCTCCCCAATCCCTCCTTCTAACTGGTTGAATTGACTAGATACAAGTAGAGTAAATAGTCTATAATCTTAAGACAGATTTTGAGAGCCTGTAGACATTTAGGCTACCAAACCTAAGGACAGGCTTGTATTTTTTGTGCTGTAGGGTCCCATCTCTTCCATGTCCTTCCAACTTCCTTCCAATGTATGCTTGGAAGGAGGTCATTGAACCCTCGTTTGGAAGGACCTATTGACCATTCTTGGAGGAAGAGGTTGAGTCATAGCCAAGTAGATCCCATGGCTAATCAGCAACCACCTCCCCCTCCCCCGAACTAGCAGGAGCTAATTCAGAGGCAGTTGGAAGAATTGCAACAGATGCAGCAATGGCTCTAATGAATGAATGGTCAGGGTGCTCGGCCCTTGAAGGATTTTTATGATCCTTCAAATTATGAAGATCATCCCGGCATTGTGATCCCCATCGGTGATGTTGAGATCAAGCCCCAGGTTTTGAGTCTAATTAAACACTTTTACGGGCTTGGCTCAGAGGACCCATTCCAACATTTGGAGGACTTGATCACTCTGGTTCAGACCACTAAATCGCAGAATGTGGATGAAGAACAGATGTTCATGAGGCTTTTCCCCCATTCACTTAAGGATAAGGCTACACATTGGTACCGTACCATTGGAAGACTGACTGCTACCTGGACAGCTTTGAAATCGGTCTTCCTAAAGAAATTCTTCCCAATTGGGTGAACTAATGCGTTGCGATGGGCAATTACCACTTTTGCCCAGCGGCAGGAGGAACCATTTCATGGGGCGTAGGAGCAATTCTAGGATCTATTGTGGAAGTGTCCACACCACGAGGTGCCTAAATGGCAACTTGTGCAAATTTTTTATCACGGGTTGAATGATCAACTCCGTAGTCATGTGGATGCTTCTTGTGAAGGTAATTTCCTCAACAAAGATGCAAATAGAACGTATGATTTGTTTGAGGAAATCATCAAAAACTCTTTAAACCATGCCTCCATGGAAACCTTGAACCAATCCCAACAAACTAGATCAAATGCCAATGAGGTCCAAGATTCTCATAAATTTGATATGTAATTGATCTGCAATAAATTAGATAAGGTGGATATGGTTGCTAAACAAATGGAAGAGTGGATGTCCGGAAACTCTAATTTTTCTAGATCCACTCAATCCCAGGGCTTGGGATTCCATTCTTCGCAAGCTCCTATGGGATGGGAGTTTGTGAACCAACTAGAGTCGACTCGACCTTCGGTCCAGCTCTTCTCGGAACCTTATGGGTTCCAAACTGGGGCCTTTAATCCTAGTTTTTCTGATCCTTCGTCATCCTCATCTTATGAGGATGTTCATGCTGTGCAGAAGAATGTTAGGTCCAACCTTTACTTGAATTCCTACAATCCTAGTTGGAAAAATTAGCCTAACTTCTCTTGGAAAGATCAAGGGTAGCTGACCCAATATCGACCCAACAACTATGTACTGCAAAAACCAATGGGTCAGGGTCATGTATATACTCAGTTGCCCTCAAATCAGGTTAATCAGTCCATGTGGAATGCTCAACAACTCGTCGAGCAGGCTGATTTAAACTTGAAGATGGTAGAAATGCAAGGGTCAATGCTCCAACTCATGCAACAAATGAAAACTTCGCTGGACACCTTACAATCTGGACTTGGTGCAAACAACCGACAGCCCAGATCTCTACCATAACATGTAGCAAACCCAAGGAATGTACAGAACTGAGGTGCTGGGCCTCAAGGGTTTGGTAATGATGGGGAGTCGCATGCTCAAGCTCATGCTATCTATCAAGCTACCCCAGCCACTCCTAGAGCGAACCAAGTTCCCACCATAATCAACTAGAAGCCTCCTATTTTGCCCAACCCTCCCCAAGGCACTAACCAACAGCATTTTGCCATGGCAAATACCATCACCTTGAGGAGTGGTAGTAGACACAAGGGACCTACCCAACCTTATGGTAACACCATTAGGCTCCGTAGTTAGAATTCTAGACTCCCAACTAAGAATGTGATCAACAAAACATTAGAGTATGATTTGGGAGTATGTTGTTGTTGTATGGGAAAACAGAAAAAGTCTAAGGAGAAATTGGAGGAAAGGATGTCCTTACTTCATGCTTTCAAATTTACAATCATTTTACTCCTTGCGGCTATCAGATCAATCCCCGCCTACACCATAGGTTTACTAAATTCATATAAAGCAAAGCGTAGAGCGAAATCTGAAAACATTAGGAGAGTAGGCTTGTCTGATAACACAAGCACATTGATCTTAAACAAGCTACCTCCTAAGAAGTAGGACTCGGGAGCCCCACTGATTTCTTGCACAATAGGAAACATCACTTTTGACCAGGCCCTCCTTGACTCGGACATTTCCATTAATGTGATCCCCACCTCACTGCACATGGAATTAGGTCAAGGCTACCTGAAACACACTGGCATAACCTTGCAGTTAGCCGGTAGAACCATTGCAAAACCAAGGGGTATTTTGGACGATGTTTTAGTCAAGGTTAATGATTTGCATTACCTTACTGATTTCATGGTCCTGGACATGGAAGCACCAAAATAGCTCAAGCACACCCCGATTATTTTGGGAAGACCTTTCTTGGCTACCACCAAGGCAAGGATTGATTGTGAATAAGGAAATATAGAAATGGCCTTTAGGAATAAAATAAATTGATTTAATATTCTTGAGGTCTCAAAGAAGGATAAATTAAGTGTGGTTTGATGGAGGAGCTCGGCAGAATAGAGGAGGTAATGGCCATACATACCTTAGACAACCTTTTAAGGGCCAACTCAACCCAAACTTAGGAAGAAAATCACAGTTGTAGGGATAATTGAGGACAATAAAGACAAACATCAAACTATGGCAACCTGGGATGAAGAAGATATTCATGAATTTGGAAATTTGTTGGATGATTCACATGATCAAGTTAAAACCCAACAATGTCCTCATCCTGAATTTTGAGAGTTTGATGTTCAACTTTTGGGTGGGAATCAAGAGGATCAGGATGGTTGGATTAAGCACCCTGATTGTGAGGATGAAATTGATCTTTGGGGAGAAACTCTTGAAATGTTAGGTATTCTAGAGTACTCACAAATGCTCAACACGTCACAAAATCCTCATCGTCCTTGTTCACCCAACCATTGCACAATTTCTATATCCACCCACACCTCCTCTATACTGAATCAACAAAACTCCTATTGGAGACCATTTGGGCTCTCCTTGCACCACCAGCATGCCACTTTCATTGATCATCTCTTTGGCAAGCCCATTTTTACTCTCCGGGACCCATATCTAGGGGTCCAAAAACTGTGTTATTGTAGCCTCAATGTTAGTTATTTTTGATTGAGGACCTCGCCTAGCTAAAGGCACTAAACTCAACACGTGTAAAGGTTGTTTCGAGCTGACCAAAATCTTGTAGAAACCAGGTGCTATTCTTCCATTTTTGCTCTCCTGCATGCTTTCATTTTAACAATGACATTACATTGCTAAGCATGGGGGGATGGATATCTTATGAAATAATCTTTTTGTCAGCCGTAACAGTAATTTCCTATTATTTTATTTATAAAAAAAATGGAAGTAGGAGAAGAGAACTTAGGCATTAGGTGTTGCAAACTCTAAGAATTGATACTTTGGGACTTGAATACATAAACTCTTCAAGTCTTCAGGCTTAATTAGGTTGGGTGTCCACTCGAATGTGGACTTAGTCTTGAGTCCTCGCAAAGTAATTTTATTTTAATTTGGCTAATAAATTGGGGTGATAAGTGCATGACTTATCAGCTTGTCCTCTAATTTGAGGGGACTATAAGTTTAAGCATGTACATACTATTTGCACTTACTCACTTTTCGACGGTTTCTTCGAAAATTGTGTAACTAATGAACTTTCTAGGGTAGTATGGCTGGCATGTTGTCGTGGGCAACAACCCATTGGCCGGTTGTCCAGAGACCAACTATATGAACATACTCATTCTACTGCTTTTAGGTAAATCTCAAATCAGGGAAGCCACCTACTTAGAAAAAAAAATGATGTTCAAAACTAAAAAGAAAAGAAAAAATAGAAAAAGGAGAAAAATATATATATAATAAAAATAATAAAATCACACTTTACCATACGAGTATAGCTGGCAAGTTGCTGTGGGTAACAGCCCATTGTCCCGTTGTTTAGAGCCTGACTCACAAAAATGCACAATAATTCCCAAAACACTTAAGGAAGAAGTGGGGAAGTAGAATAAACCGAGGAGATATACACTGGGTTCGCCCTCGTGTTAACCCCATAAAAAATAAAGTAGGGAGAAGGCTACCATTCAAAAAGATAAACCTTTAAATAGAAACTTTTAAGGTCACCTAGGATCATAGAAGCCTGAAGTCCATTTTAATGGCCGCCTAGTGAGTCTTTCACTCTTTTCACAGGATGCTTAGCACTTAGAGTCCTTTTCGAGTCGTGGATGGGTTGGGTAGCCATACAAAGTTATCTCAAAACTCTCAAACTCAAAAAAATCCAAAAAAAAAATTACAAAAGAAGAAAAAGCAAGAAAAAAAGTATCTTCCTTTCTTTCAAATATGGCGAGGGCATGGGTGTTGGAACCTTGTTCCACATCCTGTTTTGGTGTTAACAAAATTATTATGGATTAATGTTTGCAATTGAGTTCATTCAGATTTAGGTGAAGATCAAGGTAAACAGGAAATGATGGAGGCTTGATGAAAAGGAGAAGATCATGATAAGAAGGAGGCAAGATGACAAGGAAGAATCAAGGAGGAGAAGATCATCTTCGACCTTTAGTGTTTCTAGTTTAAATTTTTTATTTATAGATTGTATATGCCACTTAGCAAAGGAATATAACTTAGATCGTAAAAATAATTAGAGATAAATTAGTATTAATATTGCGATTATTTTCAAAGAACATAATTGATTAAATCACTTAAAAAAGATACTTGTTAGCCCACAAGTACTGGTACTAAAGTTTAGTACCGGTGCATGTGAGTTACAGGTTTGGGTTTTGTCAATAAACAAACCTGTACCCTGCAAGTACCGATACTCATGATCAGTACCAGTACTGGAGGTAACAAGTACCGGTACTAATGATCAGTATCAGTACAAGTGGGTTACAGATTTGTATTAAGAGTTTGAAACCCAAATCTGGAAGCAACGAGTACCGGTACCCACACTTTAGTATCGGTACCAGGTAGCCGTTGGCTCAAAACTGAACGACTAGAAAATTAATTTTCGCTATATGAACGTTGGGATTTAAACCCCAACGTCTAGTAGATGAATCCTTGAGGTCCTAAACTCTATAAATAAAACCTTGGACCCTTAGTTTGTACATGAGAAATAGAGAAGAAAAATTCTAGAACTACATTTCATATTCTCACAATATTTTGAAGAAGAAAGAATAGTTTGCTGCTATCAATCTCTCTACGATTTTGCAAGCACATCAACATGATTTCTTCATGCATTGTCAAGGCATTCACGCTCATTCTAGGCTCTCAAATCGATAACATTATATTTACATTGGTTTAGAGGCTTAGGAACTTAGTTGTAAGATCTTTCTTTCTTACACCTGTATTTCATTTGTTTTTGAGCATTTGCTCGTTGGGTTGTAACAAATCCATTATTGTACTTGGGTTGAGGTAACCCGTGAATTACCTTGGTTAGTAAATTGATTTCCTCAGGGTTGAGGGAATCAGGTTAAAAACCCTAAGCTGGGAGGCTTAGGTAGTGGATTACCCAAGGGAAGAGAACCACTATACATTTTGTGTCAATTTTCTGTGGTCTGATTATTTGTGCAAATCTTTCTTGTTATTATTGATTTGTTTGTTTAAGTATTTGTGCATAGATAGCCATATTTCTCTATCTTTAGATCCTACAAGTTGTATTAGAGCAAGGTTGCGAGAAGACGTAACAAATCAACTCACAATGGCATCTACATCAAAGCGCATCGGAGGACAGTCATCCACTCATCCTCCCTTCTTTGATGAGACAGACTATGGATATTGGAAGAGGAGGATGCAAGTTTTCCTCAAAGCAATGGACGAGGAGTCTTGGATTCTCATTCAAGAGAAGTACATGGACCTGGAGACGCAGGAAGGCGTAGCTTGGACAATGGATCAAAAGAAGATCATAGCAACGCAAAGGCGATGAACGCACTTTATTGTGCATTATCAAGGGAGGAGTTCAACCGAATTTCAGCATGAGAGTCCGCATATGGGATATGGAACACTCTCGAGGTCACCTACGAACGTACAAGCAAGGTAAAAGAAACATGTATTTCTATTTTAACAGAAAATTATGAGTGTTTCAAGATGGAAAAAGGAGAAACAATCAAGGACATGTACACAAGGTTTGGAGAGATCGTGAATCCAATGAAAAATCTAGGAGTCAAGCTGAAAAAGGAGTAGCTTGTAAGAAAGGTCTTGAGATCACTTACAAGCGATTGGTCTCCAAAGACCACAGTGATCCAAGAGGCAAAGGATCTATCCACTCTCTCCTCAGATGATCTGATTGGAATCCTCATGGCATATGAAGTTCAATTGGAGAACATAAAGAAGAGCGAGGAGAAGGCAACAAATAGGAAGAAAAGTATTGCTTTTAGAGCAATCATAGAGGGCTCAGACTTAACAACATCAGAATCTGAAGACGAGGAGATGGAAATGCTTACTAGGAAATTCTACAAATTCCTCAAGAAATAAGGTAAGCAAGTCAATAAAATTTCAACTAATGTTATTTGCTATGAGTGCAATAAGAAGGGCCACTTGCAAAAGAATTTCCCTATGAATAAGGAGAAGGAAGACAAAAGGAAAGACACAAAAGAAGTCAAGAAGAAGAAGAGGAGAGCTTTAAAAGCAACATGGGATGATAGTGAGTCCGATATGGACACCGACTCTAGCAAATCTGATGACGACGAGATCACACATCTTTGCTTGGTAGCAACTACGGAAGACACGAATAATGAGGTAAACGTTGATTTCTCTTTTGAAGAATTATTAGAAGCATATGAGGAACTATATCATAAAGCCAAGTCATTTAAAAAGGAAAATAAGGTTTTAAATAATAGTTATCAAATATTAGAAATAGATAAATCATGTTTAGAAATGGAATTAGAAATGTTAAAAGAGACTAACAATCAGTTGCATGCAAAGATAGTAAAATTAGAAGATATTTATGAGCACTTTGAAGGTACTTTAAATAATCTCAAAACAACAACTAGATTAAATACTGAATTTTGTGAAGCTATAAAATCAAAATTTTAGAATAAAAATACACATACAAAATCACATGCACCTAGGCATGCATGGATGTATCAAAAGGCTAAAAATAGCAAGAATTATAGATCTAATACTAAAAAGTTCTATAAATCTCAGGATTTGAAAGGTACTAACTCTAAAGGACTCATAAGAAAATGGGTACGTAGAAAAGATATTCGTATTGCAGGAGTAGATCAAAGTAACCAATGAGTGTTCAAGGCACATAACGGAATACTTCAACCTTTCTATAGGTTGAATGAAGATCAAGAATGTTGGACGAGAGATGCTTGGTATCCACAAGCTCCATTTTACTATTGGTAAATTTTATGGTATGATATTTCTTCATTTTTTTGTGATTGACAAAAAGGGGGAGAAAGATAGAGGCCAAATAGTAATATTTTTAGGGGGAGCATATTGAGGGGGAGGATTTAATTTAAAGTTTTTTTTCCTTCATATAACATTGTTAAAAATTATTTTTATTCCTATAATTATCTATTTGCAAGATAGTTTTATCAACACCAAAAAGGGGAAGATTGTTGGAACCTTGTTCCACATCTTATTTTGGTGTTAACAAAATTATTATGGATTAATGTTTGCAATTGAGTTCTTTTAGATTTAGGTGAAGAGCAAGGCAAATAGGAAATGTTGGCGGCTTGATGAAAAGGAGAAGATTGTTGGTGCTAGAGCACCACGATCATTTGTTTTGATGATAACAAAACAGATGTTATTTAACATTTGCACTTGGAGTCTTAGATTTTAGGTCAATTGCAAATGTAGATGTGTTTAGACGGAATTCGAGCTCACATCCAGGACGGATTGGAGGAGCTTGATAGAGAACAGAGGGGATTCGCGAGGAGCGATAGATTGAAGATGGAAGGACAAGAAGAATACAATAGAATTCCATTTTATTCCTTTCATGTACTTTTGTCTTTATTTTCTTACTCTTTATTTCCTTAGAAAATTATGTTAAAGAGCCTCAAAGTACCCTAACAGTAGTCCTAGGAACACCAGCACAACCCTAGGATACTTAGGTTTTCTGTAAAGAACTTAGAAAACCAATGTAGGATTCAAACAGAGTTTCCAGAAGTCTAATTCCAAAATCAGACGTCTGATAAAGTGTTTTAAGACGTCTGACTGTTGATTCAGACGTCTGATAACATTTAGGCTGGACAAGTTAGTTCTGTCTAATGACATCAGACGTCCAGACCTTAGACCAGACGTCTTAGGAGACGTCTGCTGACTTTACTAGACGTCCAATTAGTGGACCGTTGGCTCTCTTGGCAAACACTCGAGGATATGACCGTTAGAGCCTTATCAGACGTCCTTAAGCCCTTCCAGACATCTGATAATTGACCGTTTTGCCTCGACTGACCTGAAAATCTCTTCTCAGAGATTTTCTAGCCGTTGCAAATCCATTCCCACGAAAAAATAGGTTTCCAGATGATGAGAACCTCATCATGAGCCATAACTAGCTCATTTTGACCTAATACAAAGGATAAAAGCTCCTACATAACTCAAGGAAAGGCTTAACTCAGAGAATTCTGAGTTTAAGGAGAAAACAAGTCATAAGGGGTAAAAATGCAATTTTACCAGTATAATCTGCATACAGGGTAATTCAGGGTCCAAACATAGGTCAAACAAACCAAATAAGAAGGAAAGTGGGATGATCTGACAAGGGCTACAGTAATTCCAAGGAACTAAATGATAATCTGTAACCTTAAAACAAACCCACTTCAATTCACGAGGTTTGAGGCAAAGTAAAAATAGAATAAACCCTCTAAAATTCATAGAAAAATAATCTCTAGGGTTTAGAACCTTCAATTTGGCCTTCAGAACCCATTTTGACCTACATTGAGAACCATGCCCAATTAATAACTTAATTTAGGTTTTTGCATAAATTGACTGGTCAAACAAGGTTTAATCTAGAAATAAAATTCACCATCAGATTCCTTAGGTTCTAATTAGTCATGTATAAAAACTTGAGCCTAAGAAGAAACCTTCTTGACCAACTTTACACTTTGGTCCTCATATATTTACTTTTTGGCCCTCAACTTTTGAACCCTCGCATTTTGGCCCCTAACTTTCCTTCGTTCTTTGTGTTCAGGTCCTCCCTGCAAAACCTGCCAGCACCATGCTCCGGCGACCTTGCGCGGAGCATGGCGCCGCGCAGGGTGAGGGGGAGGGTCTAGCAAGTAAACCGGGGGTGCCCTGCATCGTCAGCCGTCGCAGGAACACCCCCCTGGTCGCTGCAACCACCCATACCGGCCGTGCGAACGCACGGACGGTATGGGTTTCCATCTCCGGCGTCCTCCGGCGAGGGAGACACGTCGTCTCCCTCCGCCTTCCTCTCTGATTCAGCCCCTATAAATACCCCCGTCGCTCCACCGTTCTTCCCAGCTCGGATCTGACGGAGAAAACCCCCAACTTTCCTCTCTTCTCACTCCGGCAGACGCCCACCAGCTCCGGCGGTTCTTCCTCCTCCTCCTCTTCGCTCTGCCGCAATACCAGCAGCAGAGACTTCTTCCCCTGCTCTTCCCGCGTCGCGCAATACCGGCGCGCGCTGCCTCTGCCCCGTCGTCACCGCCGTCCTCCCCCACTGGGTACCTTCTTCTCCGGTGACAGCAGGTACAGCCGTCCGCCTCCTCGCCCCCCTTCGTCACTTTAGTTAGGTTAGAACTACTTCCCTCTATTCTCTCTCTCTTTTCCCCCTGCTATTTTTATCTAATTACCCCTCGACCGCGCCTAATCACCCTCACCTTCTCCGCCTCCGGCCATCCTCCGGCGAGCCGCTCCCATCACTCCAGCAACCCACACGGCTCGCCGACCACCGCAGAACCTCCGCCTCCTCACCCTGATCAACCACCGCCCTTCCACTTCCCCCAAATCACCCTCTGCAACTCCACTGAACAAACCCATCTCCCGACCCACAGTCCGACCTAGGGCAGCCCTTAGGCTCCGCCCCGCCGCCTGCACACACGGCGAAGGTCCTCCGCATTTCTGATTGGGCCGAGAGGCCGTTTCTCTGTGGGCAGGTACCTGCGCTCGTCGTCGCCATTGTTGAAGCGAAGCAGCTTCTTCACCTGCTGCCCCAGGTGAGCCACGCCCAGGTCACGCTCCCAGACAGTGCGAGGCGTCTTCGCGAAGTACCAGGCTGCAGTCGAGTCGAAGCTCTCGAGCGAAGCCCCTGCGCTTCGCCTCGACTGCCGCTGCTTCCTCCGCGCAGGCACCCAAATTGGGGTGGGACATTTAGTCCCACCTCGTAACCTTTCAGAGGAGCGCGCCCGCATAAAGGCAAAAAGTGCCGTATGCTCGTTGCCTCCTGAGCACGGGGTGAGGTCCCTCTCACTCACTCACTCGACCCGGCCTCGTCTGCGACCACGCCCCGCGGACCTGGCCTGACCCGACTTAGACTGACCTGCACTCCTCGCCCACCACGCACGCCGGTGGGCCTGGACCCGGGCGCGACCCGTACCCGACTACCCGGCAGCTCTGGGAGAGCTTTCCTAAGAGCGACTTCTGTGAGAGAGAAACGCGGGGGGGGGGGGGGGGGGGGGGGGTAGAATAGGTTTTTGCCCGCTGACGAGAAGCTTTGAAGTGTGCAGGCACAGGCGAAGAAGAAGAAGACGAGCGAGGCAGAGAAGAAGGACGACGAAAGCTGAAGGAAGGAGGAGCACTGTAGCAGCGGTGGTTTAAGTCGTCTGATTGAAAAATCAGACGACGTCCTGAAGGCAGAGGAGAACACAGAGAGGCCAAGGGAAGAACTGAAAGAAGAAGAAGAGCACGAGAAGAAGAAAATCTGAAGAAAGGAAAAGAAGAAAGAAAGAAGAAGAAGAAGAATAGGACCGCTCTACAGAAGAAAAAGGAAGAGACGAGCAGAAACAGCTGAAAGAAGAAGAAGAACATCACCACTGCAGATAAAGAAGAAGAACAAAGGAAGAGAGCAGAAGATCTGAGAAGGAAGAAGAGGAGAAGCAAAGAGAAAAGAAGAAAAGCCAATAAATTCTCTCTCTCTCTTTCTTTATTTTTGTTAAAGAAACTTGTACCCCTAGAATACAACTTGCTCCCTGAGTTCGACCTCGGGAACTCTTTTATTTTTCGAGTAACAAATTGTATTAAACTGGTAATTACCTCTCTCTATACTATACTACGACGAAATAACAAAACTATAGAGGAAGGTCGCCACTACCAGACATCCAGACATAGTGCTAGACGTCCTGTATGTCGTCTGATGGACTTGCACAAGAACCCTGTTTAGATCTGATTCAAGTCAGGAAGGAACCCGCACAAAATCAGACGTCTGACCTTGAAATTAGACGTCTTAATGTGGTCTTCCAAACGTCTGATGCCAGAATTAGATGTCTGATTACCCTGTCAGTGCAATGATTGTTCCTGATTTCGGGCTGATTCACTTGGACTTTGTACCCAACGTCTATGGAAGCTTTTCTAAGCCTTCCAAAGCCTTCCTAAGGCCTCTATAAATAGAGGGGAGCCTTTACACACCAGAACACACCAAGACACACCTAGCTACACACTTTCACACTCTTTTGTGTCTAAAAAGACTCTCTTGCTCTCCAAGCTCTAATTCTTCATCTTGAGAGCATCAAGCTTTGCGCACCTGCTCTCCCGCCGTAGTTCACGAGAGCGACGTAGCGTCATCGTGTTGTTCATGCATCCGCGTCGCCGACGCACTCCTTTCAATGGGGAGTTTCCTAATTCCTATAGAAGCTAGGTTTAAAATTACTTTGTTGGCTCTATAGGATTATTGTTCTTTTATCTTTGTTATTTGGTTCGGTATTCGCTTTGCGAATTCCCGTCCCCTTCAAGGGACAAAATCCTTCTCGTGAAGAGAAGGGGTTGAGGAATGCTACCCTCGCACTTGTAGCGTGGTTGTATTTGAGGTTGAATCACCCTCGTTTAAAGTGATTCGTTTAGTGGATTTTGATCAACTTGGTTTATCGGAAAATCCTAACTCGAGAGGGTTAAGTGGTGGTTTTCACCCGGTTTGGGTTTCCACCAAAAAATACTTGTGTATTTGTGCGATTATCTATTTTGTGAGATTGTTTATATTTATTTCCGCAATTATTACGTCACCCCCTCCTGGTAGGGAATTTCAAAGATCAAGATAAGGAGGCAAGATGACAAGGAAGAATCAAGGAGGAGAAGATCATCTTCGACCTTTAGTGTTTCTAGTTTAGATTTTTTATTTATAGATTGTATATGCCTCTTAGCAAAGGAATATAACTTAGATCATAACAATAATTAGAGATAAATTAGGATTAATATTGTGATTATTTTCGAAGAACGTAATTGATTAAATCACTTAAGAAAGGTACTTGTTAGTCCACAAGTATCGGTACTAAAGTTTAGTACTAGTACATGTGAGTTACAGGTTTGAGTTTTGTCAATAAGCAAACCTGTACCCAGCAAGTACCGGTACTCATGATCAGTACCGGTACTGGAGGTAACGAGTACCAATACTAATGATCAGTATCGGTACAAGTGGGTTACAGATTTGTGTTAAGAGTTTGAAACCCAAATTTGGAAGCAACGAGTACCGGTACCCACACTTTAGTACTGGTACCAAGTAGCCATTGGCTCAAAACTGAACGGCTAGAAAATTAATTTTGGCTATATGAACATTGGGATTTAAACCCCAATGTCTAGTAGACAAATCCTTGAGGTCCTAAACTCTATAAATGAACCCTTGGACCCTTAGTTTGTACATGAGAAATAGAGAAGAAAAATTCTAGAACTACATTTCATATTCTCACAATATTTTGAAGAAGAAAGAATAGTTTGCTGCTATCAATCTCTCTACGATTTTGCAAGCACATCAACATGATTTCTTCATGCATTGTCAAGGCATTCACGCTCATTCTAGGCTCTCAAATCGATAACATTATATTTACATTGGTTTAGAGGCTTAGGAACTTAGTTGTAAGATCTTTCTTTCTTACACCTGTATTTCATTTGTTTTTGAGCATTTGCTCGTTGGGTTGTAACAAATCCATTATTGTACTTGGGTTGAGGTAACCCGTGAATTACCTTGGTTAGTAAATTGATTTCCTCAGGGTTGAGGGAATCAGGTTAAAAACCCTAAGCTGGGAGGCTTAGGTAGTGGAGTACCCAAAGGAGGGGAACCACTATATATATTATGCCAATTTTTTGTGGTTTGATTATTTGTGCAAATCTTTGTTGTTATTGCTGATTTGTTTGTTTAAGTATTTGTGCGTAGATAGCCATATTTCTCTATCTTTAGATCCTACAATAGGTAGTCCACATTCTAGCAAACACCTGGGCATTGTCAAGTTTTTATAACTAGGTCTTGAGGTTAAAATTTTCTAAAGCAATCAACAAATCTTGCCTAAGTAATCAAATCCTAATTCTACTTTTATATAAAGCATATAGTTTAATTTTGCTAGGGACTAGCAAAAGATAAGCATAGGGGTATGTTGTAGACACAACTATTAAGGATAAAATGCATATTCATGCATGTTCCTAGGCTTAGATTTGCATTTCATGTTGTAAATATTGCATAGCATGCATCATCCTGCATTTAGAGTAGTTGTGTATATTTTAGGTTAATTACGTCCTTTTTATGGCCAGGAGGGAAGGAGATTTATTTTGGGGTCTCAGATTGAGGATCCGAATGTACGGATCTAATCAGGATGATGATCGGAGTCTAATGCCTTCAAGATCGTCTTAATCGGAATCCCGTGTCATCTTATGTGATCCAAGGAAGATCAACGGCTAGGAGGCCAATGTGACATCTTTACGAGCTTTGGATGAAAAATTCAACCATACGGATGGATCCAGAGCGACGATCGCAGTTTGGCAGCGCAAAAATCACCTCGATCCAAGCACCGTGGCACCCTCTACAACAGAAAGAAGATGGACAACCCAGATGGCAGGACATTACACCATCTAAGCTGCCCAACATCGGCCATCAACGGCTACTGGCGCCCCCTCATCATCTTCACCTTCGAATCCTAACTGTTGAATCATCATCCAACGGTTAGGAAGCCTCCATGCCGCGGCCTCAAGAACTTCTTGTGACAATCCCCAGCCGTAGCACATTGGTTGGGATGTTGGCCTCCAAGGGAGGAGCGTGAGTTTGAATCCTTGCGGCCCCCCTAATTAGCCAATTAAAGACGGCTGTGTGCGCACACAAAGGCACAATGCACAGTCGCATGTGCGCACAAAGGTGTCACACACAGCACAGCTACATGCAACAGCAGCCAACACATGCCAGCGCACGTGAGTGACACGGTCGCATGATGTGCACGTTAGCAACTGAGAGCGGGCGTGTGCATGGCTGGCGTCGACCTTCAGCGACAGCCTGGGTGGGCCTTTAGTGACGCTTGCACCCGTCACTAATTGCCTGTAGGCACAAGGACAGCTACGAGCATGAGTAGTGGGTGCACGATCTTCTGCGACAGTTGCAGGGGTCTTTAGTGACGCTTGCAGCTGTCACTACCACCCTCTACATGAATTTCTTCCCCTTCCCTCCACTATAAAAGGACCCCTGCACCTCCATTCTTCACTATCTCTACCGACTCTACTCCCAGCTACTCCTAAGCTCTAGTAGCCTACCAAAGCTACATTTGAGCTTACTCTCAAGCTCCATAGGCCTCTTATTAGTGTAATATTCCAATTTACCACTAAATATTCATCCTTCATCCCACCACCTTCATAGCTTGCCTTAGAGCGTCCTCCCAACTCCATTCCGGTAGAAGATCGCCTCCATCTCCTCACCTCCATTCCAGAGCCTCGGTGAAGCATTCCTCTACCCGATGTCCTCCTGCATCTCACCTCCATCGTCTCGTAGCTCACCTCCTTCATCCAAGCTTCTAGCAGCTGCCGTCATCTTGTCGACAACTGATTTAGGAGATTTCTTCTGACTCCTATCTCTTTTGCACTTTCATAGATTATTATAATAAATATTGGAGTGATATATCATTTTTGTTCCATCTCATTTTGTGAACTTATCTTGCTTTTCTTTTTATTTCAAAAACACAAAAATAACAAAACCTCAAAATACCAAAGAAAAAAAATGAAGCACAGTTTTCAAACAAAGTAAATGTCGCCTCCTTGTATTTGACCTGGGACTCCCTTGGAGTTTCAGTTATAAATTGTATTTGATAGATGCATTTTGTGAGCTACGATGCCAGGTTCTCCAAACCCTGATTTTAATTCGCGAAACACGACTCATCATCCGTCGACTTGGAGTTAATGGCCAGTCGCCTGGAGAAGGTCTCAATCATTGAAAAGAAGGTGGATGAGCTAACTCGACATTTGCAGCGAGCCACCTCTATGCAAAACCTATTCACCCAACCACCCTCTATAGGGGAGGTTGTGCATAACATCTACCATCGATCTTCTCAGGGGATGGATCCATACCCACCCTCGTCTGATCTAGGGTTCGAAGGAAGCTCCGGATTCGCTTACTCTAGTTGGGGGAACTCTGAACCCTCGTCTTCTAATTTCTTAGAGGTTCCTCAAACCTACGAGGACCTCAACGCCATCCAAAATGATCCCTTCTCAAACACGTACAACCTTGGATGGAGTAATCATCCTAATTTCATGTGGTCAGGGAATAATCAAAATCAGCGAGCTCAATATCAGCCTCGACCACAAGTTTCTCGTCCATATTAGTCTCCTCAGCCTCGACCCAACCCGACTTACCAAATCGAGCCAACTCTAGAAGATCAAATGACTTTTATCCTTCAGACTCTGGCTGACATTCAGAAGACGAATGCGACTATGCAAAAACAACACAAAGACAAGATCACAGGGTTCACAATCAACTTGCCCAGATGGCAAATCCCTACCAACCTGGTGCACTCCCTTCACAACCTCTGCCCAATCCAAATGACGTTTCGAACTAGAGGCGCATTATGAACCAGACTCAGGGCCAAGCTCACTATATCGATCAGGCCCCTTCTACTCCATCACCCGATGGGATGGAGGCTTCGACATCATACATGGGCTATCAGTAGCAACCACCTCTTTTGCCTACCCCAACCCAAAATCAGGAAGGACTGAATTCTGTTACCACCCGTAGTGGCAAAATAACTCAGGAACCACTTTGCATGAGCCACTCTCAGCCTGGTAGTTCAAACCTAAACCCTAGGTTGGTTATCCAGGATACCCCTGTCCCAGATCAAGAACGTGGACCAATTCTAGAGGAACCTGCAGAGGTTCCATTTCCACAGGCATTGTCTAAAGGAAAGAGGAAACCCAAACCCGTGGCTCTCAGGGTGGACCTGGTCAAGCTCTTTGAGTAGGTGATGAGAGCCTCATCATGAGCCATAACTAGCTCATTTTGACCCAATAAATAAGATAAAAGCTCCTACATAACCTAGAAGAAGGCTTAACTGAAAGAACAAGTGCTCTGAGAAGAAAACATGAAATAAAGGTTAAAACTGCAATTTTACCATTGTAGTACATAAACGGGACTTCTCAGAGGCAAAACATAGGTCAAATGGTCAAAATGAGATAAAAAGTGGGTTGAGTCAATCAGAAATGGGTTTATGTGCAATCTAGGAAGTAAATGACATGTGGTAACCCTAAAATAGACCCGCTTAATTCAACAAGGTTCCAGTCAGGATAAAAATTAATTAAACCCTCTAAAAGTCATGGAAAAATATCCCCTATGGTTTAGAACACTTAAGTTGGCCTTTGGAACCCAGTTTGACCTAGATTAGGGTCCTAGTTCATCAATTAACCTAATTTGGGTTTTTACACAAAAAGTCCAGTAAAACGAGGTCAAACCTAAAATCCAACTTCACCATTGGATTCCTTAGGTCAAAATTAGGTTTTTACCAAAATTTGGACCTAAGGGGAGGTCATCTTGACCTACTTTGCAATTTAGTACTCCCAAATCACAATTTGGTCCCTATCTTTTGAAAAGCATAACAGAAAGCCCCCTAACTTCCTCACCACCTTTGCAATCAGGTCTTACCACCATTATTAGGGCAGAATCCTACTCCGGCGAGGATTTAAGAGGGAATCCTCTCTGATTCCTCAGAGATCCCCTCCCAGAAATGGAAGGGAGATTCTCTGAGGAATTCCCTTCCATCTAAGGCCAATCTTGATCCCTGGTGTGAACCCAATCTCTCGTGCGAACGCATGAGGGATTTGGGTATCTAAACTCTTTCTATCTCCGGCAATCGACCTCAGACGATTGCGTGCCTTCCACGCCTTGAACGACTGGCCCAGTGCCTATATAAGAACCCACACCTCCGGCCGCTCATCTTCAACTTGATTTGGCCGAGTTTCCACCTCCAATTCATCTCCTCCTGCCCGGCCAAAATTCCCAGCAAGCTCCGGCGAGCTCCCTCTCCCTCCCTCTTCACTCTGCCACAAAACGTGTGGCAGAGTTATCTTCCTGATTCTCCTCCGCGTCGCGCAGCACCCGCGCACGCCACCTCAGCCCCGTCGTCGCTGCCGTTCTCCCCCACTGGGCAGCATCTTCTCCGGCGACAGCAGGTACTGCTATTCGCCTCTCCGTCCCCCTTCATCCCTTGCTATTTTATCTACTTACCCCCCGACAGTGCCTGAACACCTCCATCTTCCTCGCCTCCGACCGACCTCCGGCGAGCTGCCCACACCACTCCGCCCCTCCACATGGCTCACCAACCCTCTCGTGAGCTCCGCCTCACCACCAGGAACTCATTCCACCCCTCCACTGCCACTCCAGACCTCCACAATAACCCCCCGACCAACCCCACACCTCCGGCTACAGGTTGACCTAGGCACGCATGCCTAGGCCAACCTGCAGCCTGCAGCATCATCCACCGCCTTCGCCGTGCTACGGCGAAGGTCTCTAGCTGGTCTGATTGGGCTGAGAGGCTAGTTTTGTGTCTGACAGTGTCGACGCTCCTACTGCCATGGACGACAGTTGAAGAAGCTCCATAGCAGCTCCAAGCGCCAGGGTTCCCAGGTTGCAGGTGCTGCGTAGTCGTGCGAGTGTCGCGAAGTGCCCTGGTCCAGCAAGGAGCGCAAGCAGAGCCAGCAGCTGTGGGGAGGACACGCAAAGTCTGCGGGCGCGCGCAAAATCAGGGCAGAGGCTTTAGTCCCACATCGTTGAGAGACGAGGCGCCGCTGCGTCATAAATTGAATTTGTGATATTACCTTAACGCCTCCGTAAGCACAGGGGTGAGGTCCCTCACCTACCCTCACGCACGCCTCATCCACGGCTTGACCACGCGAATCTGGCGGGATCCGACCAACCCAATCCTTGAGCACTCCTCGCGCATCACACCACCTGCAGGTGCGCCTGGTCCCGGGTACGATCCGACCCGAATATCCGTGTGTCTCTGGGAGAGCGTCCCTGAGTGAATTGTTGAGAGAGAGAGACGCGCGGGTAGAGGGAAATGGGTAGGTTTTGCTCCTGTGCAGGCAGACTGAGCGTGGAGAGACTTAGCCGCAAGGAGAAGAGAAGAAGCAGAAGAAGAAACTGAGCGAAGGAGAGACCAAGGCAGATAAGAAGAAGAGGAAAGACGCCTTCGCAGGAGAAGAAGGAAGAGCAAGGCAGAAGCAAGCCAGAGAACGAAAGAAAGGTCAAGTGAAGATAGCAAAGATCAGAAGAAAAAGAAGAAAGAAGGAAGGCAAGGCAGGAGAAGAAACAAGAGAAAAGATACAAAGGCAGGAAGAAGAAGTCTTTGCAAGAAAAGAAGAGAAAGAAGATCAGAAGAAGAAAAAGGGGAAATACTTTTAAGACGTCTGATCACCAGATCAGACGTCCAATTTCATATTTTTTTGTCATAATTACTTTTAATGGCATACATTCATATTTGAATTAACATTTTGAGTAAATTAGAGTGTTCAATTACATTTTGATTAGTAGTAAATTCCATTTGCTCCCTCTGTTCGACCTCGGATACTCCGGTTTTCGAGTAATAAAATTCTCTATTTGTTTGAACGCTTTGTCGGCTATACTACACCGTGACATCCTTTAAAATCGCACAAAAACGTGAGAACAGTAGGTCCAAATAAACATCCTGTTGATGAATGCAATTCGCCACGTACTGGCTTAAGCGAGATTTCTGAAGGGCGTATGTACACCTAAGCGTAAGCCACAAACCAAAGGCAGGAATCTAATCATACTGTCGAAGCAAGCCAGCTCCATCATTTTGAGAAGACTCCAGCCTAAGGCAAAAGACCCTGGTACCCCTCTGATTTCATGCAAAATCGATGATTTAGAATTTGATAGAGCCCTTTTAGACTTAGGAGCTTCCATTAATTTGATCCCTATGTCCCTACTAGATCATTTTGAGGAGACTGAGCTAAAACTGGCTGAGGTGACTTTGCAGTTAGCAGACCGATCAATTAAGTCACCTAGAGGAGTTCTCGAGGATGTTCTAGTTCGGATCCACAATTTCTACTTTCCTGTGGACTTCATTGTGTTGGATATGGAAACTCCTAAGAATTTGAAGAATACACCGGTTATATTAGGTAGACCATTCTTAGCGACAACTAGGGCGAACATTAATTGTGAGGAGGGCTAGATTGAATTGAAATTTGAGAATAAGATGCTAAAAATTTATATATTTAAGGCCTAGAAGGGAATTAACTGTGGGGCAGTGGAACAAGTATGCGACATCAGTTCTGTGGTTGAGGACACATTTTGCAAAGATGACCCAATTATCCTTGATCCTCAGCCCCAAGTAGATCATACCCTGCAGATAGAGGAGCCTAGCATCGATCTAGATCCACCTGCAGCTCCCACCTTTTCTTTTGAGGCCCTTCCCGACCCACCTGCTGCTGCTGACAACCCTGTTATGGAACTGAAGCCTCTTCCTGATCATCTGAAATATGTCTTTTTAGGTTCTGATCAGACATTTCCTATGATTATAAATTCCCACCTCACCTCTATTTAGGAAACACATCTGATTTCTATCCTCCAACAGCATCGGAGAACCATTGGTTGGACTCTCGATGATCTGACTGGCATTAGCCCTTCGTATTGCACACACCACGTCTATACCAAAGAGGGTGCATGACCATCCCATGAAATGTAGAGACGTATGAATCCTAATCTACAGGAGGTCATGAAGAAGGAGATCATCAAGTGGTTAGATGAAGGGATCATCTACCCAATCTCCGACAGTCGATGGGTGAGTGTAATCTAGGTTGTGCCTAAGAAAGCAGGACTCACTATGATCATGACTGAAATCGGAGAGACCATACTGACCCATATAGAAAACTCATGGAGAGTCTACATTGATTACAGAAGACTGAATACCTCCACGAAGAAGTATCATTTCCCACTTTCGTTCATTGATAAGATACTTGAGAAACTAGCAGGAAATTGATTCTTATGCTTTTTGGATGGGTACTTTGGTTATAATCAGGTGGAAATCCATCTTGAGGACTAAGAGAAGACCACCTTCACTTGCCCCTATGGGACATACTCATTCTGTAGGATGCCTTTCGGTCTCTGCAATGCACCTGCTACCTTCCAGCGGTGCATGCTTGCCATATTCTCAAATATGGTAGGTGAATACCTTGAAATCTTCATCAATGACTTCTCGATATTTGGGGAATCTTTTGAAGATTACCTCCTGCACTTGGTCAAAATCCTCAGGCGTTGCATCGAAGTTAATTTGGTTCTTTCTCAGGAAAGGAGCCATTTCATGGTTCCTGAGGGAATTGTCCTGGGTCACCTCATTTTTTAGAACGACATCCAGGTTGATCGGGCGAAGGTTAATTTGATTTCTAAACTACCCATGCCTAGCTCAGTTAAGGACATCCGCTCTTTTCTAGGGCACGTTGATTTTTACCATTGTTTCATTCCTGATTTCTCAAAAATCGCACACCCCCTGACTAATCTTCTCTTAAAGGATGTCCCTTTCGAGATCACCGATGAGTGCACTCATGCATTTGAGAGCCTACGTGATCGAGTTACTCAAGCACCAGTCCTACAATCCCCTGACTGGTCTCTACCCTTTGAGATCATGTGTGATGCATCTAACTATGCAGTAGGGGTGGTGCTTGGGTAGAAAGTTGACGGGAAACTTGTGGTCATCTACTACGCCAGCAAGACACTAGACGAGGCTTAGTGTAACTATACGATTACTGAGAAAGAGCTGTTGGTAGTAGTATTTGGCCTGGAGAAATTTAGATCTTATCTTCTAGGTTCCCGTGTCATCATTTACTCAGATCACACCATTGTGAGGCACTTACTTGCCAAGAAGGACGCGAAGCCTTGACAAATCCTTTGGATCTTGCTATTGCAAGAATTTGATCTCGAGATTCGTCACAAGGTGGCAAAACAGAACATGGTAACTGACCATTTATCCTGTCTTCCTTCTTTAGTATCGACTCGTCTAGTCCAATCACCGAGCATTTTCCGGACGAACACTTACTAGCCATTCACGATCTCCCCTAGTTTGCTGATATAGTAAACTAATTCGTTACAGGGAAAGTCATGCCATATTGGGTGACTTCCAGGCAGGACAAGCTGATTTCCGAGGCCAAGTACTATATTTAAGAGGAACTGTATCTTTTCCACGTTGGAAATGATCAAGTGATCTGGAGATGCATTCCTAATGACAAGGTCAATGACGTGATCTCATTCTGCCACAACCAGGCCTGTGGTGGACATTTCTCTAGGCGTTAAATCGCAAAAAAAATTCTCCAGTGTGGGTTCTTTTATCCTACGATGTTCAAATACGCACAACCGTATTGTAGGGCATGTGCTCATTGTCAGACCCTCGGCAACATGGGCTCGTGGGATATGATGCCCTTGAACCTGATAATTGTGTGCGAAATCTTTGACATATGGGGAATCGATTTCATGGGACCCTTTCCCGGATCTAATGGCTTCGAATACATCTTGCTCGCTATTGATTACATCTCAAAATGGATCAAAGCTGTCCCCACGAGAACTAGTGATCATAAAGTTGTTCTCTGATTCATCCACGAGAACATTTTTTCCAGATTTGGGGTTCCTAAGGCCATCATCAGCGTTGGCTGATCTCATTTCAACAATGTGCACTTATAGTCCCTGATGAAGAAGTACGGGGTGTTGCATCGTATCTCGACTCCTTACCACCCCAGACTAATGGACTGGCAGAATTATCAAATCGAGAGATCAAGAAGATCCTTCAGGTCACTATTTCGCCTAATAGGAAGGACTGGTCAACTCACCTTCCAGAAGCTTTGTGGGCCTATAGGACCACCCACAAAACCCAATTAGGCATGTCTCCCTTCATATTAGTGTACGGAAAGGCATGTCACCTTCCTGTAGAGATGGAGCATAAGGCCTATTGGGTAGTATGGAATGCAAATTGGATTTGATGAAGGCTGGAAAACACCACCGGTTGCAAATGAGCGAGATCGACAAACTATGCGATGACGCGTATGAGAACTCGCGTATTTACAAAGAGCGGGTCAAAGCCTTGCATGATAGGCACATTGTGAGAAAATGTTTTCACCTTGGTCAAAAAGTCCTACTCTTTGATGCCAAGCTCAAACTCTTCCCAGGCAAACTCAGATCTTAATGGATTGGACCTTTCTTGGTAAGAAAAATCTTTGGAAATTGAGCCATTGAAATTAGTGAACCCAGCCATGATTCTAAACCTTTTGTTGTGAACTGTCAGAGACTCAAACCGTTCATCGAGCTCACCAACTTGAACATGGCTGAGTTATCTTTTGATCTCCATTCTTCTAGAGCTTATTGCGCCCAGCTAATGGCATTAAACTTAGCGCTTAACGGGAGGCAACCCGTCATCTCTTTGAAAAACCTAAAATCCTTTTGACGTATCTCTTCGCTGAAATCATATTGCACTTTAGGATTCATCCATTAAAACAGTTGACTCCACCTCTGATACATGTAGTAGAGCTTAAAATCGTCTGCAATAGTCACCTTGATCCATCCACCCACCCTTTTGAACCTATTCTAATGTACGATCTAAGCTGAATTCGAACCCACTTAATTTACCATGAGGGCATTGCAAATCGTAGGCACGGGGGGTATTAAAGTGCAAAACTCCGTGGAAATCAACACTCACAAAAAAAAAGGAGGATTAAGGAAGGAGAAGATCCATTTAAGAGAAAAATGAGAAAAAGAAGGGAGGAAAATTTGAAAAGAAAAGAAAGGAGAAAAAAGATAAAGAAAATAATGGAGTCCCTTCAAAATGATATGGAACTTACCTAACTTCTAGGTTGGATCGAATGATGAACTAAGACCTGGAAGGCTAAAACTTAAGGGATTAGTGGCGAATACCGACCTTAGGCCTCTTGGATCTGTTCTGAGATTTAAACACTCACGTGCTTGTCAAGATTCGGATTAGTCTTCAAGAGGTTGAGGAAAATGCAAAGCTTGTGTATTAGGTCTAAGGCTTAGGTAGTATTCGATCCTGTTAACTAACCTCTGGTTTGCGGGACTCAATAACTTAAGCACCCAAAAAAATCACACAGTCTGGTTTAGTGCGCTTAAATATGAAATTATGCCAAAGCATTTATGCTATTCTAAAAATGGTCCTAAGATCTAGACAAGGAGCAGCTCAAAAATACAAGTTGATTTGGATGAGTTCCCGGTGCAAAGGGGTGGGAAATTCCCCTCAAAGATGTGCAATGACATACCGTCTCCTCGGTGCTTGTCTCCTAGGATATCTAAATATCCTACCAGGGGCATGTAAGCACCTTGTGCTGGTTTAGATGCCATGGGCGGCATTATTACGAAATGTCCATTGCCAGGGTTTAGATTTAGCTACAAAACACCATGGGCGACACTATCTTGAAGTGTCAAAAGCCAGGGTTCTGGGGGTTGCCATGGGTAGTGCTATCTCAAAGTATTAATTGCCATGTACCCTACGAGGATTGATGGTGGGGATAAGGAATCCGATATAGAACGTGTGTAGGGCCAATCTGAGGTTGGATCTAAGAAAAAATACAATGAAAAGAAAAAAAGAGAGAGAAAGCTCTCCACAAATAAAAAAATCTTCTTTTGTCCCTCTCTCTCTTACAAAAATGCACTGGCAAAATGAACCTGGGCTAACCATGTTACAAGCACGGGTGCTTTAACCACTGGGTCCAATGAACGTTAGGTTAGTTCCTACAAGCCTTAGAAACCTTCGCGACAGACTGAGGTGAAAGCTAGTCAGGCCTGGATCTGGGTTTGTACTTGAGTACCTCTAGGCTTATTGTTGGTATTAAGATCTGATTCCTAGAGATGTAGCTTAGTAAGACATCCTGATGGTTACATCCAACCTAGATAACTGGTTTGGTCTAAAAAGTTTTGCTAAGAGACTAGCAAAAGCTAGGCATAGGGGTATGATGGGAACACAATCATGAGCCATAATTAGCACAATTTGGTCTAATAAAGTTGATAAAAGCTCCTACATAACCTCAGGGGTCCTAAGTGCTTGATATTCTATTTTGAGAAGAAAAAATGAAAACAGAGTTATTTCTGCAATTTTACCATCTTATCACAAATACAGAATAACCACAGGGTATGCCAGAGGTTTATTTAAGTTCATATGGTCATTAATGTGTAACAAGGGGGTCCATACAAACAGAAATGGATTTTCACGCATTTCAAGAATTAATGGACATCTGAAATCCTAGAAACAGACTCGCTTAGTTAACTAGGGTTATGGTTAGGATAAAATTCATACAAACCCTCTAAAAATAAAATAATATATATTCTCTAGGGTTTGGCACCCTTGATTTGACCATCTGAACCCATTTTGACATAAAATAGAGCCTCAGACAGACAGTTGCCTTAATTTGAGTTTATGCAAAATTTACCCAGTCAAACATAGTCAAAACCTTAATTCGACTTCACCATCAGATTCCTTGGGTCCAAATTAGGTTTCGAACAAAATTTGGGCCCAATTAGAGAACATCTTGACCAAGTTTGTATTTTGGTCTAGTCTAACTCTTTTCTGTCGCACACATGCCCATAACTTTTGAATTCATTGCAAATTGCCACCTAACTTCTTCATTTCCTTTGCAAAATGGTCCTTTTCGCCATTGGAGGTCAACTGACCTCCAGGTGAGCTTTGACCAGACCAAATCCTACTCTAATGGCAATCAAATCCCACCAAACTTGGTGGGATTGATGTTTACACCTAAACAAACCTATTGGGATAGATCCTAACTCCTAAAACCCATTGATTCATGTGTACAAATACATTGAATCAATGGGTGTTTCTTGATTTCCTAAAGAGCACATCCGAGCTCTTTCCTGATCTAGAGCCCTCTTTAGATCTCTATTTAAGCCCTGGATAACGAAAATACGTGGTTTTATAAATGGGGATTTTAGTGTCGTTGCAACGCGTAAATCCGCTTTCACTTTTAAATTTCTAAACCTAGATACTGGGGAATCTAGGGTCTTCCAAGGAGGCAATTTTGTTTGCAAAAGTAAGTCTCTCACTTGAAATCGGAAATCAACTTTCTTTTTGCTTTTTCAATATATAATTTTTTTTTGGTTTTAAATAACAAGACAATCAAACTTAAAATTTAATGAACTAACACTTAAGAATTAAACCTAGAGTGGAAAGAATGACCTCTTCTTAAGCTCACTCTAGGAACGTGGGGGCCTAGAATAATTAGGGAGAGGGAGTGGAAAAGTACTAGAACTAGATAAAAACAAATGCAGCGAGAATTAGCTGAAAAGAAGGCAATTTGATTTAATAGAATTTGTGTTCTACAAAAATAGTAGAGGAATGCTTCTACTTAAAACTTAAAAATACAAAAATGCTAAAACATAAATCCTCTTGCAAAATCTGGTGAAGAAGAGAGTCTTCTTACTCCAGGCCTAGCTACTCCTTGGCATGAAAAGAAGACCTCCTCCTTCTCCTTCCATGAATGACTCCTCTAAGGTGGATGAAACTCCACCTCCAAAAAATCCTCCAAAGGTGGCGTAGACCACCTCTAAATTCTCCTACAAGGGTGGTTGTGTACCACTTTCAAGACCTCCTCCAAAGGTCTTCCTTGCCTGGCTTCTCCTTTGGCTAGTGTGCGCACAAGAGAGAAGGGAAGAGGGGAAGGCACCAAGAGGATAGAGTGTCCCCCTAATCTTCTTCTTCTCTTGGCTGTGGGATATAATGTTGATTGCGCAGTAATCATAGGCCCTAATTTGCCTGAATTAAGGTAGAACCTAGCTTAACATGGGCATTCTGCATGCATACACATCGTACTTTGTCTCCTAGATGATTTATATGTTTTATACATAATAATGTGCTATTTGAGACGTACTAATAATTGCAGGTGATTCAGGGCTGCAATGACCAATCCAACCTTATGGATCTGTTTGGAATGACGACGGGAGTCCAACGCTTCCAAGTGAGCATCAATCAGACTCCTGTAGCACCTTATGGAGTCAACAGAAGAAGCAAGAGCCAAGGGGAAAATTGAAGAATATCTGAACCTCATATGACAAATCCAAACGTGCAGATGGATCCGGATCGATGTTCGCAGTCTAACGGCGCAGAAATCAACTCAATCGAAGGCCTACATCATCAGATACAAGGAGAAGAAGATGGATGGCCACGATGGCACCATGTGGTGCCATCGCAGCCGCCCCTCACCACGCCCCAACCTTGGAAGGAAAGTCATGGGCTATTTGATCATCATCCAATGGTCGCAATGCATCCACGCTACCCACCTTCAGCCACTTCATCAAATGTGGACACGATCTCAACCGTTGGATATCCATCCAATGGTTGAGAACGACCATGCGAAGATTTGGAAACCCAACACAAACTCATCCGCAGCTCGTTGGTTAGTACCTTTGTGCCTAACAACCGATGCGGGTTTGAGGAGCACCCAGCTTGAAATCAGGGAGAGCAGCGAGTGTGGGTGTAATTGACTGCAAGATCTTCATCGAGCAGTGGAGTGGCAAACGCGTGGCGAGCGCAGGAGTGTCAGATGAAGACGTGTGTGATGACAGGTGCCTTAGGAGTTGGCCGGGCATGGTGCAAGCTTTTTTAGTTGTTCGATTGAGAGATCGAACGGCTGAGAAGGTTTAGGATTTGAGGCACGGATTGAGGGCAAGCGATGGGCGTGCGGACAAAGCGGTGAGCGGCAGGCAAGCGGAGGCTGTTAGATGTAGATCCAAGGGTGCACATTGTGCCATGTGTCAGCACCAGATTAAACCATGAATGGAAGAAGGATTTGGAAGGTTTAATCAGGACCGTTGATCTCCCGATCAACGGATCTGATTAATCTGAAGCTTTTGCACGAAATTAAGGGCTCCAATGCCCTAAATGCCCTTCACAAAAGCTATAAAAAGAGGCCTAAGGGTCCCCTTTGAAGGCCATTCAATAGATTTCTTCTTCTTCCCCCTTCTACAACTCTCCCATCTTCTTCTTCCCGTCTTCTCTACATTCGTCTCTGCATCTCCATCTGAAGCATCCGTTGGGCCACCCTGACGGATTGTTGCTGCTCTTCTCAACCTCTCCAGAAGGCCACCACGAAGCACCTGTGGTGCCTTTGTTCTGCTACATAGATAGTTTATGTTTATGTTAGAATTTGCTTAGTTATATGTATGCAACTCATGTTCAAACTCTCTGATTGATATATATAGATAGAAATTCATTATCTATGCTATTTAGTAATTATATTTGGAACAAACACATGAAATCAAAAGTGCTTCCTGCCTCCCAAGGATCGATCGGGACTCATCAATTCAGTTAATTAAAATTGCTCGAGTCGTATTTTGTGCTACACTACAATGCACTCATCTTTTACGTTATCTACACCCCGAACAAATTGGCACCGTTGTTGGGGAGGAACTGCAACTTTTGATTCCCTCTCTAATATAGTATTTTTGTGTGTAGGTACAATGACAAGAAGAAACAAATGAGGCAAAGAGGGTACTACGAAAATCAGGTGCACACATTCTTATTAGAAACTCGGCCAGAAATTAAGTGCCATCTTTAAAATTCAATAACCGTGTTTTTGATGCTCCAAAAATCCTGAAATTTATACTAGAACTAGATCTTCAAATTATCTTTCAAAATGACAACTTTCCCAAAACTAAATTCCATTTGTGGAATTTTTAAAAATTCGTGGAGTACATACTAGTCAAATTGCTTGAAAATAGAACTTTTATGAACTTTAGAAATCTATTCTGACCAACATACAAATTAGATTTATTCATGATTTGTGGGGTTTAAAACATAATCAAATTAGCTTTCATTATCATATTTTTACAAAATTTTTGTAGAATATTTGATATTATTTCCAAAAGAAAGACCAACACAAGGTCTAAATCCCAAATTTGACCCCTGGTTTATTAAAAATTCATAACTAATTGTTGGAAATAGTAAAAATTTTGGAAAAATACTCTCTGAAAAGTTTATTAAAAAGAGATCTTCTTATCAAGTTTCAAATCATTTTGATTCCATCTTACTTTATAGTATACATTTGAATTATGATCTTCAATTTGAAAAAAACATAAAAGTGCATGAGCCAATAGAACCACATAGACTAACTTGGACTCTGGCGAGCCCAAGAGTTAGTCGGTGAGGTGAGTCACCTTGTAGACCATCCACCATCTACTAAATTGAAGAAACATGTTAAAATTCATGAAAATATATCAAATAACCTACATTTGGCATGAAACTAGTGGGTAGTTCCAACCGCTCTTGCAAAACCTAATGTCCAAGCCTGTAGGGTAGCGTCAAACGACCACGGCTACAGGGTAACAGAACTGGAGGCAAAGGCCAAAGGAAGAACCTTCCTCGTAGTCCCCTCGTAACTAGCCTGATCGGGTTAGCCTGAGAGGCGGGAATTCCTTGCAGTCAGTCTCTCGCTAAATTTTTTTAATAACACAAACTTAAACGAAAAATCCAATCATCTGATCTAAAGGACCACAATGATTAACAAGGCCTTCGCCTTGTTCTGCTTGACTGCACCAACCCTTTGAGTTGGTGTATGCAAGGAAGAAGGTCGTTAGGACCTAAACTTGTGGGACCTTGGGAGCCGAACCCAAGGTGGCAATGGTGATTCTCTCACAACCTCTCTTCTAAACCTTCTTCCACTCAATTAGCTGAGATGGCTAATCCTGGTCCTTGAGTTGGTCAGGACCCTCAGAATCAGGACCAAATGGCTCATCTAGAAGCCAAGGTTGAGGAAACGGACCAAAAATATGAGCAGAGCATCAACAAAATTCTCACAACACTTGATAGGATGTAGCATCCACCATGCAGAGAACAACTGCGGGACTTCTACAATCCGGTGGAAACAATTATAGCACCTCAAGTCTGGATTCCTGTAGGTGGAGACACATTCGAGTTGAAGCTAAATATCATAAATCTGATTCAAACTCATTTCCATGGAAACTCAAATGAGGATCCCTTCCATCTCATTGAAGATCTGAGTCAGATTGCAAAGTCGGTTCGACCCAAGAATGTAGATATTGGAATTGTTCTCATGAAGCTTTTTTCCTTTTTCTCTCAAGGATAAAGCTGCTTATTGGTTCAAGACTATCGGGAGGCCAATTGGAGCCTGGGAGGAATTATGTCGTGAATTCCTCCAAAACTTCTTCCCGATTGGTCGAACAAATGCTATGAGGCGCACGATCACGACCTTTGCTGAAGGCCCAGGAGAAAAGCTGCATGATGCCTGGGATAGATTCCACGATCTTCTCAAGAAGTGCCCACACCATGGTGTACCCAAATGGCACCTCGCTCAAGTCTTTCACCATGGGCTAGATGACGCACATCGGTACCTAGTCGATGCATCTAGCGGTAGGAATTTCCTCATGAAGGACGAGAACAATGCATTTGAACTGTTCGAGTCCTTAGCAGAGAACTCAATGAATGCCACCTCAATGAACCAGTGCCAGCGACCTGGAAAGCAACGAGTCAGTGTCCACGAAGCTCAAGCCGAGTCTGCCTAAGCCAGCATGGACATTATCACCAAAAAGCTAGATAAGGTGGATCTGCTTGATAAGAATCTCGATGAATTAATGTGAGAGAGATCTAGATCTTCTGGTAGCATTGCTCCATCTTATTTCTCTCAAGCATCTCGAGCCCCCTTTGTTCATACATATCCATTCACTCAAGATGTTTTCTCTCCATCTTCGCGAGATCCTATGTACCAGGAACCTGTGAACAATGTGGATCTGGTGCTGTACAATCAGAGTTACCCACCACATGATGATGCAAATGCATATTCTTTTGATGAATTTACATTTGAGATGTCTTCGGCATACGAAGATGTCAATGCTAGTCAGGGTTACAGGCATAACAACCTGTATGTTGAAACATATAACCCTGGTTGGTGCCAGCATCCTAATTTCTCTTGGTCCGGTAACCCACAGAGATCGAGTCAAGCACCACACTGTCAGACTAGGCAATACGGGAATGTGCAGAACACATACCCAAGGTAGTAGCCGTTCCCGTTGCAGCAACAGACATTCTCTATCTATCAGCCACTACACCAAGCTGGCAACTGCCCTCCAAAGCAGGCTGACCCTTTGGAGTCTTTGAAGGAGGAATTGTAGGCTTCAATTCGGAAATCTACTCATGACAATCTACAAATAATGAAGTCAATGGCTGACCAAATACAAAGCATACAAAACATGCAAAACCAGATGATGCAGGAGCATAGGTCACAAGGAGCTTTGCCCTCCCAACCTGTCCCAAACTAGAGATATGTCCAGAATCATGGTGCCCTGCCTAGATTCCAAGCACCACAAGGGCAGGCACATGTTGTTTTGCAAGCAGCTCCCGTACCACTTGGTTATGGGCTTGGTTATCCACCTTTGTTGCCAAACCCTGTGTATTCAGACCAACTCGCTCCTCTGCCCCTTCATGGACACCACATCGATGCAAAAGCTGTCACCTTAAGGAGCGAAAAGACTACATGGGACTCGCTACCTAAACAAGCAGGTAATGATTTTTCTTATGCTCTACCGCAAGATGGCTCACAACCCTCTTCCTCTCACAAGCCATTTTCATTAGATAAAGGAAAGAAACCCCTAAACCCTAAAATTCTTGTCCCTTTTCCCGAGGCTCTAATGCAAGATTCAACACGCAAAAAGGACATGCGAAATTTCGAAGACCTGAAATCTATGTTCAAGGAAGTTCACATTTAGGTCCCTCTCCTTGAAGCAATAGATCACATCCTTACTGTTGCTAGGTTCTTCAAGGATGACTGTACTCCAGAGCGACAGCAGAGAATCGGACGACAGGCAGTATTATCTGACGAAGCCAGTGCAGTTATCTTAGCCTACTTACCACCCAAAAAGAAGCACCTGAGCACACCACTAATTTCCTGCTTTTTGCAGGACTCCCTTTTTGATAGGGCCTTTCTTGACTTGGGGTCATCCATCAACCTAACTCCCATCGCAATATTTAATCGATTTTGATTTGGGGAGTTAAAGCCCACCTCGGTTACCAAATAATTGGCTGATCGATCGGTGAAAACACCGACGAGGGTGGTTGAAAATGTTATCGTGAAAGTCCAAGGATTCTGCTTTCCAGTGGACTTTTTTGTTCTTGATATGGAGGTTCCTCCTAATCTCCGTGATGCACATATTATTCTAGGTCACCAGTTCTTGGCAATCGCTTGCGCGAACATTGATTGTGCATTGGGGTGCATGGAGATTGTCCTAAGGAACAAAAAGCTTAGACTGGACGTTTTCAGGCATCAAAGAACTTCGATTGTGATTTAATTGAGGAGGATGGTGAAGATGAAGATTCAGCTTTCTGTAGGAACATTAGGCTCCTCTGCAGTGACCTAATGGCACATTCATCTTCACTATTAGGGGTCATAGATCGCAATCCACACAGGACTAAGACTAATGACATACACATTTCATCCCATGGATTTGGTTGTCATGGGTGTTCGTCTGCTTCCAATTCCCCTGATCCTGACTATCCATAGCCAGTGGGTGAGTTCCATTTAGATTGTGCCCAAAAAGGTGAGACACACTATGATAAAAAATGAATTGGATGAATCCATCCCGACCCGCACTACGACTTCTTGGAGGGTCTGCATTAATTATAGGAAGCTAAACTCAGCTACCAAAAAGGATCAGTTTCCTTTATCCTTTATTGATCAGATTTTAGAACGGTTGGCTGAGCATAGTTTCTTCTGCTTTCTGGATGGATACTCCAGGTACAATCAAGTAGCAATCAACCCATAAGATCAAGACAAGATGACTCTTATGTGTCCCTGCGGAACATTCTCTTTTAAGCAGATGCCTTTTGGCCTCTGCAATGCACAAGCTACTTTTCAGCGATGCGTAATGGCCATCTTTTCAAACATGATCAGGGACTGTGTAGAAGCGTTCATGGAGAACTTCTCCATGTTTGGAGATGATTTTTCATCTTATCTTGATAACCTCACAAAGATCCTAAGGAGATGTATAGAAGTTAACCTAGTACTTTCATGAGAAAAAGGCCATTTATGGTGAGGGATGGCATCGTACTAGGTCACAAGATCTCTAATGGACTCGAGGTCAACCAAGCTAAGTCTGAAATCATTTTGTAATTACCTCCGCCTAGCTTGGTCATACAAATCCGATCATTCTTAAGGTATGTCAGATTTTATCGAAGATTCATTCGAGATTTCTCTAAAATTGCTTGTTCATTAACGAATCTTCTGGTAACCGACACTCCCTTTGATTTCAACTCCAAGTGTCTCAGCGCTTTCAAGAGCTTGTGAAGCGCTGTTTCAAGTGCACCTATTCTCCAACCTCTCGACTGGTCTCTCAACTTCGAGATGATGTGTGATGCCTCCGACTTCGCCGTCGAAGTCATTCTTGGCTAGCGTCGGGAGCGCCATCCATTCCTAGTATACTACGCTAGCAAAATGCTGAACGAGGCTTAGTGTAACTATACAGTCACTGAGAAAGAATTGCTAGCTGTGGTATTCGGGTTGGAGAAATTCAGGCCATACTTACTTGGGTCCAAAGTTATCATCTACACTGACCATTCTACCCTCCGGCATTTGTTGGCAAAGAAGGATGCCAAACCCCATCTTATCAGATGGATCCTTCTTTTGCAAGAGTTTAATGTCGAAATTCATGACAAAGCCAGAGCCCATAATGTTGTGGCTGACCACTTGTCTCTGCTAGACCCAGATTATATTCCGTACTCCTCAACGATATTAGACCAATTTCCGGATGAGTCTCTACTGTCTATTAACTCTATTGAGATTCCTTGGTACGCTGAGATAGCAAACTATCTCGTCACTAGCAGGCTACCTGCGGGATTATCCAAGGATCAAAAACTCAAATTTATATCAGAAGATAAATTCTATTTTTGGGATGACCCATTGCTCTTTCACATTGGGGCTGATCAGATAATCCATAGATGCATCCCTGATTCAGAAATCTCTAGTGTGCTATCCTTCTGCCACAGCGATGCTTGTGGGGGCCAAAAGACCACTGCAAAGATTTTACAGTCAGGATTTTTCTGGCGAAACATTTTCAGAGATACACACAAGTTTGGCAAGTGTTGTAAGCGATGCTAGGCGGTCAGTTCTATGACCTGGAGAGACATGATGCCTCTCCAATCTATTCTCATCGTAGAAGTGTTCGACCTCTGGGGCATCGACTTTATGGGCCCCTTCCCGAACTCGTATTGCATTGAGTCCATACTTCTCATAGTAGACTATGTCTCGAAGTGGGTAGAAACTATCTCAGCAAGACGAGTCGATCATAAGACTGTTATATCCTTCGTCCGAGAATTCATTTTCACGAGATTCGGAGTTCCCTGTGCCCTGATAAGCGATGGGGGTAGTCACTTCATCCATGCCCATTTTAGGTCATTATTGAAGAAATACGGGGTGCAGCACCACATTGCTACCCCGTATCACCCACAGACCAATGGGTAAGGTGAAGTATTAAACCGTCAAATCAAGTTTATCCTTCAAAAGATGGTTATACCTGATAGGAAAAATTGGTCTGATCGGTTGATTGATGCACTATGGGCATATCGGACTGCGTACAAGGCCCTACTCGGAATGTCGCCATACCGCATGGTGTATGGAAAGGCCTGTCACCTTCCTGTGGAGCTGGAGCATCGTGCCTTTTGGGCAGTGTAGAAGTGTAATTTTAACCTCGAGGCTAGAGGTTATGAAAGGAAGCTCCAGCTCAATGAGTTAGAGGAAATCAGGTGGGAAGCTGATGAGAATGCAAAAATATACAAAGACAAGACAAAGGCTTTCCATGATCGACACATCCAGAGGAAGGAATTCTCACCTAACCAGTAGGTCTGGTTGTTTTACTCCTAACTCAAATTCTTTGTGGGAAAGCTCAAGTCCAAGTGGACTGGGCCGTTTCTGGTGGTCCACCCATATCCTAACAGGGCGATCCAAATTAGAGACCCGAAATCTGGGCATGTTTTTACAGTTAATGGCCAGCACCTCAAACCATTCTTTGCTCAGGAACCTCCTCCTATTGACGAAACGATACATCTTCTCGAGGATGTATGACTGATGAGTTGTCCACTTGGAGGCGTTGAACTCAACATGTATACATATATACATACCATATATACATAGCATATTTCATTTTCACATATTGTTTCGCATATTGTTTTGCATATTGTGTATGGCATTGCAGTGATGGCATGAGCTGAACGACAACTCAGAAGCAGGTTCAAGTGATTTCTATCCACATTCACCCTGCCTTATTTCTTTTATTCATGCATGAGGACATGCAAACACTTAGTCATGGCGGGTGTAGTCCATAAAAACTGAAAATTTTCTGCCAACAAGTGGGGGATTAGATCATTTTATCAAGAGGTTTTATTAAAGATTTATTCTTTAGTAGATTCCTAAGCTTAGAATCCAGTATAACCTCACATCTACATATAGAATTTGCAAAGGATCCACTGTGAAAACCAATAGACATCTCTAGTTTGTCGAGAAGAAGCATTGCTTCTCCTAAACCCTTAGACAGCAATCAGGGAGTCAGGTGAACCATCTTCTAGTAGATCCACCAGAACATGTGTGAAATGAGAGTAGAAAGTCTACTGCTGCTCTAAGGCTAGTGTAAAGAATCTTTAATTCTAGATAATTGAATAATACTTGGAGTTGGGCATAGTTTTTGCTCTCAATTCCTGCGTACTAATTCTGTGAGAAATTCCATACGAGAGTGACCAAATAAGGCAAAAACATAGAGAGTGAGTTCTGATAAAACTAGGACTATGGTGGATGGTCACGACTATCCTCTGTGGAATCCTCAGCTGAAGGAGGGTACTGATGTCAAGGTCAGAAATACGTCGTCCTATCCGTTCCCTACCTGATGCCGAGAGTAAGCACTTCCACCAAATAAGCCACCCGAGATCCTCTTGGTCATCCCCAAAAATCCCAAATGATGCCTCATGAATAAAAGTACGTATGTTGTGTTGCATTGTTGCATTATGTTAGTAACGACATTATGCCAGTAGATATGAAAAGAAAAAAAAGCATACAAAAGAGGTATTTGCTTGAAAAAAAAAAAGTGTTATGTTAAGAAGTTTGAGTTATGTAAGTCAAAGTGTTTTAAGGCAAAAACACCAACCATCCCCACAAACCACCAAATACAGCCTTAACCTATATTTTATGTATTTTTGACCGCCTGAATACAGGCTGAGGAGTCTAACTTAGTCTTAGGGTTATTAGAACCTAATTAACGTGTGAGGCCATGCAAGACCACCAAATATAGTTGCAAATCTAGTGAGACGTGAGCTCAGGAAGAAAAAGAAAAAGAAAATAAAAAAAGAGAGAAAGAGAGAAAGAGAGAAAAGAAAAGGTACAAAAGATTAAAGAGAGCACAGTTTTCTAGCCTTTCTCTAAGTTAATTTATTCAATAATTTATAAATCTTGATTTTGAAATACTAGTCTCTATTTAGCACCAGAAGAGAGTAAGACACCAAATACAAATCCAGTTAACTCAGATGTCTTCTACCTAAGCCAAAATCCAAGGCTAAAATCCCCAAAAGAACAGGTTTGCCTATCCCAATAGAATTTTACTGGGGGTCAAGTACAAGTTTTAAATGTATATCGACTCTTTGCTTGGATCCATTGCAGAAGATCCAACATTACATATTCATGGTTATCTGGATTCTGAATTTTTGGACGAAACAACAAGAAATAAACCTTTAGTTAAACTCTTGATAAAATGCATTTAGTCTTGCACTTGGTAGGGACAAGCAAGATTTAGGCATGGGGGTATGATTGCGCAGCAATCATAGGCCCTAATTCTCCTGAATTAAGGTAGAACCTAGCTTAACATGAGCATTCTGCATGCATACACATCGTACTTTGTATCCTAGATGATTTATATGTTTTACACATAATAATGTTCTATTTAAGAGGTATTAATAATTGTAGGTAATTCAGGGCTGCAGATGACCGATCCAACCTTATGGATATGTTTGGAATGACGATGGGAGTGCAACGCTTCCAAGAGCGCATCAATCAGGCTTCTGTGCACCCTAGGGAGTCTGCAGAAGAAGCAGGAGCCAAGGGGCAAATTGAAGAATATCCAGACCTCAGATGACAAATCCAACTGCATAGATGGATCCAAATCGATGCGAGCAGTCCAACGATGTAGAAATCAGCTCAATCGGAGGCCTACATCATCAGATACAAGGAGAAGAAGATGGACAGCCACGATGGCACCACGTGGTGCCATCGTAGCCACCCCTCACCACACCCCAATCTTGGAAGGAAAGCCGTAGGCAGTTGGATCGTCATCCAACGGCCGCAATACATCCACGTCACCCGCCTTCAACTGCTTCATCATATGAGGATGTGATCTCGACCATTGGATATCCATCCAACGGCTGAGAATGACCGTGTGAAGATTTTGAAACTCGACACAAACTCATCCACAGCACATTGGTTAGCGCCTTCGCGCCTAAGCAATCGACGCTGGTTCGAGGAGTGCCCAATGTGAAATCAAGGAGAGCGGTGAGCGCAGATGCAATTGACCGCAGGATCTTCATCTGGTGGTGGAGCGGCGAACAAGTGGCAAGCACAGGAGCGTCAGATGAAGATGTGCATGATGACGTGCGCCTTAGGAGTCGACTGGGCATGGTGCAAGCTTTCTCGATTGGACGGCTGAGAAGGATTAGGATTTGAGGTGCGGATTGAGGGCAAGCGGTGGGCGTGCGGACGAAGAGGTTAGTGGTGGGCGAGCAGAGGCCGTCAGATGTAGATCAAAGGGCAGACATTGCACCACATGTCAACACCAAATTAAACCATGAATGAAAGAAGGATTTGGAAGGCTTAATCAGGACCGTTGATCTCCCGATCAATGGTTCTGATTAATCTGAAGCTTTTGCATGGAATAAATGCCACAAATGTCCTTCACAAAAGCTATAAAAAGAGGCCTACGAGTCCCCTTTGAAGGCCATTCAATAGCTTTCTTCTTCTTCCCCCTTCTACAACTCGTCTCCCTTTTTCTTCTTCCCATCTTCTCTGCATCTATCTCTACATCTCCGTCTGAAGCATCCATTGGGCCACCCCAACGGATCGTTGTTGCTCTTCTCAACCTCTCCAGAAGGCCACCATGAACCACCCCTGGTGCCATTGTTCTACTACATAGATAGTTTATGTTTATGTTAGAATTTGTTTAGTTATATGTATTCAACTCATGTTCAAACTCCCTGATTGATATATATATTCCAATTCATTATCTATGCTATTTAGCAATTATATTTGGAGCAAACGCATGAAATCAAAAGTGCTTCCTACCTCCCTGTGATCGATTGATACTTACCAGTTCTGTTAACTAAAATTGCTCAAGACATATTTCACGCTATACTACAACGAGCTCATCTTTTACATGATCTATGCACCGAACAAGGGTAGAATACAAGAGGTATTTTGCTAGCCAAGGATGGACTTTATGGTGGTGGGTGTTGGTCTTTTTATAGGGTAGGATGGGGGGTATAGGTGGCCCTTGAGATGGATGTCTAGGATGGGAAGATGAGGGTAGTTAGGTGATCCTACGGTTAAGATGATTTGGCACCACCTAAGGGGTGTTAGGGTGGTAGTTATGGGTGGCCAAGGGACACCTAAAAGTGGTTCCAACCATGGAATGGTGCCATGGGTTGGTGCCAACTTGAAGGCTTCCAGAAGGAGGGTGAGGTGGATGGTGGATGTGGCTTGGAAAGGGTATGTGTAGGGTGGATATGAGAGGTGAAGTTGGCACCAAAGAGGAGGGTAGTTAGGATGGTTTTGCCGCCAACTTCTTGGTGCCTTTTGGCGGTGGTTGAGGGGTGAAAGGTGGTGATGGTGGTGGCATCAACTTGGAGTGGAGGTGGAGCTAGCTTAAGTGGTCTTAGGTGGGCTTCATTGGTGGAGCTAGTTGGGTAAGGTTTTAGGGTAGTGGATGGCCAAGGGAGCTAGAGGTTAGCTAGCTTAACTAGTAGTAGAGCAGAGGAGGAGGCATTTAGTGCTAGTGTTTGAGGAGAGGAGTTGAAGAGAAGTCTGGAGCTGAACTGGAGCTGGCAGCTGCTAAAGAGGCTGGCATGGAGCTACTTTAGCTAGATTAGCTTGCTAGTTCTTTGCCAGCTACTAAGACAAGCTAAAGCAAGCTAGCTTCTATTGAAATGAGCAGAGGTGAGCTGGGTCTGATGCTCCCGATGAGGATCTAGCTAGTTGAGGTAGCTAAGGTAGCTTAGCTCAACTAAGTTGAGTTAAGCTGAGTCCCCAGGAGCTGGACTTGAGCTTTCTGAGAAAAGATAAAGCCATCTTCAGCTAGCTGGAGTTGAGTGGAGCTAGATGTAGCTGCACTTGAGATGGGGTGAACTCCAGTCAACTTAGCTAAGCTAACTAGAGCTTCTAGTGGATAGATGGGAATTGAGATGAGCTAGACTCAGCTAAGTTGAGCTGGATCTGAGCTGACTTAAGCTAAGGTGAGCTAAGATGAGCTCTCTTGAGCTGTCATTCAGCTGAGATGAGCTAAATGGAGTTGGGATGAGCTAACCCTAGTTCAAGTGAGCGAGATTCCAGCTATGGCGAGCTGGATCAACCTGAGTTCCAACTGGTTTGGGCTTCTCCTTCACCAGTTGCCTTCTTGAGTGCTAAGGTTTTAGGGATCTAACAATCTGTAAATCCCTAACAGTCACAAAAACATATCAAAAAGACAATAAAAAGCAAAATGCATGCCTAACCTAATTTATGGCTAAATGCAACCCACAAACCTATTTGTGAAGAAAAAGCCTAAGAGTTAAGTTTGTTTTAATGCATGAGAATGATGATAAGCTGGCGTTTATCATGCTCCCATGCTTATCCTTTGCTAGTCTCTTAACAAAGCTTTAATTTTTACAAAAAGGACTTTTGGGGAAAACTAATTTTTTTGACTTTTGAGGAGAAAGAGATTACGGGACCTTAGTTGGTGTAAACCCAGGAGGTATGGGATTTGGTAAAGATAAACATCGGGATTTGTTTTCGGATCCAAAAGTTAAACAAAAATAGGATCAATATATCCTCCAAAAATTCATAGTTTAACCCCTTGTTAATTCAAATGACTTGAAATTTTTGTTTTTAGGATTTTTCTTGCTCTTGAATCTGATTTGCAACTTGCAATAACATTTAAAACCTTGTGTCCATGCTTGTGAAAAGCCAACATTTATAAGGGCATGTTTTTGGTTTAAAACTTTTTTTCTCTCTCTCCCACATGCTTATTTTTAGCTTAGTCTTACAAGAGATGTGTTGGGATCAACATTGTCGTTACCAATCCTCGAGGGGGCTCTGGCGCCAGTACTTCGAGATAGCACTGTCCATGACACCACCCAGGAGCTCACAACCCCAAAAGACAATGCGGTGTAAAGGGGTGCTCCAAGCAAACTCAAGCTCTTGCTCCGACACTATTGGTAGAGCACCGTCCAAGACACTTAAGCTGCGAAAATGTACTTTAATGCTCCGTCTAAAGATATGGAATATAGATATAGAGCAGCGCCAAGGCGATAACATGTTGACATCGCATCCTCAAAGAAGGCATTTTCCTCCTCGGCGGTGGGAACTCAAACTAATGATTTGCTTCAGACTTTTAGGGCTAGTTTACGATGAGGGTTAGTTAACCCGTGTTAGCAAAGTTGCAACAGGGGTTAACCATTGTTTCTTTTTACTTGCAAATAGGGGTTAACCACTATTTATGTTTACTGAATAGGGGTTAGGAATGGGGGTTATCTTGTGATGTGATAGGGGGTAAGAGAGAAGGATCGAGGGTTAAGTGGGGGTTGTGCTAACCCCTCTTCAAACCAGTGTTAGGATAACATGACTTAGTAACCCAAAAAGGGGTTGAGTTATCCCCCAAGGTAAACGGAGGTTAACCCCCAAAAAGAGAGGTTAACCCCCTCCGTAAACTAGGCCTTACTAAGGCCAAACAAGGGGGTTTTTCTTATTTTTAGTAATTTTTTGGTGTTGGCTTGTGTGTGAAATTGGACACAGGAAGTTTCACATGAAATGTAACTTTTTGAATCAGAAACTAAGCCAGAAACTTCCCATATTACAAAAGCAAACCAAGTCACCTGAACTATCATGAGTTCAGGCAAAATTTTGGAGAAGGATGTCTGATCTAGTCTAAAAATAGACCCTAAAATTCTACTGATCAGATCTGTATCTTCATCCCTAGTTTGTTAAAGATTAAATGCCATTGTACCATAAGTGAGTTTTCAACCTTAGTCCCGATTTCAAAATTTTCCTCAAAAGGTTTTCAATATTTTTATTTTTTTTATTTTTTGGGTATGCCAACAAAAAAATAAAACAAAATGACAAAAGAAAAATGCATGCTTTTAGGTTTTGAAAATCCTAAATCGATCGTCAAAATTTAAAAACACCCCCCCATGCTTAAGATATGCAATGTCCTCATGCATTAGGAGGGAAAGAGGTATCACCATAGTAAAAGGCGGTCAGATTTAGGAAAGTCAAAACCTAGCGAGAAGAAAGAAAATGAAAGCAAGAAAAATGATGGGTTACCTCCTATCTAGTGCTATCTTTTACGCCACTAAGCCAGGCGTAGTGTGCATCAGTGATCAGCTGTGGTTGGTTCAATTAAATCAAAATATTCTGAAGGAAAATTCGGGGCATGATCAAAATAGGGCTTTAAATGTTGGTCGTTGACTTGAAAACTCATATTAGTTTTTGGATCAAAAAGATCAACACCGCCATAAGGATATGTTTTTAGGACAATAAAGGGGTCGGTCCATTTTGATTTTAACTTTCCAGGAAAAATATGTAATCTTACATCAAAAACCCAAACGCATTGATTGACATCAAAATGTTTCTAAACAATGTATTTATCATGAAATTTCTTTGTTCAGTCTTTATGAATCCGCATGTTTTCATAAGAAAAATTATGTAATTCTTCCAATTCAGTCAATTGTAATTTTCTATGGATACCGATGTCAGATAAATTCATATTTAATTGCTTTATTGCCCAGAAAGCCCTATGTTCAAGTTCTACCGGGAGATGGCATGCCTTCCCAAAAATTAGATGGAAGGGAGACATGCCGAGCAGGGTTTTGAAAGCGGTACGGGAGGCCCACAAAGCATCTTCCAACTTGGTGGACCAGTCTTTACGATCGAGCTGAACTGTCTTTTGTAAAATATTTTTAATTTCCCGATTAGAAACTTCTACTTGGCCATTTGTCTGGCGGTGTTAAGGTGTGGAAATTTTGTGATTAACCCCTTATTTAGAAAGAAGGTGATGGAACTATGAGTGAAGTGTGAGCCTCTGTCACTAATAATGGCCTTTGGAATGCCAAATCTTGAGAACATATTTTTCTTAATAAATTCGACAACCACACAGTGATCATTGGTGCAGGTGGGTATTGCTTCAATCCATTTAGAAATATAGTTGACTACGACTAGCATATACAAATACCCACCAGAGTTGATGAACGGTCCCATGAAGTCCATGCCCCATACATCATAAATTTCAACCTCTAAAATTGGATTAAGGAGCATCATATCCTTCCGAGTCATGTTGCCGATGCTTTGGCAACGCACACAGGATCGAATGAAAGAATGAGCATCTTTGTGCAGGCTTGGCCAGAAGAATCCAGAATTAAGAATCTTAGCTGCAGTTTTCTTGCCAGAAAAATGTCCGCCACAGGACATTGAGTGATAATATGTCAGAATATCATGGATTTCTGAATCAGGGACACATCGTCTAATGACCTGATTGGCGCAAATGCAGAAAAGGTCGGGCTCCTCCCAAATATAGTATTTTAGATTAGCAAAGAACTTATCCCTTTTGGTTTTTGGCCAATCAGAGGGGATTCGTTCTGTTGCTAAATAGTTTGCAATGGGTGTAAACCAAAGGAGGGTATTGGCAGCTAAAATGCTTTCATCAGGGAAGTGATCAGCGCAGGCCATCATGTCATTTATCATAAGACGAGAGAGATGGCCACTACATTTTGCGATCCCACCTTATCCTTTATTTCCAGGTCAAATTCTTGGAGCAGCAGGATCCAACAGATACGGCGGCATTTCGCATCTTTTTTTGTCAGCAAATATTTAAGTGCTGAGTGGTCGGTATATACAGTGACATGTGACCCCAAAAGATAAGATCTAAATTTTTCTAGGGCAAAAACAATGGCAAGAAGTTCTTTTTTAGTAACTGTGTACTTCCATTGTGCATCATCAAGAGTTTTGCTAGCATAATAGATCACAACAGGCTTCTTGTCAACTCTTTGCCCTAAAATGGCCCCCACAGCAAAATCCAAGGCATCAGTCATGAGTTCAAAGGGATAATTCCAATTAGGTCCCTATAAAATCGGTGCCTCGATAACATCCTTCTTCAACCTCAAAAAACTCTCCAGGCATTTAGCATTGAAATTGAATGGCCTGTCTTTAGTAAGTAACTGACTTAAGGGCTTGGAGATTTAGGAAAAAGTTTTAATGAAACGGCGGTAGAAACCCACATGCCCTAAAAAGGAGTGAATCTGTTTCACAATAGTGGGCAATGGGAGCTTAGAGATGGCATCAATTTTAGCTCGATCTACCGTAATTCCTTTTTTAGAAATAACATGGCCCAGGACAATACCTTCTTGGACCAAGAAATGACTTTTTTCCCAACTGAGGACGAGATTAACTTCTATGCATTTTTGGAGGGTTCTTTCAAGATTCCGAGGACAAAGGTCAAAAGAATCTCCAAAAATAGAGAAGTCATCCATAAACACTTCTAGACATTCACCTACCAGGTCTGAAAATATTGCAAGCATACACCGTTGAAAAGTCGCTGATGCGTTGTAGTGACTGAAGGGCATTGTTCTGAAATCAAAGGTTCTGAAGGGGTAGGTGAATGTAGTTTTTTCTTGGTCCTCAAGGTGGACCGCTACTTGATTATAGCCAGAATACCCATCAAGAAAATAATAGTATTCGCATCTAGATATCTGCTCCAAGATTTGATAAATAAAAGGGAGCGGAAAATGGTCCTTCTTAGTGGCGTTGTTTAATTTTCTGTAATCAATTCACACGATCCAAGAAGAAGCGATCCTAGTGGCTATGTTTTCCCCATTGTCATTGGTGACAACTATTAGTCCAGCCTTCTTAGGAACAACTTGAGTGGGACTAACCCAGGAGCTGTCAGAAATAGGGTAGATGATATCAACATCAAGCCACTTTATAATCTCTTTTTTTACCACCTCCTGCATAGTAGGGTTCAGGGGCCTTTGTGGTTGGTCAGAAGGGTGAGAGTTGTCCTCAAGATAGATGCGATGAGTGCAATAGGACAGATGAATAACCTTAAGGTCAGAAAGGGTCCAACCAATGGCTTTTTGATTTTTACTTAAAACCTAGGGAAGTTTTTCCTCTTGTGCCCCAGTAAGTCTAGAATTTATGATTAGGGGCAAGGTCTGATTTGGACCCAGGAAAACATATTTAAGGGAGTCGAGCAAACCTTTTAACTACAATTGTGGGCCTGGCTCTAAAAGAATTTCTGCTTTAGGAGTTAGTGGTGAAGTGATAGTGAAGGGGTCAACTAAAGTGTTAAATGAAGAATGTGTGGTTAGAGTGGGATGGTGGGACGAAGTGGATTATTCAGGAACCATGTTAATGTCAAAACAGGAACCCAAGTGTGAAATCTACAAAGTTTCTTCCTCTATATTTTCCATTTCTGAATCTGAATCATCAAAGAGATTAGGTTCTTAGAATCGCCTAGATGCTTGGAAAATATCTAGGGTAACAAATTCACCTCCACACATGATCTTCATCTTGCCAAAATCACAATCAATATTAGCACGGGCGGTGGGTAAGAATGGTCTTCCAAGAATTATCGAGGCAAACTTTAAAGAATTCCTCTACCTCTATGTCTAGGACTAAAAAGTCTATTACAAATAGACAATTTTTGACCCAGGCAAGAACATCCTCAACAATTTCCCTTGGTTTAATTGTAGATCGGTCTGCTAATTGAAGAGTAACCTCAACAGGCTTTAATTTGCCGAACTTCAATTACTCATACACAACTGTGGGGATAAGATTAATCAAGGAATCGAGATCCAGAAAAGCGCAATCAAAAGAAGTGTCATTAGTGGCAACTTGAATCAGGGGTGTACCTAGATCTTTCTTTTTAAGAGGTTGTTTTCTCTATACAACTGAGCTAACTGTCTCTGGAAGGATTACCTTTTTTAGGTTTTAGGGCTGCCTTTTGGGAGTACACAAATCTTTCAGAAATTTTGCATAGGTAGGAATATATTTTATGACGTCTAAGAGAGGGATATTAATCTCTACTTGCCCAAAAAGATCCATTAATTCCTTATCAGTGGACTTAAATTTCTTCTTTTTGGTGTGTGAAGAGTGAAGGGCTTGTGGAAAAGGTACAGGGTTTTCCTGTTTTGCATTATTAGGTTCCTAAACAGGGTTAGAGGAAGAGGAAGAAGAGTTGATCTATTTTTCATTAAAATAGGTTTCTTTAGTAGGCAGGGGATCTTGAGTGGTTCTCTTGTTCCTCAAAGTAACTGCATTTGCAGTATGGTTTTTTCTAGGATGAGGATGGGAAGCCTGACTGTTATCAAAACCTGGGGGATGCTGAGGAGCTGGGTGGATGGATTGAGTAGGATATCCATCTTGGAACTGATTCCTTTGATTATTCAGGTTGGGCATGGGTTGGGAAGGTAAATTCCCAACAAGTCGATGATCAAGAGTAACCTTAACTTGATGTTGCAAGTTAGTTATCATGCAGGTTACTTCTGTCATTTGATTCTGCATACCTTGCAGAGTCTTCATGACCTGGGCATTGATATCTTCCTAGGATGGTCCAGGTTGATATGCGGGCTACCCATAATTTCCAAATTGATTTTATTTGGGAAATGGAATCAGGTTCGGGGCTTTCCAGGAGTGATTCAGGTTGGTCGTCCAGTTCTGATTATAAGTGTTGGAGGGGTTTCTAAATTACTCCTGGAGAGCATTGATAATTGCTCTGAATCGAGTTTTAAAATCGTCGCGTTGTAGTATATATCGAATCAGTGTGAAAAATAAATAATATTTATTACTCGAATGAAAGTCCAAGGTCGAACACAGGGAGAAAATAGGAATTCACACACTAATATCAATAATGTAAATGAGCACAAAAATTTAAACCACAAAATGATGTTCAATAAATACTAATCTGTCACATTAGATATTCAATGAATTCTCATGTATTTTAAGGCAATAAAAAGGTAGAGATGCTAAAATAATGGTGATTTAGATCACCAATTATTCTCTAAGCATATATATCAACCATTCAATCAATGTAAATATCTCAACAATAATTCTAAAGTATTAGGCCTCAAATCAGTTGTCGGGTCATTTAATCAGATGACTTAACTGACAGGTACTATAGTGCTTCCATAGCACTGTGCTTCTTCTTCCTCTGCTCTTCTTCCTTCTTTAGGCCTTCTGCTTCTTCCCTCTTCTTCTACCTTCAACCTCTTCTCCACTTCTTCCTTTTTCACCCACAGAGGAAAGCACTCTCAGATTTAACTAAGTGTTACAGAGAGCAAAAACCCCCCCTTTTCTCCCACGTCCTCTCTTTCCTTCTTTCTCTGGGATCTGCCCTCCCAGGGCCTCAAACAGTGTTGGGTAATTGGGTGTTCGGGCAGAGCGCGCACCTGGGTCCAGGGCTACTGAGGGTGTATGGTAGCTGAGGAGTGAGTAGGCATAGGTCAAGTCAGGTCAGGTGACAAGCGTGGAAATTGTGCATTTTGAAATCATCAGAAATCGTAGTATAGTCACGAAATCCCCTTGACAAAAATATTTCTAATATCGAAACTCGATGGATTTCATTCTTTTGAAAACCTGAGTCCCAGTCATTCGTCTCTAGGAGGCGTGAAAACAAGTCAAGATTTGGATCAGCTTAAACTAACCTAAATCTAATTTAACCTAATATTTTTGTCTTTTTGTGTTTTTGATCTTTATTTTGAAACACAAAATGAAATAATGCATCAAAGTTGTAAGCCGTGAAGATAATAGCATGCATATAAAACTATTAGACAAGAGTATCATGCATAAAAAATTAAGTCACTATAAAATTCGGATACATGGAAATAAAGCTAAACTAAAGAAAGGGATCAACCAAGAGAGGCTAAGGAGAAGCCTTCTTGGCCATCCACTAAAGAGAGGAGGAAGGGTGTGTGCACCCAAGTGGAGAGAGGAGGGTGGTGCACCCTTTCTCTGCCAATGGTCGTCCTTGAGAAGACCTTGAGGGGGGTCTTCTCTATGGCCATCTAAGTGGAAAAGAAAATGAGGACATGGATCCTCTATGGTGGAAGAAGAGGGCACGCCCACAAGAAGAAAGGAGAAGGTGTTGCATCCTTATGCTCTTCTTCTTCTTGGCACCCTTGAAGAAGCTTGGAGGAGAGCTTCTTCCTAGCCATCCATGGAGGGGGCCTGGGAGGAGGAGGATGGCCTTGAGAGGGAGAGGAGGAGGTGTGGTCACAAGTTGAGAGAGTGAAGAGAATGAATGGAGATGGTGCAATTTCATGGCTCTCCTTGTCCTTATGGGAAGGCTCCACTTGGTTGCCATTTTTGGTGGTTCCAAAAATAGAATTTCCATCAATGTAGGATCTAGAATTGACGCATGGTGTTTTAGGGTTTCCAAGTGTGGCTGTGAGTGGGTTGGTAGGGGTAGAATAGGAAGGCAGGATTTAGGAAGGTGTGTGTGTATGATTTGAATTTTGTAGAGTGATGTTGTGTGGGTTTTGGTAAATCCTGGTTAGGTTGACCTACATGAAGTGGGTGTGGACCTAATTAGGCTTAGGAAAGTCTAATTGGATAGGAGTGAACCTAATTAGGTCTAGGTCAAGTCTAATTGGATGTGTGCATGTGATTAGGCTAGGGTAACCCTAATAGGTATGAATTAATTAGATCCTAGGTGGATCTAATTGGGCTCGGGTGCACCCAATGAACTGTAGATGCACCCAATTAGGTATGGGATGGTTCAACTGGATTAGGGATAGGATAAGTAGGGCTATAGATAGTGGAATAGGCTTAGGAGGTCTCTAATTAGGTTTCCTAGGGTGTTCGGTGGGGTTCCTAGGTCAAAATAGGCAAGATCAGGCTTCTAGCACCAAAATCAGGAACCAGATAGCAGTATCAGACGTCCATGATAGTGGTCAAACATCTTATACTACAAAATTGGATGTCTGGACAATAAATTGGATGTCCAATTCTGTGTCAGTAAGAGTTTTGGCTCCCTGGATTGTTATTCTACAGAAATCAGACGTCCAGCCAGATGTTTGGACGTCATAAAAGGTGCTGGAGAGTGGGTTTTAGGTTTTCTAAGGTTAGTTTTGGTTCCTAAGTTTTTGGGAGAGGGATAGGGTGGATAAGAACATGGACAGTGCTATCCATGTTTGGGTTTTGAGGCTAAGGTGTCCTAATGGAGGTTGTTTTGGGTTTGGGAAGGCTATCCTAGGGTTTCTAAGGGTAGGGACAAGGCTATCATCCTCAATCCTCTTATTTGGGCCAGTCTTCTTCTTCCTTTATTGCTTTATTCCACTATCTCCTTCATCCTGGATTACTTTATTACCTGTAAATAGTAATAAAAACCATTAAATAGTAGGATATCTCATCTTATTCTAAATAGACTGATACAATGCATGATATGCAAGATATGAGTGCAATATACACAAATTAAGCTAGGTTAAGACATTATTTAGGTTGATTAGAACCCATTATTATTGTGCAATCATCAGGTCTACGTGGGTGAAGGGGACCTCACCCTCGTGTCTCTAGGCGATAAGGCTAAGGAAAAAAATCAATTTATGCACTTGTATGAGCTCACGAGTTTACGATGTGGGACTAAAGTCCCACATCATCTTCTCGGTTCACAGTAGCAGCTATCTTCAACCAATTCATGCAAGGGAGGTGGTTGACGCCCCAATTGATTGGTCAGGAGTGAAGCTAGGTCGATTCCGCATTGCCTGATGCAGACACCTGAAACTGCAGCTACTGGAGAAGGCTTCAAGCAAGCTCAAAGCTGGCACATTAATGGCAGCTGGATGTTAAGACCTAAAATGTTAAATAGGGCCTCATGGCCACATTAGAATACCTCAGGAGCTTCACCAGACCACAACGAGTGTAGCAGAGGTGGTTTCGTGGAGGATGGTGGTCTGTGGTGGCTGGACGATGAAGGAGTTGGGCGGAGAACGATGGGTTGGTCGACAGGTGGTTGGGGTGGTCGAGTGGCCCAATAGAGTTACGGTTTTTGTGTTGGTGAATGTGGCAGAGGTCGGGGACTTGTCAATGAGGAGAATGAAGTTGTGTAGTGAGCGGAAGTCCTCGTCGGAGTGGTCACCGGAGATGGAAGAAATGAGGGTGAACGACGGTGATGGAGGTCGAATTTGGAGAATAAGAAGAATAGAAAAATGTAGGGATGGAAAGGAAGCTAGAGAACCTAATCTAACAGTCGAAGGAGATAGAAAACCCATGCCTGTGTGATGGCCGGACATGGGGAAGATGAATCCTCTGAGAGGGGGATGACAGCGATGAAAGGGATCTGGATGCCCTGGCTTTTGCCCACCAGGCGCAGATGAAGATGTGGAAGAAAGAGGACAGGCCAATTTGGCCGTTGGCCATCCGTAGGAAGACGGGGGAGGAGCTCACCGGAGCTAAGTTGGAGGAGGGTCGGAGGGAGAATTAGGAAGATGTTTTTGACCCTAAAACTAGCTGAAGAGCATGGCCATGCATTAGGTGTGCTTAAATAGGGCTTAGGATGAGGTTCCAAGCTTGGAAACAAGCTTGGGAGCCTTGGAGCTTATGCAAAATTCGAATACCCATTCCTTCAAAGAATTCGCACGAGCTTTTGAGAAGGAGTTGGGATCCAAGGTTGGTCCCATTGGAAAGAGGATTTCTTAAAGAATTTCTGGTTTGATTTTGGGAAAGTTTCATCAATCAATCAAGGAGATCTCTCCAAATGAAGCTCGCCGAAGTAGGATTCTTGAGCGATAATGGTGGAGGGACCTTTTTGTGAAGACGACGACAAAACTGGAGGGCTATTTACAAGGAATTCAATAAGCCAAGGGTCTGAATGAGATAGAAAGAGTCTAACTGTACCAAAATGCAAACTTGGTCAAGATGATCTCAAATTGTACCCAAACTTTGGTAAAAATCTAATTTGGACCCAAGAAATCCAATGGTGAAGCTAGATTTAGGTTTTGACCTTGTTTGACTGGGAAATTTTTGTAAAAATCTAAATTAGGGTAAATGTCTGTCTAGGACTATATTTTGGGTCAAGATGGGTTCTGATGGTCAAATTGAACGTACCAAACCCTAGAGAATATTTTTCTATGAATTTTAGAGGGGTTGGTGAATTTTATCCTAACCAGAATCTCAGTTAATCAAGTGGGTCTGTTTTTAGGGTTTCAAAAGTCATTTAATTGTCAAAACATGCGAAAACCCTTTTCTATCTGTATTAACCCACTTGTTAGACTTTCATGACCATTTGATACTTAATTACCCCTTGGGAAAACCTGTGGTTGTTCTGCATTCAAGATATGATGGTAAAATTATAGTTTTAACCCTATTTTCTTGTCTTTCTCTCGTAATGATTAGGTAATGAATTAAGGCTCTCTAGCAGTTATGTAGGAGCGTTTATCCCTTGATAATGACTAAATTGAGCTAGTTATGGCTCATGATGGTGTTCCCATCAAGAAGAAATATTTTCCATGGTGGGATCAAGAATATTATGATTCAAATAATCAAAATTTTCAGTCAAATCTAGTGTAAAATCAGTAGAAAATTGCTGACCAGTAGGTGTGGCATCAATGTTGTGTAGATTTTCACTTCGAAGAAGTTGAGTGTTAGTGTGCGGGGAGTTAAAGTGTGGGTGTGGAGCTTGTTTGTGAGTAAGCTTTTCTTCCATTTTCTCTAGTGTATTTGCATCTGACCCAGTCGTTGAGCTATCATATATAGATCATCTTGAGTGACTAGAACAGAGGTTGTCTTGGGTTTTGGGTTCTACTGAAAGTGTCCATTGAAGTCATATTGAATGAGTTTTCACTCATTTCTTCAAAAAGGAGGTAGGCACTTTTGGCATCTTTATTAAGGAAATTGCCTCCACATGAGGCATTCACAAATCTCTTTAATTGATCTTCTAATCCATGATAGAAGATTTGCACTAACTGCCATTGTGGAATTTCATGGTGGGGACAACTTCTTAGAAGTTCTTGGAATCTTTCCCAAGATTCATGGAGGGTTTCACCATTTTTTTGTTGAAAGTTCGTTATGGATCTTCTTAAAGCGTTAGTTTGACCAATCGAAATTTTTTTTTTAAGAAAAGCGTTCTTTAATTAGGGCTAGGTGATGATAGGGCACCCAACCGTTCTAAACCAGTGTGAAGCTTTATCTTTTAAATAGAGAGAAAAAAGTGTCATTAACCACACGTCTTCCTGCACATTGTGGGAACGAGTGGTTTGAGCGAGGATAGTTAATTCCTCGAGATGACAAAAAGGGTCCTCTCTCGGAAGACCATGGCAATGCTTGATTAGGTTCAAAAGTGCTGGTTTGATCTCAAACTCCCCATGTGGTATGACCACCCCAGGTCTATCCCCATAGTTGGAAGGATCGTAAAAATCCTTAAGAGGAACGATAGGCTGCTGACGGGGTGGCAGGTTTTGCTTTTGGTTGGCTAGGTTCGTGATAGTCCTAGCTAAATTTTCTTGGTTTTGTTTTAGTCGAACAGATGGTCGACCATAAAGGCAAAGGGGTTTGTATTTTGAGTTTGGAGTTGAGGGCCACCTGGCTCTACAGGATTTTTTGGTTGCTCCAGGTGAGGGAGGTTAGGGATGGGGAAGCCAACTTGTGGGTTAGCTGACGGGTTAGAGGTGGAAGCAGAATTTTTTTGTCAATTTTTCAGGTTTTCCATATTTCTAGAAGAGGAAGAAGAAGAAAACAAAGATTTTTTGGTACAGGGGGAAAAATCAAATGGTTCCTCAAGTTGTGGGTTCTGGGACCTTCATCCGTGCATGCACTTTTTTTTTTTTGAAGAATTGGAGGAGAGGAGAAGAGAGAGAGATGAGATAAAGTGTGCAATTCAAACAACAAAATTCTAAACCAAACTTAAATGTGACTCCCTAAAAGAATAACGTAAGACTTGATCTACTTAGGAAATAAGAAATCAATAGTGACTACCCATTCTACTAACAAATCTGGCCAAGTTGCATGAGAGGAGGTTTAGCCCCAAGCATTTCCTAGGAAAATCCCCAGGGGCTTGTGCAAACCCACACCTGGTCATTTGACACGGCCCCTCAGCCTGACACCAGACATAGATGATATCATTGGTATTAATTAAAGAAAATTTAAGACCTATATAGCAAGCCTAAGTTGATGAAACCTTAGGGGTCAAATTGCTACAATTTTTAGTTAGGTCTAAGAGACTAAAGTGCACACGGAATGTGGAGGGCATTGATTTGAGTATTGTCCTATTATTTCAATATTTTGTAGTGTGCTCAGGAATTGGAAAGTGAGTCCAATGGCAAACAAGTTGGCACACAAATTTAATGTATTACTGTCTTTTAGGATTTGATTTAGGTTAATGTGTTTTAGGGTTTTCTTTTTTAAGTTTTCAAACAAGTTTGAAATTCCATAAACAAAGGAAAAATAGGTTATGTTGGTGATGATGTATTTCCCTTATATTGTGGGTCTCTAGAAATCAAAAAGAAACCCTAAGTGAATTGCTCTTAAGGCAGAAAATTAACTACCAATGATTTTATTTTAAGCTTTTGTGTTAAGTAGTGCTCCAAACAAATTAAAAAACGCCACTACCTTTTGTCAAATCAAACAAAGATTCCAGAAAATATTTTTTTAGGATTTTAGAAATTTGTTTGATATTTTTTTAGAATTTTTCTTTGCACTGGTGTCAAAGTCCAAAAATGATACCCAAGGGTATTTTGGACTTTTCAATACCACCACCGGCCTCAGAAAATTTTTGTGATTTTATGTGATGTGTAGAATTTCACAAGGATTCCAGAAAGTTAAATTTCACAAAAATTATATGAACATAAAAATTCCTAAAATTCACGGACAATAGCAAAATAGGAAGATTAGAGATGACCCCTCTGTAGTCCATGAATTTTTAAAAATTAAATTCAAATCCAATTAATCTGAAATTTGGAACATATGTTCCACACTAGATGTGGAATCATTGGGTGAAATTGCAAGATTTTTAGAGATTTGTGATGTTGGGAATTGATTTTTGAAGTCTAGATAGAAGTCTAGATCTGAAAATGAGAACACCCGCACTTACGGTAAAGTGGTGTTTAATGGAGCAATCAAGCAAACAATGAATTTTAAATGTCACCACTCTACCTAAATTTAATGTTTAAGATCTTGAAAGCCAAGTTTAATGTATTTTTGGTAGTTTTTTTTCGAAGAAGTGTGACCAGTTTTGGAATCACTAACCTGGAATTCAGCGGGAAGACAAGGCACTTCAATCTTCAAAATCCTTCCTTCTTCCTACAACGCCTGCACACATGAGAGAAAAAGAGACAAGGGGAAGAGATCCACTTATCAAGCAAGAGACTAAATGAATGCAAAGTCGTGCCTCCCCGGCAACGGCGCCAAAAAGTGATAACAAAAATATGTGATTTTATAAATGGGGATTTTAATGTTGTTACAACGTGTAAATCCGCTTTCGCTTTTAAATTTCTAAACCTAGATAGTGGGGTATCTAGGGTCATCCAAGGGAGCAATTTCATTTGCAAAAATACATCTCTCACTTCAAATTAGAAATCAACTTTCTTTTTGCTTTTTCAATGTATATATTTTTTTTGGTTTTAAATAACAAAAAAATCACACTTAAAATTTAATGAAGAACTAACACATAAGAATTAAACCTAGAGTGCCAAGAATGACCTCTCCCTAAGCTCACTCTAGGCATGTGGGGGCCTAGAGTAATTAGGGAGAGGGAGTGAAAAAGTGCTAGAACTAGATAAAAACAAATGTAGCAAGAATTAACTGAAAAGAAGGCAATTTGATTTAATAGAATTTGTGTTCTACAAAAACAGTAGAGGAATGCTTCTACTTAAAAATTAAAAATACATAAATGCTAAAACACAAATCCTCTTGCAAAATCTGGTGAAGAAGAAAGTCTTCTTGCTCCCTAGCTTGAAAAGAAGACCTCCTCCATTTCCTTCCTTGAATGACTCCTCCAAGGTAGATGAAACTCCACCTTCAAAAACTCCCCAAAAGGTGGCATTGACCGCCTCTAAATTCTCCTCCAAGGGTGGTTGTACCACCTTCAATACCTCCTCCCAAGGTCTTCCTTGCCTGGCTTCTCCTTTGGCTGGCGTGGGCACAAGAGAGAAGGGAAGAGGGGAAGGCACCAAGAGGACAGAGTGTCCCCTTAATCTTCTTCTTCTTCTTCTTCTCTTGGCCGTGGGCTATAAGGTAGAATATAAGAGGTATTTTGCTAGCCAAGGATGGAGTTTATGGTGGTGGGTGTTGGTCTTTTTATAGGGTAGGATGGGGGGTATAAGTGGCTCTTAAGATGGATGGCTAGGATGGGAAGATGAGGGTAGTTAGGTGATCCTAGGGCTAAGGGGATTTAGCGCCACCTAAGGGGTGTTAGGGAGGTAGTTATGGGTGGCAAAGGGACACCTAAATGTAGCGCCAACCATGGAAGGGTGCCATGGGTTGGTGCCAACTTGAAGGCTTCTAGAAGGGGGTGAGGTGGATGGTTGACGTAGATGCATTCATTTAGGTTAAAATGCTTATTCATGCATGTTCCTAGGCATATATTTGTATTTCATGTTATAAATATTGCATAGCATGCATCATCCTACATTTAGAATAGTTGTGTATATTTTAGGTTAATTACATCCTTTTTATGGCTAGGAGGGAAGGAGATTTATTTTAGGGCCTCGGATGGACGATCCAACTATTCGGATCTGATCAATACGACGATCGGAGTCTAATGCCTCCAAAAACGTCTAGATCGAAATCCCGTAACATCATATGAAGTCCAAGGAAGATCAACGGCTAGGGGGCAATGCATCCATATGGGTTTCGGATGGAAAATCCGACCATACGAATGGATCCAGAGCGACGATTGTAGTCCGGCAACGCAGGAATCATCTCGATTTGAGCACCATGGCACCCTCTGCAATAGACAAAAGATGGATGGCCCAGATGGTGCCATGTGGTGCCATCTTGGCAACCCAACATCGGCCAGCAGCACTTGCCCACACCACTCTTCATCCGCGACCTCCATTCCCAGCTGTTGGATCTTAATCCAATGGCTGAGAGGCCTTCACATCGCTCTCCTCTTCGCAACACAAAAGAGGGCTTAGCGCATTGGCTAAGCACTCTCCGCAAATCAAATTGCGTAGGATCGAATCCCGCTAAAGCGTCCTCACCGCATCAATTGAAATTCGACCGTCGGACCTTCATCGAGCGACCACGAAGCTTCCACGCGACGCAATCCTATGGGCTAGAAACGTGCATGCATGCGATCACGCGAAATCACATGCACGATCCTACATGGACGCGAACTTAAGACGTCTACTGGCATTGTCAGCCATCTAATGCCAATCCAACTATGTGCGCGTGCCTCTCTTCAACACCAGCGGTATGCATCTTCAAAGGGCATGATCAGCAAGTGCGTTTGAGCCATCAGATCTTAATCGATGGTGGGGAAGTGCTCCAATAGATGCCAGTAGAGATAGAGCATGTGCACCAGCAGGCTTTAGCGACATTTGGGGCATTAGTTGGCACGGATCTTCAGCAATGCATTTGATGTCGCTATAGCCCTGAGACGGATTTCCTCCTCTTCCCTTCACTATAAAAGGACCCCTACACCTCCCCTTCCTCTTCATCTCTTCCTTTCTTCCTCTCACCACCTCCAAGGCTCTAGAGAGAGCTTGTCCCAAGCTCGGGATGCTCCTCTAGAGTAGAAAACCAAATATTTTTCCCTCCCCTCATCCCCATTCGTGGAGCATCCCATGGCCATCTTCTCACCCACCTTGGGAAGTAGATCCTTGCCGCGACGACGTCCCATCATGTCCTCCTTCCTCTGCCGCCATTCTTCGTCCCGCTCCTCAACATCTTCGTCTGGGTGCCGTTAGAGCGAGTCATTCGCCAAGCGACCGTCGAGGGGGATTCTTCTGAACTCCATCTATCTTTACCGCTTTCTAGTGTAGTTTTTCCTGCTTTCATAGTTGTAGAAACACTTGTTTAGAAATATATGCGATTGTTTCTCTCTCTTTCTTTTATATTTTGCAAGTAGATTAGCTAGATAAAATTTCATCGACCTGATCTCTTGCCCTATTAAAAATACAAAAAAAATTATAAAAGACAAAAACAAATAAAAGAGAAACATGTAATTTTCAAAACCAAATGTTCGCCTCCCTGTGTTCGACTCGGAATCACTTGTAGAGTTTCGGTTATAAATTTTATCTGATCAACGCATTTTGCTAGCTACAATGACGGGTTTTCCAAACCCTAATTTTAATTCGCGAAACACGCCTCCATCATTTTGGCGCCGTTGCTGGGGAGGCAACGCTCTTTGATTTTTTTTGTGTTTTCCCGCATTACTTACATATTTTTCTAACCTATCTTTCTTCTTCGATTTATTATTTTGCAGGAACCCGATCGAGGAGCCGAAGGTGGTAGATTAAAGTGTAGGTTCAGACATTTGTAAGTTTTGCCCCACTTCCCCACCCACTAGATCATTTCGCCACCTTAATAATCAAGGCCTAATCTACTTAGGTGTTTTCACAAACCCTAGGATAGAAACTGTTTATCTTGTTTATCACTCTACTCACCTCGCCATCCACATAAATAAATAAATAAAAAGTTATCTGATTGTCGGATTTCCTGAAAGAGACACACATTAACACCCACAACTCTCGACTTAAGGTGCACCATTCCACTTTGATTCTACCACTTAACCGGAATCTGACTTGTGGACCCAGTACACTTCAACTCAATACACATAAGTGAGTATAAATCTGAATAGGTTAAACATCTGTGTGCCTTAACTAAGTGGTGCAATAGGACAATTGATTGAACTATTTGGGTCGCACCACTTAAGATAAAAGTGATTCAGCAGTAGCTTGCGACTTAGGGTTGATTTTTAGGGTTAAACCAGGCACTCCATATTTTTTTCCTGATTTCTAAAGGAACACATCATCACCAATGCTTGTAAAACCTGAAGTGTTCTACTGAACCTTGATTGAACCAACCAAAGGATAAACACTAAAAGCTACAAAACAAGGTTAAACCCTAAAGGACACATCATCAAATAAACTTGTTTGCAAACCTTAGTTGTGCATGCACACACATTTGAATTGATCATTAAGGGCAAAACCCATCCAAAGGGCCTATCACATTCCAAGATCACAATCATCCCAAGCCTAATTAAAACTCAGTTGACGTTGGCCTTAAGGATTGATTTGCTCTTCGGGGCTCAGACTGAGATTTTTTTCGATTAATCTGCTTCTGCTGGTCCATCTGATGTCTAGCTAGGGAGTAGCGTCAAACGACCACGGCTAGAGGGTACAATAGGAACCAGAGGCACAAGCCAAAGGAAGAACCTTTCCCCCAGCCCCTCCCTCTAACTGGTTGGATTGACTGGATAGAAGTAGACAAAATCGTTTATAATCTCAAGATGGGTCCTGGAAGTCCATAGGTCTTTAGGCTAACCGACTTAAGGACAGGGTTGATTGCATGTATTGTAGGGCTCCTTTCTCTCTTCTGATTTCCCTCCTATTCTACCATGTATCCTTCCACATCCTACACTCCTTTCTCATCCTACTCTATGATAGCGATTTCACACGGTTTGTTAAATACGTCGTTGTAACATGCAAAACCGATCAACTCTTAAATTTATATTCCTAGATAGGGGAGTATCTAGGGTCGTCCAAGGAGGCCAAATGTTTGCAAAATTGATTCTCTTGCTTGGAATACAAATCTCAACTTTCTTTTTGGTACTTTTCAATATATCATTTTTTTCATTTTTTAATTAAGACAACATGCGAAATGGTGGTGGGAAAGTGATTTACAATTCAAATTCAAATACTACTTCTAAGTGGTAGGTAGAGCCTCTCCCTAAGCTCACTGTAGGCAAGTGGAGGCCTAAAATAATTAGGGAGAGGGAGTGAAGAATGCTAAAAACAAAGCAAGTAGAAATGCAAATAAGAAATTGCAAAGAAGGCAACCAGATAAATGAAAAAGTGTTTTACAAAAAGACCTAGTAGAGGAATGCTTCTACTACTAGAAATTTGCAAATAAGAAAAGCAAACACAAATCCTCTAGATAGATGGTGAAGAAGAGGGCTTCTTGCTCCAAGGTTGGTAGATCCCAATCTTGAAAAGAATCCTCCAACTCCTTCCTTGTTGTGCTCCGCCAAGGTGATGTCCTCCAAGGCAAGCCCTAAGGGGGCGTGCCCTAAGCTTCTCTCCAAGGGTGGACGTCCACCTAAGTCCTTCTCCCTTGCCTGGCCATCTTCCTTGAAGTGGAAGAGTCCTCCTCCTTGGCGTGGCCCAAGTTGAAGAGAGTGGGGAGAAGAAGGCACCAAAAGGGCTGGTGATGTGCCCCTTTAATCTCCTTCTCTAGTCATTCTTCTTGGCCGTAGGTATAGGCGGTATAGGTAGCAAGTTACACTAATGGAGGATGCCCCCAAATGGTGGTAGGTGGTGGGTTTTTATAGATAGGAAGGGGGCTAAGGTGACTCTTGGAATGGAGGGCTAAGATGAAGAGGTGGAGGTGGTTAAGGATCCAATGGCCAAGGTCAATTGGTGCCACCTTAAGGGACACCTAGGGGGGTAGTTAAGGCTTTGGTGCCATTTAGAATTGGCGCCAAAATGGGCCGTCTAGAAGGCCATTAGGTGGCGGCACCTTAGGGTTCTAGAAGGGGGGTATGTGGATGGCTAGGATGGGTTATGTGGGTAGGTGTAGGGTGGATGAAGGGGCTGAAAGTTGGCGCCAAAAGGGAGGTGGTTAGGGTTAGTTTTGGTGCCAACTTTTGGTGTCTTTTGGTGGTGATAATGGGGTGAAGGGGTGGCTAGGAGGTGGCGCCAACTTGAGTAGGGTAGCTAGCTTAGGTAGGCTTAAGTTGGTGGAGCTAGCTAGGGTTGAATTTGAAGGTGGTGGATGGCCAAGGAGCTGGTTGCTAGCTAAGCTAAGCTAGCTTAGCTAAAGGGGTAGTAGAGGAGAAGGTGTTGGAGCTAGGGTTTGGAGGGAGGAGCTGAGGAGGAGAAGTCTGGAGCTGAAATTGGAGCTTGCTACTGCTGAAGAGGTTGGCATGGGGCTACTCTAGCTGGCTTAACTTGCTAGTTCTTTGCTAGTTGCTAAGCCAAGCTAAAGTGAGCTAGCTTCTACCATGATGAGCTGAGGTGAGCTAGGTCTGGTGCTCCCGGGGAGGATCAAGCTGGTTGAGACAGCTAAGGTAGTTTAGCTCAACTGAGTTAAGCTAAGCTGACTCCCCGGGAGCTAGACTTGAGCTTCCTGAGCTGGGATGAGTTCTTCTTCAGCTAGCTGGAGTTGAGTGGAGCTGGATGTAGCTGGATCTGAGCTGGGGTGAACTCCTGTCAACTCAGCTGAGCTAGCTAGAGCTCCCTGTGGACTAGTGAAAGATGAGATGAGCTACACTCAGCTAAGTTGAGCTGGGGTGAGCTAAGATGAACTCTCTTGAGCTGCCATTCAGTTGAGATTAGCTAAATGGAGCTAGGATGAGCTAACCCTAGTTCAAGTGAGCTAGGTTCCAACTGTGGTGAGCTGGATCAAGCTGAGTTCCAGCTAGTCTGAGCTTCTCATTCACCATTTGCCTTCTTGAGTGCTAGGGTTTTAGGGATCTGTATATATGTTCATCCCTAACACTCACAAGAACATATCAAAAAGACAATAAAAAATGCAATGCATGCCTAACCTATTTTATGCCTAAATGCAGCCCAAAAACCCGTTTGCAGAGTAAAATCCTAAGAGCTAGGTATGTTTTAATGCATAAGAATGATGATAAACTGACGTTTATCACACCCCCATGCTTATATTTTGCTAGTCTCTTAGCAAAACTTCAATTTTTTGGAAAACGAAATTTTTGGAAATCTAATTTTTTTGACTTTTGAGGAGAAAAAGGGATTAAGGGACCTTGGTAGATTAAAACACAAGAGGTACGGGATTTGTTAAAGATAAACATCAGGATTTATTTTTGGATCCAACCATTAGACAAAACGAGATCAATATATCCTCCAGAAAATTCACAAATTAACCCTTTGTTAATTCAGATGACTTGAAATTTTTGTTTTTAGAATTTTTCTGGCTTATGAATCTGATTTGCAACTTGCAAAATCCTTAAAACCTTGTGTCTGTGCTTGTGAAAAGCCAACATTTATAAGGACATGTTATTATTATTATTATTTTCTCCCCCATGCTTATTTTTAGCTTAGTCTTACAATAGATGTGTCTGGATCATCATTTCCGTTACCATTCCTCGAGGGGGCTCTAGCACCAGTACTTCGGGATAGCACTGTCCATGACACCACCCAGGAGCTCACAACCCCAAAACACGATGCGGTGTAAAGGGCGCTCCAAGAAAACTCATGCTCTTGCTCCGACACTATAGGTAGAGCACCATCCAAGACACTTGAGCTGCTAAAATGTGCTTTAATGCTCCGTCTAAAGATATGAAATATAGATATGGAGCAGTGCCGAGGCAGTAACATGTTGACATCGCATCCTCAAAGGAGGCATTTTCCTCCTTCTCAGCGGTGGGAACTCAAACTAATGATTTACTTCAGACTTTTACTAAGTCAAAACAAGGGAGTTTTTCAAATTTTTAGTTGTTTGTAAGTGTTGGCTTGTGTGTGAAAATTGACACAAGAAGTTTCTCAAGACATGCAAGTTTTTGAATCAGAAACTAAGTCAAATACTTTCCATATTACAAAATAGGATAAAGTTACTTGAACTATCATGAGTTCAGGTGGAATTTTAGAGAAGGATATCTGATCTAGTCTAAAATAGACCCTGGAATTCTAATGATCAGATCCATATCCTCATTCTTAGTTTGTTAAAGTTTAAATCCCATTGTACCAAAATTGAATTTTTCGACCTTAGTCCCGATTTCAAAATTTTTCCTCAAAAATTTTTCAACATTTTTATTTATTATTATTTTTTTTTTTTGGGTATGCAAGCAGGAAATAAATTAAAGAAAATTACATGTTTTTTGGTTTTGAACATCCTAAATCGATCGTCAAAATTTAAAAACACCCCCCTATGCTTAAGATACGCCATGTCCTCATGCATTAGGAGGGAAAAGGGATCACCTTAGTGAAGAACGGTCGGGTTTACGATGAACAAAACCTAGAAAAAGAAGAAAAAGGGAAAGCAAGAAAAAAAATGATGGGTTATCTCCCATCCAGTGCTATCTTTTATGCCATTCAGCCAGGTGTGAAGGTATGCACGGAAGATGCAAAATCATGTAAATAATTGGACACTTGGATGCTCGTAAAAAAGGTGTCTTCTTCTAGATCCCTAGAAAATTGATTAGAAGCAATATTGGGATCAAAGTTGGATGGAAAATGATAAGTGTAGCCCGAGTCTGGCCATGGTTTTAAATCATGTTGGATGCCAAACTTGGGCGAGGTTGGTGGCAGGTCCATAAGAAAGGAGTCGGGGAAGGAATGGTGAGGATTGGGTGAAGTTAGTATGGAAAAATTAGGTGCATGAATAGTGGGTGGGTTAGGGTGCTCAGGGGGTGTATTAGGAATAAATTTGGGGTCAAGACAAGCTCCCGGATCACAGATTTCGCCGACCACTGATTATGATTCAGAGTCCTCAAAAAAATTATGGTCGGTAAGGGTAGCTATTAACATCGTCTCCTCCACCATATTGGAAATTTCAGTATCTGAGTCCTCAAAAAAGTTATCATCATGGAATCTCATGGAGGATTTGAAAGTATCTAAAGTGAGAGTTTGGCCTACACAAGTGATATCCATTTTGCCTGTGTGGCAATTGATATTTGCCTTTGTAGTGGCCAAAAAAGGGCGTCCAAGGATTATTGGGGAGTCCAGTAATGATTCAGGTGCCTCAATGTCAAGAACCAGAAAGTCTGCAGGGAAGACACAATTCTGGACCTTGACCAAAACATCCTCGACAATCCCACGAGGTTTGATTGTAGATCGGTCGGCTAATTGCAGGGTAACCTCGATAGGTTTTAATTCACCGATCTGAAATTCTTCAAATAAACTCGTGGGAATAATATTAACTGAGGCACCAAGATCAAGGAGGGCGTGATTAAATGTAGTGCCATCAATAATTACAGAAATTAAAGGCGCCCCCGGATCTTTCATCTTAAGAGGCAGCTTACTCTGTATGACAGAGCTTATTGTCTCCGAAAGATGCACCTGTCCAAGATTTTTGGCCTGCCTTTTAAGAGTACAAATCTCCTTCATAAATTTAGCATAGGCAGGTATATATTTGATGGCATGTAGGAGAGGAATATTGATATGAACTTGCCCAAATAGCTCCTTGAGTTCTTCTGTAGTGGGCTCAGATTTCTTTTTTTTGTTGGTGGTGGGGTAGAGAGCTTGTGGGAAAGGGACAGGAATCTTGTCTTGAGATTTTTGTATTTCCTTTGCTTCCTGATGGGGAGGTGGGGAGTCAATTTGCACAGGTATTTCACCAAGTTTCTGTGAAGGCCCGAGGTCAGTGGTGGTTTTCCTACTCCTCAAAGTAACTGCATTTGCAGTCGAATTATTATTTGGAGGTGGTGGGGGGGCCTGTGATTGCGGAAACCTAGGCAGCTGCTGAGGTGGTGGATTAGGAGGAGGCTGATTCGGATAGTGTGGAGTTCTGCTCGTATAATGGTTCCCTTGGTGATTAGGGTTGGGCATGGGTTGGGACGGAAGATGTCCTGCAGGTCTTTGCATGGGAGTAACCCCAATCTGATTGTTCAGATTTGTGATGGTGTGGGTTACTTCCATCATTTTTGTTTGCATTTCCTATAGGGTTCGCATCATCTGAGCATTGATGTCTTGTTGGGATGGCCCAGGATGGAAGTTTGGATTCGACCCATACCCATTAAAATGATATGGTTGGGAGGAAACTTGATTATTCCAGGAGTAGTTCGGGTAATTTCTCCAATCGGAAGAATTTTTAAAGGGCTCCTGGATGGCAGAAATATTTTGAGTGGGATTAAGATCTGGGTAGTTGTAATTCACCAATGAATCATGGGCAACCTCAGAATAATCAGCAGGAGTAGTGTTGAGATTGTGCAAATTTTCTCTTCGTGGCAAGTTAGGTTGGGTTAGATGTGGGTGTGGAGCTTGAGTTGATATGGCCAGTCTATCCTCAATTTTCTTTTGATTAATATGCATCTGGTCGAGTTTTTGAGCGATCAATTGAAGATCGTCTTGGGTGATAGGGATAGATTGAGTGCCTATTTCATGAACACCGAACTGCGGGTTTTGGGTTCTGCAAAATGTGTTCATGGAAGCTTGATTAAATGAGTTTTCACTCATTTCTTCAAACAGGTCGTAGGCACTTTCAGCATCTTTATTTAAGAAGTTGCTGCCACACGAGCCGTCGACAAAATGTCGGATTTGATCTTCTAATCCATGATAGAAGATTTGCACGAGCTGCCATAAAGGAATCTCGTGGTGCGGGCAACTTCTTAAAAGATCTTGAAATCATTCCCAAGAAGCATGGAAAGTCTCACCAGATTTTTGGTGAAAGGTCGTAATAGATCTTCGCAAGGAATTGGTACGACCTATAGGAAAGAATTTCTTGAGGAAGGCGCTCTTGAGTTGAGGCCAAGTTGTGATGGGTCGGCCAATGGTCCTGAACCAATAAGCGGCCTTATCTTTAAGAGATAATGGAAAAAGCCGCATCAGCCATATGTCTTCTTGCACATTTCGGGAATGGGTTGTTTGTGCAAGAAGAGTTAGCTCTTCAAGGTGGCTGAAAGGGTCTTCCCTAGGAAGGCCATGAAAGTGTTTAATTAGGTTCAAGACAACAGGCTTGATCTCAAAGTCCCCCTCCGGTATGACCACCCCTAGTCGTTCCTCATAATAAGACGTATCATAGAAATCTTTTAGAGGAACAACAGGCTGTTGACGGGGTGGTCGGTGTGGCCTTGGATTGGCTAGGTTTTGAATGTTCCTAGTCAATGTTTGTTGATTAGAATTTAATTTATTAATCTGCTCGGCCATCAACTTTAAAAGATCAGGTAGGGGGTCTTGATGTTGTGTTTGGGGCAACTCAAGATTAGGGAGCTCCAAGTGTGGGAAGTTAATGGTGGGTGGGTTTTGGGTGGAAGGGTTAGAATTAGGGTTAGTGGTGGGGTTAGAGGTGGAAGTGGAAGGGTCAGTGGACTTATTTTGTTGTGTTTCCATTTTTTCAGGAGAAGAAGACAGAAAAAGTGGTCTTTTTGTGCGGGGGGCAAAATCAAATGGTCCTTCCAAGTGCAGATTTTGAGACCATCGCCCGTGCATAAAATGGAAGAACGGGAGGGGAGAAGAGAAAGAGATGAAAGTGTGCAATTCAAACAAACAAAACTAGACCTAACTTAAATGTGACTCCCTAATAATAACCTAAGACTTGGTCTACATAGGAAATAAGTAGTCAATAGTGAATACCCGTTATATCAACAAATCTAGCCAAGCTGTTTAAGGGGAGGTTTGGGCCCAAACGTTTCCCAGGGAAAACCCCAAGTGCTTGTATAAACCCGTGCCTGGTCGTTTGACACGGCTCCTCAGCTTGAACACCAAATATAGATGACAGAATTGGTATTAACTAAAGAAAACTTAAGACCTAAATAGCAAGCCTAAGTTGATAAAGCCTTAGGGGTCAAGTTCTACAAATTTTAATTAGGTCTAGGATGCTATAGTGCACATAGAATGTGGAGGGCGTTTATTGGGTTGTTACCCTGTTATTTTGATTTTTGTGTGTGTGTGTAGGAATTGGAGAGTGGCTGCAATGAAAATCAAGTTGTCACACAATTTTTTGTATTTTTGCCTTTTAGGATTTGATATAATTAAATGTGTTTTAGGGTTTTTCACTTTAAATTTTCAAACAAGTTTGAAATTTCACAATCAAAGGAAAGACAAGTTGTATTGGTGATGGTTAATTTCCTTTAATGTGAGTCTTTGAAAAGAAAGAAAGAAACCCTAAGTCAATTATCCCTAAGATAAAAAATTACTACCAATGAATTAATTTTAGGCTTTCTGTATTAAGTAGTGGTCCAAACAAGTCAAAAAACACCACTACCTTTAATAAAATCAAACAAGAATTCCAAAAAATATTTTTGTAAGATTTTAGGAATTTGTTTCATAATTATTTTGAATTTTTAATTGTACTGCTGTTAAAGTCCAAAAATGATACCTGTGGGTATTTTGGACTTTTTAGTTTTACCACCGACCTCAGAAAATTTTTTTAATTTTATATGATGTGTAAAATTTCACATGGATTCTACCAAGATAAATTTCATAAAAATTGGATTAGTATAAAAATTCTAAAAATTCACGGATAGTAGCAAAATAGGAAGATGAGAGGGTGTGACCCCTCTGCAGTCGATGAATTTTTAAAAATTAAATACAAATCCAATTGATCTAAAATTTGGAACAGATGTTTCTGACTTAATTTCGAATCACTGTATGAAATTTTATGATTTTAGGAGGCCTGTGGTGCTAGGAATCGATTTTTCAAGTTCGGACAGAAATATGAACCCGAAAAATAAAACACCAATACTTGCAATGGAGTGGTGTTAAAAAAGCATTCAAGCAAATAATGGATTTTATATGGGCACCACTCCACTTAATTAAATTGTTTATGGTCCTGAAAGCCAAGTTTAATATTTTTGGGTAGTCTTCTAGCCTAAATGTGACAAGAAATGGGGAACCAACCTGAATTCCGTGGGAAGAAAAGGAACTTTGAGCTCTCGCTTCCAGATTCCCGCTTTCTTCCTGCAATAGTTCCTGCACACACAAAAGAAAAGAAAGATAAGGGGATGAGATCCACTTCAAGCAAGAGAAGAAAGAATAAGCAAAGTCGTGCCTCCCCGGCAACGGCACCAAAAAGTGATAGCGATTTCATGCGGTTTGTTAAATACGCCGTTGTAACGCGCAAAACCGATCAACTCTTAAATTTATATTCCTAGATGGGGGAGTGTCTAGGGTCATCCAAGGAGGCCAAATGTTTGCAAAATTGACTCTCTTACTTGGAATACAAATCTCAACTTTCTTTTTGGTACTTTTCAATATATCATTTTTTTCGTTTTTTAATTAAGACAACATGCGAAATGGTGGTGGGAAAGTGATTTACAATTCAAATTCAAATACTACTTCTAAGTGGTAGGTAGAGCCTCTCCCTAAGCTCACTGTAGGCAAGTGGAGGCCTAGAATAATTAGGGAGAGGGAGTGAAGAATGCTAAAAACAAAGCAAGTAGAAATGCAAATAAGAAATTGCAAAGAAGGCAACTAGATAAATGAAAAAGTGTTTTACAAAAAGACCTAGTAGAGGAATGCTTCTACTACTAGAAAATTGCAAATAAGAAAAGCAAACACAAATCCTCTAGATAGATGGTGAAGAAGAGGGCTTCTTGCTCCAAGGTTGGTAGATCCCAATCTTGAAAAGAATCCTCCAACTCCTTCCTTGCTGTGCTCCGCCAAGGTGATGTCCTCCAAGGCAAGCTGTAAGGGGGTGTGCCCTAAGCTTCTCTCCAAGGGTGGACGTCCACCTAAGTCCTTCTCCCTTGCCTAGCCATTCTCCTTGAAGTGGAAGAGTCCTCCTCCTTGGTGTGGCCCAAGTTGAAGAGAGTGGGGAGAAGAAGGCACCAAAAGGGCTGGTGATGTGCCCCTTTAATCTCCTTCTCTAGTCATTCTTCTTGGCCGTAGGTATAGGTGGTATAGGTAGCAAATTACACTAATGGAGGATGCCCCCAAATGGTGGTAGGTGGTGGGTTTTTATAGAATAGGAAGGGGGCTAAGGTGACTCTTGGAATGGAGGGCTAAGATGAAGAGGTGGAGGTGGTTAAGGATCCAATGGCCAAGGTCAATTGGCGCCACCTTAAGGGACACCTAGGGGGGTAGTTAAGGCTTTGGTGCCATTTAGAATTGGTGCCAAAATGGGCCTTCTAGAAGGCCATTAGGTGGTGCCACCTTAGGGTTCTAGAAGGGGGGTATGTGGATGGCTAGGATGGGTTATGTGGGTAGGTGTAGGGTGGATGAAGGGATTGAAAGTTGGCGCCAAAAGGGAGGTGGTTAGGGTTAGTTTTGGCGCCAACTTTTGGTGTCTTTGGTGGTGATAATGGGGTGAAGGGGTGGCTAGGAGGTGGCGCCAACTTGAGTAGGGTAGCTAGCTTAGGTAGGCGTAAGTTGGTGGAGCTAGCTAGGGTTGAATTTGAAGGTGGTGGATGGCTAAGAAGCTGGTTGCTAGCTAAGCTAAGCTAGCGTAGCTAAAGTGCGAGTAGAGGAGAAGGTGTTGGAGCTAAGGTTTGGAGGGAGGAGCTGAGGAGGAGAAGTCTGGAGCTAAAATTGGAGCTGGCTACTGCTAAAGAGGCTGGCATGGGGCTACTCTAGCTGACTTAGCTTGCTAGTTCTTTGCTAGTTGCTAAGCCAAGCTAAAGTGAGCTAGCTTCTACCATGATGAGCTGAGGTGATCTAGGTCTGGTGCACCCAGGGAGGATCAAGCTGGTTGAGACAGCTAAGGTAGCTTAGCTCAACTGAGTTGAGCTAAGCTGAGTCCCCGGGAGCTGGACTTGAGCTTCCTGAGCTGGGATGAGTTCTTCTTCAGCTAGCTGGAGTTGAGTGGAGCTGGATGTAGCTGGATCTGAGCTGGGGTGAACTCCTGTCAACTCAGCTGAGCTAGCTAGAGCTCCCTATGGACTAGTGGGAGCTGAGATGAGCTAGACTCAGCTAAGTTGAGCTGGATATGAGCTGACTTGAGCTGGGGTGAGCTAAGATGAACTCTCTTGAGCTGCCATTCAGCTGAGATTAGCTGAATGGATCTAGGATGAGCTAACCCTAGTTCAAGTGAGCTAGGTTCCAGGTGTGGTGAGCTGGATCAAGCTGAGTTCTAGCTAGTCTGAGCTTCTCATTCACCATTTTAGGGATCTGTATATATGTTCATCCCTAACACTCACAAAAACATATCAAAAAGACAATAAAAATGCAATGCATTCCTAACCTATTTTATGCCTAAATGCTGCCCAAAAGCCCTTTTGCAGAGTAAAATCCTAAGAGTTAGTTTTGTTTTAATCCATAAGAATGATGATAAACTGGTGCTTATCACTCTCCTACCACCACTTATACCCAAGATGGTTACTATCCCGACTCAACTTATAATTACCCATCCACTAGCAGGGATAACTTTGATTGGGGATACGATACCGGACCTCAGTGCCTAGGGCCTAACCCTGGACAACAAAACTATGACTGTTATCCTTCCCACACCTACAATGATTATAGATCTCCATCCTTTGATGACCAAACCAACCCTTTCTACAATAAGGAAGGATATAATGATTATAACACCTACCCTCCCTAGTATTCCACTGAATATAGGTCGCCACCATTCTTTGAACAACCCGAGATGGCCGACTATCAGGGAGGACCCTGAGAACCTCAATATCTTGACTCCCCTAGATTTAACTCAAACCCACCCAAACCTGAACCAAACCATTCGGCTCAGGTGAACCAGATCCAAGATAGAGTGTTGGCTAACTTGAGGAACACCATATAATTTGTAGAAGCCCAGCCAACACCATGCACTGAAGCATTGGAGCCTATGATAAAAATGATTGATGAGCTGAATAGCTCTTTATTGGATTTGCTCCAAAATGTTAGGGATAGGGGCCTAGGTGAGTTTCTACTTGGGAAATTATCGAGGTTGAAGATGAAATTTATGGTTGCTCTAGTCCAATCTTGGAATGATTCTCAAGATGAACCCCCTTTAGGAGAGCCAATTCCGAACCAGCTCAGGCACCTGTCGAAGGAGATACATTTTCTAAGATCGTGGATGACCAGGTTGGGCTAAAGCAACCCATTGAGGATGAACCGATTGATTCACCCGAGATCCCTGAGCCAAAGAGCAAGGAAAATATGTCTCTTTGAACTAGGAAATGGAAATTGATTTTGGGACAAATATAAATGAGGATCATGAATTCTTTGACTCTGAGGATGAAGAATCTCTTAGTGAAGTCTCACTTGAGCATAAGGAAGATGATTTTAGTGAGACAAACGGGCTCAAGGAGCATGACGAACCATTTGATAGCCCATTCATTGAAGATTTGGATTCAGTTGGGGCTAACTTGGAGGATTCGAATCCTCATTTACTATGAGATTCAATTAATAGCCCCATTCCTCAACCACACCCTGAAGGGATTGATTTTGATTTGGAAATCATTGTACCCAAGTCAATTTTGAGTCAACCACGATTTTTGGACTTGGGTAAATCGTATGGGGTGTACAACGATTTGGAGGTCTCGAAAACATTGATTTTAGAGGGTAGAAATGTGGGAATGAAAATTTGGGAAGCTACTTCTGAGGGAACTATGATTTTGGTTCTAAGGGTTTCTATTGACCTAAAACCACCAACTTTTTACTAGGACCCTTATGATATCTTTGACGTGCAACCCAAGATTGGAATAATTGACTATCTTCTTGAACTGAACATTAAGTGGACATCCGAACCTATTGAACCATCTCTACCCGTTGTCCGACACTTTGGTCTTGGGTTGAATACCACCAAACTGCAAGCCCGGCCCCGTAAATACAACAATCATCGATTCTGGGTGATTTTCATCCATAACCTTAGAACCACTCGACCCTAGGGCATGGGTCTGTACCATAATCTAATCCACATCTGTGAACATCTTCTGCTAGTGGGTCTGAGGATTAATCTTTTGATTTTGATTTTGATCTGCACTTGTGAATTCTTAATTTCTTCCGTGTATGTATATTATGCCTAGCTGAAGGCATTAAACTTAGCATGCGTGAATTCCACGTTCTCTGCGAATCTGATCGGATTTTCATGAAATTCAGGTGATATTCTATTTACTTCACCCTTTCATGTCTTTGTTTTTATAATGAGGACATTGCATCATTTAGGCATGGGGGATGGATACTTTATCCTAAAATCACTTTGTTAACTTTATAGAATTTCTTTTAGTTTCTTCAAAAAAAAATTGAAAATTCGAAAAGATAAAAAAAATAAGAAGAATTAAGAGAAGAGAACTTAGGCATTTGGAAGTTATTAACTTTAGGAAATGATACGATAAGACCTGAATACTTTGACTCTTCAGGTCTTCGAGCTTAATTAGCCTGGGTGTCCACTCGAATGTGGACTTAGTCTCGTGTCCTCGTCAATTCAATTTCATCTTTAATCTAGTAAATAAATTGGGATGATAAGTACACGACTTATCAACTCACCCTCTGATTTAAGGGGATTTTAAGTCTAAGCATCAGCACACTGTTTGCACGGACTCACTTTTCGACGATTTCTTTGGAAATTGGGCAGCTAATGAACCATCTAGGGTGGTATGGCTAGCAAGTTGTCGGTGGTAACAGCTCATCGGCCGATTGTCTAGAGCCTAGCTACAAGACCATTTTCTTCATACTACCTTTAGGTAAATCTTAGATCAGGGAACCACCTACTTAGAAAAAAAATTAGAGAAAAAAAAATTTAGAAAAAAAGAAAAAAATAGAAAAAGGAGAAAATAAAACCACATTTCACTGCATGAGTATGGCTGGCAAGTTTCCGTGGGTAACAGCCTATTGGCCAATTCCAGAGCCTGGCTCACAAAAATGCACAATAATTCCCAAAACACTTAGGGAAGAAGCGTGGAAGTAGACTAAACCGAGGAGATATACACTGGGTTCGCTCTTATGTTGACCCCATAAATAAAAGTAGGGAGAAAGCTACCATTCAAAAAGATAAACCTTTACGCAAGGTCACCTAGGGTCATAGAAATCCAAAGTCTATTTTAATGGCCGCCTACTGAGTTTATCACCCTTTCACAAGATGCTTAGCACTTAGAGTCATTTTCGAGTCTTGGGCTGTCTGGTAGCTGTAAAAAGTTATCCTGAAACTCTCAAACTCCAAAAGTCCAAAAAAAATATTAGAAAAGAAGAAAAACAAAGAAAAATTTCCCTTAAATAAGGCGAGGACTTGGGCGGTCTGCATTCTGGCAGACACCCGAGTACTGTTGAGTTTTCGTAGTTTAAGACCTTAGTTGAAATTTTCTATTATTAATAAATGACTTAGGTCTAAGCGATCGAGTCCTAATTCTATTTTTATACATAGCATGTAGTTTGATTTTGCTAGGAAAAGATAGGCATGGGGTATGATTTAGACACATTCATTTAGGTTAAAATGCCTATTCACGCATGTTCCTAGGCTTAGATTTGCATTTCAAGTTATAAATATTGCATAGCATACATCATCCTGCATTTAGAGTAGTTGTGTATATTTTAGGTTAAGTACGTCATTTTTATAGCCAGGAGGGAAGGAGATTTATTTCAGGGCCTCGGATGGACGATCCGACAGTACGGATCTAATCAAGATGATGATCAGAGTCTAACGCCTCCAAAAACGTCTAGATTGAAATCTCGTAGCATCATATGAAGTCCAAGAAAGATCAATGGCTAGGGGGCAATGCCACATCCATACGGGTTTGAAATGGAAAATCCGACCATACAGATGGATCCGAAGCGATGATCATAGTCCAGTAACATGGGAATCATCTTGATCTGAGCTTCGTAGCACCCTCTACAACAGACAAAAGATGGATGGCCCAAATGGCACCACATGGCACCATCTAGGCCACCCAAAATTGGCAGTAGCGCCCGCCCACACCACTCTTCATCTGCGACCTCCATTCCAAACAGTTGGATCTTGATCCAATGGTTAAGAAACCTCCGCACCACTCTCCTCTTCGGAACACAAAAGAGGGCTTAGCACATTGGCTAAGCACTCTCCGCAGATCAAATGGCACGGGGTCGAATCCTCTAAAGTGTCCTCGCCGCATCAATTGAAATTTGACCTTTGGATCTTCATTGAGTGACCTCGAAGCTTCCACATGGTGCAATCCCGTGGGATAGATTCACACATGCATGCAATCACACGAAATCACACGCACGATCATACACGAGCATGAACTTAAGACATCCACTAGCGTTGTCAGCTGTATGATGCCGATGAGCGGTGTGTGCGCACCTCTCTTCAATGCCAGCGGTATGCGTCTTCAAAGGGCACAATCAGTGGGTGTGTTTGAGCCATCAGATCTTGATCAAACGGCAGGGAAGCACTCCAACAGATGCCAGCGAAGATAGAGCACAAGCGCCAGTAGGCTTTAGCGACATTTGGGGCATTAGTTGGCGTGGATGTTTAGCAACGCATTTGGTGTCGCTATAGCCCTGGGATAGATTTCATCCTCTTCCCTTCACTATAAAAGGACCCCTACACCTCCCCTTCCTCTTCATCTCTTCCTTTCTTCCTCTCACCACCTCTAAGGCTCTAGAGAGAGCTTGAACCAATCCCGGGATGCTCCTCTAGAGTAGAAAACCAAAGATTTTTCCCTCCCCTCATCCCCATTAGTGGAGCATCCCATGGTTGTCTTTTTACCTACTTCGGGAAGTGGAACCTCGGCGCGACGATGTCCCGTCCCGTCCTCCTTCCTTCGCCACCGTTCTCCTTTGTCCCACTCACCATCTTCGTCCGAGCGACGTCAGAGCGAGTCATCCTCTGAGCGACCGTTGAGGGGGATTCTTCTCATCTCCATCTATCTTTACTGCTTTCTAGTGTAGTTTTTCCCGCTTTCATAGTTGTAGAAACACTTGTTTAGAAATATATGTGATTGCTTCTCTCTCTCTTTCTTTTATATTTTACAAAAGGATTAGCTAGATAAAATTTCATCGACCTGATCTCTTCCCCTATTAAAAAATAAATAAAATTATAAAAGACAAAAACAACAAAAACAAATTAAAGAGAAACACGTAATTTTCAAAACCAAACGTTCGCCTCCCCATATTCAACTAGGGACTCACTTTTCGAGTTTTGATTATAAATTTATCTGATCAACGTGTTTTGCGAGCTACGACATCGAGTTCTCCAAACCCTAATTTTAATTCGCGAAACACGCCTCCATCAATGGTGGATGTCGCTTGGAAGGGGTATGTGTAGGGTGGATATGAGAGGTGAAGTTGGCTCCAAAGAGGGGAGTAGTTAGGGTGGTTTTGGCACCAACTTCTGGAGCCTTTTGGTGGTGGCTGAGGGGTGAAAGGTGGTGATGGTTGTGTGATGAGAGCCTCATCATGAGCCATAACTAGCTCATTTTGACCCAATAAAGAAGATAAAAGCTCCTACATAACCTAGAAGAAGGCCTAACTGAAGGAACAAGTGCTCTGAGAAGAAAACATGAAATAAAGGTTAAAACTGCAATTTTACCATTGCAGTACATAAACGGGATTTCTCAGAGGCAAAACATAGGTCAAATGGTCTAAATGAGATAAAAAGTGGGTTGAGTCAATCAGAAATGGGTTCATGTGTAATCTAGGAATTAAATGACACCTGGTAACCCTAAAACAGACCCGCTTTAATTAACAAGGTTTCGGTCAGAAAAAAAGCAAGTAAACCCTCTAAAAATCATGGAAAAACATCCTCTAGGGTTTGGAACATTTAATTTGGCCTTTGGAACCTAGTTTGACCTAGATTAAGGTCCTAGCTCTTCAATTAACCTAATTTGGGTTTTTACGCAAAATATCCAGTCAAACGAGGTCAAACCTAAAATCCAACTTCACCATTGGATTCCTTAGGTCCAAATTAGGTTTGTACCAAAATTGGGACCTAATGAGAAGTCATCTTGACCTACTTTGCAATTTAGTACACCCAAATCACAAATTGGTCCCTATCTTTTGAATACCTTTGCAGAGAGCCCCCTAGGTTCTTTGCCTCCTTTGCAAACCGGTCCTGCCGCCATTGCTAGGGCAGAACCGAGCTCTGGCGAGGTTCGGAGAGGGATTGCTCTCTAATCCCTCAGAGATTCCCTCCCAGAAATGGAAGGAGGATTCTCTGAGGAATTCCCTTCCATTTAAGACCGATCTCGATCCCTGGTGTGAACCCAATCTCTCGTGCGAACGCACGAGAGATTTGGGTATCCTAACTCCTTTCCATCTCCGGCGACCAACCTCAGGCAATTACGTGCCCTTCACGCCCTGCACACCCAGTCCAGCGCCTATATAAGAACCCACAACTCCGGCCGAAGAGGCTGAGCTTGATTTGGCCGAGTTTCCCCCTTCAATTCCTCTCCTCCTGCCCGGCCAAAAACCCCCAGCAAGCTCCGGCGAGCCCCCTCCCCTCCCTCTTCGCTCTTCCACAAAACTAGTGGCAGAGTTAGCTTCCTGACCTCCCTCCACGTCGCGCAGTACCAGCGCACGCCGCCTCAGCCCCGTCGTCGCCGCCGTTCTCCCCCCACTGGGCATCATCTTCTCCTTCCGTCCCCTTTCATCCTTACAATTAGGTTAGAACTCTTCTCCACCCTCTCCTCTCTCTTTTCCCATAACTATTTTACTTGATTACCCCTCGACAGTACCTAACCGCCTCCATCTTCCTCGCCTCCGACCGCACTCCGGTGAGCCGCCCACACCACTCCGCCACTCCACACGGCTCGCCAACCACCTCGTGAGCTTCGCCTCACCACCAGGAACCCATTCCACCCCATCACTGCCACTCCAGACCTCTACAAGCAACCCCCGACCAACCCACCATCTCCGGCCACAGGTTGACCTAGGCGCGCACGCCTAGGCCGACCGGCAACCTGCAGCATCACCCACTGCCTTCGCCGTGCTACGGCGAAGGTTTCCAACTATTCTGATTGGGACAATAGGCCGTTCTGTGGAATCTCAGGTGAACGCCCCGGCCGCCATTAACAGCCGAAGCAGCAGGAAGCTTGGAGCAGCAGCAGGCGTCAGGCTTCCCAGGCGGCAGGTGCAGCAGACTCTCGCAAGTGTCGCGAGGTGACTGAGTTCAGCGAGGAGCACCAGCAGGGCCTTCAGCGTGGGCAATTGCATACGAGTCTGCGGGTGCGCGTGAGGGAAGGACGAAACCTTTAGTCCCACATCGTGGGATTACAAACCTCAGGTACACTATAAATTGTTTTTGTGATACACTCTTATCGCCTCAGTAAGCACAGGGGTGAGGTCCCTCACTGGCCCCACCCGCCTCATCCGCGACCTGACCACGCGGACTGGGCGGATCCGACCCGACCTAGACCTACGCACTCCTCGCGCATCACACCACCTTCAGGTGCGCCTGGTCCCGGGTACGATCCAACCCGATTATGGCTGTGACTCTGGGAGAGTGTCCGTGAGTGAATCTCTTCAGAGAGAGAGACGCACGGGTAGAGGGAGAAAGGTAGGTTTTGTTCTGTGTAGGCACAGGCTAAACGCAGGAGAAGAAAGACTTGGCCGCGAGAAGGAGAAGAAAGGAAGTAGAAGGAAAGGCAGGAAAAACAGAGAAGAGAGAAGCAAGGCAAGACCACAGAAGAGAAGAGTAAGAAGCAAAGAAGAAGGAAGGAAAGAAAGGCTTCGCAAGGCAGAAAGAAGAAGATAATCAAGAAGAAAAGGGAAAATACTTTTAAGACGTCTGATCACAAGATCAGACGTCCAATTTCATATTTTTGTCCTAATAACTTTTAATTGCATACATTCACATTTGAATTGATATTTTGAGTAAATTAGAGTGTTCAATTAAATTTTGACTAGTAGTAAATTCCATTTGCTCCCTGTGTTCGACCTCGGATACTCCGATTTTCGAGTAATAAAAATCTTTATTTGTTTTGAACGCTTTAGCGGCTATACTACAACGCGATATTATCTTTTAACAAACTGCACAAAAGCGCGACGAACATTGTGGCACCAACTTGGAGTGGAGGTGGAGCTAGCTTAGGTGGTCTTAGGTGGGCTTAGTTGGTGGAGCTAGTTAGGTAGGGTTTTAGGGTGGTGGATGGCCAAGGGAGCTGGAGCTTAGCTAGTAGTAGAGTAGAGGAGGAGGCATCTGGAGCTAGAGTTTGAGGAGAGGAGATGAAGAGGAGAAGTTTAGAGCTGAACTGGAGCTGGCAGCTGTTGAAGAGGGTCGCATGAAGCTACTTTAGTTGGCTTAGCATGCTAGTTCTTTGCTAGATTCTAAGCCAAGCTAAAGCATGCTAGCTTATGCTAGAATGAGCTGAGGTGAGCTTGGTCTTATGCTCCCAGGGAGGATCTAGCTAGTTGAGGTAGCTAAGGTAGCTTCCTGAGCTTCCTGAGCTTCCTGCTAGAATGAGCTTCCTGAGCTAAGATGAAGTCATCTTCAGCTAGCTAGAGTTGAGTGGAGCTGGATGTAGCTGGACTTGAGCTGGGGTGAACTCCAATCAACTCAGCTGAGCTAGCTAGAGCTCCTAATGGACTGATGGGAGCTGAGATGAGATAGACTCAGCTAAGTTGAGCTAGAGTTGAGCTAACTTGAGCTAAGGTGAGCTAAGATGAGCTGAATGGAGCTGGGATGAGCTAACCCTAGTTCAAGTGAGCTGGATTCCAGCTATGCTGAGCTGGATCAAGTTGACTTCCAGCTGGTTTGGGCTTCTCCTTCTCTAGTTGCCTTCCTGAGTGCTAAGGTTTTAGGGATTTGAAAATTTGTAAATCCCTAACACTTACAAAAACATATCAAAAGGACAATAAAAAGTAAAATGCCTGCCTAACCTAATTTATGCCTAAATGCAACCTAAAAATCCATTTGCGGAGAAAAATCGTAAGAGTTAGTTTGTTTTAATGGATGAGAATGATGATAAACTGGCATTTATCAATCCTTCTGAGCCTGTTTGACATGGCCGCAAGGCCGTTCTCGTGGTTTCAGGTTCCTCGCCGGTCTCCGCCATCGCTACCATCTTTGTCGCCCCGTTCTTAGAGCTTCAAGCCACAATTGGGTTTTTGCACCAGGCACTACGGACAAGTCCCAGGAACACATTCAAGTCATCAATTGAGGACCTCAGCTCCGCGGCTGCATCAATTGGACAAGGACATAGCTGCAACTTTATGCAAAAAAGGGACGTGGATTTATTCCCACATCAGATAGAACAGATGCACGTGCAGTCTATAAATTATTCTTGTGTTTACAGCTATTCGCCTCAGCACGCACACAGGATGAGGTCCTGCTCACGCACATGCTTAAGCACATCCTCACTTGCGATTCATGCCACGTGGGTCTGGGCCTTGGTTCGGTTACCCGGGTCTGATTTGGTTCGCTCGATCCTGAGTGAGAAAGAAGAGATAGAAAGAGAGAGAGGAGGGGGTTTTGCCCTCTGTTGCTCTCTACACTTAGCGAAATTTGAGAGGCCTTCTCCTCTGTTGATGCTGTGTTGTGCTTGTGCCTCTCCTCTGAGGCCTGAAGGGAAAAGAGTGGCCTTTGTCTCTTTAGCTGGTTTTGAGTTACTGTTGCATTATTGAAACACTTAAGTTGACGTGAAATATTTGGTTGGATGCATTGTTCATTTATTTGAGATACTTGAACTTAATTAAAAGGGGTTAATTAGTGATTCAAATTCACCATTTTAACCCATCATTTTTTACACATTGATATTTGAATCTTAATATATCATTCTTGAATCAATTCTGATTGCAATTATTTACTTAGAATTGTGATCTTGAGATTGATTGACTGATTACTCCCTGTGTTCGACCTCGAACTTTTCTGAGTTATAAATTTGAGTGTTTAATATGATCTTGTCTTATACTATAATGCATTTCTTAAACATCGATGATTTCGCGTTAACAATCGTGCTAAAGCATCGCACGTGGATCAACGTTGAGCAACTGATCTGAATCGAAGGGCTATAAGCACGTGCTAGCACGTGCTAAGGAGTGTGACCTGTGCACTCAATCACACGTTATTACATGCGTTAGCTTTGCCTCCCATCCGCACGTCAATATATCAACCTTCAATGTCACTTGATCTACATCGCACTATCTGATTTTATGCACCTCACTCGTTGCAAGTTAAAGAGTGCTCGCAGGGGCTCGAACCGATGCCGATTGCTTTAGAACGCCTCTACTCACCACTGCGCCAAGGGCACTCTTATGTCATGAAGATCTCTTTGCATCCACGATGGCCGTGTGATCATGGCCATTGGATCTAGATCCAACGGTCATGATTTCTTGTAGAGTATAAGGCGTGTGGTGAGGGGCGACGTGGCTGCATGGCAGTCGTTGGATGGACATCCAACGACCCAGATCACACAAGGAAAACCCTTTTGAGGAGAGGTGTTGAGAGCATTCAATTGGGTTTTAAGAATATCGCATTGTAATATAGCCAAAAAAGCATTCAAAACAAATACAATTTTATTACTCGAATTTTGAAGTCCAAGGTCAAACATAAGGAGCAAATTGGTGTTTTAGAAATCAAAATCACAATTAAAGGAATATACAAAAATATCAAATATCACAGTGCAAAAATATAAGAGTAATTGGAAATGTAGGTCACAAAATATTCAAGAATTCAATGTATATGAGTATGAAAAAATTAGATGTCTATGCTATTTCTTCTCTCTCTGATTCTCTTCTCTTCTTCTTCTGATTTTGCCTTGGCGAGCTCTCTTCTTTTCTCTGTCTTCTCCTCCCTTGTTATTCTTCCTTTGGCTTCTCTTTTCTTCAGCTTTCCTACCTTAGCCCTTCCCTTAACTTTCTCTGCCTACTTCTTCTTCCTTGGCTTTTCTCTTCTTCTTTCTCTCTCTACAGGTAGCCTTCTCTCTTCCTTTGCCATGCTTCCTTTCTACCTTCAGCTTCTTCTTCCTTCATCTTCTTCCTTCTCTTCCTTTCTATACCTTAGCTTCTCTGCATTCTTGTCTTCTCCTTCCTCTTCTTCAGCTTCGCTTATCCTCCTCTGCAGAGCAAAACCTACCCCCTACCCGCACGCCCTCTTCTCTCTTTTCTCTCTTAGGTTCCGCTCTCCAAAGCCACACGTTTTTCCGGTATTCGGGTCAGGTACGTACCCGGGACCAGGCCCATCGACGTGAGGTGGTAGGCGAGGAGTGCAAGTCGGGTCGGGTCAACTAGGTCTGCAGGGCATGGTCGCGGACGAGGTCGGTTCAGTCGGGTGAGAAAAAATTCTGAGGGGAGAGAAAAATTTTGAGGCCATACAAATCTTGAGGAGAAAAAGGGGAAAAGTGAAAATTGTCAAAAAGGAGCACAAGTTGAAAAGAAAAGAAAAGAGATAGTCATTAGTAAGAAATTAAGGGATTAACTAAGTTCTAGACCATATCAAGAAAAAGAAAATGAAAAAAGTGCTAATGAAACACAGAAGAGATTATGAGGAATTCTAATCTTAGGCCTCTTGGGCTACACTCCTAGGATTAAAAATTCAAGTATCTGCTAAGATCTGGATAGTCCTCAAGAGGTTGAGGAAAATACGAATCTTAAGTATTAGGTCTAAGGCTTAGGGAGTATTCGACCTTGTTAACTGACCTTTGGTTTATGGAACTCGGTAACCTAAGCACCCAAATCTACACACAATCTGGTTCAGTGCACATAAGTATCAAAATCACGCAAATGCATTTAAATTATCCTGAAAATGTTGCCTAGATTAGGAGCGACCAATCAACACAAGTTGATTTGGACGAGTTCCCAGCGCGGAGAGGCAGGAAATTCCCCTCGAAAATGCGCAATAACATATCATCTCCTTAGTGCTTCTCTCCTAAGATATTACATATCCTACCGGGAGCATGTAAGCACCCTGCACTGGTTCAGATGCCATGGACAGCATTATCACGAAATGTTGATTACCAGGGTCTGGATTTAGCTACAGAACTCCATGGGCGGGATTATCTCAAAATCTCGAAAGCTAGGGTTCTGGGGGTTTCCATGGGCGATGCTATCCCGAAGCGTCGATTGCCAGGGACCCTTTGAGGATTGATGATGGGGACTAGGAATCCAATACAAACTGTGTTGAGAAGCCAATCTGAAGCTAGAAATAAAAAGAAAAGAGAGAGAAAACTCTCCAAACAAAGAAAATTCCTCTGTCTCTCTCTTACAAAAATGCACTGGAAATTGAACCAAGGCTAAAATATGTTACAAGAATGGATGCTTTAACTGTGGAATCCAACGAACCTTAGGATAGTTCCTGTGGGCCTTAAAAACCTTCACAGCAGACTGAGGCTAGAGCTGGTCAGGTCCAAATCTTGGTTGGTACTTGAGTACCTCTAGGCCTACTATTGGCATTCTAATCTAATCTACAAAAAAAAGTACACAACATAGTTTTTGAACATCAAAAGAACTCATGGTCTAGAATCAAAGTTAAAACCTTAAAATTTTGCTAAGGGACTAGCAAAACCTAGGCATGGGGGTATGATGGGAACACCATCATGAGTCTTACCTAGCTCATTTTGACCCAATGAAGAGAATAAAAGCTCCTACATAACCAACTGAAAGTCATAATTCACTAAATAACTTTTTTGAGAGAAAAGCAAGAAACAAGGGGTAAAACTTCAAGTTTACCATTTTATTATAGCAATGGGTTTTCTCAAGGGCTAAACATAGGTCAAAAGGTCTTAACAAGATAAAAAGTGGGTTGGATCAGATAGAAAATGATTCGTGTGAGTTCTGGGAATTAAATGACTTCTTATAACCCTAAAATAGACCCACTTGATTAAACAAGGTTTTGGTCAAGATAAAATTTACTTAAACACTCTAAAAAACACAAAAAAATATTATCTATGGTTTAGAACTTTCAATTTGATCATTGGAACCTATTTTGACCTAGAATGGGGTCTCAAACAGATATTTGACCTAAATTAGGTTTTTACATAAATTACATAGTCAAACGTGGTCAAACCTAAAATTCAACTTCACCATTGGATTTCTTAGGTCCATATTAGGTTTGTACCAAAATTTGGATCCAAGGGGAACTCATCTTGACCCACTTTGCAAATAGGTCCAGCATGATTACATTTCTACCCCTATCTTTCAAAAACCCTTGCATTTAGCCCCGTAGCGTCTTCATCGTTCTTTGCAATCAGGTCCCTCCGCCATTATAGCGGAGGAATCCTACTCCAAAAAGCTTTAGAAGGTGATTTCTCCATGATTTCTCAGAGAATCCCCTTCAAAATTGGAAGGGAGATTCTCTGAGAAAATCCCTCCAATTTGAACCCATCCATGATCTGAGATTCTTTCCCAATCTCTCATGTGAATGCATGAGAGATTTGGGTCTCTTTTGAAGTTGCTATCTTCGGTGACCTCACCTTTTTTGGAAGCTTGGCTTCCAAGCACAAATCCCCCTCCAGAGGTCTATTTAAGAGGCTCCAGATCTTACCGACTCCTCCAAGCTTGAAATCGGCCTAAAATCCCCTTAATTGCTTCTCTCCTCCTCCGGCCGACTCGCTCATCAAGCTCCGCCGACCTTCCCTGATCTCTTTCATCGCCTGACCATAACACTGGTGGCAGGTTCTTCCTCATGTTCGACCGCATCGCGCAGCACCCACTGATGCCCCTGTCTCCCCTATGTCCTCACCGACCGTCCCTATCTAAGTACCATCGTCTCCGACGTCGCCAATATGTGCCCGACATCATCCTCGCCTTCCCTTCGTCCACTCTCACCCAAGATTAGTCCCCTTCACCCTCAACATTCTTCTACCCTCTTTATTTCCCTAAATCTACTACTGTCACACTCCACCACCATCATCTCCTTCACCTCCGGCCACCACCTCCGGCAAGATCGCTCCACCACCACAGACCACCCCCCTCCTCGCCAACAAGTCCATAAGCATCGCCTCGACTCCCTAATCACAACCCCTCACTCCATTCACTCCGCAACTCACCCAAAAGCACCCCCGAACACACCCACACATACACACACAGTGTGCCCTAGGCACACTCACACAGGAGTTCCCACACCACACCGATCACCGCTACACACTCGCCATGCCTCAGCGAAGCTTTCTGAACGTTCTGACATGGTCGCGAGGCCGTTGTGGTGATTTCAGGTACAGGCGTTCATCCGCCATTGAAGCAAAGCTTGAAGCAAGCTTGCAATTGCTCAAGGCTTCGCTAGCCTCAAGTCTTTATCCCAGATTGCACGGAACACCCTCCCGCATGACTCCAGGCATCCAATTCCAGTCAAGGGTAGTGGCAGCTACTTCAATCGAAGGAACGCCTCTATTGCGGGCACGCACGAAGAAGTTGGCGCATTAATCCCACCTCGAAAAGTTCTGAGGTGCGCTGGCTTCAATTTATGCAGGTGGGTAAGCCACTGGAAAGAATTCAATTTATGCGAGTGCTACGCCTAGGAAACTTTTCGAGGTGGGACTAAATGCACCACCTTCTTCGCGCACGCTCGTAGCAGAGGTGTTCCTTTGATTGTAGTAGCAGCCACTGCCCTTGACTTTAATTGGATGCCTGGAGTCGTGCACGAGGGCGTTCCGCACAATCTAGGACAGAGGCCTAGGGCTGGCGAAGCCTGGAGCAACTGCAAGCTTGCTTCAAGCTTTGCTCCAATGGTGGATTAACACCTGCACCTAAAATCACCACTACAGCCTCGCGGCCATGTCAGAACGTTCAGGAAGCTTCGTCGAGGCATGACGAGTGTGCAGCTGTGTTCGGCATGGCATGGGAACTCCTGTGTGAGTTTGCCTAGGGCACATTGTGTGCGTATGTGTGGGTGTGTTTCGAGGGTGCTTTTGGGTGAGTTGTGGAGTGAATGGAGTGAGGGGTTGTGATTAGGGAGTCGAGGCGATGCTTATGGACTTGTCTGCGACGACGGGTGTGGTCTGTGGTGGTGGAGTGATCTCGTCGGAGGTGGTGGCCGGAGATGAAAGAGATAATGATGGTGGACTACGGCAGAAGTAGATTTAGGGAAATAAAGAGGGTAGAAGAATGTAGAGGGTGAAGGGGACTTATCTAGGGTGAGAGTGGACAAAGGAAAAGCAAGGATGACATCGGCCGTGTATTGTCGACGTTGGAGACGAAGGTGCTCACAGAGGGACGGTCGGCGAGGACGAAGGGGCGTCAGCAGGTGCTGTGCAACGCAGATGAACGTGAGGAAGAAGAACCTGCCATCGGTATTGTGGTCAGGCGACGAAGGAGATCAGGGAAGGTCGCCAGAGCTTGATGAGCGAATCAGCTAGAGGAGAGAAGAAATTGAGGGGATTTCAGGTCGATTTCAAGCTTAGAGGAGTCGGTAGGATCTGGAGCCTCTTAAATAGACCTCTAGAGGGGGATTTGTGGTTGGAAGCCAAGCTTCCAAGCAAGGTAAGGTCGCTGGAGATAGCAACTTTAAAAGAGACCCAAATCTCTCATGCATTCGCATGAGAGATTAGGAAAGAATCTTGGATCATGGATGGGTTCAGATTGAAGGGATTTTCTCAGAGAATCTCCCTTCCAATTTTGAAGGGGATTCTCTGAAAAATCAGGGAGAAATAACCTTCTAAGGCTTTCCATAGTAGGATTCCTCCACTATAATGGCAGAGGGACCTAATTGAAAAGAACGATGAAGAAGCTACGGGGCCAAATGCAAGGGTTTTTAAAAGATAGGGTGGAAATGTAATCATGCTGGACCTATTTGCAAAGTGGGTCAAGATGAGTTCCCCTTCTATCCAAATTTTGGTACAAACCTAATTTAGACCTAAGAAATCCAATGGTAAAGCTGAATTTTAGGCTTGATAATGTTTGAATGTGTAATTTACGTAAAAACCCAATTTAGGACAAATATCTGTCTGAGACCCCATTCTAGGTCAAAATAGGTTCCAATGGCCAAATTGAAAGTTCTAAACCATAGAGAATATTTTTATATGTTTTTTAGAGTGTTTAAGTGAGTTTTATCTTGACCAGAACCTTGTTTAATCAAGTGGATCTGCTTTAGGGTTATAAGAAGTCATTTAATTCCCAGAACTCACACGAATCCTTTTCTGTCTAATCCAACCCACTTTTTATCTTGTTAAGACCTTTTGACTTGTGTTTAGCCCTTGAGAAAACCCATTGTTGTACTAAAATGGTAAACTTGCAGTTTTACCCCTTGTTTCTTATTTTTCTTTCAGAAAGGTTATTTAGTGAATTATGACCTCCAATTGGTTATGTAGGAGCTTTTATTCTCTTCATTGGGTCAAAATGAGCTAGGTAGGGCTTGTGATGGGTCAAAATGAGCTAGGTAGCTTTTGCTAGTCCCTTAGCAAAATTTTAAGGTTTTAACTTTGATTCTAGACCATGAGTTCTTTTGATGTTCAAAAACTATGATGTGTACTTTTTTTTGTAGATTAGCTTAGAATGCTAATAGTAGGCCTAGAGGTACTCAAGTCCCAACCAAGATCTGGACCTAACCAGCTCTAGCCTTAGTCTGCCGCAAAGGTTTTTAAGGCCCACAGGAACTATCCTAAGGTTCATTGGATTCCACAGTTAAAGCATCCATGCTTGTAACATATTTTAGCCTTGGTTCAGTTTGCAGTGCATTTTTGTAAGAGAGAGACATAGGAATTTTCTTTGTTTGGAGAGTTTTCTCTCTCTTTTCTTTTTATTTCTACCTTCGGATTGGCTTCTCAACACAGTCTGTATCAGATTCCTAGTCCCCATCATCAATCCTCGAAGGGTCCTTGGCAATCGATGCTTCAGGATAGCACCGCCCATGGCAACCCCTAGATTCCTGGCTTTCGAGATTTTGAGATAATCCCACCCATTGCGTTCTGTAGCTAAATCCAGACCCTAGCAATCAACATTTCGTGATAATGCCGCCCATGGCATCTGAACCAGCGTAGGGTGCTACATGCCCCCGGTAGGATATGTAAATATCCTAGGAGACAAGCACCAAGGAGATGATATGTTTTTGCACATCTTCTAAGGGAATTTTTCACCACTCTACGTCGGTAACTCGTCCAAATAAACTTGTGTTGATCGACCACTCCTGATTTAGGTGACTTTCTCAGAATAATTTAAACGCATTTGCGTGATTTTGATACTTATGCACACTGAACCAGACTGTGTGTGGATTAGGGTGCTTAGGTTATCAAGTCTCGCAAACCAGAGGTCAGTTAACGAGGCTGAATTCTCCCTAAGCCTTAGACCTAATACTTAAGCTTCTCATTTTCCTCAACCTCTTGCGGACTATCCAAATCTTAGTGGATGCTTGAATTTTTAAGCCTAGGAATGTAGCCCAAGAGGTCTAAGATCAACGTTCCTACTAATCTCTTCTGTGTTTCATTAGCACTTTTTTCATTTTCTTTTTCTTGATATGGTCTAGAACTCAGTTAATCCCTTAATTTCTTACTAATGACTATCTCTTTTCTTTTCTTTTCAACTTGTGCTCCTTTTTGACATTTTTCACTTTTTCCCCTTTTTCTCCTCAAGATTTGTATGGCCTCAAAATTTTTCTCTCCCCTCAGAATTTTTTTTGCTCTTTTCAAGAATTTTTTCATTTTTTTGGTATTTTTGTGATATGTGATTTTTTTGATGAAACCTTTTCTTGTGAGATGATTTTCACGACATTTTGCACTTTCATACCCCCTATGCCTACGATTTGCAATGTTCCCATTGTAATTTTGGTGGGTTTGAGTTCAGCTTAGATCATTCATTAGAACAAGTTCTGGGTGGGCAAACGGGTTGAGGTGACTGTTGCAGACGATTTCAAAACTCAGGTACGGGTACCTGAGGTGGGGTCGGCTGTTCTAATGGATGAACCCTAAAGTACAATATGAATTCAACATCGGAATGTCAAGAAAGATTTTAGGTTTTTCAAAAGTGACAGGTTGCCTCCCGTTAAGCGCTGAGTTTTACGCCATCAGTTTGCGCAATGAGCTTAGGGAGAATGGAGGGTAAAGGATGTCTCAGCCAAATTTGTATCGGTCAGGTCAATGAACGGTTTGAGTCTCTGACCATTCACGACAAAAGGTTCTGAATCATGGCTGAGTGGACTTATCTCGATGGCTCCATTTTCGAAGATTCGTTGGACGAGGTAAGGTCTGATCCATTTTGATCTTAGTTTTCCTGGGAGCAGTTTGAGTTTGGCATTAAAGAGTAGGACTTTCTAACCTGGATGAAAGATCTTTCTGGATATGTGCTTGTCGTGAAAGGCCTTAACCCGCTCTTTGTAAATTCGTGAGTTCTCATACGCGTCATTGCGAATTCATCTATCTTGCTCATTTGAAGCTTTCTATGGGTTCTTGCCTTAGAAAGATCTAGGTTGTAGGTCTATACTACCTAATAGTCTTTGTGCTCCAATTCGACGGGGAGGTGACATGCCTTCCCGTACACCAATCTGAAGGGAGACATACCTAATTGGGTTTTGTGGGTGGTCCTATAAGCCCACAAAGCTTCCGGAAGTCAGGATGACCAGCCTTTCATGTCAGGTCAAACAATAACCTGGAGGATTTTCTTGATCTCCCGATTTGATAGCTCAGCTAGACCATTAGTTTGGGGGTGGTAAGGAGTAGAAATTCGGTGTGATACCCCGTATTTGGTCATCAGTGACCTGAACAGAGCATTAGTGAAATGGGTCCCTCCATCAGAGATTATCGCATGTGGAATCCCGAATTGCGAAAAGATGTTCTGATGAATGAATTTGATAGCCACCTTATGATCATTGGTTTGGGTCAGAATGGCTTCGATCCATTTGGACTCGTAGACAACAGCGAGTAGAATGTACTCGAAGTTGTCCGAAACAAGAATGGGTCCCATAAAATCAATCCCCCAAACATCGAAGATTTCACATATGAGAATCGGCTGTAAGGGCATCATATCACGGTGGCTCATGTTGCCTAAGGTCTGGCAACGAGTGCATGCCCTATAGTGATTGTATGCATCTTTGAAAATTGTGGGCTAGTAGAAGCTGCACTGGAGAACTTTCATTGCAGTTTTATGACCTGAGAAGTGTCCATCGCATGCCTGGTCATGGCAGAAGGACAATATGTCCTGAATTTTCTCTCCCGAGAAACATCGTCGAATGATTTGATTAGCACCGATGCGGAAAAGATACAGGTCTTCCAAGAAGTAATACTTGGCATCGGAGAGTAATTTGTCCTTCTTGGACTTCGGCCAATCGGATGGGATCTGATGTGATGCCTGGTAGTTTACTGGATTAGCAAACCATGGAAGCCTTGTACTGATAGTTAGGAGGTGCTCATTAGGAAAATATTCTGTAATGGGTCTGGAAGGGTCGATAGTATTAGAAGGAAGGCAAGACAAGTGATCAGCTACCACATTATGTTTTCCAACTTTGTCATGAATCTCGAGGTCAAACTCTTGCAACAGTAACATCTAGCAGATTAATCAAGGTTTCGCATCCTTCTTTGCAAGGACATGCCTCACAGCTGTGTGATCAGAGTAAATGATAACATGGCAACCTAGAAGATATGATCCAAACTTTTCCAGGGCAAACACTATGGCTAACAGCTTTTTCTTAGTAACTGTGTAGTTACACTGATCCTCATCAAGTGTCTTGCTAGCGTAGTAGATGACCATAGGTTTCTCGTCAATTTTCTGCCCATGTACCGCTTCTACAACGAAATTAGATGCATCGCACATGATCTCAAAGGGTTGAGACCAATGAGGGGACTATTGGATCGGAGCTTGGGTAACTCGATCACGTAGGATTTCAAATGCTTGACTGCATACCTTGGATATTTCGAAAGGAACATCCTTAGATAGTAGAGTGCTCAGGGGGCGTGCGATCTTTGTGAAATCAAGTGTGAATCGACGGTAAAAACTGATGTGCCCCAGAAAAGATCGGATGCCCTTGATCGAGCTAGGCATAGGGAGTTTGGAAATCAGATTCATCTTGGCTCGATTGACTTGGATGCCGTTTTCTGATATGAGATGTCTCAGGACATTTCCTTCAAGCACCATGAAATGGCTCTTTTCGCAGGAAAGAACCAGATTCACATCAATGCACCGCCTGAGGATCTGGACCAAGTGCAGGAGGCAATCGTCAAATGATTTGCCAAATACTGAAAAGTCATCCATGAGGACTTCCAGATAATCACCTACCATATCTGAGAATATGGCAAGCATGCATCGCTGAAAGCTAGCAGGTGCATTGTAGAGGCCGAACGGCATTCTTCGGAATGCATATGTTCCGAAGGGGCAGGTGAAAGTGGTCTTTTCTTGGTCCTCAGGATGGATTGTCACCTGGTTATAACCAGAGTACCCATCCAAAAAGTAGAAGAACCTATTTCTCGCTAGCTTTTTGAGGATCTGATCAATAAACAGTAGTGGGAAATGATCCTTCTTTGTGGAGGTATTGAGTCATCTGTAATCAATGCAGAGTCTCCACGAATTTGCCACTCGGGTCAGTATGATTTCTCCAATTTCAGTCATAATTACGGTGAGTTCTGCCTTCTTAGGCACAACCTGGATTAGACTCACCCACCGACTGTCAGAGATCGGGTAGATGATCCTAGCATCTAACCACTTAATGATCTCCTTCTTCACGACCTCTTGCAGATTAGGATTCAGACGTCTCTGCATTTCACGGGAAGGTCGTGTGCCCTCTTTGGTATAGATACGATGTGTGCAATAAGAGGGGTTGATACCAGTAAATCATCGAGAGTCCATCCAATGGCTCTTCGATGTTGCTGGAGAATAATAATCAGACAGGATTCCTAATCAGGTGTGGTCTGGAGTTGATAATCACAGGAAACATCTGATTGGAACCCAAGAAGATGTACTTAAGATGGTCGGGAAGAGGCTTGAGTTCTAGGACAAGGTCATCAGCAGCAGCAGGCGGTTCAGGGTGTGTGTCAGTAGTAAGGGAAGGAGCTATGGGTGTGTCTAGGTCAAGTTCGAGCTCCTCTGATTGCAGGTTTTTATCCTCTTGTGGTTGAACAGAAGTAGCCAGGTTTTCCTTAATATACAGATCGTGAACCACAGCCTTGATGTCACATATCTATTCTATAACTCTGCAATTAATTCCTTGATGAGCCTTAAAGATGTCAATATTTAATGTTTGGTTTCCGAATTTCAATTCAATTTGGCCCTCCTCACAATTTATGTTGGCCCTTGTAGTGGCCAGAAAGGTTCTCCCTAGTATAATTGGTGTATCGGAGCATCCATATCCAAGACTACGAAGTCCACTGGGAAATAGAAATCCCAAACCCTAACAATGACATCCTCAAGAACTCCTTTAGGTGACTTAATAGATCGGTCAGTCAACTGTAATGTCACCTCTGTCGGTTTAAGCTCAGATTCCTCAAGATGGTCAAGTAGGGATGTAGGTATTAGGTTTATGGAGGCTCTTAGATCCAATAAAGCTCTATCAAATTGGGTATCACCAATGGTACAGGAAATTAGAGGAGTACCTCGGTCTTTTGCCTTAGGTGGGAGCTTGCTCAAAATTACAGAGCTAGCGTGCTCTAACAATACGATTGGGCTCCCACTTTTGGTTTGCAGCATACGCTTAGGTGTACACACATCTTTCAGAAATCATGCGTAAGTTGGTACGTGGAGAATCGCATCCATCAAGGGGATGTTTATATGGACCTATTCAAAGAGCTTGACCAGATCCTCCTCAGGTGATACAGGTTTGTTTGTCCTCTTTCCCTTGGTCAAGGCCTCGGGAAATGGAACCTTAGATGGTTCCTCTAGAATAGGTCCAGGTTCTTGATCAGGGACAGGGGTATCCTGGATAACTATCCTAGGGCTTGGTTTAACACTACCAGGCTGAAAGTGGCTTGGGTAAGGTGGGTCTTGTGTTGCTTTGCCACTACGGGTTATAATAGAATTCATTCTTACATGGTTTTGGTTCGGAGTTGGTAAAATAGGTGGCTGCTGCTGAAATCCCGAATATGATGTCGACACTTCCATCTCATCAGGTGATGGAATAGAAGAGGCCTGATAAATCATGTGGGCTTAGCGCGGATTTGGGTTCATAACGTGCCTCTAGTTCGGCACATTATTTGGATTCGGTAGAGGTTGCGAAGGGAGTGTGCCAGGTTGGCGGGAATTCGTCATCTGGGTGAGTTGATTATGAACCTCTGTGATCTCTTCTTTGTGCTATTTTTGCATAGCTGCATTCGTTTTCTGAATGTTAGCCAAAGTCTAAAGGATAAGAGTCAACTGATCTGTCTGAGTTGGCCCAGATTGATAGGTGGGGTTGGGTCGAGGCTAAGGCAGCTGATATGGACGAGGAGCTTGTGGATGGGGTTGATATGGTGGTATTTGATTCTAATTATTTCCCACCCACAGAAAATTGGGATGATTCTGCCATCCAGGGTTATAGGTATTAGAGAATGGGTCATTCTGGATGGCATTGAGGTCCTCGCAAGTTTGAGGAACCTTAAAAAAGTCAGAGTACGAGGGTTCAGGGTTCCCCCAACTAGAGTAAGCAGGATCAGAGTTTCCTCCAGTCCTAGAGTCAGATGGGGGTGGATACAGGTCCATCCCCTGAGAAGATCGGTGATAGATGTTATGCACAGCTTCCCTCCCAGAGGGCGGCTGTGCGAACGGGTTTTGCGTAGAGGTGGCTCGCTGCAAATGTTGAGTTAGCTCATCCACCTTCTTCTCAATGATAGAGACCTTGTCCAAATGACTGACCATTAATTCCAAGTCTATGGATGCGGACAGTCCCTTCTTATCATGTGCTCCCCTTGATTTCGTTGATGCACGGGCATTTGTCCGGTCGAATAAGCCCATGGAGTCATTATTGATGGAGTTCTTGCACATATTCTCGAGAATCTCCCTCATAGTGTCTTCGTGTTGACCCATGATATTTCCTCCACAGGTTGCATTGATGAATAAGCAGATATCTTCACGGAGTCCCTGGTAAAAGGATTGAACTTGTTCCTATTTAGGAACTCCATGATGGGGGCATTTTCACATGAGATCTAGGAAATGGTCCCATGCTTCATGAAGTGGTTGTCCAGGCTGCTGGGTGAAGTGTGTGATCTGGTGTCGTAAACCATTCGTTTGACCAACTGGGAAAAACTTTTTCAGAAACTCGGATTATAGTTCAACCCATGTGTTGATTGGATGTGTTTGAGTCTAATACCAGTGAGCTGCTTTGTCTATGAGAGAGAAGGAGAACATCTTCATGAGAAGAATATCCAAATTTTGGACATCTGACCCGAAGGTCTAGGCCAGATGCTTGAGTTATTTGATGTGCTAGAAAGGATCCTCGGAATTAAGCCCATGAAACTTAGGAATAGCATGAATCATGTTGGGCTTGAGTTTAGAATCGAGACCTCCAGCCAGGATTTGGACTGGAGGTTCGATCGCCACTATAGTGGGATTATAATGATCTCGCATCATAGGATGCTGCGGTGGATTCACAAAGGCTTGGAATAAATCATTAAGGCGCTGGAGTTGGTTCTCAAGGTTATTCTCTTCTTCTACGGGTTTGGCATGATGATGGAAGGAGAATTGAGTTCAGATGAATAAGAGGAGATGTCTATGTGATGGGATTGTTGCACAAACACGGAAGTTGAGTCCTGGCCTCGACGGGATTGAATCACTAAAGGAGGCCTCAAGGATGGTCTTAAGGACCTTCTACCAAACATGCACCAATGGACTAGATGAGAGTAAAATGTGATGGACCCAATCAAGACACTCAAAAAATTGGATGACTATAGAGGTTTGGGGCGGATGATAGCCCTTAGTCAAAAAGCCATCCACCTAAGAAATACCTAGGCAGCTAGAGAGGGAGAGTCCCGCAAAGACCCCTACACGATAAAGCGCCCCCACGAGTTACAGGGTTTCCCCCACCCGACCTCTCTTGTCACTAATGTTCCAGGTAGACCTGAATGGGGACTTGACCTCTTAAGTCTACCAATTTTATTAAGAGCAAGGGTGCTTAAGATTTCACTTGAACTTTAGATGTATTAAGTGCAAAAAAGTGACCTAATTTCAAGGTTGGTTGACCGAACAAGGTGGGTCAACTTCACCTATTTGACCTTTGAGGAGTTTTTAGGTCCCTTCTTTTAAGATTCAAGTGAGATTAAGGGCCTAAATTTTAGGGTTTTCTTGAATAAATCTCTTCAACCAAGGCTTAGGCACACCTCTTTTTGGAAAGTTAATTCTTGCTTATGAAGGTGTATCTCTAAAATCCTTAATTGAAATCCTTAATTTGGCTTTAATCTTGGCCCAATTTAGTTTGTCAAATGTGGTATCTAGGGCTCAATCAAGAATGTGGTAGCCCTAGTTACCTTAAATGGGTGCACAAATCAGTTTTGTAGTTAAAATCAAATCAGGCAACTTGGTGAATTAGCTAGAAATGGAAAGCAAGTAGCCCTAATTGATTTTATCTTTTTTTTTTCTTTCTAGAATGAGGGGCTTAAGAGAAAGTAATCAGAAATTACCTACCCCTGACGTGTTTGATATGTGACTATCTTTCTTTGAATCTTCTCCCTTGCAACAACCACCAAAAAAAAGAGATATAGCAAGTTAGTACCAAATCAGCAATTGCAATCAAGAATTCCAAATTGCTCGTTGCTCCTCGGCAACGGTGCCAAAATGTTGAGAGCGCTGAATCGGGTTTTAAGAATATCGCGTTGTAATATAGCTGAAAAAGCGTTCAAAACAAATACAACTTTATTACTCGAATTTTGAAGTCCAAGGTCGAACATAGGGAGTAAATTGGTGTTTTAGAAATCATGATCACAATTAAAGGAATATGCAATAATATCAAATATCATAGTGAAAAATTATGAGTAATTAGCAATGCATGTCACAAAATATTCAAGAATTCAATGTATATGAGTATGAAAAAATTAGATGTCTATGCTATTTCTTCTCTCTTTGATTCTCTTCTCTTCTTCTGATTTTGCCTTGGCGAGCTCTCTTCTTTTCTCTGTCTTCTCCTTCCTTCTTCTTCCTTTGGCTTCTCTTTTCTTCAACTTTCCTGCCTTAGCCCTTCCCTTGGCTTTCTCTACCTGCTTCTTCTTCTTTGGTTTTTCTCTTCTTCTTTCTCTCTCTGCAGGCTACCTTCTCTCTTCCTTTACCTTGCTGCCTTTCTACCTTCAGCTTCTTCCTTCTCTTCCTTTCTCTACCTTAGCTTCTCTGCATTCTTGTCCACTCCCTCCTCTTCAGCTTCGCTTCTCCTCCTCTGCAGAGCAAAACCTACCCCCTACCTGTGCGCACTCTCCTCTCTTTTCTCTTTTAAGTTCCGCTCTCCCAGAGCCACGCATTTCTCAGGTAATTGGATCAGGTACATACCCGGGACAAAGCCCACCGTCGTACGGTGGTGGGTGAGGAGTGCAAGTCAGGATGGGTCAACTAGGTTCGTGGGGCGTGGACGCAGACGAGGCTGGTTCGGTCGAGTGAGAGGGACCTCACCCCATGAGTCGGAGGCGATAAGCCACTGGCAAGAATTCAATTTATGTGGGTACTGCACCTCAGAACTTTCCAAGGTGGGACTAAATGCGCCACCTTCTTCGCACGCACCCACAGCAAAGGTGTTCCATTGATTGCAGCAACTGCCACTGCCGTTGACTAGAATTGGATGCTTGGAGTCATGCGTGAGGGTGTTCCGCGCAATCTTGGACAGAGACCTGGGGCTGGCGAAGCCTGGAGCAACTGCAAGCTTGCTTCAAGCTTTGCTCCAATTGCAAATGAATGCTTGTACTTGAAATCACCACGACGACCTCGCGGCCATGTCAGAACATTCAGGAAGCTTCGCCGAGGCACGGTGAGTGTGCAGGGGTGGCCAGCGTGGTGTGGGAAAGCCTGTGTAAGCGTGCTTAGGGCACACTGTGTGAGTATGTGTGGGTGTGTTCGGGGGTGCTTTTGGGTGAGTTGGGGAGTGAATGGAGTGAGGGGTTGTAATCAGGGAGTCGAGGCGATGCTTATGGACTTGTCAGCGAGGAAGGGGGTGGTCCGTGGTGGTGGAGTGATCTCGCTGGAGGTGGTGGTCGGAGGTGAAGGAGATGATGGTGGTGGACTACGGTAGTAGTAGATTTAGGGAAATAAACAAGGTAGAAGAATGTAGAGGGTGAAGAGGACATATCTGGGGTGAGAGTGGATGAAGGGAAGGTGAGGGTGACGTCAGGCGTGTATTGTCGACGTTGGAGACGAAGGTGCTCAAAGAGGGACAGTCGGTGAGGACGAAGGGGAGATAGGGGCATTGGCAGGTGCCGCGCGACGCAGGCGAACATTAGGAAGAAGAACCTACCAACAATATTATAGTCAGGTGACGAAGGAGATCAAGGAAGGTCGCCAGAGCTTGATAAACGAGTCGGCCGGAGGAGGAGAGAAGAAATTTAGGGGATTTCAGGCCGATTTCAAGCTTGGAGTCGGTAGGATCTGGAGCCTCTTAAATAGACATTTAGAGGGGGATTTGTGCTTGAAAGACAAGCTTCCAAGCAAGGTAAGGTCGCTAGAGATAGAAACTTCAAAAGAGACCCAAATCTCTCATGCATTCGCATGAGAGATTGGGAAAGAATCTTGGTTCATGGATGGGTTCAGATTGGAGGGATTTTCTCAGAGAATCTCCCTTCCAATTTGAAGGGGATTCTCTGAGAAATCAAGGAGAAATCACCTTCTAAATCTTGTTGGAGTAGGATTCCTCTACTATAATGTCAGAGGGACCTAATTGCAATGAACGATAAAGAAGCTAGGGGGCCAATGCAAGGGTTTTTGAGAGATAAGGGTAGAAATGTAATCAGGCTAGACCGCAAGTGGGTCAAGATGAGTTCCCCTTGGGTCCAAATTTTGGTACAAACCTAATTTTGACCTAACGAATCCAATGGTGAAGTTGGATTTTGGGTTTGACCACGTTTGACTAGGCAATTTATGCAAAAGCCCAATTTTGGGCAAATATCTCTGTGAGACCCTATTCTAGGTCAAAATAGGTTCCAATGGCCAAATTGAAAGTTCTAAACCTTGGAGAACATTTTTCTTCATTTTTTAGAGGGTTTATGTGAATTTTATCCTGACCAAAACCTTGTTTAATCAAGTGGGTCTGTTTTAGGGTTACAAGAAGTCATTTAATTTCCAGAACTCACATGAACTCTTTTTTGTTTGATCCAACCCAGTTTTTATCTGGTTAAGAACTTTTGACCTATGTTTAGCCCTTGCGAAAACCCATTGTTGTACTGCAATGATAAAATTGTTGTTTTACCCCTTGTTTCTCTCTTTTCTCTCAAAAAGGTTATGTTGTGAATTATGACCTCCAGTTGGTTATGTAGGAGCTTTTATTCTCTTCATTGGGTCAAAATGAGCTAGTTAGGGCTCATGATGGTGTTCCCATCAAGGGGTAGCAGCTGAGGGTGATTTTTGGGTTGTTGGGATGCCGTCCATCTTCTCTTTTTATCGAGTGCTACAAAACTACAATCGAGATGATTCTCGCGCTATTGGGTTACGATCGCTGCTTTGATTCCATCCATACAATCAGATTCATCATCTGAGGCTCTGATTTATGCCACTTTGTTCCCTAGACATTAAAATAGGGAAATTAATATACAAATTATATAATATACTCTAAATGCATGATGATGCTATCATGCAATATTTACAGTGCTATGTACATCTACCTAACCTAGGAACATGCATAAATAAGCATTTTTCTCTAAATAAATGTGTTCACATCAGTGTTCATCTACATCTATGTGTTAAACAGGTGTTGCAAAGGTGTACCTCTCTCTGGTCTAGGTAGATTCTCAAGGTTAGTCTAAGGAGGAGGTGGACAAGGTGGAGGCAAATGTGGATAAGGAGATGGATGATGATTTTCTTATAGATCTTCGTATTGTGAATCATGATCATCCTTAAAGTGGACAAATTGGTGAATAGCTGTACAAGGTTGACTAGGCTCGAGAGGTACAAGATGTGAAGTGGAAGGCATAGTAGATTGGGATTTAGCACCCAAGGGAGGTACAAGGGGTTGGTTCTGGGATCGTCTACCATCCATGAGTCAATTTTTGAAAACACATGGTGAAATAGTCACAATTTCATAGGAGTAGTATCAAAAATCAACCAAACAATCAAATCCAAATCTCAATCTCAATATCAGAAGCCCAAGCCACAGAATGTAAATGAGACAAGATACATGAATTTCCTAAAGGTCTTCTATGAGAAAATGGCTTTCACACAAATAGATATTATCAATACAATTGTACATGTCCTAAGAGAAACTCTAAAGATGTGCAGACCTCTATAATCCACCTAGAACATGCATAAGACCAACGTGCAAATCCAAGTTCCTATGGGTGCTCAAGAGATGAGATAGAATAAGTGTGTTTGTGTACCTTATGTGATCATGTAATGTATACACGATAATCAATCAATAGAATCTCGGTGAAAATCTCCCACAAGGTTTCAATCAAGTTATTTGTCTCACACTTTCAATTAAGTTCTCTTTAGATGTGTGTCTGCAAAAAGTAAAGGTCTCACTGATATAGACACATCTATTTAGGTTAAAATGCCTATTCATGCATGTTCCTAGGTTTAGATTTGCATTTCATGTTATAAATAGTTCATAACATGCATCATTGTGCATTTAGAGTAGTATATATTTTGGGTTAATTAGGTTCTTTTTATGGTTAGGAGAGGAGAGGATTATTTCAGGGTCTTGGATGGACGATTGGACCGTACAGATATGATTAATACGACGATCGGAGTCTAATGCCTCTGAAATCATCCAGATCGGAGTCCCATAACATCACATGAAGCCTAAGGAAGATCAACTGCCAGGGGGCAATGCGACATCCATACGGGTTTAAGATAGGAAATCCAACCGTACGGATGGATCTAGAGCGACGAACGCAGTCCGGCATCACGGGAATCATCCCGATCTGAGCACCGTGGCACCCTCTACAAAAGAAAGAAGAATGGATGGCCCAGGTACCGCCACGTGGCGTCATCCAGTCTGCCCAATGCCAGCCAGCAGTAGCAGCACATGTGCACAGCTACAGCTGCGCGTAGCGCACGCGCACAGCTGTGGCCACACGCAGCGCAGTGCATGCCCCACGTGTGTGCAAGGCGCGGGGAGCAAGGGCACGTGAAGCGCGTAGCACCAGCAGAGCGTGCCAGCGGGGCGGGTGCGAGCGAGGCGGGTGCGAATCTTCAGCGACACACCTTTAGTGACTCTTGCAGCTGTCACTAATGGTCTGCGCATGCCAGCAAGAGGATTTGAGAGGTGGATCTTCAGCGATAGTTGCAGCGACGTTTATGGACGTCATAAAAGGCCCGTCCACACTAGTGAGAGCAATTGAAGGGTGGATCTTCAGCGACAGCAGTAGCAACGTTTATGGACGTCAATAAAGACCCAGATATGATTTTTGCCTCTCCTCAACTATAAAAGGACCTACACCCCCTCCCTTCCAAGCCATCTCTACCTACTCTACTCCCACCTACTCCCAAGCTCTAGCAACCCTACCAACGCTCCATTAGAGCTTGTTCTCAAGCTCCCAAGGTGCCTATTAGTGTAGCGAACCTCTACCCCACCAAATACTCCTCCAACTTCCCATCTCCCATCATAGGTCACCTTGGAGCCATCCTCTCACCTCCATTCCGGTAGCAGATCAACTCCATCTTCTCACCTCCATTCTGGAGCTATGCCAAAGCTTTCCTCAACCTGACGTCCTCCAGCATCTCACCTCCATCATCCCTCTGCTCACCTCCTTCGTCTGAGCTTCCACCAGGAGTCGTCGTCTCGCTGAACAGTCGATTCGGGAGATTTCCTCTCACCTCCCTCTCTTTATATGCTTTCATAGTTTCTTGTAATTGACATTAGAAGTAATATATATCATATTTGTTCCAGATCTCTATCTTGTGATACGTTTGCTTGATTTCTTTTATTTCAAAAATACAAAAAAATATCAAAACCCTAAAATACCAAAAAGAAATGAAACGAAGTGCTATTTTCAATAAAGTAAACATCGCCTCCCTGTGTTCAACCCGGGACTCCCTTGGAGTTTCGGTATAAATTTTATTTGATCGATGTGTTTTGCAACTACGATGACAGGTTACTTGTAACCCTGATTTCAAACACGCGAAACACACACGACCACTCACTTTTTAATCTTTTCCAAACAAGTGATGGTCTTGATTAACTTAAGTCCAATGCAATATGGTAGGAGCTACGTAATGATAGAAATCATACCTAACTCCAGCACTCAACAAGATAATGCAAAGAGATAGAAGGTAAATCTAGCAAGAATTATGTAATCCTAAGTATGGAATGGCTATGAATATGTTTTTGCTAGACAAGAAGATATGAAGTATTTTTAGTATTTTTGATTTTACATAATTTTTTGAAATTTTAAATGCAAGAAACAAAACCAAAGCGAAGAGATAAAACCAAAGCGAAAAATGGCATGTGAGAACAGGCTTTCACAACTTAGGATTATACAAATCAATCTAGGAAATGAAATCTAAACTTAAATCCTAATATCTATACTAATCTAAGAAAGCAAGAAAACACAACTCTGGGCTAAAGAAGCGAAATCTTGAAGTCACAGAGTCTCCACTAGGAAGCAGAGCCACTAGGAAGTCGAGAACTCTTCCAACTCCTGCTTAGATGCTATGAAAAATAAATAAGATTAGTAGGACAATTATATACAAATGAATCAAAGAATAGTATATACAAAAAGAATATGCATAAAAGAATCAATATTTACAAAGAAAATAAAAATATATACAAAGAAAAAATTTTGGCGTATAGAGAGTTACCACCTAGGCAACGGCACCAAAAAATGATGTACCATCAGGAATGCAAGTTAATTAAGGTTATTTAATATCATAATCATATCTGTACTATAGTGTTGCAATCCTAATAGATGTCATTTTATTGATATACAGCTTTTACTAGTTTTTTCCAAGTCATTCACTAGAAGGTTGTTATTCATATACATCTCTCTATAATCTTAAATCAATCTTTTATTCCAGAAATATGAGTATTATTTACAAATGAATAACTTAGAATCAATGCAATTTATATACAAGTAAATTATCTAAGTTAATTATATACAAGTTAAAACAAATGAATTAATGTTAATGACTGATGGGAACACCATCATGAGTCCTAACTAGCTCATTTTGACCTAATAAAGTCAATAAATGCTCTTATATAACCAACTGAAGGTCATAATTCATTGCATAACCATTCTGGGAGAAAAATAAGAAACTAGGGGTAAAACTGTAATTTTACCAACTTATCATGAATGTAGTACAACCACGGGTTTTCTCAAGGGCTGAATAAAGGTCAAATGGTCTTAATAAGATAACAAGTGGGTTGTATTAGACAGAAAAGAGTTTTTGTGTATTTTATGAATTAAATGACTTTTTGAAACGCTAAAAAGAGACCCACTTAATTAATCCAGGTTTTGGTCAGGATAAAATTCACTTAAACCTTCTAAAAATTATATAAAAATATTCTCTAGGGTTTAGTACCTTAAATTTGGCCATCAGAACCCATCTTGACCTAAAATGGAGTCTCAGACAGATATTTGTACTAATTTGGGTTTTTACATAAATTACCTAGCCAAACATGGTCAAAACCAAAATCCGACTTCACCATCGGATTCCTTAGGTCCAAATTAGGTTTGTACTGAAATTTGGACCCAAGATGATTTTTCCTTGACCAAGTTTGCAAAAAGGTCCTGTCTGATTACATTTCTATCCCTAACTTTCAAAAACCCTTGCATTCAGCCCCCTAGCTTCTTCATCATCTTCACAGTTAGATCCCTCCACCATTATCGTGGAGGAAACCTACTCCGGGGACCTTTGACAGAGAATTTCTCCTTAATTGCTTGGAGAATCTCTTCCAAATTTAGAAGGGAGATCCCCTGAAAAATTCTCTCCAGTATAAACCCATTGATGAGACATGATTCCCTCCCAATCTCTCATGTGAATGCATGAGAGATTTGGTTATCGTAATAGCTCCCAAGTCCGGTGACCTTCCAATCTTGAGAAGCTTGCTTCCCAAGCCCTAACCGCCCTTCAGAGCCTTATTTAAAGAAGCCTAGATCCTCCTAAACTCCTCAATCTCGATTTCAGCCGTGAATCCCCTCAAAATTCCTCTCTCCCTCACAGTCGAAGGCTCCTCAATGTTTGGCGATCCCCCTTGCTCTTTCTCGTCATCCGACCGCCATACCTACGGTGCACCAACAGATGCCCGTTCCTCTTCTTTGCCGTTCCCACCTCACCAGAGCCACCTCCGTCTCCGACGTCGGCCACACCAGACCCAACGCCCCCACTGCCCCCCTTCGTCCATTAACTTCCTAGCTGTTGGGAGTCGTAGAGCACGTGTTGGATTAGAAAAAGCGTCGTAGTATAGTGCGCAATACGATGAACAAAAATATTTATAAAGGTAACGAGACTTAGAGTCCTAGTCATTTGTCTCTGGGAGGCATTTATGGAAATGCAGATTTGAAATCAATCTCTTTCGCTCTACTTGCTTAAAATCTCATGCCAGTTTATGGTGATTTATGTATTGATGTACGACATGCTAATTTCCAAAAGATAGTAATTAAAACATGCAACTTCAATCACACCAAAACATGATAACTAGGCACATGGTGATTTTCAACATATATATTTATATATATAAAAGATGATGATATCAAAGTTGCAGAGCACAGGTAGAGAAATGCTTGTACAGGTCTTTTTATAGACTTAAGGGAAGCTCTCTAGATTATGGAATTCTCTAGAGAGACCTATTGTGGGAGCTCATGGGAGAGTGAGAGAGAGAGGATGGATGGTGCTTTTCAGATCCATCAAATGTGGATCCAAAAATTGAATGGCTCTTGGCTGCTAATTTTAGCAACCAAGGAAACAACACATGGTAGAGAGTTCTAGAGAACTCTAGGCTAGGTATCTTTCGTGTGGATGGTGTGTGTGGGTGTGTGTGGGTCGAAACTTAGGTGGTTAGGTTGATTTGGTTAGGTTCTAGTGGGTTTAGGACAAGGTAGGTCTCAAATTAGGGTTGTAAACCCTAATTCACTAAGGTAAAGTGAAATTAAACTTAATACAAGTTTAATTGAGTGTGTGAAAACTTAATTGAGTGTAAAATAACTCAATTAAGTCAGGTCTAGGTCAATTGGACTCTCACTGAGTCCAATTGGATAGTGTGTGCTGAGATTAGGGCTCAATTGGACTCAATGAGCCCAATTGAATAGGCTAATTGAATTGACTAAGATCCAAGTCAATTAGGTTTAGTGAGGACCTAATTAGGTCCTTAGGGAGGTTTAGAAGTGATGTACTAGCGTTAAGGCAACTTAATTTAGGTTCCTATGGGGTTGGAATTGGGTTTAGGGACCTAAAGGTCCAAGATCAAGGCTTGAATCAAAAAAAAGGTCTGGAGGGCAGTTCTAGACATCTAATAATAGTGTCAGACATCTTATAGTGAAAAATTAGAAGTCCAGACTTGTTTTCTGGACATCCAATCAGAGTCAGGAGGAATTTTGGGTTCTGTCTTGGGTATTCTGCAGAAATTGGACATCTAACCAAGTGTCTGGACGTTCAATAACACTGCAAAAGTGGGTTTAAGGTGTGTGGGAGTTGGCTAAGGGTTCTAGACATCCTATAACTCATCTGGACGTCCAGATAGAGGCTAGAATTAGGGTTTTAAGGTTTCCTAGGGTGTGGTGACCTAATCTAAGGGTGGCTAAGGCTTAGGGAAGCTTCTAGGCTATCCTAGGGCTAGGATGGTCCCAAGTTCTTCATAATTTTCTGCTTTATTCCTACTTAAATAGAATAGCATACCTCAACCCCTTACATTATTGTCTACTACATCTTATTCTAGGTCTTTTGCTCCAGCTCTGCTGCAACTCTAGTTATCTTTATTCTTCATATCCAGCTTTAGATCCAGCTTTAGATCTAGCTTATGTTCAGCTTATTAACTATAATTGACATAATGCACCTAATCAGTATAGTATAGCATTATTTTATGCATAGCTAAAAGAAAGCAGTAAAGATGCAAGTAATGCTTTTGCATGCATGAATTATCCTAACTTATGCTAAGTCCTAGCCTAATTCTGGACAATTAAGACCTATGATTGCTATGCAATCATACCCCCATGCCTAAATCTTACTAGTCCCTAGAAATGCAAAACTAAATTATTCACAGAAGGATCCCTAAGGGATTGCTTATTTTATCAAGTGTATGCCTAAAGATTTTTCCCTTTTTATTTTCATCCTATGTTCTAGAAATCCAGACAATCGTGAAAGTGTTGCTACGTAGCTTTTGCAACAGATTCGAGTGAAAAACTAATTCACCTCTAAAGCCTGTACTTGACCCCTAGTAAAAATTCTAGCGAGATAGGTAGACTTCTTCCCTCGGGGTATTCAAGATATTCTATAAATTCTACCCCGACTTTAAGCTTGGGTAGAGAATCTTAGAGGGAAAAGATATATATTTGGTGGCTCACTATCAGTTAGTGCTACATAGAGATTAGTACTATAGAATCTAGATTCCCAAATTATTACGCAACTCAACTCAGAGAAAGACGAGAAAAACTATGCTCTCTTTTGATTCCTTTGTATTCATTATCTCTTTTTCTTTTTCTTTTTCTTTCCTTTTCTTTCTTTTTTTTAGAGCTCACAATCTCACCAGATTCACATGTATGACCTGTATTTGGTGGTCTCACTTGGCATTAACACTTTAATTGAGTTTTCATAACCTTAACACTAAGTCAGAATTCCACAGTCAGTATTCAGGCGGTAAGAAACACAAGAAAGGTGGGTTAAGGCCATATTTGGTGGATCTCAAATTTATTTGGTAGTATTACCTCAATGCAACTGAAATAAACACTAAATATTTACACTTTTCTTTCTTTGATTTTTCTAATTTTTTTCAATTTTTCTTTCTTTTCATCATTTTTTTTTCTTCTTTTTTTTCATTTTTTTTTTCAACATAACAAAAGTAGCACACATCCATGAACTTTATTGAGGAGGCATTATTAGGGATTGGTGGTAATCAAGAAACATTGGGTGGCTTATTTTGTGAGAGTGCCTACTTACAGCACCGAGAGAGATGGATAGGATGGTGTATTTCTGACCTAGACATCAATACCCTCCTTCAGCCGAGGATTCCGTAAAGAATGGTTGTAAGCATTCACCTTTGCCCTAGTTTTATGAAAACTCGCTCTCTGCGTATTTGCCTTATTTGGTGGCTCTCAAAATTCACACAAAATGTATACGTAGGAACCGAGAGCGAAAACTATGCCTTATCTCTAAGTATCATCACCTGATTATCTATGATTCCAGATTCCTTGATCTAATCTTAGAGCACCAGTACACTCTACTCTCATTTCACACTATTTGATGGATTTTTGGAAGAAAATCTACCTGACTCCCAAAACACAGTCCAGGGGTTCAGGAGAAGAAGCACTGTTTCTTCTCGACTAACTAAAGACGTTTATCTGCCTTCACCATGAATCCATTGCAAATTCTACGTGTGTGTGAAAATTTATACTAGATTCCAGATTACAGGAATCAACTAGAGGATAAAATCCCTAATGCATTCTCTTAATAAGATAATCTTATTCATGGATGCACTATGTATATATGCTACAAAAAAGTAACCTCTTATATTTGTACTTCATGAAATTTCCCTTTTGGGTTACATTCAGCTTGACCCTAAATTTAGAACAAAAGGTGAGTAGGTGAGTCGGAAATGGCTGTTGCGAACAATTTCTAGCTCCAATGCGAACATTGAAGGTGGAGCCAATTGTTCTTTTATTTAGGGTCCTAAAGTACGTTTGACATGCAGCTCCAGGGTTTTCCTAAATGCTGGCATAAAAATTTTTAGCTTTGTCGTATCTACCCTTCCATGCCTAGGTTCTTGCATGTCCTCATGCATGAATAAAAGAGAACATAAGTACAGCAGGGAGTAAATGGGTAGAAATCACCTGGAATTGCTCCTGAAATTTTAACTTTCAGCATCGGCCAACCTGACAATATGCAATATGCAAAAGAAATATGCTTAAAAGAAAAATATGCTATGTTTAAAAGTGGTATGTATAGGTGATGGATGTGGAGTAGATGCTGAGTTTAACACCTCCAGCTGGGCGAAAACTCAATCAGATGTATCAGGTCTTGCATAAGAACTGGTCAAGATTAAGAGAAAGATGTGCTCGTATGCTCCCAGAATCAGTGGTCCGGAGATGCGAACTAGCTGATTGTGCACCCCTACTCCAAAAAGTCTAGCTATAAGAAAGTGTGGAGTAGTGGTGGAAAATAGAGGATAATTAGAGGGGGTATCATAATATTGATTTAGCTGATTATCATGTCCCACAATTCAGCAGGAAGTTGCTGAGGGAGTAAATCAAAATGTAACTCAAAACCAGAGTCTGAGTCATAGGGGTCTTCATAACGATAGTTGACATCAAACATCATGCCCTCTCCAGGCTCTGGATCATATGGGGGTATCCGTGAAAGTAGAAGATCTGTGGGGAGGTCACTAAAATGCTCATCAGAAATTACTTTGCCCTCGTCCGTACTCATATCTGATTCATCAGAAGCTGACTCTTTAGGCTTTGAGTCGAGCCATCCATTAGATTGACTAGGAAGATAGGTGCATCCCCAGCTCATTCTACTCAAAGCTTCACCCTCATATGCATTGGGTTCCTCAGTAATTCCTACCTCAGGTAGCATATTTATTTCTTCGGTCAAAACATCCATAGCTACTTCTGGTCTTCCGATGTCAACATCAGGGATAGAAAGTGTCATCTCAGAATCTCTAACATCCGAATTAGGTATGTAGGTGAAAGAAGAAGAGTGCAGATCAGAAGATGTTGGCTCTAGCACAGGTTCACCTATAATGGGAAGTGGCCTAGATTGATCAGTAGTGTCGCATGTAATGTTTGCCTCAAGATCCATATCCTCAATTGGATCTACTTCCCTTATCTCGATTGGGTTATCTAACCCAAAAGAAATTTCCCAGAATTTAGGATAATCTGATTGTGGCTCAGTTTTGGAGATATCAATCCTTTCCTCCACAAGTTCCTGAATGGAGTTCTCAGATGAACCCATTCAGCATACTTCCTGCTCCTGTCTCATATCCAAGCTAGATTCTTCTTCCCCTGAATGATCTTCCAGCATCTGCTCCTGAGAATCTTCTATGTGTCCTTCTGGCATAGTCATTTCAGATTGTTCAAGGTCTTCAAGGCTATTTTCCACTTGATATCTCAAAAGCATTAGTTCTTGAGTTTCCTGATTTTGTCCAATTAGCCTTGTTATCTCTGCTGTTTCCTGAAGGAGCTCCCTCATAGCCTGTTGATGCGAATCCAACTTTGTCATTGGTTCGGCTCAGTGATAGCTTGGATTTTGTGTAGATAAGATGTGACCTTTTCCTTAGCGCTAGCTATAGCTCTCTGTATTCTGTAATGTGGTTGCATATGCACCGGTAGTTCTTCAGGGGTTCCAGGGGGTGAATTAGGTCTACCCTTTTTCCATGGGTGAGAAGTAGGAGTATGAAATCCATATCCTAGGTTATAAGATGCAGTCCTTTGAGGGATCAACTGGTATGGGTCATAATATCCTGGGTAAGGATATGGGTTAACCATTTCGATAACCCGAGGAGAAGGATCAGGTGAAGTGAAAAGTCATCTTCACCACCTTGGGTTCTGATCCCAAGGTTGAGCTAATTCAATGACCCGGGCTCTCAAATAAGCTTGTGGGTCCAGCTCTTCTGGATCCTGATTAGGTCCAGATCTAGGGTTGGCCATTGTGGCTAAATAGATAGAAGAGGAGGGTAGGGAAGAAGATGGCTCGGGCGAAGTGACTCTCTTCCTTGGGAGTGGCTCCGAAGGTCCAACCAATTAAGGTCTAAGTGACCTCCTTCCTTGCATACACCACCCAACCCCTGGGTTGGTGTAGCCAAGCCAGACAAGGCTAAGGCCCTATCAATCAGATGGTTCTTATGATCAGGTGACCAGATTTTTTGTTTTAAGTTCAAATTTATGAAGAAAAATTCGTCATGCAACCGCCTGAAAGTGATTTCCACCTCTCAAGCTAACCCAGCCAATCTGGTTACGAGTGGACTAAGGGGAAGGTTCTTCCATTGGCTTACGTCTCCAGTTCCATTACCCGTTATTCACAGTCGTTTGACACTACCTCGCAGACATAGTCACCAGGTTTGACAAGAGAGATTGAAAACACCCAGTAGTATGACAACGAATTCGGGTTAATTTTGTGTTTTAAAATTATTTTAGCCATTTTTCTTCAATTGGGGTTTATGGTGAGCAGCCCACAAGGTGACCAAGCTCACCAGCTACCTTAGCCATGATTAAGTCTAGTCGAGCCCAAATGTATGGTTGGCAGAAGGCATTTTTGTGCATTTGAATGTCATCGGAATCGTAGTATAGTCGTGCAAAAACGTTCGTCAAAAATAAGGTTATAAAAATAACGAGACTTTGAGTCCCAAGCATTCGTCTCTAGGAGGCATTTGTTTAATTCTGAAATCGATCTTTTATCGCTCTACTTTATTTAAAATCGCACGTCAGTTTCCAATCTTCGAATTAAGACTTCGTCACTTCTATTATGAATTTTGATTACGTGCACGTGTGTCAGATAGATAACGAAAGTGAAAGTGTGGGTTTCGGTGGGCAAAATTCTAGTTACGTGGTGGATATTTATAGAAAATGCATCTATAGTTAAGTTTTCTATATTTTCTGAAATCGACATGCTTGTTGCAAAATATATATATAAGTGAAAAATAGGAAACTTGAATCATGTAGAAAAGATGGCAACCAATAAGCTCATGGTGATTTCAAACATAGAGATATATATATAAAATGTATCTTTTATTCATTCAATCAGAGAAGTGTTTGCAACATGGAATGTACAGGAAAGCTTGTATAGGAATGCTTGAAAATGTAAATCTAGCTACCAAAAAATGATCGCATACAAGAATCTATGGGGGGATCTTGCATGCATCATTGGGAGAGAATAAAGAGCTAAACTACTAAGTAGTAAATACAAGTAGTAAAACTACGAAGAGCTAAGTTACTAATCTAGCAGAAGGGAAGGGCATTCGGAGGTGCTCTCCAATGGCCTTTGAGTGGCTGAGAGAAGGAGGGGCAGCCAATGGTGCTTAGGCCAGCCCTTGGAGAGAGGTTGGAGAAGTGATCCATCATCCTGGCATGGAGATGGTGGCCTTCATGGTGCACAACTCGTGGAGGTGGAGTGGAGATGAAAGTGGCTAGCCTAAGTGGAATGAATGCCAAGGAAATGGATGGCCAAGAGTGGATGGGTGCAAATGGCCACCCCTTAGGTCTTTTTATAGACCTAAGGGAGTCTCTATAGAGAAGTGTGGAACTCTCTAGAGAGAGCTCCAATGAGTGACAGGCCAAGTGGTTTTGAGATCTAAAAAAAGTGAATCTCAATTTGAATGCCTCTTAGTTGCTAATTTTGGCAACCAAGAGTGGTGCCACTTGGAGAGAGTTCTAGAGAACTCTAGATGTGTGGGAGTGTGTGAATGGGTGTGTGTGTGTGTGTGTGTGTGGTCGTGCCCTAGGTGTCTAAGTGATATAGGTTAGGTCCTAAGGGGTTTAGGTGGGTGTATGCCTTGAATTAGGGTTGCAAACCCTAATTGCTAAGGGGAAATTGCAATTAAACTTAATCTAAGTTTAATTGAATGAGTGTGAACCTAATTGAGAGTGAAATAACTCAATTAGGTTGGGCTTGTGTCAATTGTACTCTCACTAAGTCCAATTGGACTTGTATGGGTTGAGATTTGAGCTCAATTGGACTCAATGAGTCCAATTGACTTAGGTGATGGTAATTGATTTTTATCTAAGTCAATTGGGTTTGGTGAGGACCTAATTATGTCCTTAGGGAGGTCTAGAGGTGATGTACTAGGGTTAGGGTACCTAAATTTAGGTTCCTATGGGGTTGGGATTAGGTCTAGGGAGTTAGAGATCCAAGATCAAGGCTTAAATCTCAAAATAAGAACTGGAGAGCAGTTCCAGACGTCCAAAAATAGGATCAGACGACTTATACTAAAAAATCAGAAGTCCATACTTCAATTCTAGGCATCCAATCTGAGTCAAGGGGAATTCTATGTTATGTTTTGGGTATTCTGCAGAAATTGGACTTCTGACAAAGTGTCTGGACGTCCAATAATACTGCAGAAGTGGGTTTGAGGTGTGCGGGAGTTGGCTAAGGGTTTTGGATGTCCTATAACTTATTTGGACATCCAGATAAGCGTTGGAACTAGGGTTTTAGGATTTCCTAGGGTGCTGTGACCTAATCTAAGGGTGGCTAAGGCTTGGGGGAAGTCTCTAGGCTATCCTAGGACTAAGATGGACCTAAGCTCTTCACATTTTACTGCTTTCTTCCTACTTAATAGAATAGCAAACTTTTAATCCCCTTACATTATTATTCCTACATCTAAACTAGGCCTTCTGCTCCAGCTCTGCTATAACTCCTGTTATTCCTGATTCCAGCTTCAGATCCAGCTCCAGATCCAGCTCCAGATCTAGCTTTTGATCGGCTTATTGCCTGCAATTGACATAATGCACTTAATCAGCACATTATAACATTATTTTATGCATAGCTAAAAGAAAGCAGTAAAGATGCAAATAATGCTTATGCATGCCTGAATTACCCTAACTTATGCTAAGTTCTAGTTTAACTTAGGTCAATTAAGACCTATGATTGCTGTGCAATCATACCCCCATGCCTAAATCTTGCTAGTCCCTAGCAAATGCAAGACTAAATTATTTACAGCAAGGGTTCATAGGGGATTGATTATTTTATCAAGTGTATGTCTAGAGATTTTTCTCCTTTTGTTTTCATCCTATTCTCTACAAATCCAGACAATCGTGAAAGTATAGCTATGTTGCTTTCGCAATGGATTCGAGTGAAAAATTGATACACCCTTAAAGCCTGTATTGACCTCTAGTAAAAATTCTAGCAAGATAGGCGGACTTCTTCCCTCGGGGTATTCGAGATATCTATGAATTCCACCCTGACTTTAGGCTTAGGTAGAGAATCTCTGAGGGGTAAGATTATATATTTGGTGGCTCACTCTTGACTAGTGCTAAATAGAAATTAGTATTGTAGAATCTAGATTCCCAGATTACTAAGTGGCTCAACTCAGAGAAATATGAGAAAAACTATGCTCCTTTTTGATTCCTTTGTATTCATTCTCTCTTACCCTTTTTCTTTTTCTTTGCTTTTCTTTCTTTTTCTTAGAGCTCACAATCTCACCAGATTCACATATATGAGGTGGTCTCACTGGGCATTAACACTTTAATTGAGTACTCATAACCCTAACACTAAGTTGGAATTCCTCAGCCAGCATTCGGGTGGTCAGAAACACAGAAAAATAGGTTATGGCTTTATTTGGTGGATCTCAAATTTATTTGGTGGTATTGCCTTAATGCACTAAACTAAATATTCACTCTTTTTTCTTTTCTTTTTCTTCTTTTTCTAATTTTTTTCGAATTTTCTTTCTTTCCATCATTTTTTTTTCATTTCATTTTTTTTTCTCTTTCTTTTTTTTTTTCAACATAACACAACTAGCATACGTCCATGAACTTTATTGAGGAGGCATTATTAGGGATTGATGGTACTCAAGAGACATTGGGTGGCTTATTTGGTGGAAGTGCCTACTCACGGCACCGGGAGAGATGGATAGGACGGTGTATTTCTGACCTTGACCTCAATACCCTCTTTTAGCTGAGGATTCCGTAAAGAATGGTCATAACCATCCACCTTAGCCCTAATTTTATGAAAACTCACTCTCTGCGTATTTGCCTTATTTGGTGGCTCTCAAAATTTCACACAAAATGTATACGCAGGAACCGAGAGTGAAAACTATGTCTAATCTCAGAGTATCATCACCTAATTATCTTGGACTCTGGATTCCTTGTACTAATCTTAGAACACCAGTACACTCTACTCTTCTCACACTATTTGGTGGATTTTTGGAAGAAAATCTGCCTGACTCCCAAAACACTGTTGTTGAAAGTACGAATTGCTACGCTAACGTGTTAGGTTTTGGAAAACCTGTCGTTGTAGTTTGAAAGCGAAGAACTCATGTTCAACAAATAAAATTTATACCGAAATTGAAATTCCGGGTCGAACACAGGGAGGTGGACGTTTGATTTAAAAACTACGCGTTTGTTTTTATTTGTCACAAAGTAATTCAATTTAAAACTATCTAATTATTTACAATAAATAGAAGAGAGAGAGAGTAAGAGAGAGAGAATATTACAAATAGAAATCAAAATGAGATGTAGAATAAACAGGGAATTCATCATTAAGGAGATTGTTTGTTTCACTATTACAACTAGAAAGCAGAAAACAATTACACTAGAAAGTGATAAATTTACTCTAGAAAGAATTAAAAGAATGGAGGGAGAAATGTCCTCCTCGACGATCGCTTGGAGGATGAGCAGAACTACTCTAGAAAGCAGTAAATCTATACTAGGAAGCAGTAAAAAGAATAAGGAGAGAGATATCCTCCTCGACGGTCGCTTGGAGGATGAGTCAGACGGGACGACGCCTGGACGAAGGAGGATGAAGAAGGACAAAGGAGGACGAAGCAGAAGAACAGGAACAGGGCAGCACGTCGTCGTCATCGCGAGATCCACTTTCGAAGGGGGATGAAAATTTGGACTTTATCTCGCGAGAAGCATCCCTGGTGTGGGACAAGCTTCTCTTGAGCTTTGGAGAGGTAGAGAAGAGAAGGAAGGGATGATAATTTCGTGTGGAGGGGGTCTCCTTTTATAGTTGCAAGGAGTCGGGGCAAATTGGTCATTACATCTTTAAAACATTTAATAAGGGGTCTTTAGTGACGAATAAAACCGTCGCTAAAGCCCCAACGTGGGCGTAGTCGCCTCTCCCCACGCGCACCTACTCGGCTGCTCGCTCTCAACGCCTACCCCACATTCAGCTATCCACAGCGGTCCAATCGCGAGATCGAATGGCTGTGATCGCGCCTTCGCCCGCTCGCTGCGCACCCGCCCCAACGCATGCGATGCCGCTTGAGGCACGGGCGTGCAATAGCGCATCAATGCTATTGAGCACGGACGGTCGCCTGATCAAGATTCGACGCACGCCGGTGCCCGCTCGCCCGCGCCCTTCGCCTCCTCGCTGTGACTCGAACCTGCATCCTCTGCTCGCGATAATGCCCTCTCCCACTGCGCTGCGGAGCGCGGATGGTCGTGCAGACGTCTTGAGGCGCAGCTGTTCACAACCGTTGGATCGAGATCCAACAGTAGAGAGGGGCGGATGTGGAGGCTTCAGTGGTTGCATGAGGGCATTTGGGCAGCTGAGATGGTGTCACATGGCTCCATCTTGGTCGTCCATCTTCTGGATGTTGTAGATGGTGCCACTAGTGTTGGATTGACTCGATTTTTGCGTCGTTAGGCTGCGATCGTCGATCCGAATTCATCCGTGTAGTCGGATTTGTCATTTGAAGTGTGGATTTACACCATCCTGGCCCTTGATCTTCTAGGGTTCCCCAGTCACTATTTGATGCTACAAATGCCTGATTAGGGCGATCTTGGAGTCGTTGAACTCCAATCGTTTCCCTGATCACATCTGTACGGTTGGATCTTCGATCCGAGTCCCTGATAAAAAGTTTGCCCTGTCCAAGCACATAAAAGGAGACAATTAACCTCCATTTTATTCAAACTACTCTAAATGCAAGATGATACATGTTATGCAATATTTATATCATGCAATGCAATCCTATGCTTAAAACATGCATAAATAGACATCTTAAGTTGTGTAAATTGTTCGGGCCCAGATAGGTTGTGTTAATATGGTGATTTTATCGTTGAAATGCATATAGTGGTTAACCTAAATCGAGCCTAACCATCTCTTTTACAAAATTTTTTAACCTGGCCTACTTAATTTTATCTTGGTTACTTTTAGGCCCAGGGTCGAACTCAAGGAAGTGGGATTAGAAGAAGTTTCTACACCTTTCCTACAACGAATCTCTTCCATTCTTTTATTATGTTTTTGGTGTTTTCTATTTAGGATTTTTTTTTTGATAATTTTTTTTATCTTAGAGGTACACCCTCAAAATCAGGTTCTTGGCTTCGAGCCAAATTAGGGTTCCGAAACTAGTCTTGCTATTCGCAAGACTGAGTACCTGCAAGTCAAGGATTACCTTTTCTTTTTTGTATATTTTTTATCCTTTTACTTGCAGGAAAGAGAAACAGAGATAAAGTGAATATAGCATATATATATATGTATATATGTAAATATATATCTATATATATATATATATGGTTATAAATATATAGGTATATATGTAGTTATACATGTATATATATATATAGATATGTAAATATATGTATAGATAGATGCATATATATGTGTATATATATATATATATATATATATATATATATAATTAGATATATATGTATGTATATATAACTATATATATAGATATAGATATATATATATATGTATATGTATGTATATATAACTATATAGATGTATATATATATATATATATATATGTATATATAGTACTATACGTATATAGTTATATATATGTGTATATGTATATGTATATATATATATATATATTAGTATAAGTATCTATGTATATTATGTAGATCTATATATATATATGTATGTATTTATAATTATAGATATATATATGTATGTATATTTGAGTATATATATATATATATAAGTATATAGATGTATATATATATATGTATGTATATAGACTAATACTTAGTTATATAAGTACTAATATATGTATAGATATATGCATATATATATGTATATATATGTATAAGTATATATATATATGTATATAAATATGTATATATTTATGTATATATATAAATATATAGTAGTGTATAAGTGAGAGTGTGAGTGTGTGTGTGTGTGTATGTGTCTGCAGAGAGAGGGAGAGAGTGTTGTGAGAGAGAGAGAGAGAGCGCTTCTGCTGGAGTGAAGGAGGCGAGTTAGGCCACCTGGAGCGCCAGCGCATCATCTGATGGCCACGCGTGTGCACTGGCACATAGGCATGCGCACGTAGGTGGGAGCGGGCGTGGGAGGAACCGCAGCGCACTACGCTGCGTGGTGAGGCAGGTGAGGGCGAAGGCGCTATATGCTAAAGTGGGCGAAGACGTGGGCAGTGAAGCAGGTGGGCGTACGCGAGAGTGGGCGCTGGAGCGGGCGCGGGGTGAGACGCGAGCGTGGGAGTGCGTAGACGGGTTGGCACCGATAGCGACATGGAGAGAGAGCGTCGAGTGACCGATTAAGTGAGAAACTTACCGGTCACCGCACTGTAGCCACAGTGTTCCGCTGACTAGTGTGAACAGTGGCTATAGTGCGCGGTTGGCTCGCGCGACCGCTTGCGCCTGGTTCCGTGAGTGCGAGTGGTGTGGAGCGGCTGCCGCGCAGGCGCTGAAGAGGCTGCACCGGCTACTGGCTTGCGCAGAGAGGCGAGTGTGGGCACGAAGAAGTGGGAGGCGAGGGTGTCCTGCAGGTGCGCGCGGTGGCCTGCGCTACTGCTGCTGCCGCCTTGCTACTGCTGCTGCGGAGCTTGAGCTTCAAAGCTTGAAGCTCCTGTGGCAATGGCGGAAATGATTTGAACAATGAAACAGGGAAGAGAACCACAACGCCCACCGGCTCTTTGATGAGTTGGGCGGTGGTGGGACTCACAGTGGTGGTTGTGCACCATTGTGAGGTGCTCCTGCCCACAGAGTAGCTCCTCAGAAGGAGGAGAGGCTGCGTATGGATAGGAGATGGGAGGAGAAGGCTTGGAAGGAGGGAAGCTGCTATGTTTTTGGCGTGGACCAGGCTCCCTGCAAAGAAGAAAGCTGAACCCTTTTTAAAGAGGAAGAAGGCATGCACAGCCATGCCCTGGCTGTGCATGCCGCTGCAGGGAATGGCGCGAGGAGGAAGCTGCCATGCTTTGCAACCGCAGGGAAGAATTTCAAAATCAAATAGAAATAAAAATAAAGATGGAAATTTTGCGAGGCAACACTTGAAGAATTTGTCAATTACAAGGCCATTTATTTCACTCTCCTCCCCTCTCAAGTAAATGCATGCATGCGTGTATTTTTACAAATGCGATTATGGCTACCTAATATGCACTGGCAATGCTAGGAAATAGCACAAGATGGCACAATTGCTGGTGTATTTTTGCTGTGCAATCATACCCCCATGCCTATCTTTTGCTAGTCCTTAGCAAAACATTCTTTTGTATTGTATTTAGAAATGATCTTAAGCTGAAGATTTTCTCCTGAGATGACATATGTGTGTTTATTGTTGGATATTGTGAGAACCAATTACAGAGAAGACTACCAGTACTTTAAGTCTTACATGACATAGACCATCTCTCAACTAACCAGGACTCTTGATATTTAAACCTTAAGTACGATTTCCATGATCCAGGAGGGTTTTGCCGTACTCGAGAACTTAAGAGATTATGGCTTGTGCTCAGTGAAGGATCAAGACTGACCAGATGAACATTAAGACTCAAGTCCAGGGTTTCACAAATTTTTAAGTACAGGTTGGTCCCAGTTTCAGCTCGTGTCTTCGGATTGACCCTTAAAAAGATGACAGAAAACTCAACTCCCATTTTTTGACATTTGTGGCTCAAAGAAAATAGGGTATTTGCCCCGAAGAACTTTTTTGTTGGAAGATTTTACAGACATTTGTGAGATATACTGACTTATTTGCTTCTTATATATATATATATAGATGGAAACTGCATGATACCATAAAATACCCAGAGCCTATGGATTCCTATCCACCCCCCCATGCCAAACGATGCTACGTCCTCATATGCATGCAGGGTAGGGTAGAGAAAGGACGAAAGATCAGGTAACGAGAGCAGAGGTGCAGGGTATACAGCAAGGTGGTAGGGTGGGTGAATGGTGGGTGGTAAAGTGAAAAGTGAAGTGATCGTGACAATGGCGTGAAAAGTGATGGTGGATGGTGAGTGTTGTTGGGGTGCCTCCCAACGAGTGCTGAATTTAATGTCCCCTGGCTGGACTCAGAATGAGGCACAACATTAGTTACCCTCCAGCAGGGCAACAGATTCTCCAATGGGGGCAGGTTCATGAGTAAGATAGGGTTTCAAACGCTGCCCATTGACCGTAAATTTATGCCCAGATTTGGGATCTTCAATTTCAACGGCCCCGTTGGGAAATGGTCTTGAGACTAGGAAAGGACCAGTCCATTTGGACTTCAATTTCCCAGGAAAGAATTTGAGCCGGGCATTGTAGAGACAAACTTGCTGAGATGGCTCAAATTCCTTCCGTCGTATACGACTGTCGTGAAAAGCCTTAGTGCGTTGCTTGAAAGTTAAGGCAGAATCGTAAGCTTCACGACGGAGCTCTTCTAGCTCCTAAAGTTGGAGTTTCCTTTCTCGACCACACAAGTCTGGGTTGAGGTTACATTGGCGAACTTCCCAATAAGTGCGATGCTCCAACTCCACGGGCAAATGACAAGGCTACCCGTAAATGATTCTATACAGAGACATACCAAGGGGAGCCTTGAAGGCGGTCCGATACGCCCAAAATGCGTCAATCAGCTTGTCGGACCAATCCTTACAGTCAGGCCGAACCATTTTCTGGAGAATTTGCTTGATTTGCCGGTTCGACACCTCTGCCTGGCCGTTTGTCTGAGGATGATACGGGGATGCTATACGATGGTGGACTCCGTATTTCCTCGGAAGTGCCCGAAAAGATGCATGGATAAAGTGGTTTCCTCGATCCGAGATAATGGCTCGAGGGATCCCAAAGCACACAAAGATGTGGTCTTTGACAAATCGAGTGGATATAACATGGTCAGCACGGCATGCGGGAATAGCCTTGATCCATTTCGAAACATAATCAATAGCCACGAGGATAAATTCGAAGCCGTTGGAAGGAGGAAAGGGACCCATGAAATCAATTCCCCAAATGTTGAAGATTTCCGCAGCTAGGATGGGTTGTAAGGGCATCATGTCATGACGTGACATTGACCCTAATGACTGGCACCTAGTGCAGTGCTTGGCATAATTGTGTGCATCCTGGTGAAGGGAGGGCCAAAAGAAATCGTACTACAACACCTTGGCTGTAGTTTTCCTCCTAGAGAAATGGCCTTCGCAGGCCTGATCGTGGCAGAAGGGTAGCACACTAGGGAATTCGCTGTCAGGAATACAGCGACGGATGATTTGATCAGCACCTATGCGAAAAAGAAGTGGATTACCCCAGAAATAATACTTTGCTTCTACCATGAGACGCTCGCACTGGTTTTTAGGCCAGCCACGTGGAAGGGATCCAGAAGCAAGGTAATTGGCAATGTCGGCATACCAAGGTCCACTTGCCACATTAATTGCCAATAGGTGCTCATCAGGAAAAATCTCAGTGATCGGCAGAGTAAGTCCAAATTGGTCGGGGTCTAGTCCAGAAAGGTGATCAGACACAACATTCTGGGCTCCAGCCTTATCACGGATCTCAGTGTCAAATTCTTGGAGCAGAAGGATCCAACGAATCAGTCCAGGATTGGCATCCTTCTTGTGCATGAGATGGCGAATGGCCGTGTGATCAGTGAAAACAATAACATGTGAGCCTAGAAGGTAAGAGCGGAATTTCTCCAGCCTAAAGACGACCGCCAGTAGTTCTTTTTCAGTGGTAGTATAATTACGCTGGGCCTTGTCCAATGTCTTACTGGCGTAGTACACCACGAAGGGGTGTCTATCGCGTCTTTGTCCCAGGATGGCTCCGACTGCGAGGTCGGAAGTGTCACACATGAGTTCAAAGTCGAGGGACTAATCAGGTGGCTGGAGAACAGGGGCCTTGGTGATAGCATTACATAGCTGCGTGAATGCTCGTATGCAGTCGGGGCCCATATCAAAGGGTACGTTGGTCGATAGGAGATGAGTTAAAGGTCGAGAAATCTTGGAGAAATCTTTGATAAATCTCCTATAGAAACTGACGTGTCCCAGGAAGGAGCGGATTTGCTTGACAGAGCCAAGCATAGGTAAATCAACAATTACATCAAGCTTAGCTCTGTCAACCTTGATACCCCTATTGGAGATGATATGTCCGAGAACAATTCCCTCGTGTACCATAAAATGACTTTTTCCCCAGGAAAGCACGAGGTTTACATCAATACATCTCCTAAGGATACGGGTCAGGTTGGCAAGACATTCATCAAAAGATGGTCCAAAGATCGAGAAGTCATCCATGAAGACCTCGAGAAAGTCACCCACCATGTCATGAAATATCGCCAGCATACATCTCTGAAAATTTGCTAGCGCGTTACAAAGTCCGAATGGCATCCTTCTAAATGCAAAGGTGTTGAAGGGGCAGGTAAAAGTGGTTTTCTCTTGGTCCCGGGGGTCAATTGCCACCTGGTTATATCCTGAGAATCCATCCAGGAAACAAAAAAATTTACTTCCTGCCAACCGCTCCAGGATTTGGTCAATGAAAGGTAGCGGAAAGTGATCTTTCTTAGTTGCAGCATTGAGTTTCCTATAATCTACACACTCTCCAAGATGTAGGAGTGCGTGTAGGGATGGATTCGCCCCTGTTATTGACACGGATGGTGAGAACTACCTTTTTGGGCACAACGTGAATTGGACTCACCCAGGGGCTATCGCTGATCGGGTAGATTATACCCACATCTAGCCACTTAATAATTTCTTTCTTAACGACCTCCCGTATGTTAGGGTTGAGACGTCGCTACATCTCGCAGGAAGGTTGAGCCTCCTCCTTCGTATATATACGGTGAGTGCAGTAGGTGGGGCTAATGCCAGATAAGTCTGATAAAGACCATCCAATGGCTGCCTTATGTTCCATGAGAACCTTTGTTAGTTTGCACTCTTGCTCCCTGGTCAATTTTTAACTGATGATTACGGGGAGCATTTCATTTGGCCCTAGGAAAACATACTTAAGTGTACTAGACAGCTCTTTCAGCTCGGGAGTGGATGGTGAAAGGTCTGGCATTTCTGGGGACGAGAGTGTCCCAGGCGGATCGGAAAACAAGTCAGGAGGAAGAAGTTGGCCCTCAGAATGGCCAAGAAGAGGGGTTTCTTGGATAGATGGATCCAAAAAGGAATAGCCCCAGTGAGTAGTATGTGGGCTCAAGCTCCCAGTGTGGAATTGCAAATCTGCCTGATTTGGCGGGAAAGAAAGGGCAATCCGGTCTTCAAGAATGTGGACCGACAGTGAGTAGCCCAGATATGACTCAGACCACGAGGTATGGGAAGCAGAGAAAACCTCGTCAGAAGTCTGGCCAGGAGAAGGTACTGGACAAGGGAGGGATGGGGGAACGTCACAATATGTGTTGGTCAGGCAATCGTCAGTGTTTACAGGTAATCCGCAACAATCAGAATAGGTCCCAATTAGTCCGATACACGCGCTGACAACCATGTCCTCGTCAGACGTGTCATCCTCGATGCAATCACAATCAAAGTTCTTGGCTTCCTTGAAGATGTTAGGCTTGAGCTTTTCAGATCCAACGGCAATCTCAATACAACCCGACTCGGAGTTGATATGGGCGCGGGCTGTGGCCAAGAAAGGTCGACCAAGGATGATCAGACCATCAGAAAGTGAGCTAGGAACTTCCATATCTAAAACAAGAAAGTCAATAGGAAAACAGAGACTGTTGACCCTAACCACCACGTGTTCCACCACACCCTTTGGGATCTTGATAGAATGATCTGCCAACTGTAACGTGACAGGGGTGGGTTTCAGATTTCCCAAGGAAAATTTTTCGAGCATGATGGTTGGTATAAGATTGATGGAAGATCCTAGATCAAGCAAGGCACGGTTAAAATTGCAGCCTTGGATGCTACAGGAAATAAGCGGTGTGCCCGGATCTTTCTGCTTCGGTGGTAGATTTGACAGTATAGCACAACTCGCATGAGGCGAGAGAACCACTGGATTCTTAGTTTTCTTTGACTATCGCCTGGGTGTTGTGTAGTCTTTGAAAAATCGGGCGACAGTAGGTATGTGGTCGACAGCCTCGAGCAGGGGTACCTTGATTTCAACATCCCTAAACAAATTACGCAGGTTATCAAAGGCCTACGTATCTTTCTTTTTGCCTTTTGGCTCCCTCAGTAGAGCCTCAGGGAATGTGACTGATTCTGGCACCAATTTGGGTGTATCGTCCTCTCGTGAATGCAGTGCGCATCCCGAATGAGAGGGTGATGAAGAAGAAGGGCCAGGATCAGATCGAGGTGGATCGATGGTCTGCTTACCGCTCCTCGTAGTGATCGCATTGGTCGATGCAGGTCCAGTGGGATCATAAGGTGGAGGAGGGTTCGCAATAGGGACATAAGAGTGAGGTGCTGCAACGGGATTAGCCTGAAATCCCGGTGGAATACTTGGAGCTTGCAGAATCTGATGAACTTGCCCCTGAGAAGGTCGTACCTGTGGTTGAGGACCACGGGGTACGAAATTTCATGGGTTGGGGACAGGTTGGGCTGGAAGAGTGCCCTGAGATCGAGTCGCCATGCGTAGTTTACTGATCTCAACATTCTGCTACGCCAATTGGTGCTAAAGAGAGGTCATGTTCTCTTCATGGCACTTTGACATTTCCATCATCATTCGCATCAATTTATCAAGAGGACTTGATGCGTGTTCGATTTGCGGTACGCAAGGGCCTGATGGCGGATTCGCCATAGGATTAGACTTGGCCCTTGGGATGATGGGTGAGGACGGTCACATTGGTCCATCCGCAGGGTTTTGGCACTGCAGGTTGTTGGACCATGCGAAGTTTGGATGATTTCGCCACCATTGGTTATAAGTGGCAGAGAACGGGTTGTTCCCCAGGGTGCAAGCGTCTTCTATGCCAGAAGACGCGTCCGCATGTAAATATGTGTCTGAGCACATGGAGGCTTGGTCCTCCATGTCAAAATACTGGCTCGCAGAAGCCAGATTCACATGAATTACCGAATCGCTCGGTACGACACTCGGTAAGGAAGGTCTTACGGTGTTTCTTGGGATAAGCCTCGTGTTGGAAGAATTGGAATTGTGACGAAGTGGTGAGGTTGGGGTGTTTGCCATAGAACGGGCAAGGTTGGCCCAAAGCTCGTCCAGCTTCTTGTGCACGACGGAGACTTCATCCAATTTCCGTGCGATAAGGCTGAGATCAGTGGATGAATGGGAGGGTCCCGTGTCAACTTCGTGGACATTATGGGGCAGTCTGGTATGATTAAAGGTGACAATGGAGGCATTGTTCATTGTGTTTTTGCTCATATTTTCAAATAATTTGAATGCTCCATTCTCGTCTTTATCCATGAAATTCCCTCTACAGGAAGCGTCTGCAATCTGCTTCAAAGTCTCATTTAACCCATAGTAGAAAATCTAGGCTATATGCCACTTAGGCAGACCGTGGTGCAGACACTTCCTGAGGAGGTCATTATATCTCTCCCATGCCTCATGAAATTGTTCGCCGTTTTGTTGCGTAAATGAAGTGATAGCACGGCAAAGCGCATTGGTTCGCCCGATTGGGAAGAACTTCTTGAGAAACGTTGTTCGCATCTCTTCCCAAGGGTGGATGGTTCTCCCAAGGGTGCGTAACCACTGCGACGCTTTATCCCGCAATGAAAGCGGGAACATTTTCAAGAGGACTATAGGTAACCCGATATTTCTCGGTTTAACTATTTCAGCTAATCGGGTTAGGTCTTCCAAGTGACGAAAAGGATCTTCACTTGCAAGACCATGGAAGTGAAAATTTATTAGGCCAATTATGTTAGGTTTTAGTTTAAAGTCATCCCTGCCCATGGGGACCCGAATTTGTCTTATGGTCACTGTAGCAACGGGATTCTGATAGGAGCTAAGAGACCTAGGCTCCTCCCGTTCGGGAGGGTTCTGCATTTCCTCCAATGTTTCCCTAATGGCCTCAATTTGTTCGTTATACATTTCCATTTAGGCTTGGAGGTGGGTTATGGGATCCAAGGCTCCACCACCTGGTGGGTTTTAAGGGCGGTTTCCTCCCTTGGGATTTGGGGGTGGGCGTGCAGCCATGTTTGTGGAGGAGGAGGACGATTTGGTTTCTTTTCTAAAATTATCAGGCAATTCACACAGTTCAGGGTTTTGTGACCTCCTCCCAAACATGCACTACCCAGGAAGAATTGGGGGGATAAGAAGGGAAAAGAGATGAGAGAAATGACGCTGCAAAGGTACACTTGATGACAAATCAATACAATCAATATTCCTAACCTCTACAGTGTGCCCTTAGACCTAAAGATCTAAGTTACCTTCTGTCACGACCTACGGAACCGAATGCGAGCACCGCGGAACCACCGGGCCAGATTGAAAGGCTGTTTGCCCCAGTCTTAGACACCCGATAGCACGCGGGAACCCTTACCAGCATGTAGGCGCTACACACAGGTAGTTAGACCTCCAATCCTTAATAAGGGTCAAGTTGCTACCAATTTTAGTTAGAGGCTTAGGATCAAGTGCTTTTAGAATGTGAAGGGCGTTATTTGCGGGTAATGCCCAAGTGATTGATTTTTAGAGTGTGTAAACCAAGCATGCAACGGGGAAATCTCCCCAAATTGAAGTTTTAATTGGTGAATGATTTTTAGAATTCAGCCTTAAGTAGTATGGATTTTAAGATTTCTCTGAATTAGCAATTCAACCAATCTCCGGGTTTTGAGAGAATACAAGTTTTCTTCTAAGCCCAACAAACCCTTCTTCAATGTCAGTTGGTTGATGCATGCTAAAATGCAATGGGCTTTCCTAGATGGAGTTTTCGATGTGTGGATGCACGAATCAATTTTAAATTAGTGTGAAAGGGAACTAAAGCACTTCAATTCAAGTGCTCCCAATCACCAGAATGATTTCCACACACAAGGCTCAACCAAAAGATAAAGAAAATCAAATTGTTGGGGTTGAAGTATTCGGGATCGAATCTTATGCACGTGAAAGGTCGTGGTGGGGTTGGAATCAACTCAATTCCAAGTCTCCCCACCAAAAAAATGTGATCCTGAATTTGCAGATAAATGAGGCAAAGAGGGGTGGCAATCAATCTTTTTATTTGCCTCAAAGAATACTTCACACGGCGAAAGATTCAAGAATCAAGATTCTTGGATCTTCGCTATGCGAAGTTTTGCGGGAAATCCCGAGGTGGTGGGAGTGATGACAAACAATAAAACAAGTGATTTTTAATCCACTTGCCCCAAAAGATCCCAAGAAGTTTTTTTTAGTTTTTTTTTTTATTAAGGTGACAAGTTAACCTAGCTTGCTAAGAAAGAAAAACCTACTTATTCAGCAACGTGTGCAGAGCTCCAGTGTGGTGCCGGCGTCTTCACGCTCTTATTCCCGCCTTGGATCTACCTACGTCTCCTACTTCGTCTGCCTGTCTTCTCCTTGCAACAGGTTCACCTGCACAGCAACAAACAAAAACACCCGTGAAGAGAAGGGTGTGAGAAGAGAAAAATTAAAGGAATGGAGTAGAAACTTACTTGAATGCACACTTCCCCGGCAACGGCACTAGAAAAGAGTGTGTGTTCGAGCCTGGATAGGTTGTGTTAATATGGTGATTTTATCGTTGAAATGTGTATAGTGGTTAACCTAAATCGAGCCTAACCATCTCTTTTAAAAAAAATTTTAACTTGGCCTACTTGATTTTATCTTGGTCACTTTTAGGCCCAGGGTCGAACACAGGGAAGTGGGATTAGAAGAAGTTTCTACTCCTTTCCTACAACGAATCTCTTCCGTTCGTTTATTATGTTTTTGGTGTTTTTCTATTTAGGATTTTTTTTGTGATAATTTTTTTTTCCCTTGAGGTACACCCTCAAAATTAGGTTCTTGACTTTGAGCCAAATTAGGGTTCCAAAACTGGTCTTACTATTCGTAAGACTGACTACCTGTAAGTCAAGGATTATCTTTTCTCTTTTGTATATTTTTTTATCTTTTTACTGGCAGGAAAGAGAAATAGAGATAAAGTGAATATAGTATATATATATATGTATATATTATATATGTAAAGGGGTGGGGGTGGAGGTGGAGATGGCGTGTAGAACGGTGTCGAGTCGGTCGTCGTTTAGAAAGACACAACCAACAGGACGAAGTGCCGTGTGGAATGTAGGATGGATGGTCGAAAGATGTGTGCGAAAAAAAAAATGCTTTCTGTACGCGTGTAACGGGGAATATCAGCAACTCGTGTGGATATTCCTGCGATACAACGTATGGTAAGTGATATGAAAATATATATATGTATATATGTAAATATATATAGCTATGTAAATATATGTATAGATAGATGTATATATATGTATATATATATATAATTAGATATATATGTATGTATATATAACTATATATATAGATATATATATATGTATATATAGTAATATATGTATATAGTTATATATATGTGTATATGTATATATATATATATATATGTATAAGTATATGTGTATATATATGTATATATATATATGTATGTATGTATCTATACTTATACTTAGTTATATAGGTAATAATATATATATATATATTTATTTATTTATTTATACGTATATAAATATATGTATATATGTAAATATATATGTGTATATATATATATGTATGTATATAGACTAATACTTAGTTATATAAGTACTAATATATGTATATATATATGTATATAAATATATATATATATGTATAAGTATATGTGTATATATATGTATATATATATATATGTATCTATACTTATACTTAGTTATATAGGTACTACTATATATATAGATATAAGTATATAAATATATATATATAAATATATATATGTATATATATATATATAAATATATAGTAATGTATAAGTGAGAGTGTGTGTGTGTGTATGTGTCTGCAGAGAGAGAGGGAGAGAGTGCTGTGATAGAGAGAGAGAGAGCGCTTCTACTGGAGTGAAGGAGGTGAGTTAGGCCGTCTGGAGCCCCAGCACGTCGTCTGATGGCCACGCACGCACGCAAGCATGTAGGCACGTGAAGAGGCACGCGCACGCAGGAGGGAGCGGGCGTGGGAGGAACCGCAGCGCACTACGCTGCACGGTGAGGCGGGTGCAGGCGAAGGTGCTATGCGCTGAAGCAAGCGAACACATGGGCAACGAAGTGGGAGGGCGTACGCGAGAGCGGGCGCTGGAGCGGGCACAGGGCGAGACGGGGGCGTGGGCGTGGGTAGACGGGTTGGCACCGGTAGCGGCGCGGAGAGAGAGCACCAGGTGACTGGTTAAGTGAGAAACTTACCGGTCATCGCACTGTAGCCACAGTGTTCCGCTGACTAGCGTGAACAGTGGCTACAGTGCGCGGTTGGCTTGCGCAACCGCCTGCACCTGGTTTCGTGAGTGCGGGCAATGTGGAGCGGCTGGCGTGCACACTGAAGAGGCTGCGCCGGCTGCTGGCTTGCGCGGAGAGGTGGGTGCGGGCACGAAGAAGCAGGAGGCGAGGGCGGCCTGCAGGCGCGTGTGGTGGCCTGTGCTACTGCTGTCGCCTTGCTGCTGCTGCTACGGAGCTTGAGCTTCAAAGCTTGAAGCTCTTGTGGCAATGGCGGAAATGCTTTGAACGATGAAACAAGGAAGAGAACCACCACGCCCATCGGCTCTTTGATGAGTTGGGCAGTGGTGGGACTCAGTGGTGGTTGTGCACCACTGTGAGGTGCTCCTGCCCGCAGAGTAGCTCCTTAGGAGGAGGAGAGTCTGTGTATGGAGGGGAGATGGGAGGAGACGGCCTTGAAGGAGGGAAGCTACTATGTTTTTGGCGTGGACTAGGCTCCCTACAAAGAAGAAAGCTGAGCCCTTTTTAAAGAGGAAGAAGGCATGCATAGCCATGCCCTAGCTGTGCATGGCTGTGCATGCGACTGCAGGGCAAGCTGCTATAGGGAATGGCGTGAGGAAGTTGCCATGCTTTGCAGCTGCGGGGAAGAATTTCAAAATCAAATAGAAATAAAAATAAAGATGGAAATTTTGCGAGGCAGCACTTGAAGAATTTGTCAATTACAAGGCCATTTATTTCACTCTCCTCCCCTCTCAAATAAATGCAGGCTTGCGTGTATTTTTACAATGCGATTATGGCTACCTAATATGCACTGGCAATGCTAGGAAATAGCACAAGATGGCACAATTGCTTGTGTATTTTTGCTGTGTAATCATAAATGTGTATACAGCATACCCCCATGCCTATCTTTTACTAGTCCCTAGAAAAAACTATATGCTATTTATAAAAGAATTAGGTTGGATTATTTAGGTATGAGTTATTTTCAATCATTAAGAAATTGTCTACTTAGGATCTGAACTTTCAAAGACACAATAGTGCCCGAGTATCTGCCAAAATGTAGACCGCCTCATGCCCTCGCCTTATTCAAAGAAAAATTTCTTTTTCTCTTTTTCCTCTTTTCTAATTTTTTTGGATTTTCAAATTTTAGGGTTTAAGAGTGGCTTTCTACGTCCATTCGACTCACCCAAGATTTGATGAGAACTCTAAGTTCTAATCATCTTATTGTGAATGTGATAGACTCGTTGACAGGCAATTAAAACGGACTTCGGATTTCTATGCCTCTAGGTGACCTCAAAAAAAAAACTTTGCCTAAAGGTGTATCTTTACAACCGGTAGCTTTCTCCCTACTTTTATTTTTTTACAGGGTCAACACAAGGGTGAATCCAGTGTATATCTCCCCGATTTATTCTACTTCTCCACTTCTTCCTAAGTGTTTTGGGAATTTTTAGTGCATTTATTGAGCTAGGTTCTGGACAATCGGTCGATGAGCTATTACCACCGACAACTTGCCAGCCATACTCGTGCGGGAAGTGTGGTTTATTTCTTTTTTTTTCTTTTCTCCTTTTCTTTTTTTTTTTTTTTTTTAAGTAGATGGCTTCCCTGGTCTAAGATTTACCTAAGGGCAGGAAAAAGAGAAAGGTCTAGTGACTGGGCTCTGGACAACCTACCTATGGGCTGTTACCCACGATAACTTGCTAGCCATATCACCCTAGAAGATTCATTAGCTACCCAATTTCCGTTAAAATCGCCGAACAACGAGTCAGTGACAAGATAGTGTGTAGATGCTAGAAACTCAAAATTTCCTCAAATCAGAGGGTGGGTTGATAAGTCGTGTACTTATCACCCAAACTTATTTACTCCAATTAAAATAACACTCAGGTTGGCAAGAATTCGAAAAACAAATCCACATTTTAGTGGATACACGGGCTGATTAAGTATAAAGACCTGAAGGGTCTTTGTGTTCAAATCATAATGTAGTATTTCCTAAGATTAAAAATTTTCTTAAACCCAAGTTCTCTTTCCTAATTCCGAAGTTTTTTTTTAATAAAAGAAAATAAAACAAATCTATGGAGCTGACGAATGAAGTCAGAGATGAATATCCACCCCCCATGCCTATCTAATGCAATGTCCTCATTGTATTAAAAAGACATAAAATAGAGTGGAAAAGTGTAGAAAGCACCTGAATTGTGTGAATATCAGGTCCGCTCCGAGATGAAAATTAAAAAGAACTGTATATGTGCTGAGTTTAGTGCCTTCAGCTAGGCACACTATACATAGAAGAGAAATGAAGAATTCACAAGTGCAGGTTAGAATCAGAATAAACAGAAGAATCCTCCGACTTGTCAGTAGATGTCCACAGATGTGGACCAGATTATGGTGCAGACCCATACCCCATAATCAAGAATATCTTGGGTTCTAGATAAAAATTACCCAAAACCTAAAATCAAAATGCAAGCGGGGTTGGGCCTGCGATTTATGAGGATGCAACCCAAGACCAAAAAGTCGGGTTACAGAAAATTCAAGCTCAAAAGGGTAATCGTTGAATGTGTGCTTGGGTTTGACATCCTCAAAACAAATGTCATAAGGGTTCTGATTTGATGGTTTCAGCTTAAAATGAACCCTTCGATTCAATCTTCCATTTCCTCCAAAGTTAACTTCCCAAATCAGAACTTCCAAGCTCCTATCCTCCTCATTCAGAATGTTAAATTCCGAGACCTCTTGCATGTTAATCACCCCGTTTGAAATCTCCAAGTCAAAATGATGTGACAGAATCAGAATTGACTTTGGTCTAATTATCTCAGAAATAGAATTATCGATTAGCTCAACGGGGTGTAACTGACAATCAGGGTATTGAATTGAATCCTCCAGAAAATGTGATTCTGGATCCTTAATGTGAACCCTAATAAAATTAGTTTCCTCAGTTATTGGGCTATCAAATGATCTATCAGATTCCTCAGGCCCAATCGTCTCATAGAAATCATGTTCAGAAAACTTGCGTGAGACTTCGCAACTTGAATCTTCACCATCAAAGAAATCAGGATCCGTATCACTGTATGTCCCAAAATCATCTGTCACTTTCTGTTCCAAGGAGACATACGTTTCCTCGTACCCCGGCTCAAGGATCCTAGGTGAAGAAATCAGATCTTCCTTAATTGGTTGCTTTAATTCAATCTGGTCAGCCTCATAACACGTGTTCCCCCCAACAGGTGCCTGAGTGGGTTCTGTCATTGGCTTTCCTGAAGGGAGTTCATCCTGGGAATCATCCCATGATTGACTCAAAGAAACCACGAATCTCATCCTCAATTTCGCTAATTTCCCAAGTAGAAACTCACCTGGGTTCTTATCCTTAACATCCTGGAGCCAATCCAACAACGACTTGTTCAAATAATCAATCATTTCAATCAGGGGCTCCAATCTCTCAATGCAAGGTATTGGCTGAACTTCTAAAGATTGTATGATATTCCCCAAGTTAGCCAGAACCTTATCTTGAACCTGGTTAACCTGAACCAAATGAGTTGGTTCAGGGTTGGGCGGGTTTGGTATTAATGCAGGGGAATTAACGAATTGAGATTCATTATACCCTTCCTGATAGTAGGTCATTTCAGATTGTTCAAAAGGTGATGATGACCTAAAGGCAGTGAAATCAGCGGTTGGGTAAGGATCGGGGTATCCTTCTTGATTGTAGATCGTATTAAATTGTTCATAAAAGGTTGACTATCTATAATCGATGTGGCTCTAAGAAGAATAGAAATCACAATCAAAGTGTTCAAGGTTAAATCCTAAACACGGAGGTTCAGAACTGTATCCCCAATCTGAGTTATCCCAACTAACTGATGGTTGATTACAGTACGAGTCGGAATAATCGTCATGTTGAGAATATTCAAAACAGGAGGGAAAGAGCGAGAATGCATGTAATATGTGGAAGGATTCAGGAGAACTGGGAGGAAGAAAGGTGCCCTGCAATATAAACAATCAAACCTGTCCTTAAGTAGGTTAGCCTACAGACCTACAGACTCCCAAAACCAGTCTTGAGATAGAGAAATGATTTGATCTACTTCAATCTGTTCAATCCAACTAGTTAGAAGGAGGGACTGGGGAGAAGGTTCTTCCTTCGGCTTGTGCCTCCGGTTCCTAGTGTAACCCCCAACCACGATCGTTTGATTCTGCTCCCCTAGCTAGACATCAGATCGAACAGTAGAAACAGACTAATCGAAAATAATCTCGTTCTGGGCTCGGAAGAGCGAGTCCAATCCTTAAGGCCAATGTCTACTCTGTTTTATTTAGGGCTAGGTTTGAATGTGCTTTGGAATGTGATGGGTCCTTTAAATGGGTTGTGCCCTTAATGATTGATTGATTTGTGTGTGCATGCACAACCAATGGTTTTCAAGCAACATTATTTTTGATGTGGTGAATTTTAAGGTTCAAATCTTGCTTAGTAGCTTTTAGGATTCAACTTTAGGTGTTTTCAAACAAGTTTCGTTGGCACACCAGGTTTTACAAGCACAGGTGAAGATGTTTTCCTTTAAAGCTTAAAAAGAATGTGGAGTGCCTGGTAAATCCCTAAAAGTTGAACCTAAGTGGCAGCTACTTGATGAGTTAATTTTAATTAAAGTGGTGCAGCCCAATCAACTCAAACAATTGGCTTGTTGCACCACTTAATTAGGCACACAAGTGATTACCTAATCTGCTTTCTACTCAATTATGTGTTTGAATGTGTGTACCGGCTCCAAAGATCGATTTACCGATTGAGTTTGAAAATCAGATGAGGTTATGTACCTCTGTGAGATTTTTTTAATTTTCTTTTTTCTAATGTGGGGGTTGGGGCGGGTGTGGGTGTCAAACAACAAACAATTTAACCTTAAAGTTTATAAGAACACCTAGGTTGATTGATGTTTGAATTATTATGTTGTGGAATGAAATCTAATGGGTGGGAGGTGGGGGATAACTCACAGAACTTTTCACAGCACTTTTCTACGATCTACCGCTTTTGCCTGCCTTGAAAGAGTACCTGCAATTACAATAAGAAAGGAGAAAAGTGAGGTAAATGATTTGTAAATTACAAAATGCGAAGAGAAATCAAAGATCGTTGCCTCCTCAGCAACGGCGCCAAAATGTTGAACGTACGAATTGCTACACTAACGTGTTAGGTTTTGGAAAACCTATCGTTGTAGTTTGAAAGCGAAGAACTTGTGTTCAACAAATAAAATTTATACCAAAATTGAAATTCCGGGTCGAACACAGGGAGGCGGACGTTTGATTTAAAAACTACGCGTTTGTTTTTATTTGTCACAAAGTAATTCAATTTAAAACTATCTAATTTTTTACAATAAATAGAAGAGAGAGAGAGAATATTACAACAGAAATCAAAACAAGATGTAGAATAAATAGGGAATTCATCATTAAGGAGATTGTTTGTTTCACTATTACAACTAGAAAGCAGAAAATAATTACACTAAAAAGTGATAAATTTACTCTAGAAAGCAATAAAAGAATCGAGGGAGAAATGTCCTCCTCGACGATCGCTTGGAGGACGAGCAGAACTACTCTAGAAAGTAGTAAAAAGAATAGGGAGAGAGATATCCTCCTCGACGGTCGCTTGCAGGATGAGCCGGACGGGACGATGCCTGGACGAAGGAGGATGAAGAAGGACGAAGGAGGACGAAGTATTAGAACGGGAACGGGGCAGCACGTCGTCGTCGTCGCGGGATCCACTTCCGAAGGGGGACAAAAATTTGGACTTTATCTTGCGAGAAGCATCCCGGGTGTGGGACAAGCTTCTCTTGAGCTTTGGAGAGGTAGAGAAGAGAAGGAAGGGATGAGAATTTAATGTGGAGGGGGTCTCCTTTTATAGTTGCAAGGAGTGGGGGCAAATTGGTCATTACCTTTTTAAAACATTAAATAAGGGGTCTTTAGTGATGGATAAAACCGTCGCTAAAGCCCCAACGTGAGCGTAGTGGCCGCTCCCCACGCACGCCTGCTCGGCTACTCGCTCTCAACACCTGCCGCACGTTCAGCCGTCCACAGCCGTCCGATCGCGAGATCGGACGGCTGTGATCGCGCCTTCGCCTGCACGCTGTGTGCCTGCCCCAACGCGTGTGATGCCGCATGAGGCGTGGGCGTGCAATAGCGCGTCAACGCTATTGAGCGCGAATGGCCACCCGATCAAGATCCAACGAACGCTCGTGCTCGCTCTCCCGTGCCCTTCGCCTCCTCGCTGTGACTCGAACCCGCGTCCTCTGCTCGCGATACGCCCTCTCCTACTACGCTGCAGAGTGCGGATGGTCACGCGGACGTTTTAAGGTGTAGAAATTCATAGCCGTTGGATCGAGATCCAACGGCGGAGAGGGGCGGATGCGGAGGCTTCAGTGGTTGCATGCGGGCGTTTGGGTGGCCGAGATGGCGCCATGTGGTGCCATCTTGGCCGTCCGTCTTCTGGATGTTGTAGATGGTGCCAGGGGTGTCGAATTGACTCGATTTTTGCGTCGTTAGGCTACAATCGTCGATCCGAATTCATCCGTGCAGTCGAATTTGTCATTTGAAGTGTGGATTTACACCATCCTGGCCCTTGATCTTCTAGGGTTCCCTAGTCACTATTTGATGCCACAAATGCCTAATTAGGGCGATCTTTGAGTCGTTGAACTCCAATCGTTGCCCTGATCACATCTGTATGGTTGGATCTTCGATCCGAGGCCCTGATAAAAAGTTTGCCCTGTCCAAGCACATAAAAGGAGACAATTGACCTCCATTTTATTCAAACTACTCTAAATGCAAGATGATGCATGTTATGCAATATTTATATCATGCAATGCAATCCTATGCTTAAGATCATGCATAAATAGACATCTTAAGTAGTGTAAATGTGTCTACATCAACTGTCCAGGGGTTCAGGAAAGGAAGCACTGCTTCTTCTCGACAGACTAAAGACGTTTATCAGCCTTCATCGTGAATCCATTGCAAATTCTACGTGTGTGAAAAGTTGTACCGGATTCCAGATTATAGGAATCAATTAGAGGATAAAATCCCTAATGCATTCTCTTAATAAAATAATCTTATTCATGAATTTAACAAGTAACCTCGCATAATTTATACTTCGTGAAATTCCCGTATCGGGTTACAATCAGCTTAACCCTAAATTTAGAATAAAAGGGTGAGCGGATGAGTCGGAAATGGCTTTTGTGGATGATTTCCAGCTCCAATGCGAACATTGAAGGTGGAGTCGGTTGTTCTTTTATTTAGGGTCCTAAAGTACGTTTTACATGCAGCTCCGAGTTTTTCCTAAATGTTAGCATAAAAATTTTTCAGTTTTGTTGTATCTACCCCCCCATGCCTAAGTTCTTGCATGTCCTCATGCATGAATATAAAAGAAAATAAATACAGCAGGGAGAGAATGGGTAGAAATCACATGTAATTGCTCCTGAAAGTATACATTCAGCATCGGCCAACTTGTCATTATGCAATATGCAGAAAGAAAATATGCTACAAGGAAAAATATGCTATATATAAAAATGGTTATGTATAGATGATGGTGGAATGTGGGATATGCTATCTATATGTGCTGAGTTTAACGCCTCTAGCTGGGCTAGAATTCAATCACGCGTCCTCAATAAGATGAACAATCTCGTCAGGTGAAGGAGGTTCCTGGGCCAAAAATGCCTTGAGGCGCTGGCCATTTACCATAGATATCGTAGAATATGGTTTGGGTCCCTGATCTGGACTGACCCATTAGGATATGGCTGAATCATGATATACAGGCCAGTCCACTTGGACTTGAGCTTCCCCGCGAAAAGTTTCAATCACGAATCAAACAACCAGACTTGCTGGTTGGGCGTGAATGATTTCCTTCGGATGTGGTGGTCATGAAAGGCCTTGGTCTTGTCCTCGTATATCAATGCATTCTCATAGGCCTCCTGCCGGATCTCTTCTAATTCGCTGAGCTGGAGTTTTCATTCTTGACCTCTTGCATCGAGGTCAAGGTTACATTTTCGCACTGCCCAAAAGGCACGGTGTTCCAGCTCTACAGGAAGGTGACAGGCCTTGCCATATACCATGCGATATGGTGACATTCCGAGTGGGGCCTTATATGCAGTCCGATATGCCCAGAGTGCATCAACTAATTTATCGGACCAATCCTTCCTGTCTGGTCTAACCATCTTCTGGAGAATCAGCTTGATCTGACGGTTAGACACTTCAGCCTGCCCATTGGTCTGCGGGTGCTACGGGGTGGCTATACAGTGATGTACTCCATATTTCTTTAATAATGACCTGAAGTGGGCGTGGATGAAGTGGCTTCCCCTATCGCTAATCAGAGCACGGGGTATTCCGAATCTCACGAAGATATACTAGCATACGAAGGAAATGACGGTGCTATAGTCAGCCCATCTCGCTGGGATGGCCTCGACCCACTTCGAGACATAGTCGACGGCTAATAATATGTACTCGAAGCCATGCGAGTTCGGAAAAGGGCCCATAAAATCGATGCCCCAGACTTCGAACGCTCCTACAACCATGACAGGCTAGAGTGGCATCATGTCTCTCCTGGCCATAGAACTGACTGACAGGCATCGTTTGCAATGTTGGGTGTATCCGTGTGTGTCTCTGAAAATAGCTAGTCAAAAAAATCCCGACTGTAAAATTTTTACAGCGGTTTTCCATCCCAACAAATGACCACCACAAGCATCATTGTGGCAAAAAGATAACACACTGGGGATCTCAGTATCTGGGATGCATCTTCGAATAATCTAATCCGCTCCAATGCGAAAGAGTGGTGGATCATCCCAAAGGTAAAATTTGGCCTCTGCAGTGAATTTGAGTTTTTGGTCCTTGGATAGGTTTTCGGGACTCTTGCCTGCAGCAAGGTAGTTCGCAATATCCACGTACCAAGGGAATTCAACAGAATGAACTACCAAAAGAAATTCATCTAAAAATTGCTTGTGAATAGGCAGGGAATAAGGAATGTGGCCTAGGTTCAATCTAGATAGGTGATCCGCCACAACATTCTACTTTTCAGCCTTGTCGTGGATTTCGATATCAAATTCTTGCAGAAGAAGGATCCATCTTATGAGCCTTAGTTTGGCATCCTTCTTTGCCAACAAATGCCGGAGGGCAGAGTGGTTAGTGAAAATGATGACCTTGGACCCTAATAAGTAAGATCTGAATTTCTCCAACCTGAATACTACAGCTAGTAGTTCTTTTTCGGTGACAATGTAATTGCACTGAGCCTCATTCAGCGTCTTGCTAGCATAGTATATGACGAAGGGTTGTTTCTCCCAACACTGGCCTAAAACAGCACCGACGGCAAAATCAGAAGCGTCGCACATCATCTTGAAATCGAGCGACCAGTCGGGTAGTTGGAGAATCGGGGAATCAAAGATAGCGCTTCGTAAAGTCTCGAAGGCACTAAGACACAAGGTGTCAAATTCAAATGGGACATCGGCAACTAGGAGTTTCATCAAAGGCCATGCAATTTTCAAGAAATCACGTATAAATCTCCGATAGAAGCCGACGTGACCCAAGAATGATCTGATCTGCTTGATCGAGCTAGGTGGCGGTAAGTAGGAAATAATCTCTGATTTAGCTCGATCAACCTCTAGTCCATTTTTGGAGATCCTGTGCCCTAGTACTATGCCATCCCTCACCATGAAATGGCTTTTCTCCCAGGATAGTACTAGGTTTACCTCAATACACCATTTCATGATCTCGGTGAGGTTATCAAGATAAGATGTGAAATCATCTCCAAAAATGGAGAAGTCATCCATGAATACCTCCACATAGACCCCAATCATGTCAGAGAAGATGGCCATCATACAATGCTAAAATGTCGCTGGTGAGTTGCAGAGGCCAAAGGGCATCCGCTTGAAAGAAAATGTTCCAAAGGGGCATGTGAATGTGGTCGTGTCTTAATCTTCCGAGCTAATCGCTACTTGATTATACCCGGAGTATCCATCTAGAAGCAGAAGAAACTACATCTGTCTAACAGTTCCAAGATCTTATCAATGAAAGGCAAAGGAAAGTGATCCTTCTGGGTAGCCGTGTTCAGTTTCCTATAGTTGATGCAGACTCACCAAGATGTCGCAGTGCCGGTCGGGTGGATTTGCCATTATCATTTTTCACAATGGTGAGTCCTACTTTCTTGGGCACTATCTGGATCGGGCTCACCCATTGGCTGTCTGAGATTGGGTATACAATACTTGCATCTAGCCATTTGATGATCTCCTTCTTAACAACCTCTAGCATATTCGGGTTTAGCCGTCTTTTAGGTTGTCTCGAAGGTTTCACCCCCTCATCCGTGTAAATGTGATGAGTGCAATACGAGGGGCGAATACTGTGGAGATCAGCAACACTCCACCCTATAGCAGCCCAATGTTCTTGTAGCGTAGAAATCAATTGATGCTCCTGTTCTTGGGTTAAGTGGGCATTAGTAATGACTGGGTATGTTTCACTTTTGCCCAAGAACACATATTTAAGTGAGTTAGGTAAGGGCTTCAATTCAATCACGGGTGGGTCAGAGTCAGAAATGGGAGTGGGAGGAGCAAACTCAAGGGTGGGAATCTGTTGATCCGTATGCACGTGAATTCCTACTAATTCGCTTCCTGTGAAATAATCGATTGTGACTGTGTTAATGGGAAACCCATTAGCTAGGGTCACATCTTCCTGCAACAATAGGGGCAATTCAGCAATGTGTGGATCAGTATAGCTGGATTCAGGGGTGTTGTGGTCAGAAGCACATCCTAAACAGTCAGATCCTTGGGGAGATATGTGTAGTGCAGTGGTCTCAGTCCTGTGTGGATCGAGGTCCAAGAACCCTAATAGTGTGGACGAATGAGCCATTGGGTCATCAAAAAGGAGCCCAATGTTACCACAGTATGCCGAATCTTCGTCTTCACCATCCTCCTCTATTCGATCACAGTCAAAATTCTTTGCTTTCCTAAATATGTCAAGTCAAAGTCGCTAATTGCCTATGGCTATCTCCATACACCCGAATGCATAATCAATGTTCGCTTGGGCTGTCGCTAGAAATGGGTGACCCAAAATAATTGGTGCATCTCGAAGATTAGGAGGAACTTCCATATCAAGAACAAAAAAGTCTACGGGAATGTAGAACCCACGGACTTTTACGATCACGTTCTCAACCACCCCCCTCGGTGTTTTGACTGATCTGTCAACCAGCTAAATCGTGACCAAGGTGGGCTTCAACTCCTCAAATCGAAATCGATCAAATACGACAGTGGGAGTTAAGTTAATGGACGAACCCAAATCTAGAAGGGCCTGATCAAATGGAGAATCCTGTAAGAAGCAGGATATGAGTGGGGTACCAGGGTCTTTCTTTTTCGGCGGTAAGTCGGCTAGAATCACGGCGCTAGCCTCTTTCGACAATACCGCCTGTCGTCCAATTCTTGGCTATCGCTTCAGGGTACAATAGTCCTTGAAGAACCTAGCGACAGCGGGAATGTGATCGATTGCCTCGAGGAGGGGGACCTGAATATGTACTTCCTTGAACATTGATTTTAGGTCCTCAAAATTCCACGTGTCCTTTTTCCATACTGCATTCCATGTCAGAGCCTCAGGAAAAGGGACAAGAATCTCAGGGTTGAGTGGCCTCTTACCCTTATCTACCACAGGTGGCTCCTGAGATGAAGGAGTCGGACCTGCCTGCGGCGAAGGGTGGGAAAAAGTAGGACCCAACTGCCTATGTGGTGGGTCGAATGTCTTCCTTCCGCTCCTCAAAGAGACAGCATGTGCATCATCTTGCTATCCATGAGGTGGTGGGGGAGCGGAAGGGGCAGAGTATGCGGGGTTCTGCAAAGGAGGGTGGCCTTGGGCATAACCAGGTTGTGCTGGAGGGGCCTGTAATATGGCATGTGCCTATCCCTACGATGACTGAAACCTAGGCTGGGGGCCTTGGTTCTGCACATATAGAGGATTCAGGATGGGTTGGGAGGGCAAGGCTCCCTGAGTCCTATGCTCCTACAACAGCTGATTTTGCATGTTCTGTATAGTCTGTATCTTATCAGCCATCGCCTGCATAATCTGCAAGCTATCCTGTGTAGATTTCCTCATTGATTCTTGCAGCTCCTCTTTTAGTGCCTCCAAAGGGTCAGCCCAGTTTGGGGGGTGACTGGCAGCTTGGTGCAGCAGCTGGTATAAGGAATGGGGTTGCTGCTGATGCAGGAATGGCTGCTGCCTAGGATATGTGTTTTATGCATTCCCGTATTGCCTAGTCTGGTAGTGTGGATCTTGATGTGGTCTCTGTGGATTACCAAACCAGGAGAAGTTCGGATGTTGGCGCCAACTAGGGTTATACGTCTCTGAATACGGGTTATTACACCCGTATCCTTGGATAGCACTGACGCCCTCGTAGGCCGAAGATGTCTGAGACGTATATCTGTCAAGGGGATACGCATTATAATCTGCGGGTGGTGCGTAACCCTAGTCGTAAGGTGCCAGATCTGGATTGTTTATGGGATCCTGATATGCGGGATCTCATAAATAAGGAGAAGATGCATCCTGAGTGAGTAGATTAACTCGAGCAGGAGGGGCTCGGGGTGTATAGGAGGGTCTTAAAGTGGTAGAGTTCATGTCAGATTGACCCTGACTATTCTGGTCAATCTTTTTCTCAATTAGGTTTATTCTATCCAACTGCTTGACGATGATATCCATGTCAGCTCGAATAGACTCCGTGTGAGCCTCGTGGACACCAACCCACTGTTGACCAGGCCGCTGGAACTGGTTCGTGGATGCTGCATTCATCGAGTTCTCCGCCAAAGATTCGAACAACTCAAATGCGCTGTTCTCATCTTTCGCAAGGAAATTCCCGCCACTAGATGCATCGGCCAGATACCGATGTGTGTCATCCTGCCCATGGTAAAAGATCTAAGCTAGATGCCATCTGGGTATACCATGGTGCAGGCATTTCCGGAGAAGGTCGTGAAATCTGTCCCAAGCTTCATGCAACTTCTCCCTAGCTCCTTGGGAGAAAGTCATGATTGCACGTCTCATCGCATTTGTTCAACTGATTGGGAAGAACTTTTGTAGGAATTCATGTCGTAATTTCGGCCAGGTTCCAATTGGCTTCCCAATGATCTTGAACCAGTATGAAGCTTTGTCCCTCAGAGAAAATGGGAAAAGCTTCATTAGAACAATCCTAAGATCAATATTCCTGGGTCAAATCATTTCTGCAAGTCGACTCAGGTGCTCTAGGTGTTGGAACAGATCTTCGCTTGAGTTCCCATAGAAGTGAGTGCTGATCAACCCAATCACATTGGGCTTGAGCTCAAACGTGTCTCCACCTGTAGGAATTATGACTAAAGGTGCGACGATTGGTGTGGCTGGATTGTAGAAATCTCACAGTTGTTCTCCTCGCGGCGGGTGCTGCATCTTTTCAAGTGCCGTCAAAATGCGATCCATGCTTTGTCGATGCCACTCCTCAGATTCGACCACCTGGGCTTCCTGACGAGCCATCGAGTCCAGATTCTCAATATCCTAACCCGATCTAGGTCCAGGTCCAGGATTAGCCATTGTGGCTATAAGAGTAGAAGAAGTGGGGGGGGGGGGAGATGGTCCTGGTGAGGTGACTCGCCTCCTTGGAAATGGCTCCCAAGGTCCAACCAAGTGAGGTCTAAGTGACGACCTTCCTCGCATACACCACCCAACCCCTAGGTTGGTGTAGCCAAGCTGGACAAGGCTAAAGCCCTGTCAATCAGATGGTCCTTATGAATTAGATGATCGGATTTTTCATTTTAATTCTTAATTCCTGAAGAAAATTCGCCATACAACCGACTGAAAGTGATTCCCGCCTCTCGGCGAACCTGGCCAAGAGGTTGAAAGCACCCAGTAGCATGACAACGAATTCGGGTTTATTCGTGTTTTAAAATTGATTTTTAGCCCGTTTTCTTCAATTAGGGTTTTCTTTTGGTGAGTGGCCCAAAAGGTGACCAAGCTCACTGGCTAAGTACTAGACTTGACTAAGTCTAGGTTAGCCCAAATGTAGTCTCTAAATTGTAACCCTAAATGTGTAACCTAGGGTTCATGCAATTCTAGGGATTTGTTCTTTTGTTTTCAGCAAACCATAAAAATTACAATTAGTTCTCTAGTAAAATCCAATTAACTTGAAATTTGTCAAGTAGATTTCTTTTTCAATTATATTTTCAGAGAATATTTTTTTGAAATTTTTATTGTTCAACCAAATTTTTAGAAATTTTTGAATGTCAAGGGGTCAAGACTGGAATTTTGACCCCTGGTCAGTTATTCACTTTGAAAAAGTATCAAATGACTTTCAAAAATCCAGGAAAAATATGGAAAATAAAGCCAATGAGATCAGCTTTAATACCCCACTATTTCTAGTCAAAACAGATTCGCAGATTGTTCGGAATTGCTTTCTAAATTTTGAAAAATATTAGATCTGGGTTAGTCTGACCCCCTTGCACTTCGTGAATTTTTAAAAATTTTATGCTTGGAATTTTTTCAAAATAATAGTGCTATTTGAAAGATGATTTGAAAATGAATGTCTAGCCCAAATTTCAGAATTTTTTATTGACTGATTTTTCAGCAATCAAATTTTTAAAATTGATTTTGAACCTTATCTGAAAATTAGAAAATGGTGGAGAAGCTTTTAAAGAAGGTTTGAATTTGAAATCCAAACTTTCCACAAGCAGTGTTTTTTTTCTTTCTTCAAAAACTTTTGCACATTTTTTTTTCAAATATTATTTTTTTTCAAAGGATTTTCAAATTTTTTTTGCTTTTAACCTAGGATTCAAAAAGAAACCTAATCTAACTACCTAGATATTTTTTTTCTTTGATTTTTTTCTTTTTGAATGAAAATGAATAAGTTTTTTTTTTCTTTTTTCTTTTTTTTTTCAAAAGAAATTACAGGAAGAAAATCTAACCTAGGGTTCAAAAGAAAAACCTAGCCTAAAGATGATGTGATGTGAACCTAGAAATCTTTTTCCGCGTACGTTGCATGTGCAGATCCCATTTTTTCTTGTGTTGTCCTGCACATCCAAAAACAAAGTAGAGGTAGATTTGTTAGTGATAGTTTAAAAGATTGAAATCAAAAAAATGACGTTGCCTCCCTGGCAATGGCGCCATTTGACGAAAGGCATTTTTTCCCATTTGAAAGTCATCGGAATTGTAGTATAGTCGTGCAAAAATGTTTGTCAAAAATAAGGTTGTAAAAATAACAAGACTTTGAGTCCCGGTCGTTCGTCTCTAGGAGGCGTTTGTTTAATTCTGAAATCGATCTTCTATCACTCTACTTTATTTAAAATCGCACGCCAATTTCCAATCTTCGAATTAAGACTTCAACACTTCTATTATGAATTCTGATTACGTGCACGTGTGTTAGATAGAGAACGAAAGTGAAAGTGTGGGTTTCGGTGCGCACAATTCTAGTTATGTGGTGGCTGTTTACAGAAAATGCATCTATAGTTAGGTTTTCTATATTTTCCGGAACTGACATGCTTGTTGCAAAATATATAAATAAGTGAAGAACAGGAAACTTGAATCACGCAGAAAAGATGGCAACCAATAAAATCATGGTGATTTCAAACATAGAGATATATATACAAAATGTATCTTTTATTCATTCAATCAGAGAAGTGTTTGCAACATGGAATGTAGAGGAAAGCTTGTACAGGAATGCTTGAAAATGTAAATCTAGCTACCGAAAAATGATCGCATACAGGAATCTATGGGGGGATTTTGCATGCATCATTGGGAGAGAATAAAGCTCTAAACTACTAAGCAGTAAATATAAGCAGTAAAACTATGAAGAGCTAAGTTACTAATCTAGCAGAAGGGAAGGGCATTCGGAGGTGGTCTCCAATGGCCTTTGAGTGGCTGAGAGGAGGGGCGACCAATGGTGCTTAGGCTAGCCCTTGGAGAGAGGTTGGAGAAGTGATCCAGCATCCTAGTGTGGAGATGGCGGCCTTCATGGTGCACAACTCGTGGAGGTGGAGTGGAGATGAAAGTGGCTAGCCTAAGTGGAATGAATGCCAAGAAAATGGATGGCCAACAATGGATGGGTGCAAATGGCCACCCCTTAGATCTTTTCATAGACCTAAGGGAGTCTATCTAGAGAAGTGTGGAACTCTCTAGAGTGAGCTCCAATGAGCGACCGGCCAAGTGGTTTTGAGATCCAAAAAAAGTGGATCTCAATTTGAATGCCTCTTGGTTGCTAATTTTGACAACCAAGAGTGGCACCACTTGGAGAGAGTTCTAGAGAACTCTAGATGTGTGGGAGAGCGTGAATGGGTGTGTGTGTGTGTGTGTGTGGTCGTGCCCTAGGTGTCTAAGTGATATAGGTTAGGTCCTAAGGTGTTTAGGTAGGTGTATGCCTTGAATTAGGGTTGCAAACCCTAATTGCTAAGAGGAAATTACAATTAAACTTAACCTAAGTTTAATTGAATGAGTGTGAACCTAATTGAGAGTGAAATAACTCAATTAGGTTGGTTTTGGGTCAATTGTACTCTCACTAAGCCCAACTGGACTTGTGTGGGTTGAGATCTGAGATCAATTGGACTCAATGAGTCTAATTGACTTAGGTGATGGTAATTGATTTTGATCTAAGTCAATTGGGTTTAGTGAGGACCTAATTAGGTCCTCAAGGAGGTCTAAAGGTGATGTACTAGGGTTAGGGTACCTTAATTTAGGTTCCTATGGGGTTGGAATTAGGTCTAGGGAGCTAGAGATCCAAGATCAAGGCTTGAATCTCAAAACAGGAATTGGAGAGTGGTTCCAGATGTCCAAAAATAGGATTAGACGACTTATACTCAAAAATCAGAAGTCCAAACTTCATTTCTGGACATCCAATCCAAGTCAGGGGGAATTCTATGTTATGTTTTGGGTATTCTGCAGAAATTGGACGTCTGACAAAGTGTCTGGACGTACAACAACACTGCAGAAGTGGGTTTGAGGTGTGCGGGAGTTGGCTAAGGGTTCTGGACATCCTATAACTTATCTGGACGTCCAAATAAGGGTTGGAACTAAGGTTTTAGGGTTTCCTAGGGTGCTGTGACCTAATCTAAGGGTGGCTAAGGCTTGGGGGAAGTCTCTAGGCTATCTTAAGGCTAAGATGGACCTAAGCTCTTCACATTTTACTGCTTTATTCCTACTTAATAGAATAGCATACCTTAATTCCCTTACATCATTATTCCCTATGTCTAATCTAAGTTTTCTGCTCCAGTCCTATTGCAACACCCCTTATTCCTGATCCAGCTTCAGATCAAGCTCCAGATCCAACTCCAGGTCTAGCTTCTGATTAGCTTATTGTCTGCAATTGGCATAATGCACTTAATCAACACATTATTACATTATTTTATGCATAGCAAAAGGAAAGCAGTAAGGATGCAGATAATGCTTATGCATGCTTGAATTACCCTAACTTATGCTAAGTTATGGCTTAACTTAATTCAATTAAGACCTATGATTGCTGCATAATCAATGGTCTCTAGAGTATAACCCTAAAGATGTAACCTAGGGTTCATGCAATCCTAGGACTTTTTTTTTTTAGTAGACCACAAAATTAAGACCAATTCTCTGATAAAAATTAGAATCAGAATAAGTTGAAATTTGGCAAGTAGATTCCTTCTTCAATTATTTTTTGAGAGAATATTTGTTTATAATTTCCACTGTTTCAACCGAATTTATAGAGATTTTTAAATGTCAAGGGGTCAGATCTAGAATTTTGACCCCTGGTTGATTTTATGCTTTGTAACAGTATTAAATTATCTTCAAAAATTTAGGAAAAATCTGAAAACAAAGACAATGAGATCAGCTTTCAAACTCCACCATTTTTAGTCAAAACAGATTCACGAATTGCTGGGAATTGCTTTTTGAATTTTGAAAAATCTCAAATTTGAGTCAGTCTGACCTCTTGCACTTCGTGAATTTTTCAAAATTTTATAGTTGGAATTCTTTTAAATGAATGGTGCCATTTGAAAGATAGTTTAAAAGTGAAGGTCTACTCCAAATTTCAGAATTTTTTGCTCATTAATTTTTTGGAAATTGAATTTTTAAATTGAAACTTGAAATCTGGCTGCAAATCAGAGGGTGGTGGAGAAGCTTTTGAAAGGGTGTTGAATTTGAAATTCAAACTTTCCACCAAAACTTTTTTTTTCGAAAAGGATTTTTTTTCAAAGGATTTTCACTTTTTTTTTTTTGCTTTTTCAAAACTAGGCTATGATTCAAAAAGAAACCTAATCTAACTACTTAGATTTTTTTTCTTTGATTTTTTTTCATTTTCATGAAAATAAATAGGCTTTTTTTTCCTTTTTCTTTGAAATGAAATCTAACCTACGATTCATAAAGGGAAATCCTAATCTAAGATGAGATGTGCACCTGATTTTTCTTTAATCTGCGCTCATTGCGTGCGCAGGTCCCATTTTTCCTATTTTCCTGCACATCAAAAGACAAGCAGAGGAAGATTTGTCAGTGATAGCTCAAAAGATCGAAATAAAAAATGATGTTGCCTCCCCAGCAATGGTGCCATTTTGTTGGGAGTCGTAGAGTGTATGTTGGATTAGAAAAAGTATCGCAATATAGTGCGCAATACGATCAGCAAAAATATTTATAAAGATAACAAGACTTGGAGTCCCGGTCGTTCGTCTCTGGGAGGCATTTATGGAAATGCAGATTTGAAATCAATCTCTTTCGCTCTACTTGCTTAAAATCTCATGCCAGTTTATGGTGATTTACGTATTGATGTACGGCATGCTAGTTTCCAACAGATAGTAATTAAAACATGCAACTTCAATCACACCAAAAGATGATAACTAGGCACATGGTGATTTTCAACATATATATTTATATATATATAAGATGATGATGATATCAGAGTTGCAGAGCATAGGTAGAGGAATGCTTGTACAGGGAAATAAAACTACTCGCTACCAGAAAACGACTGCATACATGAATCTATGAGGGGATTTTGCATGCATCATTGGGGGAGAAGTAAGGAACTACACTATTAAGCAGCAAATAAAGCATGTAAATCTAAGAAGAATTGTAATCTAATATAGTAGAAATAAGGGCATTCGGAGGTGGCTTCGATGGCCTTTGAGTTGGTTGAGAGGAGGAGGGGTGGTCAATGGTGCTTAGGCCGGCCCTTGGAGAGAGGTTGGAGAAGTGATCCAGCATCTTGGTGTGGAGGTGGTGGTGGCCATGGTGAAGTGTTGAACGTATACAAACGGCTACACTAACGTGTTCGATTTTGGAAAACCTGTCATTGTAGTTCGAAAGCGAAGAATTCATGTTCAACAAATAAAATTTATACCGAAATTAAAATTCCAGGTCGAACACAGGGAGGCAGACGTTTGATTTAAAAACTACGCGTTTCTTTTTATTTGTCACAGAATAATTCAATTTAAAACTATCTAATTATTTACAATAAATAGAAGAGAGAGTGAGTAAGAGAGAAAGAGAATATTACGCAGAGAAATCAAAATGAGATGTAGAATAAACAAGAAATTTTTCATTAAGGAGATCGTTCATTTCACTCTTACAACTACAAAGCATAAAATAATTATTCTAGAAAGCGATAAATTTACTCTAGAAAGCATTAAAAGAATGGAGGGAGAAGTGTCCTCCTCGACGATTGCTTGGAGGACGAACAAAACTACACTAGAAAGTAGTAAATCTATACTAGAAAGCAGTAAAAAGAATAGGGAGAGAGAAATCCTCCTCGACGGTTGCTTGGAGGACTAGCCAGACGGGACGACGCCTGGACGAAGGGGAACGAAGCAGGACGAAGGAGAACGAAGCAGAAGAATGGGAATGAAGCAGCACGCCGTCGTCATCGCGGGATCCACTTCCGAAGGGGAACGAAAATTGGACTTTATCTCGCGAGAAGCATCCTGGGTGTGGGACAAGCTTCTCTTGAGCTTTGGAGGGGTAGAGAGGAGAAAGAAGGGATGATAATTTCGTATGGAGGGGGTCTCCATTTATAGTTGCAAGGAGTGGGGGCAAAATGGACATTACAACTTCAAAATAATAAATGAGGGTCTTTACTGACGGATAAAACCGTCGATAAAGCCCCCAACGTGGGCATAGCTTCCACAACGCTTGCGCACGTTCGCCGATTCTCAGCCGTCTGATCGCGAGATCGGACGGCTTAAGATGCGTCTCCGCCCGCTCGTTGTGCACCCGCCTGGCGCGTGCGATCGCGCGTTCACGCCGCGCGTTCAATCGTGCGTGAACGCTATCAGGCGCACACGATCGTCCGATCTCCATCTGACGCTCCACGCGCCTCAATTACCCGCGCCTTCCAGGCCCTCGCCGTGGCTCGAACCTATGCTCGCCACTCGCGAAAGCGCGCTCGACCGCTGCGCTATGGGGCGCGGATGGTCAAGCGGACGCTTTTAGGCACGGTCGACCACAGCCGTTGGATCAAGATCCAACGGCGGAGAGCAAGTGGGTGCGAGGCCTTTGTGGAATGCGTGCGGCCGTTTGGGCGGTCTAGATGGCGCCATGTGGCACCATCTTGGCCGTCCATCTTCTAGAAGTTGTAGATGGTGCCACGGATGTCAGATTGACTTGATTTTTGCGTCGTTGGGCTGCGATCGTCGATCTGAATTCATCCGTGCTATCGGATTTATTATCTGAAGTGTGTACTTTCACCATCCTGGCCCTTGATCTTCTAGGATTCCCCGATCACTATCTGATGCTACGGATGTCTGATTAGGGCGATCTTGGAGTCGTTGAACTCCAATCGTCGCCCTGATCACATCCATACGGTTGGATCTTTGATCCGAGGCCCCGATAAAATGTTTGCATTGTCCAAGCACATAAAAGGAGACAATTAACCTCCATTTTATTCAAACTACTCTAAATGCAAGATGATGCATGTTATGCAATATTTATATCATGAAATGCAATCCTATGCTTAAGAACGTGCATAAATAGACATTTTAAGTAGTGTAAATGTGTTTACATCATGAAGCTACTCGTGGACATGGAGGTGGAGTGGATGTGGAATGAAACTAAGTTAAATGGAACAAAGAGTGGATGGGTGCAAATGGCCACCCCTTAGGTCTTTTTATAGACCTAAGGGAAGCTCTCTAGAGAATTATGGAATTCTCTAGAGACACCTATGGTGGGAGCTCGTGGGAGAGTGAGAGAGAGAGTATGGATGGTGTTTTTTAGATCCGCCAAATGTGGATCTAAAAATTGAATGGCTCTTAGTTGCTAATTTTAGCAACCAAGGCAACAACACATGGTAGAGAGTTCTAGAGAACTCTAGGGTAGGTATTCTTTGTGTGGATGGTGTGTGTGGGTGTGTGTGGGTCAAAACTTAGGTGGCTAGGTTGATTAGGTTAGGCTCTAGTCGGTTTAGGTCAAGGTAGGTCTCAAATTAGGGTTGTAAACCCTAATTCACTAAGGTAAAGTTCGATTAAACTTAATACAAGTTTAATTGGGTGTGTGAAAGCATAACTAAGAGTAAAATAACTCAATTGAGTCAGATCTAGGTCAATTAGACTCTCATTGAGTCCAATTGGATAGTGTGTGCTGAGATCAAGCTCAATTGGACTCAATGAGTCCTATTGAATAGGCTCATGGAATTGACTAAGATCCAAGTCAATTAGGTTTAGTGAGGACTTAATTAGGTCCTTAGGGAGGTCTAGAGGTGATGTACTAGGGTTAGAGCACCTTAATTTAGGTTCCTATGGTATTTGAATTGGGTTCAGGGATCTAGAGATCCAAGATCAAGGCTTGAATCTCAAAATAGGGTCTGGAGGGCAGTTCTGGACATCTAATAATAGTGTCAGACGTCTTATAGTGAAAAATTAGAAATCCAGACTTGTTATCTGGATGTCCAAACAGAGTCAGCAAGGATTTTGGGCTCTGTCTTGGGTATTCTATAGAAATTGTACGTCTGACCAAGTGTCTGAACGTCCAATAACACTGCAGAAGTGGGTTTAAGGTGTGCGGGACTTGGCTAAGGGTTCTGGATGTCCTATGACTCATCTGGACATCCAGATAGAAGCTAGAATTAGGGTTTTAAGGTTTCCTACAATGTGGTGACCTAATCTAAGGGTGGCTAAGGCTTGGGGAAGCTTCTACGCTATCCTAGGGCTAGGATGGTTCTAAGTTCTTCATAATTTACTGCTTTATTCCTACTTAAATAGAATAGCATACCTCAACCCCTTACATTATTCTCTACTACATCTTATTCTAGGTCTTTTGCTCCAACTCTGCTGCAACTTTAGTTATTTTTTATTCTTCAGATCCAGCTTTAGATCTAGCTTTAGATCTAGCTTTGGATCTAGCTTCTGATTAGCTTATTACCTGCAATTGACATAATGCACCTAATCAGTACATTATAGCATTATTTTATGCATAGGTAAAAGAAAGCATTAAAGATGCAAGTAATGCTTTTGCATGCATGAATTATCCAAACTTCTGCTAAGTCCTAGCCTAATTCTGGACAATTAAGACCTATGGTTGCTACACAATCACTAGCTAAATCCCCTATCCCTTCTACTTTTTTTGCCCACTTACTCCACTTGAAACCAACCACTGATGCCCCTTCGCACCTCCATCTCCTCCGTCTTCGGCCACCCCCTCCGACGAGGCCATCCTACTTCCACAGGCCACCAAAACCCTCACCGACAAGCCCACGACCATCACCACACCTCACTGATCACTTCCCCTCTCTTCATTCACCCATCCACTCACTCATACGCACCCCCAAACACACCCACTCATACGCACATAGTTTGACCTAGGTATGCACTCACAGTCACTCTCGCTCCACGCCACCACCCCCATCACATTCGCCGTGCTCAGGCGACGCTCCCTGAGTGCTCTGACGTGGCCGAGAGGCCATTCTACCGATTTCAGGTACCAAGCCTTGTCTGCCATTCGTGATCTAGCTTTGAGCTTGCTTGAGGCTGCCCCAGGTGCTTGTTGTCCTAGGTTGACGTCCGAGAATGCGCGAAAGTCTCTAGTGCACGGTCCCATGTCCTCAATTGCAGTCGTGAGCCTCAGCAGCTGCTACAATTTGAATGACACCCCCTGCTACAAACGTGCGAAGAAAGGGTCCACAGATGGTCCCACATCGGGAAGTTCTGAAGCCGCGCACCCGCTTAAATTGAAAAACTGCCACCAGTTGTTCTCCTTAAATACCACGGGGTGAGGTCCCTCTCACCTTCACCCGGACTCGTCCACGACACCTCGCTCGCAGACCTAGCCTGACCCGACCCAACTTGCACTCCTTACCACCACACACTGGTGAGCCTGGACCCGGGTACGCACTCGACCCGATAACCTGGATACCTGTGGCTTTGGGAGAGTAGATCCTAAGAGATAAGAAGAGAGGAGAGTTGCGTGGGTAGGGGAGGGTTTTGCTACAAGAACCTTCAGTCGACACTTAGTTGAATTCTGAAGAGAAAGCCAAAGAAGAAGCAGAAGAGAAGAAGAAGAGGTGAAGGCCTGAAGAAAAGAAAGAAGCAGAGAAAGAGAAGAAGAAAAGTAGACAACTTTAAGTTGTCTGATTTCCAAATCAGACAACAAAACTTAGTTCTCATTGCATAACATTTACATTGAGTTCCTTGGTGATATTGTAGGAGTATTTGGTGATCTAAATCATCATTTTACTCCTATATTTTTGCACATTACTATCAATATTATTGCAATTTCTTTCTGTTTGAATTGTGATCTTAATTTCTAAATCCCATATTGCTACCTGTGTTCGACCTTAGAACTTTTTCAGGTAATAAAAATTGTATTTATTTTGAAGCGATTTTGACTATACTGCAATGCAATTATTTTAAAATTGATTTCGCCTTGTGAACATTTTGGTGCCATTGTCGGGGAGCAACGGGCAATTTAGAATTCTCGATTGCAATTCCTGATTTGGTACTAACTTGCTATATCTCTTTTGCTATGGTAGGGGGAAGATACATTGAAGGAAGTATAGCTGCACATCAAACATGCCAGGGGCAGGTAAATTTTGATTGCTCTCTCTCTTAAGCCCCTCATTCTGAAAAGGTTAAAAAGGGTAAAATCAATTAGAGCTACTTGCTTTCCATTCTTAGATAATTCATCAAGTTTCCTGATTTGATTTCAACAACAAAACTTGGTTTGTGCACCCATTTAAGGTAACTAAGGCTATCGCATTCTTGTTTGAGCCCTAGATACCACATTTGGCAAACTAAATTGGACCAAAATTAGAGCCAATTAAGGATTCCAAGTTAGAGTTTTAGAGGCACACTTACATAATCAAGAACAGATCTTTCCAAAACAATGTGTGCCTAAGCCTTGGTTGAATTGATCTATTCAAGAAAACCCTAAAAATCAAGCTCTTAATCTCACTTGAATCCTAAAAGAGGGACCTAAAACTTTTAAAAGGACAAATAGGTGAAGTTGACCAACCTTGTTGGGTCAACCAATCCTGAAATTAGGTCACTTTTACACTCAATACATCTTAAAGTTCAAGTGAAATTCTAAGCACCCTTGCTTTTAATAAAACTGGTAGACTTAAGAGGTCAAGGCCCCATCTTGGTCTACTTGGAACATTAGTGACAAGAGAGTTCGGGTGGGGGAAACCCTGTAACTCGTGGGGGGACTCTATGGTGTAGGGGTCTTCACAGAACTCTCCCTCTCTGGCTGCCCCGGTAATTCTCAGGTGGACGACTTTCTAACTAAAGGGGTATCATCTACCTCGAAGCTCTATAGTCATCCAAAATTTTTGGGTGTCTTGATTGGGTCCATCACATTCTATTCTCATCCAGTCCATTGGTGCATATTTGGTAGGAGGTCCTTAAGACTATCCTTGAGGCCTCCTTTAGTTATTCACTCCTGTCGAGGTTGGGCCTCGACTTCTGTGTTTGTGCAACAACCCCATCACATAGACATCTCTTCTAATTCATCTAAGCCTAATTCTCCTTCATCCATCATCGTGGCACAACCCGTAGAAGAAGAAAATAACCTCGAGAATCAACTTCAATGCCTTAATGATTTATTCCAAGCATTTGTGAATCCACCGCAGTGTCCTATGATGCGAGATCATTACAATACGCTGCGGTGGTGATCGAACCTCGAGTCCAAATCCCAGCTAGAGGTCCTGATACTAAACTCAAGCCCAACATGATTCATGCTATTCCAAAATTTCATGAGCTCAATTCCGAGGATCCTTTCCAGCACATTAAACAGCTCAAGCATCTGACCCAGACTTTCAGGTCAGATGTTCAAAATTGGGATATCCTTCTCTCTCATGGACAAAGCAACTCACTGGTATTAGACTCAAACATGTCCAATCAACACATGGGTTGAACTACAATCCGAGTTTCTAAAAAAGTTCTTCCTAGTTGGTCGGATGAATGCTTTATGACACCAGATCACGCACTTCACACAGCAGCCTGGAGAACCACTTCACGAAGCATGGGATCGTTTCCTGGATCTCATGTGAAAGTGCCCCCATCACGGAGTTCCTAAATGGGAACAAGTCCAGTCTTTTTACCAAGGACTCTGTGAAGATATCCGATTATTTGTCAATGCAACTTGCGGAGGAAATATCATGGGTTAACACGAGGACACCATGTGGGAGATTCTCGAGAATATGTGCGAGAACTCCATCAATAATGACTCCATGGGCTTATTCGATCAGACGAATGCCCACACATCGACAAATCCAAGAGAAGCACATGAGACGCAAGGCTTGTTCTCATTAGTCGACTTGGAATTGATGGCCAGTGATTTGGACAAGTTCTCTATTATTGAGAAGAAGGTGGATGAGCTAACTTGACATATGCAGCGATCCACCTCTGCGCAAAACCCGTTCGCATAGCTGCCCTCTGGGAGGGAAGCTGTGCATAACATTTATCATCGATCTTCTCAGGGGATGGACCTGTATCCACCCCCATCTGACTCTAGGGCCAGAGGAAACTTTGAGCCTACCTATTCTAGTTGGGGGAACTTTGAACCCTCGTACTCTTACTTTTTTGAGGTTCCCTAGACCTGTGAGGACCTCAACACCATCCAGAATGACCCATTCTCTAATACCTATAACCTTGGATGGCAAACTCATCCTAATTTCATATGGACAGGAAACAATTAGAATTAGAGACCACCATATTAGCCAAGTCCACGAGTTTCTCGTCCATATCAGCCGCCTCAGCCTTAGCCCAACCCCACCTATCAATCTGGACCAACTCAAACATATCAAATGACTCTTATCCTTCAGACTCTGGCTGACATTCAAAAGATGAATGCGGCTATGCAAAAACAGCACAAATGCATGGAGGTTCGCAATCAACTCTCCTAGATGGCAAATTCCTGCCAACCTGGCACACTCCCTTCGCAACCTCTACCTAATCCAAATAACGTGCCGAACCAGAGGCGCATTATGAACCCAAATCTGGGCCAAGCTCACATGATTTATCAAGCCCTTCTGCTCCATCACCCGACGGAATGGATGCTTTGACATCATACTTGGGATTTCAGCAGCAGCCACCAGGTAGGACTAAATTCAGTAACAACCCGTAGCAGCAAAGCAACATAGGACCCACCTTACCCAAGCCACTTTCAGCCTGGTAGTGCAAACCCAAGCCCTAGGATAGTCATCCACGATACCCCTAACCCAGATCAAGAACCTGGACCTATTCCAGGGAAACCATCTAAGGTTTCATGTCGGGAGGCCTTGACCAATGGAAAGAGGACAACCAAACCCGTGGCACCTGAAGAGGATCTGTTCAAGCTCTTTGAACAGGTCCATATAAACATCCACTTGATGGATGCGATTCGCCACGTACCATCTTATGCACGATTTCTGAAAGATGTGTGTACACCTAAGCGTAAGCTATGAACCAAAAGTGGGTGCCCAATTGTATTGTCGGAGCAAGCCAACTCTGTCATTTTGAGCAAACTCCCACTTAAGGCAAAAGACCCAGGTGCTCCCCTAATTTCCTATACAATTGGTGATATCCAATTTGATAGAGCTTTATTGGATCTATGAGCCTCCATAAACCTAATACCTACATCCCTACTTAACCATCTTGAGAAATCTGAGCTAAAACCAACAGAGGTGACATTACAGTTGGTAGTTCGATCTATTAAGTCACCTAAAGGAGTACTTGAGGATGTCATTGTTAGGGTTCGGGATTTCTATTTCCCAGTGGATTTCATAGTCTAGGATATGGATGCTCTAGAAAATCTGAAAAACACACAGATCATATTAAGGATACCCTTTCTGGCCACTGCTAGGGCCAACATTAATTGTGAAGAGGGCCAAATTGAAAAAAAATTTGGGAACCAGACACTAAAGATCGACATCTTTAAGGCCCAATAAGGGATTAATTATGGAGTTATAGAACAAATATGTGATATCAAGGCTATGGTTGACAATCAGTGTATCGAGGAAAACTTGACTACTTTTGATCAACCATAAGAGAATCAAAACCCACAATTAGAGGAGTCCGAACTCAACCTAGACACACCCATAACTCCTTCCCTTGCTCCTGACAACCACCCTGAACTAGCTGCTGCTGCTGACAACCCTATTTTGGAACTAAAGCCTCTTCTCGATCATCTAAAGTACATCTTTTTGGGTTCCAATCAGACGTTTCCTATGATTATCAACTCCAGACTCACACCTGATCAAGAATCCCATCTGATTTCTATTCTCCAGCAACATTGAAGAGTCATTGGATGGACTCTCGATGATTTGATCGGTATTAGCCCCTTTTACTGCACACACCGCATCTATACTGAAGAGGGCACACGACCTTCCCGTGAAGTGCAGAGATGTCTGAATCCTAATCTACAGGTGGTCGTGAAAAAAGAGATCATCAAGTGGTTAGATTCTGGGATCATCTATCCGATCTCCAACAGTCAGTGGGTGAGTCCAATCTAGGTTGTGCCTAAAAAGGCAGAACTCACCGTGATCTCGACTGAGACCGGAGAAATCATACCGACCCGTGTAGCAAATGCATGGAGAGTTTGGATTGATTATAAAAGACTCAATACCTCCATAAAGAAGGATCATTTCCCACTACCATTTATTGATCAGATCCTTGAAAAACCAGCGGGAAATAGATTCTTCTGCTTTTTGGACGGGTACTCCAGTTATAACCAAGTGGTAATCCATCCTGAGGACCAAGAGAAGACCACTTTCACTTGCCCCTTCAGGACGTACACATTCCGAAGGATGCCTTTCGGTCTCTGCAATGCACCCTCTACTTTTCAACGGTGCATGCTTGCCATATTCTTAGATATGGTAGGTGATTATCTGGAAGTCTTCATGGATGACTTCTCAATTTTCGGTGAATCATTTGACGATTGCCTCCTACACTTGGTCTAGAACCTCAGGCGGTGCATTGACGTGAATCTGGTTCTTTCCTAGGAAAAGAGCCACTTCATGGTGCCTGAAGGAATTGTCTTGGGACATCTCATCTCTGAAAAAGGCATCCAGGTTGATCGAGCCAAAGTGAATCTGATTTCCAAACTCCCTATGCTTAGCTCTGTCAAAGACATCCTATCTTTTCTGGGGCACGTTGGTTTTTACTGTCGATTCATTCCTGATTTCTCAAAAATCGTGCACCCCCTGACTAATCTATTTTCTAAGGATGTTCCTCTTGAAATCTCCAACGAATGCACTCAAGCATTTGAGATCCTATGTGATCAAGTCACCCAAGCTCCGATCCTACAGTCCCCTGATTGGCCTCAACCCTTTGAGATCATGTATGATGCATCCACTTTCACTATAGGTGTGGTACTTGGGCAGAAAATTAACGGGAAACCTGTGGTCATTTACTACGCTAGCAAGACACTTGATGAGGCTCAACGTAACTACACAGTTACTGAGAAAGAGTTGCTAGCCATAGTATTTTCCTTAGAAAAGTTCAGATAGTATCTTCTGGGTTCCCATGTTATCATTTACTCTAATCACACAACTGTGAGGCATCTCCTTGCAAAGAAGGACGTGAAACCTCAACTAATCCGATGATCTTGCTATTGTAAGAATTTGACCTCAAGATTTGCGACAAGGCTGGAAAATAGAACGTGGTAGCTGATCACTTATCCCACCTTCCTTCTGACATTATCGACCCTTCCAGACACATTACAAAGCATTTTCCTGATGAGCACCTCCTGACTATCATTGCGGGCCTTCCATGGTTTGCTGATCTAGTAAACTACCTGGCATCACATCAAATTCTGTCTGATTGGCCGAAGGCCAAGAAAGACAAATTGCTTTCCGATGCCAAGTACTACTTTTGGGAAGACCCATATCTCTTCTGCATTGGTGCTGAACAAATTATACGATGATCTATCCCGGAAGCAGAAATTCAGGGCATCTTGTCCTTCTGCTATGACCAGGCATGCGGTGGACACTTCTCTGGTTATAAAACCACAGCAAAAGTCCTCCAGTGCGGCTTCTATTGGCCCACGATTTTCAAAGATGCATACAATCACTATAAGGCATGCACTCATTGCCAGACCTTAGGCAACATGAGCCATCGTGATATGATGTCCTTACAGCCAATTCTCGTATGCAAAATCTTCGATGTTTGGGGGATTGATTTTATGCGACCCTTTCCTATTTCGTACGGCTTCGAGTACATTCTGCTCGCTATTGACTACGTGTCCAAATGAATCGATGCCATTCCGACCCAAACCAATGATCATAAGGTGGTTATCAAATTCATTCATTAGAACATCTTTTCTCGATTTGGGATTCCACGTGCTATCATCTCTGATGGAGGGACCCATTTCACTAATGCTCAGTTCAGGTCACTAAAGACCAAATACGGAGTGTCACACCGAATCTCTACTCCTTATCACCCGCAAACCAATGGTCTAACTAAGCTATCAAATCGTGAGATCAAGAAAATCCTCCAGGTCACTATTCAACCTGATAGGAAAAATTGGTCATCCCAACTTCTGGAAGCTTTGTGGGCTTATAGGACCATCCACAAAACCCAATTAGGTATGTCTCCCTTCATATTGGTGTACAGGAAGGCATGTCACCTCCCTGTTGAATTGGAGCACAAAGTCTATTGGGTAGTACGGAACTGCAATCTCGATATTTCTAAGGCAGGAACCCATAGAAAGCTTCAAATGAGCGAGATCAATGAATTACGCCACGACGTGTATGAGAACTCACAAATTTACAAAGAGCAGGTTAAAGCCCTTCACGACAAGCACATATCCATAAAGATCCTTTTCCCCGGTCAAAAAGTCCTACTCTTTCATGCCAAACTCAAACTATTCCTAGGAAAACTCAGATAAAAAAGGATCGGACCTTACCTTATCCAACGAATCTTTGGAAATGGAGCCGTCAAAATCAGTCAACTCAGCCATAATTCGGAACCTCTTGTCATGAACGGTCAAAGACTCAAACCGTTCATTGAACTCACCGATACAAATTTGGTTGAGACATCTTTTACCCTCCATTCTCCCTGAGCTCATTGCACCTGACCGATGGCATTAAACTCAGCACTTAACGGGAGACAACCTGTCATTTTTGAAAAACCCAAAACCTTTCTTGACACATCCTATGTTGAACTCATATTGCACTTTAGGGTTCATCCATTAGAATAGCCGACTCCACCTTTGGTACCCATACCTGAGCTTGAAATCGTCCGCAACAGTCATCCCGACCCATTCACCCACCCAAAACATGTTCTAATGAATGATCTAAGCTGAACTCAAACCCACCTAATTTACAATGAAGACATTGCAAATCGTAGGCATGGGGGGTATTAAAGTGCAAAACACCATGAAAATCATCTCACAAGAAAGGGTTTCATTAAAAAAATCACATATCCCAAAAATACCCAAAAAAATTAAAAAGAAAAGTTCTTGAAAAAGAACAAAAAATGAGAGGAGAGGAGATTTCGATGGCATATCAAATTTTGAGGAGAAAAAGGGGACGAGATAAAAATGTCAAAAAGGAGTACAAGTTGAAAAGAAAAGAAAAAGAGGTAGTCATTAGTAAGAAATTAAGGAATTGACTTAGTTCTAAACCATATCAAAAGAAACAAAATGAAAGGCAAACAGTGCTAATGAAACAAAGAAAAGATTAGTAGGAATGCTGATTTTAGACCTTTCAGGCTATGATCATAGGCTTAAAAATTCAAGTACTCGCTAAGATCTGGATAGTCCTCAAGAGGTTAGGGAAAATGTGAAGCTTAAGTATTAGGTCTAAGACTTAGGGAGTATTCAACCTTAATAACTGACCTTTGGTTTGCAGGACTCGGTAACCTAAGCACCTCAATCCACACACAGTCTGGTTCAGTGCGCCTAAGTATCAAAATCACACAAATGTGTTTAAATTATTCTAAAAAAAAGTCACCTAGATTAGGAGCATCTGATCAACATAAGTTGATTTGGATGAGTTCCCAATGTAGAGTGGTGGGAAATTATCCTCGAAGATGCGCAATAACATATCAACTCCTCGGTGCTTGTCTCCTAAGATATCTACATATCCTACCGAGGGCACGTAAGCACCCTGTGCTTGTTCAGATGCCATGGGTGGCATTATCCTGAAATGTCGATTGCTAGGGTCTGGATTTAGCTACAAAACACCATAGGTGGGATTATCTCAAAATCTTGAAAGCCAGGGTTCTGCGGGTTGCCATGGGCGGTGCTATCTCGAAGCATTGATTGCCAGGGACCCTTCGAGGATTGATGATGGGAACAGAAATTCAGTACAAACCATGTCGTGAAGCCAATTCGAAGATAGAAATAGGAAGAAAAGAGAGAAAAATCTCCAAAAATAAAGAAAAATTCCCCTGTGTCTCTCTGACAAAAATGCACTGCAAACTGAACCAAGGCTAAAACACGTTACAAGCACGGGTGCTTTAACCGCGGAGTTCAACGAACCTTAGGCTAGTTCCTATGAGCCTTAGAAACTTTTGCAACAAACTGAGGCTAGAGCTGGTAGGTCCAGATCTTGGTTGGTACTTGAGTACCTTTAGGCCTTCTATCGGCATTCTGACCTAATCTATAAAAGAAACCACGCATCAAAGTTTTGAGTATCAAAAATATTTCATGGTCTAGAATCAAAGTTCATACCTTGAAATTTTGCTAAGGGACTAGCAAAAGCTAAGCATGAATGTATGATGGGAACACCATCATTAGCCCTAACTAGCTCATTTCGACCCAATGAAGTCAATAAATGCTCCTACATAACCAACTGAAGGTCATAATTCATGGCATAACCATTCTGGGAGAAAAATAAGAAATTAGGGGTAAAACTGCAATTATACCAGCTTATCATGAATGCAGTACAACCACGGGTTTTTTCAAGGGCTGAATAAAGGTCAAATGGTCTTAATAAGGTAACAAGTGGGTTGGATTAGACAGAAAAGGGTTTGTGTGTGTTCTGTGAATTAAATGACTTTTTGAAACCCTAAAAATAGACCTGCTTAATTAACCAAGGTTTTGGTCAAGATAAAATTCACTTAAACCCTCTAAAAATCATAGAAAAATATTCTCTAGGGTTTAGTACCTTCAATTTGGCCATCAGAACCCATCTTAACTTAAAATGGAGTCTCAGATAGATATTTACCCTAATTTAGGTTTTTGCATAAATTACCCAACCAAATGTGGTCAAAACCAAAATTTAACTTCACCATTGAATTCCTTAGGCCCAAATTAGATTTGTACAAAAATTTGGACCCAAGATGAGTTTTCCTTGACCTAGTTTGCAAAAAGGTCCTATCTAATTACATTTATATCCCTAGCTTTCAAAAAGCCTTGCATTCAGCCCCCTAGCTTCTTCATCATCTTCACAAATAGGTCCATCTACCATTATCGTAGAGGAAACCTACTCTAGCGACCTTTGACAGGGAATTTCTCCTTAATTGCTTGGAGAATATCTTCCAAATTTGGAAGGGAGATCCCCTGAGAAATTCTCTCCAGTATGAACCCAGTGATGAGTCCTGATTCTCTCCCAATCTCTCATGCGAATGCATGAGATTTGGATATCTTAACAGCTCCCAAGTTCGGTGACCTTCCAAACTTGGGAAGCTTGCTTCCCAAGCCCTAACCGCCCTTCAGAGCCTTATTTAAAGAAGCCCAAATCCTCTCGAACTCCTCACGCTCGAATTCAGCCGTGAATCCCCTCAAAATTCCTCTCTCCCTCACGACCGAAGGCTCCTCAATGTCCAGCGATTCCCCCTGCGGACGATCCCCCCTTCTCCTTCTCATCGTCTGACCGCCATACCTACGGCAGATTCCTTCTCCTTGTTCTTCTCCACATCTCACCGTACCAGCAGATGCCCGTTCCTCTTCATCCTCGCTATTCCCACCTCACCGGAGCCACCTTTGTCTCCAGCATCGGCCACACCAGACCCAATACCCCCACTGCCCCCTTCATCCATTGACTTCCTAGCTAAGTCCCCTATCCCTTCTACTTTATTTCCGCACTTACTCCACTTCAAACTGACTGTTGACGCCCCTTCGCACCTCCATCTCCTCCATCTCCGGCCACCCCCTCCGATGAGGCCATCCCACCTCCATAGCCACCAAAACCCTCGCCGACAAGCCCACGACCATCACCACACCTCACTGATCACTTCCCGTCTCTTCTTTCACCCATCCACTCACTCATATGCACCCCCGAACACACCCACTCACACGCACATAGTTTGACCTAGGTACGCACTCACAGTCACTCTCGCTCCATGCCACCACCCCCATCACATTCGTCATGCTCCGATGATGCTCCCTGAGCACTCTGACGTGGCCGAGAGGCTGTTCTACTGATTTCAGGTACCAGACCTTGTCTGCCATTAGCGAGCGAGCTTCGAGCTTGCTTGAGGTTGCCCCAGGTGCTTCCTATCCCAGGTTGACATCCTAGAATGTGCGGAAGTCTCTAGCACATGGTCCCAGGTCCTCAATTGCAGTTGCGAGCCTCAGCAGCTACTGCAATTGGAAGGACACCCCCTGCTGCAGACGTGCGAGAAAAGGGTGCGTGGATAGTCCCACATTAGGAAGTTCTGAAGCTGTGCACCCGCATAAATTGAAAAACTGCCACCAGCTGTTCACCTCAAATACCACAGGGTGAGGTCCCTCTCACCTTCACCTGATCTCGTCCGCGACACCACACCCGCGGACTTGGCTTGACCCGACCCAACCTGCACTCCTTACTCACCACCGTACGCTGGTGAGCCTGGACCTAGGTACACGCCTGACCTGATAACTTGGATACCTGTGGCTCTGGGAGAGCAGATCCTAAGAGAGAAGAAGAGAGGAGAGTTGCACGGGTAGGGGGAGGATTTTGCTATAGGAACCTTCGACTGACACTTAGTTGAATTCTAAAGAGAAGGCCAAAGAAGAAGCAGAAGAGAAGAAGAAGAGGTGAAGGCCTGAAGAGAAGAAAGAAGCAGAGAAAGAGAAGAAGAAAAGAAGAAGCAGACAACTTTAAGTCGTCTGATTTCCAAATCAGACGACATAACTTAGCTCTCATTTCATAACATTTACATTGAGTTCCTTGGTGATATTGTAGGAGTATTTGGTGATCTAAATCACCATTTTACTCCCATATTTTTGCACATTACTACTGATATTATTGCAATTTCTTTCAGTTTTAATTGTGATCTTGATTTCTAAATCCCATATAGCTCCCTGTGTTCGACCTCAGAACTTTTTCAAGTAATAAAAATTGTATTTGTTTCAAAGTGATTTTGATTATACTGCAATGCGATTATTTTAAAATCGATTTCTCCTTGTGAACAATGACATAATGCCTCAAGAATATATATATACATTGTAAAGGCACAAAAGCACTAATTAGCTTTATGTTAGTTTAATTTACACTTAATTCTATTTACACACTAAGTATCTATTCAATTATAACTCACTAACTATATACATATTTATGTAAAAAGAATTTGAGAAGAAAAGTTACAAACAAATTGACTCAAAAAACTATATACAACACAAGGCAAAAAATAAGGTTTTAATTAGCATTCTAAAAGTATACATGTAAGTTAACACTTACATCTTTTCTTTTTCTCCCTTTATTTACTAAGGCACACACACTTAGCACTTACACTTATTATATACTTAACTTACACTCCTCTCCTCTCACACATTGCATGCACTAACATTTAGTCTCTATAAGCCCTTACCAAACTCTATACTTAGTCATTTTGTTGTCTTTTAAGCCCACATTGAGTGTAAAAAAATTTGGTTGTTGGGCTGCCCCAAATTGACTCAATAGCCCCATAGGGGCTAGAACACAGTTGCACTGACACCCCAATCCACCCAAATGGGCCGCCCTTAGTGGGTTGTGCCTCATTCACCTTAACCTATGGGCTCTAAGACTCCAAACCATACTCTATAGGTTTCTCTCTCACATACAAAAGGTAAACATTTAATGACATGTGCAGAGCACGTGCCTTGCTAGGAAGCCCATCCCCAATGAGGGCGAACAACCTCTGGGCGAGTTTCATTTTATACCGCATCAGCTCTCTTATCACACTCGATGTTGGATTATCTGGAGTGCCATTCTCAACTGCACTCAACACTTGTTGTGCAATGATTTTTTTAAGAATTGAATTGATTAATTAAGGGTTAATTTAGGTTGTTAATTACAAATTGAGACATAAACATTAAATTAATATATATGACTACTAATTACATAAGTTTAATTAATTTAATTACAATTATAAATATGTATTTACAAATGATTTACTTGTGTACATTATAAGTTCAATTAAGCTATAAACAGTTTTGTGCATCTATATACATGACATAATTAGGATATAATTATACTAATTTACATACTTAAATATTTAATTAATAATTTTATGTTATTTAATTAGATTTATTCATTTATATACACGTTATATACACATAGATATATTATATACATAATCTACATATAATTTACTTACATATTATAAGCTTACCATAATACAAGATATATAAGGGTATAAAATTGTTTAAGATAAGCTAAAATTATAATTTATAAAGATATGATGTAACTTAGCTTTTTAATTAGCTAAATTACTAATCTAAATACTTTAATTTATTAATGTACATTACTAATATATATCTATACATGATCAAGTAGGTTATAAATACTTTAATTTACATAATAAATACATGCCTTTGGATTTCAAGTTCGTTCTTTATATATACTAGTATACAAACATAGCATATGTATAGATATACATGAGTTATGTACACATATATAAATGCATACATAATTTAGCTTAAATAATATACATACTACTATACACTAACTTAGTAGATAATTAAGTTAGGCTTAAGATTATCGGCACACACTATAATTTATTTACGTATAAATATTATATATATAATATTTACATTGTATATATATTTGTACATATAAGTTAGCTTACAATATTACATGATATCCATATTTACACTAGATACAAAGATATTTTTTGGATTTTTGAAGTTTTTTGGATTTTATACATTGTTCTATGTTTTACATGAAGAAACAAAGATGATAAAGCTAAGGAGAATGGAAGGGAAGACTCTTTTTGGGCTTATAGTTTTTAAGAATTTTATTTCTAACCTAAAGAACATCCTAAACATTTGCAAGTATGTTCTCTATGCTGAACATATCAAAACTCAAATAAAACACACACACAAGTTCCATATATGTTATTATCATTCACTACACATTTTATTTATTTATTTACAGTATTTTTGTATTTTTCACACTTTTTCAGAATAAATGTTGGAAAAAGGCTATACAATGATTAGAAATTAACAGCATGCCTAGAAATTCATACATAAATGCTGAACACAAAGATATCAACATTATAAACCTCCATACATCATTAAAGAACATATTCAACCATAAAAACATGCTTTAATCATTGAATTAAACATGAATGCTCAATTTAGACAGTTAACAAGTGATGTAATTGCTAATAAAGACTGTAAACACACCTTATGTGTTTAGCTCACATTTAGGACCAAATAAAATACATACATGTAACTGAATGCTTGATCTAACAGTAGACTACTTTAGAAACTCATTTTGACTTTAAATAAGAACAAGAATTGATAAAGAACTTCAGTCCATCACTTTGGCAAGTCTTGACAGTCAGTAGTCTGCTGCTATTGTTATCATGGAAATCAAACTATTTCAAAGGCTAAATCAATGCTTTCCAAGTTTTATTAATAGTCTTGGAAGATAAATCTATATAAGATCTCTTCAAGAAGAGTTCATGAATGCATAAGATCATCAAAACCTATTTTAAGTCATCAATCAAAACTAATCACGAATTCAACTAGAATAGTATAACAACCTCTACTCAGAACTCTATCAAATCTGATATGAGGTTCAAAACCTTAGTTAAATCACTCAACCATGTCGTGTAAACATTAAAAATCATCCTGAAGCTTTATTCAAGGTATCATATCAATATTTGAATACTTAGCTCCCAGGATCAACCGTAAACCTAGGCGATATAGCTCTATAGTCCAAATCTGACTCAAATCATCGCAATTACTCTATGAAGCTCTAGAATGATTTACAAGTCATATCGAAGCTTATTTTACCCTAGAAACCCTAATTGATCTCCTACCTTATGCTATAGACAGCATGAAGGATAGGATTCAAATTAGGCTTTGAAATCCTCTTAAAACCACACTTAGACCTCCATTAAAACCTCTCAAACATTACTCAGGACTTGATTAATGAGTTAAAAATAAATGTTAAGACATTAGATGTCACCGGAGGTAGGCATTTGATCTGCATATGCTTGAATGATTTGATCACTCTAGAATCCTGCAGACCATTGATTGATGTTCAAGGTGATTAGGCAATGTTCTACAAACATTTAGGTCATCCTAAGAGCTTTGAATCTATGCATCAAATTGTCCTTAGCCCTTACTACCCATATAAAAAGCAAAACAATATCGATGAGAGAATCTGGGCACAAGCAAGTAATTTAATAAAAATCCAATTGACCTAACTCAAAATCATTGCAATCAACTCAATTCAATCAATTAAATCCAATTAAAACCTCATTGCATCCCAAATCATCCGATTAATTGAAAAGCTTAAATCCACTTCAATTTATTAAATGGAATCAATTCAGATCAAAGGGACAGTCCTTGTGAACTTCTGAAGTGAGTGAGAGGACCCTCTGATGACATTTGTGATCTAATAGATCGAAGAGCTATTGAGCTTCAAATCCATTAGATGCTATGATGGTGTAAGGTGATTAGTGATTAAAATAGTGGGGGAATGAATTGAATGTGGTCGTGAGGTAGGGAGAGTTATGATCCAAAATGAAGGTGTGGATTCGCCTCTCTGATCAGGATTGATCAAAGAGGACTAATAGAGGGAGATGAACAGCTACCACTAATCTAAACTAAATAAAACTAATCAATCAGTAAATTCTAATCTAACTATCTAAACTAAGCTACTCTAATCTAGGGAAGCAATAAATCTAATTAAGAAAGCATTAAATCCTAATCTAACATATGAATGGGACCTCAGGGACTATAGTGGGTAGCTACAGCGATGGAGGGAGAGAAGCTTCTAGTGATCGAAAGCTCATAGGAGGAGAGATTTGGGTTACCCTCCGATGTTACATGAATCCTAATGGCAAGGAGGAATTATGCAAAAGGATGCTACCACTATCACTGATAGAGGAAGAAGGAGAAGATGAGATGGAAGGGGAGGACGATGACCAACTCAATAGGGAGGGAACCAATCCTATTGCAAGGCAATGGGAAGCTCCTTATATAAGTGTTGGGGACTTGAGTGACTGGGAATCGTAGGTCTAAGCTGTTAGAGATCTATGACTAAGAAGAGGCTAGCTTAAGGTGCGCCTGAAGTTCTAGGATAAAATCAAACCGAAGGATGAGATTTGGAGATGGCATGATGCTTGGTGTACCGACGATAGCAAGTAGGGTAAAGATCCACCATTGGATGAGATTAAAGAAGAATGGACAGTGAAGGTTAGCTTTGTTCTTCGAGTTCATCAATGATGAGTTGCAGGTGTGTTGGTGAAATTACACAAGACACCCCTAATGCAAACCAGTAGAATATTTGCATAGGAACCCATAAGTGATAGATACTTGTAGATCAGTCCCCGTGATTGGTAATGCGGTCCTCAACAACTATTGGATGAAGAAAATGTGAAGGCTTATATGTATGCAAAGGACCTAAATATAAATCACTATTTTCAAGGTCCAAATGATGTTAAAACTCTATGAGATTTTTGGAGCAAGTGATTTGAATATATTAGAAGATATCCCAACTATTGCTTTGTGAATTTGTGCTCTTTTTGGTGTTCACTTGGCATTTAATTCAGTCATTTTCAATCTAGGTACAGAATCTCATTAATTATGACATAATTTTGCATTTTTAGCATAAATTGAGTGTTTTAGGTCATTTACCATAATTCCTACTTTTAACCCTTTTATTGAGTTAATTTGTAGTGTTTTGACTTAGTTTCTAGTTTAACTTAGGCATTTTAACTATGATGAACCATACCTCATCACCTTTCCTCAGGCAAAAGAATGTAGTCAAAATCAGCACTCAACAACCAAGGACCAAAGAACGAGGATGATCAGGAAAGTAAATGATCCTAAAGGGAATGACAAGTGTTGAAATCATAGGAGGCATAAGCTCTAGAGACAAAATAGGACCGTTCATTGATGGAGAAGCAAGTCGATGTGCACTATGGGAACTCATCGAATATCCTAATAGTGTTATTGTTGTAGTAAAGGACCCAAATCTAGGACATAACAGAGGAATTAGCCCAAAACTAGGTAAAACCAATAGATCAAGTGAGGGAAGTAATGCCATATGCTTTATCAAATGGTTCACGATATTATCATTTCACCGAAGGACCCAAATCTAGGACATAAAAAAGGGATTAGCCCAAAACAAGGTAAAACAAATAGATCGAGTGAGGGAAGTAATGTTAGATGCTTCAGCAAATGGTTCACAGTGTTATCGTTGCATTGAAGGACCCAAATCTAGGACGTAACAAAGGGATTAGCCCAAAACAAGCTAAAACTAATCAATAGAATAAGGGATGTAATGCTGTAAGCTTTGGCAAATGGTTCAAAATGAAAAAGTATCTGGGGTTTTCAGTTGCTACAAATCAAACGAAGGCTAATTGAGGATTCCCCTATAGTTCCAAAAAAGACACTTAACCATAAGGAAATGAATTAAGAGAGGGGAAATTAGGGAAAAGTCCCAAACATAGGAGCAGCCCCTTATCGTGCTTCCAATCCTTAACCCTCGACCAGCTCCATGTAAACCCCTCCCCTTAGAGGACAGTAGGGGATCATTGTATGCAAATTGGGGCAAGTGTTGGGTTTCCTTAACAAAACTAGACTCGAACATGGTAACATATCCTAAGTTAGAAAAATATTCGCTCTCATCATCATGGATATTTTGAACAATCATTTTATTTCCCTCATTAAACTCCTTATGATTGTTTGAGTTAACTCAATGTCAATCTCATTAATCAGCAAAAAGCTTCCCCAATTAGAAATCCCTTCTTTTTGAAAACGTTCAGCTCTAATCTTATTGTTCCATTCCTCTATGGTTGTCCAATGGGGCACTTTACACAAAACATCTGTAGGAAAAACACTATTTATAATGTTAACTAGGGCCATTTGAGGGTTAGAAAGCTCAAGGAGATTAAGATCATTTTGATTAGTAGCCATCTCTTCGTCAATCGTATTTGAAGAGCATTGACTAGTTTGAATTTTTTTATTAATTTGACAATTTATGGAAGAATCACTAATAGGAAAACTTGAAATCGAAGGCTCCAAATCTGATCAATCTTAGGCATAGACTCAATGAGAGTAAAAATTGGTAAAGAAAGCTCTATAGCACAAACAAACAGAGGAAAGGAAAAGGACTTACGACAGAGGGCAATTCTCGCGTGTGTTTTGAAAATAGAGATTTCATCGTAGTATAGTGCGCGAAAATGCTCACCAAAAATTATTTATAAAGATAACGAGATTTAGAGTCCTGGTCATTCGTCTCTAAGAGGTGTTTATGGAAATGCAGATTTGAAATCGATCTCGCTCGCTCTACTTATTCAAAATCGCATGTCGATTTATGCTAAGTTCGTATTGATGTATGACATGCTATTGCTAGAATATCAGAAATTGAAAACATGCAACTTTAATCACACCAAAAGATGATAAGCAAGCACATGGTGATTTTCAACATATATATATATAAAGATGATGATAACAGAGTTGCAGAGCACCAGTAGCGGAATGCTTGTACAAGGAATGTAAAAACTAATAGCTAATAGAAAACGACTGCATACATGAATCTACGGGGGATTATGCATGCATCATTGGGGGAGAAGTAAGGAGATACACTCCTAAGCAGTAATAAAAGCAATAAATCTATGAAGAACTATAATCTAATCTAGCAGAACTAAGGGCATTCGGAGGTAGGCTCCGATGGCCTTTGACTTGGTTGAGAGGAGGAGGGGCGACCAATGGTGCTTAGGCCGGCCCTTGGAGAGAGGTTGAGGAGGTGATCCAACATCTTGGCATGGAGATGGTGGTGGCCATGGTGAATCTACTTGTGAAGGTGGAGTGTTGCTGGAATGAAGCTAAGCTAAAATGGAGCCAAGAGTGAATGGGTCCAACGTGCCACCCCTTAGGTCTTTTTATAGACCTAAGGGAAGCTCCCTAGAGAATTATGGAATTCTCTAGAGAGGCCTATGATGGGAGCTCGTGGGAGAGTGAGAGAGAGAGGATGGAGGGTGGTTTTCAGATCCACCAAATGTGGATCTAAAAATTGAGTGGCTCTTGGTTGCTAATTTTAGCAACAACAACACATGGTAGAGAGTTCTAGAGAACTCTAGGCTAGGTACTTTTCATGTGTATGGTGTGTGTGGGTGTGTGTGGGTTGAAACTTAGGTGGCTAGGTTGATTAGATTAGGTTCTAGTGGGTTTAGGTCAAGGTAGGTCTCAAATTAGGGTTGTAAACCCTAATTCACTAAGGTAAAGTGCAATTAAACTTAATACAAGTTTAATTGGGTGTGTGGAAACTTAATTGAGAGTAAAATAACTTAATTAAGTCAGGTCTAGGTCTATTGGACTCTCACTGAGTCCAATTGAATAGTGTATGCTAAGATCAGGACTCAATCGGACTTAATGATTCCAATTGAATAGGCTGATGAAATTGACTATGATCTAGGTCAATTAGGTTTAGTGAGGGCCTAATTAGGTCCTTTGGGAGGTCTAGAGGTGATGTACTAGGTTAAGGGTACCTTAATTTAGGTTCCTATGAGGTTGGAATTAGGTTTAGGGACCTAGGAATTCAAGATCCAAGCTTAAATTCAAAAATGGGAACTAGAGAGAAGTTCCAGACATCTAATAATAGTGTCAGATGTCTTATAGTGAAAAATCAGAAGTCCGTACTTGTTGTCTGGACATCCAATCAGAGTCAAGGAAGAATTAAGGTTCTATCTCGGGTATTCTTCAAAAATTGGATGTCTAACCAAGTGTCTGGATGTCCAATAACACTGCAGAAGTGGGTTTAAGGTGTGCGGGAGTTGGCTAAGGGTTCTGGACATCCTATAACTCTTCTAGACGTCCAGATAGAGGCTAGAATTGGGGTTTTAAGGTTTCCTAGGGTGCGGTGACATAATCTAAGGGTGGCTAAGGCTTGGGGAGGCTTCTGGTTGTCCTAGGGCTAGGATGGACCTAAGTTCTTCACAATTTATTGCTTTATTCCTACTTAATAGAATAGCACACCTTAACTCCCTTACATTATTATCTACTACATCTAATCTAGGTCTTCCGCTCCAACTCTACTGCAACACCAATTATTCTTTATTCTTCAGATCCAGCTTTAGATCCAGCTTCAGATCTAGCTTCTGATCAGCTTGTTACCTACAATTGACATAATGCACCTAATTAGTACATTATGGCATTATTTTATGCATAGCTAAAAGAAAGCAGTAAAGGTGCTAGTAATGCTTATGCATGCATGAATTACCCTAACTTATGCTAAGTCCTAGCCTAATTTAGTTCAGCTAAAACCTATGATTGTTGTGCAATCACTTACCTACATACTTGCAGACGAAGGCAAGAAGGGCCACTAGGCTCTAAAGGCATCAAGCACCTCCTTGTCCTTCCCAATAGTCTTCATATTCCTTGCCTTGACCTTCCACACCTTTTTTGATCTACAGACCTTAAAGGCCTCTGGATCCTAGATCTAATACCTCCAATAGAAGAAGGGACAATTAATATTATAAACCAGATAACAATAGTTCAAAATTCCCCCATCACTCCCAGAGGCCCTATTAGAAGCTCCATTAGTGTCAAGGACTTCGCTAGCAATACAAGTATCAGCAATTGTCAGTGGGGGCCTGGGAGTAAGAGAATGATTAGCATCACTAGGAGGACAAGGTCCCCTTGGGGTTCCACAGGATCCTTTAGGGCCCTCTTACAATCCATAACTAAATGTCTGATACAAGAGCATAAAAAGTAGAAAGATGGGACCCTATGATAGACAAGCTTTTGTTGTACTAATGCGGATAAAAGCGTGATTTGAAATTAGGGTTTTTAAGTTGTAACACGCCAATTTGCAATCACTTTTACAATTTATAAACCTAGATAGTAGTGGTATCTAGGGTTGTCAAAGGAGGCAAGAATGCACTTTAAATACTCTCGCTTGACAATAGGGAAATCAACTTTCTTTTTGAATTTTTTAATATAAGATTTCTTTTTTTTGGATTTTCAAGTAATGGGCAATTAACTTGAAAGTGGGAAAAAGACTACACCTAACTTGCTAAAACTGAAACCTAACTGACAAGAAATTCTTCTCTCTAAGCTCATCCTGGGTATGTGAAGACCTAAGGTAATTAGAGAGAGATGTGAGTGCACTATGGTAAAAGTAATAAGATGCAAGAAAAAGTAACCAGAATTGAAAGGAAAACAAATTTGATTAAGGAGAAATTTGTTTTACAAAAAGACAAGTAGAGGAATGCTTCTACTCAAAAAAATGAAAATACAAAAAGTAAAGCACAAATCCTCCTAGTGATGTTGGTGATGAAGAGAAGCTTCTTGCTCCAAGCTCAGCTACTCTTGTGCTTGAAAAGAAGTTCTCCTTCTTCTCCTTCCTTGAAAAGCTCCTTTAAGTTGGTCAAATCCTCCTCTTGGCAAGCCCTAGATGGGTATGCCCCTACTCCTCCAAGGGTGAAAGATTTCCACCCACAAGAATTCCTCCTACGGTGGCCGTGCACCCTAGCTTTTCTCCTCTTCCTGGTCATCTTCCTTAAGGTTGTTTCTCCTTGGCTTGGACTAAGGAAGAAGGGAAGAAGAGGAAGGCACCAAGGAGGCAAGGGATAGCCTCCTTAATCTTCTTTTCCCCTCTCCTTCGTATGGCCAAATATAGGGTGTATCTAGGTGGGAATCAATGTAGCCAAGGATGACTTTAGTGGTGGTAGGATCGGGGGTATTATTAGGGCTTATGAAGGGAGAGGTTGACGTGGACACATGTAGGGTTTGGATGAGTTTATGAGGGTGGTTAGATGATCTTAGGGCTAGGTTTATTTGGCACCAAGACAAGGGTTATGAGGATGGCAATTGGTGGCCCTTCAAGGTAGTGGGGCTACCTTGTTTTGGTGCCAAGTGTGGTCGGTTCTAGAATGGGTTGAGGTGTAGGGTGGAGATGGATTTGTAGTGTGGATGGAGGGTGTAGATAGGGGTTTGGGTTGGTGCTAAAATAGGTTCTAGAAGAGGGCATTCTTGGCATGGAGTTTATGGGTGGTGGAGATGAATTGTGGAGGTGGTTGTGTGATCCAATGGTGGGTGTTGATTGGTGCCTAAAGGAGGGATGCATTGGATGGTGGATGTGGGCTGAAATGGCACCAAAGTTGGCACCAAGGGAGGGGTCTTCTAGAAGGGGTTGTTGGCACCACTTTATGGAGGGTGGAGATGGTTTAGGTGATGAGGTGTAGGGCTAGGATGAAGGGAAGGGAGAGTTGGTGCCAAAAGGGGGAAGGTGGCTGAGGTCATTTTGGTGCCAACTCTTTGGTGTCTTTTGGTGGAAGTTATGGGGTGAAGGGTTGTGATGGTGGTGGTGCCAAGTTGGAGCAGGAGTAGGTGTAGGTGGTTAGCTTATTTGGTGGACTAGTTAGGTAGTGAGGTGGAGTTAGGTTGTAGGTGGTGGATGGCCAAGGAGAGCTCAGGTCTAGCTAAGCTAAGCTTGTTAAGCTAGCTTAGCTAGTAGATGAGTAAAGGAGGAGGTAGGATGGAGCTAGGGTTTAGGGAAGAGGAGCTGAGGAAGAGTTGTCTGGAGCTGATCTTGCTGAAGGGGCCTTGATGAGGACTCAGCTACTCAGCTTATCTAGCTAGTTCTTCTACCAATAGCTAAGCTTGAGTATTTGAGCTAAGTTGAGCAGGTCTCAACTTGTTTGAAGTTTGGCTGAGCTGGACCTGCTTTTGATGGGAACTCCCGAGCTAGCTTAGACACTAGTTGACAAGTAGTAGCTAAGCTGGAGAGAGTTTAGCTACCATGGGCTGTGTGGAGCTGGGGAAAGCTAAACCTGAGCTAAAGTGAACTCTTGTCAACTTAGTTGAGCTAGCCAGAGATCCCAATGAACTGAATGCAGCTAAGATGAGCTAGACTCAACTAAGTTGAGCTAGATTTAAGCCGACTTGAGCTAGGTTGAACTAAGATGAGCTGCCCTGAGCTACCATTCAGCTAAGATGAGCTGAATGGAGCTTAATGGAGCTAACCCTATCCCAAGTGAGCTGGTATCCAGCTATGATGAGTTGGATCTGGCTGAGTCACAACTGGATTGAGCTTCCTCTTCACCAATTGCCTTCTTGAGTGCTTGGGTTTTAGGGATCTGACTATCTGTTCATCCCTAAACACAACAAATCATGAAATGCATGCCTAACCTAATTGATGCCTAAATGCAGCCCAAAAATCCATTTGTAGAGTTAAAATCCTAAGAGCTAGGTTTGTTTTAGGACATAAGAACGATGATAAACTGGCATTTATCACGTACCAAGATGTTGTTAGTTTAATCTCCCAATAAATGTTTTGATGATCTTACGAAATAACAAAAAAAATGTAAAAAGTAATAGAATCACTCTTTCTTGTCTTTATCATAACCAAGTTGCAGGTTTCATCTCATATTATCTCAAAAGGAAGACTTAAGGATGAAGATGTCTTTGTCTAGGTCCTAGGATTACTTGTATATGTACTTTAAATAAAGTTGTAATTTTATATTTGTTGAGTATAGAAGAGTTGTAAAAAGCCCTCATCTAGATATAGGAACTGTTGACTTAGGCACTAAACACTTAGGCAACTACTTAGAACAAAATCCAATTTCAAGTCTAGCACATACATTAGGATCAAACTTCTGATATTAGTCCAGACGTCTGACATGAAAACTTAAGTCATCTGATACTTAGATCAAACGACTGAATGCCATATACATTACCTTAGCAAATTAAACACTTAGCCCTCAAATGACCAAACCTATGACCAGACATCCATAATTCACTTTGGACATCTGGTACTACATTAAGAGGTCTAAATAAGTGACCGTTAGAATAATCAGGCCTAAATCTCTTCTTGTCAGAACTAAATCTTTGCAAATCAAGTTAGGGATATCCTTAGTGTTATGTCCAAACATCTAGACCATGTACCAAATGTCCAACATTGGAATGTTGGGACCAATTTGATTTGAAGTAAGATTTGACGGACAAAATCTTGAATCATAGATTCACAAGAAATTCTAATTCCTAAGTCATTATGACTATTAGACGTCCAATAATTATGCCAGACATCTAGTAGACGTTTGACCCTTATACACTAAATCCCTGTTTAGATCTAATCCAATCTAAGAACAACCCACTCATTTTCAGATGTCATATAATGAGTAATCAGACGTCCAACACTTAGTGACAAATACACTATTTAGATCCAATCAAGTCTAGTAACATTGAACCTCTTTATCAGATATCTAGATATTTTGTTAGACATCTAGAAATCCCATATTAGATGTTTAAACTATTTTTTTAGACATCTAATTTTGTTGTCATAATTAATGATTGCCTGATTTAATTAGGATTTCGACCACATCAATGGGGTTTGCCTCCAACGACTAGAAGAAGGCTCCCAAGCCTTCTTGAAGCTTCTCTTAAGGCCTATAAATAGCCCTTGACCCCACATTAGGAAAACACACCCATTGAAGAAACAATTCAAGCTTTATACTCTCTATTGCTCCATTTCCACTTGCCCTACCATCGTGTACTCGATTCATCTAGGGAAAAACTTTATCTCCCTCACTACTAAACAGCTAGCAATCATCCCAAGGAGTTTCTCAACCACCTATAGTAGCTAAGATTATATTATGTTCCTGTTGGGGAGCTCAATAGGTTGTGGTTTATTTTCGTTTATTTTATCATGTACTTGGGTGTCCAGCCTGTCGGATCCCTGTCTCTTCCTGGTAGAAGGGAGAAATCTTTGTTTAGGGATCGAAGGTGGGATTTGTATTGAGGTACACCACCCTCATTTTCAAGTGGTGTGAATAGTGATTTGATTATGTTGTAATAGAAAAATCCTAAGTCGGATTGACTTATGTAGTGGCTTTTGCCCAATTTGGATTTCCACCTAAAAATCTTAATGTGTTATTTTTTGTGATTGAATTTTATTTGCATATTATTTTTCAACTACACTATTCACTTCCCCTCTAGTGTACTTTCAAGTGTCCCAATTGATGGGAACACCATCATGAGCCCTAACTACCTCATTTTGATCCAATGAAGAGAATAAAAGCTCCTACATAACCAACTGAAGTCATAATTCACCTAATAACCTTTTTGAGAGAAAAGCAAGAAATAAGGGATAAAATTATAATTTTACCATTACAGTACAACGGGTTTTCTCAAGGACTAAACAAAGGTCAAAGGATCTTAACAAGATAAAAAGTGAGTTGGAGTTGATAGAAAAGGGTTTGTGTGTCATGTGAATTAAATGACTTCTTGAAACCCTAAAACAAACCCACTAGATCAACCAAGGTTATGGTCAGAATAAAATTTACCTAAACCCTCTAAAAATCATAGAAAAATATTCTCTAGGGTTTAGAACTTTCAATTTGGCCATTGGAACTCATCCTGGCCTAGAATGGGGTCTCAAATTGATATTTACCCTAAATTAGGTTTTGTCATAAATTTCCCAATCAAACATATTCAAACCCAAAATCCAACTTCACCATTGGATTCCTTAGGTCCAAATTAGGTTTGTACCAAAATTTGGACCCAAGATGAATTTGCCTTGACCTAGTTTGCAAAAAGGTTCAGCCTGATTACATTTGTGCCCCTATCTTTCAAAAAACCCTTACAAAGTGCCCCCTAACTTCTTCATCATTTTTGCAATTAGGTCACTCCGCGATTATAGCGGAGGAATCCTGCTCCGGTGAGCTTTGGAAGGTGGTTTCTCCCTAATTGCTCAGAGGATCTCCTCCAAAATTGGAAGGGAGATTCTCTAAGAAAATCCCTCCAATCTGAACCCATCCATGATCCAAGATTCCTTCCCAATCTCTCATGCGAACGCATGAGAGACATGGGTATCCCAGCAGATTCCAACTCTGGCGAGCCTTCCGACCTCCACAGCTTTATTTAAAGGAGCCAAGTTCACCCCAACTCCTCCAAGCTTGAATTCGACCGGAAACCCCCCTCAAATTCTTCTCTCCTCCGATCGATTCCCTCGTCAAGCTTTGGCGACCTTCCCTACTCTCCCTCATCACTTGACCACAATACTAATGGCAGGCTCTTCCTCCTTACGTGTTGATTAGCCCATAGTTGTGGGCTATTTAAGTATTTAAGTGCCTACACATTAGGTTAATTCTAACATTTATTTAGTATAAATTAGGATGTAAATAGATTAATTCATAGTTTTAATCTAATTACATAATCCATACATTGCATTCAAATCTTAAGTGCATTTAGAATTAGCTTAGAATAGCATTCATCTAATTAGATAACCAATTAGGTACATTGTTTTCATTAACATAGAAGTCGAGGGTCTATACATAAATAATCCTAATATTTTAACATTATTTTCTTTATTCTTCTTCTTTCAGAATAGCTGGGTGCCACTCCAATGCCCGGCTGCTGCAGTGATGAAGCCATTCAAGGGGGAGCGGATGTGGTGGATCTGGTCGGCGACTGATTTCAAACTTGTTCAGGCCACTACAAAAGGAGCAGGGAGGCAGCCGAGCTCAGGAGGCCTCCGCCACCGACCCACCACTGTGCAGAGAGAACCTCTCTCTTCCACTCCACACTGCCGGCCTCTACCGTGGCGGCGAGTCTCCACTACCGTGGGCGTGTGGTGTGACAAGCCACACCGCCATCCGGAGCTCGCCCGCATTACCGTGAGCACCTTAACGTGCAATTCCCTCGCCGTCGTCACCAACCACCACCGCTGCAACCACCGTCACTGCAATCACCTTCTCATTCACTTAAGACGTCTGGAAAATTTCCCGGACATCTGAAGGTACCCGCTCACCTGCGATCACCCGCCCATCTCACTGTTCACGCCCGCACCACCACCCCCGCGCCTGCGCCTTCATCCGTGCGCACCCACGCCTGCACCCTCCACCGCTCACTGGCTGCAGACCTGCGCACGCCTACAGATCAGCCCACGCCACCTTCCCCATGCCCATTAGCCTGCAGCACACCCGCGCCAACCATCAACCGCGCCTGCAGACCACCGCAGCCATCTCCACGCGCCTGCAGACCACCGCGCACGCCAATCGCGCCAGCGCCCTCCGCAGACCCTCCGCAGCGCACGCCATCCGCCAACCGCGCTGCAGCACCCTCCGCCGCGCTTGCAGAACTGCCTGCAGCGCCCTCTTCCCCGCGCCTGCAGACGAACGCCTGCCACGCCAGCCGCAGCAGTGCCCACGGCAGCGGCAGCAGCCACCCCCGCAGCAGCAGCAGGCGACGGACTTCACGCCAACAGGCTGCACAAGCTACCGGCTGCAGCACCTCCGCCGGAGCTCATCCGGCCACCTCCGACCGCCGCGCGACTCGCCGCCACCACCGATTCGAAGCCCTTGATCCAAGGGACCTCCTCCGAGCTTCCCGCGCCCGGCCATCGGCTCCTCGTCGCGCAAGACAACGGGGAAAAATTCCCCTGTTTTGCTACAGTAAAACGTTAATTAAAATTTACATTTTCTGCCATTGCCACATTTTATTCATATTCTATTGACTCTGCATTGCGGAAAATATCCTGTAGTTTCTCATAATTGCCATTTCAGCATTGTTTCTTGCTTAAACCTTAATCTAAAGGCAATCTTGGCTTGGTTCTTGTCCAAATTGACTACGAACAAACATTTTTAAGTGGCACGAATTTTAATACGTTATTGCCTCCCTGTGGATACGACCCGCTCCTCTGCGAGTGGTTATTTCTTGTTAAAAATTGATTAGTCGATTTTTCCACCACATTAAACTACAAACGACTTAAAAGCGAAAGATCGATCAGTCGAATGGCGCCGTTGCCGGGGAGGCAACAGACGCAATAATTTTGCCTAATTTTATTTTGATTATTTGTCAATTGCATAGAGATTTGACCATTCATTATTTTCTTTTCTGTGCGAGGAAATTTGTGCAAGAATCAGCCAGTGTGAGAGGCGACCCTTGACGTCGCCAGATGAGAATTGGGCGAGCCATTTTTAAACGGAGGAGAAGGACGAGGACGTGACGGACACCATTTAGTCATTAGTTTAATTAGAATAGAATTAAGATTGTAGACTTAATTTTTCATTACAGTTAGTTTGAAACCCTTGTTCTGGGGTAAATTTTGAGGGGTTTGTTCCCCGATTTTGTTTTGGACCCGTGTTGGGTAATTTTTGGGAGCCTGTTCCCTTTTCTTTAGATTTAGGTTTATTTTTTTTTTATTATTTCTTTTATTTGCTTGTGCATAAGTAGTTCTAAAAAAAAAAATAGAAAAAGAAAAAAACGAGCTTCCTGCTAGAAGCTGCCTGCCCTAGGACGAACCATTTAGGTCTGTATGAGCAGCCTTTAGATTTGCTTTTCTGCATTGCGTGCATTTTTGCATCGAAGATCGCTGGAGGCAAGGTACGCATTCTCTTACTTTGCATCCTATTTTTGATCACGCATTGCATTTGGGATTTAATGCGAAGACCACCTAATCTGTACTGAATAAATCTAACAAGTGGTCACATTTTTTTTAGAAAAAGGACTAATTAAAGGAAGGACATTTTAAAAACCAAGGATTTCATTTTCAAACTTGGCGTGCGATTCAAAGTTCAAAATCTTTTACGGTGTATGCACACTTATTTCACTTGCACCACGGCACGCTTCTAGACACTCCTTAGGTTTGGAAATACTAGGACAAGAGCCCTCCTTTCGTTGGATTCTGAAGTGTTCGGAACTTGAGATCAAAGGTTTTGTAAATCCAAAGAGGGGGATACCTTGTCACGGATTTCTGGGGGTAGTTGAGGAGCACCGCGAAAGCACAGCTTCAAAGGAAGGCTTAGGCCTACTTGCATCCCTCGATCTTCCGTCTTTGGATTTACTTGACCATTTGAGATTTAGGGAAGAACACCTAAGCTCCAACTAGGTCTTTTTAGGCGAGCCGTAGGTCGACAATAGGTGCGTAAATTGATTGAACAAATTGTATTGTCACCTGCAATCTGACTTAAAATCAAAAGCCTAAATTGGGAAAGACCTAAAAGGTCCTTTTTGAATTGTGTCTTGCTTGGGGAATTCTGATTGAAGTGTGAGTTAGAATGGACCACATTGATTTTCATCCTTTCACATCTTGCCCACACCCTCACCCCCACTCTGCATCCTTCGATCCCAGACGCCGAGATGGTCCATTCCTTGATGGACATAATGACAATCATTGGGATCCGTTTTACTCCTATTATAGGAGTATTGGCCTAGTTAAGCCCCAAATTAGTGAGCAGAACTCAAGAGCGGGATTTGCTTTGCCCAATATCCCACATACCAAAGAAATACCCAACCCACCCTCCCTGAAAACTTATAATGGTTGGACAAACACTCCTGGGTACTATAAGCCTGAGCCTAACTTCTCTTATGATAGAAATGACCTCTCCTCTTCGAAGATGGAAATACAGAAAATGCAAAATGAAATGAGTGAATTGTTAGGAGAATCTTTGAGAGCAGGCCAACAAGAAAGAGATGAAATTAGCCACCCAATCTGCCCCATTGACGATGACGTACACCCCTCTACAATAGATGCATCTCCCGTGGGAAAGCTACACTTTAAGTTGAAGGGAAATTCTGGGGAGAATAGCTACTTTTCGAGGATCGATTTTGAAACCTCCCCATTAGATGACACTTCCTTGAGAGATCTACACTTTAGGTGGGAGGAAAATACACATGAAAGTAGCTATGCATTGGATGAAGAAAGGTGGCAACCCGAGGAAGATGATGATAAGGTTGAGTATCCACCTGAATTATATTGGAGTCAAAAGAAGGGAATGATGGTACCATTGGAAGACCTCGACCCAGATGATAGTATTTTCGTGACATTTGATGAAGTGGGTCAAAGTCAAGTTGTTAATCCTACCCTCCCTTCTGATCACGATATGGAACTCAAACCCACCCTTAGGGAACCTAACCCTAAAGAAGTTGACCTATCTGAGGAGTCTGATGTAACCAATGTAAATAATTTACCTCAGATAGAGCACCCTAGGGGATCTGCTGAGATATTAAATGATACTAGACCTCGGGTACATGATGAATTGTGTGATGAGGAGGAAGACGAATTATATGAGGAACCTACATTCAAGATTTAGAGTGACACTAAGGGTGATTATGTCTTATTTGAAGAGTTAGCCCCTGAGGATGTCACAAATTTGACCAAATTAGGTTTCCTTGGCACACCCATTGATGATATTTCTCCTCATGATAAAATGATGGAAAATTTGGAAGCAATTTCTAAGATTTATGTGGATTCACATATAGACTCCGGGGAAGATTTGAGTAAAGAACAAAAACCCGGGGATGACATTGATAGGATAATCCCTAGATCTGTTGCTTCCAACCTGCCTTCATTCACTTCGAAGTCACCCTCTGATTCGCTTATATCTGAAAGCGAAATTGTGACTCCTGATGAAGAGCAGGAAGATCCACGTGATGGTGCAAGGAATGCTAGGGATGAAATTGAGGATTTAGAAAGAGTGTTTGGGATGGACACCAAGCTGATTAAACCCAACCTAGATCTTATGGCCATCCCACAACCTCGTAACTTGGACACCCTAGACGATCCTTGCCTTAGAGAATTGCTCATTTTTGTTCTGACTAGGGGGCTTAACAGACCAATATTTTCTGTAATGGAGTATCGGGTATGGATTGATGATTTCTTTAGTCAGTCCATTACCCTGGGGGTTTATCTCTATACCATTCCTTCCCCATTCTTTTTGGAGGATCCTTGTCATCCTACCCCTACCCCTTTGGAGGTTATTTTAACTGTTTATCCTTTAGAACCTCTTCTGGTGACCTGGGAAGATTTCATTCCCATTTTAGTTGGGCGAGCATTTGCTATCGGGATTCATCATCAGCTCGCCAACATCCTAGGTTACCTATTTCCTAGGCCAACTTTGCTTTGCTCATTTTTAGGGCCTATTTCTGCAATTCTTGAACCTGATTTGCAGGTTCTTCGGCTATTCAGCCTAGCTTTGACCCAGGTAATATCCTTCTATGCAATGAGGACATTGCAGATTTTAGGCATGGGGGGGTGTACTTGGGGATATACATAGCATAATTGCATACATTTGTATATATAAAAAAAAAAAAAAAAGTTTTGAGCTTAACTGGCTAAGTCCTGCATTCTTAAGCAAATCAGAACTCTAGCGTAGACTAAATTAATTCTAGGGTCAAACTTTAGAAGCTAAATAAGCTACTAGCTTTAGACCTTTAGGGTCCTTTGTGGACTTAAAAACTTAAGTAGGAGTTAAGTTGCGGACCATTCTTCAAGAGGTTGAGGAAGGGAAGCTAGGGTTTGAGTTAAAAGGTGGGGTAGTACCTGGAGTCTTATTCTACCTTTTGGTTTACGGGTCCTTGTAACCCAAGCATCCAAATTTTTCACACTTGGTCTGGTAATTAACTTAATTTCTGAAAAGAGATTTGGTTCTCTTAGTTTTGACTTAAGAAAGGCTTGAAAACACATTTTGATTGGAAGAGTTCCCGCCGCAGGAGAGGTGGAGTATATACTCACCTTGAGGATGCGATGGTAACATATTACCTCCTCGGCGCTTGTCTCTTAGGATATCCATCCTACTGGGGGCATGTAAGCGCATTGCGCGGTTCAGGTACCATGGGCGGCCCTATCTCGAAGTGCCGATTGCCAGAGGCCTGAATTCGCTTAAGAAATCCATGGGCGATACTATCTCGAAGTGTCGATTGCCAGGAGTTCTTGGGGTCGTTATGGGCGGTGCTATCTCGAAGCATCGAAAGCCAGGCACCCTTCGAGGTATGGTAATGGGGACAATGAATCCGACACAGACCGTGTTGATAGCTGATCTGAGGTTAGACTTAGAAGAATCAAACAAAAAAAAAAAAGTATATATATTAAAAAAAAAAAATTCCTTTAACTCAAATAACTCGGACCAATGCACAAGCACGGATGCTTTAATCTTAGGGATTAATAAAGTTTAGGGTACAGTCAGAAATCAGGGAAACTTGTGCCTGCAACTCGTCTTTAGCCGACCTAGTTTGTAACTTAGCAACTACTTAGGAACCTTGGATCTAGAGCCTGAACATAATATGCTTCTGAAGGAAGACTAAGTGAGTTGACTAGTCTACTTGGAGTGCTAGGTTTCGTTTAATTTTGCTAGGGACTAGCAAAAACTAGGCATGGGGGTATTTGATTAGCCCATAGTTGTGGGCTATTTAAGTATTTAAGTGCCTACACATTAGGTTAATTCTAACATTTATTTAGTATAAATTAGGATGTAAATAGATTAATTCATAGTTTTAATCTAATTACATAATCCATACATTGCATTCAAATCTTAAGTGCATTTAGAATTAGCTTAGAATAGCATTCATCTAATTAGATAACCAATTAGGTACATTGTTTTCATTAACATAGAAGTCGAGGGTCTATACATAAATAATCCTAATATTTTAACAGTATTTTCTTTATTCTTCTTCTTTCAGAACGGCTGGGTGCCGCTCCAACGCCCGGCTACTGCAGTGATGAAGCCATTCAAGGTGGAGCGGATGTGGTGGATCTGGTCGGCGGCTGATTTCAAACTTGTTCAGGCCACTACAAAAGGAGCAGGGAGGCAGCCGAGCTCAGGAGGCCTCCGCCACCGACCCACCACTGTGCAGAGAGAACCTCTCTCTTCCACTCCACACTGCCGGCCTCTACCGTGGCGGCGAGTCTCCACTACCGTGGGCGTGTGGTGTGACAGGCCACACCGCCATCCGGAGCTCGCCCGCATTACCGTGAGCACCTTAGCGTGCAATTCCCTCACCGTCGTCACCAACCACCACCGCCGCAACCACCGTCACTGCAATCACCTTCTCATTCACTTAAGACGTCCGGAAAATTTCTCGGACGTCTGAAGGTACCCGCTCACCTGCGATCACCCGCCCATCTCACTGTTCACGCCTGCACCACCACCCCCGCGCCTGCGCCTTCATCCGTGCGCACCCACGCCTGCACCCTCCACCGCTCATCAGCTGCAGACCTGCGCACGCCTGCAGATCAGCCCACGCCACCTTCCCCGCGCCCATCAGCCTGCAGCACACCCGCGCCCACCATCAACCACGCCTGCAGACCACCGCAGCCATCTCCACGCACCTGCAGACCACCGCCCACGCCAATCGCGCCAGCGCCCTCCGCAGCGCACGCCATCCGCCAACCGCGCTGCAGGACCCTCCGCCGCGCTTGCAGAACCGCCTGCAGCGCCCTCTTCCCCGCGCTTGCAGACGAACGCCTGCCACGCCAGCCGCAGCAGTGCCCACGGCAGCGGCAGCAGCCACCCCCGCAGCAGCAGCAGGCGGCGGACTTCACGCCAACAGGCTGCGCAAGCTGCCGGCTGCAACACCTCCGCCGAAGCTCGTCCGGCCACCTCCGACCGCCGCGCAACTCGCCGCCACCACCGATTCGAAGCCCTTGATCCAAGGGACCTCCTCCAAGCTTCCCGCGCCCGGCCATCGGCTCCTCGTCGCGCAAGACAACGGGGAAAAATTCCCCTGTTTTGCTACAGAAAAACGTTAATTAAAATTTACATTTTCTGCCATTGCCACATTTTATTCATATTCTATTGACTCTGCATTGCGGAAAATATCCTGTAGTTTCTCATAATTGCCATTTCAGCATTATTTCTTGCTTAAACCTTAATCTAAAGGCAATCTTGGCTTGGTTCTTGTCCAAATTGACTACGAACAAACATTTTTAAGTGGCGCAAATTTTAATACGTTATTGCCTCCCTGTGGATACGACCCGCTCCTCTGCGAGTGGTTATTTCTTGTTAAAAATTGATTAGTCGATTTTTCCACCACATTAAACTACAAACGACTTAAAAGCGAAAGATCGATCAGTCACGTGTCGCGTAGCACCCCCCGATGCCCTTGTCTCCCCTTCATCCTCGTCGATCGTCTCTCTCTGAGCACCTTCATCTCCAGTGTCGGCAGTACGCGCCTGACACTATCTACATTTCCCCTTCGTCTCCTAACATCCCAGATAAGTTCCCTTCCCTCTATACTTTCTTCTCCACTCTCTATTTCCCTAAATCAACCACTGTCGCCCTCCATCACCCTCATCTCCTTCATCTCTGACCACCAACTCCGACGAGACTGCTCCACCACCACAGACCATCCCCCTCCTCTCCAACAAGTCCATAAGCATCCCCTCACTCCACTGAACATTGCTCCCACTTCACACACCACTCCACTCACTCACGCACCTCACCAAACACACCCACACCTTTGCACACAGTGTGCCCTAGGCACGCTCGCACAGGCGTCCCCACGAAACACCAACCACCGCAGCACATTCGCTATGCCTCGACAAAGCTTCCTGAGCAATTTAACGTGGCCGCCAGGCCATCTTGGTGATTTCAGGTAGCAGGCATCATCTGCCATTGGAGCAAAGCTTGAAGCTTGCTTGCAACCCTCCAGGCCTTTCCAGCTCCAGGTCCTTGTCCCAGGTTGCGTGGAATACCCTCACACATGACTATTGGGTCGGCCCGGATAGGTTGTTAAAATGATGTTTTTATCATTGAAATGTCTATAGTGGTTAACCTAATTCGGACCTAACCATCTCCTTACAAAATCTTTAACCTGGCGTAATTGATTTTATCTTGTCACTTTTAGGCCCAGAGTCGAACTCAAGGAAGTGGGTTCAAGTCGAGTTTCTACGTTTTCCTTAAAACGTGTCTCTTCCGTTCGTTTATTATGTTTTTGGTGTTTTTCCTTATTTAGATTTTTTTTCTGGTAATCCTTGTCCTTGAGGCACACCCTCAAAATTGTGTCCTTAGCTTTTAGCCAAAACAGAGTTCCAAAATAAGTCTTGCTACTCGCAAGACGGGGTACCTGCAAATCAAAGATTATCTTTTTTCTTTTATATATTTTTTTCTTTTTACTAAGAAGGAGGCTAACAGACAGAAAGTAAATATAGTATCTATAGATATATATGTATATATATGTATTATATATATAAAGGGGTGGGGGTGGAGGTGACGATGGAGTGTAGCACTATGTCGAGTCAGTCGACATCTAGAGAGACGCAACCAGCACGACTAGGTGCCGCGTGGAGTGTGGATGGAGGATGGATGATGAATGGGTCCATGCATTTTGTACGCGTGTATCGGGGAATATCAGCAACTGGTGTAGATATTCCCACAATACCGCGTATGGCAAATTACGTGAAAATATATATATGTGTATGTATATAAGTAAATATATCTATATATATATATATAAATGTATAGGTATATATGTATAGATATACATAGATATATATATGTGTATATATATATATAGGTGTATATGTATATATGTATATATGTATGTATATAGCTATATATGTATATATGTATATAAATATATATATATATCTATATATATATATATAATACTATATAGATGTATATATATATGTATATAAGTATATGTATCTAGATATATATGTATATATATAAGGAGATAAATATGTATATAAGTATGTGTATATATATATATAAGTATATTTGTAAGTATATATATATATATATTATATATATATGTATGTATACATAACTATATAGATATACTATGTATATAAGTATATATATATATATATATAGATATATGTATATATATATATATATGTTACTATATATATGTATACGTATAGATATATATATGTTTATACTAGTGCTTATGTGTGTGTGGGTGTGTGGAAGTGTCGGTGAAGATCTGTGTGTGCATTGGTGTAGTGTACTGAGAGTGAGTGAAAAAGAGAGAGAGAGAGGGAGAGAGCGGGAGAGAGAGAGAGAGCGGGTGGGAGTTGTGGAGAGAGCGGGCGATGGCGCGAGTTAAGACGTCTGCAGGAGGCGGCGGACGTCCGGACGTCGCGTTGTTTGGAGATGGCGACGGACGTCCGGACGTTGCGGGTGCAGGTGCGCCTTCGTGTGAGGATTCTGCAGGCCGGCGCGAAGACGACGAGCAGGCGATGGCGCAGGGAAGCGAATGTGGAGGAGGTCTGCAGGTGGTCGCGGAGGGGCTGGCAGGGGACGGCGAGAGGGCCTAGCCAGCCGCTGCAGTGCACGCAGCGGCCGGTCGCGGGTGCAAGGGCGGAGGCGACAGAACGGAGAACGGAGCGGAGGAGGCCCTACAGGCGCGCGCGGAGGGCTGAACACCTGCGGGGAAGGTTGCGGAGGAGGTGGGGGGTCCTGCTGCTGCTGCTGCTGCCGCAGCTTCAAGCTTCGGAGCTTGAAGCGGTGGCAATGGTGTGAAAGGAAAAAAAAATGAAATGAGGGAAGGCACCACGCCCACCGGCTCGTCGAAGAGCTGGGCGGTGGTGTTCCCACTGTGGTGGTGTGCACCACAGTGGGTACTCCTGCTCGCCGGGTGCCTCCTCGACGGAGGGCCGACGTATGGGAGGGGAAGAAGATGGAAGAGGTGGCTACGGTTTTTTGTTTCGTTCAGCAGCGTGTGTCTCGCGAGGAAGAAGCTACAGCTTCTTATAGAGAGTGGCGTGCCGGCTGCAGCAGGGAGAGGGCGCGGGATTGGCAGCTGTAGGGAGCGGCGTTGGCAGGGAGAAATGACGTGGAGTAAATGCATGCAGCTGCTGCGGGAAGAGAGGTGCAACCGCAGGAAGAGAAAAAAGAAAATCAAGAGGAGAAAATAAAAAACATGTGGATTTTGCAATGAGGCACTTGAGGAAAAATGTAAATATGCAAGCCATTATTTTCAATCTTCTCTCCTCTTAATTAAATGCATGAATGCAAGTGTTTTTACAAATGCAACTATAGAATCCTAATATGCAACATTAATGCTAGGAAATAACATGAGAAGGCTTTATTGCAAGCGTATTTTGAGGTGCAAACATATACCCCCATGCCTATCTTTTGCTAGTCCTTAGCAAAACAGTATTTAGAAATGATCTTAAGCTGAAGATTTTCTTCTGAGGTGATATAGGTGTGTTTATTATCGAATATTGTGAGAACCAATTGTAAAGAAGACTACCAGTACTTTAAGTCTCACATGACATAGATCATCTCTCAACTAACTAGGACTCTTGATATTTAAACCTTAAGTACGATTTCTAGGACCCAGGGGGTTTTTGCCGTACTCGAGAGCTCAAGAGGTTATGGTTTGTGCATAGTGAAGGATCAAGACTGACCAGATGAACATTAAGACTCAATCCCAGGGTTTCACGAATTTTTAAGTACAGGTTGGTCCCAGTTTCAGCTCATGTCTTCGGATTGGCCCTTAAGAAGATGACGGAAAACTCAACTCCCATTTTCTGATTTTTTTTTTTTTGGCTCACAGGAAAACAACGGATTTGTAACCTGCCCTGACAAACTTCTTGTAGGGCAAAGACTTTATAGACATTTATGAGATATATTGACTCTTTTGCATTTTTTTTTTTTTGAAACACGTGTCAGTATATCTCTTACAACACATTCAGAAGGAGCACACTTTTTTCTTTTTGGTGGGAGAGTTTCTTTTTGGTGGAAAGAGTCACTCCTAAACACAAGACAAAAGCCTGGGATAAAAAGTCTACCTGCGCACACAGGTAAGGACTCCACCTTCCCTAATGAACACTAGGGTTGGATCTTATGTTCACCTGGCCTTTCCTGATATGTGTAGTGTGAACCACGTTTACTTAAGCTCTCAAGTAAAAGTAAACCAACGGATCTTGTACTTGTGTCTCAGGTACAAGAATACATCCTTAGTTAGGAGAGATCTTGATCTATTTTGTCAATGCTTTAAGTGAATTAAGCCGAGCCTGAGCGAATCAAGCTTTTGTGGCCTGGAAATTCTTCAAAACAGAGGTTGAATATCCATAAACACTTATTATATTTTTGTTTCAGCTTTTAGATCATTACTAAACACCATTTTCCCTCTCTGTTTTTATTTATTTATTTTTTTTTATTTTTTTTTTATGTATATGTAGAAACTGCATGATACCCTAAAATACCTAGATCCTAAGGATGCCTATCCACCCCCCATGCTAAACAATCCTATGTCCTCATATGCATGCAGGGAAGGGTAGAGAAAGGACGAAAGATCGGGTAGCGAGAGCTGAAGTGCAGGGTATAGATCAGGGTGGTAGGGTGGGTGGATGGTGGGTGGTGAAGTGATTGTGATAGAGGCGTGAAAAGTGATGGTGGATGGTGAGTGCTGTTAGGGTGCCTCCCAACAAGCGCTGAATTTAACGTCCCCAGCTGGACTCAGAATGAGGTAAAGAATTAGTTACCCTCCAGCAGGGCAATGGTTTCTCCAACGGGGGCAGGTTCATGAGTTAGATAGGGTTTCAAACGCTGTCCGTTGACCGTAAATTTACGACCAGATTTGGGATCTTCGATCTCGACGGCCCCATTGGGGAATGGTCTTGAGACCAGGAAAGGACCAGTCCATTTGGACTTCAATTTCCCAGGAAAGAATTTGAGTCGGGCATTATAGAGCCAAACTTGCTGAGATGGCTCAAATTCCTTCCGCCGAATATGGCTGTCGTGAAAAGCCTTAGTGCGCTGTTTAAAGGTTAGAGCAGAATCATAGGCTTCACGATGGAGCTCTTCCACCTCTTGGAGTTGGAGTTTCCTTTCTCGACCACACAAGTCTGGGTCGAGGTTACATTGGTGAACCGCCCAATAAGCGCGGTGCTCCAACTCCACGGGCAAATGACAAGGCTTCCTGTAAACGATTCTATATGGAGACATACCAAGGGGAGCCTTGAAGGCGGTCCGATACGCCCAAAGTGCGTCAGTCAGCTTGTCGGACCAATCCTTACAGTCAGGCCGAACCGTTTTCTGGAGAATTTGCTTGATTTGCCGGTTCTACACTTCCGCCTGGCCGTTCCTCTGAGGATGAAACGGGGATGCGATACGATTGTGGACTCCGTACCTCCTCAGAAGTGCCCAAAAAGAAGCATGGGTAAAGTGGCTTCCTCCATCCGAGATAATGGCCCGAGGGATCCCAAAACGCGCAAAGATGTGGTCCTTGACGAATCGGGTGGAGATAACATGGTCAGCACGGCGCGCGGGAATAGCCTCGATCCATTTCGAAACATAGTCGATGGCCACGAGGATGAATTCGAAGCCATTGGATGGAGGAAAGGGACCCATGAAGTCAATTCCCCAGATGTCGAAGATTTCCGCAGCTAGGATGTGTTGCAAGGGCATCATGTCACGACGTGCCATTAACGACTGGCACCTAGTGCAATGCTTGGCATAAGTGTGTGCGTCCTGGTGAAGGGAGGGCCAAAAGAAACCGCACTGCAACACCTTGGCTGTAGTTTTCCTCCCAGAGAAATGGCCCCCACAGGCCTGATCGTGGCAGAAGGATAGCACACTGGGGAACTCACTGTCAGGAATACAGCGACAGATGATTTGATCAGCACCTATCCGAAAAAGAAGTGGATTATCCCAGAAATAATACTTTGCTTCTGCCATGAGACGCTCGCACTAGTTTTTAGGCCAGCCACGTGGAAGAGATCCAGAAGCAAGGTAATTGGCAATGTCAGCATACCACGGTCCACTTGCCACATTTATTGCCAATAAGTGCTCATCAGGAAAAATTTTATTAATTGGTAGAGTAAGTCCAATATGGTCAGGGTCCAATCTGGAAAGGTGATCAACCACAACATTCTGGGCTCCGGCCTTATCGCGAATTTCAATGTCAAATTCCTGGAGCAGAAGGATCCAATGAATCAGTCTAGGCTTGGCATCCTTCTTGTGCATGAGATGGCGAATGGCCGCGTGATCAGTGAAAACAATAATGTGAGAGCCTAGAAGGTAAGAGCGGAATTTCTCCATCCCAAAGACGACTGCCAGTAGTTCCTTTTCAGTGGTAGTATAATTACGCTGGGCCTTGTCCAATGTCTTACTAGCATAGTATACCATGAAGGGGTGTCTATCGCGTCTTTGTCCCAGGATGGCTCCGACTGCAAGGTCCGAAGCGTCACACATAAGTTCAAAGTCGAGGGACCAATCAGGCAGTTGGAGAACAGGGGCCTTGGTGACAGCATTACGCAGCTGCGTGAATGCTTGTATACAGTCGGGGCCCATGTCGAAGGGCACGTCGGTTGATAGGAGATGAGTTAAGGGTCGAGAAATTTTGGAGAAGTCTTTGATGAATCTCCTATAGAAACCGACATGTCCCAAGAAGGAGCGGATTTGTTTGACAGAACCAGGCACAGGTAAATCAGCAATGACGTCGAGCTTAGCTCTGTCAACCTCGATACCCCTATCGGAGATGATATGTCCGAGAATAATTCCCTCGTGCACCAGAAAATGACTTTTTTCCCAAGAAAGCATGAGGTTTACAACAATACATCTCCTAAGGATGCGAGTCAGGTTGGCAAGACATTCGTCGAAAGATGGTCCAAAGACTGAAAAGTCATCCATGAAGACCTCGAGAAAGTCACCCACCATGTCATGAAATATTGCCAGCATGCATCTCTGGAAAGTTGCTGGCGCGTTACAAAGTCTGAACGGCATCCTTCTAAAGGTGAAGGTGCCGAAAAGGTAGGTAAAAGTGGTTTTCTCTTGGTCTCGGGGGTCTATTGCCACCTGGTTATATCCTGAGAATCCATCTAGGAAGCAAAAAAATTGATTTCCCGCTAACCGCTCCAGGATTTGGTCAATAAATGGTAGCGGGAAGTGATCTTTCTTGGTTGCAGCATTGAGTTTCCTATAATCTACACACACTCTCCAATATGTAGGAGTGCGTGTAGGGATGGATTCGCCCCTGTCATTGACACGGATGGTGAGTCCTGCCTTTTTGGGCACAACGTGAATCGGACTCACCCAGGGGCTATCACTGATCGAGTAGATTATACCCGCATCCAGCTACTTAATGATTTCCTTCTTAACGACCTCCCGCATGTTAGGGTTTAGATGTCGCTGCATCTCGCGGGAAGGTCGAGCCTCCACCTCCGTATATATACGGTGAGTGCAGTAGGAGGGGCTAATGCCATATAAGTCTGATAAAGACCATCCAATAGCTGCCTTGTGTTCTAGGAGGACCTTAGTTAGTTTGCACTCCTGCTCCCTGGTTAATTTTGAATTGATGATTACAGGGAGCGTTTCATTTGGTCGCAGGAAAACATACTTGAGTGTATTAGGCAGCACTTTTAGCTCGGGAGTGGATGGGGAAGGATCTGGCATTTCTTGGGATGAGAGTGTCCCAGACGGGTAGGAGAACAAGTTAGGAGGAAGAAACTGGCCTTCAGATTGGCCAAGAAGAGGGGCTTTTTGGGTAGATGGATCCAAAAATGAATAGCCCCAGTGAGAAGTATATGGGCTCAAGGTCCCAGTGTGGATTTGCAAATCCGCCTGATTTGGCGAGGAAGAAAGGGCAATTCGGTCTTCATGAGTGTGGACCGACGGTGAGTAGCCCGGATATGACTCAGACCACGAGGTATGGGAAGCGGAGAAAACCTTGTCAGAAGTCTGGCCAGGAGAAGGTACTGGACAAGGGAGGGATTGGGGAACGTCACAGTATGTGTTGGTCAGGTAGTCATCAGTGTTTATAGGTAATCCGCAGCAGTCCGAATAGGTCCCAATTAGTCTAATACACGCGTTGACGGCCATGTCCTCGTCAGACGTGTCATCCTCGATGCAATCGCAATCAAAGTTCTTGGCTGCCTTGAATATGTTAAACTTGAGCTTCTCAGATCCAACGGCAATCTCAATACAGCCCGACTCGCAGTCGATATGGGCACGGGCTGTCTCCAAGAAAGGTCGACCGAGGATGATCGGACAATCAGAAAGTGAACTAGGAACTTCCATATCTAAAGCAAGAAAGTCAATAGGAAAACAGAGACTGTTGACCCTAACCACCACGTCTTCCACCACACCCTTCGGGATTTTGACAGAACGATCCGCCAACTGTAACGTGACAGGGGTGGGTTTCAGATTTCCCAAGGAAAATTTTTCGAGCATGATGGTCGGTATGAGATTGATGGAAGATCCTAGATCAAGTAGGGCACGGTTAAAACTACAACCTTGGATGCTACAGGAAATCAATGGTGTGCCCGGATCTTTCTACTTCGGTGGTAAGTTTGACAGTATAGCACAACTCGCATGAGGCGAGAGAACCACCGGATTCTTAGTCTTCTTTGACTGTCAATTGGGTGTTGTGTAGTCTTTGAAAAATCGAGCGACAGTAGGTATGTGGTCGATTGCCTCGAGCAAGGGTACCTTGATTTCTACATCCCTGAACAAATTACGCAGGTTGTCAAAGGCCTGCGTATTTTTCTTTTTGCCTTTTGGCTCCTTTAGTAGAGCCTCAGGGAATGGGACTGATTCTGGCACAAGTTTTGGTGCATCGTCCTCTCGCAAATGCGATATGCATCCCGAATGAGAGGGCGAAGAAGAAGACGGGCCAGGATCAGGTCAAGGCGGATCGACGATCTGCTTACCGCTCCTCGTAGTGATAGCATTGGACGATGCGGGTCCAGTGGGATCATACGGCGGAGGAGGGTTTGCAATGGGGACATAAGAGTGTGGTGCTACAGCGGGATTAGCCTAAAATCCCGGTGGAATGCTCGGAGCTTGCAGAACTTGATTAACCTGTCCCTGAGAAGGTCGTACCTATGGTTGAGAACCACGGGGTACGAAATTTCGCGGGTTTGGAATAGGTTGGGCGGGAAGAGTGCCCTGAGATCAAGTCGCCATGCGTAGTTGACTGATCTCGGCATTCTACTGCTCCAATTGGTGCTGAAGAGAGGTCATGTTCTCTTCATGGCGCTTTGACATTTCTATCATCATTCGCATCAATTTGTCAAGAGGGCTTGATGCGTGTTCAGTTTGTGGTACGCAAGGGCCTGATGGCGGATTTGCCATAGGATGACGGGTGCGAACGGTCGCATTGGTCCACCCGCGGGGTTTTGGTGCTGCGGGTTGTTGGACCATGCGAAGTTCAGATGATTACGCCACCCTGGGTTATAAGTGGCAGAGAACGGGTTGCTCCCCAGGGCGCAAGCGTCTTCTATGCCAGAAGATGCGTCTGCATGTAGATATGCGTCCGAGCACACGGAGGCTTGGTCCTCCGTGTCGAAATACTGGCTCGCAGAAGCCAGTTCCACATGACTTACCAAGTCGCTTGGCGCGACACTCGGTAAGGAAGGTCTAACGGGGTTTCTCGGGATAAGCTTGGTATTAGAAGAACTTGGATTGTGACGAAGTGGTGAAGAGGTGGTGTTTGCCATAGATCGGGCAGGGTTGGCCAGAAGCTCGTCCAGCTTCTTGTGGACGACGGAGACTTCATCCAGTTTTTGTGCAATAAGGCTTAGATCAGTGGATGAATGGGAGGGTCCCGTGTCAACTTTGTGGACATTTCAGGGCTGGCTGGTACGATTAAAGGTGACAATGGAAGCATTGTTCATCGAGCTTTTACTCATATTTTCAAATAGTTCGAATGCTCCATTCTCATCTTTATTCATAAAGTTCCCTCCGCAAGAAGCATCTGCAATCTACTTCAAAGTCTCATTTAGCCCATAGTAGAAAATCTAGGCTATATGCCACTTAGGCAGACCGTGGTGCGGACACTTCCTGAGGAGGTCGTTATACCTCTCCCATGCCTCATGAAATTGTTTGCCGTTTTGTTGCGTAAATGAAGTGATAGCATGGCGAAGCGCATTGGTCTGCCCGATTGGGAAGAACTTCTTGAGAAACGCTGTTCGCATCTCTTCCCAAGAGTGGATGGTTCTCCCAAGGGTGCGTAACCATTGCTACACTTTATCCCGCAATGAAAATGGGAACATCTTCATGAGGACTATAGATAACCCGACATTTCTTGGTTTAACGGTTTCAGCAAGTCGGGTTAGGTCTTCCAAGTGGAGAAATGGGTCTTCACTTGCATGACCATGAAAGTGAAAATTGATTAGGCCAATTATGTTTGGTTTTAATTCAAAGTCATCCCCGCCCATGGGGACCCGAATTTGTCCTATGGTCTCTGTAGCAGCGGGATTCTAATAAGAGCTAAGAGACCTAGGCTCCTCCCGTTCGGGAGGGTTCTGCATTTCCTCCAATGTTTCCCGAATGGCTTCGATTTGCTCATTATACATTTCCATTTGGGCTTGGAGGCGGGTTATGGGATCTACGGCTCCACCACCTGGGGGATTCTGAGGGCGGTTTCCTCCCTCGGGATTTGGGGGTGGGCATGCAGCCATGTTTGTGGAGGAGGAGGACGATTCAGCTTCTTTTCTAGATTTATCAATCAATTCAAACAATTCAGGGTTTTGTGACCTCCTCCCAAACATGCACTACCGTAGGAAGAGTTGGGGAGATGAGAAGGGAAAAGGGATGAGAGAAATGACGTCGCAAAGGTCACTTGATTACAAATCAATACAGTCAAGTTCCTAACCTCTACAGTGTGCCCTTAGACCTAAAGATCTAAGTTACCTACTATCACGAACTACAGAATCGAATGCGAGCACCGCGGAACCACCAGGCCAGATTGAAAGGCCATTTGCCCCAGTCTTAGACACCCGATAGCACGCGGGAACTCTCACCAGCACGTAGCCGCTACACGCAAGTAGTTAGACCTCCAATCCTTAAAAAGGGTCAAGTTACTACCAGTTTTAATTAGAGGCTTAGGGTCAAGTGCTTTTGGAATGTGAAGGGCGTTGTTTGCGGGTAATGCCTAAGTGATTGATTTTCAGAGTGTGTGAAAACAAGCATGCAACGGGAAAATCTCCCCGAATTGAAGTTTTTATTGGTGAATGGTTTTTTAGAGTTCAGCCTTAAGTAGTATGGATTTTACAGTTTTGCTGAATTACCAATTCAACCAATCTCTGGGTTTTTGCAAAAATACAGGTTTTCCTTCTAAAACCCAAGAAACCCTTCTTCAATTATCAGTTAGTTAATGCATGCTAAAATGCAATGGGCTAGCCTAAATGGAGATTTCTAAGTGTGGATGCACGAATCAGTTTTATATCAATGTGAAAGGGAGCCAAGGCACTTCAATTCAAGTGCTCCCAATCACCAAGAAGAATGTCCACACAAGGCTCAACCAACAGATAAAGAAAATAAAGTTGTTGGTGTTGAAGTATTCAGGATCAAATCACAGGCAAGTTGAAAATTCGTGGTGAGGTTGGAATTAACTCAATTCCAAGTCTCCCCACCAAAAATGTGATCCTGAATTAAAGATAAGAGAGGCAAAAGAGGGATGCAAGCAATCTTTTTCTTTGCCTCAAAGAATACTTCCCACGGCGAAAAATTCAAGAATCAAGATTCTCGGATTTTCGCTATGCGAAGTGTGGCGGGAAATCCCGAGGCAGTGGGAGTGAAGACAACCAATCAAATAAGTGAATTTTAATCCACTTGCCTCAAGAGATCCCAAGAAGTTTTTTTTTAGTTTTTTTTTTTATTGAGGTGGCAAGTTAACCCTAGTTTGCTAAGAAAAAGAGAACCTACTTATTCGGCAACGTGTGCGAAGCTCCAATGCGGTGTCGGCGTCTTCACGCTCTCGTTCCTGCCTTAGATCTGCTCACGTCTTCGGCTTCGTCTGATTTCCTTCTCCTTCCACCAAGTTCACCTGCACACCAAAAACAACAATACCCGCGAAGAGAGAAGAGAAAAATTGAAAGGAATTTAATAAAAACTTACTTGAAGGCGCACATCCCCGGCAATGGCGCCAGAAAAGATGTTGGGTCAGCCCGGATAGGTTGTTAAAATGATGTTTTTATTATTGAAATGTCTATAGTGGTTAACCTAATTCGGACCTAACCATCTCTTTACAAAATCTTTAACCTTGCCTAATTGATTTTATCTTGACACTTTTAGGCCCAAGGTCGAACTCAGGGAAGTGGGTTCAAGTCAAGTTTCTACGTTTTTCTTAAAACGTGTCATCCATTCGTTTATTATGTTTTTGGTGTTTTTCCTTATTTAGATTTTTTCTGGTAATCCTTGTCCTTGAGGCACACCATCAAAATTGTGTCCTTAGCTTTTAGCCAAAACAGAGTTCCAAAACAAGTCTTGCTACTCGCAAGATGGGGTACCTGCAAATCAAAGATTATCTTTTCTCTTTTATATATTTTTTTTCTTTTTACTAAGAAGGAAGCTAACAGACAAAAAGTAAATATAGTATCTATAGATATATATGTATATATATGTATTATATATATAAAGGGGTGAGGGTGGAGGTGATGATGGAGTGTAGCACTATGTCGAGTCAGTCGACGTCTAGAGAGATGCAACCAGCACGACTAGGTGCCGCGTGGAGTGTGGATGGAGGATGGATGATGAATGGGTCCACGCTTTTTGTACGCGTGTATCGGGGAATATCAGCAACTGGTGCAGATATTCCCGCAATACTGCGTATGGCAAATAACGTGAAAATATATATATGTGTATGTATATAAGTAAATACATCTATATATATATATATAAATGTAAAGGTATATATGTATAGATATATATAGATATATATATGTGTATATATATATAGGTGTATATGTATATATGTATATATGTATGTATATAGCTATATATGTATATAAATATATATATATATCTATATATATATATATATAATACTATATAGATGTATATATATATGTATATAAGTATATGTATCTAGATATATATGTATGTATATAAGTAGATAGATATGTATATATATATATATGTATATAAGTATGTGTATATATATATATAAGTATATGTGTAAGTATATAGATATATATATATATTATATATATATGTATGTATACATAACTATATAGATATATGTATATATATATATGTTACTATACATATGTATACGTATAGATATATATATGTTTATACTAGTGTTTATGTGTGTGTGGGTGTGTGGAAGTGTCGGTGAAGATGTGTGTGTGCGTTGGTGTAGTGTACTGAGAGTGAGTGAAAAAGAGAGAGAGAGAGAGGGAGAGAGCGGGAGAGAGAGAGAGAGCAGGCGGGAGTTGGAGAGAGAGAGGGCGATGGCGCGAGTTAAGACGTCTGCTAGAGGCGGCAGACGTCCCGACGTCGCGTCGTCTGGAGATGGCGACAGACGTCTGGACGTCGCGGGTGCAGGAACGCCTTCGCGTGAGGATTCTGCAGGCCAGCGTGAAGACGACGAGCGGGCGATGGCGCGGGGAAGCGAATGTGGAGGAGGTCTGCAGGTGGTCGCGGAGGGGCGCGGGGGCTGGCAGGGGACGGCGAGAGGGCCTGGCCGGCCACTGTAGTGCGCGTAGCGGCTGGTCGCGGGTGCAAGGGCGGAGGCGACAGAATGGAGAACGGAGCGGAGGGGGCCCTGCAGGCGCGCGTGGAGGGCTGAGCGCCTGCAGGGAAGGTCACAGAGGAGGCGGGGGGTCCTGCTGCTGCCGCGGCTTCAAGCTTCGGAGCTTGAAATGGTGGCAATGGAGTGAAAGGAAAAAAAATGAAACGAGGGAAGGCACCACGCCCATCGGCTTGTCGAAGAGCTGGGCGATGGTGTTCCCACTGTCGTGGTGTGCACCACAGTGGGTACTCCTGCTCGCCAGGTGCCTCCTCGACAGAGGGCCGACGTATGGGAGGGGAAGACGGTGGAAGAGGTGGCTGCGGTTTTTTGTTTCATGCAGCAGCATGTGTCTCACGAGGAAGAAGCTGCAACTTCTTATAGAGGAGGAGAGAGTGGCGTGCCAGCTGCAGCAGGGAGAGGGCGCGGGATTGGCAGCTGTAGGGAGCGGCGTTGGCAGGGAGAAATGACGTGGAGTAAATGCATGCAGCTGCTGTGGGAAGAGAGGTGCAACCGTAGAAGGAGAAAAAAGAAAATCAAGAGGAGAAAATAAAAAAGATGTGGATTTTGCAATGAGGCACTTGAGGAAAAATGTAAATATGCAAGCCATTATTTTCAATCTTCTCTCCTCTTAATTAAATGCATGAATGCAAGTGCTTTTACAAATGCAACTATAGAATCCTAATATGCAACGTTAATGCTAGGAAATAGAATGAGAAGGCTTTATTGTAGGCGTATTTTGAGGTGCAAACAATGACTCCAGGCGCTCAATTCCAGTCAAAGGTCGTAGCAGTTGAGGCAATTGGAGGACCACCTTTACTGCAGGAGCACGAGAAGAAGGGTGTGCGTTTAGTCCCACATCGGCGGCTATGAAGCGACAGCACCAGCATAAGTTGAATTCTTGCCAGTAGCTGTTCTCCTTCGAATCACGAGGTGAGGTCCCTCTCACTCGACCGAACCGGTCTTATCTACACTCACGCCTCGCAGACCTGGCTGACCCAACCCCACCTGCACTCCTTGCCCGCCACCGCACGCCAGTGGGCCTGGTCCCAGGTATGTACCCGACCCGATTCCCAAATATGTGTGGCTCTGGGAGAGCGGAACCTAAGAGAGAAAGAGAGGAGAGTGCACGCCGGTAGGGGGTAGGTTTGCTGCAGGCTGAAGAGGAGGAGAAGCGAAGCTGAAGGAAGAAGAAGGAGAAGCTAAGAAGGAAAGCAAAAAGTAGAAGTTAGAGTAAGAAGAAGAAAGGAAGGAGAAGATAGAGAAAGGTAAAGGAAGAAGGAAGGCAAAAGGCAGAGAAGGAAGAAGCTGAAGGAAGAAAAAAAGGCAGAGAAAGATCGTAGAGGAAGAAGACAAAAGACAAAGGCAAAGAGAAAGAAGAGAAAGATCATTAAGGAAGAAGATAGAAGCCAATGAAAAAGAGAAAGAAGAGTAGTAGAAGCAGCATAAGCTGAAGGCAGAAGGAGCACTATAGCATCAGTTTAAGTCATCTAATTTTCAAATCAAACGTCCAATTTGAGTTTAATTCATATACATTGAGTTCTTTAGTATTTTGTACTCTACATTTACTCCCATATTTTTGCACTTTGATACTGATATTATTGCATATTCCTTTAAATTCTGAATTGTGATCTTGATTTCTAAACACCAATTTTCTCCCTGTGTTCGACCTTGGACTTCAAATTCGAGTAATAAAATTATATTTGTTTTGAACGCTTTTTCGGCTATATTACAATGCGATACTCTTAAAACCTGATTCATCGCAACAAACACCCATTCATGAGAAAGACCTCATTAGTAAGTGGTTTGGAAAGATCAACCTCCACAGAAACCCTCAGTAAATCAGGACTCGAGGCATTTTGTAGGTTAACATACATCGGGCATCCTAGCTGAAAGGCCAAAGAAAGCAGGGCAAATGGGTGAACCATATGAAGGTTCAACCCAAGAAAAGAAGACCAAACTAGAACCAAAGAGAAAGTTGCATCATTACGAAAATATGAGCACCAATGTATGAACTGAACCTTAAGAAGATCAATGATAATGGATTCCAACATATAAACTCGATAATGATCCTTAAGGCTTTCAAAAGGTAAGAGCCAATGATGAGAATCCAATGATAAAGTGGAAAATAAAGCAACCAACTCACAATTTTTCAAGCGAGCTTCCTTCAGCATTGTAAATGGGGGTTCAGAGAACCATGCACATGTTATGATCACCTTCTTGAAGCCTCTTCCAAACAACTGATCTATAATTCCTAACTGAGGGGGGTGAGATGTGCGGTATGAAAATAAAATGTGCAAATAATATATAAATAATCACATAAAAAGCAATCTCACAATAACACAATGATTTTTAGGTGGAAACCCAAAACCAAGTAAAAACCACCACCTAAATGATGAGTCCAATTTATTGGACTACTAATTATGCTTACGAACACTCAAGTTGGAAATTGAACTACATTTCGAGTGCGCATTATACTAGGATATTAATTAAACTCGAAATTTGACATTCCTGTATTTTTAACTCAATTCATATGCTCCATTGATCATTTATTGACATATTACTTATATATATTTCTTATGCGCAGGTATCTTCAAATTTGACAAAGGAAAAATCAAAGTTGAAATGCTCGGTTGAAACAACCTCCTCCCCTTTTCTCTCAACTGCAGGATTTTTATAAAAAAAGAATAGCCACACCCAGGCCTTGGGGGGGGATCATCTTTCTTTTCCCCTTTCTGAGGCCATCTCCTCCACCATGAAAGAGAGCCAACACCGTGGCCGAAGCTTGCACCATGATCTTTTGGCGCACTGCCTCCCTCCTCCGTACCACCGCAAGCTCTCGTGGTGATAGCACAAGCGCCACCATCTTTACCGCGATCATCACCACCCTCATCTTCCTAAATCGTGAACTCTCCCTCTCTGCCTTCTATCACCTCCACCACCACCCCCGGTGCACACCTAGTTTCCTCGCCTTCATTTTCCCTCTTCTTCTTTCTCCCTTGTTTCACCCCTTAAGGTGAACCCATCAGCGCCACCCATCACCACCACCACTTCCATCACCTCTGGCTGCCAGCTCTCGACGTGGCTGCCATCAACGTCCTCCTTGCAGTGCCACCGATGCCTACACTATTGCTATCATCGTCGGCCACCCTCCATAGCCACCAGTAGCTCCCACCATCGACAGGTAGTTGGCTTCTCGTCAATTCACCACCGACCACCTCTAATCATCTTGACGAATGTTGTAGCCACCAGCACAACGCTCGCAACCTAATGCTCCTCCGCCACACATTAACCAGCCATCGGCACCCTCCCACGTGCATGCATGATTGTGCAGCAATCATAGGTCTTAATTGACCTAAATTAGGCTAGGACTTAGCATAAGTTAGGGTAATTCTTGCATGCATAAGAATTATCTACATCTTTACTGCTTTCTTTTAGCTATGGGTAAAATAATGTTATAATGTGTTGATTAAGTGCATTATGTCAATTACAGGTAACAAGCTGGATCTGGAGTTGGATCTAAAGTTGGATCTAAAGCTAGATCAGGAATAATCAGTGTTGTAGTAGGACTGGAGAAGAAGACTTAGATTAGATATAGTGAATAATGATGTAAGGGAGTTAAGGTATGATATTCTATTAAGGAAGAATAAAGCAGTAAAATGTGAAGAGCTTAGGTTCATCCTAGCCCTAGGATAGCCTAGAGACTTCCCCTAAGCCTTAGCCACCCTTAGATTAGGTCACCGCACCCTGAGAAACCCTAAAACTCTAGTTCCAAACCTTATCTGGACATCCAAATAAGTTATAGGACGTCTAAAACCCTTAGCCAACTCCCACACACCTTAAACCCACTTCTGCAGTGTTATTGGACATCCAGACACTTTGTTAGACGTCTAATTTCTGCAGAATACCCAAGACAGAACCCTGAATCCATCTTGACTCTGATTGGACGTCTAGACAACAAGCCTGGACTTCTGATTTTTGAGTATAAGACGTCTGATTCCATTTTTGGACATATGAAACTGATCTCCAGTTCCTATTTTGAGATTCAAGCCTTGATCTTGGATCTCTAGCTCCCTAGACCCAATTCCAACCCCATAGGAACCTAAATTAAGGTACCCTAACCATAGTACATCACCTCTAGATCTCCTTAAGGACCTAATTAGGTCCTCACCAAACCCAATTGACTTAGATCATAGTCAATTACCAATACCTAAGCCAATTGGACTCATTGAGACCAATTAAGCTCAGATCTCAACCCACACAAGTCCAATTGGACTTAGTGAGAGTCCAATTGATCTAAGCCCAGCCTAATTGAGTTATTTCACTCTCAATTAGGTTCACACTCATTCAATTAAACTTATGTTAAGTTTAATTGCAATTCCCCCTTAGCAATTAGGGTTTGCAACCCTAATTAAAGGCATACACCTACCTAAACCCCTTAGGACCTAACCTATATCACTTAGACACCTAGGGCATGACCACACACACACACACACACGCACCCATTCACGCACACCCACACAACCTAGAGTATTCTACGTCCTTCCAATGGTGACGCCACTCTTGGTTGCCAAAATTAGCAACCAAGCGACATTCAAATTGAGATCCACTTTTTGTGGATCTAAAAACCACTTGGCCAACCACTCTTGGGAATCTCTCTAGAGAGTTCCACACTTCTCTACAGAGACTCCCTTAGGTCTATAAAAAGGCCTAAGGGGTGGCCATTTGCACCCATCCCATTCTTGGAACTCATCCACTTAGGTTAGCTACATCTCCACCTCGACTCTACCTCCACAAGGAGCACCACCATGGAAGCCACCATCTCCACACCAGGGTGCTGGATCATCTCTCCAACCTCTCTCCAAGGGCTAACCGAAGCACCATTGGACACCCCTCCTCTCAGCCACTCAAAGGCCATCGGAGTCCACCTCCAAATGGCCTTCTTTTCTGCTAGATTAGTGACTTAGCTCTTCATAGTTTACATCTTTTATTACTGCTTAGTAGTGTAGCTCTTTATTTTTCCCTAATGATGCATCCAAAATCCCCCATAGATTCATGTATGCGATCATTTTCTGTTAGATAGATTTATGTTTTTAAGCTTTCATCTATAAGCTTTCCTCTAGTTCCATGTTGCAAACACTCTCTTGAATGAATGAAAGAAATTTTTCTATATATATATATATATGTCTATGTGTTGAGAATCACCATGAGCTTGTTGCAATATATTTTGTGTGATTAAAGTTGCCTGCTTTTACTTTCTGATATTCTTGTAACTAAGTATGTCGTGCTTAAATACGTAATAACCATAAACACCATGCGATTTTAAGCAAGTATAGCTAGAGAAGATCGATTTCAGATTTGCATAAACGCCTCCCAGAGACAAATGACCGGGACTCAAGCCTGGTTCTGAGATACATTTTGATCTACCCCCTCAGCAACTTCCTGCTGAGTTGTGGGACATTATAAATCAGCTGAATCAACATCATGATGCCCCCTCTAATTATCGTCTATTTTCCACCACCACTCCACAATTTCTTATAGCTAGACTTTTTGGAGTAGGGGTGCACAATCAGTTGGTTCGCATCTCTGGACCACTAATTCTAGGAGCATATGAGCACATCTTTCTCTTAATCTTGACCAGCTCTTATGCTAGAACTGATATATCTGAGTAAGTTCTCGCCCAACTGGAGGTGTTAAATTCAGCACATATAGATAGCATATCCCACATTCCACCATCATCTATACATAACCATTTTTATACATAGCATATTTTTTCTTTTAGCATATTTTCTTTCTGCATATTGCATATTGACAAGATTGGCTGATGTTGAATGTATAATTTCAGGAGCAATTAGGTGATTTCTACCCATTCTCTCCCTGTTGTATTCATTTTTTTTATATTCATGCATGAGAACATGCAAGAACTTAGGCATGGGGGGGTAGATATAATAAAACTGAAAAATTTTTATGCCAACATTTAGGAAAACCTCAGAGCTGCATGTAAAACGTACTTTAGGATCCTAAATAAAAGAACAACCGACTCCGCCTCCAACGCTCGCATTGGAGCTAGAAATCGTCTGCAACAGCCATTTCCGACTCACCTGCTCACCTATTGTTCTAAATATAGGGCCAAGCTGAATGTAACCCGATACAAGAATTTCACAAAGTACAAATTATACGAGGTTACTGATTGAGCATCAATTATAGATCTTAATTGACCTAAATTAGGCTAGGACTTAGCGTAAGTTAGGATAATTCATGCATGCAAAAGCATTACTTGCATCTTTACTGCTTTCTTTTAGTTATGCATAAAATAATGCTATAATGTACTGATTAGGTGCATTATGTCAATTGCAGGTAATAAGCTGATCAGAAGGTAAATCTGAAGCTGGATCTAAAGCTGGATTAGAAGAATAAAGGATAACTGGTGTTGCAGCAAAGTTGGAGCAAAAAACCTAGAATAAGATGTAGTAGACAATAATGTAAGGGGTTGAGGTATGCTATTCTATTAAAGTAGGAATAAAGCAGTAAAATATGAAGAAGTTAGGACCATCCAAGCCCTAGGATAGCCTAGAAGCTTCCCCAAGCCTTAGCCACCCTTAGATTCGGTCACCACACCCTAGGAAACCTTAAAACTTTAATTCCAACCTCTATCTGGACATCCGGATGAGTTATAGGATGTCCAAAACCCTTAGCCAACTCCCGCACACCTTAAACCCACTTCTGCAGTGTTATTGGATGTCCAGACACTTGGTCAGACATCCAATTTTTGCAGAATACCCAAGACAGAACCCAGAATCCCTCCTGACTATGATTGGACGTCCAGACAATAAGTTTGGACTTCTGATTTTTCATTCTAAGATGTCTGACACTATTATTAGACGTCTTATACTGTCCTCCAGTTCCTGTTTTGGAATTCAAGCCTTGATCTTGGATCTCTAGCCCCCTAAACCCAAGTATAACCCCATAGGAACCTAAATTAAGGTGCCCTAACCATAGTACATCACCTCTAGACCTCCATAAGGACCTAATTAGGCCCCCACTAAACCTAATTGACTTGGATCTTAGTCAATTCCATCAGCCTATTCAATTGGACTCATTGAGTCCAACTGAGCCCTGATCTCAGCACACACTGTACAATTGGACTCAATGAGAGTCCAATTGACCTAGACCTGACTTAATTGAGTTATTTTACTCTCAATTAAGTTTTCACATACCAAATTAAAATTGTATTAAGTTTAATTGCGCTTTACCTTAGTGAATTAGGGTTTACAACCCTAATTTGAGACCTACCTTGACCTAAATCCACTAGAACCTAACCTAATCAACCTAGCCACCTAAGTTTTGGCCCACACACACCCACACACACCATCCACATGAAAATACCTAGCCTAAAGTTCTCTAGAACTCTCTACCATGTGTGGGTGCCTTGGATGCTAAAATTAGCAACCAAGAGCCATTCAATTTTTAGATCCACATTTGGTGGATCTAAAAGCCACCATCCATCCCCTCTCTCTCACTCTCCCATGAGCTCCCACCATAAGCCTCTCTTGAGAATTCCACAATTCTCTATAGAGCTTCCATTAGGTCTATAAAAAGACCTAAAGGGTGGCCATTTGCATCCATCCATCTCTTGGCATTATTCACTTCCATTTAGGTTAGCTACATTCAGTTCCACTCCACCTCCATGAGTTGCTCACCATGGCTACCACCATCTCCATGCCAGGATGCTGGATCACCTCTCCAACCTCTTTCCAAGGGCCAGCCTAAGCACCATTGCCCACCCCTCCTCCACTTAACCATTCAAAGGCCATCGGAGCCCACCTCTGAATGCCCTTATTTCTACTAGATTAGTAGCTAGTTCTTCATAGTTTACATGCTTTTATTACTGCTTAGTAGTGTAGCTCTTTACTCTCCCCCAATGATGCATGCAAAATCCCCCCATAGATTCCTGTATGTGATCATTTTCTGTTAGCTAGATTGATGTTTTTAAGCTTTCCTCTATAAGCTTTCCTCTAGTTCCTTGTTGCAAACATTCTCTTCAATGAATGAAAGAAATTTTTCTATATATATATGTCTATGTGTTGAGAATCACCTTGAGCTTGTTGCAATATATTTTGTGTGATTAAAGTTTCCTACTTTTACTTTCTGATATTCTTGCAACTAAGCATGTCATGCTTAAATACGTAATTACCATAAATCATCATGCGATTTTAAGCAAGTAGAGCTAGAAAAGATCAATTTCAGATTTTCATAAACGCCTCCCAGAGACGAATGACTGGGACTCAAGTCTCATTATCTTTACAAATTTCATTTTTTATGAGCATTTTAGCGTGACTATACTACGATTTCCGACGACTTTAAAATGCATGAAAAATGGCTACTGTCAAATGGCACCATCGCCGGGGAGGCAACATCATTTTTTATTTTGATCTTTTGAGTTATCACTAACAAATCTTCCTCTGCTTGTCTTTTGATGTGTAGGAAAACAGGAAAAATGGGAATCTGCGTATGCAAGGAGTGTAGATTAAAACAAAAATCAGGTGCACATCTCATCTTAGATTAGGATTTCCCTTTCTAAATCCTAGGTTAGATTTATGTGAAAAAAGGTAGAAAAAAAAAGCCTATTTGTTTTCATGAAAAAGAAAAAAAAATCAAAGAAAAAAATCTAGGTAGTTAGATTAGGTTTCTTTTTGAATCCTAGGTTAGTTTTCAAAAAGCAAAAAAAAAGATTTTGGTGGAAAGTTTGAATTTTAAACTCAAATACCTTTTAAAAGCTTCTCCACCACCCTCTAATTTTCTACCAGACTTCAAAATCTGAATTAAATATTCAATTGCTAAAACATTAATGAGTGAAAAATTTTGAAAATCGAGCTATAATTTCATTTTCAAACCATCTTTCAAACAGCACCGTTCATTTGAAAAAATTCTAAGTACAAAATTTTTAAAAATTCATGAAGTGCAAGGGAGTCAAATTGACCCAGATTTGAAAATTTTCAAAATTCAAAAAGCAATTCCGAGCAATCCGCGAATCTATTTTGATTAAAAATGGTGGGGTTTGAAAGTTGATCTCATTGGCTTTTCTCCATTTTTTCCTGAAATTTTGAAGATCATTTGATACTATTTCAAAGTAGAAAATCGACCATAGGTCAAAATTCCAGATCTGACCCATTTACATTTAAAAATCTCTATAAATTTGGTTGAAATAATAAAAATTATAAAAAAAATATTTTCTAGAAAGATAATTGAAAAAGGAATCTACTTGCCAAATTTCAACTTATTGTGATTGCAATTTTTATCAGAGAATTGGTCTTAATTTTGTGGTCTGCTGAAGAAGAAAAAAAAACCCTAGAATTTCATGAACCCCAGGTTACATCTTTAGGGTTACACTCTAAAGACCATACATTTGGGCTAGACTAGACTTAGTCAAGTCTAGTGTTTAGCCGGTGAGCTTGGTTACCATGTGGGCCACTTACCACAAACCCCAACTGAAGAAAAATGGGCTAAAATTAATTTTAAAACATGAAATCAACTCGAATCCGTTGTCATACTACTGGGTGTTTTCAACCTCTCTTGCCGAACCTGGTGACTAAGTCTGCAGGGTAGTGTCAAACGACCACGGATCAAGGATAATGGAATCGGTGGCGTGAGCCGAAGGAAGAACCTTCCCCTTAGTCTCCTCGTAACCAGACTAGCTGGGTTAGCTTGAGAGCCGGGAATCACTTTCAGTTGGTTGCACGACGAATTTTTCTTTAGGAATTTGAACTTAAAATGAAAAATCTAGTCATCTGATCATAAGGACCATCTGATTGATAGGGCCTAAGCCTTGGTTGGCTGGCTACACCAACCAGGGGTTGGCTGGTGCACGCAAGGAAGGAGGTCACTTAGACCTCAATTGGTTGGACCTTGGGAGCCACTCCTAAGGAGGCGAGTCACCTTGCCAAGACCATCTTCTCCCCCCACTTCTTCTACTCCCGTAGCCACAATGGCTAACCCTAGATCTGGGCCTAATCAGGATCCAGAAGAGCTGGACCCATGAGCTGATCTGAGAGCCTGGGTCACTGAATCAACTCAACCTTGGGATCAGAACCCAAGGTGGCGAAGATGACTTTTCGCTTTGCCTGATCCTTCTTCTCGGGTTACCGAAATGGTTAACCCATATCCTGACCTTGGACATTATGACCCGTACTATTCATCTCCTTAAAGGACTGCATCTTATAACCCAGGATATGGATTTCATACTCCTGCTTCTCACCCATGGAATATGGGTAGACCTGATTCACCCCCTGGAACCCCTGAAGAGCTAGCGATATAGCTAGCGCTAAGGAGAAGGCCGCATTCTATCTACACGAAATCCTAGCTATCACTGAGCTGAACCACAGACAAAGCTGGATTCTGCATCAACAAGCTATGATGGAGCTCCTTCAGGAAACAGCAGAGATAACAAGGCTAATTGGACAAAATTGGGAAACTCAAGAACTACTGCTCTTGAGATATCAAGTGGAAAATAGCCTTGAAGACCTCAAAGAATCTGAAACAACTACACCGGAAGAACACACAGAAGATTCTCGGGAGCAGATGCTGAAAGATCATTCAGGGGAAGAAGAATCTAGCTTGGATATGAGACAAGAGCAGGAAGTATGCCGAATGGGTTCGTCTGAGAACTCCATTCAGGAAATTGAGGAAAGGACTGATATCTCCAGGACTGAGCCACAATCGAATTATCCTAAATCTGGGGAGATACCTCTTGGGTTAGATAACCCAATCGAGATAAGGGAAGTAGATCCAATTGAGGGTATGGATCTTGAGGCAAATATTACATGCGACACTACTGATCGACCTATACCACTTCCCATTGTAGGTAAACCTGTGCTAGAGCCAACATCTTCTGATATGCACTCTTCTTCTTTCACCTACACCCCTAATTCGGATGCTAGAGATTCTGAGACGACACTTTCTATCCCTCATCCTAACATCCGAAGACCAAAAGTAGCTATGGATGACTTGAACGAAAAAATAAATATGCTACCTGAGGCAGGAATTACTGAGGAACCCAATGCATATGAGGGTGAAGCTTTAAGCAGAATGAGTTGGGGACGCACCTATCATCCTAGTCAATGGCTCGACCCCAAGCCTGAAGAGTCAGCCTTCAATGAATCAGAGATGAGTACTGATGAGGACGAAGTAATTTCTGACGAGGATTTTAGTGACCTCCCCACAGATCTTCTACTTTCACGAATACCAGCATATGATCCAGAGCCTGGAGAGGGCATGATCTTTGATGTCAATTATCGTTATGAGGATCCCTATGACTCAGATTCTGGTTCTGAGATACATTCTGAACTACCCCCTCAGCAACTCCCTGCTGAATTATGGGACATGATAAATCAGCTAAATCAACATCATGATCCCCCCTCTGATTGTCCTCTATTTTCCACCACCACTCCACACTTTCTTATAGCTAGACATTTTGGAGTAGGGGTGCACAATCAGCTAATTTGCATCTCCGGACAACCGATTCTGGGAGCATATGAGCATATTTTTCTCTTAATCTTAACCAGCTCCTAAGCCAGAACTGATACATCTGATTGAGTTTTCGCCCAGTTGAAGGTGTTAAACTCAACATCTACCCCACATTCTACCATCACCTATACATACCATTTTTATACATAGCATATTTTTCTTTTAAGCACATTTCTTTTGCATATTGCATATTGTCAGGTTGGCCGATGCTAAACATTAAAGTTCAGGAGCAATTCTAGGTGATTTCTACCCATTTACTCCCTGCTATATTCATTTTCTTTTATATTCATGCATGAGGACATGCAAAAACTTAGGCATGGGGGGGTAGATGTGACAAAACTAAAAATTTTTATGCCAACATTTAAGAAAACCTCGGAGCTGCATGTCAAACGTATTTCAGGACCCTAAATAAAAGAACAACCGACTCCACCTCCAATGTTCGCATTGGAGCTAAAAATCATCTGCAACAACCACTTCCGACTCACCCAATCACCTTTTGTTCAAAATTTAAGGTCAAGCTGAATGTAACCCAAAAGGGAAAATTTCATGAAGTACGAATATAAGAGGTTACTTGTTTATAGCATATATACATAGTGCATCCATGAATAAGATTATCTTACTAAGAGAATGCATTAGGGATTTTATCCTCTAGTTGATTCCTGTAATCTGGAATCCAGTACAATTTTTCACACACACGTAGAATTTGCAATGGATTCACAGTGAAGGCTGATAAATGTCTTTCGTCTGTCGAGAAGAAGCAGTGCCTTTTCTTCTGAACCCCTGGACAGTGTTTTGGGAGTCAGGCAGATTTTCCTCCAAAAATCCACCAAATAGTGTGAGATGAGAGTAGAGTGTACTGGTGCTCTAAGATTAGTGCAAGGAATCCGGAATCCTAGATAATTAGGTGTTGATACTAAGAGATAAGGCATAGTTTTCACTCTTGGTTCCTACGTATACATTTTGCGAGAATTCTGAGAGCCACCAAATAAGGCAAATACACGGACAGCAAGTTTTCACAAAACTACGGCTAAGGTGGATGGTTACAACCATTCTTTACGGAATCCTTGGCTGAAGGAGGGTATTGATGTCAAGGTCAGAAATACACCAACCTATCCGTCTCTTCCGGTGCTGTGAGTAGGCACTTCCACCAAATAAGCCACCCAATGTCTCTTGAGTACCACCAATCCCTAATAATGCCTCCTCAATAAAGTTCATGGATGTGTGCCAGTTGTGTTATGTTGAAAAAAAAAAGAAAGAGAAAAGAAAAGAGAAAAAAAAATGATGAAAAGAAAGAAGAAAAAGCAAAGAAAAAAAAGAGAGTGAATATTTAGTGTTTATTTCAGTTGCATTAAGGCAATACCACCAAATAAATTTGAGATCCACCAAATATGGCTTTAACCCATCTTTCTTGTGTTTCTAACTGCCCAAATACTGGCTGAGGAATTCCAACTTAGTGTTAGGGTTATGGAACTCAATTAAAGTGTTAATGCCAAGTGAATCCACCAAATATAGGTCATACATGAGAATCTGGTGAGATTGTGAGCTATAAGAAAAAAAAAATAGAGAGTAAGAGAGAATGAATACAAAGGAATCAAAAGAGAGTATAGTTTTTCTCATCTTTCTTTGAGGTGAGTTACATAATAATTTGGGAATCTAAATTCTATAGTACTAATCCCTATGTAGCACCAGTCGAGAGTGAGCCACCAAATATATAATCTTTTCCCTTTAAGATTCTCTACCTAAGCTTAAGGCCAGGTGGAATTCACAGAATATTTTGAATATCCCGACGGAAGAAGTCCGCTTATCCCGCTAGAACTTTTACTAGGGGTCAAGTACAAGCTTTAGAGATGAATTAGTTTTTCACTTGAATCCATTGCAAAAGGTACATAGCTACACCTTCACGATTGTCTGGATTTCTAGGGCATAGGATGGAAACAAAAAGGAGAAAAATCTCTATGCATACACTTGATAAAATAATCAATCCCTTAAGGACCCTTCTACGAATAATTTAGTTTTACATTTGCTAGGGACTAGCAAGATTTAGGCATGGGGGTATGATTGGGCATCAATCATAGGTCTTAATAGGCCTAAATTAGGCTAGGACATAGCATAATTTAGGATAATTCATGCATGCAAAAGCATTACTTGCATCTTTATTGCTTTCTTTTAGCTATGCATAAAATAATGCTATAATGTACTGATTAGGTGCATTATGTTAATTGCAGGTAATAAGCTGATCAAAAAGTAGATCTAAAGTTGGATCAAAAGAATAAAGGATAACTGGTGTTGCAGCAAAGTCGGAGCAAAAGACCTAGAATATGATGTAGTAGACAATAATGTAAGGGGTTGAGGTATGTTATTGTATTTAAGTAGGAATAAAGCAGCAAAATATGAAGAACTTAGGACCATCCTAGCCCTAGGATAGCCTAAAAGCTTCCCCAAGCCTTAGCGACCCTTAGATTAGGTCACCACACCCTAGGAAACCTTAAAACCCTAATTCCAACCTCTATCTGGACGTCCAGATGAGTTATAGGATGTCTAGAACCCATAGCCAACTCCCGCACACCTTAAACCCACTTTTGCGATGTTATTGGACGTCCAGACACTTGGTCAGACATCCAATTTCTGCAAAATACCCAAGACAGAACTTAGAATCCCTCCTGACTCTGATTGGACGTTCAGACAATAAGTCTAGACTTCTAATTTTTCATTATAAGATGTCTAACACTATTATTAGACATCTGATACTATCCTCCAGTTCCTGTTTTGGAATTCAAGCCTTGATCTTGGATCTCTAGCCCCCTAAACCCAATTCTAACCCCATAGGAACCTAAATTAAGGTGCCCTAACACTAGTACATCACGTCTAGACCTCCCTAAGGACCTAATTAGGTCCTCACTAAACCTAATTGACTTGGATCTTATTCAATTCCATCAGCCTATTCAATTGGACTCATTCAGTTCAATTGAGCCCTGATCTCAGCACACACTGTCCAATTGGACTCAGTGAGAGTCCAATTGACCTAGACCTGACTTAATTGAGTTATTTTACTCTCAATTAAGTTTTCACACACCAAATTAAACTTGCATTAAGTTTAATTGCACTTTACCTTAGTGAATTAGGGTTTATAACCCTAATTTGAGACCTAGCTTGACCTAAATCCACTAGAACCTAACCTAATCAACCTAGCCACCTAAGTTTCGAACCACACATACCCACACACACCATCCACATGAAAATACCTAGCCTAGAGTTCTCTAGAACTCGCTAACATGTGTGATTGCCTTAGTTGCTAAAATTAGCAACCAAGAGCCATTCAATTTTTAGATCCATATTTGGTGGATCTAAAAACCACCATCTATCCCCTCTCTCTCACTCTCCCATGAGCTCCCACCATAGGCCTCTCTAGAGAATTTCATAATTCTCTAGAGAGCTTCCCTTAGGTCTATAAAAAGACCTAAGGAGTGGCCATTTGCACCCATCCATCTCTTAGCATTATTCAGTTCCACTCCACCTCCACAAGTTGCTCGCCATGGCTACCGCCATCTCCACGCCAGGATGCTAGATCACCTCTCCAACCTCTCTTCAAGGACCGGCCTAAGCACCATTAGTCGCCCCTCCTTCTCTCAACCATTCAAAGGCCATCAGAGCCCACCTACGAATGCCCTTATTTCTGCTAGATTAGTAGGTAGTTCTTCATAGTTTACATGCTTTTATTACTGCTTAGTAGTGTAGCTCTTTACTCTCCCCCAATGATGCATGCAAAATCCCCCATAGATTCCTGTATGCTATCATTTTCTGTTAGCTAGATTGATGTTTTTAAGCTTTCCCCTATAAGCTTTCCTCTAGTTCCATGTTGCAAACAGTCTCTTAAATGAATGAAAGAAATTTTTCTATATATATATGTCTATGTGTTGAGAATCAGCATGAGCTTGTTGCAATATATTTTGTGTGATTAAAGTTGCCTGCTTTTACTTTCTAATATTCTTGCAACTAAGCATGTCGTGCTTAAATACGTAATCACCATAAACCGCCATGTGACTTTAAGCAAGTAGAGCTAGAAAAGATTGATTTTAGATTTGCATAAACACCTCCAAGAGACGAACGACTGGGACTCAAGTCTCATTATCTTTACAAAAATCATTTTTGACGAGCGTTTTAACGTGACTATACTACAATTTCCGACGACTTTAAAATGCGCAAAAAACTAGCTTCTGTCAGTTACTTGTTTATAGCATATATACATATTGCATTCATGAATAAGATTATTTTATTAAGAGAATGCATTAAGGATTTTATCCTCTAGTTGATTCCTGTAATCTGGAATCCAATATAACTTTTCACACACACGTAGAATTTGCAATGGATTCACGGTGAAGGCTGATAAACATCTTTAGTCTGTCAAGAATAAGCAGTGCTTCTTTTCCTGAACCCCTAGATAGTTTTTTGGGAGTCAAGCAGATTTTCCTCCAAAAATCCACCAAATAGTGTGAGATGTGAGTAGAGTGTACTGGTGCTCTAAGATTAGTACAAGGAATACAGAGTCCTAGATAATTAGGTGATGATACTCTGAGATTAGACATAGTTTTCACTCTTGGTTCCTACGTATATATTTTGTGTGAAATTTTGAGAGCCACCAAATAAGGCAAATACACGAAGAGCGAGTTTTCATAAAACTAGGGCAAAGGTGGATGGTTACGACTATTCTTTATGGAATCCTCGACTGAAGGAGGGTATTGATGTCAAAGTCAGAAATACACCATCCTATCCATCTCTCCTAGTGCCGTAAGTAAGCACTTCCACCAAATAAGCCACCCAATGTCTCTTGAGTACCACCAATCCCTAATAATGCCTCCTCAATAAAATTCATGAATGTGTGCTAGTTGTGAATATGTTGAAAAAAAAATGATGAAAAAAAAAGAACTGAAAATGAGAAAAAAATTAGAAAAAGAAGAAAAAGCAAAGAAAAAAAGAGTGAATATTTAGTTTTTATTTCAGTTGCATTGAGTCAATACCACCAAATAAATTTGAGATCCACCAAATATGGCCTTAACCTATTTTTCTATGTTTCTGACCACCCGAATACGGGCCGAGGAATTCTGACTTAGTTTAGAGTTATGAGAACTCAATTAAAGTGTTAATGCCAAGTGAGACCACCAAATACAGATCATATATGAGAATCTGGTGAGATTGTGAGCTCTAAAAAAAAGAGTAAGAGAGAATGAATACAAAGGAACCAGAAGAGAGCATGGTTTTGCTCGTCTTTCTCTGAGTTGAGTTACTTAGTAATCCGAGAATCTAGATTCTGTAGTACTAATCTCTATGTAGCACCAAGTGAGAGTAAGCCACTGAATTATAATCTTTTCCCTCAAAGATTCTCTACCTAAGCCTAAAGCCAGGGTGAAATTCATAGAATATCTTGAATACTCTGAGGGAAGAAGTCTGCCTATCTTGATAGAATTTTTACTAGCGGTCAAGTACAGGCTTTAGACGTGAATTAGTCTTTCACTAGAATCCATTACAAAAGCTACATAGTTGCACTTTCATGATTGTCTAGATTTCTAGAGCATAGGATGAAAACAAAATGGAGAAAAATCTCTAGGCATACACTTGATAAAATAATCAATCCCTTAGGGACCCTTGCTGTAAACAATTCAGTCTTGCATATGCTATGGACTAGTAAGATTTAGGCATGGGGGTATGATTGCACAGCAATCATAGGTCTTAATTGACCTAAATTAGGCTAGGACTTAGCATAAGTTAGGGTAATTCATGCATGCATAAGCATTATCTGCATCTTTACTACTTTCTTTTAGCTATGCATAAAATAATGTTATAATGTGATGATTAACTGCATTATGTCAATTACAGGTAATAAGCTGGATCTGGAGCTGGATCTTAAGTTGGATCAGGAATAATCAGTGTTGCAGCAGGATTGGAGCAGAAGACTTACATTAGATATAGTGAATAATGATGTAAGGGAGTTAAGGTATGCTATTATATTAAGTAGGAATAAAGTAGTAAAATGTGAAGAGCTTAGGTCCATCCTAGCCCTAGGATAGCCTAGAGACTTCCCCCAAGCCTCAACCACCCTTAGATTAGGTTACCGCACCCTAGGAAACCCTAAAACCTTAGTTCCAACCCTTATCTGGATGTCCAGATAAGTTGTAGGACGTCCAAAACCCTTAGCCAACTCACACACACCTTAAACCCACTTCTACAGTGTTAATGGACATCCAGACACTTTGTTAAACGTCTAATTTCTGCAGAATACCCAAGACAGAATCCTGAATCCTTCCTAACTCTAATTGAACGTCTAGACAACAAGTTCGGACTTTTGATTTTTTAGTATAAGACGTCTAATTCCATTTTTGGATGTCTAGAACTGCTCTCCAGTTCCTGTTTTGAGATTCAAGCCTTGATCTTGGATCTCTAGCTCCCTAGACCTAATTCCAACCCCATAGGAACCTAAATTAAGGTACCCTAACCCTAGTACATCACCTCTAGACCTCCCTAAGGACCTAATTAGGTCCTCACCAACCCAATTGACTTAGATCATAGTCAATTACCAATACCTAAGCCAATTGGACTCATTGAGTCCAATTAAGCTCAGATCTCAACCCACACAAGTCCAATTGGACTTAGTGAGAGTCCAATTGAACTAAACACAACCTAATTGAGTTATTTCACTCTCAATTAGGTTCACACTCATTCAATTAAACTTATGTTAAGTTTAATTGCAATTCCCCCTTAGCAATTAGGGTTTTGAACCCTAATTAAAGGCATGCACCTACCAAAACCCCTTAGGACCTAACCTATATCACTTAGACACCTAGGGCATGACCACACACACACACACACGCACACACCCATTCATGCCCTCCCACACAACCTAGAGTATTCTAGGTCCTTCCAATGGTGGCGCAACTCTTGGTTGCCAAAATTAGCAACCAAGAGACATTCAAATTGAGATCCCCTTTTTGTGGATCTAAAAACCATTTGGCCGGCCACTCTTGGGACTCTCTCTAGAGAGTTCCACACTTCTCTAGAGAGACTCCATTAGGTCTATAAAAAGACCTAAGGGGTAACCATTTGCACCCATCCCATTCTTGGCACTCATCCACTTAGGTTAGCTACATCTCCACCTCCACTCTACCTCCATGAGGAGCACCACCATGGAAGCCACCATCTCCACGCCAGGGTGCTGGATCATCTCTCCAACCTCTCTCCAAGGGCCAACCTAAGCACCATTGGCCTCCCCTCCTCTCAGCCACTCAAAGGCCATCGGAGCCCACCTCCGAATGCCCTTCTTTTCTGCTAGATTAGTAACTTAGCTCTTCATAGTTTACATCTTTTATTACTACTTAGTAGTGTAGCTCTTTATTTACCCCAATGATGCATGCAAAATCCCCCCATAGATTCATGTATGCGATAATTTTTTGTTAGCTAGATTTATGTTTTTAAGCTTTCCTCTAGTTCCATGTTGCAAACACTCTCTTGAATGAATGAAAGAAATTTTTCCATATATATATGTCTATGTGTTGAGAATCACCATGAGCTTGTTGCAATATATTTTGTGTGATTAAAGTTGACTGCTTTTACTTTCTGATATTCTTGCAACTAAGCATGTCGTGCTTAAATATGTAATAACTATAAACCGCCATGCAATTTTTTGGAGCAAGTAGAACTAGAAAAGATTGATTTCACAATTGCATAAACGCTTCCCAGAGATGAACGACCAGGACTCAAGTCTCGTTATCTTTACAAAAATCATTTTTGACGAGTGTTTTAGCGCGACTATACTACGATTTCCGACGACTTTAAAATGTGCGAAAACAGGTATGTCAACTCACACCTTCCCCTCTCCCATCCCCTATTTTTGCACAGTACGTGCCCTATTAAGTGAAATGAGAGGGGGGAGGAGGAGATTGAAGAAGTGGAATTTTATTTACGCATTTAGATATTGTGGGGAATTTACTTTCTCCCTCTCACTCTTTCTCTGATTCTCTCGCATGTCCTATTTCTCTTTCTATTATTTGTTGAATGATATAGTTTTATAGCTATGAAACATGAAAGGTTATGGACTATTTATTAGGTGAAGGTTTTGAGATATTTGCTAGGTTACTTTGTTAGTTGTAAATTGCATGCAATATCCTTCACTTTTCTCTTCTATTATATAATGAAGGAGGAATTGAATTGAACAAGAGACTAATTTTCCATTATTCTTCTTGATACAAGATTTAGCATGGAAACATTTGCGAGTATACTGGCTTAAACCTCCCTACGGATACGACACTTGAAATCAATGTGGTTTGTTACATTAATTATTATTTTTATTGAGAGATTTCCACCACATAGAATACTATAACAAATCATTTTATTGCTATTATCTTCTTAATCAAGCGAAATTCTGTCCATCAAATGGCACCATTGCAGGAGAGGTAACAGGCCTAGTAAACTCGCACGTATTTCCTGTTCCTAGTGATTTTTAAGTTTGACTATATATTCATTGGTCTATTTCTTTTTCCTTTTCGAGGTACATCTATTTGGAGGATGTGAATGCGACGGGCATGCACGACGGAGACGATATTCTTGGGGAACTTTGACGCCACCTAGAGGGTAGCAACAGGAGCACGTAGGCCTTGATCCCACATGCGTGAAGGAAGGATCGGCAACCAGAGACATTTGTTTGCTTCTTTTAGATTTAGATTAGTTTAGATAGACATTAGAACTTAATTTCTATCTTTTGAACCCTTGTTGAGCATTTTTGGGAACGTGTTCTCAGTGTTTTTTATTTCTTATCACTCTTGTATGCGGGAGCATATTTTTGGGAGTGTGTTCCCATTTTATTTAGATTATAGGATTATTCGAATTGTTTGAACTGTATGTTAGTTAGCTAGTTAGATTAGGTTTGTTTGCTTATCGTTATTATTATTAAAAATATATATATTTGAACTGCTTGCTAGAAGCTGCATATCTATAAGGCGACCATCTAGGATTGAATGAGAAGCATCTAGCTTTTCTTTTTGCATTGCAAACATCCTGCATTGAAGAGAGCTAGAGTAAGGTATGTCTTTTCTTATGCATCAGTTATCTGCACACGCATTGCATTTGGACACAATTAGAAAAGACCATTTAAGCCGATTTGAAAATATTAATCAAGTGGTCACATTACTTCTTGAAAAGAAAGAAAAATATACTGGAAATGTTTGAATAACGTGACTGTGATTTTCAAAAGAAAAATCACTTTTTGCAGTGTGATGCACACTTCCTGCACTGAGCACGCACTATAGGCACTGCACTAGGACTTAGACCCTTAAGTTTATAGGCATCGATCTCTTTATCGGTGCAAACCCTCTTATCTTGCTTTGTAACGATAGTATTAACTTTTGCCCAAGTGACTTGATACTCTAAGGATGGGGACACCCCTTAAAGGAATTCAAGAGTAGTTAAGAGGCACCGCTAACGCAACGCCTCAAAGGAAGCATTCGCCCTACTTGCATCCCTTGGTTCCATCCTTGGAGTACCTTTTTACTTGAGCATTAGAGAATATCATCACAACAAAGTGTATATCTTTAGGGAACTCAAAGGTCAATTTAGGGTGTGTAATTGCTTGACAACTTGATTGATCACCCAAAATGGACTAAAAGTAACCTCAACCTTTTTAACAGTCATTGACCAGAAATTTCAAGTGCCGCATTTCTCTTATACCACTTATGTGGGAATGGAGAAACATTGCCTTGACTATATTTGGCCAAGCTGAAGAGTTAGAAAAGGACTTAAAGAACTTTAAATCAACAAAAGACCTCTTGCCTTGTGTTTGCTTGGAGTGTGCGTGATAGAGCTCTTTAGGAAGTTTTTGTTTTTAATCTATCTAAGTCCTAAGAGAGTTAAACCATTTAATTGAAAGAAATGAACTATCCTTATCCTATCATTTTAACTATGATCCCATGCCCCGAGCGTATCCATCCTTTGATGGGTACATTGACAATTCATGGGATCATTCATATTCCTATCCTAGGAGTACTGGTCCGATAACTCCCATTTTTGAGCAGAGCCTAGGAGCAGGATTTTCCACCCCTGGAATCCCCACTACTATACAAACACCCAACCCTCCCACCCTTCATAATTTTCCTTATCGAGGTTGGATCAATGCCCCTAGGCAACCAGAGCCTGAGATTGACTATCCACCCCAACCTGATAGAAATAGTCTCTCCTCTTTTATGATAGAAACGCAAAAACAACAAAAAGAAATGATGGAGTCTATGGGAGAGATGTTGAGAAATAGTCAACAATTGAATAATGAAATTGGACAGCTTAGCTATGCTCTTACTAATTATTTTGATCCCTACCCGAACAACCGTAATCATCAAAATAATTCTGAGGAAACCAATGACAATAGGGATGCCATTTTGAGTAGCTATCACTTAGACTCTCCCCATGAGACACAACCACTAGAGGAAAATGACTCTAGCGATTATCCATCCAAACTATATTGGAGACAAAAGAAAGGGAAGATGGTACCTCTTGAGGACCTTGACCCTGATGACAGTATTTTCCTTATCCCTGATAACCTCAATCAAGGTCGTATTGTTCACATCACTTCCCCTATTAATCATTTGGTGGAACCCCATTCTATCCTTAGTAAACCTAATCCTGACCCTCCACTTAGGGAATCAACACCTAGCATCTAACATTTTGAGGATTTAAATGCACCAAATGAAGGTGACCCTAAGGGAATGAAGGATGAATTGGATCAATTTTGGTCTCAAGGGTACAAAAAGTCTATTTTAGAGGAGGATGGTAACCCGATGGAGGAACCTAGCCTTAGAATCTGAAGTGAATCACATGGGGATTATGTGTTATTCAAGGACTTACCCCCTGAGGATATAAATAATCTGGTGAAATCCAAATTCCTCCCTACTTTTGATTTTGAGAGTCATCCTCCGAAAAACCAGGAGTTGATTTTGGAGGAGGACAAACACAATAGTGAGAAGCCTAGGAGAGACTCTGGGGAACAATACACATCAATTGAGGATTTATGCCCCGAGAAGAACAAAGAATTGAATGATATAGGCTTACTCCAAAACATTAAAACTAATCCCCCTTCAGAAATAATTGAGGATATTGACCCAACTCCTCTCTTTACTGGTGAGTCACATATACACCTCGATAAAAACTCAAGTGAACCAAAAGAATCCGAGGATGAAATTAATGATAATGATTCTGTTGCTTCAACCTTGATATCAAAGGAATTTAATTTGGAGTCCACCATTGATTCACATTTACTGGAAGGTGAAAATATGACTCCGATCATTAATGATAGGCAGGGTGACATGAATTTTTCTGCAATAATTGTTAGGGAGAATACACAATCTGAATCGTTGTTTGAATTAGACTCGACACTAACTAAGCCCTCATTGGACTTAATCATTACCTCCCAACACCACAAACAACCCTTACACTCCCTAATCGATCCTTGGTTCAGGTCTCTGCTCACATACATTCTCTCTAGGGAGCATATCAGGCCAGTATATCCTCGGGTAGAATGGCTAGCGTGAATTGATGCTTGTACTTTTAGTCTCACCATTCAAGTGTTTGAAATAATTATGTTTATATCATTTAAAACCCTTCCTGCTTTGGAGGACCCTTGTTATCCTCCAATTATTCCGTTTTGAGAGGTCCCTTCTCTTGTTCCTTTTGTTATTCCAAGGCCTCCCCAGGTAGCCTACGAGGTTCTCTGCTTCCATGTCTTCTGGCGAGCATGTGGGATAACGTTGCATCATCAGCTCGCCAACATCCGTGGCTACCTATTTTCTAGGCCCGCACTGTTACGCATATTCTTAGGGCCTAGCTCTTTCTGTTTGGAACCCGACTTACAGGTTCCCTACAAGTTTGGCTATTGACAGAAAATGCAGCGCTTGTTGAGAGGCAACCCAGTGTTTAGAACAACACCATCATTAGGTGATTTTTTTTCCTTTCTCCCCCTATTTTAATTTTACAATGTGGACATTGTAGGATTTAGGCATAGGGCAATGCATTTTGCATTTTAGGCAGTATTCATGCATTTAGGTTAGGTGCATTAGCATAAAAAAAAGAAAAAAAAATCTCTCTTTTATTTTCTTCAGCTAAATTGGTTAGCTGTAGCAAAATATCTTTTTCAAAGAGGTGTCATTGAAAATTTTCTTCTTAAATTTAGAATCCAGTATAATTACTTTCCTTGCACATAGACTGGGTAATGGATCGTTGTAGAAAACCACTAAGCATTTTGTCTACTGAACCCTTGGACAGTTAATAGGGAGTCAGGCATACTATCTTCTATTAGATCCATCTCATATTTGTGAGAAGAAAGTAGAGAGACTACTGGTACGCTAAGTCTAGTGCAAGGACTCTTAAGTTCTGGATAATTAGATGAGGATATCTCAGAGTTAGGTATAGTTTTCGTTCTCAATTCCTGTGTGCGTACATTATGTGAATTCCTGAGAGTTACAAAATAAGATAGATACAAAGAGATTGAGTCCTAATAAAACTATGACTATGGCAGATGGTTACGACCATCCTTCATAGAGTCCTCAGCTGAAGGAGGGTAGTAATGTCAAAGGTCAGAAATGCGACTGTCCTATCCATTCCTTCTTGATGCTGAGAGTAGGCACTTCCACCAAATAAGCCACACAATATCCTCTTGACCATCATCATCATTCCTAATAATGCCTTCTAAATAAAAGTATGCATCGTTTTGTGTTAATAGTTGAAAAAAAAAGAAGAAAAAGAGATAAAGACAAAAAAATAGAGAAGGAAATATTTATATTTCAAAATAAAAAGAGAAAAAGAAAAGAGTCTGAGTTTGGAATTTTATCTTCTTGTCATTTTTTTCATTATATATCGATGTCTCTGAGGCAACAAAAACACCCATTGTAATCCACCAAATATGACCCATACCTACTTTTTAGTATTTCTGATCGCCTAAATACTGGTTGAGGTCATCTAACTTAGTTGTAGGGCTATTAAGACTTTAATTGAAGTGTGAATGTCATGTAAGGCCACCAAACAGTGAGTACATTTACAAAATCTGGTGAGATTTGTGATCTCAGAAAGAAAAGAAGGAAAAGAGTGAGCACAAAAGAACATCAAGGAGTACAGTTTTTAACCTTTCTTTGTGTTGACTTCTTTGATAGTCTAGAAATTTAGAGTTTGTAGTACTAGACTACATGTAGCACCAGATGAGTATGTGCCACCAAATATGAATCCATTCAGCTCAGTATCTCCTACTTAAGCTAAAAAGCTGGGGTCAAACTACAGATTATTTTCTACTTTATCCTCGAGGAAAGAAGTTACCTATCCTGATAAAATGTTTACCAAGGGATAAGTATAAGCTGTAAATGTAAGTTGGCTTTTCACTTGGATCCATTACCTAGGCTATTATCACTTCACAATTATCTGGATCTCTAAGTTTTTGGAGTAAGGGAAGAAGAAATTTTTTTTGTTACTTCCATCATTTTTCAGTTTTGCTAGGTACTAGAAAAATTAGGCATGGGGGTATTTGATAAGTCCAATTTATTGGACTACTAATTACACTTAAGAACACTCAAGTTGGGAATTGAACTACATTTCGAGTGCGCATTATACTAGGATATTAATTAAACTCGAATTTTGACATTCCTGTATTTTTCACCCAATGCATATGCTCCATTGATCATTTATTGACATATTAATTATATATATTTTTTATGTATAGGTATCTTCAGATTTGACAAGGAAAAATCAAAGTTGAAATGCCCGGTTGAAACAACCTCCTCCCCTTTTCCCTCAACTGCAGGATTTTTTTTAAGAAAAGAACGGCCACACCCAGGCCTTGGGGGGGGATCATCTCTTGATTTTCCCCTTTCAGGGGCCATTCCTCCACTATGAAAGAGAGCCAACACCATGGCCGGAGCTTGCACCATGATCTTTTAGCGCACTACCTTCCTCCTCCGCACCACCACAAGCTCTCGTGGTGACAGCACGAGCACCACCATCCTTACCGCGATCATCACCACCCTCATCTTCCCAAACCGTGCACTCTTCCTCTCTGCCTTCCATCACCTCCACCACCACCCCCTGTGCACACCCAGTTTCCTCTCCTTCATTTTCCCTCTTCTTTTCTCTCCCCTGTTTCACCCCTCAAGGTGAACCCATCAGCGCCACCCATTGCCGCCGCCACTTCCATCACCTCCAGCCGCCCACTCTCGACGTGGCTACCATCAACATCCTCCCCGCAGTGCCACCGACGCCTACACTATTGCCATCACCGCTGGCCACCCTCCACAGCCACCAGCCGCTCCCACCATCGGCGGCTAGTTGGCTTCTAGTCGATTCGCCACCGGCCACCTCTAACCATCTTAACGAATGCTGCAGCCACCAGCACAATGCTTGCAACCTAACGCTCCTTCGCCGCACATCAGCCAACCGTCGGTGCCCTCCCCTCTCCTATCCGCGCGCACACCTTCCCCTCTCCTATCCCCTGTTTTTTCACAGTATGTGCCCTATTAATTGAAATGGGAGGGGGGAGGAGGAGATTGAAGAAGTGGAATTTTATTTATGCATTTAGATATTGTGGGGAATTTACTTTCTCCCTCTCGCTCTTTCTCTGATTCTCTCGCATGTCTTATTTCTCTTTCTATTATTTGTTGAATGATATAGTTTTTTAGCTATGAAACATGAAAGGTTATGGACTATTTATTAGGTGAAAGTTTTGAGATATTTGCTAGGTTACTTTATTAGGTGTCAATTGCATGCAATATCCTTCACTTTTCTCTTCTATTATATAATGAAGGAGGAATTGAATTGAACAAGAGACTAATTTTCCATTATTCTTCTTGATACAAGATTTAGCATGGAAACATTTGCGAGTATAATGGCTTAAACCTCCTTGCGAATACAACACTCGAAATCAACGTGGTTTATTACATTAATTATTATTTTTGATTGAATGATTTCCACCACATAGAATACTATAACAAATCATTTTATTGATATTATCTTAATCAAGCAAAATTCTCTCCATCACTAAACCTCTCAATTTAGGATTTTCAGATTGACCTAGTCAATCAAATCCACTGTCTGAGTCACTTAAACGAGGGTGACTCAACCTCAGTACAACCATGCTACTTTGAACGAGGGTAGCATACCTCAAATCCCCTCCTCTTCACGAGGAGTATTTTGTCTCTCGAAGGAGACAAAAATTCACCATGCAAATATCCAGCCACAAAAGAAAAGAAAAAATAAATACCTATAGAGCCACAAAGTAAATATTAGGCTATGCTAGTATAGGCAAGAAGGACTTCCCTAGTTCGAAAGATAATAGGCATGAATGTAGTAGAGTTTCGGTGCTCTAAGATTTATAGTGTAGATCTTGGGGAACAACAACCTCTCTTGATGATAATTTCTTCTCTAAGACACTTAAGATGGTGGAAAGAAGTTTCTCAAAGTGTGTCTAACAAAGGAAGGGTCCTCCTTTATTTATAGAGAACCTAAACATGGTTTAGAAGGCCTTGGAAGATTTTCATAGCCATTAGGAATAAATCACAAGAGATCAGGCCAAAATCCCAACGAATTCAGGGTCATTTATGATTCTGACAAGGTTATCAAACATTTGGATTTAAGGTCAGATGTTTGGGTCTTCATTTGATCTAAAGGTCAGTAGTCTGATCTGGAAGGGTTGACCACCTGGACGATGTTGGATCAAGACGGACATCTAAGAAGTCAATTATAAGACATCTAGGAAGATTATCAAACGTCTAATTCTAGACAGGTTGCTTCCTGTTTTTCACCAGATCAAAATAAGGTTCTATGTAATTTTAGGTCAGACAACAAGTCAGTTGTCTAGCAAAGTGTCTGGATGTTTGGAAAGAGAATTCTCTGCGGAAATGGATTTCCTGAGAGGCTATCAGCCATAATTATCTGACAAAAGTGATTTGGATCAGATCTTAGCCTAACATCTATTTATAAAATGTCTGGGAGGCTTTACTGACATCTGAAAGTATTATAAATATAATTAAAAGATAATCCCCCAAGAATATGTTTTGACAGTCCAATGGTCCTATTGCTAGACATCTGTTAAGGTCATCAGACATCTTTCAAGATATCTGGACTATGGCCTGCTTGTTTGAAAGTAATAAACAGAGAGTAGTAAGTCCAGCTTAAGTGTTTGGACGTCAGTACAAACTATCAAACATCTAAAAGTCCAAGATCTGACGTCTGAAGTCCAGATTGGATGTCTGATTAACTATCTACTTACTGTTTTGGTTTTCTAAGTGATTTTCAATATTGTCTAAGATTGTCTAAGTATCCTAAGGTAGTATAAGTGTTCCTAGGACTACAGGTATGTTACTTTGGACTCTTTAACATTTAATCTAAAAAAATAAAGAGCAAAGAACATAAAAACAAGTACAACAAAATAAGAACAAAATAGACTTCTATCCTATTTTTCATCTCCATGAATCTTCAAGCTCTCGCTCTACATGAGACTCCATCTTCTCATCTTCTCCATCAAGCTCCTCCAATCTGCCCTAGACTTAAGCTTGAGCTCCTTCACACTTGAAACCATTTGCATTTATCTCGAAATCTTAAACTCATTGTAAATGTTAAATACAAAGTGTTTTGTTATTACAAAATCAACAATCGTATGCCCTTGCACCAACATGATCCTCATTCTTGGAGAAGATAGTACAAGGCCGACTATTGATCTACTGAGGTCAATGAATAGAAAGATTGCAACGACCATTGTTAGCGTTAAAAGAGGAACTGGGAGCTCTGTCCTTAAACAGGTTTATGGAAGATTTAGGGTTTGGAGAAGAATCCAAAGGGAACTTGGTGTCATTGGGCCTCCAGCCCTCTTTTAGGTAAGTGTCCCCAACAATAAGAGCCACAACAAATCAAAGAAAAAGAACAAAAGAAAACAAAGAAAACAAAGAAAAGGCACTATGGAGAATCGATCAACCCATGGGAGACCTGCTCCAAGGAGAGGACTCAAATGAGTGAGAAGAGCTAGATCATTCTCATCTGGAGAGTTGAAGGAAGGAGGAGATGCTTGCCGCTCAGCAAGTGGGGACGATTAAGATCACCAGAGGGCAGAGATAGTAAGGAGGGGAGAGGGCACTCCACAAGAGGGGGGAGCACCCTATTAAGAGAGAGGAAATGAGTACCTTCCAAGATATTACACATAATTAGTTTTGAGTGCCTGCCATTGATTTGATTGCTGTGATAATATCTATTTAAATATCTATATATCTAGTGATTCTAAGTGGGGTAGCAATTGTAATTGCTACTATGCTTTTATTTTTTTTCCTTGATTTTTGACACTGTTGTACTCTTATCTGGCTCTCTCTCTCTTTCTCAAAAGGAACATTAAGAATGACGTCATTTGAAGAGAATCGTTGAAAAAACTAATCAACAACTATTTGTTAGGTTCATATCTATTGTAGTAAGAATAAGATGTTGATTGAAGTTAGGAATGTGTTTACAGCATGTAAATGGAGTCATAGGAATCGATTTTTTTTATAAAAAAATAAAAAACATCTCAGCAGTTACAAGGCTGTAAATTTGTATTGAGTATATATATAGGGTGGTGACTCTCGACATTATTTTATACATTGAAGTGGATATCAAACCCCACCCCCTACTACTAACAAGCAAGGGGTGTCCCCTAAAAGGTTTTCCATATATATGAACACCTCGGACCCACTCCTACTAAAAAGTCATCATCTTAATGATGGATCCCAACGTTTTAGCAAGGGGAGCAGGATCAGCATGCTAATTTCTATGTATACCTTCGTATACTCATAAAGTTTTCTTGCAATTATTACATATCAAATTTTAATATTTACATTGATATTCCTAGGTCATAAAAACAAAAAAATAAAAAAAAATCATGTCAAACAGGAATAATGAATGTGCTTCCAAACAATTCTTTCCTTTTATTTTGTTGTAAGAAATTTTCAAAGTTGTTTTCCTTTTTTATCCATTTTGTTATCATTTTGTAAATAGAATAAAGACGATAGATTTAAATAAAAAATTAATATTGTATGAATTTCTTTTCTTCTTTTTTTAATTTTTTCTCTGAGAAAATTTAGGAAAGTTCAGCAATTGATTCTCAAGAGTTATTGGTCATTTTCTTTTTTGGTTATTCTACTCGATTATATGAAAGGAGGTGGTAGACATCAAAAAAAATACCGAAGAATAGGCTGAATGATCTCGCAGTAAAGCGCACATTATCAACTACTTTATATTGAAATGTTTATGTTTAGGCATCAATAATTGCTTCCGACGTTTGTTGCCTTACTTCGGAGTACCACTCCCTAAGGTAAAGTACGGATGGGATTGTACTGAAATCGAAAGTTTTCAACATTTAATCAAGCTATAGTGTCCTGATGTCGAATCATGGAATAAAAAAAGTAATATGGAAAAGAAAGCGTAAGATATGTACCCTTTTGCCCAAGATTCGGGGCAACAATTGGATCATCTCTCCGCAGCCTTTTGGGATTTGGAGTTCGTTATTTGATGTGCTCTTCTTGGTATTACGGGTTGGGCTGCAACACTAACCGCTAATTGGGTTTGGGCCTAGAGTGTGCTACAGAATAGCTAGAAATTAGAATGGCCCAATACAAATTTTTAGGCCCTAGAGCCGAGTCTCACATGGCTTCCGTGGCAAAGATGGATAAGGATAAGTTATACTTATCCTATGCCCGGTTGGAATTTATCCGCATAAATCATGTATCCAGGTTAGGGTCAGTTGCCTGAAATAGATTAACGCCGATCTTCTCATGAGATAATTAAGAAAGATAGATGGTCAGATTATATCTACTTAAAACCTTATGGCATCAGGACATGAAACCTTTCCATGGTTCATAGACTTCATTTTTACATGAAATTAACTCCAGCAGTTTCTAAAATTGCAAGTCTCCTCTTAGTTCTTATGTCGATTTGCGACACATGTAGTTATCCAGAGAAGGGATTTATCAATGGCCATTCATTCACGAAAAGGTCAGACACATATTGGTAATCAATAAACTAATAATATCTGGCAGGAGAAACCGATCATGGAATTGATCATATGAAATGGTAGAAAAAGAATAAGATACTGACGATATCTGGCATTCAGGAAATATTGCAGTTTAATAATCATAAGATTAGACAGCTAATTTAATAATTATCTTGTTGATTTGAAAGGAAAAGAACAGAGCATCTGTCAACTTGGTTTGGCACTATTTTGAAAACTATTGTGGCTGTTGTCTTTGTCGTCGTCAGTTTTTTAGTTAAATAGTATAATTTGAGTGATCGGTCAAATTAGATTATCATTATTTCAAGTGAAATCAAACTAGAAGTCTCGTATACAAAGGTTGCATTTTTTGGTATTGGTCCATATCGATGAATTAATGAATAACAAAGTAAATCAAGCAAGCAGCCCAATTGTACGGGTGATCGATTGGGAGGGTACCATTGATGCTTTGACCAGGGAATTATGCCCTAGTAGAAAATGATGACAAAGCTGTGCCAAATATTGGCCGTGTGTTTATCCAAAAATGTATTTGTTTCTAATTTTTAAAGCATAGCTAATTATTAGACATTTGGAATGCGTCTCCTTAAAATATCGCTGTATTTAATTTTCAGGACGGTATAGCCAAATAATATTTGATTGTGAAAGTAACATTCCCTACGCAATGTCTATCTTTGAAGGAAAATCAAAAAGCAGCAACTAGAATTCTCGCATATCACAGAGAAGAAAATTATAAATGTACACAACTTATTCCAAAGTGTTGCTCCAAAAGTGTGTAGACTTTAGGTGGGTCACATTAGGAACCCTTCATGTGCCCTAAAGAAGGGTACTTAGATCTGAAGTCCCTTGCCTTCCTGCATGGTCCCCATTTCACTGTTGAAGTTAGTTGGAAGGCACAAGAGAGACTTCCTACTTACTCCTCCATCAACATGGGTGGCCTCTTTTCAAAAAGATGGAAGAAAATGCTTTGGCTCATACAATATGTTCCATTAGATTCAATTTTTGCCCTTCTGCATGTGATATCTTCTTCCTTGACTTTGTTTTGGTATGCTGATTAGTTATTCTGCATACTGTTATCTAATTTTAACAAGGGCCCCCTTTTACAAGAATTTATTCCCTGCAAAATGTTGAGAAAATGCACTTAGATATGTCCTATATGAAGTGCATGCTTCCAATTTTGCTGATGTTATGGAGAATTACATTTAGGCTATTTTATTTTACATAATGGAGCAATACAAGTAAGGAGATGGAAAAAGGATGGAAGCAATCATGAAGCCTCTCATCCCTTTCCATCTATATATGTATAGTTTGGTACACATGATATATAAAGTCCCATTTCATGTAATATGCCAAAAGAAGAAGCATATGTCGTTTGAACCCTATAAGCAAGGTGAGAATAATAATTAGATATGATGACATAATGTAATATCCATGAAGCTCAGCCTGACTTCAAAGGCTAACTAAGTTATGACTCAACATCTTGTTGTACTAGTGAGCTAACTTTGGCAAGTGACTAGGCTTTCTCTACATTTAACTCTTTTTGATTAATGGTTTGATTGAGCTAGTATTCAACCTTATTGTTTGAGGTTACATTTTGTTTATCTAACTCACCACACTTGTACAAATGAATTGGATTTTGCCTCTCTTGGATGAAACTCTATCCACGATGATTTGGACAAGCTCTATCATTCAAGCTATGGAACTCTGTGGTGATGTTTGGTAAGAGGAGTAGATTTGTGAATAAGTAGAGGAATAGAAAAAAAGTAAAATAAAATAATGAAATAAGTGAATTATGACATGTGAAAGTTTAGGTAGATTAAAGTTATTTGAATCCAAGAAAACATTAGATACTAAATATGTTCAAATTTGAGTCCAAGAAATGTTCAATCCATTTTACAAGCCTTGCGGATCTATGCACTTTAGGAGAGATGCCATGAAAACATGGGAGTGAGAAATCCCAAACTCTTGTTAACATGGATGATTTTGGGGGGCAAACTTTGGTTTTCCTAAAGCCACGCTCAAAAGGGAGATGTGGAATGCTTATTTAATATTTCCTACTTTATTGTGATATTGTGACCTTTTCTTTTCCAAGTAATTCTACCTAAATACTCTTTCCTTAAATAATCAACCAACTAATATCACTAAGTTATGATCAATAATTAGGTCGTTTTAGTATATCCAACTTGCCCTGATTCCCCTTCCCAAGTAAATATTTTTGGTCAAATTATACAGTAACCCTATAGATTATCACGCAAAGCAAACTCAACTACAGCCACAAAACACCTATTTCTTGAATGCAAATCCGATTTCTTAATGCATGATGTAAACATACACCGAAGAAGCACATATAGTCCACTTACTAATTCACAATGTAAAGCATCCCTGAAAGAAGAAACTTTGAATCCATCACATGAACTTACCTTAAAATACAAATTTTGCTTCGAATGTTTGATTTCATTGTTACCTAAAATGGGTTTATACGGAATATTTTCAGGCCACTCGAAAACGAAAAAGCATGCTATTATGTTACGTACCAAGCATATTTGAATTTTCCACGTACGAAAGATTGCATTAAAAAGGAATAACTTTTAGCAATATTATGTTACGATCAATCAAAATCAAGTAAAATTGGACCTTAACCAGTCAATAGGCCAAGGCAGGGGACAAATAACATCAATGGAATTTCTCGAAGGAAGTGGCTGGCGACGTTCTCCAAAGTCTCAGTCCACGAAACAACATTACCATGAAACGAACTCGATATGCAGATATGTAAAAAGAGGTAGCTATAAAATAATCAATTGCCATGATTTGGTAACGATTATTTGCGCTGTGGGCATAATCGAGTAGAGAAATGATCCTATGAAGTGAAGATTCAGGTCCGATTCGAAGCACACCCGTTCCCTCTAATCCGATCCGAGAATGACCTCAAAACAAAGCCTGTAGCATTAACTTTCAACGGTTAGCGGTCATTTTTTCTTTTCTTGTTGGGTCAAAAAAGTAAAGAAAGGTGCTAAGTAACGGGCATCCCTCTCTCAATAAAAAAAATATATATTTTTTTATTTTTAATAGATATATTTTAATTTTATATTTAATACATCGATTAAAAATTAAAATATATTAATTAAAAATAAAAATATATAGATATATTTTAACTTTTCACCGATAAAAACTAAATTTTTACTTAATAAAAAATAATTTTTACCTATGGATTTAAGATTTATGTTTAACATTTAAAATTTAAAATTTAAGATTTATAAAAAGTGGTTAACCACTAAACCTTAAATTTATGGTGAAAAATTATTTTTCATAAGTAAAGAATCATTTTTTATAAGAGAAAATTGATGGAAAATTAAAATATATTGGTATATTTTTATTTTCAATAAATATATTTTAATTTTTAATTGATAAAAAATTAAAACATAGTAATTAAAAATCAAACTATATTGATATATTTTGTTAAATAAAAAATATATATTATAAAATACATTATGACATATTTTTCTACTCATGCCCTTTTTGATAAGGGGGATAGTGAAAAAATTCATGAAAAAATACTTGAACAAAATCTTTCTCATTCCATTAGAATCAACTTTGGAAGGAAGAACTTCTGCTCAAAACTTTCGTCCCAAGCAAACCCTATACTCTTTGTCTTCAACCTCCGTGCTAAGTGTTTCAACTGTCACGTGGGGCCTTGGTTGGCTGACTTGGCTGGGGCCCTCGTTGCCCTCGCCCCTCCTAGCCATCTATCTCACTACCCCTCTCCATCCCCTCCACCCCTACAGTACCTATCCTTATGGCATATGGTCATGAGCAGCATGCATGGTTTGCAGCATCTTGCTACGAGAAGGCCTCTACCTTGGGGCTTTCGATCTTAGGTGGTAGGATGACCATCAATGATCTTACGTCTGCTGCTTTGACTTTGGTTGGGGCGTTAGCAGCATCTTCATCGCCCTTCAACCCGACTATGTTCTGATGCCCTAGTTTCCAATAATGTTGTGGGCAATTTCAAGTTGAGATGCTTCCTCGTCATCTCCGCATGTCGCGACGTCATCAACAATTTTGTGGATGTGTTATCCTTTTCTTTATTTTTAGCTATTTTTCCTTTTTTTTGTCATGGGTCACACTAGCAATCAAGTTAAACACGATTAGGTCTATCTAGTGTTGTCTATTAGTTTTCCTGTCTCAGGCAAATCATCAACTTCGCGATGGCAAGAATCGTCATCAAAGCATGAAACAAGCTTCAGAAGCAAGTTAAGTCATGCATCTGAAATTTATGTTAGTGTGTTTTATTCTTTACCTTTTTAGATGAGAGTTACTCCCTCCCTTGGGAGATATATTTTTAAAGGGAATAGAAAGTGAAGTAGTATATTTTTTCCTATCAATGAAATCCTTATTTTTTTTCTAAAAAGAAAACCCTGCTGCAAGCCTTTCTTCCATTTGATTGGACTTATCAAGATTCCCGAGACTCGTGACTCGTTAAAATCGTGGCTACAAAGATATTTGTGGACAATATATAGACTTAAATAAATGACCAGATTATGCAAAGTCTAAAAAGTGCGTAGAAAATTATCCAAAAAGAATAAAATAAACACATATATATATAAAACAGTGAATATACAGATGGATGATTGCTAAAAAAAAAACAAAAAAAACAAAAAAAGCCATAGAGACCCCCATTAATACTGGTCATGCATTAATTGCCCAGCGTATGTATATATCTTGTTGTTTGTAATTTCCAACAATGAAAGAAGTACTAGACGTAACGATAATTCTAATGTTTTCAGAGAAATAAATTTTGAGCAGTAGATGGGAGACAAGTGCATATACGATTAATCGATCACCATCCTACTAAAAGTAACGATTGCAGGACTTCACCTTCGGGTAAATTCCATATATCCACTTGCAAGATGGGAATCTGGACTTTGGCTTGGAAAAGAACAATTATATGCAACATGCATGTAAGAAAGGTGGGAAAGACAAATAAAGGGTCCCTCACTCCACTTATTTTTGTTTGGTCGAGACAAATCTGAGGATGATATGTTCCAAGATTTGCCACTTAGATCAAATTCCAAACCTCCCACTATTCGACCATCCATTTCAACCTTAACTTAATGGGGTCATGAATATATATGGGGGGTGTGGCCCCATCCCTTCATATGGGGACGAAAAGTAAGAATACAATCTTTGGAATCACCTTGGCGAACATATATGGACATGAGAATTTAATTGACCGTAAGAACAGCAACGGGAAATGGAGTCATCTCCGGCATGATGTGCTATTTCCTATCTTTCATTTCATTTTAGATGGTAGAGAAATGTCTTCTTTTTGAATGATGGATGGGTATGCCGTCACATGTGCCGATGGCATAGGGACCCTATGTGTACTGTTCTCTGACATGGATGGCGAATACCGATCTTAATTAGGTCGAAATTCCCAAGATATGAGAATAGTCTATGCGTGAATGTCTTGATTTTACATCCAATTCAATAAATTTGCAAGGTCCAAAATGCTATGATGTCATAACACCAGAAGCGTACGTTGAAATAAAATTTGCATTTAAAATGTCATTCTTATCTTGCATGAAAGCCTTTTGCAAATCAAAATAATTAGCTGCTAGTCCACACTTTGTTTTGAGGTATTTCAACTCATGTTTTGATAGTCATTGATATCCACCGTATCTTTCACCATGATTAAGTAAAAAAAATATTTATCAATAATTTTCGACAATCAACTCCATTATATTACTCTAAACTTTCAAAGAGAACTCTACTCAACAAAAAAAATGTAAGATAAAAAAAAGAAAAAAAAAATGCAATATCAATTTTCACTTTAAATCCATCATCTCTATAATATTTACAAAAGAATAACAAAATATATAAACAAAAGGAAACATCTTTGAAAATTCCTTTCTAAAGAAACAACTTTGAAAATTTCTTGCACCAAACAAAGGGAAAAAAAAATATTTCTATGAATATCTTAGACCTATTTATGAAAATATTAATTTTTAGTTGGCTCGACACACCCCAATTAATGAGATAAATCATGCATTATTGGTTTTCCTTTCTATATAATTAATAAAAATTAAATAAATATTGAAAGAAAATTTTATCTACCTTTCCATAATAGTAAAAATAAGAAATAATCAAACATCTTAGGATAAATATAGCATTTTCTTAAAATTCAAATTACAAATTATATCACTGTCATGAAATAGGTAAGAAATTAATGTCATGTAATTATTTATAATTCTATTGTCATTAAACAACCTCCCATTTCTATGTGTTTAAAGTAAAGAAATTTAAGAACCAAAAATATTAAGAAATGGATGTTGCAACTTGAAATAAAAAAAGGATGCACCAGTTGAGAATCGAACCCAATTTTGTACCGTAAAAGGATTCTATTCTATCACTAGACCACTAATGTTATTAATGTTTCATGAACCTGAAGGTTAGTTTACTTAAAAGGTTAAGGAAGTGGTGTTAAAATATGTGAAACTGATGTTAACCCTCAATCGTGTTTACTTGCAGAATGGTATTAACACCCATTTGTGTTTACTTGAATTAATATTAAATTGGAATGTTAACTCTTGTGGTGGAATTTGAATGGTAGTAAAGTTGGTTAAGATAATATATTTAAATATAAAGGTAGCTGTGGTTGTTATCATTATTGTTTTTTATTATATATTGATAATTATTAATGTCGTGATTGTAAATATATAAATATGCTTAAGGTAATATAAATAATGTATTATTAAATAGATTTGGGTATCATTTTATATTCATGATTATTATATTAAAATTAAACTAAATTATGTCATTTAATTACTAATTAAAGTAATCTAGGGAATTTATACTTGATTATAGTCTATGTAAGCAATCTGTGTAACTTGGTTGACAGTTCTTCACTTTCTGATCCTTGGAAATAATAATAAGGATCCTTCTTACACATTCATCATAGATATCAACATAGCGAACATAAGAAATGTGTTAAATCTCATAAAAAGAAAACATATGATAAAAAACTTTGGTGCAAGAATAATATCCTAGAAGAGAGTTCGACTAGTAAAATCTCATGAATAAAAATATTGATTGGACATATAAAAAATAATCTTTATTTATAATAACACCTGCCAGATCAAGTACATAGATCAGTACATCATTGACATAAGTATTAAGAAAAGAATGATTAAAATTATAAAGTATAGGAGAATCTTATTCGTTCTTGTCACCAATATTTTTTAACCTTCTCTTGAAGTCTACATTTTCATCTAACAAGTTTAACATGATCTCCTTTGTATAACGACATGTTAGAGGTTTGACCCATTCAACGGAGTTACATCCGCCATTTGGAAGCTAGAACAATGAATACATTTACCTTGAAACGACTACCTTTATTTATATTTAATAAGGCATGCACCTCAAGATTGGCCAGGTCGGTCAGTATGGAACAAAGGCACTACCTTAGTTAGTGAATAGGCTACATCCATTTGAGACACCATATACTAATGCATCAAATTAAGGTGTTCGCAATCAAAACATTCAAGTAAACCAACTAGTAATTCAGTTGAAATTTAACCAAAATATTAAATTTTTAAAAAAAAGACTATATTGTCATTTCCGTACAATTCAAATCTTGATATGGGATGATATAATAGAATACAGATCTCTTGGGACAGTTGGGAGCATAACAAAATTGCCCTCTCCCCTCCATCCAGAAAATTCTCAACCTTGACTTCACGAGCTCATGCTTGAATAGTTCATATGCAATGGCCATTGGCTAGTTGTTCCCTTTCAAATGCACACGAGTGCAGGTTGGCATCAAATCCTTTACCGATAAGTACAACGAAACACCCTCGTAAAGGCACCCTCTTTCAACCTTTTCCAACACTCATCCAATCCCAAACTTAATCCCAACACACTACAAAATAAATTACCTACACCGATGGAGGATTTGTAATGACAATCCATAAACATCATTGTAATTATTTTCAAAATGTCCCTAATATCACTTTTTTTTTTTATCTAAACCATTATTTCTTATTTTCTGCACCCACAATCCTAAAAACTAAAACTGAAAAAGAATCAACCAGCCTCCACAATCCTAATCCCCCACCACCACCTCGACAATGCAACCCTTGCACCCCCAACCCCCCTTCTCCCCCTACCCCCCCGACCAACCCTCGACGCTTCCCCTCATCGCAACCATTACAAACCCCAAACCCATCTTCCTTCTCCCCATCTCCCTCACCCACTCCTCTCATGCTACCGCACTGGCCCACTCACCTTGCTTGAATCACACCGATGGATACGTCGATTGAAGCCCATTGACACTCACCTCAATTGGAGCCCATGATGTTCAACTCGATCGGACCTACATCTATAAAGTCGATGTCTCACCACCGACTCCAGATGCTCAAATTGTCGATTAGGTCCAACCTCTCGTTGCTTCTATCACTCTATTGTCGCTGCTCTGTGGTCCTTCATCGCTATATATAGCACTTGAGGTATGTTGATCACGAAGCTCTAACGACCATCGATCCAGATCACAGGTTCGCCACCCCCTCTTGATCTCTAGTGTTTCTCCTTCCATTCCATCCTCCATCCATTATCCCACATAGTGCCAATCTTCAGATCTGGTTTTCTCAATCAAAGTTCTAATCCTAGTGAGGGTAGTTATCATATTAGGGTTTTTTTTTTTTGAAAAGTTGTATTAGGGTTTTGTTAGGAATACTCTCTTGCTCAATCTTCCAATGGCATCGAGGATGTCCAATCGGAACCTCTCCTTAGAGGGACCATGATTGACGTGTTTCGCGTGGTAGAAATCGGGGTTTGGAGGACCCGTCGTTGTAGCTCGCAAAACACGTCAACCAAATAAAATTTATAACCAAAACTCAAAAAATGAATCCCAAGTCAAACATGGGAAGGCAAACGTTTGGTTTTGAAAATTCGTGTTTCACTTTTATTTATTTATTTTTGTCATTTTTATCTTTTCTAATTTTTTTGATATTTTTATTAAGAAAGAGATTAGGTCGTTGAAAACTTTATCTATTTGCCAAAAATATAATAGAGAGAGAGAATCACATATATTTCTGAATCCAATGTTTTCTACAACTAAGAAAGCAAGAAAAGCTACACTAGAAAGCAGTAAAGATAGATGGAGATGAGAAAATCCCCCTCGACGGTTTCTCGGAGGATGACTCACTTTGACATTGCCTGGAGGAAGGTGGTGAGGAGCGAGATGAACGGGGACGGAGTCGGAGGATTAAAGATGGGGTAGGATGGTGTCACGGCGAGGATCTATTTCCCGAAGTAGGTGAGAAGACGACCATAAGATGCTCCACGAATGGGAAAAATATTTGATTTTCTACTCTAGAGGAGCATCTCGGGCTTGGGACAAGCTCTCTCTAGAACCTTGGAGGTGGTGAGAGGAAGAAAGGAAGAGATGGTTTGGAATGGTGGTAGGTAGGTCCTTTTATAGTGGAGGAAGAACAAATTCGTATTTGAGTCATTACTGACATCCGTAAATGTCCCTAAAGATCCCTACAGCTGTCGCTGGAGATCTACCCTTCAATTGCTCTTGCTGGCACGCATAGACCATTAGTGATAGCTGCAAGCGTCACTAAAGGCTCACATATGTGTTGCTGAAGATCCACCCTTCAATTCCTTTACTAGCACGCATGAGCCATTAGTGACAGCTGCAAACGTCACTAAAGACCCACCCTAAATGTCACTAAAAAAATCACGCACACCCTCATTGGTGTCACGTGCTTGCGTTGTGTGGCCACTGCCTTCGTTGCTGCGCTGGTGTGTGCACGCAGATCTGATTGAGAATTAAGTGGGCTGAGGGAATTTGAAAGCATGCCCCTTCTTTGGGTACAACACTTGAGACCAATGAGCTATGGAGGTCTTTATGTCAAGAAGACCTCATAACCATTTAAGAGACGTGGCACGCCTATGGTCATTGGATGAAGATCCAATGGCCCATATTTGATGGTGCAGATGGGAGAGGCTTGGGCGGTTATTACTAGCCAGTGTTGGGCGGCCGAGATGGCACCATGTGGTGCCATTTGGGCCATCCTTCTTTTTGTTGTAGAGGGTGCCACGATGTTTGGATTGAGTTGATTTCCACGCCGCCGAACTGTGATCATCGCTCTGGATCCATTCGTATGGTCGAATTTTTCATCCAAAGGTCGTAAGGATGTCGATTTCCCCCTGGCTGTAGATCTTCCTCGGACTTCATATGATGGTACGAGATTCCAATCTAGACGATTTCAGAGGTGTTAGACTCCGATCGTCGTCCTAATCAAATCTGTACGGTCAGATTGTCCATCTGAGGCCTTGAAATAAATCTTCTTTCCTCCTGGCCATAAAAAGGACGTAATTAACCTAAAATATACACAACTACTCTAAATGTAGGATGATGCATGCTATGCAATATTTATAACATGAAATACAAATCTAAGCCTAAGAACATGCATGAATAGGCATTTTAACCTAAATAGATGTGTCTACATCATACCCCATGCCTATCTTTTACTAGTCCCTAACAAAATTAAACTACATGCTATGTATAAAAATAGAATTAGGATTTGATCGCTTAGGCCTATGTTGTTTATTAACAATAGAAATTATCAACTAAGGTCCTAAACTACGAAGGCTCAATAGTACCCAAGTGTCTGCCAGAATGTAGACCACCCAAGTCATCGCCTTATTTGAAAAGGGAAGATACATTTTTTTTGTTTTTCTTTTTTTCTAACTTTTTTGTACTTTTGGAGTTTGAGATTTTCGAGATAAATTTTTACGGCGACTCGACCCGTCCAAGACTCGAAAAGGACTTTAAACTTAGTAGGTGGCTAAACATCGAGTGAAAAGAGTGAAAGACTTAGTAGGTGGCTGATCGCACATGTTTCGCGTGTTTGAAATCGGGGTTACAAGTAACTCGTCGTCGTAGTTGCAAAACTCGTGATCAAATAAATTTTATACCGAAACTCCAAGGGAGTCCCAGGTCAAACATAATTGAAAATCACGCTTTGATTTATTTCTTTTAGGTATTTTAGGGTTTTGTTATTTTTTTTATATTTTTGTAAGAAGAGGTCAAGCAGAATGAATCACAAGAGATATGGAACAACTATGATATAGATATCACTTCAATGTTAATTACAATCAACTATGAAAGCATAAAAAGAGACGGAGGTGAGAAGGAATCTCTCGAATCGGCTGTTCGGCGAGACGATGGCGCTTGGCAGAAGCTCGGATGAAGGAGGTGAGGAGCGGGACGATGAAGGTGAGATGCAAGAGGACGTCAGGTAGAGGAAAGTCTCGATGTGGCTCCGGAATGGAGGTGAGAAGGTGGAGATGATCTGCTACCAGAATGGAGGTGGGAGGACGACTCCAAGGTGACCTATGAATGGGGATGGGAAGATGGATGAATATTTGGTGAGGCAAAGGTTTGCTACACTAATAGAAGCCTTGGGAGCTTGAGAGCAAGCTCTAATAAAGCGTTGGTAGGCTTGCTAGAGCTTGGGAGTAGGTGCGAATAGAGTAGGTAGAGATGGCTTGGAAGGGAAGGGGTGTAGTTCCTTGTATAGTGGAGAAGAGGCAAAAATAGGTATGGGACCATTAGTGACCTCCAGGCCATTGCTTGAAGTGTTGCTATAGGCAGCTATGCTTGCTCATGCCCACAGTTGGCTTTGCTGGCGCACGAAGAATTAGCGACGGCTGTAAGCGTCTCTGTAGATCCAGATCATGCGTCGCAGGCTAGCGCCAACCGAGCACGCACCCACACTACCGTTGTGCTGGCGCACGCTTTGCATGCCATGTAGCGCGTGTGCACACTCATACGCTGGCATTGAGCTGCCTCCGTGCGCGTGTGTGCACCCGCGCTGTAATGTGCATGCGGTGGCGCGTGCATGCGCATGGGTAGCCTGGGCTACACCACGTGGTGCAATTTAGGTCGTCCATCTTCTTTTCGTTGTAGGGCTGCTACAGAGGTTGGATTGAGTGGATTTTCGCGTCGTTAGGTTGTGATCGTCGACCTGAATCCTTTCGCATGGTCAGATTTGTCATTTGAAGCTCTGAATTATGTCACCTAGTCCCTTGGTTGTTGATCTTCCTCAGACTGCATATGGTGCTACGAGACTCTGATTGAGGTGATTTCAAAGGCTTTAGACTCCGATCGTCATCTTGATCAGATTCGTATGATCGAATCATCAATCTGAGGCTCCAAAATAAATATCCTTCTCTCCTGACCATAAAAAGGATGCAATTAACCTAAATTATATACAACTACTCTAAATGCAGAATGATGCATGCTATGCAATATTTATAACATGAAATGCAAATCTAAGCCTAGGACCATGCATGAATAGCCATTTTACCCTTAATAAATGTGTTTACATCATACCCCCATGCCTATCTTTTGCTAGTTCCTAGCAAAATTAAACTATATGCTATGTATAAAAGTAGAATTAGGATTAGATCGCTTAGGCCTAAGTTGTTTATTAACAATAGAAAAGTTCAACTAAGGTCCTAAACTACGAAGACTCAACAGTACCCGGGTGTCTACTAGAATGCAGACCGCCCAAGTCCTCGCCTTATTTGAAAAGGGAAGATACATTTCTTTATTTTTCTTCTTTTCTATTTTTTTTGTACTTTTGGAGTTTGAGATTTCCGGGATAACTTTTTACGGCTACCTGAGCTGCCCAAGACTCGAAAAGGACTCTAAGTGCTAAGCATCTTGTGAAAATAGTGAAAGACTCACTAGGTGGTCGTTGAAATGGATTTCGGGTTTCTACGACCCTAGGTGACCTTGCTAGAAGGTTTATCTTTTCGATTGGTAGCTTTCTCCCTACTTTTATTTATGGGGTCAATACAAAGGTGAACCCAGTGTATATCTCCCCAGTTTATTCTACTTCCCTACTTCTTCCCTAAGTGTTTTGGGAATTATTGTGCATTCTTTTATGAGCTAGGTTCTGGACAACTGGCCAGTGGCTATTACCCACGGCAACTTGCCAACCATACTCGTGTGGTGAAGTGTGGTTTTGTTTGTTTTTTTTTCTCCTTTTTCTATTTTTTTCTATATATTTTTTCTTTTTTTTTTCTAAGTAGGTGGCTTCCCTGATCTAAGATTTATCTAAAGGTAGTACGATAAAAATGATCTTGTGGCTGGGCTATTGACAATTGGCCGATGAGCTGTTACCACCGAAAACTTGCTAGCCATACCACTCTAGCTAGTTCATTAGCTACCCAATTACCGAAGAAACCACCGAAAAGTGAGTCAGTGCGGATAGTGTGTAGATGCTTAGACTTCAAATCCCCTCAAATCAGAGGGCGGGTTGATAAGTCGCATACTTATCATCTCATTTTATTAGCCAAATTAAAATGAATTTGAATTGGTGAGGACTCGAGACTAAGTCTACATTTGAGTGGACACCCAGGCTAATTAAGCCTGAAGAACTGAAGAGTCTAAGTGTTTAAGTCCTCTCGTATCATTTCCTAAAGTTAATAACTTCCAAATGCCTAAGTTTTCTTCTCCTAATTCTTTTTTTTTTTATCTTTTTGACTTTTCAATTTTTTTTATAAGAGTCAAATAACACGAAATTACTGTTACAACTGACAAAATGGTTATAAAATTTATCCACCCCCCATGCTTAGCTGTTGCAATGTCCTCATTGTGAAAAATGAAAGCATGCAAGAGAGTAGAAGTGGAAGAATAGCACTTGGTTTCCAAGAGACTTTGGTCAGCTTGAAATAGTCTTTACATGTGTTGAGTTTAGTGCCTTCAGCTGGGCGAGGTCCTCAATCAAAAATAACTAAACATTGAGGCCACAACAACACAGTTTGTGGGCCCCCAGGTATGGGTCCCGGAGAGAGAAAATGGGCTTTCGAAAGAGATGAACAATGAAAGTGGCAAGCTGGTGGTGCAAGGAGAGCCCAAATGGTCTCCAATAGGAGTTTTGTTGATTTATTACAGAGGAAGTGTGGTTGGGTATAGAATTTGTGCAGTGGTTGGGTGAAAAAGGACGATGAGGGTTTTGTGATGTGTTGGGGATTTGTGGGTACTCTAGAATACCTAATGTTTGAAGAGTTCTTCCCTAATGTTCAATTTTATCCTCACACTCTAGGTTCTTAAACCAATCATCCTGATCCTCAGAATTCCCACCCACAAGTTAGACCTCAAACTCTAAGCATTCAGGATAAGGATGTTGTTGGATTTTATCTTGATCATGTGAATCATCCAACAAATTTTTGATTTCATGTATATCTTCCTCATCTCGTGTTGCTACAATTAGTCACATTTTTGCTTTGTCCTTAATTATTTTCGCAACCGTGTGATCTTCTTCCCGAGTTTGGGTTGACTTGGCCATTAAAAGGTTGTCTAAGGTATGTATGGTCAGTACTTCCTCTATTCTACCAAGCTCCTCCATCGAACCACACTTAATTTTATTCTTCTTTGGGACCTCGAAAATATTGAATTGATTTGTCTTATCCCCTGAGGCCATTTCTATATTTCCCGATTCACAATCAATCCTCGCCTTGGTAGTAGCCAGGAAAGGTCTTCCTAAAATAATCGGGGTGTAGTTGAGCTGTTTTGGGGTTTCCATGTCTAGGACCATGAAATTAGCAAGGTAATGCAAATCATTAACCTTGACTAAAACATCCTCCAAAATACCCCTTGGTTTTGTAATGAATCTATCGGCTAATTGCATGGTTATGTCAGTGTGTTTTAGGTAGCCTAGACCCAATTCCATGTGTAGTGAGGTAGGGATCACATTAATGGAAGCACCCAAGTCGAGGAGGGCTCGGTTAGAAGTAATGTTTCGTATTGTGCAGAAAATTAGCAGGGCTCTCGGGTCCTGCTTCTTAGGAGGTAGCTTGTTTAGGATCAATGTGCTTGTGTTATCAAACAAAACTACTCTCCTATTGATTTCAGATTTCACTCTACACCTTTCTTTATATGCATTCAGTAAACCTATGCAGTAGGCGGGGATTGATTCAATAGTCATGAGGAGTAAAATGATTGTCAATTTGAAAGTTTGAAGTAAGGAAATCCTTTCCTCCAATTTCTCCTCTGACTTTTTCTGTTTGCCCATACAACAACAACATACTCCCGAATCAGACTTTGATGTTTTGTTGATCACATTCTTAGTTGGGAGTTTGGAATTCTTGCTATGGGGCCTAATGGGGTTGACATGGGGTTGGGTAGGTCCCTTGTGTCTACTACCACTCCTCAAGGTGATGGTGTTTGCTGTGGCAAAATGCTATTGGTTAGTGCCTTGGGGAGAGTTGGGCAAAGTAGGAGGCTCTTAGTTGATTATGGTAGGAACTTAGTTCGCTCCGGGAGGGGTTGGGGTAGCTTGATAGATAGCATGAGCTTGAGCATGTGACTCCCCATCATTACCAAACCCTTGAGGCCTAGCGCCTTGGTTCTGAACATTCCTTAAGTTTGGTCTAGATTGTGATGGTAGAGATCCGGGTTGTTGGTTGTTTGTACTAAGTCCGGATTGCAAGGTGTCCAGCGAAGTTTTCATCTGTTGCATGAGCTGGAGCATTGACCCTTGCATTTCTACCATTTTCCGGTTCAAGTCAGCCTGCTCGGTTGGTTGTTGAGCATTCCACATGGGCTGATTAACTTGATTCAGGGGCAACTGAGTATATACATGACCCTAACCCATTGGTTTTTACGGTACATAGTTGTTGGGTCGATATTGGGTTTGCTGCCCCTGATCTTTCCAAGAAAAGTTAGGATGATTTTTCCAACCAGAATTATAGGAATTCAAATAAGGGTTGGACCTAACATTCTCTTACACAGCATGAACATCCTCATAATATGAGGATGAAGAAGGATCAGAAAGACTGGGATCAATGGCCCCAATTTGGAACCCATAAGGTTTCGAGAAGAGTTGGCTTGAAGGTCGAGCTGGCTCCAGTTAGTTCACAAACTCCCGTCCTATAGGAGCTTGCGAAGAATGGAATCTCGATCCCTAGGATTGCGTGGATCTAGAAAAATTAGAGTTTTTGGACATCCACTCTTCCATTAGTTTAGTAGCCAGATCCATCTTATCTAATCTATTGCAGATCAATTCCATATTAGATGTATGAGAATCTTGGACCTCATTGGCATTTGATCTAATTTGTTGGGATCAGTTGAAGGTTTCCATGGAGGCATGGTTTAAAGAATTTCACTCATTTCCTCAAACAAATCATACGCGCTATCTGCATCCTTGTTGAGGAAATTGCCTCCACAAGAAGCATCCACATGATTACGGAGTTGATCATTCAACCCATGATAAAAAATATGCACAAGTTGCCATTTAGGCACCTTGTGGTGTGGACACTTCCGCAACAGATCTTGGAATCTCTCCCAGGCCTCATGAAACGGTTTCCCCTGCCGCTGGGCAAAAGTGGTAATTGCCTGTCGCAATGCATTGGTTCACCCAATTGGAAAGAATTTCTTCAGGAAGGCTGATTTCAAAGCTGTCCAGGTAGCAATTGGTCTTCTAATGGTATGATACCAATGTGCGGCCTTATCCCTGAGTGAATGGGGGAAAAGCCAATTGAAGCATCTATTCTTCATCCACATACCGCGAGTTGGTGGTCTGAACCAGAGTGATCGGGTCTTCCAAACGTTGGAATGGGTCCTCTGAGCGAAGCCTGTGAAAGTGTTTAACTAGACTCAAAACCTGGGGCTTGATCTCATTACCTTCGGCGGGGATCACAACGTCGGGACGATCCTCATAATTTGAAGGATCATAAAAATGCTTCAAGGGTCGAGAGCCTTGACCATTCATTCGTTGGAACCATTGCTACATCTACTGTAATTCTTCAAACTGCCTCTTAATCAGCTCTTACTGGTTCGGGGGTGGGGGAGGTGGTTTTTGATCAGCCATGGGATCTGCTTGGCTAAAGCTCAACCTCTGCTTCTGGGAATGGTCTAAAGGTCCTTCCAATTGAGGGTTCAATGACCTCCTTCCAAGCATACACTGGAAGGAAGTCGGAAGGATGAGGAAGAGAAGAGACCCTGTAGCACAAAAAATACAAGCCTGTCCTTATGTTGGGTAGCCTATAGGTCTACAAACTCTCAGAGTCCATCCTAATATTATGGACAATTTACTCTACTTATGTCCATGCAATCCAACCAGTTAGAAGGAGGGACTGGAGAGAAGGTTCTTCCTTTGGCTTGCACTTTGGTTCTTAGTGTACCCCCCAGCCGCGATCATTTGATGCTACTACCCTAGATAGACATTAGATTGACTAGTATAAGTAGGTTAATCGTGAATAATCTCAATCTGGATCTTATAAAGCGAACCAGTCCTTAGGGCCAACGTCTACTCAATTTTAGTTAGGCTTGGGATATTGGTGCTTTTGGAATATGGTGGGCCCTTAATGGGGTGTGCCCTTAATGATTTGTTCGAGAATGTGTGTATGTGCACAACCAAAATGTTTTCAAGCAGGATTATTGAGGATGAGGTGAATTTTAGAGTTCGACTCTTACTTAGTAGCTTTTAGGATTTAAATACTAGGTATATTCAATCAAGTTTTGTGAGGCAATCCAAGTTTTGAAAGCATGAGTTCAAGTATTTTTCCTTTGTAAATCAAGAAAATATGGAGTTCCTAACTTGACCTAAGTATTGAATCATATGGGGTAGCTACAAAATGAATCATTTTAAATTAGGTGGTGCAGCTCAAACAATTCAATCAATTACCCAAATGCACGACCGATTAAGGCACACAGAGATGATTAACCTAGACTGATTTCTACTCCTTTATGTGTTGATTTTTGTGTACTGGTTCCATAGGTCGGAATCCCAGTTAAGTAGATGAAAATCAAGTTAGGTTAGGTGCCACAAATGTGGGTGTATGAAGTGTGTATATTGATTCGTCCCACAGAAAGTATATTTTTATTTTTTTTTAAATGTGGGGGGTGAGGTGGATGAAGGTGGCAAACAAGACAAACAATTCTATCCTAGGGTTTATGCAAACACCTAAGTAGATTAAGTCTTGGTTATGGGTGTGGCGAAATGGAACTAGTGGAGGGAGAATGTTGGGGACACTTACAAAACACTCTACCCACACTTTAGTCTACTACACTTGGATCTCCATGGTAGGGTACCTATAAGATAGTAGATCAAAGACAAGTAGGGTTAGTGCTATGTAAATGTAAGGAAGCGCAGAAAATAATAAAGTAAATTCTGTTGCCTCTTCGGTAATGGTGCCAAAATGATTGCACGTGTTTCGCGTGTTTGAAATCGGGGTTACAAGTAACCCGTCATCGTAGTTGCAAAACTCGTGATCAAATAAATTTCATACCGAAACTCCAAGGGAGTCTCGGAACATAGGGAGGCAACAATTACTTTAATTGAAAACTATGCTTCGATTTGTTTCTTTTTGGTATTTTAGGGTTTTGTTATTTTTTTTGATATTTTTGTAAGAAGAAAACAAGCAGAATGAATCACTAAAGATATGGAAGAAATATGATATAGATATCACTTCATTGTCAATTACAATCAACTATGAAAGCATAAAATGAGAGGAAGGTGAGAAGGAATCTCTCGAATCGACTGTTCGGCGAGACGATGGTGCCTGGCGGAAGCTTGAACGAAGGAGGTGAGGAGAGGGATGATGGAGGTGAGATGCAAGAGGACGTCGGGTAGAGGAAACCTTCAATGTGGCTCTAGAATAGAGGTGAGAAGGCGGAGATGATCTGCCATTAGAATAGAGGTGGGAAGATGGCTCTAAGGCAACCTATGAATGGGGATGGGAAGATGGATGAATATTTGGTGAGGCAGAGATATGATACACTAATAGGAGCCTTGGGAGCTTGAGAGCAAGCTCTAACAAAGCATTGGTAGGCTTGCTAGAGCTTGGGAGTAGGTGGGAATAGAGTCGGTAGAGATGGATTGGAAGGGAGGGGGTGTAGGTCCATTTATAGTAGAGAAGAGGCAAAAATAGGTATGCGACCATTAGTGACCTCCAGGCCATCGCTGGAAGTGTTGTTATAGGCAGCTCATGCCCGCTCATGCCCACAGTTGGCTTTGTTGGTGCACGAAGAATTAGCGATGGCTGTAAGCGTCGCTGTAGATCTAGCTCATGCGTTGCTATAGGCTGGTGCCTACCGAGCATGTGCCTACGCTGCCACTACGTTGTACGCATGCATGCCTCCACGCACGCGTGCACACCCACGCTGCTGTGCGCGTGCGGGGGCGCGTGAGTGTGCATAGGCGGCCTGGGCTGTGCCACGTGGTGCAATCTGGGCTGTCCATCTTCTTTTTGTTGTAGGGGCTGCTACAGAGGTCAGATTAAGTCAAATTTCACACCGTTAGGTTGCAATCGTTGACTCGAATCCATCCGTGCGGTTGGATTTGTCATTTGAAGCTTCGAATTATGTCACCTCGTCCCTTGGCCATTGATCTTCCTCAGACTGCATATGGTGCTACGGGACTCCGATCGAGGAGATTTTGAAAGCTTTGGACTACGATCGTCATCTTGATCAGATCCGTACGGTCGGATCATCAATCCGAGGCTCTGAAATAAATATCATTCTCTCCTAACCACAAAAAGAACTCAATTAACCTAAATTATATACAACTACTCTAAATTCAGAATGATGTATGCCATGCAATATTTATAACATGAAATGCAAATCTAAGCCTAGGAGCATGCAAGAATAGGCATTTTACCCTCAATAAATGTGTTTACATTAGCAGCCATTAAAATGGACTTCGAGTTTCTACGACCCTAGGTGACCTTGCCTAGAGGTTTATCTTTTCAAACGGTAGCTTTCTCCCTACTTTTATTTATGGAGTCAACACAAGGGTGAACCCATTGTATATCTCCCCGACTTATTTTACTTCCCTGCTTCTTCCCTAAGTGTTTTAGGAATTATTGTGCATTTTTGTGAGCTAGGCTCTGGACAACTGGCCAATGAGCTGTTACCCACGGTAACTTGCCATCCATAATCATGCGGTGAAGTGTGATTATATTTGTTTATATTTTTTTTCTCCTATTTCTATTTTTTTATTTTCTTCTTTCATTTTTACATTTGCATTTTTTTTTTCTAAGTAGGTGGCTTCCCTGATTTAAGATTTACCTAAAGGAAGTACAAAGAAAATGATCTTGTGACTTGGCTTTGGACAACAAACTGATGAGCTGTTGCCATTGACAACTTGTCAGCCATGCCACCCTAGATAGTTCATTAGCTACCCAATTTCCAAAGAAACAGTCGAAAAGTGAGTCAGTGCAAAAAGTGTGTAGATGCTTAGGCTTAAAGTCCCCTCAAATCAGAGGGTGGGTTGCTAAGTCGTATACTTATCACCCCAATTTATTGACCAGTTTAAAGTAGAATTACTTGGCGAGGACTCGATACTAAGTTCACATTCGAGTGGACACCCGGGCTAATTAAGCCCGAAGACCTAAAGAGTGTAAGTGTCTAGGTTCTATCGTATCATTTCATAAAGTTAATAACTTCTAAATGCCTAAGTTCTCTTCTCCTAATTCTTCTTTTTTTTTTATCTTTTTGAATTTTCAATTTATTTTAAAGAAACTAAAGAAATTCTACGGAGTTAACAAAATGATTTCAGGATAAAGTTTCCACCCCCCATGCCTAAATGATGTAATGTCCTCATTGTAAAAATAAAGACATGAAAAGGCGGAGTAAACAGAGTATCACCTGAATAGCGTGAAAATCCGGTCAGCTCCACTGAGAATGTGGAATATAAACATGTGCTAAATTTAATGACTTTAGCTAGGCATAAAATACAAACAAAGAAGAGGTTAAGAATTCACAGGCACGAGTCAGAATCAGAATTAAAAGATTGATCCTTAAACTTATCAGTAGAAGATGTCCACAGATGTGGACCAGATTATGATGGAGACCCATGCCCCAGGGTCGAGTGGTTCTTAGGTTTTGGATGAAAATCACCCAGAATTGAAGATTGTTAAGCTTCCGGGGCTGGGCCTGTGATTTTGTGGTTTGCAGCCTAAAGCCAAAGTGTCTGATAACGGGTAAAGATGGTTCAATAGGTTTGGATGTCCTCTTAAAGTTTAGCTCAGAAAGATAATAAGTTATTTCGAGCTTGGGTTGCACGTGAAAGATATCGTAAGGGTCCTGGTAAAAAGTAGGTGGATTTAGGTCAACAGGAACCCTTAAATCCAAACTTATTTTTCCCTTAGAATTAACCTCCCAAATTTTCATTTCAACATTTCTATCCTCCAACATCAAGTGCTCAGGCTCCGAGACCTCTAGCATATCGTTCACCCTATAAGATTTACCCAAGTCTAGAAATCGTGGCTGACTCAGAATTGACTTGGGTACAATGATTTCCAAATCAAAATCAATCCCTTTGGGGTGTGGTTGAGGAATGGGGCTATTGATTGAATCTTCTAGTAAATGAGGATTCGAATCCTCCAAGTTAGCCCCAATCGAATCCAAATCTTCAATACTTGGGCTATCAAATGGTTCGTCAGATTCCTCAAGCCCATTTGTCTCACTAAAATCATCTTCCTTACACTCAAGTGAGACTTCACTAAGAGATTCTTCACACGCAAAGTCAAAGAATTCATGATCATCATTTATATATGCCTCAAAATCGATTGTCATTTCCTGGTTCAAAGAGACATATTTTTCCTCGCTCCCTGGCTCAGGGATCTCGGGTGAATCAATCAGCTCATCCTCAATGGGTTGCTCTAGCCCAACCTGGTCATCCCTGATCTCAGAAAATGTATCCCCCCCAATAGGCACCTGAGCGGGTTCAGATATTGGTTGTCCTGAAGAGGGTTCATCTTGAGAATCATCCTAAGATTTAACTAGGGCAGCCACACATTTCATCTCAACCTCAACAATTTTCCAAGTAGAAACTCACCCAGGCCCCTATCCCTAACATTTTGGAGCAAATCCAATAGAGAACTATTAAGTTCACTAATCATTTTGATCATAGGCTCCAATGCTTCAGTGCATGGTAATGGCTGAGCTTCTAAAGATTGGATGGTGTTCCTCAAGTTAGCCAACACCTTGTCTTGGATCTAGTTGACTTGAACCAAATGGTTCGGTTCAGGTTTAGGTGGGTTTGAGTTAAATCTAGGGGAGTCAAGATATCGAGGTTTTCGGGTCCTTCCCTGATAGTAGGTCATTTTAGCTTGTTTAAAGAATTGTGGCGACCTATATTCAGTAGAATACTGAGGAGGGTAGGTGTTATAGTCAACATATCCTTCTTGATTGTAGATCGGGTTAGGTTGATTATCAAAGGATGGAGATCTATAATCATTGTAGCTCTGGGAGTGATAGTAATCATGGTCTTGTTGTCCATGGTTAGGCCCTGGACACTGAGGTAAAGATTCATATCCCCAATCAAAGTTGTCCCAGCTAGTGGATGGGTAATTATAAGTCGAGTCGGGATAGTAATCATCGTAGGTATAAGTGGTGGTAGGATGGTAGGATGGGAAATGAGTGTAGGATATGGAAGGATACATGGTAGAATAGGAGGGAAATCGGAAGAGAGAAAGGAGCCCTGCAATATAAGTAATCAACCTTGTCCTTAGGTGGGTTAGCCTATGGACCTACAGATTCCCAGGACCCATCTTGAGATTATAAACGATTTGGTCTACTTTTATCCAGTCAATCCAACCAGTTAAGAGGGATTGAGGAGAAGGTTCTTCCTTTGGCTTAAGCCTCCGATTCCTAGTGTACCCCCCAGCTGCGGTCGTTTGACGCTAGTCCGCTAGTTAGAATTCAAATGGACTAGTAGAAGCAGATTAATAAAAAAATATCTCAGTCTGAGCCCCGAAGAGCGAATCAATCCTTAAGGCCAACGTCTACTCAGTTTTAATTAGGCTTGGGATGATTGTGCTCTTGGAATGTGATGGACCCTATAGATGGGTTGTGACCTTAATGATCAGTTCAAATCTGTGTGCGTGCACACCCAGTGTTTGTAAATAAGGTTATTTGATGATGTGTCTTTTAGGGTTTAATCCTGTTTAGTAGCTTTTAGGGTTTACTCTTTAGGTTCGTTCAATCAGGTTTAGTAGAACACTGCAAGTTTTGAAAGCACTGGTTGATGAGAACACCATCATCAACCCTAACTAGCTCATTTTGGCCTAAAAAAGAGAACACAAGCTCCTACATAACCAAATGGAGGTCCTAACTCAAGGAATAACCAGTCTGAGAGAAAGCAAGAAACAAGGGGTAAAATTACAATTTAACCATTGCAGTGCAACAATGGGATTTCTCATGGGCTAAACATAAGTCAAATGGTCTTAACAAGATAAAAGGTGGGTTGGTTCAAATAGAAAAGGGTTCATGTGAATCTGGGAATTAAATGACTTCATGTAACCCTAAAACAGACACACTTAATTTAACAAGGTTTTGGTCAGGATAAAATTCACCTAAGCCCTCAAAAATCATGGAAAAATATCCTCTAGGGTTTAGAACCTTCAAATTGGCTCTTAGAACCTATTTTGACCTAAATAGGGGTCCTAGTCAAATGTTTGCCCTAAATTAGGCTTTTGTGTAAATTGCCCAATCAAACGTGGTCAAACCTAAAATCCAACTTCACCATTAGATTTCTTATGTCCAAATTAGGTTTGCATCAAAATTTGGACCTAAGAAAAATTCACCTTGACCTACTTTGCAAACCAGTCAACTTAATTACATTTCTACCCCTAACTTTTGAAAACCTTTGCAAACACCCCCCTAGCTTCCTCATCGTTCTTTGAAATTAGGTCCCTCCACCATTACAGCGGAGGGAATCCTACTCCGATGAGGATTCAAGGGAAGGAACTCCCTGATCCCTCAAAGAATACCTTTCAAATCTGAAAGGGAGATTCTCTGAGAAATCTCCTCTCATGTGAACCTAATTTGGAACCCTGATTTGTACCCAATCTCTCATGCAAACGCATGAGAGATTTGGGTCTTTTTGACCTTCCATCCATGGCGAGGTTGTCATGCTTGGAAGCTTGGCTTCCAAGCACAAGGCCTCCTGCTAGGGGCTATAAAAGGGTACCCTGATCCTTTCGCAGAGCCCAAGCTTGAATTGGCCTGAGATACCCCCCAATTTCCTCTCTTCCCCTCCAGCCAACCTCCCAGCAAGCTCCATGATCCTTATCTCCCTCTCTCGTCGCTTTGCCACAATACCAGTGGCAAAGTTACCTTTGTCTCCTTAACCTGCATCGCACCGCACCAGCCGACGCACCTGCCACCCTCTCATCATCGCCGTCCTCCTCTCACTGCTCTTTCGTCTCCGGCGACGGCACATACGAGCTGGCTACCTCCTCTGCATCCCCCTTCGTCTAACCACACTTAGATAAGTCCTCTCTCTCTACTCATCATTTTTCTCTCACTTATTTCTGCTATTATGCCTCGACGTTCGCAAACCGCCACCATCTTCTCCACCTCCGGTCAGACCACCGGCGAGGTGCTCCTACCGCTCCACGCATCCACCCACCTCGCCAACTACCTCACAAGCTCCACCACGTCTCACTGACCCTAAACCCTCTTTCCATTCATTACCACACACACCCAACACGTCCCCCGAACACACCCACATTTGCACGCATAGGGTGACCTAGGCACGCACGCTCAGGCCACCCCGCACCATGCCGACCACCGTGGCACCTTCACCATGCTCAGGCGAAGCTCCCTGTGTATTATGACAAGGTCGCAAGGCCATTTTCTTGTGAATAGGGTACAGGTCCTCGCCGCCATTGACGGAAGACGAAGCAAGCTCAAGAGCTTGTTCCAGGACTCCAAGCCCCAGGCTGCAGGTCCCAGGCTATGCGAGTTTCCTTCGCACACATTGTCAGCCCAGCTATTGGAGTCAAAGCCTCACGTAGCTGCTGCAATTTGCGAAGACATCTGTTGTGCGGGCGCCTGCGAAGAAGGTGAGATATTTAATCCCACCTCGGAAGATCAAGAGCAGGTGTTGTGTTATAAAGTCAAAAAGTGTCAGGGGCTTATCGCCTCCTGACCACAGGGTGAGGTCCCACTCACCCACCACCTCGTTCGCGACCCACTGCCTGCGGACCTGGTTCTGACCCATTAACCTGACTACCCTGTGCACTCCTCGCCCACCACCACACGCCGATGGGCCTGGTCTCGGGCACGCATACCTGACCTGTTAAACCAAGAAGGCTCTGGGAGAGTGAGCCTAAGAGAGAAGAAAGAATAGAAATCACGGGGAGGTTAGGGGTAGGTTTTGCTCTCAGGAGAAAAAGAAGAAGCCAAAGAAAGAAGAAGAAGAGGGAGCCAAGGAAGGAAGGGCAAAAGCCTAAGCATCTAAGGAAGGAGGAGGCAAAGCATGGCTGAAGAGAAGGCAAGGCTGAAGAGGAGCTGAAGTCAGAGATAGAAAGAGAAAGAAGAAAGAAGCTACAGAAGGAGAAAAGAAAGAAGAGAAAGAAGAAGCTAAAGGCCAAAGCAACCAAGGGACAGAGCATAAGGAAGAAGAAGACGCCAGGAAGAAAGAAGGATGGAGAACAGAAGAAAGAAAGGAAAGAAGAAGAAAGAGATCAGGCAGCACTGTAGCACTTGATATTTAAGACGTCAGATTTTTGAGCTTCTATATACATTGAGATTACATTTCTTGCATTGTAACTTTGATTCTTCATTGCATATTATATCAAATTTGAAAGTTATGTTCTTGATTTTTGAACCCCAATTTTCTCTCTATGTTCGACCTCAGATTTACATTTTCTAGTAATAAAATTCATTTGTTTTCAAAGCAATTTTGGCTATACTACGACGCATTTATTTTAAAACCTGATTTCTCTTCGACAAACATTTTGGCGCCGTTGCTGGGGAGCAATGGGAGATTTAGAAATCTTGATCACAACTTCTGATTCAATTCTAACTTGATCTATCTCTTTTGTTGTGATTGTTTCACGGGAGAAGATTCAAAAGGAAACAGTCGCACAACAACCACACCCAGGGCAGGTAATCTCTGATTAGCCCTTTCTCTTAATCTCTTCATTCTAAAAAGGAAAAACAAATAAAAAATCAATTTAGCACTACCTACTTTCCATATTTAGTTAATTCACCAAAGTTGCCTGGTTTTGATTTCAACAAATTTTGAATTGTGCATCCATTAAAGGTAACTAGGCTACCACCTTCTTGATTGAGCCCTAGATACCATATTTGTGGCAACTAAATTGGACCAAAATTAGAGCCAAATTAAGGATTCCAATTTATGGCTTTAGAGACACATCTTTCTAAGCAAGAATCAATTTTCCAAAAAGAGGTGTGCCTAAGCCTTGATTGAAAAGACTTATCCAAGAGAAACCCTAAAAAATTCAAGCTCTTAATTTCACTTGAACCCTAAAAGAAAGGACCTAAAGCTTTCAAAGGACAAATAGGTGAAGTTGACCACTTGTTGGGTCAACCAACCTTGAAATTAGGTCACTTTTGCACTCAAAATATCTAAAGTTCAAGTGGAACCCTAAGCACCTTTGATCTTAATTAAAAGTGGTAGACTTAAGAGGTCAAAGTCCCCATTCTGGTCTACCTGGAATCTTAGTGACAAGAGAGGTCGGGTGGGGGAAACCTTGTAACTCGTAGGGATGCTCTACCGTGTAGAGGTCTTTGCGGGACTCTCCCTCTCTGGCTGCCCAGGTATTTCTCAGGTGGATGGCTTTTCTGACTAAGGGGTATCATCCGCCCAGAACCTCTATAGTCATCCAAATTTTTTTTTGGGTGTCTCGATTAGGTCTAGCACATTCTAATCTTGTCTAATCCATCAGTGCATGTTTGGTAGGAGGTCCTTGAGACCATCCTTAATACCTCCTTTAGAAATCCACTCCCGCCGAGGCCAAGCCTCGACGTCCATGTTTGTGCAGCAACCCTACCACATAGACCTCTCATTTGATTCATCAGAACGGAATTCTCCTCCTTCCATCATCATGGCACAACCAATTGAAGAAGAAAAAAATCTTGAACACCAACTCCAGCGCCTGAATGATCTATTTCAGAACTTTGTAAACCCACCGTAGCATCCCATGATGCGAGATCACTATAATCCAGCTGCGGTGGCGATCGAACCTCGAGTCCAAATCCCGGCTGGAGGTCCTGATTTTGAACTCAAGCCCAACATGATTCATGCTATTCCAAAGTTTCATGGGCTTAACTCCGAAGATCCCTTCCAGCACATCAAACAACTCAAACATCTGGCCCAGACCTTTGGGTCAGATGTACAAAATCGGGATATTCTTCTCATGAAGATGTTTTCCTTCTCTCTGATGGACAAGGTAGCTCATTGGTATCAGACTTAGATGCATCCAATCAACACGTGGGTTGAACTCCAGTCTGAATTTTTGAAAAAGTTCTTCCCCGTTGGTTAGACGAATGCCTTGTGCCACCTTCACTCAACAATCTGGAGAACCTCTTCATGAGGCATGGGACCATTTTTGGATCTCATGCGGAAGTGCCCCCATCACGGAGTTCCTAATGGGAACAAGTTTAGTCTTTTTACCAGGGACTCCATGAAGACATTTGCTTATTTGTCAATGCAACCTGCGGAGGAAATATCATGGGTCAACACGAAGACACTGTGTGGGAGATTCTTGAGAATATGTGCGAGAACTCCATCAACAATGACTCCATGGGATTATTTGACCAGATGAATGCCCGCGTATCAACGAATCCAAGGGGAGAACATGAGACGTAGGGCTTGTCTGCATCCGTCGACTTGGAACTGATGGCCAATCGGTTGGACAAGGTCTTTATCATAGAAAAGAAGGTGGATGAGCTGACTCGACATCTGTAGTGAGCCACCTCTGCGCAAAACCCATTTGCACAATCACCTCTTGGGAGGGAAACTGTGCAGAACATCTATCATCGATCTTCTCAGGGGATGGACCCATATCCACCCCCGTCTGACTCTAGGACTGGAGGAAACTCTGATCCAATCTACTCTAGTTAGGGGAACTCTAAACCCTCATACTTTGATTTTCCTGAGGTTCCTCAGACCTGCAAGGACCTCAACGCCATCCAGAATGACCCATTCTCCAATACCTATAACCCTAGATGGTGGAATCATCCCAACTTCCTATGGGTGGGAAATACTCAGAGACCACCTTATCAATCTTGTCCACAAGCTCCTCATCCATATCAGTCGCCTCAGCCTCGGCCCAACCCTACCTATCAATCTAGGCCAACCCAAGCAGATCAAATGACTCTTATCGTTTAGACTCTGGCTGACATTTAGAAGATGAATGCGGCTATGCAGAAACAACACAAGGATGAGATCACAGAGGTTCGCAATCAACTCACCCAGATGGCGAATTCCCGCCAACTTGGCACACTCCCTTCGCAACCTTTATTGAATCCACATAACGTGTCGACCTAGAGGCGCATTATGAACCCAAATCCGAGCCAAGCCCACATGATTTATCAGGCCCCTTCTGTTCCATCACCCGACGGGATGGAAGCTTTGACATCTTATGTGGGATTTCAATAGTAGCCACCTATTTTACCAACCCCAAACCAAAACCAGGCAGGACTGAATTCTGTAACAACCCGTAGTGGTAAAGCAACCCAAGACCCACTTTATCCAAGCCACTCTAAGCCTGGTAGTAGCCCAAGCCCTAGGATAGTTATCTAGGACACCCTTGTCCCAGATCAAGAACCTGGACCTATTCTAGAGGAACCAACCAAGGTTCCATTTCCTGAGGCCTCGACCAAGGGAAAGAGGATAACCAAACTCGTGGCTCCTGAGGAGGATCTGGTCAACCTCTTTGAACAGGTCCATATAAACATCCCCTTGATGGATGCAATCTGACACATACTGGCTTACGCATGATTTCTGAAGGATATATATACACCCGGGCGTAAGCCACGAACCAAAAGTGGGAGTTCGATCATACTGTCAGAGCAAGCCAACTCTGTAATTTTGAGCAAACTCCCACCTAAGGCTAAAGACCCAGGTACTCCCCAGATTTCATGTACCATTGGTGATACCCAATTCGACAGAGCCTTATTAGATTTAGGTGCCTCCATAAACTTGATACCTACATCCCTTCTTGACCACCTTGAAGAATCTGAGCTTAAACTGACAGAGGTGACATTGCAGTTAGCTAATCGATCTATTAATTCACCTAAAGGAGTACTCGAGGATATCATCGTTAGGGTATGGGATTTCTATTTCTTGGTCGATTTTATAGCCTTGGACATGGATGCACCTGAGAACCCAAGCGATACACCAATTATATTAGGGAGACCCTTTCTGGCCACTGTTAGGGCCAATGTAAACTGTGAGGAGGGCCAAATAGAACTGAAATTCGAGAACCAAACACTGAAAATTGACATCTTTAAGGCCCAACAAGGGATTAATTACAGTGTTATAGAACAAATATGTGATATCAAAGCGTGGTTGATGAATCGTATATCGAGGACAACTTGATTACTCCCGATTAACCAGAAGAAGATCAAAACCCGCAAACAGAGGAGTCTGACCCTGATCTAGATACACCCATAACTCCTTCCCTTGCTCCTGACACACAACCTGAACTGCTCGCTGGTGTTGATAATCCTGTTCTGGAACTCAAGGCTCTTCCTGACCATCTGAAGTACATCTTTTTGGGTTCCAATCAGATGTTTCCTGTGATTATCAACTCCCGACTCATACCTGACCAAGAATCCGTCTGATTACTATTCTCCAGCAACATCATAGAGCCATTGGATGGACTCTCGATGATTTGGCTGGTATCAACCCTTCTTACTGCACACATCGTATCTACACCGAAGAGGGCACACGACCTTCCCGTGAAATGTAGAGACGTTTAAATCATAATCTGCAAGAGGTCATGAAAAAGGAGATCATTAAGTGGTTAGATGCAGGGATCATCTACCCAATCTTCGACAGTTGGTGGGTGAGTCCAATCCAGTTTGCGCCTAAGAAGGTCAGACTCACCGTTATCATGACTGAAATCGGAGAAGTCATACCGACCCGTGTGGCGAACTCGTGGAGAGTCTGCATTGATTACAGAAGATTCAATTCCTCCATGAAGAAGGATCATTTCTCACTACCATTTATTGATCAGATCCTTGAGAAACTAGCAGGAAATAGGTTCTTGTGCTTTTTGGATGGGTACTCCGGTTATAACCAGGTGGCAATCCATCTTGAGGACCAAGAAAAGATCACTTTCACCTGCCCCATCGGGATGTACACGTTCCAAAGGATGCCGTTCGGTCTCTACAACGCACCCGCTACTTTTTAGCGGTGCATGCTTGCCATATTCTTAGATATGGTTGGTGATTATCTAGAAGTCTTTATGGATGACTTTTCAATATTCAGAGAATCATTTGACGATTGTCTCCTACACTTGGTCCAAATTCTCAGGCGGTGCATTGACGTGAATCTGGTTCTTTCTTGGGAAAAGAGCCATTTCATGGTGCTTGAAGGAATTATCCTGGGACATCTTATTTTAGAAAAAGGCATCCAAGTTGATCGAGCCAATGTGAACTTGATTTCCAAACTCCTTATGCCTAGCTCGATCAAGGACATCTGATCTTTTCTAGGGCACGTCGATTTTTACTATCAATTTATACCCGATTTCTCGAAAATCACGCTCCCCCTGACCACTCTACTCTCTAAGGATGTACCTTTCAAAATCTCCAAGGAATGCACTCAAGCATTTGAAATCCTCTATGATCGAGTTACCCAAGCCCCGATCCTACAGTCCCTTGATTGGTCTCAACCCTTTGAGATCATGTGCGATGCATCTGATTTCCCTGTAGGAGTGGTACTGGGGCAGAAAATTGACGGGAAACCTGTGGTCATTTACTACGCTAGCAAAACACTTGACGAGGCTCAGCATAACTACACAGTTACTGAGAAAGAGTTGCTAGCCGTAGAATTTGCCTTGGAAAAATTCAGATCTTATCTCCTAGGTTCCCGTGTTATCATTTACTCGAATCACACAGCTGTGAGGCATCTCCTTGTGAAGAAGGATGCAAAACCTTGATTAATCCGTTGGATCTAGCTGTTGCAAGAATTTGACCTCGAGATTCACGACAAAGTGGGAAAACAGAACGTGATAGCTGATCACTTGTCCCGCCTTCCTTCTGAGATCATCGACCCTTCTAGACACATCACGGAACATTTTCCTGATGAGCACCTTCTGACTATCAATACAGGGCTTCCATGGTTTGCTGATATAGTAAACTACATGGCATCACATCAGATCTCGCACGATTAGCCGAAGGCCAAGAAGGACAAATTGCTTTTTGATGCCAAGTATTACTTCTGGGATGACCCATATCTCTTCCGCATCAGTGCTGATCAAATTATTCGACGATGTGTCATGGAAGTGGAAATTCAAGACATATTGTCTTTCTGCCATGACCAGGCACGCGGTGGACACTTTTCAGGTCATAAAACCGCAGCGAAAGTTCTCCAGTGCAGCTTTTATTGACTCACAATTTTCAAAGATGCGTACAATCACTGTAAGGCATGTACTCATTGCCAGACCTTGGGCAACATGAGCCATCATGATATGATGCCTTTACAGCCAATTCTGGTATGTGAAATCTTCGACATATGGGGGATTGATTTTATGGGAATCATTCCCTGTCTCGGATGGCTTCGAGTACATTTTACTCGCTGTTGACTACATGTCCAAATGGATCGAAGCCATTCCAACCCGAACCAATGATCATAAAGTAGTTATCAAATTCATTCATCAGAACATCTTCTCACAGTTCGGGATTCCATGTGCTATAATTTCTGATGGAGGCACCCATTTCACTAATGCTCAGTTTAGATCACTGATGACCAAATACGAGGTGTCACACCGAATCTCTACTTGTTACCACCCCCAAAATAATGGTCTAGCTGAGCTATCAAATCAGGAGATCAAGAAAATCCTCCAGGTTACTGTTCGACCTAACAGGAAGGACTGGTCATCCCAACTTCTGGAAGCTTTGTGGGCTTATAAGATCACCCACAAAACCCAATTAGGTATGTCTCCCTTCAGATTGGTGTATGGGATGGCATGTTACCTCCCCGTCGAGTTGGAGCACAAAGCCTATTGGGTAGTACAGAACTGCAACATAGATCTTCGTAAGGTAGGAACCCATAGAAAACTTCAAATGAGCGAGATCGATGAATTACGCCACGACGCGTATCAGAACTCACGAATTTACAAAGAGCAGGTTAAGGCATTTCAGGACAAACACATATCAAGAAAGATCTTCCATCCTAGTCAAAAGGTCCTACTCTTTGATGCCAAGCTTAAACTATTCCCAGGAAAACTACGATCAAAATGGATCAGACCCTGCCTAGTCTGACTAATCTTTGGAAATGGAGCCATTGAGATCAGCCCACTTAGCCACGATTCCGAACCTTTTGTCGTGAATGGTTAGAGACTCAAACCTTTCATTGACTTGATCGACACAAATTTGGCTGAGCTATCCTTTACCCTCCATTCTCCCTGAGCTCATTGCGCCCAACCAATGGCGTAAACTCAGTGCTTAACGGGAGGCAACCTGTCATTCTTGAAAAACTTGAAACCCTTCTTGACATTCCTATGCTGAATTCATATTACACTTTAGGGTTCATCCATTAGAACAACCGACCCCACCTCAGGTACCTGTACTCGAGTCTAGAAATTATTCGCAATAGTCACCTCGACCCGTTCGCACACCCAAAACCTGTTCTAATGAATGATCTAAGCTGAATTCGAACCCACCTAATTTACAATGGGGACATTACAAATCATAGGCATGGGGGGGTATGAAAGTGCAAAACACCATAAAAACTCATCTCATAAGAAAAGGTTTTAACAAAAAAAATCACATATCACAACAAATGTCAAAAAAAATAAAAAATATCTTGAAAAAGAATAAAGAAATACTGAGGGGAGAGAAAATTTTGAGGCCATACAAATCATGAGGAGGAAAAGAGTAAAATGTCAAAAAAGGAGCACAAAATGAAAAAGAAAAAAGAGATAGTCATTAATAAGAAATTAAGGGATTAACCAAAGTTCTAGACCACATCATGAAAAAGAAAAATGAAGGAAAAAGTGCCAATGAGACACAAAAGAGATTAGTAGGAACACTAAGATCTGGATATTCCTCAAGTGGTTGGGGAAAATGAGAAGCTTAAGTATTAGGTCTAAGGCTTAGGGAGTATTCAGCCTCATTAACTGACCTTTGGTTTGCGGGACTCGGTAACCTAAGTACCCCAATCCACACACAGTCTGGTTCAGTGCGCATAACTATCAAAATTACACAAAAATGTTTAAATGTTTTGAAAAAAGTCGCCTAGATTAGGAGCAGCTGATCAACATAATTTGATTTGGACGAGTTCTTGACGCAGAGAGGTGGGAAATTACCCTCGAAGATGCGTAATAACATATCGTCTCCTCGGTGCTTGTCTCCTAGGATATTTACATATCCTACCGGGGGTACGTAAGCACCCTGTGCTGTTTCAGATGCCATGGGCGACATTATCAGGAAATGTTGATTGCCAGGGTTTGGATTTAGCTATAGAACTCCATGGGCGGGATTATCTCAAAATCTTGAAAGCCAGGGTTCTTGGGTTGCCATGGGCGATGCTATCATGAAGCATCGGTTAACAGGGACCCTTCGAGGATTGATGATGGGGACGATGAATCCGATACAGACCATGTTGAGAACCCAATCTGAAGCTAGAAATAAAAAGAAAAGAGAGAGAAAACTCTCCAAACAAATAAATCCTCTATCTCTCTCTTACAAAAAAATACACTGCAAATTGAACCGAGGTTAAAGTACATTGCAAGCACAGGTACTTTAACCACGGAGTCCAACAAACCTTAGGATAGTTCCTATGGGCCTTAAAAACCTTCACGGAGGATCGAGGCTAGAGCTGTTCAGGTCTGGATCTTAGTTGGTACTTGAGTGCCTCTAGGCCTACTGTCGACATTCTAACCTAATCAAAAAGAAAAAAGCACTCATCATAATCTCTGAACATCAAAGGAATTCATGGTCTAGAATAGAAGTTAAAACTTTAAAATTTTGTTAAGGGACTAGCAGAAGCTAGACATGGGGGTATGATGAGAGCACCATCATGAGCCCTAACTTGCTCATTTTGAACCAGAAAAGAGAATAAAAGCTCCTACATAACCAAATGAAGGTCCTAACTCAAGGAATAACAAGTCTGAGAGAATGTAAGAAACAAGGGGTAAAACTACAATTTTACCATTGTAACACAACAATTGGATTTCTCATGGGCTAAACATAGGTCAAATGGTCTTAACAAGATAAAAAGTGGGTTGGTTCAAACAGAAAAGGGTTCATGTGAAATCTAGGAATTAAATGACTTCTTGTAATCCTAAAACAGACCCACTTAATTTAACAAGGTTCTGGTCAGGATAAAATTCACCTAAACCCTCAAAAAATCATGGAAAAATATCCTTTAGGATTTAAAACCTTCAAATTGGCCCTTAGAACCTATTTTGACCTAAATAGGGGTCCTAGTCAAATATTTGCCCTAAATTGGGTTCTTATGTAAATTGCCCAGTAAAACATGGTCAAACCTAAAATCCAACTTCACCATTGGATTCCTTAGGTCTAAATTAGGTTTGTACCAAAATTTGGACCTAAGGGGAATTCACCTTACCTACTTTGCAAACCAGTCCAGCCCAATTACATTTCTACCCCTAACTTTTGAAAACCTATGCAGACACCCCACTAGCTACCTCATCGTTCTTTCCAATTAGGTCCCTCCACCATTACAATAGAGGGAATCCTACTCCGGTGAGGATTCAATGGAAAGAACTCCCTAATCCCTCAAAGAATCCCTTTCAAATTTGAAAGGGAGATTCTCTGAGAAATCTCCTCTCATGTGAACCTAATTTGGAACCCTGATTTGTACCCAATCTCTCATGAGAACGGATGAGATTTGGGTCTTTTTGACATTCCATCTCCGGTGAGGTTGCCATGCTTGGAAGCTTGGCTTCCAAGCACAAGGCCTCCTGGCAGGGGCTATAAAAGGATCCTCTGATCCTTCTGCAGAGCCCAAGCTTGAATTGGCCTGAGATACCCCCAATTTCCTCTCTTCCCCTCCGGCCAACCTCCCAGCAAGCTCCGGTGACCCTTATCTCCCTCTCTCGTTGCTCTACCACAATACCAGTGGCAAAGTTACCTTTATCTCCCTCACTTGCATCGCGTCACACCAGCTGATGTGCCTACCACCCTCTCGTCGTCCCCATCCTCTCACTGGGCTTTCGTCTCCGGCAACAACACATATGAGCCAATCGCCTCCTCCACATGACCCTTCTTCTAACCACCCTTAGATAAGTCCTCTCTCTCTGCTCATCATTTTTCTTTCACTTATTTCTGCTATTACGCCTCGACGTTCGCAAACCACCACCTTCTCCACCTCCGGTCAGACCACCGGCGAGGTGCTCCCATCGCTCCACGCATCCACCCACCTCGCCAACCACCTCACAAGCTCTGCCACGTCTCACTAAGCCTAAACCCTCTTTCCATTCATTGCCACACACACCCAACACGTCCAGCAAACACACCGACATCTGCACGCACAAGGTGACCTAGGCACGCATGCTCAGGCCACCCCATGCCACTCCGACCACCGTGCCACCTTAGCAGTGCTCATGCGAAGCTCCCTACGTATTTTGACAAGGTTGTAAGGCCGTTTGCTTGTGAACAGGGTACAGATCCTCGCCTCCATTGATGGAGGATGAAGTAAGCTCGAGAGCTTGTTCCTGGACTCCAGGCCCCAGGCTGCAGGTCCCAGGTTGTGTGGGTTTCCTTCGCGCACACTCTCAGCCCAGCTATTGGAGTCAAAGCCTCACGCAGCTACTGCAATTCGTGAAGAGATCTACTGTGCGGGCGCCTTTGAAGAAGGTGGGACATTTAATCCCACCTCGGAAGATTAGGAGCAGGTGCTGTGCTATAAAGTGAAAAAGTGTTAGGGGCTTATTGCCTCCTAACCACGGGGTGAGGTCCCACTCACCCACCGCCTCATCAGCGACCCACTGCTCGCGAACCTGGTTCTGACCCATTAACCCAACTACACTGTGCACTCCTCGCCCACCACCGCACGCCAGTGGGCCTGGTCCCGGGTGCGCATACCCGACCCGTTAACTCGAGAAGGCTCTGGGAGAGCAAGCCTAAGAGAGAGGAAAGAAGAGAGATTGCGGGGAGGGTAGGGGTAGGTTTTTCTCTTAGGAGAAAAAGAAGAAGCCAAAGAAAGAAGAAGAAGAGGGAGCCAAGGAAGGAAGGGCAGAAGCCTGAGCAGTTAAGGAAGGAAAAGGTAAAGCACGGCTGAAGAGAAGGCAAGGCTAAAGAGGAGCTAAATTCAGAGACAGAAGGAGAAAGAAGAAAGAAGAAGCTACAGAAGGAGAAAAAAAAGAAGAGAAAGAAGAAGCTAAAGGCCAAAGCAACCAAGGGCCAGAGCCTAAAGAAGAAGAAGTCAGAAAGAAAGAAGGATGGAGAATAGAAGAAAGAAAGGAAAGAAGAAGAAAGAGATCAGATAGCACTGGAGCACTTGATATTTAAGACGTCTAATTTTCCATATTTTATTTTGAGCTTCTATATACATTGAGATTACATTTCTTGCATTTTAACTTTGATTCTTCATTGCATATTATATCAAATTTGAAAGTTGTGTTCTTGATTTTTGAACCCTAATTTGCTACCTGTGTTCGACCTCAGATTTACATTTTCAAGTAATAAAATTCATTTGTTTTCACAGCAATTTTGGCTATACTATGACGTATTTATTTTAAAACCCGATTTCACTTCGATAAGCACTGGTGTAGATATATTCCTTTAAAAATTAGAAATAAAATGTGGAGTGCCTAGTTCAGTCCTAAAAATCAACCTTAAGTGGCAAGCTACTTGATGAATCAATTTTTATCTTAGGTGGTGCGGCTCAAACAACTCAATCAATTGGCCTCTTGCACCACTTAGTTGAGGCACACAAGAATGTTTAACCTATTCAGATTTCTACTCACTTATGTGTATTGAGTTGAAGTGTACCGGGTCCACACGTTAGATCCTGGTTAAGTGATTGTGTGCCTTAGGATACGAAGTTGTGGGTGTTAAGTGTGTAGCTTTTAGCTAAATCCTACAAGAGAAGAATATTTTTTTATTTTTTTATATATGCGGGTGGGTGAGGTGAGTGGAGTGATAATCAAACAAGCAAAACTACCCTAGGGTTTATGCAAGCACCTAAGTTGATTTGGTTTTGAGTTATTAGGTTATGGAATGAAAACTAGGGTGGGGGTGGTGGGGGTACACTTACAAAACCTTGATCTGCACTTTTCTCCAATCTAACTGCTTTGGCCCACCTCGGATGAGTACCTGCAATCATAGTAATATCAGAGAAAAAGTGAGATAAAAGTTAGGTAAGGTGAAAAAACATGGGGAAAAAAAGCCAAAGGGCGTTGCCTCCCCAGCAATGGTGCCAAATGATGCAGTCGTGTTTCGCGAATTAAAATTAGGGGTTTGGAGGACCCGTCGTCGTAGCTTGCAAAACGCATCTATGAGATAAAATTTATAATCGAAACTCAAAAAGTGAGTCCCAGGTCGAACACGGGGAAGGCGAATGTTTGGTTTTGAAAAATTTGCATTTCACTTTTATTTATTTTTTTTGTCATTTTTATCTTTTCTAATTTTTTTGGTATTTTAATCAGGCAAGAGATTAGGTCGATGAAAACTTTATCTACTTGCCAAAAATATAACAGAGAGAGAGAATCATATATACTTTTGAATCCAATGTTTTCTACAACTAAGAAAGCTGGAAAAACTGCACTAGAAAGCAGTAAAGATAGATGGAGATGAGAAAATCCCCTTCGACGATTGCTCGGATGATGACTTGCTCTGACGTTGCTTGGAGGAAGGTGGTGAGGAGTGAGACGAATGGGGATGGAGTTGGAGGATGGACGATGGGGTAGGACAGCATCGCGGCGAGGCAAGGATCTACTTCTCGAAGTAGGTAAGAAGATCACCACGCGATGCTCCATGAATGGGGTTGAGGGGAGGGAAAAATATTTGGTTTTCTACTCTAGAGGAGCATCCCGAGCTTGGGACAAGCTCCCCCTAAAGCCTTGGAGGTGGTGAAAGGAAGAAAGGAAGAGATGGTTTGGAATGGTGGTGGGTAGGTCCTTTTATAGTGGAGGAAGAACAAATTTGCATCTAAGTCATTACTGACATCCGTAAACGTCGCAGAAGGTCCCTGCAGCTATCACTAAAGACCCACCCTTCATTTCCTCTTGCTGGCATGCATAAGCCATTAGTGACAGCTGCAAGCATCACTAAAGGCCCACGTATGTGTCAATGAAGATTCGCCCTTCAATTCCTTTGCTGGTGCGCATGTGCAATTAGTGATAGTTGCAAACGTCACTAAAGATCTTCCCTAAATGTCGCTAAAAAATTCACACACACCCTCACTGGTGCCACATGCTCGCGCTGCGTGGCCACTACCTTTGCTGCTGCACTGGCGTGTGCACGTAGATCTGATTGAGAATTGAGGGGGTTGCGAGGATTCGAAACCGTGCCCCTTCTTTGGGTACAACACTTGAGACCAATGAGCTATGGAGGTCTTTGCGTCAAGAAGACCTCATAACCATTTAAGAGACGTGGCACGCCTATGGTCGTTGGATGAAGATCCAATGGCCCAGATCTGATGGTGCGGATGGGAGAGGCTTGGACGGTTGTTGCTGGCCCTCTGGATCCATCCATAGGTTGTTTTTTTCATCCGAAGCCCGTAAGGATGTCGCATTGCCCCCTAGCCATTGATCATCCTCAGACTTTATATGATGGTACGGGATTCCAATCTAGACGATTTCGGAGGCATTAGACTCCGATCATCGTCCTAATCAAATTCGTATGGTTAGATTTTCCATATGAGGCCTTGAAATAATCTTCTTCCCTCCTAGCCATAAAGAGGACTTAATTAACCTAAAATATACACAACTACTCTAACTGTAGGATGATGCATGCTATGCAATATTTATACCATGAAATGCAAATCTAAGCCTAAGAACATGCATGAATAGGCATTTTAACCTAAATAGATGTGTTTACATCATACCCCCATGCCTATCTTTTACTAGTCCCTAGCAAAATTAAACTACATGCTATGTTTAAAAATAGAATTAGGATTCGATTGCTTAAGCCTATGTTGTTTATTAACAATAGAAATTATCAACTAAAATCCTAAACTACGAAGACTCAATAGTACCCGGGTGTCTGCTAGAATGCAGACTGCCCAAGTTGTCGCCTTATTTGAAAAGGGAAGATACTTTTTTTTTTATTTTCTTCTTTTCTAATTTTTTTGTACTTTTGGAGTTTGAGAGTTCCGAGACAACTTTTTACGGTTACCTGAATCGCCGAAGACTCGAAAAGGACTCTAAGTGCTAAGCATCTAGAGAAAAGAGTGAAAGACTTAGTAGGTAGACATTAAAATAGACTTCGGGTTTCTATGATCCTAGGTGACCTTGCCTAGAGGTTTATTTTTTTGAACGGTAGCTTTCTCCATCCTTCTTTTATTTATGGGGTCAACATAGGGATGAACCCAGTGTATATCTCTCCAGTTTATTCTACTTCCCTGCTTCTTCCCTAAGTGTTTTGGGAATTATTATGCATTTTTGTGAGCTAGGCTCTGGACAACTAACCAATGGCCTGTTACCCACGGTAACTTGCCATCCATACTCGTGCGATGAAGTGCAGTTTTATTTGTTTATATGTTTTTTATTTTCTCCTATTTCTATTTTTCTTCTTTTCGTCTTTCAATTTTTTCATTTTCATTTCTTTTTTCTAAGTAGGTGGCTTCCCTGATCTAAGATTTACCTAAAGGCAGTATGAAGAAAATGGTCTTGTGGCTGGGCTTTGGACAACGGGCCTATGAGCTGTTACCACCGACAACTTGCTAGTCATACCACCCTAGATAGTTCATTAACTATCCAATTTTCGAAGAAACCGTCGAAAAGTGAGTCAGTGCAAAAAGTGTGTAGATGCTTAAGCTTAAAGTCCCCTCAAATCAGAGGGCGGGTTGCTAAGTCATATACTTATCACCTCAATTTTTTGACCAGCTTAAAAAAGAATTACTTGGCGAGGACTTGAGACTAAGTCCACATTCAAGTGGACACCTGAGCTAATTAAGCCCGAAGACCTGAAGAGTGTAAGTGTCTAAGTCCTATCGTATCATTTCCTAAAGTTAATAACTTCCAAATGCCTAAATTCTCTTCTCCTAATTCTTCTTTTTTTTCGTCTTTTTGAATTTTCAATTTTTTTTAAAAGAAACTAAAAGAAATTCTATGGAGTTAGCAAAATGATTTCAGGATAAAGTTTCCACACCCCATGACTAAATGATGTAATGTCCTCATTGTAAAAATAAAGACAAGAAAAGGCGGAGTAAATAGAATATCACCTGAATAACGTGAAAATCCAGTCAGCTCCGCAGAGAATGTGGAATATAAACAAGTGCTAAATTTAATGCATTTAGCTAGGCATAAAATACAAACAAAGAAGAGGTTAAGAATTCATAGGTACGGGTCAGAATTAGAATTAAAAGATTGATCCCTAAACCCATCAACAGAAGATATCCACAGACATGGACCATATTATGATGGAGACCCATGCCCCAGGTCGAGTGGTTCTCAGGTTCTGGATGAAAATCACCCAGAACCGAAGATTGTTAAGCTTGCAAGGTCGGACCTGCAGTTTTGTGGTTTGCAGCCCAAGGCCAAAGTGTCGGACAAAGGGTAAAGATGGCTGAATAGGTTCGGATGTCCTTTTAAAGTTTAGCTCAGAAAGATAATCAGTTATTTCGAGCTTGGGTTGCACGTGAAAGATATCGTAAGGGTCCTGGTAAAAAGTAGGTGGTTTAAGGTCAACAGGAACCCTTAAATCCAAACTTGTTTTTCCCTCAGAATTAACCTCCCAAATTTTCATTTCAACATTGCTATCCTCCAACATCAAGTGCTCACGCTCCGGGACCTCTAGCATACCGTTCACCCTATAAGATTTACCCAAGTCCAGAAATCGTGGCTGACTCAGAATTGACTTGGGTACAATGATTTCCAAATCAAAATCAATCCCTTTGGGGTGTGGTTGAGGAATGGGGCTATTGATTGAATCTTCAAGTAAATAAGGATTCGAATCCTCCATGTTAGCCCCAATCGAATCCAAATCTTCAATACTTGGGCTAGCAAATGGTTCGTCAGATTCCTTAAGCCCATTTGTCTCACTAAAATCATCTTCCTTACACTCAAGTGAGACTTCACTAAGAGATTCTTCACACGCAGAGTCAAAGAATTCATGATCATCATTTATATATGTCTCAAAATCGATTGTCATTTCCTGGTTCAAAGAGACATATTTTTCCTCGCTCCCTGGCTTGGGGATCTCAGGTGAATCAATCGGTTCATCCTTAATGGGTTGCTCTAGCCCAACCTGGTCATCCTCGGTCTCAGAAAATGTATCCCCCCTGACAGGTGCTTAAGCGGGTTCAGACATTGGCTCTCCTGAAGTGGGTTCATCTTGAGAATCATCCCAAGGTTTGACTAGGGCAACCACACATTTCATCCTCAACCTTGACAATTTCCCAAGTAGAAACTCACCCAGGCCCCTATCCCTAACATTTTGGAGCAAATCCAATAGAGAACTATTAAGTTCATCAATCATTTTGATCATAGGCTCCAATGCTTCAGTACATGGTATTGGCTATGCTTCTAAAGATTGGATGGTGTTCCTCAAGTTAGGCAACACCTTGTCTTGGATCTGGTTCACTTGAACCAATTGGTTCGGTTTAGGTTTTGGTGGGTTTGAGTTAAATCTAGGGGAGTCAAGATATTGAGGTTCTCAGGTCCTTCCCTGAAAGTAGGTTGTTTCAGCTTGTTTAAAGAATGGTGGCAACCTATATTCAGTGGAATACTGGGGAGGGTAGGTGTTTTGTTTTTTTTTGAAACTGTGAGGAAAGCTATTGTGAAACGATAGCAATCCGGAGGGCATTTTATTTCATACTAAACAAATAAAACACCAAGGATAGTTACATATTGGATCCCCATCTATGTATGAGGGACCAGCACTCATTTACAATTAGCTCACACCTGACTGGTCTCTCTTGAAATAACTTTTCATTTGTCACCCTCCACACACACCACAGGGTAGTGGCCATACACATATATGGTCGTCCAGGTGTAGCAAACCTCTGCCAAAGGGATTCCCAAGTAGGTAGAGGTTCCTGACATATTTTCCTCCATAACTTGTCTGTGACCAAACATGAGGAAAAAATATGAGACACACTGTCAGTGTGTAATCCACAGAGATAACTGGCATTTAGCGTTGTCCCCATTCTTTTGTGTCTAAAGTCACCCGTGATCAAGCCTTCCCTCCTGCATAGCTGTAGGAAAATTTGCACTTACAGTGGAATCTTCAATAGCCACATTTTCTTATCAATTGGGTCACTCTCCATATTTGTGTTTGATTTGATAATTTTTTTGTAAGCCTGCTGCGCTGTATCCCTCCCATTCTGGTCGAGCTCGGATAGGTTGTGTTAATATGATGATTTAATCGTTGAAATGAGTATAGTGGTTAACCTAAATCGAGCCTAATCATCTCTTTACAAAATTTTTTTACCTGGCCTATTTGATTTTATCTTGGTCACTTTTAGGCCTAGGGTCGAACTCAGGGAAGTGGGATTAGATGTGAATAAGTTTCTACGCCCTTCCTACAATGAATCTCTTTCATTAGTTTATTATGTTTTTGGTGTTTTTCTAATTAAGATTTTTTTTTGATAATTTTTGTCCTTGAGGTACACCCTCAAAATCAGGTTCTTGGCTTTGAGCCAAATTAGGGTTTCAAAACTAGTCTTGCTATTCGCAAGACTGAGTACCTACAAGTTAAGGATTATCTTTTCTCTTTTATATATATATTTTTATCATTTTAATTGCAGAAAAGAGAAATAGAAATAAGATAAATATAGTTTATATATATGTATATATTATATATGTATATAGGGGTGGGGGTGGAGGTGGAAATGGCGTGTAGCATGGTGTCGAGTCGGTCGTCGTCTAGGAAGACGCAACCAACAGGACGAAGTGCTACATGGAGTGTAGGATGGATGGGTGGATGATGTGTGCACGGACGCTTTCTGTATGCGTGTATCGGGGAATATCAGCAACTGGTGCAGATATTCTCGCGATACAACGTATGGTAAGTGATATGAAAAAAAAGAAAAATATATATATATGTATATGTGAAAAGATATATCTATATGTATATATATATGGTTATAATTATATAGGTGTATATGTAGTTATATATGTATATATATATATAGATATGTAAATATATGTATAGATAGATGTATGTATATATATATATATATATATATATATGTATGTATGTATGTATGTATGTATGTATGTATGTATATGTATGTGTATATAGCTATATAGATGTATATATTTATGTATATATATATATGTAGTAATATATATATAGATATATGTGTGTATATATATATATATATTTATGTATGTATTTATAGTTATAGATATATATGTATATATGTATATATGTATAAATATATGTGTATATATTTGTATATATACTTATACTTAGTTGTATGGGTAATAATATATGTATAGATATATATATCTATATATATATTTATACGTATATAAATATATGTATATATGTAACTATATATGTGTGTATATATATATATATAAGTATATATATATATATGTATGTTTGTACGTATATATACTTTTATATAATTGTATAGATACTAATATGTATATATATATATGTATATATATATAAAGGTATATATATATATAAGTGTGTATATGGGCGTGTACAAGTGAGAGAGTGTGTGTATGTGTATGTGTGAGGTGAGTGTCTGTGAGAGAGAGAGAGAGAGAGAGAGAGAGCGTCTGCTGAAGATGGCGCGGGCGTTAAGTCGTCTGATGCAGCGGTCGTCATCTTATGCCACGTGCAGGCGCAGGCGCGTAGGCGCACGAAGAGGCGTGCGCATGCAGGAGGGAGTGAGCGCGAGGGAGGGACCGCAGCGCACCATACTACGCATTGAGGCGGGTGCGGGCGAAGGTGCTAGCGTGAGCGAACGCTGAAGCGGGTGGGTGCAAACTCGAGAGCGTGTGCGGAGAGAGACGTGGGCGCGGGCATGCGCAGACGGGCTGGCAACGGTCGCGGCACGGAGAGAGAGCGCCTGGTGACCAGATAAGTGAGAAACTTACTGGTCACTGCACTGTAGACACAGTGTCGTGCTCTTTAGCAGGAGCAGTGGCTATAGTGCACGCTCGGCTCGCACGACTGCCTGCGCCGGGTTCAGTGTGTGTGGGTGCTGTGGAGCTGCTGGCACACACGCGGAAGGGACTGCGCCAGTTGCTGGCGTGCGCGGAGACCTGCGTGCGGGTGAGCGGTGGCCGGCGTCTTGTTGCAGATGTGGTTGAGCTTCAAAGCTTAACTTTGCGGCAATGGCGGAAATTGCTTGGAATGACGAAACAGAGTGGTGAACCACCACGCCCACCGGCTCTTTGATGAGCTGGGCAGTGGTGGGACTCACACTGGTGGTTATGCACCACTGTGAGCTGCTCCTTCTCGCAGCGTGGCTCCTCAGGAAGAAGAGAGGATGCCTATGGAGGGGAGAGGGGAGGAGACGGCCTGGAGAAGGAGCTGCTGTATGTGTTCTTTTTGTGGACCAGGATCTCCCGCAAGGAAGATGGCTGGGCTCTTTTTAAAGAGGAAGGAGGCAAGCACAGCCATGCCCTGGTTGTGGATGGCTGTGCATGCGGCTGCAGGGCAAGCTGTTGCAGGGAATGGCGCGAGGAAGAAGCTACCATGCCTTGTAGCCGTGCGAGGAAATTCAAAGCCAAAAAGAAATAAAAAATAAAGATGGAGAATTTGTGAGGCAGCACTTGAGGAATATGTTAATTTCAAGGCCATTTTATTCACTCTCCTCTCCTCTCAAATAAATGCATGCATGCATTTATTTTTACAAATGCGACTATGGCTACCTAATATGCACTGGAAATGCTAGAAAATAGCACAAGATGGCACAATTGTTGGTGCATTTTTGCTGTGCAATCATACCCCCATGCCTATCCTTTGCTAGTCCCTAGCAAAATACTTTTTTTTGTATTGTATTTAGAAATGATCTTAAGCTGAAGATTTTCTTTAGAGGTGACATAGGTGTGTTTATTTGCTGGATATTGTGAGAACCAATTGCAGAGAAGACTACCAGTACTTTAAGTCTTATGTGACATAGATCATCTCTCAACTAACCTGGACTCTTGATATTTAAACCTTAAGTACGATTTCCAGGACCTAGGAGGTTTTTGCCGTACTCGAGAGCTCAAGAGATTATGGCTTGTGCATAGTGAAGGATCAACACTTACCAGATGAACATTAAGACTCAAGCCCAGGGTTTCACGAATTTTTAAGTGCAGGTTGGTCCTAGTTTCAGCTCATGTCTTCGGATTGACCCTTAAAAAGATGACGGAAAACTCAACTCCCATTTTATGACATTTGTGGCTCAAAGAAAATAGGGTATTTGCCCTGAAGAACTTTTTTGTAGGAAGATTTTACAGACATTTGTGAGACATACTGACTTATTTGTACCCTTTTTTTTTTTTTTTGAAACATGTGTCAGTATATCTCTTACAACATTATTTGGAGGAGCACACTTTTCTTTTGGTGGGAGAGTTTCTTTTTTGTGGAAAGAGTCTTTTGTAAACATAAGACTAAAGCCTGGGATAAAAAGTCTACCTGCACGCACAGGTAAGGACTCCACCTTCCCTAATGGACACTAGGGTTGGATCTTATGTTCACCTGGTCTTTCTTGATATGTGTAGTGTGAACCAAGATTACTTAGGCTCTCGAGTAGAAGTAAACCAACAAATCCTGTACTGGTGTCTCAGGTACAAGAATACGTCCTAAGTTAGGAGAGATTCCAATCTATTTTGTCAATGCTCAAGTGAATTAAGCTGAGCCTGAGCGAATCAAGCTTCTGTGACCTGGAAAGTCTTCAAAACAGTGGTTGAATATCCATAAACACATTGTATTTTTGTTTCAGCCTTCAGATCAGTACTAAACACTTTTCTTTTTTTCATATTTATAGATAGGTGGAAAGTGCATGATACCATAAAATACCCAAATCCTATGGATGCCTATCCACCCCCCATGCCAAACGATGCTATGTCCTGATATGCATGGAGGGTAGGGTAGTGGAAGGATGAAAGATCGGGTAACGAGAGCTGAGGTGCAGGGTATACAGCAGGGTGGTAGGGTAGGTGGTGAAGTGAAAAGTGAAGTGAGCATAACAGTGGCGGAGTGTTGTTGGGGTGCCTCCCAACGAGCGCAGAATTTAATGTCCCCAACTGGACTCAGAATGAGGCACAACATTAGTTACCCTCCAGTAGGGCAACAGTTTCTCCAATGGGGGTAGGTTCATGAGTAAGATAGGGTTTCAAACACTGCCCATTGACCGTAAATTTATGCCCAGATTTGAGATCTTCAATCTCAATGGCCCCGTTGGAAAATGGTCTCGAGACCAGGAAAGGACCAGTCCATTTGGACTTTAGTTTCCCGGGAAAGAATTTGAGCCGAGCATTGTAGAGCCAATCTTGCTGAGATGGCTTAAATTCCTTCCACCGAATACGGCTGTCATGAAAAGCCTTAGTGCGTTGCTTGAAAGTTAAGGCAGAATCATAGGCTTCACGACGGAGCTCTTCCAGCTCCTGGAGTTGGAGTTTCCTTTCTCGACCACACAGGTCTGGGTCGAGGTTACATTGGCGAACTGCCCAATAACTGCTGTGCTCTAGCTCCACGGGCAAATGACAAGGCTTCCTATAAACGATTCTATAAGGAGACATACCAAGGGGAGCCTTGAAGGTGGTTCGATACGCCCAAAGTTTGTCAATCAGCTTGTCGGACCAATCCTTATGGTCAGGCCGAACCATTTTCTGGAGAATTTGCTTGATTTGCCTGTTTGACACCTCTGCCTGGCCATTCGTTTGAGGATGATATGGGGATGCGATACGATGGTGAACTCCGTATTTCCTCAGAAGTGCCCGAAAAGAATCATGGGTAAAGTGGCTTCCTCCATCCGAGATAATGGCTCGAGGGATCCCAAAGTGCACAAAGATGTGGTCTTTGACAAATTGAGTGGATATAACATGGTCAGCATGGCGCGTGGGAATAACCTTGATCCATTTTGAAACATAATCAACAGCCACGAGGATAAATTTGAAGCCGTTGGAAGGAGGAAAGGGACCCATGAAATCAATTCCCCAAATGTCGAAGATTTCCACAGCTAGGACGGGTTGTAAGGGCATCATGTTACGACGTGACATTGACCCTAACGACTGGCACCTAGTGCAATGCTTGGCATACTTGTGTGCATCCTGGTGAAGGGAGGGCCAAAAGAAACTGCACTACAACACCTTGGCTGCAGTTTTCCTCCCAGAGAAATGGCCTCCGCAGGCCTGATCGTGGCAGAAGGATAGCACACTGGGGAATTCACTGTCAGGAATACAACGAGGGATGATTTGATCAGCACCTATTCAAAAAAGAAGTGGATTATCCCAGAAATAATACTTTGCTTCTGCCATGAGGTGCTCGCGCTGGTTTTTAGGCCAGCCACGTGGAAGGGATCCAGAAGCAAGGTAATTGGCAATGTCGGCATACCAAGGTCCACTTGCCACATTAATTGCCAATAGATGCTCATCAGGAAAAATCTCATTAATCGGCAGAGTAAGTCCAATATGGTCAGGGTCCAGTCTGGAAAGATGATCAACCACAACATTCTGGGCTCCAGCCTTATCGCGGATCTCAATGTCAAATTCTTTGAGCAGAAGGATCCAATGAATCAGTCTAGGCTTGGCATCCTTCTTGTGCATGAGATGGCGAATGGCAACGTGATCAGTAAAAACAATAATATGTGAGCCCAGAGGGTAAGAGCGAAATTTCTCCAGCCCAAAGACGACCGCCAGTAGTTCCTTTTCAATGGTAGTATAATTACGCTGGGCCTCATCAAACGTCTTACTGGCGTAGTACACCACAAAGGGGTGTCTATCGCATCTTTGTCCCAGGATGGCTCCAACTGCAAGGTCAGAAGTGTCACACATGAGTTCAAAGTCGAGGGACCAATCAGGTGGCTGGAGAACTGGGGCCTTGGTGACAGCATTACGCAGCTGCGTGAATGCTCGTATGCAGTCGGGGCCCATATCGAAGGGTACATCGGTCGATAGGAGATGAGTTAAAGGTCGAGAAATCTTGGAGAAATCTTTGATGAATCTCCTATAGAAACTGACATGTCCCAGGAAGGAGCGGATTTGTTTGACAGAGCCAGGCACAAGTAAATCAGCAATTACATCAAGCTTAGCTCTGTCAACCTTGATACCCCTGTCGGAGATGATATGCCCAAGAACAATTCCCTCGTGCACCATAAAATGACTTTTTTCCCAAGAAAGCATGAGATTTACATCAATACATCTCCTAAGGATACGAGTCAGGTTGGCAAGACAGTCATCAAAAGATGGTCCAAAGATCGAAAAGTCATCCATGAAGACCTCGAGAAAGTCACCCACCATGTCATGGAATATCGCCAACATACATCTCTGGAAAGTTGCTGGTGCGTTACAAAGTCCGAACGGCATCCTTCTAAATGCAAAGGTGTCGAAGGGGTAGGTAAAAGTGGTTTTCTCTTGGTCCCGGGGGTCAATTGCCACCTAGTTATATCCTGAGAATCCATCCAGGAAACAGAAAAATTTATTTCCCGCTAACCGCTCTAGGATTTGGTCAATGAAAGGTAGCGGAAAGTGATCTTTCTTAGTTGCAGCATTGAGTTTCCTATAATCTACACACACTCTCCAGGATGTAGGAGTGCGTGTAGGGATGGATTCACCCTTGTCATTGACACGGATGGTGAGTCCCGCCTTTTTGGGCACGACGTGAATCAGACTCACCCAGGGGCTATCGCTGATCGGGTAGATTATACCCGCATCCAGCCAATTAATAATTTCCTTCTTAACGACCTCCCGCATGTTAGGGTTGAGACGTCGTTGCATCTCGCAGGAAGGTCGAGCCTCCTCCTTCGTATATATACGGTCAGTGTAGTAGGAGGGGCTAATTGCAGATAAGTCTGATAAAGACCTTCCAATGGCTGCCTTGTGTTCCATAAGGACCTCAGTTAGTTTGCACTCTTGCTCCCTGGTAAATTTTGAACTAATGGTTACGGGGAGCATTTCATTTGGTCCTAGGAAAACATATTTAAGCGTACTAGGCAGCTCTTTCAGCTCGGGAGTGGATGGTGAAAGGTTTGGCATTTCTTGGGATGAGAGTGTCCTAGGCAGATCGGAAAACAAGTCAGGAGGAAGAAATTAGCCCTTAGATTGGCCAAGAATAGGGGCTTCTTGGATAGATGGATCCAAAAAGGAATAGCCCCATTGAGTAGTATGTGGGCTCAAGGTCCCAGTGTGGAGTTGCAACTTCGCCCGATTTGGCGGGAAAGAAAGGGCAATCCGGTCTTCAAGAGTGTGGACCGACGGTGAATAGCTCAGATATGACTCAGACCATGAGGTATGGGAAGCGGAGAAAACCTCGTCAGAAGTCTGGTCAGGAGAAGGTATGGGACAAGGGAGGGATGGGGGAACGTCACAATAGGTGTTGGTCAGGCAATCGTCAGTGTTTAAAGGTAGTCCGTAGCAGTTAGAATAGGTCCCAATTAATTCGATACATGTGCTGACGGCCATGTCCTCGTCAGACGTGTCATCCTCGATGCAATCGCAATCAAAGTTCTTGGCTGCCTTGAAGATGTTAAGCTTGAGCTTTTTAGATCCAACGACAATCTCAATACAGCCTGACTCGCAGTCGATATGGGCGCGGCTGTGGCCAAGAAAGGTCGACCAAGGATGATCGGACATTCAGAAAGTGAGCTAGGAACTTCCATATCCAAAATAAGAAAGTCAACAGGAAAATAGAGACTATTGACCCTAACCACCACGTCTTCCACCACACCCTTTGGAATTTTGACAGAACGATCTACCAACAACAGGAAAATAGAGACTATTGACCCTAACCACCACGTCTTCCACCACACCCTTTGGAATTTTGACAGAACGATCTACCAACTGTAGCGTGACAGGGGTGGGTTTCAGATTTCCCAAGGAAAATTTTTTGAGCATGATGGTTGGTATAAGATTCATGGAAGATCCTAGATCAAGCAGGGCATAGTTAAAATTGCAACCTTGGATGCTATAGGAAAAAAGTGGTGTGCCCGGATCTTTCTGCTTCGGTGGTAGATTTGACAATATAGCACAACTCGCATGGTGCGAGAGAAGCACTGGATTCTTAGTTTTCTTTGACTGTCACTGGGGTGTTGTGTAGTCTTTGAAAAATCGGGCGACAGTGGGTTTATGGTCGATAGCCTCTAGCAGGGGTACCTTGATTTCAACATCCTTGAACAAATTACGTAGGTTATCAAAGGCCTGCGTATCTTTCTTCTTGCCTTTTGGCTCCCTCAGTAGAGCCTCAGGGAATGGGACTGATTCTGGCACCAATTTGGGTGTATCATCCTCTCCAAAATGCGGTGCACATCCTGAATGAGAGGGCGATGAAGAAGATGGGCCAGGATCAGGTCAAGGCGGATCAACGATCTGCTTACCGCTCCTCGTAGTGATAGCATTGGACGATGTGGGTCCAGTGGGATCATAAGGCGGAGGAGGATTCGCAATAGGGACATAAGAGTGAGGTGCTATAGCGGGATTAGCCTGAAATCCTGGTGGAATGCTCGGAGCCTACAGAATCTCATGAACCTACCCCTGAGAAGGTCATACCTGTGGTTGAGGACCATGAGGTACGAAATTTCGTCGGTTGGGAACAGGTTGGGCTGGAAGAGTGCCCTGAGATCGAGTCGCCATGCGTAGTTGACTGATCTCAGCATTCTGCTATGCCAATTGGTGTTGAAGAGAGGTCATGTTCTCTTCATGGCGGTTTGACATTTCCGTCATCATTCACATCAATTTGTCAAGAGGACTTGATGCGTGTTCTGTTTGTGGTACGCAAGGACCCGATGGCGGATTTGCCATAGGATTAGACCGGGCCCTTGGGATGACCGGTGCAGACGGTCGCATTGGTCCACCTGCGGGGTTTTGGCGCTGCGGGTTGTTGGACCATGAGAAGTTCGGATGATTTCGCCACCCTGGGTTATAAGTGGCAGAGAACGGGTTGTTCCCCAGGACGCAAGCGTCTTCTATGCCAGAAGACGTGTCTGCATGTAAATATGCATCCGAGCACACGGAGGCTTGGTCCTCCGTGTTAAATTACTGGCTTGCAGAAGCTAGATCCACATGACTTACTGAATCACTCGGCGTGACACTCGGTAAGGAAGGTCTTACAGGGTTTCTCGGGATAAGCCTGGTGTTGGAAGAATTGGGATTGTGACGAAGTGGTGAGGTAGGGGTGTTTGCCATAGAACGAGCGGGGTTGGCCAGAAGCTCGTCCAGCTTCTTGTGCACGACGGAGGCTTCATCCAATTTCTGTGCGATAAGGCTGAGATCTGTGGATGAATGGGAGGGTCCCATGTCAACTTCGTGGACGTTACGGGGCAGGCTGGTAAGATTAAAGGCGACAATGGAAGCATTGTTCATTGAGTTTTCCCTCATATTTTCAAATAATTCGAATGCTCCATTCTCGTCTTTATTCATGAAATTCCCTCAGGAAGCGTCTGCAATCTGCTTCAAAGTCTCATTTAGCCCATAGTAGAAAATCTGGGCTATATGCCACTTAGGCAGACCGTGGTGCGGACACTTCCTGAGGAGGTTATTATATCTCTCCCATACCTCATGAAACTGTTCGCCATTTTGTTACGTGAATGAAGTGATAGCACGGCGAAGTGCATTGGTTCGCCCGATTGGGAAGAACTTCTTGAGAAACACTGTTCGCATCTCTTCCCAAGAGTGGATGGTTCTCCCAAGGGTGCGTAACCACTGCGATGCTTTATCCCGCAATGAAAATGGGAACATTTTCATGAGGACTATAGGTAACCCGATATTTCTTGGTTTAACAGTTTCAGCCAATCGGGTTAGGCCTTCCAAGTGGAGGAAAGGATCTTCACTTGCAAGACCATGGAAGTGAAAATTTATCAGGCCAATTATGTTAGGTTTCAGTTCAAAGTCGTCCCCACCCATGGGGACCCGAATTTGTCCTATGGTCTCTATAGCAGCGGGATTCTGATAGGAGCTAAGAGACCTAGGCTCCTCCCATTCGGGGGGTTCTGTATTTCCTCCAATGTTTCCCTAATGGCCTCAATTTGTTCATTATACATTTCCATTTGGGCTTGGAGGTGGGTTATGGGATCTAAGGCTCCACACCTGGTGGGTTTTGTGGGAGATTTTTTTCCTCGGGATTTGGGGGTGGGCGTGCAACCATGTTAGTGGAGGAGGAGGATGATTCGGCTTCTTTTCTAAAATTATCAGGCAATTCACACAGTTCAGGGTTTTGTGACCTCCTCCCAAACATGCATTACCGCATGAAGAATTGGGGGGATACGAAGGGAAAAGAGATGAGAGAAATGATGCCGCAAAGGTACACTTGATGACAAATCAAGACAATCAAATTCCTAACCTCTACAGTGTGCCCTTAGACCAAAAGATCTAAGTTACCTACTATCACGACCTACAGAACCGAATGCGAGCACCGCGGAACCACCAGGCCAGATTGAAAGGCCGTTTGCCCCAGTCTTAGACACCCGATAGCACGTGGGAACCCTCACCAGCACGTAGATGCTACACGCAGGTAGTTAGACCTCCAATCCTTAATAAGGGTCAAGTTGCTACCAATTTTAGTTAGAGGCTTAGGATCAAGTGCTTCTGGAATGTGAAGGGAGTTATTTACGGGTAATGCCCAAGTGATTGATTTTGTAGAGTGTGTAAACCAAGCATGCAATGGGGAAATCTCCCCGAATTGAAGTTTTAATTGGTGAATGGTTTTTAGAGTTTCAGCCTTAAGTAGTATGGATTTTAGGATTTCGCTGAATTACCAATTCAACCAATCTCCGAGTTTTGAGAGAATACAAGTTTTCTTCTAAGCCCAACAAACCCTTCTTCAATGTCAATTGGTTAATGCACGCTAAAATGCAATGGGCTTCCCTAGATGGAGATTTCTATGTGTGGATGCACGAATCAATTTTATATTAGTGTGAAAGGGAGCCAAAGCACTTCAATTCAAGTGCTCCCAATCACCAAAATGTTTTCCACACATAAGGCTCAACCATAAGATAAAGAAAATCAAATTGTTGGGGTTGAAGTATTCGGGATTGAATCTTAGGCACGTGAAAGGTCATGGTGGGGTTGGAATCAACTCAATTCCAAGTCTCCCCACCAAAAAGGTGATCCCGAATTGCAAAAAAATGAGGCAAAGAGGGATGGCAATGAATCATTTTATCTTTGCCTCCAAGAATACTTCACAAGGTGAAAGATTCAAGAATCAAGATTTTAGGATCTTTGCTATGCGAAGTTTGGTGGGAAATCCCGGGACGGTGGGAGTGATGACAAACAATCAAACAAGTTATTTTTAATCCACTTGCCCCAAGAAATCCCAAGAAGTTTTTTAGTTTTTTTTTTTATATTATTAAGGTGACAAGTTGACCTAAGTTTCTAAGAAAGAAAGACCTACTTGTTCAGCAACGTGTGCGAAGCTCCAGTGCGGTGCTGACGTCTTCACTCTCTCGTTCCCGCCTTGGATCTGCCCATGTCTCCGACTTCGTCTGCCTGCTTCTCCTTGCAACTGGTTCACCTGCACACCAACAAACAGAAACACCTGTGAAGAGAAGGGTGTGAGAAGAGAAAAATTAAAGGAATGGAGTAGAAACTTACTTGAATGCGCACTTCCCTGGCAACGGCGCCAGGAAAGGGTATGGTCGAGCTCGGATAGGTTGTGTTAATGTGATGATTTAATCATTAAAATGAGTATAGTGGTTAACCTAAATCGAGCCTAACCATCTCTTTACAAAATTATTTTACTTGGCCTATTTGATTTTATCTTGGTCACTTTTAGGCCTAGGGTTGAAGTTAAGGAAGTGGGATTAGATGTGAATAAGTTTCTACGCCCTTCCTACAACAAATCTCCTCCATTTGTTTATTATGTTTTTGGTGTTTTTCTATTTAAGATTTTTTTCTGATAATTTTTGTCCTTGAGGTACACCCTCAAAATTAGGTTCTTGGCTTTGAGCCAAATTAGGGTTTCAAAACTAATCTTGCTATTCGTAAGACTGAGTACCTGTAAGTCAAGGATTATCTTTTCTCTTCTATATATATTTTTTTATCTTTTTAATTGCAGAAAAGAGAAATAGAAATAAGATAAATATAGTGTATATATATGTATATATTATATATGTATATAGGGGTGGGGATGGAGGTGGAAATGGCGTGTGGCACGATGTCGAGTCGGTCGTCGTCTAGGAAGATGCAACCAACAGGACGAAGTGCTGCGTGGAGTGTAGGATGGATGGGTGGAAGATGTGTGTGCAGACGCTTTCTGTACGCGTGTATCGGGGAATATCAGCAACTGGTGCAGATATTCCCGCGATACAACGTATGGTAAGTGATATGAAAAAAAATATATATATGTATATGTGGAAATATATATCTATATGTATATATATTTATGGTTATAATTATATAGGTGTATATGTAGTTATATATGTATATATGTATATATATATATATTAATATATGTATATAGATATATGTAGATATATATATATATATATATGTATTTATAGTTATAGATATATATGTATATATGTATGTATATTTGTATATATGTATATATGTATAAATATATGTGTATATATATGTATATATATATATATATATGTATATATACTTATACTTAGTTGTATGGGCAATAATATATGTATAGATATATATATATCTATATATATATTTATACGTATATAAATATATGTATATATGTAACTATATATGTGTATATATATATATATAAGTATATAGATATATATATATATATGTATGTATGTATGTATGTATATATACTTATATATAATTGTATAGGTACTAATATGTATATATATATAAATATATATGGGTATATATATATAAGTGTGTATATGGGCGTGTACAAGTGAGAGTGTGTGTATGAGAGTGTGTGTGTGTGTATGTGTGAGGTGAGTGTCTGTGAGGGAGAGAGAGAGAGCATCTGCTGAAGATGGCGCGTGCGTTAAGTCGTCTGATGCAGCAGCCGTCGTCTGATGCCACACGCAGGCGCGCGAAGAGGCATGCGCATGCAGGAGGGAGTGAGCGCGAGGGAGGGACTGCAGTGCACCATGCTTCTCGCTGAGGCGAGTGCAAGCGAAGGCACTAGCGCGAGCGAACGTTGAAGCGGGTGGGTGCAAATGCGAGAGTGGGAGCGGAGAGAGACGTGGGCATGGGCATGCACGGACGGCCTGGCGACGGTCGCGGCACGGAGAGAGAGCTCCTGGTGACCGGATAAGTGAGAAACTTACCGGTCACCGCACTGTAGCCACATTGTTGCACTCTCTAGCGTGAATAGTGGCTACAGTGCGCACTTGGCTCGCGCGACAGCCTGCGCCCGGTTTAGCGTGCGCAGGCACTGTGGAGAGGCTGGCGCACATGCAGAAGGGACTACGCCGGCTGCTAGCATGCGGGGAGACCCGCGTGCGGGCGAGTGGTGGTTGGCGCCTTGCTGCAGCTGCGGTTGAGCTTCAAAACTTGACTCTACGGTAATGGTAGAAATTGCTTGGAACGACGAAATAGAGCAGTGAACCACCATGCCCATCGGCTCTTTGATGAGCTGGGCGGTGGTGGGACTCACAATGGTGGTTATGCACCACTGTGAGCTGCTCTTTCTCGTAGCATGGCTCCTCAGGAAGAAGAGAGGCTGCGTATGGAGGGGAGAGGGGAGGAGACGGCCTGGAGAAGGTGTTGTTGTATGTGTTCTTTTTGTGGACCAGGCTCTCTCGCAAAGAAGATGGCTGGGCTCTTTTTAAAGAGGAAGGAGGCAAGCACAGCCATGCCCTGGCTGTGCATGCGACTGCAGGGCAAGCTGTTGCAGGGAATGGCGCGAGGAAGAAGCTACCATGCCTTGTAGCCGCACGGAGAAATTCAAAGCCAAAAAGAAATAAAAAATAAAGATGGAGAATTTGCGAGGCAGCACTTGAGGAATATGTTAATTTCAAGGCCATTTTATTCACTCTCCTCCCCTCTCAAATAAATGCATGCATGCATTTATTTTTACAAATGCGACTATGGCTACCTAATATGCACTGGCAATGCTAGGAAATAGCACAAGATGGCACAATTGTTAGTGTATTTTTGCTGTGCAATCACATTCCAGCCATATGTATCTGCTGCGCCTGGTCTAGGACAGATCTGCTGCAATGCAGATAGCAGATTCTGCCTATCCTCCCATTGCTGTGTACCTATTTTGCATAAATCAGATCCTTCAAGCCTCCAGCAGTTCCCTGAATCAGACCACAGGCTGCTAATAGGGGCTTCTTTATCTATAGTTGCTGCATGTGCTCTTGGTTAGGCATCTCTTAGAATCACCATTAGTGACCATTGCTCATTCCACAGACTGAAGTCACGGCCATCTCCAAGCTTGGGCTGCATCAAATGCCAATTGCTTTTAATTGCTAGGATGACAGATCTCCAAAAGGGGATGGTTTGATTGGATATAACCTCTTCAGTGCGCTGTTAGATCCACCATAGCAATCTCTGATCAGATCTGTCCGAATTTCTTCCTTGCCCTTAAAGATCTTGATCGCCCATTTGATCAGAAGAGCCTCATTAAATTCCTTAAGAGCCTTAATCCCTAGTCTACCCACTTCCTTTGGCCGACAGATTTGGTCCCACTTCATAGGCTACATGAACCTCCCCTCACGTCCAGCTCCTTTCCAAAAGAATTTCTTCCGCATTACATCTAACCATTTCCAAATAGATTTCGGGGCTTTAAAGATGCTGAAATAAAAAATTGGGATAGAGGTTATCACTGAATTTAAGAGAATTAGTCTCCCACTCTTTGACAGAAATTTACTGCTCCACCCTTCCAGTTTGACAGAAATCTTGTCGAAAAGAACATTCCAATCATTCTTCTTCATTTTTGCAGATCATAATGGCAGCCCCAGATATTTAAGTGGCAGCGTAGACTGACGTGTACCTAGTGTAGCCGCTAGTGTGTTTTGTTCCTGATCATTCATGCCAAAATAGATCAAAATAGATTTTTCCCTATTCAATTTCAAACCTGATATGTCTCCAAAAATCTTCACCATATGTCCTAAAGCATGGGCAGCAGGAGTGGACCCTTCCACAAAGAAAATCGTGTCGTCTGCATATTGTAAAATAGGGGCCAAAGTCCTCCTGTTGGAAAGTGAACAGCCTCTAATGACACCCGCCTCTGTCATTTTACATGCATATCTTGCTAGCCCATCAACTGCAAGATTAAAAATCAAGGGGGCTAGAGGACATCCTTGTCTAACCCCACATTGAGGTTGAATCAAGCACCACATGGTTTCCCATTGATCAGCGGGGAGAAGGAAGCCATTGTGATACATCGCTTCATCCACTGGATCCAAGTGGGGGGGAAACCTCTCCTTTTGTAAACCTCCCAAATGTATGGCCACGAAACTGAGTCATAGGCCTTTTGAAAGTCCACTTTCCACATAAATGCCTTACATTTCCTTCTGTGCCATCCACTCACCATTTCTTGGGCCATAATGAAAGATTCTTGAAGGGATCTGTTATGTAGAAAGGCAAATTGTACAGGATGGATCAAGCTTTGTAGAACAGTTCTCAATCTATTTGCCAATATCTTACTCACCACTAAATAAATGGAATTCGACAAAGAAATCAGTCTAAAGTCTGAAAATTTCTCAGCTCCCATTGTCTTTGGCAACAAGAACAAATAAGATTTATTGATCTTATTGAAACCTGCATTGCCCCTCTCAAACTCTCTTATGACTTCCATCACCTCCTTGCCAATCACACTCCACATTTCTTTATAAAAGAACACTTGGATACCATCTGGTCCGAGGGAGCCCTCCATATTTAGATCTTTAATGGCATTCATAGTTTCCTGTTCAGTGATAGTAGTCGTCAGTTGAGAAGCTTGATCACTCACAGCCATCCTCCTTTCCCCTCTCTTTGTTGCCCATGAAGACCCCCTGTAGTACCTGATAGCCTCTGCCCTTATTTCTTGCATAGAGGACAGTCTGTGCCCATCTTTGAGAATGGAAGAGATAAAATTTACTTGCCTCTGAGAGCTGGCAGCAAGGTGAAAGAATTTTGTGTTGGAGTCTCCCTCCTTGAGCCACAACTATCTTGACCTCTCCCTTCAGTCTATCTCCTGTTTGAAATCCTCCACTACCACACCCTGCCACATTCTTTTGTCTACAAGCTCCTCATCAGATAATGGGCCTGCTGCTTCCTTAGAATCCAGCATTTGAATGTTGTTTAAAGCCTCTACATGCCTCTGCTGCCTTAGTGTGATCACAGTAGCTCCATATTCTTTCAGAACAGTATGTAGAGCTGCTAGCTTGGATGCAAACCTGATAGTAGCTGAGCGCTCCACCTGTTTGGTCTGCCACCATGAGCCAGCCATCTCACGGAACCCAGGCTCCCTCAGCCAAGATCTTCTGAATTTGAAGTTTGAGCCTGCTTGGATCTCTTCACCACTATCCCAGACCAAAGGAGTATGGTCAAAGAATGGGCGGTCCAGTCCAGCAACACTTGATAGTTGAAACCTATCAAGGATAGTAACATTCCCAAAGAATCTATCAATCTTTGATAGTAAGCCATTACCATTACGCCAAGTGAACTCAGCTCCTGATGAAGGATATTCATTCAAGCCAAGGGATTGAACTACCAACTAAAAACCAATAGAGAAACTGTCTGTAGCACCATATGGCCTATCAGTCCCTGTTAGCACACAATTGAAATCTCCTCCTGTTAGCCAAGCTTCCCCTTGCACAAGTTCAGTCGCTGCAGCCTAATCCTCCCATAGTTCCTGTCTCACAGATGCAGCACAAGGGCCATACACACCTGTAATCCTTGCCCCTGATGAGTTTGGAACTTGCAGGTCATCAAATGTCGAGCCTTGTGTACATCCAATATGTGTACCCAAGCCCTTCTCCACCAAATAACGATGCCCCCCGACCTACCATGTGCATTAAGCATCACACATTCATTCATCCTCGCAGCCATCATGTCATTCCATACTCTATCAGACTCATTCTCAAGATGAGTCTCTTGTATGATCGCACAATCGATCTCCCACTCTCTCAAGTATCTCATCAAAGAAGCCCTCCGGCTTTAGTCGCGCAACCCGCACACATTCCATGTAAGGATTCTCATCTTCCTTCATGAGATCCCTCCCCCTTTTGGCTTTGTCATTTACTGACCTGCATAATCGCAGCTATCGTGTTCTCATCCAAAAGCAGATCAGACTTTGGTTTCCTCTATCTGAGTCTATAGGGTGACTTGCCCTTACCAGATTTGGTAGTAGATCCAGTACCAAATTTTAGGCCCTCCACCTCTTGCAACTTTTGTTGGGTCTGCAAAGAGTTAGGCGAAATCTCTTTTAACACCTGCATCTCAGTGTCATCAGCACTTGATTGTGGATCCCCTGCATCTTCAATCACAGGCATCATTGTTTCCTTCCTGACTGAATTCACCTGCTCCTCGACCATCATCTCCCGCATTTGCCCCAGATGATGGTCCTTGCACTTTTTTGTTATCGGAGCCTCAGCAGGAGAAAGCCTGCACAAGACCTGTACGTTCACCTCTCCAACAGCTTGAAAATCAGACGACTTATCCTGCCCCTTCTTCACGGCAATGTCACCCACAATGAATCTCAATAGCAACAACCAGGAGCTACCCCCACATCTCAGAATTAGTCTATCAGGGATCGACCCTGATTTGAAGACATCAACCATCACACTCAAGACCCGTCCATCACCCTCCATCAACCCAACTTCCTCATCTTCTGCCATTACAGCAAATCTTGATATCATGGTCGCCACCACCTCTCTTGACCTCAGGTGTAGTGGCAAACCTTTGATCTCAAGTCTCCCCAACCTGGAGCCTAATCTCTGAGGTGGCCTCTCTGGCAAGGCTCCATTAAAGGGAGAGACTAACCTCCATATCACCGTTAAACCTTCAAAAGAGCTTGATTGAAAATGCAAATGTTTGACATCCATCATCCCCAAGCCAAAGAGCACAAACCGTGCGGGTGATAGAAAAGAGATTTGCCAGGAGATGGTCGATGGAGAAAGAGAGCTTACCAATTTATGCAGGTTTTCTGAAGATGGATTACCGGTCATTACCTCACCGATCAGTGCCCCTCTCAGTATCAGCTCTACCACTCTTATGTTCTCTGTCATAGGAACCTCAACATCGATCGTGTGACCCCCATAGGTACAAGGGGGCAGCGGTGGTGGCGGTTGTGCCCTAACATTCCAAGCTCCAGTGCACAAATTCGAGCGGCCTTTCATCTGCCCATCGGTTGCCTTACATGAATCCCGCTTTTGGCCATAACCACCGCACACAAGGCACACAATGGGAAAGCGACATACAGTTGCCATATAGCCCCAACGCTGGCACCGGAAGCAAATGATCTTTCTGCTACCCCCTGAACTCCCTCTATCTGTCTTCCTCATATCCGCCTCCCATCTGCCAATAGCGTCAAATCCTCTCCTCTCCTTCTGCCTCCATGCTTTAGATCTCCATGTAGTCTAGCCCTCGTCATCCCAGATTCTTCCCCCAATCGCCATGGTCGCCTCCCTCCATCCTTGATTTTATAGATCCTTTGTTTCCAGATGATTATGATCTAGTTTCGGGGAGGGTAGGTGTTATAGTCAACATATCCTTCTTGATTGTAGATTGAGTTAGGTTGATCACCAAAGGGTGGAGATCTATAATCATTGTAGTTCTAGAAATGATAGTAATCATAGTCTTGTTGTCCAGGGTTAGGCCCTGGACACTAAGGTTCGGATTCATATCCCCAATCAAAGTTGTCCCGGCTAGTGGATGGGTAATGATAAGTTGAGTCGGGATTGTAATCATCGTGGGTATAAGGGTGGTAGGAGGGTCGGATGGGAAATGAGTGTAGGATGTGGAAGGATACATGGTAAAATGGGAGGGAAATCAGAACAGAGAAAGGAGCCTGCAATATAAGCAATCAACCTTGTCCTTAGGTGGGTTAGCCTAATGACTTACAGACTCCCAAGACCCATCCTGAGATTATAAATGATTTGATCTACTTTTATCCGGTCAATCCAACCAGTTAGGAGGGATTGAGGAGAAGGTTCTTCCTTTGGTTTATGCCTTCGGTTCCTAGTGTACCCCCCAACCGCGGTCATTTGACGCTACTTCTCTAGTTAGACATCAGATGGACCTGCAAAAGGAGATCAATCGAAAAAAATCTCAGTCTGAGCTTTGAAGAGTGAATCAACCCTTAAGGCCAATGACTACTAAGTTTTAATTAGGCTTGGGATGATTGTGCTCTTGAAATGTGATGGGTTGTGCCCTTAATGATCAGTTCAAATATATGTGCGTGCACACCCAGGCTTTGCAAACAAGGTTATTTGATGATGTGTCTTTTAGGGTTTAACCTTGTTTAGTAGCTTTTAGGATTTAATCTTTAGGTTCGTTCAATTAAGTTTTGTAGAGCACTCCAAGTTTTGAAAGCACTAGTGTAGATATATTCCCTTAAAAGTCAGAAATAAAATATGGAGTGCCTGGTTCAGTCCTAAAAATCAACCCGAAGTGGCAAGCTACTTGATGAATCAATTTTAATCTTAAGTGGTGCGGCTCAAATAGCTCAATCAATTGATCTTTGCACCACTTAGTTAAGGCTCACAAGAATGTTTAACCTATTCAGATTTCTACTCACTTATGTTTATTGAGTTGAAGTGTACTGAGTCCATAGGTCAGATCTCAGTTCAATGGTAGAATCAAAGTGATTGTGCACCTTAGGATAAGAAGTTGTGGGTGTTAAGTGTGTAGCTTTTAGTTAAATCCTACAAGAGAAGAATATTTTTTATTTTTTTATATATACGAGTGGGTGAGGTAAGCGGAGTGACAATCAAACAACCAAAATCTGCCCTAGGGTTTATGTAAGCACCTAAGTTGATTTGGGTTTGAGTTATTAAGTTATGAAATGAAAATTAGGGTGGGGGTGGTGGGGGTACACTTACAAAACCTTCATCCGCACTTTTCTCTGATCTAACTACTTTGGCTTGCCTCAGCTGAGTACCTGCAATCACAATAAGATTAGAGGAAAAGTGAGATAAAAGTTAGGTAAGGTGGAAAAACACGGGAAAAAAAAATCAAAGAGCATTGCCTCCTTGGCAACAGTGCCAAAATGATGCAGTCATGTTTCATGAATTAAAATTAGGGGTTTGGAGGACCCATCATCGTAGCTCGCAAAATGCATTTATCAGATAAAATTTATAACTGAAACTCGAAAAGTGAGTCCCAGGTCGAACACGGGGAAGGCGAACATTTGGTTTTGAAAAATCCGCATTTTGCTTTTATTTATTTATTTTTTATCAATTTTATCTTTTCTAATCTTTTCGGTATTTTTATCAAGTAAGAGATTAGGTCATTGAAAACTTTATCCACTTGCCAAAAATAAAAAAGAGAGAGAGAATCACACATATTTCCGAATCCAATGTTTTCTACAACTAAGAAAACTGGAAAAACTACACTAGAAAGCAGTAAAGATAGATGGAGATGAGAAAATCCCCCTCGACGATTGCTCGGAGGATGACTCGCTCTGACATCACCTGGCGGAAGGTGGTGAGGAGTAGGACGAACGAGGATAGAGCCGAAGGATGTAGGATGGGGTAGGATGGTGTCGCGGCGGGGATTTACTTCCCGAAGTAGGTGAGAAGATGACCACGGGATGCTCCACGAATGGGGATGAGGGGAGGGAAAAATATTTGGTTTTCTACTCTAGAGGAGCATCCTAGGCTTAGGACAAGCTCTCTCTAGAACCTTGGAGGTGGTGAGAGGAAGAATGGAAGAGATGCTTTGGAATGGTGGTGGGTAGGTCCTTTCATAGTGGAGGAAGAACAAATTCGCATCTGGGTCATTACTGACGTCGGTAAACGTTGCTAAAGATCCCCATAGATGTCGCTAAAGATTTGCCCTTTAATTCCTTTGCTGGCATACGCGGGCCATTAGTGATAGCTACAATCGTCACTAAAGACCCACCCTAAATGTCGTGAAAAAATTCATGCACACCCTCGCTGGCATCGTATGTTGTGTGCTGGCATTAGCTGTGCTGCGTTGGTGCGTGATTAGAGCGTGAATGCGCTTGCGTTGCGTGGTCGCTGCCTTCGCTACTGCACTAGCATGTGCATGTAGATCTGATTGAGAATTGAGGGGGTTGCGGGGATTCGAACCCGTGCCCCTTCTTTGGGTACAACACTTGTGACCAATGAGCTATGGAGGTGTTTGTGTCAAGAAGACCTCATAACCATTTAAGAGATGTGGCACACATATAGCTGTTGGATGAAGATCTAATGGCCCAGATTTGATGGTGCGGATGGGAGAGTCTTGGGCAGTTGTTGCTGGCCAGTGTTGGGCAGCCTAGATGGCACCATGTGGCACCATTTGGGTCGTCCATCTTCTTGTTGTTGTAGAGGGTGCCACGGTGTTTGGATAAAGTTGATTTCCACATTGCTGAACTGCAATCATCGCTCTAGATCCATCTGTACAGTCGGATTTTTCATCCAAAGCCCGTATGGATGTTGCATTACCCCCTAGTCGTTGATCTTTCTCAGACTTCATATTATGCTATGGGATTCCAATCTAGACGACTTTGGAGGCGTTAGACTCCGATCGTCATCCTGATCAAATCTGTATGGTCAGATTATCCATCCGAGGCCCTGAAATAAATCTTCTTCCCTCCTAGCTAAAAAAAGGATGTAATTAACCTAAAATATACGCTACTCTAAATGCAGGATGATGCATGGTATGCAATATCTATAGCGTCAAATGCAAATCTAAGCCTAGGAACATGCATGAATAGGCATTTTAACCTAAATAGATGTGTCTACATCAGACCAGCACCTAGGTAGGACCTCCAGCGCTGGGCATAAAAGAGCTTGTTAGTGTCATTAGAGAGATGGAGATCAAGGAGGCTCATAGGTGAGGTTGTGGAAGTGGTAGGAGATGGAGTTGAACTAGAGGGTGACCACGTGGAATGTGGTTTTCATTGTGTTGGTCTGGTTGGGTGACAGCAAGTTGCTCTCAAGGTGTTCGACAAAATGTCAGAGAGGAATGTAGTGTTGTGAAACATAATGTCAACCTCCTCCCAAGGCCCTTATCCATTACCCTTGAAACATCAGGTTGCAGAATATTGATGTTTTAAGGGGTTGTATGGTCTTTGATAAAAGCATTGGGCTTTTGCGAGAAATTTTTCAGAGATCTAAGATCTTTTGACTCTTGTTCATAACTTTGTGACAATGTGTGCTTAATATTTTTTAGATTTAGTAATTTTAATACTTACCGATCTTGTGTAAAAGAGAGATGTGGAAATTTTGTATTCATGGGGCATATTATGGACAAAGATTATGAGAAGATTTACATGTAACTATTTTCTTAGTATGAAAGTGGGAAAATTCAAGGACTCTAATGGTTTAGTGTAGGCACATCATCTTTATTATCTGCTAGATAAGCAGGTTGCCGCTTTCTTCTCCATTGAACATTTTTAGTTCTGCATAGAGATGCTTGTTTGTACCTCCTTTTAGAAAATACATATATGATAATATCTGCTCATCCCAGATATCCAATCAATTAAGAGCTTCTATGATCTCACTTTTTCTAGTTAGCATGCCTTCTCTTATAGTGTACAATTGGATAATAGATCTTTTATGGTCTAACATTTTTCTACTGTACAGTGGCTTTTATAGTAATAGCATGTACCTCTGTTTTGATCCAGGAGGTCCCCATGATGATGGGTGGTATTGCAACCTTTAACTCTACCATCCACTTTTATAATCTTAAACACTTGTCCTAGAAGGTAAGAGAAATGAAAAAAGCCTTTAGTTGTGCAATTTATTCTTGCATGTAGTTTGACTTCTACTGGAAGCTTGTGTTTATTCGATACCTTGACTATTTGCCATCTTAACTATGATTTAAGTCATTCTTTTAATTTGCTAGTCTTTCTATATGATGTGGTGTGCTTTTTGTCAGTGGAATCCTTTTTTTATTTTTTTGGTTGTAAAAGGATGGCTACTTGAGGTTGGTAGCCCTGCTATTGTATTAGAACCAAAGTAGGCTTATGTTGCATCAGTAGCACTCATTCTATTAGAACCAACAAATATCCTTGATTTGTTAGGGTTAGGATGAAAACCTCATGATCTCAAATCTTATTTTTTGGTCATTCATGATCTTTGCTCTAAAATTAGGAGATCTAACCAGCAATTTCCTACTTGTTTCTAATCGTCTTCATGTTGATCTAATCATGAGAAGGTGGCAGTTGGGCATGGTGGTGATAGATGCATTTTTTGAAAAGGAGTACATGTTGGTATCACCACACAACCGTTGAGGCAATCACAATTCACTTGGTGGTTTAGCTGATCTCGATCCTGATCGAGATGGTGTCCTACATCGACCTAGTGAGTTACACATAGGAGTTGTGAGAGGTGACGGGGAACTTTGCGAGGGAGAACATCATCGGCTACAAGGGGTCACTGTCAAGGTCTCTCGCTCGTGGTGGAGAATAAGTTGCTCATCCAAAGCATCCTTTCGTGTGATCGATCAAGATAACCCCAGAAATGGTAGCTTGCCTTAATTGGGTTGCTGTCATTGTTCTTCTTGTCTTGTGGTTTCAGAATTGGGGGATGATGATGTGTGTGGTTTGGTGTTTGTCTGTTTTAGTTTGAAAGAGAGTCTGGGAATGTTGTAAGAGAGTGTAAGTTGAGAGTGGTGTATACGTCACCACCTCAACCACCCTCGCCCATGGTTGAGGGATCTGAGGGTTTGGTGTTTGCCTTTGTGAGTGTTTTTTTTTTTTTTTGCCTTATGCTAGTGGTTTTACAGGAGTACTTTTGCGAGCTCTAAAGATTGACTTATCTTACTAATGCAGGTTGCAAAAGCATTGTGGAAACCTACATTAGATCTCACAAGATGATTTGTTTTTTATTATTAACACTGATTTTTCTACATCCTTCCAACGCAAACTTGCGATAACCACATTATTGGAAATGACTAGCCTTTTCAGTTTATTATTGCCAAAAAGCATCTATATTGTACGATGTTAAAATTCTCTATTTAGCTCTTTACTAAGTTTACTTGCATGAGCTGTTCGACTAATGCTTTTGTCAAAGCACTCATTCCTAAAAAAAATCATAGCATTCAAAATGAGCCATTTAACTCTTTCAGTATTTGTTCCAATTTGATCGTTAATAGTATATGAACATACCATCTGCTATTGCCTGAAATGGTTCGTACTTGGACTTATATAACAGTTTCAATGAGGAATATTATGCATATGCACTTTCAGCAACTTTATATTTAGCACGAATTGCACCATAAAAACTTTAATTGCATGTGATTCTCATAAATGGCATTTATTATGACAATTTACCTTTAGAATTAACCAAATTCTTAAGGAACTAATGCAATCTAACTTTCATATGATGACCATAAGGTGATGACTTTTTTCACTCCAGTGAATTATTACATGTCGAAAAGGTTTCCTAGTGAGTTATATTGATGACGGCGGATTCGCATGTGGAAAGGTTCGAGTTTGGAAAACTCGTCATCATAGTTCGATTCACAAGAAAATCCATCAATTAGATAAAATTTATAATCGAAACTCGAAAAGTAAGTCCCGGGTTGAACATGGGGAGGCGAACATTTGGTTTTGAAAAATACGCATTTCGCTTTTATTTGTTTTTGTCATTTTTATCTTTTCTAATTTTTTTGGTATTTTTAGCAAGCAAGAGATTAGGTCAATGATTTCTTATCTAACTAATCTACTTGCAAAATGGAAGAGAGAGAGAAAAACAATCATATATATTTCTAAACAAGTGTTTCTACAACTTTGAAAGTGGGAAAAACTACACTAGAAAGTAGTAAAGATAGATGGAGATGAGAAGAATCCCCCTCGTCGGTCGCTTGCAGGATGACTCACTCTGACGGTGCCTAGACGAAGATGGTGAGGAGTGGGACGAAGGAGAATAGTGGCGGAGGAAGGAGGACAGGATGGGACGCTGTCACGGCAAGGATCTACTTCCCGAAGTAGGTGAGAAAACAGCCATGGGATGCTCCACGAATGGGGATGTGGGGAGGGAAAAATATTTGGTTTTCTACTCTAGAGGAACATCCCAGGCTTGGGACAAGCTATCTCTAGAGCCTTAGAGGTGGTGAGAGGAAGAAAAGAAGAGATGAAGAAAAATTGGAGGGGTAGGGGTCCTTTTATAGTGGAGGAAAGAATCAAATTCGTATACAAGACATTTAGTGATGGTGATAAATGTCACTAAAGATCCACTTCAAACGTTACTGAAGATCCTGCTCATGCACCCTTACTACCGCACCACTGGCACGTGTTGCATGCGCCCTTGTCGCGCACGCACGTGCGATACACGCCGTTGTTGTCGCTTCCCCCGTGCCTACGCTACTGCTGCGCGCTTGCCCTTGCGCTTGCTACTACTGGGCATGCGCGTTCACGTGCCCATGCTGCTGTGCACGTGTGGCGGCACTTGCGTGCCCATGGGCGGCTTGGGTTGCACCATGTGGTGTGACCTAGGCCATCCATCTTCATTCTTTTGTAGGGGAATTTATAGGGGTCGGATTGAGTCAATTTTCGCGCTGTTGGGCTGAAATCGTTGACCCAAATCCATTCGTGTGGTCGGATTTATCGTTTGACACTCCAGATTGTGTCACCTAGTCCTTGGACCGTTGATCTTCCTTAGTCTGCATATGGTGCTACGGGACTCCGATTGAGGTGATTTCGGAGGCGTTGGACTTCGATCGTTGTTTGGATCAGATTTGTATGGTCGGATCATCAATCCAAGGCTATGAAATAAATATCCTTTTCTCTTGACCACAAAAAGACGCAATTAACCGACATTATATACAACTACTCTAAATGCAGAATGATGCATGCTATGCAATATTTATAACATGAAATGCAAGTATAATCCTAGGAACATGCATGAATAGGCATTTTGCCCTCAATAATTGTGGCTACATCATACCCCCATTCCTATCTTTTTCTAGTCCTTACCAAAATCAAACTACATGCTGTGTATAAAATTAGAATTAGGATTCAATCGCTTAGGCCTAAGTTGTTTATTAACAATAGAAATTATCAACTAAGGTCCTAAACTATGAAGACTCAACAGTACCTGGGTGTCTGCCGGAATGCAAGCCGCCCAAGTCCTTGCCTTATTTGAAATGGGAAGATACATTTTTTTTTTCTTCTTTTCTAATTTTTTTGGACTTTTAGAGTTTGAGAGTTTCGAGATAACTTTTTACGGCTACTCGACCCACCCAAGACTCAAAAAGGACTCTAAGTGCTAAGCATCTAGTAAAGGGTGATAGACTCACTAGGCGACCGTTAAATGGACTTCGGGTTTCTATGACCCTAGCTTTCTCCCTACTTCTTTTATTTATGCTGTCAACACAAGGGTGAACCTAGTGTATATCTCCTCGATTTATTCTACTTCCCTACTTCTTCCCTAAGTGTTTTGAGAATTATTATGCATTTTTGTGAGCTGGGCTCTGGACAACCGGCCAATGGGCTGTTACCTATAGCAATTTTCCAGCCATACTTGTGCGGTAAAGTGTGGTTTTATTTTTTTTATTTTATCATTTTTCTATTTTTTTCTATTTTTTTTCTTTTTTTTCCTAAGTAGGTGGCTTCCCTTATCTAAGATTTACTTAAAGGCAGTACGAAGAAAATTGTCTTGTGGCTGGGCTCTGGACAACCGGCTGTTGAGCTGTTACCACTACCAACTTTCCAGCCATACCACCCTATACGATTCATTAGCTACCCAATTTCCAAAGAAACTGCCGAAAAGTGAGTCAGTACAAACAGTGTGTAGATGCTTAGGCTTAAAGTCCCCTCAAATCAGAGGGTGGGTTGATAAGTCGTATACTTATCACCCCAATTTATTGACTAATTTAAAATAGAATTACTTGGCGAGGACTCGAGATTAAGTCCACATTCGAGTGGACACCCGAGCTAATTAAGCCTGAAGACCGGAAGAGTCTAAGTGTTCAGGTCCTATCGTATCATTTCCTAAAGTTACTAACTTCCAAAAACTTAAGTTCTCCTCCTAATTCTATTTTTTTTGTCTTTTTGAATTTTCAATTTTTTTTAAAGAAACTAAAAGAAATTCTACAGAGTTAACAAAATAATTTTAGGATTAAGTATCCACCCTCGCATGCCTAAATGATGCAATGTCCTCATTATAAAAATAAAGACATGAAAAGGACGGAATAACAGAATATCACCTAAATTTCATGACAATCCGGTCAGCTCCGTAGAGAATGTGGAATATAAACACATGCTAAATTTAATGCCTTCAGCTAGGCATAACATACATATAAGGAAGAAATTGAGAATTCACAAGTGTGGGTTAGAATGAAAATCAAAAGATTAATCCTCAGACCTATTAGCAAAAGATGTCCACAGATGTGGACTAGATTATGATGGTGACCATGCCCCAGGGTCGAGTGGTTCTCAGGTTCTAGATGAAAATCACCCAGAATCAAAGGTTGTTAAGTTTGCGGGGCTGGACCTGCAATTTTTTGGTGTGCAACCCAAGACCAAACTGTTGGACAATGGGTAAAGATGGTTCAAGAGGTGTGGATGTCCACTTAACGTTCAGCTCAGAAAAATAATCAATTATTTCGAGCTTGGGTTGCACGTGAAAGATATCATAATGGTCCTAGTAGAAAGTAGGTGGTTTTCGGTCAACAGGAACCCTTAAATCTAAACTTGCTTTTCCCTTAGAATTAACCTCCTAGATTTTCATTTCCACATTTCTATCCACTAACATCAATTGTTCAGGCTCCAGGACCTCTAGCATACTGTTCACCCCATAAGATTTACCCAAGTCTAGAAATCATAGCTGAATCAAGATTGGCTTGGGCACAATGATCTCAAAAGTTAGCTCTTCAGGGTGCGGTTGAGAAATAGGGCTACTAATTGAATCATCAGGATTTAGATTGTCCAAGTTAGCTCCAACCGAATCCACATCTTCAATAATTAGGCTATCAAATGGTTTGTCATACTCCTTGAGTTCATTTGCCTCACTAAAATCATTTTCATTAACTTTAAGTGAGATGTCACAAAGAGATTCCTCACCCTTAGAATTAAAAAATTCTTGATCCTCATTTATATATGTCTCAAAGTCATATGTCATTTCATGGTCCTTGGAGACATATTTTTCATCGTTCCCTAGCTCGGGCATCTCGGGTGAAGTAATTGGTTCATCCTCAATGGGTTACTCTAGACCAACCTGGTCATCTCCAATCTCAGAATATGTATCCCCCCCAACAGGGGTCTGAGTGGGTTCTGACATTGGCTCTCCTGAAGGAGGTTCATCTTGAGAATCATCCCAAGATTTGACTAGGACAGCTATGAATTTCATCCTCAACCTTGATAATTTCCCAAGTAGAAACTCACCTAGGCCTCTATCCTTAAATTTTACAGCAAATCCAAAAAAGAGCTATTCAGTTCATCAATCATTTTAATCATAGGCTCCAATGCTTCAGTGCATGGTATTGGCTGAGCTTCTAAAGATTGGATGGTGTTCCTTAAGTTAGCCAACACCCTATCTTGGACCTGGTTCACCTGAACCGAATGGTTTGGCTCAGGGTTGGGTGGGTTTGGGTTTATTCTAGGGGAGTCAAGATATTGAGGTTCTCGGGGTCCTCCCTGATAGTAGGTCGTCTTGGGTTGTTCAACGAATGGAGGTGACCTATAATCAGTGGAATACTAGGTTGTAGATCTGATTAGGTTGATCATCAAAGGGTGGGGATCTATAATCATTGTAGCTCTAGGAAGGATAGTAATCATAGTCTTGTTGTCCAAGGTTAGACCCTGGGCATTGAGGTATGGATTCATATCCCCAATCAAAGTTGTCTTGGCTAGGAAATGGGTAGTCATAAGTCAAGTCGGGATAGTAATCATCTTGGGGATAAGTGTTGGTAGGAGGGTAGGAAGGGAAATGCATGTAAGATGTGGAAGGATACATGGTAGAATAGGAGGGAAATCAGAAAAGAGAAAGGAGCCCTACAATACAAGTAATCAACCCTATCCTTAGGTGGGTTAGCCTAAAGACCTATAGACTCCCAGGACCCATCTTGAGATTATAATCGATTTTGTTTACTTCTATCCAGTCAATCCAACCAGTTGGAGGGAGGGGCTAGGGAGAAGGTTCTTCCTTTGTCATGCGCCTCTGGTTCCTAGTGTACCCCCCAGCTGTGGTCATTTGACGCTACTCTCCTAGCATGATATCAGTTGGACCAGTAGAGGCAGATTAATCGAAAAAAATCTCAGTCTGAGCCCCGAAGAGCGAATAAATCCTTAAGGCCAACGTCTACTTAGATTTAATTAGGCTTGGGATGAGTATGCTCTTGGAATGTGATGTTCCCTTTAAATGGGTTTTTTCCTTAATGATTGATTCAAATGTGTGTGTGTGCACAACCAGGATTTACAAATGAGGTTATTTGATGATGTGCCTTAGGGTTTAACCTTGTTTAGTAGCTTTTAGAGTTTAATCCTTAGGTTGGTTCAATCAGGGTTCAGTAGAATACTCTAGGTTTTACAAGCACTGGTGATAATGTAGTCCTTTAGAAATTAGAGAAAAAATGTGGTGTGCCTGGTTCAGCCCTAAAAGTCAACCTTAAATGGCAAGCTACTGATGAATCACTTTTATCTTAGGTGGTGCAGCCCAAACAGTTCAATTAATTGGCCTGTCGCACCACTTGATTAAGGTACACAAGATGTTTAACCTATTCAAATTGCCTACTGACTTATTTATGCATTGAGTTAAGGTGTACCAGATCTACAGGTCAGATTCTGGTTAAGTGGTACAATTGATGTGATTGTGCACCTTAGGATGAGAAGTTGTGGGTGTTTAGGGTGTAGCTTTCAGTTAAATCCCAAAAGAGAAGAGTTTTTTTATTTTTTAATATATGCGGGTGGGTGAGGTGAGGTAAAGTGACAATCAAACAATAAAATCTATCCTACGGTTTACATAAGCACCTAAGTTGATTTGAGTTTGAGTTATTAGGATATGGAATGGAAATCTACTGGGTGGGTGGTGGGGGAAAACTTACAAATGTCTCTACCTGCACTTTACTTCAATCTACCACGTTTAGCTCCTCGATCGGGTTCCTGCAAGGGGATAATTCGAGGAAGAAAGATAAGTTAGAAAAATATGAAAGTAATGTGGGAAAATGCGAAGAAAACCAAATAGAGTTGCCTCCCCAGCAATGGTGCCAAAATGATGATGGTGGATTTGCATGCAGAAAGGTTCGAGTTGCGAGAAAATCTATCGATCAGATAAAATTTATAACCGAAACTCAAAAAGTGAGTCCTGTGTCGAACATGGGGAGGAGAACGTTTGGTTTTGAAGAATACACATTTCACTTTTATTTGTTTTTGTCATTTTTGTCTTTTCTAATTTTTTTGGTATTTTTAGCAAGCAAGAGATTAGGTCGATGAATTCTTATCTTACTAATCTACTTGCAAAATATAAGAGAGAGAGAGAAACAATCACATATATTTCTGAACAAGTGTTTCTACAACTATGAAAGCGGGAAAAACTACACTAGAAAGCAGTAAAGATAGATGGGATGAGAAGAACCCCCTCGACAATCACTTGGAGGATGACTCACTCTAATGGTGCCAGGACGATGATGGTGAGGAGCGGGATGAAGGAGAATGACGGCGGAGCAAGGAGGATAGGACGAGACATCGTCGTGGAGAGGATCTACTTCCCGAAGTAGGTGAGAAGGCCACGAGATGCTCCACGAATGGGGATAAGCAGAGGGAAAAAAATTTGGTTTTCTACTCTAGAGGAGCATCCCGGGCTTGGGACAATCTCTCTCTTGAGCCTTGCAGGTGGTGAGAGGAAGAAAGGAAGAGATGAAGAAAAATGGGAGGGGTAGGGGTCCTTTTATAGTGGAGAAAAGAATTAAATTCGTATAGTGGTCATTTTGTGATGGTCATAAATGTCACTGAAGATTTGCCACAAACATCGCTGAAGATCTCGCTAATGCGCCCCTACTGCCGCACTGCTGGCGTGTGCTGCACGCGCCCTTGTGTGCGCAAGTATTATATGTGCCACTGCTACCACTGCCCCCACGCCTGCGCTGCAGCTGCACACGTGCCCTTATGCTTGCGTTGTTGTTGCACGCACGCCTGTGCGTGCCAGCGCTGCTGTGCGCGTGCGGTGACGCGTGCATGCGCATGGGCGGTGATCGGGGCGTGCTTCGCGTGTACAAAATCATGGTTTGGAGGATCCATCGTTGTAGCTTGCAAAACACGTCTATCAAATAAAATTTATAACCAAAACTCAAAATGTGAGTCCTGGGTCGAACACGGGGAGGAGAACATTTGATTTTATAAAAATCTATGCTTCACTTTATTTCCTTTCGCTTTTATCTTTTCTAATTTTTTGGGTACTTTAATAGGGCAAGAGATCAGATTGACAATTGCTTATCTAGCTAATCTACTTGCAAAAGTATAAGAAAGAGAAGGAGAAAGAGAGAGAGAAACAATCATCTATTCATCGACAAGTGCTTGTTACAACTACGAAAGCGGAAAAATCTATACTACGAAAGCAAAAAGGATAGAGGTGAGAGAATTCCCCCTCGATGGTTGCTCGGAGGACGACTCTCCCTGACGTCGCCTGGAGGAAGGTGGTGAGGAGCGGAACGAAGGAGGATGGAGCCAGAGGAAGGAGGATGGGGCAGGACGGCATCGCGACGAGGATCTTCTTCTCGAAGGGAGGTGAGGAGATGGCCACAGGATGCTCCACGAAGGGGGGTGAGAGGCTGGCAAAAGTTTGGTTCTACTCTAAAGGAGCATCCTAGGCTGGGGACAAGCTCTCTTTAGAGCCTTGGAGGTGGTGAGAGGAAGAAAGGAAGAGATGGTTTGGAATGGTGGTGGGTAGGTCCTTTTATAGTGGAGAAGGAAGAACAAATTTGCATATGGGTCATTACTGACGTCCGTAAATGTCGCTACAGATCCCTGCAACTATCGTTGAAGATCTGCCCTTCAATTGCTCTTGCTGGCGCGCGTAGATCATTAGTGACAGCTGCAAGCGTCACTAAAGGCCTGCGTTGCTAAAGATCCACGCATACCCCACTGGCACCTAGTCCGCTGGTGCAGCATGCATCACACGCCCATGCTCCTTGTGCCAAGTTGTGCGTGAGTGCTGGCATGCGCTGCGCTGTTGTTGTGCGTGGCTGTGGCTGTGCACGCATCTTGTGCGCGCTCGTGCATTGAAGTGGGTATGCGTCAATTGATGGATTGGGAGCTTCGGTGGGACTCGATTTCACAGTAGTTGGTTGTGCGGTGAGTGCTTCACCAATGAGCTGTAGGAGTCAGATGGTTGTGGCTACGTTTTGAGGCTCAACCGCTTCAACCGTTGGATGCAAATCCAACGGTGGAGATCGCTCGCTCGGAGGAAGAGGAAGTTCTACGGATGGCCAGGGGTGGTTTAGATGGTGCCACATGGCACCATCTGGGCTATCCATCTTCATTGTATTGTAGAGGGTGCCACGATGGTCAGATAGAGATGATTCCTACGTTGCCAAACTGCGATTGTTGCTCCAGATCAATGCATATGGTTGGATTTTTCATTCGAAGCCTGTATGGATGTCACATTGCCCCCTGGCTGTTGATCTTCCTCAGACTTTGTATGATGCTATGAGACTCCGATCTAGATTATTTAGTAGATGTTAGACCCTGATCGTCGTCCTGATCAGATCTGTACAGTCCGATCATCCATCTGAGGCCCTGAAATAAATCATCTTCTCTCCTGACCATAAAAAAGGACCTAATTAGCCTAAAATATATACAACTACTCTAAATGCAAAATGATGAATGCTATGCAATATTTATAATATGGAATGCAAATCTAAGCCTAGGAACATGCATAAAATAGGCATTTTAACCTAAATGTATGCGTCGACATCATACCCCCATGCCTATCTTTTGCTAGTCCTTAGCAAAATTAAACTACATGCTATGTATAAAAATAGAATTAGTATTCGATTGCTTAGGCCTAAGTCATTTATTAACAATAGAAAATTTCAACTAAGGTCCAAAACTACGAAGACTCAACAGTACCCAGGTGTCTACTAGAATGCATACCGCTCAAGTCCTCACCTTATTTGAAAAGGGAAGATACATTTTTTTATTTTTTTCTTCTTTTCTAATTTTTTTGGACTTTTGGAGTTTGAGAGTTTTGGGATAACCTTTTATAGCTACTCAACCCACCCATGACTCAAAAATGATTCTAAGTGCTAAGCATTTAGTGAAAAGAATGAAAGACTCAGTTGGCGGCCGTTAAAATGGACTTCAGGTTTCTACGACCCTAGGTGACCTTGCCTAAAAGTTTATCTTTTCGAAAGGTAGCTTTCTCCCTACTTCTTTTATTTATTGGGTCAACATAAGGGCGAACCCAATGTATATCTCCCCGATTTATTCTACTTCCCTGCTTCTTCCCTAAGTGTTTTGGGAATTATTGTGCATTTTTGTGAGTTGGGCTCTGGACAATTGGCCAGTAGTCTGTTACCCACGGCCACTTGCTAGCTATACTCGTGCGGTGAAGTGTGGCTTTATTGTTTTCTTTTTTTTTATTTTCTCCTTTTTCTATTATTTTTTTTTGTTTTCTTTTTTCTTTATTTTTTTTTAAATAGGTGGTTTCCCTGATCTAAGATTTACCTAAAGGCAGTACGATGAAAATGGTCTTGTGGCTGAGCTTTGGACAACCGGCTGATGAGTTGTTACCACCGACAACTTGGCAGCCATACCAACCTAGATAGTTCGTTAGCTACCCAATTTTCGAAGAAACCGTCGAAAAGTGAGTAAGTGCAAAAAGTGTTTAGATGCTTAGGCTTAAAGTCCCCACAAATTAGAGGGTGGGTTGATAAGTCGTATACTTATCACCCCAATTTATTGACTAATTTAAAGTAGAGTTATTTGGTGAGGACTTGAGACTAAGTTCACATTCGAGTGGACACCCAGGCTAATTAATCCCAAAGACCTGAAGAGTCTAAGTGTTTAGGTCCTCTCGTATCATTTTCTAAAGTTAATAATGCCTAAAGGCCTAAGTTCTCTTCTCCTAATTCTATTTTCTTTTTGTTTTGTCTTTTTGAATTTTTTTTTTGAAGAAACTAAAAGAAATTCTACAGAGTTAATAAAATAATTTCAGGATAAAGTATCCACCCCCCATGCCTAAATGATGTAATGTCCTCATTGTAAAAACAAAGACATGAAATAGGGCGGAGTAAACAGAATATCACTTGAATTTCGTGACATCCCGGTCAGCTCTACAGAGAGAAGTGAGTATACACATGCGCTAAGTTTAATGCCTTCAGCTCGGCATAATATACATACAAAGAAGAAATTGAGAATTCACAAGTGTGGGTCAGAATCAAAATAAAAATATTGATCCTTAGCCCCGCCAACAGGAGATGTCCACAGATGTGGACCAAGTTGTGATGCAGACCCATGCCCTAGGGTCGAGTGGTTCCAAGGTTCTGGATGAAAATCACCCAGAACCTAAGATTATTGTGTTTGTGGCGCTGGGCTTGCGGTTTTGTGGTGTTCAACCTAAGACCAAAGTGTCGGACAATGGGTTGATCTGATTCATTAAACTCAGGTGTCCACTTATAGTTCATCTCAAGAAGATAGTCAATTATTCCAGGCTTGGGTCACACATGAAAGGTATCATAAGGGTCCTGATAGAAGCTAGGTGGTTTTAGGTCAACAGGAACCCTCAGATCCAAAATAAAAGTTCCCTCAAAATTAGCTTCCCAGATTTTTAATTCCAACTTCCTATCCTCCGAAATCAATGTTTCCAGGACCTCCAAATCGTTGTAGACCCCATCTAAGGTACTTAAGTCCAATAATTGTGGCTAAATCAGGATTGACTTGGGTGCAATGATTTCTAAATCAAAATCAATCCCTTTAGGGTGTGGTTGAGGGATGCGGCTACTGATTGAATCTTCTAGTAAATGATAATTCGAATCCTCCAAGTTAGCCCCAATCGAATTAAAATATTCAATGAATGGGCTATCAAATGGTTCATCATGCTCCTCGAGCCCGTTTGTCAAGTGAGGACTAAAATCATCTTCTTTAAGCTTAAGTGAGACTTGACTAAGAGATTCCTCACCCTCAGAATCAAAAAATCCATGATCCTCATTTATATATGTCTCAAAATCGATTGTCATTTCCTGGTTCAAAGAGACATATTTTTCCTCGTTTCCTGGCTTGGGGATCTCGGGTGAATTAATCAGTTCATTCTCAAAGGGTTACTCTAGACCAATCTGATCATCTCCAATCTTAGAATATGTATCCCCCCCGATAGGTGCTTGAGCTGGTTTAGACATTGGCTCTCCTGAAGGGGGTTTATCTTGAGAATCATCCCAAGATTTGACTACGACAACCATAAATTTCATCCTCAAACTCAATAATTTCCCAAGAAGAAACTCACCTAGGTCCCTATCCCTAACATTTTGTAGCTAATCCAATAGAGAACTATTCAGCTCATCAATCATTTTTATCATAAGCTCTAATGCTTCAGTGCATGGTGTTGGCTGGGCTTCTAAAGATTGTATGGTGTTCCTGAAGTTAGCCAACACCCTGTCTTGCATCTGGTTCACCTGAACCGAATGGTTCAGTTCAAGTTTGGGTGGGTTTGAGTTAGATCTAGGGGAGTAAAGATGTCGAGGTTCTTGGGTCCCTCCCTAATAATAGGTCATTTGAGGTTGTTTAAAGGATGGTGGCAGCCTATATTCAATGGAATATTGGGGAGGGTAGGTGTTATAATCATTATATCCTTCCTGATCATAGATTGGGTTGGTTTGGTGATCAAAGGATGAAGATCTATAATCATTGTAGCTTTGGGAAGGATAATAATCATAGTCATGTTATCCAGGGTTAGGCATTGGACACTGAGGTCTGGATTCATATCCCTAATCAAAGTTATCCCGGCTAGTGGATGGGTAATCATAAGTTGAGTTAGGATAGTAACCATCTTGAGGATACGTGTTGGTAGGAGGGTAGGATTGGAAACGTGTGAAAGATGTGGAAGGATACATTGTGGAGTAGAAGGGAAAATAGAAGAGATAAAGGTGCCCTGTAGTACAATCAACCAAACCTATCCTTATGTGGGTAGCCTAAAGACCTACAAACTCCCAGGACCCATCTTGAGATTATAAATGATTTAGTCTACTTTTATCCGGTCAATCCAACCAGTTAGAAGGAGGAACTGGGGAGAAGGTTCTTCCTTTGGCTTGCGCCTTCGGTTCTTAGTGTATCCCCCAGCCACGATCGTTTGATGCTACTCCCCTAGCTAGACATCAGAAGGACCAGTAGAAGTAGATTAATCGAAAAAAATCTCAATCTGAGCCTCGAAGAGCGAATCAATCCTTAAGGCCAACATCTACTCAGTTTTACTTAGGCTTGGGATGATCGTGCTCTGGGAATGTGATGGGCCCTTTAGATGGGTTGTGCCCTTAATGATCAGTTAAAATGTGTGTGTGTGCACAACCATGGTTTGCAAACAAGGTTATTTGTTGATGTGTCTTTTAGGGTTAACCTTGTTTAGTAGCTTTTAGGGTTTAAAATTTTAGGTTGGTTCAATCAAGGTTTAGTAGAACACTCCAAGTTTTGAAAACGTAGGAGATGATATGTTCCTTTAAAAATAAAAAATAATGTGGAGTGCTTGGTTTATCCCTAGGAATCAACCCTAAGTGGCAACCTACTTGATGGATCAATTTTAGATTGAGTGGTGCGGCTTAAACAATTTAAGCAATTGGCCTATTGCACCACTTGATTAAGGCACACAAAAAGTCTTAACGTAATCAGATTTTTACTCACTTATGTGTGTGTTAAGTTAAGGTGTACCAGATCCCCAGGTCAGATCTCGGTTAAGTGGTAGAATCAAAGTGGAGTGGTACACCTTAATTTGAGAGTTGTGGGTGTTAATGTGTGTATTTTTTAGAAAATCCCACAAGAGAAGAGTCTTTTTTCTTTTTAATATATGCAGGGGTGAGATGAGTGGAGGTGACAAACAATCAACCAGATCTATCCTAGGGTTTATAAAAGCACCTAGGTTGATTTGGGTTTGAGTTATTAGTGTGGTGAAATGAACTAGTGGGTGGGGAAGTGGGGGGAAAAACTTACAGAATTCTCTAGTTGCACTTTACTCCAATCTACCGCCCTCGGCTCCACGATCGGGTTCCTGCAAGACAATAAATCAAAGAAGAAAGATAGGTTAGAGAAATATGTAAGTAATGTGGGAAAATGAGATAGAAACCAAAGAGCGTTGCCTCCCCAGCAACAGTGCCAAAATGATTGGGGCATGCTTTGCATGTTCAAATCGAGGTTTGGAGGACCTGACGTTATAGCTCACAAAATCCATCTATCAGATAAAACTTATAACCGAAACTCGAAATGTGACCCCCAGGTCGAACATGCGGAGGCGAACATTTGATTTTATAAAATTCCACGCTTCACTTTTTTTTTCGTTTTTATCTTTTTTAACTTTTTTGGTATTTTAATAGGGCAAGAGATCAGATTGACAATTGCTTATCTAGCTATCTACTTGCAAAAATATAAGAGAGAGAGGGAGAAAGAGAGAGAGAGAGAAACAATCATCTATTGATAAATGCCAGATTATCATAATTCTTGTGCATTAAAATAAACCTAGCTCTTAGGATTTTGATCCGCGAACGGGTTTTTGGGTTGCATTTAAGCATAAATTAGGTTAGGCATGCATTGCATTTGTTATTTTATTTTTGATGTGTTTCATGGAGTGTTAGGGATAAGCAGAGAGTCAGATCCCCAGAACCCTAGCACTTGGGAAGGCAACTGATGAAGAGGAAGCTCAATCAGGCTAGGACTTAGCTAATTCAGACTCATCATGGCTGGATACCAGCTCCCTTCGAATAGGGTTAGCTCCATTAAGCTCCATTCAGCTTACCTTAGTTGAATGGTAGCTCGTGAGAGCTCATCTTAGCTCACCCAAGCTCAAATCAGCTCGGATTCAGCTCAACTCAACTGAGTCTAGCTCATCTCAACTCCCATTATTTCACAGGGAGCTCTAATTAGCTTAGCTGAGTTGACTAGAGTTCACCTCGGCTTAGATCTAGCTCAACTTAGTTGAGTCTAGCTCATCTCAACTCCCACCAATTCACTGGCAGCTCTAGCTAGCTCAACTGAGTTGACTTGAGTCCACCTCAACTCAAGCTCCGCTCACCTTAGCTCAAGCTCAGCTCACCTCAGCTCCAACCAGCTCACAATAGCTAGACTCTGAGCTAGCTGAGCTACTACTTATCAACTAGTAGCTTAGTTAGCTCTGGAGTTCTCATTTGAGGTAGTTCCAGCTCAACCTAGCTCCAACTAGGTAAGGGCCAGCTCAACTAAGCTCATGTACCCAAGCTTGGTTACTTGCATAAGAACTAAGTAGCTAAGCTCAATAGTTGAGCTCCCTTTGAAGCTACCTCAACAATCCCAGCTCCAGAGTACTTGATACCAGCTCTAGAATACTCTTCTTTAGCTCTCCTCCATGAAACCCTAGCTCCTCCAGCTCTACTCTACTAGCTAAGCTAGCTTAGCTAGTTTAGCTAAACTCTACTCTACCAAAAACCTCCATGGCCGACCACAACTCCTCCTTAACCTTAACCAAACCCAACCCCTTTTGGCGTCAACCCACCATAACTACCACCCTAAACACCCCTTCAAGTTGGCACCAAAATACCATAGCCACCCCTTCATCTTGGAGCCAACACAAGCTTATCCTAGACCTACACCTCTCCCTATATCCCCATTTAAACCCTACACCTAACCCCTTCTAAAAGCCTACTAGTGGCATCAACCTAAGCCACTAGAAGCAACCCTAAACCACCACTATTTTGGCACCAAAAACACCACCCACACCCTTCCATTTTGGCACCACCTATATCCACCCTTAATCCCATAACCACCACCATAGAAAGCCATCCTAGCCTTCCCTTATGTCCACAACAACCCTACCCCTTTAACCACACTAAATTTGGCACCAACTCTCCCCTAACCACACCTACACACACCCCTTAAGTCCACGCAAATAACCCTTGCCCCTCATCTCATAACCACCACCACCATATAACTCCATCTCCACCCTACAACACACCTAACCAAACCCTTAACCCTAGCAACTGAAGGTTCGCCCTACCAGGAGGGATGACGTACTAATTGCGGAAATAAATAATAAACAATCTTCACAAAATAACAATCACACAAAAGGCACAAAGTATTTTTAGGTGGAAACCCAAACTGGGTGAAAACCACCACCTAACCCTCTCGAGTTAGGATTTTCCGATCAACCAAGTTGATCAAAATCCACTAAACCGAATCACTTTAAAATGAGGGTGATTCAACCTCAATTACAACCACGCTACTTAGACGAGGGTAGCGTACCTCAACCCCTTCTCTCCACGAGAAGGATTTTGTCTCGCGAAGGAGACGGGAATTCGCAAAGTGAATACCCAACCAAATTATAAAGATAAAATAAACAAGTAATCTTATAGAGCCAACAAAGTAATATTAAACCTAGCTTCTATAGGAGTTAGGAAACTCCCCTTTGCAAGGAGTGCGTCGAGTTGATGACGCGGTGTGTGAGCCACGCGATGGCGCAACTTCACTCTCGTGAACTACGGCGGGAGAGCGGGTGCGCGAAGCTTGATGCTCTCAAGATGAATGGAACTAGAGCTTGGAGAGCAAGAGCTAGCTAGGACACAAGAGAGTGGAAAGTGTATTACAAAGTGTTTCTTGTGTATCTTGGTGTCTCTAGGTGTATGTTTGTGTTGCAAAGGTTTCCCTCTATTTATAGAGGACTTAGGAAGGATTTGGAAGGCTTAGGAAAGGTTCCATAGCAGTTGGGAACAAAGCCCAAGAGAATCACCCCGAAATCAGGAACAATCATTGTTCTGACAGGCTTATCAGACGTCTAATTATAGCATTAGACGTCTGGAAGTGCACTTTAAGACGTCTGATTTCAAGGTCAGACGCCTGATTTTGGGTGGGTCTCTTCCTGACTTGGATCAGATCTAAACAGGGTTCTAGTGGAAGTCCATCAGACGACATATAGGACGTCTGGTACTATGTCTGGACGTCTGGAAACCTACTTTTTCTGTGGGAATGGATTTCCAAACGTTGCAACGGCTAGAAAATCTCTGAGAAGAGATTTTGGGTCAGCCGAGGCAAAACGGTCAATTATCAGACGTCTGGACAGTCCTATGGACATCTGATAAGGCTCTAACGGTCGTATTCTTGAGTGTTTGCTAAGCCAGGCAACGGTCCACTAATTGGACGTCTAGCAAAGTCATCAGACGTCTCCTAAGACGTTTGGTCTAAGGTCTGAACGTCTGATTTAATCAGACAGAACTATGTCCAGCCTAATAGTTATCAGACGTCTGAAACAACAGTCAGACGTCTTAAAATACTTTATCAGACATCTGATTTGGGAATTAGACGTCTGAAAACTCTGTTTGAACCCTATATTGGTTTTCTAAGTTCTCTACAGAAAACCTAAGTATCCTAGGGTTGTGCAGGTGTTCGTAGGACTACTGTTAGGGTACTTTGAGGCTCTTTAACATAATGTTCTAAGGAAATAAAAGGAGCAAGCAAAATAAAGATAAAAGTACATGAAAGGATTAAACAAAATTCTATCCTATTCTTCTTGTCCTTCCATCTTCAATCTAGCGCTCCTCCCGAATCTCTTCTGTTCTCCGTCAAGCTCCTCCAATTCGTCCTGGATGCGAGCTTGAATTTCGTCTAATCACGTATCCATTTCCAATTGGCCTGAAATCTAAGACTCCAAGTGCAAATGTTAAATAACATGTGTTTTGTTATCATCAAAATAAATGATCGTGGTGTTCTAGCACCAACAATCTCCCCCTTTTTGATGATGACAAAACCATAAATAATAGTGTAGAAAATCCTCCCCCTTTTTGACATTATCAAAAAGGTTTAATTGATTTCAAATTTTCTATAACTCCCCCTTAAAACATGCTCTTCTATAAATTTCTTTTAACAAAGGTAATGTCCTTCCCCTTTTTTTATAACAAGGTAGCTATTATTTTTCTCCCCCTTTCTAAAGGAAATTTAGCTACTTTATATCTCCCCCTTAAAAATTGACAATTAGCTTATAATTTTTTAACTCCCCCTATCTAAATGCTTATGATAAAAAGATAGGGTAAAGGGTTTTACCTCACCTACCATGGCCAATAAAATGGGCCAAATGGTGGTGGTGGATGCCACATCGGATGGGGCTCCCATCCGTAGCTTGGAGGCCCGGGCATTGGCGCTGGTCTCCAATCTGGTGGTCGACGTGCGGCGGGTCCGTCGCTTGTTCGCTGTCTCGTCGATCTTCTTGTTTTCCTCCTTGGTCTACTCCTTGGTTCTCCCAACTCAAGTTGACCAGCCTTGAGTTTGTAGGTCCAGTCCTTTGTGTTGTAGTTATCCCTGAAACCTACAAAACAAGATTCTAATTCTTTCTTCGGTATCCAAGTGAGCTTGGATCCGGATCGATTAGCGGGTCTCCTTGATGGAGATCCTTTCTCAATCTTAGGGCTATATAAATCATCTACTTTGTTGATTAGTTTGTTAGAGTTTTCCCTAAGACATGCAATTTCTTTTTCTATAGTGTGCATCTTAGTCTGTAAGTCAGAAATTTCTAATTTTAAACTATCATTTTCTTCAATCAATTTATTATTTTCATTGATGAGTTTATGATTTTCTAATAATAGGTTATCATTTTTAGGACTAGCTTCTATGTCCTTAAGTTATTTTTGTAACCTATCATTTTCATTTTTAAGAAAACTAAGGTTCTTTTTAATGCTATTATTTTCTCTTTTTAGTGATCTACTAACTTCAAAAAGTTCATTAAAAGCTTCTTGTAGATCGAGATTTACCTCGTTGTCGGAGTCGTCGCTGTTGTTGTCACTTTCTTCGATTGCCATGAAACCAAGGCACGCGGTTTCTTCTTTTTCTTCTTCTTCCTCCGAGCTTGAATCGTCCCAAGTGGCTTGGAACACCTTCTTCTTATATTTCTTCTCCTTTTCCTTCTTCTTCTCCTTTTTGAGAAGAGGGCACTCTGGTCGTAGGTGCCCTTTCTCGTTGCAGTGGTAGCAACGTCTCGGGCTCTCCTTCTTCTCCTTCTTCTGTTTCTTTAATTCCCTACAAAACTTGGAAAATTTTTTAAGTAAAATTCTAAAGTCTTCGTCATCGGAACTTACCTCGCTATCCGACACGGCTCTGAAGGCGAGAGTCTTCTTCGGTTTAGACTCCGGTGTATCCTTCTTCTTCTGCTTCAACTTTGTCACGTAGGCCATTAGATTGCCTAGGAGATCTTCCATGTTGAGCTCCTCCACTTCGTTCGCCTCCTCGATGGCGGTGACTTTCTGTTCCCACTCCGGTCCGAGGGAACGAAGAAGCTTCCCTTGAAGCTCCCCCTTGATGAAAGTCTTCCCTAATGCTTTCAAATTATTTACGATGAGAGTGAACCTAGTGTTCATCTCACTCAAAGATTCGTTAGGCTTCATAGAAAAAGATTCAAATTCTTGAGAAAGTAAATTAATTTTAGAAGTTTTTACCTTAGAGGTACCTTCGTGAGTTACCTCAAGTGTGTGCCAAATCTCGTATGTAGTGGCGCATTGCGAGATTCTGTTGAACTCCTCCGGGCTGAGCGCGCAATACAACGCGTTCATTGTTTTCTAGTTGAGCGAGAGTTCTCGAATCTGCTGCTGCGAGTATCCTGCGTCGGGTCGCTCCGGGATCTCGTATGGGGCTTCACAACGTCCCCATAGAGCGAAGTCCATGGCTTGAAGCCACATCCTCATCCTCAGCGTCCAGTAGCTGTAGTTGTTCCCGTCGAAGTAGGGTGGTCGGATGGTGGATTGCCCATCGGATATTTTGATCGCTGATGTGCTTCCCTCCATTTGATCTCTTGCCGGGTGTTACTCCGATCTCGTAAGAACCTGCTCTGATACCAACTGAAGGTTCGCCCTACCAGGAGGGATGACGTACTAATTGTGGAAATAAATAATAAACAATCTTCACAAAATAACAATCACACAAAAGGCACAAAGTATTTTTAGGTGGAAACCCAAACTGGGTGAAAACCACCACCTAACCCTCTCGAGTTAGGATTTTCCGATCAACCAAGTTGATTAAAATCCATTAAACCGAATCACTTTAAAATGAGGGTGATTCAACCTCAATTACAACCACGCTACTTAGATGAGGGTAGCGTACCTCAACCCCTTCTCTCCACGAGAAGGATTTTGTCTCGCGAAGGAGATGGGAATTCGCAAAGCGAATACCCAACCAAATAACAAAGATAAAATAAACAAGTAATCCTATAGAGCCAACAAAGTAATATTAAACCTAGCTTCTATAGGAATTAGGAAACTCCCCTTTGCAAGGAGTGCGTCGAGTTGATGATGCGGTGTGTGAGCCACGCGACGGCGCAACTTTGCTCTCGTGAACTACGGCGGGAGAGCGGGTGCGCGAAGCTTGATGCTCTCAAGATGAATGGAACTAGAGCTTGGAGAGCAAGAGCTAGCTAGGACACAAGAGAGTGGAAAGTGTATTACAAAGTGTTTCTTGTGTATCTTGGTGTCTCTAGGTGTATGTTTGTGTTGCAAAGGTTTCCCTCTATTTATAGAGGCCTTAGGAAGGATTTGGAAGGCTTAGGAAAGGTTCCATAGCCGTTGGGAACAAAGCCCAAGAGAATCACCCCGAAATCAGGAACAATCATTGTTCTGACAGGCTTATCAGACGTCTAATTATAGCATCAGACGTCTGGAAGTGCACTTTAAGATGTCTGATTTCAAGGTCAGACACCTGATTTTGGGCGGGTCTCTTCCTGACTTGGATCAGATCTAAACAGGGTTCTAGTGGAAGTCCATCAGACGACATATAGGATGTCCGGTACTATGTCTGGACGTCTGGAAATCTACTTTTTCTGTGGGAATAGATTTCCAAACGTTGCAACGGCTAGAAAATCTTTGAGAAGAGATTTTGGGTCAGCCGAGGCAAAACGGTCAATTATCAGACGTCTAGACAGTCCTATGGACGTCTGATAAGGCTCTAACGGTCGTATTCTTGAGTGTTTGCTAAGCCAGCCAACGGTCCACTAATTGGACGTCTGGCAAAGTCATCAGACGTCTCTTAAGACGTCTGGTCTAAGGTCTGGACGTCTGATTTAATCAGACAGAACTAACTATGTCCAGCCTAATAGTTATCAGACGTCTGAAACAACAGTCAGACGTCTTAAAATACTTTATCAGACATCTGATTTGGGAATTAGACGTCTGGAAACTCTGTTTGAACCCTATATTGGTTTTCTAAGTTCTCTACAGAAAACCTAAGTATCCTAGGGTTGTGCAGGTGTTCGTAGGACTACTGTTAGGGTAGTTTGAGGCTCTTTAACATAATGTTCTAAGGAAATAAAAGGAGCAAGCAAAATAAAGATAAAAGTACATGAAAGAATTAAACAAAATTCTATCCTATTCTTCTTGTCCTTCCATCTTCAATCTAGCGCTCCTCGCGAATCTCTTCTGTTCTCCATCAAGCTCCTCCAATCCGTCCTGGATGCGAGCTCGAATTTCATCTAATCACATATCCATTTGCAATTGGCCTAAAATCTAAGACTCCAAGTGCAAATGTTAAATAACATGTGTTTTGTTATCATCAAAATAAATGATCGTGGTGTTCTAGCACCAATAGCAACCACCTAAGGTTGGTGCCAACCACCAAGTGCCCTTTCATTTTGGTGCCAATAGCCCTAGGCCTAGGATCCTATAACCACCATTTAATCCCCATCATAGCCATCCATCCTATAACTAATCCTACCCCCCTCCGACTCCTATAGAAACCCCCTACCACCACCATTAAAATCCAACCTTGGCTACATTTTTTTCTACCCATATTTCCACCAACATAGAAGGTGAAGAGAAGAAGAAGAAGATTAAGGGGATACTCTATCCCCTTGCTGCCTTCCCCTCTTCTATTCTCTCTTGTGCCCACGCCAGCCAAGGGAGGAAGCTAGGCAATGGAGGACAACCTAGGGTACATGCCTACTCGAGGAAGAGGACAATTTGAGGGTGGTACACTACCACCCTTGGAGGAAGAATCAAAGGTGGTCCACGCCACCTTGAGGAGTTCTTGGAGTGGGAGCCATCCACTCTAGGAAGAAGAAGGCACGCCCATCTAGGGTTTGCCTTTGGAGGACATCCAGGAAGGAGAAGGAGGAGCCCTTTTCAAGCCTAGGAGCCACTAAACTTGGAGTAAAGAGCTTCCCCTCTTCATCATCATTTCAAGAGGATTTGTGTTTCTTTTGTTATTTGTTATATTTATTCTAGTAGTAGAAGCATTCCTCTACTAGGGTTTTTGTAAAACACTCTTTCTCAATTTAAAGTTGCCTTCTTTTTAATATACCTTTTGTCGCAATTCCTTTTGTTGTTTTTGTCGCATTATTCCTAGTGCACAAACACTCTTTCTTTCTAATTACCTTAAGCCTCCACCTGCCTAGGGTGAGCTTAGAAAGAATCAATTTTTGTCACGTAGATATTACCTATTAGGGTTAGTCTTTCTCAATAAATCTTTAGTGTTCCTGTTATTTCAAAACTAAAATAAAAATCATATATATAAAACTCCAAAAAGAAAGTTGAATCCCCTCTAAAATAAGAGATTTGATTTAGCAAACAATTTTGCCTCCTTGGACGACCCTAGATACCCCACTATCTAGGTTATAAATTTTAAAAGTTTATGCGATTTCGTGTGTTACAACTGAAAAGTCAATTTTTGTTTTCGAAAATGATGATTAAGATGATTTGTCATTGTATTTCTAAGTGGTGGAAAATTGACTAATCAAAATAATTAAAATATCCACTCAATGAGGAGTGGGTCGTGTCCACAGGGAGGCAATGACCCATTACAAACTCGCACAAGTCAAAAATCGATGTTCATGATTAATTTCACAAAGAAATCGAATCAAAATCGCCTTTCAATTAAGAAAACAAGACATGAATAAGCTGATACTGTATTTTTGTGAAAGATGGAGGGTGTTCTCACAAAATCACTAGATTAAAATATTATTAAATAAAAATTCCACTCTTCCAATGGCAAAGAAATGTAAATATTAATGCCACAAGAAACAGAGGATCTTGTGCTTGAGCACATGCGCATAAGGAGGAGCTTGTATTGACCGCAAGAAGCTCACCGGAGGTAGGCGAGGTCAACGTGCACCCGGCAGTGGTGGCGACGAGATGTGGCGTGGCCGGAGTCGGCCGAACGAAGTAGAGAGGGGTGGTAGCGATGGGTTGGTTGCTGCTGTTGTGGAGCAGCTTGATGTGCGGTGCTGCTGAAGGTGAGGGGGCGTGGAGGCCGTGAGGGTGCATAGTGGGTGGCTGCTGCTGCGGGTGTGGCAATGGTTGAGCGAGAGTGGTGAGGAGGCCGTGCTGGTGCATGTAGGGAAGCCTAAGGATGCGTGGATCATGTGGGCATGCGTGGGCTGAGGTCGATGGTGCACGGAGATGGCATGGTGAGAAGTAGCCGGTGAGGCTCTTCTGTTGTTGCTGGAGTACGCACGGCACTGCTAGAGGAGTGCAGGTGCACGGGGGGAAGCTACTGGTGGAGTGCGACACTGCTGGAGGCATGGCGGAGGTGCTGGGCGGTGTGTGCGGTAGGGGCCTGTGGCGCGGTCTAGAGGAGAGTGGGGTTGCTGGAGGTGCGCAGTTGAGGAGCTAGTGTGCACAGCAGCTGGGGTTGCAGGTGGTAGTTGTTGGTGATGGTGGTGGAAGGTTTCGTTGAGGTGGAAGATGAGTTCCTTGCTATAGTTGCACAAAGGAGAAGAGGTGTAGGGCCTTTAGATGTCCAGGAAAGTTCCCAGACATCTTAAATGAGCAGAATGGTGGATAGTGGTGGAGATGGAGCGTGGTGGCGGTCGTCGTCGGAGGTGATCTGGCGATTACACAGTGAGGTTGTAATGTGGAGCTTTGTGATGGCAGTACGGGCTATCACCCCTCACGCCCACGGTGGCAGAGCTACGCCACGATTGTGGCCGGTGGTAATGTAGTGGACGAGAAACTAAGTTCTGTTCACAGTGAGGAAAGGGAATGAAGGTCTGATGAGCACCATTGTCTCCTCCCCCCTCTTATAGCTGCAACCAATTCATTTGAAATCACAAGAGGCTAGAGCAAATCCTCGTGAATGCTGGCAACTGTTAAAAATGATTGAGCACAGGAGGAGGCAGAGGTGGAGCGGTTACCTGCCGAAGAGAATAATAGTAAAAAAGTAATTAGGATTATTTATACATAACTCCTTAACTTCTATGTTAATTTAAGCAATGTATGTAAGGCACCTAATTAGTTAACTAATCAAATGCATGCAATTCTAAGCTAATTCTAAATGCATTTAGATATGAATGCCACACATGAATTATGTAATTAAGCTAAAAATATGAATTAATTTATTTACATCCTAATGTATGCTATCTAAATGTTAAAATTAACTTAATGTCTAGGCACTTAAATACTTTAATAGCCCACAAATATGAGCTAATCAAATACCCCCATGTCAAGTTTTTGCTAGTCCCTAGTAAATTCAAGCATGATTTAACACTCCAAGTTATCCAAGCTAACTCAATTGGCCTTTCCATAGAAATTAGGTTGAACCATCTAACCCTAGATCATAAGGTACCCAAGTAGTTGTTGAGTTACAGACTAAGTTAGCTAAGGACGAGTTGCAGGAATAAGTTTCCTTGATTTCTAACTCTACCCTAGGGTTTATTGGTTCCAAAGATTAAACATCCGTGCATGTGCATTGGTCTGAGTTATTTGAGGTTGGTATGATTACCAACCTAGAAAGAGAGTAAGAAGGATATATTTTTTTGTAATATATATATTTTTGTTTGATTCCTCTAAGTCTAACCTTGGATCAGCTATCAACACGGTATGTGTCGGATTCATTGTCCCCATCACCAAACCTCGAAGGGTGCCGATGCTTTGAGATAGCACCACCCATAGCGACTCCAAGAACTCCTGGCAATCGACACTTCAAGATAGTATCGCCTATGGATTTCTTAAGCGAATTCAGGCCTATGGCAATCGACACTTAGAGATAAGGCTGCCTATGGTACCTGAATCGCACAATGCGCTTACATGCCCCCAGTAGGATGGATATCCTAAGAGACAAGCAACAAGGAGGTGACATGTTATCATCGCATCCTCAAGGTGAGTATATACTCCACCTCTCCTGCAGCAGGAACTCGTCCAATCAAATTGTGTTTTTAAGCTTCTCCTAGGTTAGAACTAAGAGAACCAAATTTTCTTCAAGAAAGGAATTAAGGTTAACATTATTTACACAAGACCAAGTGTGTGCGTAATGTGGATACTTAGGTTACGAGGACCCGTAAACCAAAAGGTAGAAAAGGACACCAGGTAATACCTAGCCTTTTACTCAATCCTTAGCTTTCCTTCCTCAACCTCTTGAGGAATGGTCTGCAACTTAACTCCTACTTAAGTTTTTAAGTCCACAAAGGACCCTAAGGGTCTAAAGCTAGTAATTCAACCCTAACTTTTATAATTAGATACCTCGAGTCAGCTTAGGCAAACCTAAAGTCATGGTCTTATGCTTAAAGATGCAGAACCCAGCTGGTTAAGCATAACAACTTTTCCTTTTTTTCTTTTTTAAAATCAATATGCATGCATGAATGCAAAATGTATACATGCTACAAACAAATGCCTCAAGTCCTATCCCCCCATGCCTGGTTCAAACAATGTCCTCTTTGGAAACAAAATAGTTAAGGGAAGATATTACCTGAGGCGAAGATGATAGGAGCTAAGGCTCCTCAAGAGTGACCTCGTCAACCAGATGGCCATCCAAAGTAATGTATGGTTTTAATTGTTGGCCATTGACGGTAAAGGGCATTGCTAAATAAAAAGGGCTCTTAATCTCCATAGCCCCATGTAGAAACACTTTTGTGATTATGTATGGCCCATCCCAACGTGATTTTAATTTTCCTAGGAAAAGCTTAAGTCTGGAATTGAAAAGTCAGACTTGTTGGTTGGGCTCAAAGGTCTTTCTAAGGATATACTTATCATGCAAGACCTTAGTTCTCTCTTTATAAGCTTTAGAGGTGTCATAAGCATCATTCCTCAACTCCTTAAGCTCACTAAATTCCAGAAGTCGTGCCTTACCTGCCATTTTAATATCCATGTTGACACTTCGGATAGCCCAAAGCGTCCTATGTTCCAGCTCAATGGGTAAATGGCACTAATCGTTCTCTTGCGATGTATGTTATTTAAGTTAATTAATCATTTCACAAATAAGTGTTGTTGTCGAGTTTTAATCCGCAGTAATGGCGCTATAAATAATGAAGCGAACAATTGACCATGGTTCGTATCAAAAAATCATCGTTGTTGTAGTATATGTCACAAATACAAACCTTTATTGCATTGATTTTTATTTAATTTACATAATTTTTATTGGTTTATTCCAGGTCGTTCACTTGGAGGCAGTTATTGATATACAACACTCTCTAAGTCCAAGATTATTCTTTAATTTCAAAAAGATAAGTTTTATGTACAATAAAGACTGAATACATGAATGAATCAATAATGAATGAATTAATGGTTTAATTATGTATAAAAAGAATCAATTAAAATGCTTGCAAAAACCTAATTACAATCAAGCATCAAACACTACATAAATATACTCTATACTATCTACTTATAAGTTATATTACTAATACTTACATATATATACAATACTAATTAATAATACATATCATACTAACTTAACTTTATATACTAACATATATAGTAACATATATAGGAGCTACAACGACAGATACAGGCATTGCTAAACCCCAAAAAAACTATATACATGTTCTAAACTAGAAACTATGGTCAATAGCGACAATTATTTTACCTTTAGCGACGGTTTATTCTATCAGTAAAGCTACGTAATTATTTATATACATATACATAGCTATACTTACATATACACTTCTTTCTGCTTTCATTCCTTATATTCTAAGTCTTCTCTCTTTTTCTTAACTTAGCCATTTTTACATGTTCTCTCTTCTTTGTTCATGGGTCTAATACTTAACTTCATTTCCTCTTACTTCTCTTTACAATGCCTCGCTCTGTGTTCACTCTTTTCTTACACTTATTTTCCTTTTAGCACTTTCTTTTCTTCTTTTACTTTGTGTTTCTTCTTCTGAGACTTAGCCATTTTTTAGTGTTTGCTTTCTTTGTTCTCTTTTTTTACACTCTGTATTATCAGCTCAATACTTAGTCAATTTCACTCACTAACTTCTCTCAGAGTTCAGCCATTAGGGCCCCTTTTACTTAGCAAAAATTTATTTAATTGGCGGGCACACCGTTCTAGGGATACACAACACCCAAGGTGGGTGCGACCAAACCTTTACTTGGTATGCCCTAGTTTCTTAATTAGGCTGATTAATCACGTTTTTAGCTCATTACTGGGCTTAATCAAGCCTTAGCACAGTAACCGGCCCCCAGCCCACACAATATCATCAAATATGCTCAGAATGCTCAGATAAGTATGCTCAGGTAATAATGCTCAGTGGTTTCGGGCGCTCGACGCTTGTGACGACTAAGCTATCCATGTGACAATTCAATGAAATACCGCTTACAGTAGTTCTCTGCCCACGATGTGGCACTGCGCCGTGGCTATACACTGGAAATCAGGCGGCTGCCGTTGATTTAGAGATTTTGGCCCTCAATTCGAGGGCCAATATTATTATAAAATAAAAATAAATTATAGGATAATAAAGTATTTACATAGTACTATACAATTGTACAATTAATTTAGAGTTTTAATTATATTTACTATATAAATTAATTAGATAAAGTATACAGTTTATACATAGCTGATTTTAAGTTTTAATCTTTAATTACATATAAATTAATTAATAAATGGTCTAATTGATGTAATGCAGAGTTAGTATACATGTTAAGGTATTTTATAAAGATTTTTATTATATTTTACAAGTTTTATTTCTATTTTATTTATATTTAAATAGCACATTTTAGACTATTTTATTTGTAAATTAATTTCAAATAATATATACATTATAAATATACTTAAATTATTTAAAATACATTAGTATAAATATACAGTATCAGTTAACTTAGTTTTAACTTAATCTACTAATTTATTTTAATTTAATTTAATAACTTATCTATTAACTTAACAAATTAATTATTTATTCTATATATATAAGTAAATTGAGATACAGGGTTTACTATGTTTATTATCTACATATAAATACGTATATACAGTATTGTAACTTAACATGGTTATTTATAGAGGGTATTAATTTACATAGCTATTTAGGACATATAAATTAGTTTACTTAATAAATAGTTATATAATTGAGATGTATACAATATAATCCAACTTAAATACTTAATTTATATACTACAATATATACCTAAGCTATTTATACTCTACATATGTATAATTTACATTATAGATAAATAAGCTTTACAATATAGCTTATATATGCACCTATATACATAGTATACAAAGGATTTTTAGGTGTTTTTGAGCTTTTTTTAGCTTTTTATGGGTTTTATATATGTTATGGAGGTAGGAGAACAGAGGGAAAGAAATAGATGAGAAGGAGATGTTTTTCGTCTTTTCATGTATAGTTTTTTTTATTAAGTTCCATAGTATATAGAACCGTCGGCTGGTATGTTCTACCAAGGTGGGGGTTCGGAATACCATGAAACTTGGTATGCATTTAGGAAAATACCTAATCTTCAATTAGACATGTTTATTTTATTTTTTTGTATTTTTTATATATTTTTTATTTAATTCAAAACTTCACTCATCCTGAGCCTTGAAAGTGTTGTCTAATGAGTCCTAAAGGCTAGAATGGGACATAGGGTGTCTTGACAGGCAGTGAACTGCCTTGAACATATTCAGTATGATACATGGAAGGGATGTATGCAATTAAGCACACAAATAAATGTATATTTCAATTATTACACTTAATGGACAGTTGGGCTTAAATTATAGCTGACAGAAGAAGATTAGTAGATTACAAGCCTTCAAATAATGTTAAACATGCATTAAAAATGCATAAAAGCTTGTCTACAACTCAGACACAACATTCAACTCAAGTTAGCTATCTATATAGCTAAAACTAATCTATTGTCCTTGGATCTCTCCAAACACAATCTGCTGTAAATAGTAGAAACACAGTTGGAACAATAGCAGCGAAGCAACTGCCACAAATCTGCTGGAACAGTAGCTGTAACACAAGCAACAGCAAAGCAGCTGAACTCCAACCACTACAGCCGACTGGATTCTTCTTCAGATGTCTTAACTGTTGCTGCAGTTATGACAGACTTCAAAGAACCAGATCTGCAACAGGGAGAACTCAGAACCTAAATCCAGCTAAGTAACTCCTAATTCAATTACTTCTCTCCCAGATTAGATTCTAGAAAACCTTGCCAGGGATATAAGAGAACTAGTTAAGGGGATACTTAACTGGATTTGGTGAAAATGTAGTTGCAACTGCAGCAAATTGCTATAAGTCTGGGATTTGCACACACAAAACAGGAATCACTTAAATACCATCTGACAAAGGTTTGAATTCTCATAAAAAAAAACTCAGGAATACAACTCAAACTCAAGAACCCTCGTCGATAAAATTCTCACTAAAACAGATCTGAAAGAGAGCTGATCTAGCTCTTTCTAATGCTATAGAAAACATGTAGAAAGAGTTAAATCAGTCCATCTAAAACAGAAGTTCAAATCCTAGGACTCTGGAGCCTTAAGGAATATGGAGAATTCCTTAGGTTAGAAAATTAGATTTGCCCTAAAATAACTAAAAGATGCATGGTAGAGTCTTAAATCAACTAAGTGATTTTCATTATCTCAACCATGCATTCAAGATAGTCAAATCCTCACAAAAATCCAAATCAAATATTTCAGTTTGCTAGATTCCTAGACAAACACTAGAATCACTTTAGAATCACCTCAGATTCCTAGCCAAAGAGTGAATCGCAATCAAAATATTTCAGTTTTCTAGATCCAAGCATTCAAAGCTCAATTAGTTAAAAATCTTTACAATCCAAATTCAACACAAATCCAGCAAACCAGTTCTCTTTTAAGCTTAGATTAGGGGCTTTTCTGACAAGAATGAGATGAATGGGAAGCCCCTAATGTGATTTTCAACACTAATTTTAGATCTGAGGTTAGAAACCAATCAAATTTGAGATTAGATCTAATGAGTGGGTGAATTGTGAGATAAAAATTGTGGGAATCAGAAGCAATATGGAAAACATGTCGAGGGCGAAAAAATGATCAGTGATGACTATGTGAAAATGTCCCCTCTGATCTAGAAGGATCAGAGGAGGTGAGGGGGGAGAAATTCTAATCTAACTCCACTCCTAATGCTAAACTAACAGGCATAACAGATCATCAGTAATTCTAATTCTAACTCTACTGCTAACCTATCTAGCTACTGCTATAGATAAACTAAAAAATAGTAAAACTATTCTAAAAAGAAGAATGAGACCTGTGGGTCTCCACCAGGAGGATGGAGAGGAAGAAGGGAGGGGGAGCTCCAGCGAATGAAAAACCTGCTAGTGAGGCTTCTAGGTCATCCTTAGGCGTACGTCATCCTTAGTGACGAGGAGGAAAAGGAGGTGAAAAACTACACCTTTGTCACAGGTGCAGTGTGTGAATGGGTTAGGAGAACTGGAGGGGAAGAAAGGATCGCTCTCAAGGAAGTAGGAGAGGAGGCGATCCTTTGCGCGCGTGACCCGGGAAGTGCTTAAGTAGCGATTGTAGTGATTCCAGGCACCGCGTGAGTGAGATTACTTGACGAGGGCATCGGTGGTGGGGATGGAAGGAGAGAGCGCACGCGGGGGGCAATATGAAATCTGGCCGTAGGATGGGATCTGGGGATTGGGGTGAGCACACGTGCCGATTCATGCGAAGCTTCGAATTAAAACAAGCTGCAGATCAAGATCAAGGAAAGAACGGACTGTCGAGATGGCGCATGTTCATAGCATGAACAGTGCACGCGTAGGAAGTAGTAGGTGCCCGATTTCTTTTGGGTAAATTGCAGGGAGGCCCTTCTGCGAAGGGGTAGAAGATTTGCATAAGAGCTTGTAAATGGTAGAAAGTAGTAACTGAATGGTCCCTAAGGGCTTACAGAAAGGTCCCTGCATGTTACAGATAGGTCCGGGAAGTTTTCTAATAAAGGAAATGTAATGCATAAAGGACCTAAATGTAAATTCTAAGTTTCAAGGCCTTAATGATGTCCAAATGCCTTCAAGTTTCTATATGTGCTTAATTGAACTTTTAAGAAGTTAATTATACTTTTGATTTAAACTTTTAAACTTGTTTGTGTGTTCAATTCACACTTGGATCACCATTTGACCTTTTTCTCAAGAATATCTCATTTTATGACCTAATTATGTAATTTTAACACAGAATTAAGGTTTAGGTCTTTTTCTTTGATTCCCCACACTTAACCCATTTTTATGTGTTAATTTGGTATTGTTTAACCCAGTTTCTAGCTTAACTTTAGCTTTTTAGCTATGATGAGTCATTTTCCCAAACACAATCCAGAAAGGAGATGTACCCAAAGGGGTCTTGTAGGTCATTGAATAAGCCCATAAAGCATCATCGAACTTTTGGAACCAGTCCTTCCTATCAGGTCTTACAGTCTTTTCTAAAATGTTCTTTATCTCCCTATTCGACACTTCAACCTGGCCACTCGTCTGCGGGTGGTATGGGGTAGCAATCTTGTGAGTGACCCCTAAACTTTTGAGTAACCAGTTGAAGTGATGATTCTGGAAGTGAGGTCCCCCATCACTAATAATAATCTTAGGGCAGCTGAATCGGGATATGATATTGGCCTTCATAAATTTCAATACCACTGAGTGGTTATTTGTGCATGTAGGAATGGCCTCTATCCATTTAGAGACATAGTCAACTACCACTAAGATATATTCATAACCTTGGGATGAAGGGTAGGGGCCTATAAAGTCAATTTCCCAAACATCAAAAATTTCAATAGGTTGAATGGGGTATTGAGGCATCTCATTCCTCTTCCCAATCATTCTAGTCCGTTGACATCTAATACAGGCCTCAACAAAATTATGAGAATCCTTAAATAACAAAGGCCACCAAAATCAAACTGGAGAACCTTAAAAGAAGTTTTCTTAGCACCAAAGTGTCCTCTACAATGAAGTTCATGGCAAAAACTCAGCACAATTTGTTGCTCCTCTTCAAGCACGCATCATCTCAATACTTTGCCTTGTCCAAATCTAAATAATTTAGCTCTTCCCAATGAAAGTATCTAGCTTGGGAAATGAATCTCTTCCTTTTCTGCTCATCCCAAGAGCCAGGAGTCTCTCCAGTGACCAAGTAATTGACGATATCATCATACCAAGGTGAAGTTGGTGTTACCGCCATAAGGGTTTCATCAGGAAATGTCTCGCGGATGTCTCCAGATGGAGAGTCATCAAGTGGAAGGCAAGACAGGTGGTCAGCCACAACATTTTGTACTCCTTTCTTTTCACGTATCTCCAAGTGAAATTCTTGAAGGAGTAGGATCCACCTAATCAGACGTGGCTTAGAATCCTTCTTAGTAATGAGATGTTTCACTGTCGCATGATCAGTGAAAATAACCACCTTAGACCCAAGAAGATAAGACCTAAACTTCTCCAGAGCAAAAACTATAGCAAGTAATTCCTTTTTAGTGACTGTGTAGTTTTGCTGTGGTGCGGTTAAAGTCTTGCTGGCATAGTGCAGCACATGAGGTCTTCCCTCAACCCTTTATCCAAGGACTGCTCCCACTGCATAATCCGAAGCATCACACATCAGCTTAAATGGGAGTGTCCAATCAGGAGCTCAGAGAATAGGCACAGAGATCAAGGCCTCTTTCAAAGTTTGAAAGGCCTCGGCACACTTTGAATCAAAATTGAAGGAAGATTCCTTTGCCAACAAATCACAAAGTGGCCTAGAAATTTTACTGAAATTTTTAATAAAGCACCTATAAAAGCGAACATGGCACAGAAAGGATCTAGCCTGTTTGACATTCATGGGCAATGGAAGTTTGGAAATAGAATCACCTTGGCTTTATCTACTTGCAAACCTCGCTCAGACACAACATGCCCAAGTACAATTCCTTTCTGTACCATGAAGTGGCTTTTCTCTCAGTTGAGGACTAAACTAGTCTCCTTACACTGCTTCATCACATTCTCTAGGTGCAGGAGATAGTGGTCGAAAGACAAGCCGTAAATGGAGAAGTCATCCATAAACAGTTCAACACACTTGTCAATCATGTTCGAGAAAATGGACATCATACACCGTTGGAAGGTTGTCGGTGCATTACATAGTCCAAATGGCATACGCCTGAATGCAAAGGTACAGTAAGGACTCGTGAAAGTCGTCTTCTCCTGGTCATCAGGGAAGACTGCAACCTGGTTGTACCCAGAATATTCATCGAGAAAGCAATAGTATTTATTCCCCACCAATTTTTTGAGAATTTGATCAATAAAAGGCAAGGGAAAGTGATCCTTCTGGGTAGCGGTATTCAACTTGTGGTAATCAATACAGATCCTCCATCTAGTTGAGAGTCTAGTCACAACTTGTTTGCCTTGGTCATTAAATTCCACAGTAAAGCCCACCTTCTTTAGCACCACATGAATAGAACTTACCCATTTACTATCTGTAATAGGATATATGATCCCAGCATCCAACCACTTCAGAATTTCCTTTTTAACCACCTCCCTCATATTGTGGTTAAGACGTCTCTGCATGTCCCTAAATGGTTTGATGGAATCATCAGTATAAATGTGGTGCATGCAGAGTGTAGAGTCTATACCTTTAATGTCAGCAATGCTCCAAGCAATAGCTTCCTTGTGGATAGACAAACATTCAATCAAGGCTCCCTCCTATGCTTCAGATAACACATTTGAAATGAGAATGGGGAGCATATCATTGGCACCTAGGAAGATGTACTTGAGAGTGTCTGGAAGGGGTTTCAACTCTAGGTTGAGGGCTTGTATGGTTGAGGGTTTCATAATAGATGTCCCCATCTCAGGTAGCAGATCTACCTTGGGCAAAGATGATGGGGAAAGAGACTCAATAGAAACACCCAGCAACTCCTCAAGTTCTAGTATATCCCCTTCACATTCCTCCAAGAGTTGGGAATGCTCATTTAGCATGACATGCTGAAGGGGGTCATCACATAACATTGCAGGGGTTGTCTCTTTAATCGGGTCATCTATCACCTTAACTTGGGAACAATTCTCAAGCCCGGCTTGTTTATAAGTGTCAAATACATTAAGCCAGATTTTCCTGTTCCCAAAGCCCATTTTTAATGGCCCAGTATTGCAATTGATTGAAGCATGAGAAGTTGCAAGGAAGGGGTGGCCTAAAATGATGGAGGGCTTGGTTGGCTTGTTGGTAGGGACAGTGTCCAAAACTAAGAAGTCAACGAGGAAGAAGAAATCCTCCACTCTCATGAGGACATCTTCCAGAATTCCCTGAGGTGTCATGAGTGATTGATCAGCAACTTGGAGGATTACCGGGCTAGGCTTCAGATTGCCTCCCCCAAGTTGTTGATACATGTCGCTCGGAAGGATGTTCACCCCCGCACCCAGATCAAGTAGAGCCTCATCTATCTGTAAGTCACCAATGACCACCGAGATGTATGGGGCTCCTGGGTCCTTAAGTTTTGGGGGTGTGCCATGTTGAACAATTGAGGTAACAGAATCAGGTAGGACAACTTTTGATTGAACCTATTTTCTAGATTGCCGCTTTTCGTGCACAAATCCTTTAAAAAGCGGGCATAAGATGGAATCTGCCTGATAACCTCAAGCAAAGGCAAGTTAATCTGCACTTGCCTAAAAGTTTCCATGATCTCATTCGTCTTATCTTTGGCTCCAAATGAGCCAGCAGAAGTTTGCCAAGAGGTGGATAAGCACTCTGGAAAGGGCACTCTCAGTCTCTGGGTGGAAGGGTTGTCATGTCGTGTGAGGGATGGAATGGGGGAAACCTCTTCCGGTGAGGTGATTTCAAGAGGAGGAGATTTGGGCAATTCTTCTCTGGTGGGGGCTGATGAGAACCTCGTCACAAACCCTAAACTAGCACCATTTAACCCTGATATGCAAGAAAAAGCTCCTACATAACTCTAGAAAGGCTTGGCTCAGAGAGATTCTGAGTTTGCAAAGAAAATAGAAACTAAGGGGTAAAAATGCAATTTCACCAATCCGATCTGAAAATAGGGTAACTCAGGGTCCAAACATAGGTCAAAATAACCTAATAAGAAGAAAAGAGGGATGAGATGACTCAATAAGGGCTACAGCAACTCCAAGGAATTAAATGACATCCTGTAACCCTAAAAATAAACTCACTTCAATTCACATGGTTCGAGGTAAGGTAAAAATCAACTAAACCCTCTAAAATTCATAGAAAAATAATCTCTAGGATTTAGGACTTTCAATTTGGCCTTAGGAACCCATTTTGACCTACATTGAGAACCATGCCCAATTAACAACTTAATTTGGGTTTTTGCATAAATTGACCGATCAAACAAGGTTTAATCTAGAAATAAAATTCATCATCAGAATCCTTAGGTCCTAATTAGTCATGTCTAAAAACTTGGGCCTAAGAAGAAACCTTCTTGACCAACTTTACACTTTGGTCCTCATATATTTACTTTCTGGCGCTCAACTTTTGAACCCTCATATTTTGGCCCCTAACTCTCCTTCGTTCTTTGCGTTTAGGTCCCTCCTGCAAAACCTGAGCAGCGCCATGCTCCGGCGACCTTGCGCGGAGCATGGCGCCGCGCAGGGTGAGGGAGGGGCCCTGGCAAGTCAATGGGGGTTACCCTGCGTCGTTAGCCACCGCAGGGACACCCCCTTGAGCGCTGCACCCACCCATACCGGTCGTGCGAACGCACGGACGGTATGGGTATCCTTCCTCCGGCGTCCTCCGGCGAGGGAGACACGTCGTCTCCCTCCGCCCTCCTCTCTGGTTCTGCCCCTATAAATACCCCCGTCGCTCCGCCGTTCTTCAGAGCTCGGATCTGACGGAGACACCCCCTCAATTCCTCCCTTCCCACTCCGACAGACGCCCCCTTGCTCCGGCGCCTCTCCTCCTCCTCCTCGTCGCCCTGCCGCACTACCAGCAGCAGGGTTAACTTCCCTCTATCTTTCCGCGTCACGCCGCACCCAGCTGGCGCCTCTCCGGCCCTCTCCTCGCCGCCGCCCCTTCCTCTGGGCAATTTCTTCTCCGGCGACAGTCGATACGACTGTCGCCTGCGCCAACCCCTCCTCGTCCAGCTTAGTAGGTAAAACTTCTCCTCTTCCTCCCCTCTTCCTTTTCCTCACTTTAATCCTTTACTGTCGCCCTCGATTCCGACCAATCACCCTCACCTTCTCCGCCTCCGGCCATCCTCTGGCGACTCGTTCCCGACATTCCACCATCCCACACGACTCGTCGACCATCACAAAACCTCCGCCTCCTCACCATGATCAGCCTCCGCCCCTCCATTTCCCGCCACTCGCCACCTGCAGGCCCCCTAACAAACCCATTCCCCCAGCCACAGTCTGACCTAGGGCAGCCCTTGCACGCCGCCCCATGCCTCGCCACCACCCGCACGAGCTTCGCCGCACTCTGGCGAAGCTCCTGGCACCTTCTGATTAGGCCGAGAGGCCGTTTTGTTGTGAACAAGTCACCCATCCTCCGCCGCCATTGCTGTGCAGAAGGAGCTGCTTCCGCCTGCAGCTACAGCCTCGCTTCGCCCAGGTCAGACTCCCCAGGACGCAAGGTAGCCCTCGCGCACCTGCCCAGGCTCGCAGCTGGGGAGAAAGCTCCGCAAAAGCTGCAACTGCCTGCAGCTTTCTCAGCTGCAGGCGCCAAATTGGGGTGGGACATTTAGTCCCACCTTGGAAGGCTCCGAAGCGGCGCACCGATATAAATTGGAAAAGTGTTGTAGGCTTATTGCCTCAGCACACGGGGTGAGGTCCCTCTCACACCGCTTCACCCGGCCCGTCCGCGAGCTCATCACGTGGATCCGGCCGACCTGACCCGACTTGACTGGCACTCCTCGCCCACCACCGCACGCCGGTGGGCCTGGACCCGGGCGCGACCCGCGTACCCGATTATCCGGTTGATCTGGGAGAGCTGTCCTGAGAGTGAATTCCGAGAGAGAGAGACGCGGGGGGGGATAGAGTAGGTTTTTTCCCTCTGATGCTGAACTCTTGAGCATGCAGGCACAGGTGAAGAAGGAGAAGGACTGCGGAAGAAGAAGAACTGAAGCGACACTGTAGCATCCGCAGGTTAAGTCGTCTGCTTGGAAAATCAGATGACTTCCTGAAGACAGGTGAAGACAAAGAAGAAGAAGAAAAGAAGAGAGAAGGAGCAGCCAAGTGAAGAAACAGAAAGCAGAAGAAGAAGAAGAAGAAGAAGAAGAGAAGCAAGAAGCAAGAAGAAAAGAAGAAGAAGCGCACGGGAGGAAGATCTGAAGCAAGAAAAGAAGAAACAAAGAAAATAAAAAGAAGAAAAAGACAGGATCGTCCAACCAAGAAATAGAGGAAGCAAGAAAAAGAGGAAGAACAGGAAGAACAAAAGCCAAAGAGGAGAGAAGACAAAGAGGAAGAAAGAAGAGAAGAAGAAGAAGCCAAACTTTCATCTCCCTCTCTCTCTCTCTTTATTTTTGTAATAGAACATGTATATCTCTAGAATACGACTTGCTCCCTGAGTTCGACCTCGGGAGAATTGTTATTCCCGAGTAAAAAAAATATATATTTGAAATGATGGCAATAACTAGCTATACTACAACGCTATAGCAAAACCTAGTCATAGTTGTCGCCGACCGTTTCAGGGGTGAAAGTCGGGATGGATGGTTTTCCAGAAGGTGAGACTATAGGAGCATCGGGTTTGGAAATTTCCTTCCCACTCCTTAGAATAGTCACCACCTGGGCATGCTCCCTAAAAACAATCCCTTTTCCTTTCGGATTCTCCTCAAAAGCACTAGGAAGCTTCCCAGTTTCCTTCTGTCTAACGGCCTCGACAAGGAATATTATCTGTGATTTCATTTCCTGTATAGCCTTGTCATGAGATTGGGTGATGACACTTTGACTTTCTTTCATAGTTCTCAACATTGCCTTCAATTCATCCATCTCAGAGGTCTTCGGTTGGGCTAAGGTCTAAGGTTGGTTCATTTGTTGGTTTTGAAAGGGTTGTGGTTTATAATTCCCTGAATTTGAGACATTCCCTTGTCTCCATGAAAAGTTTGGGTGATTCCTCCATTCCTTATTATAAGTGTTGGAAAAAGGGTCATTACGAGGACTAGGATGGAGCCCTTGAGTGGCATTCAGGTCCGCTTGTACAAGCTCAGGGAATTAGGTAGCCAAGTGGCAATCCACAATAGCATGTGTATTGCTTGGAAAATGGAGCATTCTGAAGCTTGGGATGTGGAGGTGCTAGATGTGAATTGGCTTGGGCTCAACTTAAGCGTTTCCATATTTTGATTCAACAATTGAATCTGATAGGCTAAATTCTAGGTGTCCCTTGCCTCATTTGCCTCCAACCTTCTTTGCATGAGAGTGGGCTTGCTATCCAAGTAGGCAAATTTCAAGTGAATAGAATTCTCACTCAAAGTATCAAAAAGTTTCCAAGCTTCATCCTCAGTCTTAGATAGAAAGGTTCATGCACAAGCACCATCCACAGTCTGCTTGTGTGAACCATTAAGTTCGATGTTCAACCTTTCAACCAGTTGCCACTTGGGCACCTGGTGATGTGGACAAAGTCTCAACAGGTCATTAAAATGCTCCTACTCATCATGGAAAGCTTCCCCATCCTTTTGAACAAAACTCATAATTTTCCTCCTAAAGTGATTAGTTTTGCTCATGGGGAAGTACTCTTTCAAAAACTCCTTCTTCAAGGCATCCTAGGTGTTAATATCATCTAGGGTATGATACCAATATTTGGCCTTGTCCTTGAGGGAGAAAGGAAAGAGGGTCCGCATTTGAGCAATATCAGTAACGCCTTGCAGCTTCACCGTGGAACAGACCTCGGTGAATTCCTCTATATGCCTGTAAGGGTCTTCCCTAGCAGTACCATAAAAGGAGGGTAGCAAGGATATGGTACTGCTTTTGATCTCATAAGAAGTGTCCCCTCCAGATCTATGTAGTGCAGGGCTAGTTTGATTGGTCAGAATGAAATATTCCTTAAGCCTCCTTTGACTAGCCATTTCTTCCCTTGGGTGGTCCCTTTTTAGGATTCTTTCAGGTTCTGGATCAAACACAAGTTGTCTCCTAAGAGATCGCCTACCAAGCATGCAGTACAAACACAATTCAAAAGGACTTGTTAGGTCTTTACAAATTTAGGCTTTTGACTTTAATTCAAATTGTAGGTGACAAAGTAAGTTACCCAACCAATTACGCATCTATTGTCGACCTGTGAAATGCCCAAAAAGACCTAGTTGGAGCTTAAGTACTCTTCCCTAAATCTCAAATGGTAGAGCAACTCCAAAGACAGATGATCGAGGGATTCAAGTAGGCCTAAGCCTTCCTTTGAAGCTGTGCTTTTGCGATGCTTCTTAACTACCCCAAAAATCCATCACAGGGTATCCCCCTCTTTGGAGTTACAAAACCTTTGAGCTCAAGTTCTGAACACTTCAAAATCCAACGGTAGGAGGGCTCTTGTCCTAGTAGTTCCAAGACCTAGGAGTGTCTAAATGCATGCTTCGATGCAAGGAGAAAACTAATGTGAATACACTGTAAAAGATTTGAGTTTGAATTTTGAAATGCACGATAAGTTTTCAGCTCAAGTTCTTGGTTTTCTTTTTTTTTTAGTATTCCTCCTTAACTTAAAGTCTTTTTTTTAAAATAAAATATGTGACCACTTGTTTGATCTTTTCAATTAATTAGGTGGTCTTGCAATTAAATTTAGATGCAAATGCATGAACAATATAGAATGCAAGGAAAAGAAAATGTACCTTGCCTCCAGCAATCTTCAATGAAATGCATGCAAATGCAAAATAAAATCTAGAGGCTGCACATTCACGCCTAAATGGTCTTCCTAAGGCTAGCAGCTTCTAGGAGGCAGCTCATGTTTTTTTTTATTTGTTTCTTTTTTTAGCTACTTATGCACAACCAAGAAAAATAAAATCAATCCACAAAAGAAAGTAAAAACCTAAGTCTAAATAAATAGGAATAGACTTTCGCAAAAATTACCCAACACGAGCCTAAAAGAAAGTTGGGGAACAGACCCCTAAAATGTACCCCAGAACAAGGGTCCCAAATAATGAATGCAAGAAATCCTAAAGTCTAAGTTTATCTAAATGCAAAAGTAGAGAATAAAGATTATCTCTTTTTTTTTAAAAAAAAATTCTTCTCAAGTTGGTGGCGTCAAGGTCCACCAAGATGCGAACCTCAATCTCTCCTCCAAGAGGTGGAAACAAGGTCCACCATAGCGTTGCTGAGGCCGATGCGACGTACCTTGCACCAAACAAGATAAATTAGGTTAAATATGCCTCAATTTAAATTAGCATGAACAAATGAATGAATGTATTTTTATTAAGCCTATTGCTTCCCGGGCAACAGTGCCATTTGAAAAGTAGATTTTCACATTCGAAAATGATGATTAAGATGATTTGTCGTTGTATTTCTAAGTGGTGGAAAATTGACTAATAAAAATAATTAAAATAACCACTCAATGAGGAGGGTGTCGTGTCCATAGGGAGGCAATGGCCTAGTACAAACTCACATAAGTCAAAAATCGATGTTCATGATTAATTCGCAAAGAAATCGAATCAAAATCACCTTTCAATTAAGAAAACAAGACACGAATAAGCTGGTACTGTGTTTTCGTGAAAGATGGAGGGCATTCACACAAAATCACTAGATTAAAATATTATTAAATAAAAATTCCACTATTCTAATGGCAAAGAAATGTAAATATTAGTGCCACAAGAAATAGAGCAACTCGTGCTCGAGCACGCGTGCGCAAAGAGGAGCTGATGCTGACCGCGAGAAGCTCACCGGAGGTGGGCGAGGTCGACGCGCACCCGGCGGTGGTGCCAGTGAGGTGTGGCATTGCTGGAGTTGGCTGGACGAAGCAGAGAGGGGTGGTGGCGGTGGGTTGGTTGCTGCTACTGTGAAGCAGCTCAACGGGCAGTGCTGCTGAAGTCAATCAGGCTCGGAGGCCGTGCAAGTGCGTGCGGGGAAGGTTGAGGACACGCGGGTTGAGGTCAGTGGTGCACGGAGATGGTGCAGTGAGGAGTAGCCGATGAGTCTCCTCTATTGCAGCTAGAGTACGTGCGTCACTGCTGGAGGAGTGCGGGTGCACACGGGGAAGCTGTTGGAGGAGCGCGACACTACTGGAGGCGTGGCAGAGATGCTGGGTGGTGTGTGCTGTAGGGACTTATGGCGTGATCTAGAGGAGAGCAGGGTTGTTGGAGGTGCACGGTTGAGGAACTGGTGGCGCACAGCAGCTGGGGCTAAAGGTGGTAGTTGTTGGTGATGGTGGTGGATGGTTTCGTTGAGGTGGAAGATGAGTTCCTTGCTACAGTTGCACAAAGGAGAAGAGGTGTAAGGGCTTTGGACGTCCGGGAAAGTTCTTGGACATCTTAAATGAGCGGAATGGTGGATAGTGGTGGAGATGGAGCATGGTGGTAGTCGTCGAGGGAGGTGATCTGGCGATTACACGGTGAGGTTGTAATGAGGAGCTTTGCGATGGCGGTGCAAGCTGTCACCCTGCACACCCACGGTGTTAGAGCTACGCCGTGGTTGAGGCCGGTGGTAATGGAGTGGACGAGAAACTAAGTTCTCTACATAGTGAGGAAAGGGAATGAAGGCCTAGTGAGCATGGTCATTTCCTCCCCCCTCTTTTAGATGTAGCCAATTCATTTCAAATCACAAGAGGCAGGAGCAGATCCTCGTGAATGCTGGCAGCTGTTAAAAATGAATGAGCATAGGAGGAGGTGGCGCAAGAGGAGTGGTTACCTACCAAAGAGAATAATAATAAAAAAGTAATTAGGATTATTTATACATAACTCCTTAACTTATATGTTAATTAAAATAATGTATGTAATGCACCTAATTAGTTAACTAATCAAATGCATGCAATTCTAAGTTAATTCTAAATGCATTTAGATATGAATGCCACACATGATCTATGCAATTAAGCTAAAAATATGAATTAATTTATTTACATCCTAATGTCTGCTATCTAAATGTTAAAATTAACTTAATGTCTAGACACTTAAATACTTAAATAGCTCACAAATATGGGCCAATCAACAACAACTCTAAAAACCCTAATTACAAATCACGCGATTTACCACATCACTTTTGGTGCCATTGCCGGGGAGGCACGACTTTGCTTAATCAATTTTTCTTTTGCTTAAAGTGGATCTTATCCCGTTCTCTTTCTTTTCTTTTGTGTGTGTAGGTATTGCAAGAAGGAAGTGGGAATTTAGAAGCGAGAGCTCAAAAGTTCATTTTCTTCCCACGATTTCAGGTTGGTTCTCCCTTTCTTGTCACATTTATCCTTAAAAACTACCAAAAATACTAAACTTGGCTTTTTGGATCTTAAATATCTTAATTAAGTGGAGTGGTGCAATTTAAAAATCCATTGTTTGCTTGTATACTTCATGAAACACCACTTCAAGTGTTGGTGTTCTGAATTTCGGATCCAGACCTCTGTTCGGATTTCAAAAATCAGTTCCCTGCACCGTAAACCTCCTAAAATCTTGAAATTTCACCTAGAGATTCCAAATCAAGTTGAAAACTTTTGTTTCAAATTTCAGACTAATTAGGTTTGTATTTAATTTTTAGAAATTCATGGACTGCATAGGGGTCACAGCCTCTAATCTTCCTATTTTGCTACTATCCACCAATTTTTGGAATTTTTTACTCATCTAATTTTTGTATAATTTAACTTTCTGGAATCCTTGTGAAATTTTACACATCACATAAAATCAACAAAATTTTCTGAGGCTGGTGGTGGTATTGAAAAGTCTAAAATACCCATAGGTATCAATTCTAGACTTTTACACCAGCACAAAGAAAAATTCTTTAAAAATATCAAACAAATTCCTAAAATCTTAAAAAATCTTTTCTGGAATCCTTGTTTGATTTTCCATAAAGTAGTGGTGTTATTTGATTTGTTTAGACCACTACTTAATACAGAAGGCCTAAAAATATAGATCCATTGGTAGTTAAATTTCTGTCCTAGGATCAATTGGATTAAGGTTTCTTTTTCATTTTTAGAGACAAACAACTAAAAGGAAACATATCCTCACCCATACAACTTAATTTCCTCTTGTTTGTGGATCTCAAAACTTGTTTGAAATCTTAAGAAAGGAAACCCTAAAATGCACTAATTTAAAGAAAATCATAAAAGAGAGAAATGCTTAAAATTGTGTGACAACTTGTTTGAAATTGGAACCACTTTCCAGTTCCTGCATACACACAAAAATTGAAATAATAGGGCAATAACCCAATCAATGCCCTCCACATTCCATGTGCACTTTAGTATCCTAGATCTAATTAAAATCTGTAGAAACTTGACTCCTAAGGTTTCTATCTAGGTCTTTAGTTTTCTTTAGTTAATATCAATTTTGTCATCTATATCTGGTGTTCACGCTGAAGGGCCATGTCAAACGACCAAGTGCGGGTTTGTATAAGCACCTGGGGATTTTCCTGAGAAACGCTTGGGCCTAAACCTCCCCTTAAACAACTTGGCTAGATTTGTTGACAGAATGGGTATTCACTATTGATTATTTATTTCCTAGGTAGACCAAGTCTTAGGTTATTTTTAGGGAGTCACAATTAAGTTAAGTCTAGAATTTGTTGTTTGAATTGCACACTTTCTCTCATCTCTCTCTCTTCTCATCCCCTCCAATTCTTCCAAAAATGTGCATGCATGGGCGAAGGTCCGAAAAACCACATCTTGAGGGACCATCTGATTTTGCCCCCCGCACCAGAAAGTCTTTATTTTCTTCTCCTTCCTCTTCTAAAAATATGGAAAACCCGATAAACCGACAAAAAAATTCTACTTCCGCTTCTAACCTGTCAGTCGACCCACAAGCTGACTTCCCCATCCCTAACCTCCCTCATCTGGAGCAACCAGAAATTCTGCAGGGCTAGGTGGCCCTCAAATCCAAACTCAAAATACAAACCCCTTTGCATTTATGGTCGACCATTTGATTCGACTACAACAAAACCAAGAGAATTTGGCTAGGACTGTGACGAACCTAGCCAACCAAGGGCAAAACCCACCACTCCGCAAGCAGCCTGTCGTTCCTCTTAAGGATATCTATGATCCTTCCAACTATGAGGAAAGACCCAGGGTGGTCATACCACAAGGGGATTTTGAGATCAAACTAGCTATTCTGAACCTGATTAAGCATTTCATGGTCTTCCAAGAGAGGACCCTTTTTTGTCATCTCGAGGAATTAACTGTCCTCGCTCAAACCACTCATTCTCGCAATGTGTAAGAAGATGTGTGGTTGATGAGACTTTTTCTTCTCTCTTTAAAAGATATAGCTTCACACTGGTTTAGAATGGTTGGGCGCTTGATCACCACCTGGCCCCAATTAAAAAGTGCTTTTCTAAAAAAATTATTTCTGATCGATCGAACTAATGCTTTAAGAAGATCCATAATGACCTTTCAACAAAAAAATGGTGAACCCCTCCATGAAGCTTAGGAAAGATTCCAAGAACTTTTAAGAAGTTGTCCACACCATGAAATTCTGCAATGGCAGTTATTGCAGATCTTTTATCATGGATTAGATCAATTGAAGTGATTTGTGGGTGCCTCATGTGGGGACAATTTCCTTAATAAAGATGCCGATAGTGCCTATCTCCTCATTGAAGAAATGAGTGAAAACTCATTTAATATGACTTCAATGGACACTTTTGGTAGAACTCAAAACCCCAGACATGGAGTCAATGAAATTGACTCCAAATCCACCCCTGTTCCAGTTACTCAGGATGATCTATATATGTTAGCTCAACAACTGGACTAGATGCAAATTCACCAGAAAAAGATGGAAGAAAAGCCACTCACAAACATGCTCCACACCTTAATTCTCCACGCTTTTAACTCTCCACACACTAACACTCCATAACTTCTCCGAAGATAAAATCTGCACAACATTGATGCCACAGCTGTTGGTCAACAGTTTTCTGTTGATTTTCCACAAGATTTGATTGGGAATTTTGATTATCTGAATCAGAATATTATTGATCCCACCACAAAAAATATTTATGCTCTCCAGGGGCAATTTAGAAACCCCTCCAACACTTACAATCAAAGCTGGAGGACCAACCTGAATCACTCCTGGAAAGCTTCGAACCCGATTCCGTTTCCCAAACAAAATCACTTTGGGAATTATGGGCAACCTACATATCAACCTGGACCATCCTAGGAAGATATCAATATGCAAGTCTTGAAAACTCTGCAAGGTATGCAGAACCAAATGACATAAGTAACCCGCATGATTACCAACTTGCAACACCAAGTTAAGGTTACTCCTGATCATCGATTTGCTGGGAATTTACCTTCCCAACCCATGCCCAACCCAAATAATCAATGGAATCAATTCCAAGGTGGATATCCTAGTCAACCCATTCAACTAGCACCTCAGCATCCCCCAGGTTTCAATAACTGTCAAGCTTCCCATCCTCATCGTAGAAACAACCAGACTGCAAATGCAGTTACTTTGAGGAATGGGAAAATCACTTAAGAACCCCTGCCTGTTAAAGAAACTCGTTTCAATGAAAAACAGATCAACTCTTCCCCATCTTCCTCTAACACTGTTCAAGAACCTAATAATGCAAATCAGGAAAACCCTGCACCATTTCCATAAGCCCTCCATTCTTCAGAAAATAAGAAAATGAAGAAATCTGAGCCCTCTGATAAGGAATTGATGGATTTATTTGGGCAAATTGAAACTAACATCCCTCTCCTAGATGCCATAAAATACATCCTTGCCTATGCAAAATTTCTAAAGGATTTGTGTACCTCAAATAGGCAGCCCAGAAATTTAGGAAAGTGGTCCTTCCCGAGACAGTCAGCTTAGTTGTGCAGAGCCGAATGCCTCTTAAGAGAAAAGATCTAGGTGCTCCCCTGATTCAAGTAATCATTAATGATACTTCTTTTGATCGTGCCTTATTGGATCTCGGTGCCTCAATTAATCTTGTCCCCAAAATTATTTTTTAGGAATTTAAGATTGATGAATTAAAGCCTGTTGAGGTTACTCTTCAATTAGCAGACTGATCTACAATTAAACTAAGGGGAATTGTTGAGGATATCCTTGTCCGGGTCAAAAATTATCTATTTGCAGTAGACTTTTTAGTCTTGGACATAAAGGTACCAGAAGCTTTAAAGTTTGCCCATATAATTTTTGGAAGACCATTCTTAGCCACCACCGTGCAAATATTGTTTGTGATTTTGGCAAAATGAAGATCATGTGTGGCAGTGAATCTGCAACCTTAGATATTTTCCAAGCTTTTAGGAGGTTCGAAGAACCTGATTTCTTTGATGACTCAGTTTCAGAAATGGAAAATCTAGTAGAGGAAACTTTGCAGATTTCACATTTAGGTCCTTATTTTACTATTAACATGGTTCCTGAACAATCCACTTCATCCCACCCTCCCATCCTAGCCACGTACTCAGCTAACACTCCAGTTGACCCTTTCACTCTCACTTCACCACTAACACAAAAAGTAAAAATTCTTTCGGAGCCGGGCCCACAACTGGAGTTAAAACCTTTGCTTGACTCCCTTAAATAAGTTTTCCTGGGTCCAAATTAGACCCTACCCCTGATTATAAATTCTGGACGTACTAGGGCACAGGAACACAAACTTCTCCAGGTTTTGGGTAAATATAAAAAAACTATTGGCTGGACCCTTTTTGATCTTAAAGGTATTCATTTGTCCTACTGTACACATCGTATATATGTAGAGGACGATTCTCGCCCCTCCTACCAACAACAAAGGCGCATGAACCCTAATATGAAGGAGGTGGTAAAGAAGGAGATTATGAAGTGGCTTGATGCAAATATCATCTACCCCATTTCTGACAGCTCCTGGGTTAGTCCTACACACGTAGTACCCAAAAGGCTGGACTAACAGTTGTCACCAATGACAATGGGGAGAATATAGCCACTTGAACTGCCCTTTCTTGGCTTGTATGTATTGCTTACAGAAAATTAAACACTGCCACCAAGAAGGACCATTTTCCGCTCCCCTTTATTGATCAAATCTTGGAGTGGTTAGCCGGATGGGACTTTTACTTTTTTCTGGACGGTCATTCTGGCTATAATCAGGTAGCGGCTCATCTTGAGGACCAGGACAAAACAACTTTCACCTACCCCTTCGGAACCTTTGCTTTCCGAAGAATGCCATTTGGCCTTTGCAACGCACCTGTGACTTTTCAAAGGTGTATGCTTGCAATATTTTCAGACTTGGTAGGTGAATGTTTAGAAGTCTTTATGGATGAGTTGTCTGTTTTTGGAGATTCTTTTGACCATTGTGTCAAAAACCTTGAAAGAACTCTCCAAAAATGCATAGAAGTCAATCTAGTCCTCAGCTGGGAAAAAAGTCATTTCATGGTTCAGGAAGGTATTATCCTAGGCAATGTTATATCAAAACAAGGAATTGCAGTAGATAAAGAAAAAATAGATGCTATATCTAAGCTCCCTCCACCCACTACTTTAAAATAAATCAGATCCTTTTTGGGCCATGTGGGTTTCTATAATAGATTTATACAAAAGTTTTCTCAAATCTCCAGGCCCTTAAGTTAGCTTCTTACTAAAGACCAGCCATTCGATTTCAATGATAAATGCCTGGAGAGTTTTTTGAGGTTGAAGAAGGAAGTTACCGAGGCACCAATTTTGCAGGGACCTGATTGGAATAATTCCTTTGAATTAATGATGGATGCCTCAGATTTTGCTGTGGGGGCTGTTCTAGGGAAAATAATTGATAAGCCTGTTGTGATCTATTATACTAGCAAAACTCTTGATGATGCACAATGGAATTACACGGTTACTGAAAAAGAACTTCTTGCCATTGTATTTGCACTAGAAAAATTTAGATCTTACCTTTTGGAGTCACATGTCACTGTATATACTGATCACTTAGCACTTAAATATTTACTGACAAAAAAAGATGTGAAACCTGCCTTACTCGTTGGATCCTGCTGCTCTAGGAATTTGACCTGAAAATCAAGGATAAGGTGGGATCGCAAAATGTAGTGGCCGACCATCTCTCTCGTCTTATGACGAATGACATAATGACCCCCCTAATCAATTCCCTAATGAAAGCATTTTAGCTACCCCCACCCTCCCTTGGTTTGCACCCATTGCAAACTATTTAGCAATAGAACGAATCCCCATTGATTGGCCAAAAACAAAAAGGGATAAGTTCTTTGCTGATATTAAATACTATTTTTGGGTGGAGCCTGACCTTTTCCACATTTGTGCTGGTCATGTCATTAGACGATGTGTCCCTGATTCAGAAATCCATGATATTTTGACACATTGTCATTCAATGGCCTGTGGTGGACATTTTTTGGGCAAGAAAACTGCAGCTTAAATCCTTAATGCGGGATTTTTTTGGCCCAGCTTGCACAAAGATGCTCATAATTTTGTTTGGTCCTGTGTGCGCTGCCAGAGCATCGGCAACATGACTCGGAAGGATATGATGCCCCTTAATCCTATTTTAAAGGTTGAAATTTTTGATATATGGGGCATCGACTTCATGGGACCATTCATCAACTCTAGTGGGTATTTGTATATACTAGTTGTAGTCGACTATGTTTCTAAATGGATTGGAGCAATACCCACTCACACCAATGACCACCATGTGGTTGTCGAATTCATTAAGAAAAATATTTTTTCAAGATTTGGCATTCCAAAGGCAATTATCAGTGACGGAGGCTCACACTTCACTCACTTACAATTCCGTCACCTTATTTCTAAATATGAGGTTAATCACAAAATTTTTCACCTTATCATCCCCAAACAAATGGTCAAGCGGAAGTTTCTAATCGGGAAATCAAAAATATTTTACAAAAGACAGTTAGGCCCGATTGTAAAGATTGGTCCACCAAATTGGACGATGCTTTATTGGCCTACCGTACCGCTTTCAAAACCCCACTTGGCATGTCTCCCTTCCGTCTGATTTCTGGGAAGGCATGCCATCTCCCGGTAGAACTTGAGCATAGGGCTTTTTGGGCAATAAAGCAATTAAATATGGACTTATCTGATGCCAGTATCCACAAAAAATTACAATTAACTAAACTGGAAGAATTACGTAATTTTTCATATGAAAACGAGCGGATTTATAAAGATCGAATGGAGAAATTTTATGATAAATACATTGTTTTGAAACATTTTGACGTTAATCAATACGTTTGGCATTTCAATGCACGATTACGTATTTTTCCTAAAAAGTTGAAATCAAAATGAACCGGCCCCTTTATTGTCCTAAAAACATATCCATACAGAGTTATTGATCTTTTTGATCCTAAAACTAGTACGACTTTTCAAGTCAACGACCAACGTTTAAAGCCTAATTTGATCATGCCCCGAATCTTCCGTCTAAATCCTTCAATTTCATTGAGCCAACCACATCTGATCACTGATGCACGCTACGCCCGGTTGAATGGCGTAAAAGATAGCACTGGATGAGAGGTAACCCATCATTTTTCCTACTTTCCTTTTTCTTTTCTTTTTCCAGGTTTTGACCATCCTAAACCCTACCGCCCTTCACTAAGGTGATCCCTTTTCCCTCCTAATGCATGAGGACATTGCACATCTTAAGCATGAGGGGGTGTTTTTAAAATTTTGGCGATCAATTTAGGATTTTCAAAACCTAAAAGCATGCATTTTTCTTTAGTTATTTTAATTTCTTGCATGCATACCCAAAAAAAAAAATATTGAAAAACTTTTTTGAGGAACATTTTGAAATCGGAACTAAGGTTGAAAACTTACTTTTGGTACAATGGGATTTAATCTTTAACAAACTAGGGACAAGAATGCAGATCAAGGTTTTTCTTTAAACTAGATCAAATATCCATCTCCAAAATTCCACTTGAACTCATGATATTTCAGGTGACTTGATCCTCTTTTGTAATATGGAAAGTATTTGGCTTAGTTTCTGATTCAAAAACTTGCATTTCTTGCGGAACTTCCTATGTCAAATTTCACACACAAGCCAACACCTATAAACTACTAAAAATTAGAAAAACCCCTTATTTGACCTTAGTAAAAGTTTGAACCAGATCATTGGTTTGAGTTCCCACCACTGAGAAGAAGGAAAATGCCTCCTTTGAGGACGCGATGACAACATGTCTAGACAGAGCATTAAAGTGCATTTTTGTAGCTCAAGTGTCTTGGATGGTGCTTTACTTATAGTGTCGGAGCAAGAGCTTGAGTTTGCTTGGAGTGCCCCTTTACACCGCATTGTGTTTTGGGGTTGTGAGCTCCTAGGTGGTGTCGTGGATAGTGCTATCTCGAAGTATTAGCACCAGAGCCCCCTCGAGGTTTGGTAACGGGAATGATGATCCCAACACATCTGTTTTAAGAGTAAGCTAAAAATAAGCATGGGGAAAAGAAAGTTTTAAACCAAAAACACCCCCTCATAAATGTTAGCTTTTCACAAGCACGGACACAAACTTTTAAAGGTTATTGCAAGTTGCGTATCAGATTCAAGAGTCAGAAAAATCCTAAAAATAAAAATTTCAGGTATCTGAATTAACAAGGGGTTAATCTGTAAATTTTTTGGAGGATATATTGATCCCATTTTTTTTAATTTATGGACCTAAAAATAAATCCCGATGTTTATCCTTAACAAATCCCATACCTCCTACGTTTAGATCATCCTATGACCTGTAATCTCTTTCTCCTCAAAAGTAAAAAAAATTAGATTTCCCAAAAATTTCATATTGCAAAAATTAAAGTTTTGCTAAGAGACTAGCAAAAGATAAGCAAGGGGGTGTGATAAATGCCAGTTTATCATCATTCTTATGCATTAAAACAAACCTAGCTCTTAGGATTTTGAATCGCAAATGGGTTTTTGGGTTGCATTTAGGCAAAAATTAGGTTAGGCATGCATTGGATTTGTTATTTTATTTTTGATGTGTTTCTTGGAGTGTTAGGGATAAGCAAAGAGTTAGATCTCCAAAACCCTAGCACTTAGGAAGGAAACTGATGAAGAGGAAGCTCAATCAGGCTAGGTGTTGTAAACACATTTATTGAGGGTAAAATGCCTATTCATGCATGTTCCTAGGCTTAGATTTGCATTTCATGTTATAAATATTGTATAGCATGCATCATTCTGCATTTAGAGTAGTTGCATACAATTTAGGTTAATTGCATCATTTTTGTGGCTAGGAGAGAAGGATATTTATTTTGGAGCCTCAGATTGACAATCTGACCATACAGATTTGATTAAGACGATGATCGGAGTCCAACGCCTCTGAAATCGCCTTGATCAGAGTCCCTTAGCACCATATGCAGTTTGAGGAAAATCAACGGCCAAGGGACTACGAGACATAATTCAGAGCTTCAAATGATAAATCCAACCATGCGGATGGATTCGAGTTGACTATCGCAGCCTAACGGTGCAAAAAATCGACTCAATCCGACCTCTGTAGTAGCCCCTACAACAAGAAGAAGATGGACGGCCCAGATTGTGCCACGTGGCGCAGCCTAGGTCGCCCAGCGTGCGCATGCGCCACCGCACGCATGCAGCAGCATGCGCCATTGCATGCACGCAGCAGCATGGGTGCACGTGCAAGCACGTAGGCATGCATGCGCACAGTGCAGCGCCAGCACGTGGGCGCACGCGCAGTAAAGATGGGGGAGTGCAGTGCCAGCTATGCATGGGTTGGACCTACAGAGATGCATGAGCTGGACTTACAGTGATGCTTACAATTGTCACTAATTCATCGCATGCTAGCAAAGCCAGTTGTGGGCAACAGCGGGCATGAGCTGCCTACAGCGACATTTCCAGTGACGGCTTGGATGTCACTAATAGTCCCATACCTATTTTTGCCTCTTCTCCTCCACTACAAAAGGACCTACACCCTCTCCTTTCTAAGTCATCTCTGCCTACTGTACTCCCAACTACTCCCAAGCTCTAGCAAGCCCACCAATGCTCCATTAGAGCTTGTTCTCAAGCTCCCAAGGAGCCTATTAGTATAACGAACCTCTGCCCCACCAAATACTCCTCCAACTTCCCATCCCCCTTCATAGGTTGCCTTGGAGCCATCCTCCTACCTCCGTTCCGGTAGCAGATCACCTCCGTCTTCTTACCTTCATTCCGGAGCCACGTCGAAGCTTTCCTCGACTCGACATCCTTCTGCATCTCACCTCCGTCGTGCCTCTCCTCACCTCCTTCATCTGAGCTTCCGCCAGGCACTGTCATCTTGCCGAACAGCCGATTCAAGAGATTTCCTCTCACCCCCTCTCTTTTTATACTTTCATAGTTTATTGTAATTGACATTGGAAGTAATATATGTTAGATTTGTTCCACATCTCTATCTTGTGATTCGTTTAATTGTTTTCTTCTTACAAAATTATAAAAAAATAACAAAACCCTAAAATACCAAAAAGAAACAAAACGAAGTGTGATTTTCACTTAAGGTAAACGTCACCTCCCTGTGTTCAACCTGGGACTCCCTTGGAGTTTCGGTATAAATTTTATCTAATCGACGTGTTTTGTAACTATGACGATGGGTTACTTGTAACCTTGATTTCAAACACGCAAAATACACGCGACCATTTTGGTGCCGTTGCTGGGGAGGCAATGGAATTTACTTTATTATTTTCTATGCTTCTTTACATTTACATAACACTAACTGACGAGCAGACTTTTCGCTTTGCGTTGTAGTATTTAAGTGGTGGAAAAATTGACTAATCAAAATAAAGATAACCACTCACAGAAGAGTGGGTCATGTCCACAGAGAGGCAATTATGCAATAAATTCTCTATTGTTTTATATTCTTTCCGTAAATTGTGAAATCCCTATTCAAGTCTGACATAAAATGCGATGGGAAGTAGATTCACAATAACTCAAAAAGATAAGGGTATATGTGTAGTTTTCCCTCACTGAAATCTTCAATAAATATACGATGATTTTATAAATTTTTCACGTGACGTGTACTAGAAAAATTAGTGCACCGGTTAAGCCCAAAACCAATCTTGAAATAGGTTAATATCATTAATGTGTAATTATCAGAGAATATGAGTGTGCATGCGCAATTTTGCCATAATATAATAATAATAAATAAAAATCAACAATGGCAGTGAACGCAATTTTTAATTGTGGAGGAAACAGAGCTTTTGCTCTCTCTCCTCCTCGCGAGAGAGAGAGAGCATCGGCGATGGAGCTGCTATGGAGGAAGATTGACTGGTGCGTGGGGATCACGATGTCGGTGGCAGAACGGCGAGAGGTGGCCGGCGGCGGCCGACGGGCAGAGGAGAAGCGTCGGCCTGTTGGAGAATAAGGCAGAGCAGCTACTGCAGGGTAGCCTGTTGGCGGGTGGCTGCGCGCTGGTGCGCACCCTAGCACGTCTGCAGCATTCTGGTGGCGGGTGGCCGCGTGCTGGTGCGCGATCGTGCGCGTCTACTATTCCGACTGGAGGGGGGCTGCGGTGTGGCGCTGGAGGGTGAGGCGGTCTGTAGGTGGGCGAAGTGGGCGACTGCGGGTGCACTTGCAGAGAGGTGGAGGGCGCTGGTGGGTGAGGTAGCACCTGTGGGTGCTGGAAGGTGCGGGCGCGCCATGAGATTTGAAGGTTGAGGCGCATGCGGGCGAGAGGGTGCGCAAGGCGGATGCTTGCAGGCAAGCTTGCAGGGGCGCTGGAGAAGGGAGTGCTTACGGGCACTTGTAGGCTGTGCAGGCGCCAGGTAGTGCTGGGGAGAGAGGCACACGGAGGTGTGCACCTGCGAGCTGGCTGGAGATGAGCGCACGCCTGTGGGCACGCAAGGTGGAGAAGGAGGATGCGCGGTGCAGGCTTGGAGGTGGTGGTGAAGGAGCGGTGTGGGGGCACAGTGCATGCGGTGGAGTTTTTCCCTGCAAGGGGGAAGATGCCCTCCTATTCTTCTCTCAACCTCCTCTCTTTAACTCCTCTCTCTCCCTGCATGTGCCAATCAAGGGATTTTCAAATCCCTTTTCTAATTTTGGTAGGGGAGACATTCTTCCGGCCGACAGCTATTGAGGGTGACCAATAGAAAGGGAAAAGAGCAGCTGCAGGTCATTTGAAAGGGTAATTTACCCTTTCCTCATTCTTTTGCCACTTATTTTTCCTGCACATAAAAAGCACATATTAAGTTATAGAATAGATGTAAACCTAAATTAAGATGCATGTAAACATTCTATAAGTTAATGTAATTATTAACAAACCTAAAAGATATAATTAAAGTTACTTAGGCGTAATATTAGTCCATTAAAATGGACTCATCACTAACCCCACTTATATCTGATCTATTGTCTTGCAGGTACCCTAGCATGGAGATTCAAGTGCGGTAGATCGGAGTAAAGTGCGGGTAGAGTGTTTTGTAAGTGTCCCCCACACCACCCCCACCTTAGTTTTCAATCCATAACCTGATAACTCAAACCGAAATCAACTTAGGTGTTTTTCATAAACCCTAGGATAGATTTGGTTGTTTGTTTGCCACCTCCACTCACCTCACCATCCACATAAATAAAAAATAATAATAAAAAAGAGTGTTATCTGATTGTGGGATTTTCTGAAAGCTACACACTTAACACCCACAACTTCTCACCCTCAGGTGTACAGTCACATCGATTCTACGACTTAACTGGGATCTGACCTATGGACCCGATACACTTAATTCAACACACAAATAATTGAGTAGAAATCTGAATAGGTCAAACATTTCTGTGCCTTAACTATGTGGTGCAATAGACCAATTGATTGAACTGTTTGGGCCGCACTACTCAAGATAAAAGTGATTCATCAAGTAGCTTGCCACTTAGGGTTGATTTTTAAGACTGAACCAAGCACTCCACATTGTATTTCTGATTTTTAAACGAATATATCTACACCAGTGCTTTCAAAACTTGGAGTGTTCTACTGAACCTTGATTGAATATACCTAAAGATTAAACCCTAAAAGCTTCTTAACAAGGTTGAACCCTAAAAGACACATCATCAAATAACCTTGTTTGAAAACCTTGATTGTGCACACACACACATTTTAACTGATCATTAAGGGCACAACCCATCTAAAGGGCCCATCACATTCCTGAAGCACCATTGTCCTAAGCTTAACTGAAATTGATTAGACATTGGCCTTAAGGACTGGTTCGCTCGTTGGGATCCAGATTGAGATTGTTCATGATTAACCTACTTATACTAGTCAATCTGATGTCTAGCTACGGGAGTAGCGTCAAATGACTGCGGCTGGGGGGTACACTAGGAACCGGAGGAGCAAGCCAAAGGAAGAACCTTCTCCCTAGTTCCTCCTTCTAACTGGTTGGATTGCCTGGACATAAGTAGAGTAAATTATCCATAATCTTAGGATAGATTTTGAGAGTCTGCAGACCTTTAGGCTACCCAACCTAAGGACAGGCTTGTATTTTTGTATTGCAGGGATCCTTTCTCTTCTTATTTCCCTCTTACTTCACCATGTACCCTTCCACATCTTACACACATTCCCAATCCTATCCTCCTACCACCACTTATCCCCAAGATGATTATTATTCCGACTTGACTTGTAATTACCCATCCACTAGCCAGGATGACTTTGATTGGGGATACGAATCTGGACCTCGGTGTCCAGGGCCTAACCCTGGACAACAAGACTATGATTACTATCCTTCCCAAACCTACAATGATTATGGATCTCAATCCTTTGATGATCAAACCAACCCAATCTACAATCAGGAAGGATATGATGATTATAACACCTACCCTCCCTAGTACTCCACTGAATATATGTCACAACCATTCTTTGAACAACCTAAGATGACCTACTATTAGGAAGGAACTCGAGAACCTCGACATCTTAACTCTCCTAGATTTAACCCAAAACCACCCAAACCTGAACCAAACTAGTCGGTTCAGGTGAACCAGATCCAAGATATGGTGTTAGCTAATTTGCAGAACACTATACAATCGTTAGAAGCTCAGCCAACACCATGCACTGAAGCACTGGAGCCTATGATCAAAATGATTGATGAACTTAATAGTTCTCTATTGGATTTGCACCAAAGTGTTAGGGATAGGGACTTAGGTGAGTTTCTTCTTGGGAAATTGTCGAGGTTGAGGATGAAATTTATGGTTGCCCTAGTCAAATCTTGGGATGATTCTCAAGATGAACCCCCTTCAGGAGAGCCAATGTCTGAACCCGCTCAGGTGCCTATCGGGGGGGATACATTTTATAAGATCGAGGATGACCAGGTTGGGCTAGAGCAACCATTTGAGGATGAACCGATTGATTCACCTGAGATCCCCAAGTCAAGAAACGAAGAAAATTATGTCTCCTTGGATCATGAAATGATTTATGATTTTGAGACATATATAAATGGGGATCATCAATTCTTTGACTCTGAGGGTGAAGAATCTTTAGGTGAAGTCTCACTTGAACATAAGGAGAATGATTTTAATGAGACAAATGAGCATGAGGAATCTGATGAACCATTTGATGGCCCATTCATTGAAGATTTGGATTCGGTTGGGGTTAACTTGGAGGATCTGAATCTTGATGATTCAATCAGTGACCCCAGTCCTCGTCTGCACCTCGAAGAGCTGACTTCTGAGATCATTACACCCAAGTCAATCCTGATTCAGCCACAAGTGTTGGACTTGGGTACTTTAGATGGGGTGTACAACGATTTGGAGGTCCCACAAACATTGATTTCGGAGGATAGGAAGTTGGAATTAAAAATCTAGGAAGCTAATTTTGAGGGAACTTTGATTTTGGATCTAAGGGTTCCTGTCGACCTAAAACCACCTACTTTCTACCAGGACCCTTACGATATCTTTCACGTGCAACCCAAGCTCGAAATAACAGATTATTTTTCTGAGGTAGATGTTAAGTGGACAACCGCACCTATTGAACCATCTTTACCCATTGTCCGACACTTTGGTCTTGGGTTGCACACCCCAAAACTGCAGGCCCAGCCCCGCAAGCTTAACAACCTTCGGTTCTGGGTGATTTTCATTTAGAACCTGAGAACCCCTTGACCCTTGGGCATGGGTCTGCACCATAATCTTGCCCACATCTTTGGACATCTTCTGTAGATGGGTTTCGGGATCAACCTTTTGATTTTGATTCTGACCTGCACTTGTGAATTCTCAATTTCTTCTTTGTATGTATCTTATGCCTAACTGAAGGCATTAAACTTAGTGTGTGTGTATACACTCTTCTCTCTATGGAGCTGACCGGATTTTCATGACACTCAGGTGATATTCTGTTTACTCTGCCCTTTTCATGTCTTTATTTTTACAATGAGGACATTGCATCATTTAGGAATTGGGGGGTGGATAATCAATTCCTGAAATCATTATGTTAACTTCGTAGAATTTCTTTTAGTTTCTTATAAAATTAAAAAAAAATTAAAAATTTGAAAAAAGATTAAAAAAAAAAATTTAGAAAAAGAGAACTTAGTCATTTGGAAGTAATTAACTTTAGGAAATGATACGAGAGGACCTAAATACTTAGACTCTTCAGGTCTTTGGGCTTAATTAGCCCAGGTGTCCACTCGAATGTGGACTTAGTCTTGAGTCCTCGCCAATTAAAATTCATGTTAATTTGGCTAATAAATTGGTATGATAAGTATGCGACTTATCAACCCACCCTCTGATTTGGGAGATTTTAAGGCTAAGCATCTACACACTATTCGCACTGACTCACTTTCCGGCGGATTTTACAGAAATTAGGTAGTTAATGGATAGACTTAGGTGGTATGGCTAGCAAGTTGTTGGTGATAATAGCTCATCGGTTGGTTGTCCAGAGCCCAGCCACATGACCATTTTCGTTGTATTGCCTTTAGGTAAATCTTAGATCAGGGAAGACACCTACTTATAAAAAAAAATAATAGAAAAAGGAGAAAGTAAAAAAAAGAAAATAATAAAACCACACTTCACCGCACGAGTATGGTTGACAAGTTGTCGGTGGTAATAGCTCATCGGCCAGTTGTCTAGAACCCAGCTCACAAAAAAAATGCACAATAATTTCCAAAACACTTAGGGAAGAAGTGGGGAAGTAGAATAAACCAAGGAGATATACACTGGGTTCGCTCTTGTGTTGACCCCATAAATAAAAGAAGTAGGGAGAAAGCTACCGATCATAAAGATAAACCTTTAGGCAAAGTCACCTAGGGTCGTAGAAACCTGAAGTCCGTCTTAACGATCGTTTTGTGAGTCCATCACTTTTTCACAAAGATACTTAGTACTTAGAGTCCTTTTCGAGTCTTGGGAGGGGTTGGGTAGCAGTAAAAGGTTATCCCGAAACTCTCAAACTCCAAAAGTACAAAAAAATTAGAAAAGAAGAAAAATAAGAAAAAATGTATCTTCCCTTCTCAAATAAGGTGAGAACTTGGGAGGTTTGCATTCTGGTAGACACTTGGGTAATGTTGAGTCTTCGTAGTTTAGGACCTTAGTTGAAATTTTCTATTATTAATAAATGACCTAGGCATAGCGATCTAATCCTAATTCTGCTTTTATACATAGCATATAGTTTAATTTTGTTAGGGACTAGGAAAAGATAGGCATGGGGGTATGACGTAAACACATATATTGAGGGTAAAATGCCTATTCATGCATGTTCCTAGGCTTAGATTTGCATTTTATGTTATAAATATAGCATAGCGTGCATCATTTTGCATTTAGAGTAGTTGTATATAATTTCGGTTAATTGCATCCTTTTTGTGGTTAGGAGAGAAGGATATTTATTTTAGAGCCTTATATTGACTATCTGACCATACGGATCTGATCAAGACGATGATCGGAGTCCAATGCCTCTGAAATCGCCTCAATCAGAGTCCCGTAGCACCATATGCAGTCCGAGGAAGATCAACGGCCAAGGGACTAGGAGATATAATTCAGAGCTTCAAATGACAAATCTGACCGCGCGGATGGATTCGGTCGATGATCTTAGCCTAACGACGTGAAAATTGACTCAATCCGACCTCTGTAGTAGCCCATACAATAAGAACATGGATGGCCCAGACTATGCCACGTAGTGTAGCCCAAGCTGCCCAGCACACGCACACACCACCGCACGAGCGCGCAGAAGCACGTGGGCACAGCGCAGTGCTAACGCGTGGGCACGTGTGCACACGGCAAAGGCAGGGGAGTGTAGCGCCAGCTATGTGTGGGTTGGACCTACAGCGACATGAGCTAGACTTACAGCGATGCTTATAGCCATCGCTAATTCATCGTATGCCAGCAAAGCCAGCCGTGGGCACTAGCGGGAATGAGCTGCCTACAGCAATGTTTCCATCGACGGTTTGGATGTCACTAATGGTCCCATACCTATTTTTGTCTCTTCTCCTCCACTATAAAAGGACCTACACCCCTCCCTTCCAAGCCATCTCTACCTACTCTACTCCCACCTACTCCCAAGCTCTAGCAAGCCTACCAACGCTCCATTAGAGCTTGTTCTGAAGCTCCCAAGGTGCCTATTAGTATAGCGAACCTCTGCCCCACCAAATACTCCTCTAACTTCCCATCCCCCTTCATAGGTCACCTTGGAGCTGTCCACCCACCTCCATTCCGACAGTAGATCACCTCCATCTTCTCACCTCCATTCCGGAGCCACACCGAAGCTTTCCTCGACCCGATGTCCTCCTGCATCTCACCTCTGTCATCCTACTCCTTACCTCCATCGTCCGAGCTTCCGCCAAGCGCCATCGTCTGACTGAACAGCCGATTCGGGAGATTTCCTCTCACCCCCTTCTCTTTTTATGCTTTCATAGTTTATTTTAATTGACATTGGAAGTAATATATATCAGATTTGTTCCACATCTCTATCTTGTGATTCGTTTGCTTGTTTTTTTCTTACAAAATTACAAAAAAATAACAAAACCCTAGAATACCAAAAAGAAACAAAATGAAGTGCGATTTTCACTTAATGTAAACATCGCCTCCCTGTGTTCGACCTGGGACTCCCTTGGAGTTTCGGTATAAATTTTATCTGATTGACATCTTTTCCAACAACGACGATGGGTTACTTGTAACCTTGATTTCAAACACGCAAAATACACGCGACCACTAGGACTTAGCTGATTCCAGCTCATCATGGCTGGATACCAACTCCCTTGGACTAGGGTTAGCTCCATTCAGCTCCATTCAGCTCACCTTAGCTGAATGGTAGCTCAAGAGAGCTCATCTTACCTCACCCTAGCTCAGGTCAACTCAGATCCAGCTCAACTCAGCTGAGTCAAGCTCATCTCAACACCCATTATTTCACAGGGAGCTCTAACTAGCTCAGTTGAGTTGACTAAAGTTCACCTCAGTTCAGATCCAGCTCAACTTAGTTGAGTCTAGCTCATCTCAGCTCCCACCAGTTCACTGGGAGCTCTAGCTACCTCAATTGAGTTGACTTGAGTCCACCTCAACTCAAGCTCAGCTCCAGCCAGCTCACAATAGCTAGACTCTAAGCTAGCTAATCTACTACTTGTCAACTAGTAGCTTAGCTAGCTCTGGAGTTCTCATTAGAGGCAGTTCCAGCTCAACCTAGCTCCAACTAGGTTAGGGCCAGCTCAACTAAGCTGAACTACCCAAGCTTAGCTACATGCAAAAGAACTAAGTAGCTAAGCTCAGTAGTTGAGCTTCCCTTGAAGCTGCCTTAGCAGGCCTGGCTCCAGAATACTTTTCTTCATCTCTCCTCCATGAAAGCCTAGCTCCTCCAGCTCTACTCTACTAGCTAAACTAGCTTAGCTACTTTAACTAAACTCTACTCCACCAAAAACCTCCATGATCGACCACAACTCCACCTTAACCCTAACCTAACCCAACCCCTTTCGGCACCAACCCACCATAACTACCACCCTAAACACCCCTTCAAGTTGGTGCCAAAATGCCATAGCCACCCCTTCATTTTGGCGCCAACACAAGCCCTTATCCTAGCCCTACAGCTCTCCCTTTATCCTCATCTAAACCCTACACCTAACCCCTTCTAGAAGCCCACTAGTGAAGCCAACCTAAGCCACCATAACCAACCCTAAACCACCACTATTTTGGTGCCAAAAACACCACCCACACCCTTCAATTTTGGTGCCACCTATATCCACCCTTAATCCCACAACCACCACCATAAAATCCATCCTAGCCTTCCCTTATGTCCACGCCAACCCTACCCCTTTAACCACACTAAAGTTGGCGCCAACTCTCCCCTAACCACACCTACACACACCCCTTAAGTCCATGCAAATAACCCTATCCCCTCATCTCATAACCACCACCATATAACTCCATCTCCACCCTACAACACACCTAACCAAATCCTTAACCCTAGCAACCACCAAGTGCCCTTCCATTTTGGTGCCAACCACCCTAGGCCTAGGATCCTATAACCACCATCTAACCCCATCATAGCCGTCCATCCTATAACTAACCCTACCCACCTCCTACTCCTATAAAAACCCCCTACCACCACCATTAAAATCCAACCTTGGCTACATTTTTCTCTACCCATATTTCCACCTACATAGAAGGTCAAGAGAAGAAGAAGAAGATTAAGGGGATACTCTGTCCCCTTGTTGCCTTCCCCTCTTCTCTTCTCTCTTGTGCCCACGCTAGCAAAGGGAGGAAGCCAGGCATTGGAGGACAACCTAGGGTACATGCCTACCCTAGGAAGAGGAGGATTTGAGGGTGGTACACCACCACCCTTAGAGGAAGAATCAAAGGTGGTCCACGCCACCTTAAGGAGGAGTTCTTGGAGTGGGAGCCATACACTCTAGGAAGGAGAAGGGATGCCCATCTTGGGTTTGCCTTTGGAGGATGTCTAGGAAGGAGAAGGAGGAGCCCTTTTCAAGCCTAGGAGACACTAAGCTTGGAGCAAGGAGCTTCCCCTCTTCACCATCATTTAAGGAGGATTTGTGTTTCTTTTGTTATTTGTTATATTTATTCTAGTAGTAGAAGCATTCCTCTACTAGGGTTTTTGTAAAATGCTCTTTCTCAATTTAAAGTTGCCTTCTTTTTAATATAGCTTTTGTCTCAATTCCTTTTGTTGTTTTTGTCGCATTATTCCTAGTGCACAAACACTCTTCCTTTCTAATTACCCTAAGCCTCCATGTGCCTAGGGTGAGCTTAGAAAGAATCAATTTTTGTCACATAGATATTAGCTATTAGGGTTAGTCTTTTTCAACAAAACCTTAGTGTTCCTGTTGTTTCAAAACTAAAAAAAATCATATATATAAAACACTAAAAAGAAAGTTCAATCCCCTTTAAGGCAAGAGATTTGATTTAGCAAACAATTTTGCTTCCATGGACAACCCTAGATACCCCACTATCAAGGTTATAAATTTTAAAAGCATATGCGATTTCGCATGTCACAATGACTCTAAAAACCCTAATTACCAATCACGTGATTTACCGCATCATTTATTCATTAGCAAGTGTTTGTTACAACTATGAAAGCGGAAAAATCTATACTACGAAAGAGAAAATGATAGAAAGAGGTGAGAGAAATCCCCCTTGACAATCGCTCGAAGGACGACTTGCTTTGACATCTCCTGGAGGAAGGTGGTCCAAAGTGGGACAAAGGAGGATGAGGTCGGAGGTCCAAGGATGGGGTAGGACAGTGTTGCGGCGGGGATTTTATTCCCGAAGGGAGGTAAGGAGACGGCCATGGGATGCTCCACGAAGGGGGGTGAGAGGTTGAGAAAAGTTTGGTTATATTCTAGAGGAGCATCCCAGGCTTGGGACAACCTCTCTTTGGAGCCTTGGAGGTGGTGAGAGGAAGAAAGGAAGAGATGATTTGGAATGGTGGTGGGTAAATCCTTTTATAGTGGAGGAGGAAGAACAAATTCGCTTCTGGGACATTACTGATGTCTGTAAATGTTGCTATAAATCCCTGCAGCTATCGCTGAAGATCCACCCTTCAATTCCTCTTGCTGGCGCGTGTAGACCATAGTGATAGCTGCAAGTGTCAATAAAGGCCTGCATCGCTGAAGATCCACGCATACCCCCACTGGCACCCGCTTCGCTGGCACTGCGTGCATCACACTCCTATGCTCCTTGTGCCATGTCGCACACGTGCGTTGGCATGCGCTGCGCTGTTGCTGTGCGCGCATCTTTTGTGCACGCATTAGCTACAGTGGGTCCGTGTCCATTGATGGATTGGGAGCTTCTGTGGAACTTGATCCCACGGCAGCTGGTTGTGCGGTGAGCGCTTCACCAATGTAATACAGGTGTCAGATGGTTGCAACTATGTTTTGAGGCTTAATCGCTTCAACTGTTGGATGCTTGTCGGTCACCAATGATGCAAATCCAATGGTGAACATTAAATACATGCTTCAAACAAAAGTAATGGAAAGCTTAAAAGAGATAGAGAGAGAGAGAGAGGATGGAGAGCAACGAGGCAGCCACGGCAGTGGAGGAGGCTCCGTCGGCAGCTCGTCGTCTCCGGCGATTACAAGAGGGTCTAAAGCTAGCTAAGAGAGGGGTGGAGTAGTTGCAAGGGAAGTGAATGCCTTGAATGAGTGGTTGGAGGGGTTTAAATAGGGTTAAGTGCTTCTTAAAAGAAGAAGGGGCTTTAGCGACATCCGGAATGTCACTAAAACCACTCTAAAAGCGTCGGTGAAGCCCTCCAGCCCGTCGGTCAGCCACCCGCTCTGTTTCTCCTTCACGCGCAATCCGCGGTAGCTGCGTGAGAGCCATCCGATCTAAGATCGGACGGTTGAGATCTCTCCTCGGTTGCGCTTGGATCACCCCTCAGGCGCGCGTGTGCTTGGGCGTCATCGCCGGGCGTGCACGCGCACGTGGGCGCCCGTGAGCTTTGGCCACGCCGCGTGGAGAAATCTCGGCCGCCCGCTGCTGATTGGGTAGCCCAATTTCGCTGCGCGCAACCTTCCTCTTCGAATTCATGCTCCACGCAGCTCAAACTAGCGTTGCGTGCGTATGGGCGTGCGCGCTAACCGTTGCGCCACGCCTGCGCTTTGTTGCAGCGACTGCAGGCGGGCGTGCGAGTCTCAGCCTTTCGATCGAAGATCGATGGCCGAGATCTGATCTCGGCTGGATGAAGAGGTGGTGTGCGGTGGAGCGGGGGTGACGTGGTGCAATGTGGGTCGTTGATCTCCAGATCAACGATCAGAACTTCTTGGGCCCATTGTAGGAGCTCCGGATGTCGGATTTGGCTGATCTTGAGTCCGTTGGACTCCGTTCGTCATTCTGAATCCATCTGTGTGGTCCGATTGCTCATCTGAGGCCAGCTTTGACAAGTGCTTACACAAATGGCCATTAATACAGTTTTATAAGCAATCTTGGTACATGATGCATGCAATGCTCCCATTCTACTTATGTTGTGCCTTTTATTCTTAAGATGGACCATATTCAACATAATTATCACCCCCTTGTGAAGTGTTATCATACCCCCATGCTTACTCCTTGCTAGTCCCTAGCAAGGTTTATTCTCGCCTTTATTTCTTTTCAGAATTTAAGAAGTAATTGCTTAGACACTTCGTCACTTGTCAATAGGAGGAAATATACAAAGATCTTAATCTACAAAGATTAAGGTGTCTACCAAAATACGAATCGCCCGAATCTTTGCTTTAATATGTATATGTATATATATATATTTTTTAGAATTTTTTCAGAATTCAGTGTGGGTTGGTAACTTTTTATGGCTACCCAACCCACCCAAAACTCGGTCAAAACCCTAAGTGCTAAGCATCTTGGTGTGAATGTTGTGATAGACTCACTTAACAGTAATTGAGATAGACTTCGGGTTTCTACACCCCTAGGTGACCAGAAAAGGAAATAAATTTGCCTGAAGGTGTATTTGTTTGATTGGTAGCTTTTTCCCTACATTTGTTTTAATTAGGGTCAACATAAGGATTTTTTCAGTGTATATCTCCCCGGCTTGTACTACTTCCCCGCTTCTTCCTTAAGTGTTTTGGTCTTTTTGTGCAGTTATTGAGCTGGGCTCTGGACAACCGACCAATGGGCTGTTACCCACGATCACTTGCCAGCCATACTTGTGTGGTGAAGTGTGGTTTAGTTTCTTTTCTTCTCCTTTTTTTTTTTGTAGGTGGCTTCCCTGATCTCAAATGTACCTAGAGGCAATGAAGAAGAAATGGTCTGTGGCTGGGTTCTGGACAACCTGCCAATGGGCTGTTACCCATGACAACTTGCCAGCCATACCACCCTAGAGAGTTCATTAGCTGCCCAATTTCTGTCAAAATCTCCGAGAAGTGAGTCTGTGAAAAAATGTGTGCAGATGCTTAGACTCAAAGTTTTTCTGAGTTAGAGGGTGAGTTGATAAGTTGTATACTTATCACCTTATTTAGTAGGTGGATTAGAATAGCTTAAGGTTGCAAGGATTCGAAGCTAAATCCATATTTTAACGAACACCATGGCTGATTAAGCCTGAAGGCCTGAAAAGTCTAAGTGTTTAAATTCTTTTTATATTATTTCCCACTATTGACAAGTTTCTAATGCCTAAGTTTTCTTCCTAAATTCAAATTTTTTTTTTATTATTATTCAGACTGATTAAATGAGCTCAGGATTATGCAATTTAACACCCCCCAATGCTTAAGTTGGACAATGTCCTCATTGGCATGTACATGGATGCATATGGGTTCAAAAAGATAGTACCTGAGTGATGTAAACTACTGAATCAGTTTGAATCCTCTCGGTTGCCTCCCAGGAAGCGCTGAGTTTAATGCCTCCAGCTGGGCGGTGCTCCGTGTCAGCCCTCAACGAGGGTGACACTCTCCTTTGGGGGAACCTGGGCTAGAAAATGCTTCAATCGTTGAGCATTGACTTTAAAAGTGTGGCCAGTGTTAGGATCCGCGATTTCAACTACCCCATTAGAGTAGGGCTTAACCACCTGAAATGGTCCTGTCCATTTGGACCTGAGCTTCCCCGAGAAGAGTTTTAGGCGGGCGTCAAATAGCCAGACTTGCTGGTTAGGCTCAAAGGTTTTTCTATGAATGAGTCAGTCGTGGACGACTTTCATTTTTTCCTTATACAGTCGACTATTGTCAAAGGCATCCCGACGAATTTCTTCAAGCTCAGATAATTGGAGCATCCTCTGTGCACGGGCTAACTAGGGATCCATGTTACATTGCTTGACAGCCCAGTAAGCTCGGTGTTCCAATTCAACAGGAAGATGGCAGGCTTTGCTAAAGACCAGGCGATAAGGCAACATGCCTATCGGGGTCTTGAAAGCGATCCTATATGCCCACAGGGCATCATCAAGTCATGTGGACCAGTCTTTCCTATCAGGTCTCACAGTCTTCTATAAAATGTTCTTGATTTGTCTATTTGAGACCTCAGTCTGCCCATTTGTTTGTGGATGATACGGGGTAGTAATGCAGTGGTTCACCCCGTCTTTTCTAAGTAGGACACGAAATTGGGAATGGATAAAATGGCTTCCACCATCACTGATCATGGCCTTGGGTATTCCAAACCGGGAAAAGATGTTCTTCTTAACAAAGTCCATGACAGTCCTGTGATCGCATCGGCGGGTGGCGACGGCTTCAATCCATTTGGAAACATAGTCAACTGAGACTAGGATGTACTCGAAGCCGTTGGATGGTGGAAAGGGGCCCATAAAATCGATACCCCAAACGTCGAAGATTTTGACAATCAAAATAGGCAGAAGGGGCATCATATCTCTCTTGGTCATGGTCCCCAGCGTTTGGCAGCATGAGAAAGTCTTGGAAAAGTTGTGTGCATCCTTAAATAGGGACGGCTAGTAAAATCCAGACTGCAAAACTTTTGCAACTATTTTCTTTCCAGAGAAGTGGTCGTCACAAGCCTAGTCATGACAAAAGGAAAGCACACTCTGAACTTCTTCTTCGGGGATGCACCTCCTTATGATCTGGTCAGCACAAAGGCGAAACAGCATGGGATCATCCCAGAAATATTGCTTGGACTCAGCAAAGAACCTGTCCCGTTGCTGTCTGGACCAGCTGTGCGGGGTTTGTCCTACAACCAAGCAGTTGACGTAGTTAGCATACCACGGCATTTTCTTATCTTGCACGGCCAGGATGTGTTCATCAGGGAAGGCGTCAGATAGAGGTAGGGAGGGTCCAATGTGGTCTGGATGAAGTCTATACAAGTGGTTAGCCACCACATTCTTTGATTCGGCCTTGTCTCAGATTTCTAGGTCAAATTCCTGCAAAAGCAGGATCCATCTGATGAGCTTGGGATTTGCATCCTTCTTGGCCAACAGGTGCCGGATGGCTGAATGGTCAGTGTAAATAGTCACGTGGGATCCCAGCAAGTACGATCGGAACTTTTCAAGTCTAAAGACAACAGTGAGTAACTCTTTCTTTGTGACCGTATAATTACGTTGGGCCTCGTCCAACGTTTTGCTCGCATAGTAGATCACCACGGGCTTCTTGTCTTGCCTTTGTCCTAGGACAGTGCCTATGGCAAAATCTGATTTATCACACGTAATCTCAAAGTCTTGGGACCAGTCTGGGGGTTGAAGTACAAGTGCAGTGGAGACTAAGTCCCGGAGGGTGTGGTAAGCCTGGATGCAATCAAAAGACATATGGAAGATGGCGTCATTGGCTAGAAGGTCGGTCAAGGGTTTGGAAAGCTTGGAAAAGTCTTTAATGAACCTTCAGTAGAGGCTAACATGTCCTAGGAAGGAGTGAATCTGTCGAACCGAACCAGGTGGAGGAAGTTTGGAAATTAAATCAACCTTAGCCCGATCCACTTCGATGCCCCTATGTGATACGATGTGACCGAGGACAATTCCTTCTTAAACCATAAAATGGCTCTTTTCCCAACTTAACACCAGGTTAACCTCGATACATCGTTTCAGGATTTTGTCCAAGTTGCTCAGGCAATGGTCGAATAAATTCCCGAATATAGAGAAATCATCCATAAAGACCTCTAAGTATTCACCCACCACTTCTGAAAAAATGGCTAGCATGCAACGCTGGAAGGTCACAGGTGTGTTGCATAACCCGAATGGCATTCGACGGAATGCAAACGTGCCATATGAGCAAGTGAATGTGGTCTTTTCCTGATCTTCCAGAGCAATTGCTACTTTGTTATATCCTGAATATCCATCCGGGAAGAAAAAATACTTTTGCCCTGCCAATCTTTCAAGGATTTGGTCAATGAATGGCAAGGGGAAATGATCCTTCTTAGTGGCTTCATTGAGCTTCCTATAATCAATGCACACCCACCATGCGGTGGTGGTGCAGGTGGGGATGGATTCGCCATGATCATTGGTGACAACGGTGAGCCCAGCTTTCTTGGGAACCACTTGAGTGGGGCTCACCCAGGGGCTATCGGAGATAGGGTAGATGATGTCGGCGTCAAGCCACTTGATAATTTCTTTTTTAACGACCTCCCGCATGTTTGGGTTTAAACGTCTCTACATCTGGCGGGAAGGTCGGGCCCCGTCTTCCAGGTAAATCTTATGGGTGCAATAGGTGGGGCTAATTGCTCTTAAGTTTGAAATGGTCCATCCAATGGCGGCCCGATGTTCTGAAAGGGTCGCAGTCAACCTGAGTTCCTGATCCTTAGTTAGATGAGAATTAATAATCACTGGGAAGGTCTGGTCAAGTCCCAGGAAGACATACTTGAGATTCTCGGGCAATGGTTTAAGTTTGGGTGCGGGTGGGACCATAGTCGATGGGAAGGGAAAGGGCGGGAGTTGATCAACATCGATCTCTTCAAATGGTGTCGTGTGATGGTACTCAGCCTTATAGAGGTCCACGGGTAATGATGGTGACAGGTCAGAACAATCACTATGGGTTTGGTGGTCTGATATAGAACTAAGGGTGAGGCATTCCTCGATTAGAGTTTCCATGGGATCATGTTCCTCAATGCAATCGCAATCAAAAGACTTTGTCACCTGGAAGATATCCAATTGCATTTTCCTGTCCCCGAAGGCGATTTCCATACATCCCATGTCGCAATCAATGTTTTCATTAGCCGTAGCTAAGAAAGGTCTGCCTAAAATTATGGGTGCATTCTGTAATTTTTTAGGGACTTCCATGTCGAGCACCAAAAAGTCGACCGGGAAATAGAAGTCCTTGACCCGTACAATCATGTCCTCGACAACCCCCTTCGGGGTTTTCACTGATCTATCAGCCAGCTGGATGGTGACAGGGATTGGTGTCAGCTCCCCAAAACCAAATTGGTGGTACAGGGTTGTTGGAATCAAATTGATAGAAGCACCTAGGTCCAGGAGCACTCTATCAAACGTCATGTCCCCGATATTGCAGGAAATCAGGGGCACTCCTGGGTCAGTTCACTTGAGTGGAAGGTTGCTTGATATTACAGAACTTGCTTGTTCAGAGAGCACAACCTTCCTAGGTGCTTGAGGTCTTGGCTTATGCTTGGGTGTACAGGCATCCTTTACAAACTTGGCGTAAGCAGGGATGTGTTTGACAGCTTCAAGGAGCAGAATATTGATCTATACTTGCTTAAAGATTTCCAACAGCTCCTCAGTTTCCACAACATTCTTCTTTTTCTTGATTGTTTCCAAGGCCTCAGGGTAGGGTGTATGAATGTGGATTGGTTCTATTTCTGGGTCCTTGGTTGGTGCCTTTTCTGAGTCGGGTATTTCAGCGGGTGAAGTCTCGGGGAGAGCCGGCCATTTGGGATCTTGGGTTTTGGTGCCGCTTCTCAAGGTCACCTCATTCGCAGAGGCATTGGGGCCATGGGTTTATCCTTGAGAAGGCGAGGATTAAGAAGCACCAAAACCAAGAGGTGTTTGCGGGACTGGCTGGACCATGTGAGCTTGCCTGGGGTTGCTTTGGAACCCTTGCGAATTGGGGCCTCGGTTAATTATGTTTCGCGGGTTCGGTTGTGGTTGGGAAGGTAGGGATCCTTGTTGTTTACAGTCCAAGAGTTGGCTTAACTATCCCTTTACCAAGGCCATTTCCTCCTGATGTTTTTGGTTCATGTCAGCCATCATCTTTATTAGGGTATCCATTTGGTTTTGTGGGGGAGGGGCCGCCCTATTCTGATTATATTGGGGTCTAACTGGTGGTCCTTGCTGATAGGGGGGCAAGTGCGGCTGTTGGTTTGGCCTGGGCTGGTTTTGGAATTGAGGTGGTTTCTGGTTTGTCCAACCAAAGTTGGGGTGGTTACGCCAGCCAGTGTTGTAAGTGTTGGAGAAAGGGTCTGGTTTCGCATAACCTTGGACAGCTTGCACATCTTCAAGGATAGCCGATGTTGATGGAGAGGGAAGGGAGTAATCAAGGGTTGAGGGAGCAAAGGTCCCTTCCTGGAACGTGGTCAGGGGTTGTTCCAGGTTCAATTGGGTGAAGGGCTGGACCAGGTCAACATTATGCGCTCCCTTTGCTCGGGAGAAAGTCTGTAAGGGGTTCCTGGTCTGGTTCAGTAGCTCAACAACCTTTTTGTCCACCAATTCCACTCGATCCAATTTCTTGGCAATGATGTCCATGTCAACCATTCCAGAATTTGATTGCACCTCATAAATCCCGCCACGGGGTTGACTGGACCTATTAAACTGGTTCATGGAAGCATTATTGAGCGAATTCTCGCTCATAGACTCAAAGAGCTCAAATGCGCTCTCCTCGTCTTTGTTCAGAAGTTTCCCCCGCATGAGGCATCGACGAAGTTCCGTAGGTTGCTCTCCAGACCATGCTAGAAGATTTGGGCCAATTGCCACCTTGGTACTTTGTGGTGTGGGCATTTCCTCAAAAGTTCATTAAATCTTTCCCATGCCTCATGAAATTGTTCCCCACCCTGGAGTGTAAAGGTAGTGATAGCTCTTCTGAGGGCATTGGTCTTTCCTATGGGGAAGAATTTCTTTAAAAATGCATGCCTCAGTTCTTCCCAGGTGGTGATGGGTCTACCTAGGGTTCTAAGCCAATGAGAAGCCTTGTCTCTTAATGAGAAGGGAAACATCTTGATTAAAACAATGTCAAGGCTAATGTTCCTAGGTTTCACAGTTCGTGCTATGCGGTCGAGATCCTCTAGGTGCTGAAAGGGGTCCTCATTTGAGCTTCCATGAAAGTGGCTCTGGATCAGACTTAAGACATTCGGTTTCAGCTCAAAATCATCTCCCCCCTCAGGGATCCTAAGGTGTGGCTCGACTCTAATAGCAGAGGGATTATAGAAATCGCGGAGGGGCCTCGGCTGATCTTGAAATGGTGGTAAATCAAGTGGTGGTTGCCCTGGTATGTCTTGGAAAGGTGGTGGTGGTTGTTCTTGTGGGTTCTGTAACTGTTGTATGGCTTGCATGATGGTGTGGATTTGTTGTTGCTGAAGCCGATGGTTAGCATTAATTTGGGCTTGGATGATGGCCATAGCGTCTGGTGGGGGTTGATCTTTAGCCTCATCTACCCTAGGTTCAGCCATGTTTCCAACAGAATTATGTCGCCTAGATTCCTGCCCCAAAACACACAACTCGGGATGCAGTGAGCATCTCCCGTGCATACACTAGAGAAGAATAGGAGGGGATGCGGAGGGCGACAAATGAGAGAAATGTGTTTCAATCGAGCACACAAGCCTAGTCCTTATGGTGTATTCCTTAGGTGACCTAGAAATCTCAAAAAGGGTGATTAAGTCCGTAAACACTGGACCCCCCTTCCCAAGGCTAATTTGGCCAGGCTGATTACGAGGGGATTGCAGGGAAGGTTCTTCCTTTGGCTTGCGCCTCCGGTTTCGTAGACCCCACAACCGCGGTCATTTGACACTGCCCTGCAGCCTAGTCACCAGATTCTACCAATGGATGAAAGCCAAGTGCCTAGCGAATAAAACCTCACCTTCCGAGACTTAACTCAGTCCTGCCTAGGGCATGTCTACTCAGTTTTAAAGGGTTAGGATAGTGCTTGTGCTTAGGGTTATGTGATGAGGCGTTGATTGGGGTGGTGCCTCTTAATTTTCCACTTTCAAGGTGTGTGCTTCTAGCAAAACATGGTTTTCAAGCAAGGGTTTTTAAGATGTGATGTCTTTTAGTGTTTCATCCTTACTTTAGTATTTTTGTAGGGTTGATGTGTCATAATGTTTTCAAACAAGTTTCAGTGGGCATGTCAAGTTCTGCACACAATTTGGTGAAAGTAGATTTCCTTTTATTCTGTAGAGGCTCTAAAACCCTAATGCACTCATCCTAATGATCATGCAGCTTCTGTTAGATGAGTCAGTTTTAGGGTTGAGTGGTGTGGCCTAGGTCAACTCACGGTGGCTTCGCAAACACCACTCAAGAAAAAGAAAAGAACACTCCAAGAATTTATTCAGAATGTTAGAGTATACATTTTTTTTGTGGGGTGATGTGTTAAGGATGTGGGTCAAGCAATCATACACCACGCCAATTTTTTTCAATTTTTATAATTTTTTTAGTTTTTTCACGCAAGCAAACAATCATGAGAGAAAAATTACTCACTATCGGTCCTCGTAGCGCCTACTCCCTTGCTACCGTCGTGGAATGCATCGCTTTGCCGTCCACGCGCCGAATTCCTGCAACCATCAAGTAAAAAGGAAAATAGGGAATTAGACGATGTGAGAATGAATGTGGAATGGAGGTGACAAAACAAATCAGTTGCCTCCTCGGCAACGACGCCAAAAACTGACGTGCAGTTGTGCGTATGTGTTAAGAAGTGTCGTTATAGTCACACTTGCAACGCCGGTTTTAAAATAAGTAAATGGAGGTGAGTCCGAGTGTCGGTCTCAGGGAGGCGTCAAAATTGGATTTTGCTTATCACTTGTCACAAAAAGCGCAGAGTTTTGCTTGCGAAAGATGCGATTTTAAAAAGCGAGAGAGAGATAGAGAGAGAGATTAGGGTTAGAGCGTTCCTTGTTTGATCATGCAACTTAAGCAGAAATTAAAGTGACAACTGAATAGAAAATAACTTCATTAATCATGCACTTTTAGTTCATAGCTTACAACATTAAATACATGCTTCAAATAAAAGTAATGGAAAGCTTAAAAGAGATAGAGAGAGACAGAGGATGGAGAGCGATGAGGCAGCCACGGCAGTGGAGGAGGCTCCGTCGGTGGCTCGTCGTCTCCGGCAATTGCAAGAGGGCCTAAAGCTAGCTAAGAGAGGGGTGGAGTAGTTGCAAGGGAAGTGAATGCCTTGAATGAGTGGTTGGAGGGGTTTAAATAGGGTTAAAGGCTTCCTAAAAGAAGAAGGGGCTTTAGCGACGTCCACTCAAAAAGCATCGGTGAAGCCCTCCAGCCTGTCGGTCAGCCGCCCGCTCTGTTTCTTCTTCACGTGCGATCCGCGGCCGTTGCGTGAGAGCTGTCCGATTGAAGATTGGATGACTGAGATCTCTCCTCGGCTGCGCTTGGATCGCGCCTCGGGCGTGCGTGTGCATGGGCGTCATCACCCGGCGTGCGCGCACGTGTGGGCGCCCGTGAGTTGTGGCCGCGCCGCGCTGATCGGGTGGCCCAATTTCGCCACGCGCAACCTTCATCTTCGAATTCATGCTCTGCACGGCTCGAACCCGCGTCGCGTGCGTGCTGGCGTGTACGCTAGCCGTTGCGCCACGCCCTCGCTTTGTCGCAGCGATTACGGGCGGGCGCGCGAGTCTCGGCCGTTCGATCGAAGATCGATGGCTGAGATCTGATCTCGGCTGGATGAAGAGGCGACGTGCGGTGGAGCGGGGGTGACGTGGTGCAATGTGGGCCGTTGATCTCCAGATCAATGGTCAGAACTTCTTGGGCCCATTGTAGGAACTCCGGATGTCGGATTTGGCCGATCTTGAGTCCGTTGGACTCCGTTCGTCGTTTTGAATCCATCCGTGCGGTCCGATTGCTCATCTGAGGCCTGCTTTGACAAGTGCTTATACAAATGGCCATTAATACAATTTTATAAGCAATCTTGGTACATGATGCATGCAATGCTCCCATTCTACTTATGTTGTGCCTTTTATTCTTAAGATGGGCGATATTCAACATAATTATCACCCCCTTGTGCAGTGTTATCAGCCATCTAGGTCATCCATCTTCATTCTGTTACAAAGCATGCCATGGTGCTCACTTCGAGATGATTCACGCATTGCCAGACTGTGATCGTTGCTCTGGATCCATCCGTACAGTCGGATTTTTCATCCAAAGCCATATGGATGTCGCATTGCCCCTTGGCCGTTGATCTTCCTTAGACTTTGTATGATGCTACGGGACTCTGATCTAGACAATTTCGGAGGCGTTAGACCCTGATCATCGTCCTAATTAGATCCGCACAGTCCGATCATCCATCCGAGGCCCTGAAATAAATCCTCTTCTCTCCTAACCATAAAAAATGACCTAATTAACCTAAAATATATAGAACTACTCTAAATGAAGAATGATGCATGCTATGCAATATTTATAATATGAATTGCAAATCTAAGCCTAGGAACATGCATAAAATAGGCATTTTAACCTAAATGGATGTCTACATTAGGCAGCCTGGGTTGCACCACGTGGCGCGACCTGGGTTTTCCATCTTCATTCCTTTATTGGGGATGCTAGAAAGGTCGGATTGAGTTGATTTTCATGCCATTGTGCTACGATTATCGACTTGAATCCATCCGTGTGGTCGGATTTTCCATTTGATGCTCCGGATTGCATCACCTAGTCTCTCGACCGTTGATCTTCCTTGGATTGCATATGGTGCTATGGGACTTCGATCAAGGCGATTTCAGAGTCATTGGACTCCGATCATCATCTGGATCAGATTCGTACGGTCAGATCGTCAATCCGAGGCATCAAAATAAATATCCTTCTCTCCTGACCACAAAAAGGATGCAATTAACCTAAATTATATACAACTACTCTAAATGTCGAATGATGCATGCTATGCAATATTTATAACATGGAATGCAAATTTATGCCTAGGAACATGCATGAATAGGCATTTTACCCTCAATAATTATGGCTACATCATATATCCATCTTTTTTGCAAGTCTGTTCTATATTGTACTTCTATTGATAATTAATGTTGTCTCCTAATACTACTCTTCTAGCAAAACTTGAAGTAGAGCAGACAATGCCAAGTCATTAAGTAGAAGAGAGGTCACATTTTCATCTTAGGTTTTGATCCAATACTTCCTCTGATTCATTCCTCCTCCAGTCCCTCCTCACACCTCCCCTCACCTCCTTTCTCCTCCAACCTCCCCTCGCCTCCCCCTCCTCCTCCCTCTCCATCGATCCTTCCTCCTCCCAACTCTGATTCTCTCCTCCCCTTCTAGAGCCCCCCCTTCCCACCTCCCCTCACCTACTCCTTCCTCCTCACACCTTCTCATGCCTCCTTTCACCTCCCACATTCCCCTGTCTCCTCCTTCCTCCTCCCTTAATCACCCCCTCACTGCCCTCCACCCCCTTCTCTCCCCATCTCTCTGTCTCCCTCAAAACCACCACATTTCCTTCTTCTTCTTCTCTTCTTCCCCTATTCCCCATCTCTTCTTCTTCATTGCCCTCTTCCTCGCCGCCGCTCTCTTCCTCTGGGTGTTTCTTCTCCGACGACAGTCGATACGACCGCCGCCCTGCTCCGGCACCCTTCGTCCCTGTAGGTAGGTTACTGTTATTCCCCTTCGTCCCCTCTTTCTTTTCCCCACTGCCTTTCATTTGATTACCCCTTGACTGCGCCCGACCACCATCATCTTCCATCCCTCCGGCAACACTCCGGCGAGTTGCCCCCATCGATCTGCCGCTCCACACAACTCGCCAACTGTCCCAAAAGCTCCGCCTCACCCTACCCAACACCCCCACCCCTCCACTGCCACTCCACACCTCCACAACACTCCCCCGATCAAACCCATTTTTTTGGTTGTAGTCTGACCTAGGGCTGCCGCCGGACACCGCCCCGCAACTTGTTGCACCCCACACTACCTTCGCCGTGCCACGGCGAAGGTTTCCTTGTGGTTTGATTAGGCTGAGAGGCCCTGTTTGCGTTAGGCAGATTTTCAGCCCTGGCCGCCATTGGCGACGAAGCAAGGAGCTTCCAAGCGAGCTCCAGGCCTCGAAGCAGCAGGACTCCAGCCGAGGTGAATTGGAGAGACCCAGGTGAAGGCAGGCAGCTGGCACGCGAAGGGAAGCGAGGACACAGCTGCTGAGGCAAGGTCACGATTCTTCCTGCGGGCGCGCGCGAGAAGGGACGAAGTTTAGTCCCACATCGTAAGATTTCGAAGCGCCGCACCCATTTAAATTGATTTTGTGTTTCTACCTAAGCGCCTCAGAACACAAGGTGAGGTCCCCTCGCCCACTCACCCGCCTCATCCGCGACCCACGCCACGCGGACCTGGCCGACCCGTTTACCCTGCACTCCTCGCGCACCACCCACGCTGGTAAGCCTGGTCATGGGTGTGCTACCCGACCTGATAACCCAGCTCTGGGAGAGCTTCCTATGAGCGGTTTACACAGAGAGAGAGACGTGCGGGTAGAGGGAAGGGCTAGGTTTTGCTGTGCCTTGTGCAGGAACATGGCGCAAAGGAAGAAGGTTCACCACTTGGCCGCACGAAGAAGAGGAGCGGAAGAAGAAACTCTGAAAAGGCTCTGCAGCTGAGCAAGGCAGAAGACCGAGGAAGAAGAAGAAGTGGGAAGAAGAAGAGAAGAAGAAGAAGCAGCAAAGGAAGAAAAGAGGGGAAGCACTGTAGTAGACCGCCGTTTAAGTTGTCTGACTGTGATACCAAACGACGGATGAAGCTTCAGAGGAGATAAAGCAGAGAAGAAAAAGAAAAGAAAAGGCTCCGCAGCTGAAGAGAAAGAAAAGAGAAGAAGGAAGAAAGAAGGTAACGACAAGAGAAAGAAGAAGAACTGAAGAAGAAAAGAACTAGAAGACAAGCTGAAGAAGAAGAGGAACTGAAGGCAATCAGAGCCAAGGAAGAAGACCCGTGAAGATAAAGAAAAGAGAAAGAAGAGAAGAAGAAGACAAGCAAAGAGAGAAAGAAGAGAAGAAGAAAAATCCAAAAGACAGAAATCTATTTCTCCCTCTCTCTCTGTCTTATTTTTGTAATAAAGAAACATTGTACTTCTAGAATTCCAGTAGCTCCCTGAGTTCGACCTTGGGAAACTATTTCCGAGTAAAATTTTAATGGTAACGACAACCGTAGCTGTCTTATTTTATACCACAACGGCATTACTGTAATAAGCATTAAAACAAACAAAGACTAGTCACTGTTGGGAAACGTCACCATTTTCTTGGCGTCGTTGCCGGGGAGCAATGGCTATTCTAGAAGCTTTGAATTTCTTTTAAAGACTGCTAATCTTTTTCTCTCTCTTGTGTGCAGGTAAAGGAAAAGAAGAGCAGCCGCACGACAAACACTTCAACAAACAGGTAATCTCTATTAGCCCTTTCTTAACTCCCTTAAAATCTGAAAGGGAACAAAAAGAAGAATCAACTTAGGGCTACCTGTGTTATACATAGTAATTCATCAAAATTTCCTATTTCAACACATACTTAACTGTTCATCCAACTAAGGTAACTAGGGCTAAAACCTTCTTGATTGTGCCCTAGATACTAAAATTTTGAGGCAACTAAAATGGACCAACTAGAGCCAATCCAAGGATTGAAAATCTTTGGTTTCTAGAGACACCTTCTATTAACAAAGAAAAGATCTTCCCAAAAAGAGGTGTGCCTAAACCTTGTTTGAAAAAGATCTATACAAGAGGAACCCTAAACAAATCAAGCTCTTAAATCCATTTGAACCTTAAAAGAAAGGACCCAAAAGCTCTCAAAAGAACAAGAGGTGAAGTTGACCCCTTGGGTCAATCAACCTTCAAATTAGGTCACTTTTTCACTCAAAATACTTAAAAGTTCAAGTGGAACCTTAAGCACCTTGATCTTAAAGTAAAAGAGCTAGACTTAAGAGGTCAAGATCCCCATTTTGGTATACCTGGAACCACAGTGACAAGAGAGGTTGGGTCTGGGAAACCCTGTAACCCGTGGGGACGCTCTACCGTGTAGGGGTCTTCGCGGGACTCAGCCTCTCTGGCTGCCCAGGTAATTCTCAGGTGGACGATCTTTTTGATCAAGGGGTCCATCTGCCCCGCACCTCTATAGTCACCCAACAATTTTTGGGTGTCTCGATTGGGTCCAGCACCTTCTAAACTCATCTATTCCAATAGTGCATGTACAGTAGGAGGTCCTTAAGACCACCCTTAAGACCTCCTTTAGAAATTCACTCCCGTCAAGGCCAAGCCTCGACGCCCGTGTTTGTGCAGCAACCCCACCACATTATTCTCTCATCTGATCAGAACCAAGCTCTTCTTCTTCCCCCATCATGGCTCAGCCAGTTGAGGAAGAAAACAATCTGGAGCACCAGCTCCAGCCACTCAATGACCTCTTCCAAAACTTTGTGCACCCACCGCCGCGTCCTATGATGCGGGACCATTATAATCCTGCTGCGGTAGCCATTGAGCCTCGAGTCAGAATCCCGACTGGAGGACCTGATTCCGAATTAAAGTCCAATATGATTCATGCTATACCTAATTTCCATGGGCTTAATTCCGAAGATCCCTTCCAGCACATCAAACAGCTGAAGCATCTGGCCCAAACTTTTGGGTCAGATGCACAAAATCGGGATATTCTTCTCATGAAGATGTTCTCCTTCTCTCTTATGGACAAGGTCGCTCATTGGTATCAAACTCAAACTCGGCAGATCAACACTTGGGAAGAACTTCAGTCCAAATTTTTGAAAAAGTTCTTTCCCGTTGGTCAGACAAATGCCTTGCGCCATCAGATTACTCACTTCACTCAGCAAATAGGGGAACCTCTCCATGAGGCATGGGATCGCTTTCAGGATCTCATGAGAAAGTGCCCCCATCACGGAGTTCCTAAATGGGAACAAATCCAATCTTTTTACCAGGGATTCCGTGAAGACATCCGTCTTTTCGTCAATGCAACCTGCGGAGGGAATATCATGGGTCAACATGAGGACACCGTATGGGAGATTCTCGAAAACATGTGCGAGAACTCCATCAACAATGACTCCATGGGATTATTCGACAGGACGAATACCCGTGCATCGATGAATCTTAGGGGAGCACACGAGACACAAGGCCTGTCTGCATCAGTCAACCTGGAATTAATGGCCAGTCGATTGGACAAGGTCTCAATCATTGAAAAGAAGGTGGATGAGCTAACTCAGCACTTGTAGCGAGCCACCTCTGCGCATAGCTCCTTTGCACAGCCTCCTTCCACACGGGAGACTGTGCAAAACATTCTCCATCGATCCTCTCCTGGGATGGATTCATATCCATCATCTGATTCTTGGATCGGAGGGCCATCTGATCCTTTCTATGCCAGCCTGGGGAATTCCATTCCCCCTTTCTCTGACTCTCTGGAGGTTCCTCAGACCTGCGAGGACCTCAATGCCATCCAGAACGGCCCATTCTCCAACACCCATAATCTTGGATGGCGAAACCATCCCAACTTTCAATGGGCGGGAAATTCCCAAACCCAAAGACCACCCTTTCAGTCCCGCCCACAACCCCCTCATCCTTACCAGCCGCTTCAGCCTCGGCCCAACCCTACTTATCCATCAGGGCCAAATCAGGATCAAATGTCCCTTATCCATCAGACTCTGGCTGACATTCAAAGAATGAATGCGGCTATCCAAAAACAACACAAGGATGAACTTACAGAGGTCCGTAATCAACTGGCCCAGTTGGCAAATTCTCGCTAGACAGGCGCTCTTCCTTCCCAACCTCTTCCTAACCCGAATAACGTGCCAACACAGCGGCGCGTTATGAACCCAAACCCAGGCCAAGCCCATATAATTTATCAGGCCCCCTCTGTTCTTTCACCTGATGGGATGGAGGCTTCCACTTCTTTTGCGGGCTATCAGCAGCAACCCATCTTACCTAATCCCAACCAAAACCAAGCAGGACTTAATTTCGTGACAACCCGTAGTGGTAAGGAAACCCAAGATCCACATTATCCAAACCACTCCAAGCCTGGTAGTGATCCCAAGCCTAGGACGGTAATCCAGGACGTTCCTATCCCTGTCCCAGATCAAAGACCTGGACCTATCCTAGAAGAACCAACCAAGGTTCCATTTCCCGAGGCCTTGACCAAGGGAAAGAAGACTACCAAGCCCGTGGCACCTGAGGAGGACCTGGTCAAGCTCTTTGAGCAGGTCCACATAAACATCCCCTTGATGGATGCAATCCGCCACGTACCAGCTTACGCACGATTCTTAAAGAATGTGTGTACACCCCAGCGTAAGCCGAGAACCAAGAGTGGGAGTCTAATTGTTATGTCAGAGCAAGCCAGCTCTGTAATGCTAAGCAGACTCCCACCGAAGGCTAAAGATCCTGGTACTCCCCTGATTTCCTGCAAGATAGGTGATACCCAATTTGATAGAGCATTACTAGACTTTGGTGCTTCCATAAATCTGATACCCACATCCTTACTTAACCATCTAGAAGAATTTGAGCTAAAACCAACTGAGGTGACATTACAATTAGCAGACCGATCTATAAAGTCACCAAAAGGGATTCTCGAGGATGTTATTGTAAGAGTGCGGGATTTCTACTTTCCTGTAGACTTTATAGTCTTAGACATGGACGCACCTGAAAACCTTAGGGATACACCAATCATTCTAGGGAGACCTTTCTTGGCTACTACTAGAGCCAACATTAGCTGTGAGGAGGGCCAAATAGAGCTCAAATTTGGGAATGAAACCCTGAAAATTGATATATTTAAGGTCCAACAAGGAATCAATTGCAGTGTCATCGAACAAATTTGTGACGTTAGGGCTCTGGTTGATTAAACACACTTTCAGAATGACCTGATTATACCTCATCAACTGCAGAAAGATCTTGACTCGCAAATAGAGGAGTCGAATCCAGATTTAGACAACCCAATAGCTCCTACCCTTGAACCTCACATCTATTCTGAACCACCCGCCGCTACTGATAACCCCATCCTCGAACTAAAGCCCCTTCCTGCTCACTTGAAATACATCTTTCTGGGTTCTAATCAGACCCTTCCTGTGATTATCAATTCCAAGCTCAATCCCGAACAGGAATCCCGTCTGATTGCTGTCCTCTAGCAACATCGCAGAGCCATCGGGTGGACTCTTGATGATCTGACTGGAATAAGTCCCTCGTATTGTACTCATCGTATCTATTCAGAAGAGGGTGCATGACCTTCTCGTGAAATGCAGAGACGCTTGAACCCCAATCTACAGGAGGTCGTGAAAAAGGAGATCATCAAGTGGTTAGATGCCAGGATCATCTACCCGATCTCTGATAGTCGTTGGGTGAGCCCAATTCAGGTCGTGCCTAAGAAGGCAGGACTCACCACTATAACGACTGAAATCGGAGAAGTCATTCCTACCCGATTAGCTAACTCATGGAGAGTCTGTATAGATTACCGCCGACTCAATTCCTCCACGAAGAAGGATCATTTCCCACTACCTTTCATTGATCAGATTCTCGAGAAATTAGCGGGAAATAGATTCTTCTGCTTTCTTGACGGGTACTCCGGTTTCAACCAAGTGGAAATCCATCCTGAGGACCAAGAGAAGACCATGTTCACCTGCCCCTTCGGAACATACGCATTCCGAAGGATGCCTTTCGGTCTTTGCAATGCACCCGCTACTTTTCAGCGGTGCATGCTTGCCATATTCTCAGATATGGTAGGTGACTATTTGGAAGTCTTCATGGATGACTTTTCAGCTTTTGAAGCATCATTTGACGATTGCCTCCAACACTTGGGCCAAATACTCAGGCGGGGCATCGATGTGAATTTGGTTCTTTCCTGGGAAAAGAGCCATTTCATGGTGCCTGACGGAATTGTCCTGGGACATTTAATCTCGGAGAAGGGCATCCAAGTGGATCGAGCTAAGGTTGATCTAATCTCTCACCTTCATATGCCTAGCTCGATCAGGGACATCCATTCCTTTTTGGGGCACATCGGTTTTTACCGTCGTTTCATTCCTAATTTCTTGAAAATCGCGCACCCCTTGACTTCTCTTCTCTCTAAGGATGTACCCTTTGAAATCTCCAAGGAATGCACACTAGCCTTTGAAAACCTTCGTGACCGAGTCACCCAGGCACCTATCCTACAATCCCCTGACTGGTCTCAACCCTTTGAGATCATGTGCGATGTGACTGATTTTGCTGTAGGAGCGGTCCTGGGGCAGAAAGCTGACGGGAAACCCGTGGTCATCCACTATGCTAGCAAGACACTTGATGAGGCTCAGCGTAACTACACGGTTACGGAGAAAGAGCTGCTAGCCGCAGTATTTGCCCTTGAAAAATTTCGATTATATCTCCTAGGTTCCCACATCATCATCTACTCGGATCACACGGCTGTAAGGCATCTCCTTGCCAAGAAGGACGCGAAGCCCCGACTAATCCGATGGATCTTGCTGTTGCAAGAATTCGATCTCGAGATTCGTGACAAGGCGGGAAGGCAGAATGTGGTAGCTGACCATTTGTCCCGTCTTCCTTTTGAGATTATCAACCCTTCCGGACCCATCACGGAACATTTTCCTGATGAACACTTGTTGACTATTGGTACTAGACTTCCATGGTTTGCTGATATAGTAAACTACTTGGCATCTCATCAGATCCCGTCTGATTAACCGAAGGCCAAGAAAGATAAATTGCGCTCTGATACCAAGTATTACATCTGGGAAGACCTGTACCTTTTCCGCATAGGTACTGATCAAATCATCCGGAGATGTGTCTCGGAAGAGGAAATCAATAATATTCTCTCTTTCTGCCATGACTAGGCATGCGGTGGCCATTTCTCTGGGCATAAAACTGCATCAAAAGTCCTCCAGTGCAGCTTTTACTGGCCCACACTGTTCAAAGATGCATACAGTCACTGCAAGGTGAAATCGCTTGGGTTCTAGATAACCGGGTTTTAGTTTGTTATAACGTTGTAGTATAGCCAGTTATTACCAACATTTCAAATATATAAATTTTTTTACTCGGAAAATAAAAGAGTTCCCGAGGTCGAACTCAGGGAGCAAGTTGTATTCTAGAGATATACATGTTTCTTTTACAAAATAAAGAAAGAGAGAGGGAAAGAATTTGTTGTTCTCTTTGTTTTCTCCTCGTGATGTTCTTCTTTCTTTCTTTCTTCAGATCTCCTTCTTCTTCTTTGTTCTGCAGAGGTGATGCTCCTCTTTCTTTCTTCAGATCTCCTTCTTCTTCTTCCTTGGTTTCTGTCTTGGCCTCTCTTCTTCCTTTTCTGCAGTCTCTTCTGTGAAGGTTTCTTCTTGTTTCTCCTCCTTGCGGCTAAGTGTCAGCTTCTTCTTTTCTTTTTCAGCCAGGGACGTCACCCCTCCTTTCTTCTTTTCCCTTCAGGCCGTCGTCTGATTTCCAAATCAGACGACTTAACTACCTGTTGCTACAGTCAGCTTCCTTCTTCTTCCGCGGGTCTTCTTTTTCGCCTGTGCCTGCACACATCAGAGTTTTTCGTCAGAGGCAAAACCTACTCTACCCCCCCCCCCCCCCCCCCCCGCGTCTCTCTCTCTCTCTGAAACCACTCTTGGGAAAGCTCTCCCAGAGCTACCGGGTAACCGGGTTCGGGTCAGGCCCGGGTCCAGGCCCACCGGCGTGCGTGGTGGGCGAGGAGTGCAGGTCAGTCTTAAGTCGGGTCGGGTCGGTTCGGGTCAGGTCCGCGGGGCGTGAGCGCGGACGAGACCGGGTAACCGGGCGGGTGAAGGGGACCTCACCCCGTGTGCTGAGGCAGTAAGCCTTCAGCACTTTTGCACCTTATGTCGCTGCGACTCTTCAGGCGTTTCCGAGGTGGGACTAAATGGCCCACCTCAATTGCGCGCCCGCAGCGGGGAAATCAGCAGGAGATGGCGGCGTCACGCGAAGCTTTCTTCCTTAGCTGCGAACCTGGTGTTTTGCCAAGACTCCTCGCAAGGCCTGGGAGTTGAATCTGGGCTTGGCGCTGAGAGTGGAGCGCCTGTAGCTGCAGGCGGAAGCAGTTCCTCCTGCGCGTCAATGGCGGCGGAGGTCGGATGGCCTGTTCACAAGAAAACGGCCTCTCGGCCTAATCAGAAAGTGCCAGGAGCTTCGCCAGGGTGCGGCGAAGCTCGTGTGGGTGGTGGCGAGGCGCGGGGCGGCGTGCGAGGGCTGCCCTAGGTTGGACTGTGGGTCGGAGGATGGGTCTGTTCGGTGGGGTTGCAGGGGGTGATGTGGGGGAAGTGGCAGGGCGGAGGTTGATCAGGGTGAGGAGGCGGAGGTCCTGCGGTGGTCGGCGAGCCGTGTGGGTCGCTGAGGTGATGGGAGCGGCTCGCCGGAGGGTGGTCGGAGGCGAAGGGGGTGAAGGTGGTCAGGGTCGGTAGAGGGCTTAATTGAATAAATTGAAAGCGGGGAAAGAAAGAGGAGAAGAAGGGGAGTAGCTCTAGCTTACTTGCAGGGACGAAGGGGGAGGAACAGGGCGACAGTCGTATTGACTGTCGCCGGAGAAGACGATGCTCAGGGAAAGGGGCGGCGGCGAGCAGAGAGCCGGAGGGGCGCCAGCTGGGTGCGGCGTGGCGCGGGAAGAGCAGGGGAGGAAGTCTCTGCTGCTGGTATTGCGGTAGAGCGAAGAGGTGGAGGGGGAGGAAACCGCCGGAGCTGGTGAGCGTCTGCCGGAGGAAGAAGAGAAGAAAGTTGGGGATTTTCTCCGTCAGATCCAGGCCGCCCCGGTCGGTGGAGCAACGGAGGGTATTTATAGGGATCAAACAGGGAGGAAGGCGGAGGGAGACGACGTGTCTCCCTCGCCGGAGGATGGTCGGAAACAAGAACCCATACCGTCCGTGCGTTCGCACGGCCGGTATGGTGGGTAACAACGACCAGGGGGCTGTCCCTGCGACGGCTGACGACGCAGGGCACCCCCGGTTTACTTGCCAGGTCCCCCACCTCACCCTGCGCGGCGCCATGCTCCGCGCAAGGTCGCCGGAGCATGGTGCTGGCAGGTTTTGCAGGAGGGACCTGATTGCAAAGAATGAAGGAGAGTTAGGGGCCAAAATGCGAGGGTTCAAAAGTTGAGGGCCAAAGAGTAAATATATGAGGACCAAAGTGTAAAGTCGGTCAAGGAGGTTTCTTCTTAGGCTCAAGTTTTTATACATGACTAATTAGGACCTAAGGAATCTGATGGTGAATTTCATTTCCATATTAAACCTTGTTTGATCGGTCAATTTGCGCAAAAACCCAAATTAAGTTATTAATTGGGCATGGTTCTCAATGTAGGTCAAAAAGGGTTCTGAAGGCCAAATTGAAGGTTCTAAACCCTGGAGATTATTTTTCTATGAATTTTAGAGGGTTTATTCTATTTTTACTTTGCCTCGAACCTTGTGAATTGAAGTGGGTTATTTTAGGGTTACAGATTATCATTTAGTTTCTTGGAATTGCTGTAGCCCTTGCTAGATCATTTCATCCCACTCTTATTCTTATTAAGCTGCTTTGACCTATGTTTGGGCCCTGAATTACCCTGTATGCAGATTATACTGGTAAAATTGCATTTTTACCCCTTATGACTTGTTTTCTTCTCAAACTCAGGATTCTCTGAGTTAAGCCTTTCCTTGAGATATGTAGGAGCTTTTATCCTTTGTATTAGGTCAAAATGAGCTAGTTATGGCTCATGATGAGGTTCTCATCATACCCCCATGCCTAGCTTTTGCTAGTCCCTTAGCAAAAACTTAAGGTTTCAACCCTTGTTCTAGACCATGAAGTTTTTAATAGTTTTAGATAAGTGCCTTTTTTATTTGAGCATAGATTAGGTTAGAATGCTGACCATAGGCCTAAAAGGTACTCTAGTACTAATCAAGATCCAAATCTGTCTAGCCTTAGCCTCAGTCTTTTAGCAAAGGTTTTTAAGGCCCACAAGAACTAACCTAAGGTTTATTGGATTTCGTGGTTAAAGCACCCGTGCTTGAAATGATTTTAGCCCTGGCTCAGTTCGCAGTGCGTTTTGTAAGAGAGAGATAGAAAGTTTTTCTGTTTGGAGAGTTTTCTCTCTCTTTTTCTTTTTAGTTCTAGCCTAGGATTGGCTTTTCAACACGGTCTGTATCAGATTCCTTGCTCCCATCATCAATCCTCAAGGGTTCCTGGCGATCGATGCTTCGAGATAGCACCGCCCATGGCAACCCCCGGAACCCTGGCTATTGAGATTTCGAGATAATCCCATCCATGGTATTCCGTGGCCGAATCCAGACCCTGGCAATTGACACTTCGAGATAATGCCATCCATGGAATCTGAACCAGCAGAGTGCTTACATGCCCCCAGTAGGATATGTAAATATCCTAAGAGACAAGCACTGAGGAGATGATATTTTGTTACGCATCTTCGAGGGGATTTCCCGCCTCTCCGCGCTGGGAACTCGTCCAAATCAATCTTGTGTTGATCGGCCGCTCCTATTCTAGGTGATCTTTTCAGATTTTTGCGACGCTTTTGCGTGATTCTGATTTTTACGCTTACTGAACCAGGCTGTGTGTGAGGTTAGGGTGCTTAGGTTACTGAGTCCCGTAAACCAAAAATTAGTTAACGAGGCCGAATACTCCCTAAGCCTTAGACCTAATACTTCAGCTTTTCATTTTCCTCAACCTCTTGAGGAGTGTCCAGATCTTAATGAGTACCAAGAGTCTATTCAAGAATGCCTAAGGTTTGCGTTCTTACTAATCTCATTGTGCACTTTTCAGTTATTTTCTTGAATGAGGTCTAGAACTTAGGTTAATTCCTTAGTTCCTTACTAATGACTATCACCTTTTCTTATAATTTTGTGCTCCTTTTTCATTTTGCTTTTCTTCTCCTTCACAAAATTTCCTTCTCCTCTTTTCCTCTTATTCTTTTTCGAAAATTTTTTTAATTTTTATGGTGTTTTTGGCATATGTGAATTTTTTGTTTGAAACCTTTTCTTACAAGTTTTTGTACTTTCCTACCCCCCCATGCCTAAGATTTGCAATGTCCTCATTGTAACCTAGGGGTTTTTATTCAACTAAGTTCATACATTAGGATAGCTGTTTTGATGAGTCTCAGATGCAAGCACCTGAGGTGGAGTTGGCTGCCCTAAAGTGTGAACTTCAAGTGCAAAAAAAAAAAAAAAAAAAAAAAACTGTCAGAACAAGTTTCAGGTTTTCAAAGAGAATGACGGGCTGCCTCCCGTTAAGCGCTGAGTTTTACGCCATCGGCTGGGCGCAATAAGCTCAAGGGGAAAGGAGGGTATAAGATGCCTCAGCCAAATTAGTAGAAGTTACATCAATGAACGGCTTGAGTCTCTGACCGTTCACGATGAAAGGTTCAGAATCGTGGCTGAGTGGACTGATTTCGATTGCTCCATTTCCAAAAACCTGTCGGACCAAATATGGTCCGACCCACTTAGATCTCAGTTTTCCTGGGAAGAGTTTGAGTCGGGCATCAAAGAGTAGGACCTTTTGACCAGGATGAAAGATCTTTCTCGAGATGTGTTTGTCGTGGAAGGCTTTAACCCGCTCCTTGTAGATTTGCGAGTTCTCGTACGCGTCTATGCGTAATTCATCGATCTCGCTGATTTGGAGTTTCCTGTGAGTCCCAGCCTTGGAAAGATCTAGATTACAGTTCCGTACTGCCCAATAGGCTTTATGCTCCAGTTCTACGGGAAGGTGGCATGCCTTTCCGTACACCAGTCTAAAGGGAGACATGCCCAATTGGGTCTTGTGGGCGGTCCTATAGGCCCACAATGCTTCCGGAAGTCGGGACGACCAGTCCTTCCTGTCAGGTCGAACAGTGACTTGCAGGATTTTCTTGATCTCCCGATTAGACAGCTCAGCTAGACCATTAGTTTGGGGGTGGTAAGGAGTAGAGATTCGGTGAGACACCCCGTATTTGGTCATCAGTGACCTAAACTGAGCATTTGTGAAATGGGTCCCCCCATCAGAGATTATTGCACGAGGAATCCCGAACCTTGAGAAAATGTGTTGATGAATGAATTTGAGAACGATTTTGTGATCACAGGTTCGGGTCGGTATGGCTTCGATCCATTTGGACACGTAGTCCACAGCCAACAGAATGTATTCGAAACCATCCGAAACAGGAAAGGGGCCCATAAAATCAATCCCCCAAACATCAAAGATTTCGCATACTAGAATCGGTTGCATAGGCATCATGTCGCGATGGCTCATGTTGCCCAAAGTCTAGCAACGACTGCATGCCTTGCAATGACTGTATGCGTCTTTGAACAGTGTGGGCCAGTAAAAGCCGCACTGGAGGACTTTTGATGCGGTTTTATGCCCGGCAAAATGGCCACCGCATGCCTGGTCATGGCAGAAAGAGAGGATATTGTTGACTTCCCCTTCCGGGACACATCTCCGGATGATCTGATCGGCACCTATGCGGAAGAGGTACGGGTCTTCCCAAATGTAATACTTGGCATCGGAGCGTAATTTGTCTTTCTTGGCCTTCGACCAATCGGACGGGGTCTGATGAGATGCCAAATAATTTACAATATTAGCAAACCATGGAAGGCTAGTACCAATAGTCAGCAGGTGCTCATCGGGAAAATGCTCAGTGATGGGTCCGGAAGGGTCAATTATTTCAGAAGGAAGACGGGACAAGTGATCAGCTACCACGTTTTGTTTTCCCGCTTTGTCGCGAATCTCGAGGTCAAATTCTTGCAACAGCAAGATCCATCGAATCAATCGAGGTTTCGCGTCCTTCTTTGCAAGGAGATGCCTCACAGCTGTGTGATCCGAGTATATGATGACATGGGAACCCAGAAGGTATGATCTGAACTTCTCTAGGGTAAATACTACAGCTAGCAGCTCTTTCTCAGTAACCGTATAGTTACGCTGAGCCTCATCGAGTGTTTTGCTGGCGTAGTAAATGACCACAGGTTTCTTGTCATTTTTCTGCCCCAAAACCGCTCCTACAGCGAAGTCGGATGCATCACACATGATCTCAAAGGGTTGAGACCAATCAGGGGACTGTAGGATCGGGGCTTGGGTGACTCGGTCACGCAGGATTTCAAATGCTTGAGTGCATTCCTTGGAGATTTCGAAGGGAACATCCTTGGAGAGAAGAGTGGTCAGGGGGCGTGCGATTTTTGAAAAATCAGGGATAAATCGTCGATAAAAACCGACATGCCCTAAAAAGGATCGGATGTCCCTGATCGAGCTAGGCATAGGAAGGTGAGAAATCAGATTAACCTTAGCTCGATCCACTTGGATACCTTTCTCCGAAATTGAGTGTCCCAGGACAATTCCCTCAGGCACCATGAAATGGCTCTTTTCCCAGGAAAGAACCAAATTCACGTCGATGCACCGCCTGAGTATCTGGACCAAGTGTTGGAGGCAATCGTCGAATGATGCTCCGAAAACTGAAAAGTCATCCATGAAGACTTCCAGATAATCACCTACCATATCTGAGAATATGGCAAGCATGCATCGCTGAAAAGTAGCAGGTGCATTGCAAAGACCGAAAGGCATCCTTCGGAAAGCATATGTCCCGAAGGGGCAGGTGAACGTGGTCTTTTCTTGGTCCTCAGGATGGATTGCCACCTGGTTATAACCGGAGTACCCGTCAAGAAAGCAGAAGAACCTATTTCCCACTAGTTTTTCGAGAATTTGATCAATGAAGGGTAGTGGGAAATGATCCCTCTTCGTGGAGGAATTGAGTCGACGGTAATCTATACAGACTCTCCACGAGTTGGCTAATCGGGTAGGAATGATTTCTCCGGTCTCAGTTGTTATAGTGGTGAGTCCTGCCTTCTTGGGCACGACCTGAATTGGGCTCACCCAACGACTATCGGAGATCGGGTAGATGATCCCGGCATCTAACCACTTGATGATCTCCTTTTTCACGACCTCCTGCAGATTGGGGTTTAAGCATCTCTGCATTTCACGAGAAGGTCGTGTGCCCTCTTCTGAATAGATATGATGAGTACAATAAGAGGGACTTATTCCAGTCAAATCATCGAGAGTCCATCCGATGGCTCTGCGATGTTGCTGGAGGACAACAATCAGACGGGATTCCTGTTCAGGACTGAGGTTGGAATTGATGATCACAGGAAGGGTCTGATTAGAACCCAAAAAGATGTATTTTAAGTGAGCAGGAAGGGGTTTCAGTTCGAGGATGGGGTTTTCAGCAGCAGCGGGTGGTTCAGTATAGATGTGAGGTTCAAGGGTGGGAGTTACTGGATTGTTCACATCTGGATTTGACTCCTCTGTTTGCGGGTCAAGATCCTTCTGTGGTTGATGAGGCATACTCAAGTCATTCTGGAGGTGTGATTCATCAACCAGAGTCTTGATGTCACAAATTTGCTCGATGACGCCGCAATTAATTCCTTGTTGGGCCTTAAATATATCAATTTTCAGTGTTTGATCTCCAAACTTAAGCTCTATTTGGCCCTCCTCACAGCTGATGTTGGCTCTAGCAGTAGCCAAGAAAGGTCTCCCTAGAATGATTGGTGTATCCCTAGGGTTCTCAGGTGCATCCATGTCTAAGACTATAAAGTCCACTGGAAAATAGAAATCCCGCACTCTCACGATAACATCCTCGAGAATCCCTTTTGGTGACTTTATAGATCGATCTGCTAATTGTAATGTCACCTCGGTTGGTTTCAGCTCAGATTCTTCTGGATGGTCAAGTAAGGATGTGGGTATCAGATTTATCGATGCACCTAAGTCTAACAATGCTCTATCAAATTGGGTACCACCTATCTTACAGGAGATCAGGGGAGTTCCAGGATCTTTTGCCTTGGGTGGGAGTCTACTAAGGATTACAGAGCTGGCTTGCTCTGACAGAACAATTGGGCTCCCTCCCTTGGTTTGCGGCTTACGCTGGGGTGTACATATATTCTTTAGAAATCGTGCGTAAGCTGGTACGTGGCGGATTGCATCCATCAAGGGGATGTTTATGTGCACCTGCTCAAAGAGCTTGACCAGGTCCTCCTCAGGGGCCACAGGTTTGGTGGTCTTCTTTCCCTTGGTCAGGGCCTCGGGAAACGGGATCTTGGTTGGTTCCTCTAGGATAGGTCCAGGTTGTGGATCTGGAACAGCGGTACCTTGGATAACTATCCTAGGGTCATGGTTATCAGGCTGGGAGTGGTTTGGATAATGCGGGTCTTGAGTTGTCTTACCACTACGTGTTGTTACAGAATTTAATCCGGCCTGATTTTGGTTTGGGTTTGGTAGGAGGGGTGGCTGCTGCTGAAATCCCGCACGAGAAGTTGAGGCATCCATCTCGTCTGGCGATGGAGCAGTAGGGGCCTGATAAATCCATTGAGCGTGGCCTAAATTTGGATTCATAACGCGCTTCTGGGTTGGCACGTTATTTGGGTTAGGAAGGGGTTGGGAAGGGAGTGTGCCTGGCTGGCGAGAATTTGCCAACTGGGCCAGTTGAGTTTTAACTTCAGTAAGCTCGTCCTTGTGCTATTTTTGAATAGCCGCATTCGATTTTTGAATGTCAGCCAGAGTCATTTGATCTTGATTTGGCCCTGATGGATAAGTAGGGTTGGGCCGAGGCTGAGGCGGCTGGTAGTGATGAGAGGGCTGTGGGCGGGACTGAAAAGGTGGTCTTTGGGTTTGGGAATTTCCCGCCCACTGAAAATTGGGATGGTTTCGCCATCCAGGGTTGTAAGTGTTGGAGAATGGGTCGTTCTGGATGGCGTTGAGGTCCTCGCAGGTCTGAGGAACCTCCTGAGAATCAGGGAAAGGAGGAATGGAGTTCCCCCGACTGGTGAAGAAAGGATCGGATGATCTTCCAGTCCAAGAATCAGATGGGGATGGATATGGATCCATCCCAGGGGAGGATCGGTGGAGGATGTTTTGCACAGTCTCCTGTGTGGAAGGAGGTTGTGCAAAGGAGTTACGCGCAGAGGTGGCTCGCTGCAAGTGCTGAGTCAGCTCATCCACCTTCTTTTCAATGATTGAGACCTTGTCCAATCGACTGGCCATTAATTCCAGGTCGACTGATGCGGACAGGCCCTGCGTCTCATGTGCTCCCTTAAGATTCGTCGCTGCGCGGGTATTCGTCCTATCGAATAATCCCATGGAGTCATTGTTGATGGAGTTCTCGCACATGTTTTCGAGAATCTCCCATACGGTGTCTTCATGTTGACCCATGATGTTTCCTCCGCAAGTTGCATTGACGAAAAGGCGGATGTCCTCACGGAGTCCCTGGTAAAAAGATTGGACTTGTTCCCATTTAGGAACTCCGTGATGGGGGCACTTTCTCATGAGATCCTGAAAACGATCCCATGCCTCATGGAGAGGTTCTCCTGATTGTTGAGTGAAGTGTGTAATCTGATGGCGCAAGGCGTTGGTCCGACCAACGGGAAAAAACTTTTTCAAAAATTCGGATTGAAGTTCTTCCCAAGTGTTGATCGGCCGGGTCTGAGTTTGATACCAATGGGCGGCCTTGTCCATGAGAGAAAAGGAGAACATCTTCATGAGAAGAATATCCCGATTTTGCGCATCTGATCCAAAAGTGTGGGCCAGATCTTTAGCTGTTTGATGTGCTGGAAGGGATCTTCAGTATTAAGCCCATGGAATTTAGGTATAGCATGAATCATGTTGGGCTTTAGTTCGGAATCAGGTCCTCCAGTCGGGATTCTGACTCGAGGCTCAATGGCCACCGCAGCAGGATTGTAGTGGTCCCGCATCATAGGACGCTGTGGTGGGTGCACGAAGTTTTGGAAGAGGTCATTGAGTCGCTGGAGTTGGTGTTCCAGATTATTTTCTTCCTCAACTGGCTGAGCCATGATGGGGGAAGAAGAAGAACTTGGTTCTGAATCAGAAGAGAGAATAATGTGAGGGTGTTGCTGCACAAACACGGGCGTCGAGGCTTGGCCTTGACGAGAGTGAATTTCTAATGGAGGTCTTAAGGGTGGTCTTAGGGACCTCCTTCCGTACATGCACTGTTTGGAAGAGGTAAGTTTAGAAGGTGCTGGACCCAATCAAGACACCCAAAAATGTGTTGGGTGACTATAGAGGTGCGGGGCAGATGGACCCCTCGATCAGAAAGATCGTCCACCTGAGAATTACCTGGGCAGCCAGAGAGGGAGAGTCCCGCGAAGACCCCTACACGGTAGAGCGTCCCCACGGGTTACAGGGTTTCCCCCACCCGACCTCTCTTGTCACTGCGGTTCCAGGTAGACCAGAATGGGGATCTTGACCTCTTAAGTCTACCAATTTTAAGATCAGGGTGCTTAAGGTTTTCACTTGAACTTTAGTCTTTTAAGTGCAAAGAGTGACCTAATTTAAGGTTGGTTGACCCAAGGGGTCAACTTTACCTCTTGTTTTCTTTAAGAGCTTTTAGGTCCTGTCTTTTAGGGTTCAAGTGTTTAGAGAGAGCCAATTGTTTTAGGATTTTTCTTGTTAATTATTTTCAATCAATGGCTTGGGCACACCTCTTTTGGATTTCCTCAATTCTTGATTAAGGGGTGTGTCTCTACTGAAATCCTAATGTTTGACCTTATGTTGGCTCTACTTGGTCCATTTAACTCTTTGTTGGGCAATTAGGGCTCAAGCAAGAATGTGTTAGCCCTTAAATACCCTTAATAGTGTGCAGGAGTGATGAGTTGAAAACATGCAACTCTTTATGGTTACTAAGTATGGAAGACAGGTTAGCCCTATATTGCTTGTTCTTTTCTTTTCTTCCTCTTTAGAGTTTAGGGGTTAATAGTGAGAGGAAAAATTTACCTGTCTTCGGAGTGGTTGTCGTGTGGTTGCTTGTCTTCTTGAGTTCCTGTAGCTGCACAAAAGAGAGGAGATTATCAGAAATTAAAAGAAACAGGAATGTTTACCTCTAGAATAGCCGTTGCTCCCCGGCAACGGCGCCAAAATGAAATCGCTTGGGTTCTAGATAACCGGGTTTTAGTTTGTTATAACGTTGTAGTATAGCCAGTTATTACCAACATTTCAAATATATAAATTTTTTTACTCGGAAAATAAAAGAGTTCCCGAGGTCGAACTCAGGGAGCAAGTTGTATTCTAGAGATATACATGTTTCTTTTACAAAATAAAGAAAGAGAGAGGGAAAGAATTTGTTGTTCTCTTTGTTTTCTCCTCGTGATGTTCTTCTTTCTTTCTTTCTTCAGATCTCCTTCTTCTTCTTTGTTCTGCAGAGGTGATGCTCCTCTTTCTTTCTTCAGATCTCCTTCTTCTTCTTCCTTGGTTTCTGTCTTGGCCTCTCTTCTTCCTTTTCTGCAGTCTCTTCTGTGAAGGTTTCTTCTTGTTTCTCCTCCTTGCGGCTAAGTGTCAGCTTCTTCTTTTCTTTTTCAGCCAGGGACGTCACCCCTCCTTTCTTCTTTTCCCTTCAGGCCGTCGTCTGATTTCCAAATCAGACGACTTAACTACCTGTTGCTACAGTCAGCTTCCTTCTTCTTCCGCGGGTCTTCTTTTTCGCCTGTGCCTGCACACATCAGAGTTTTTCGTCAGAGGCAAAACCTACTCTACCCCCCCCCCCCCCCCCCCCCGCGTCTCTCTCTCTCTCTGAAACCACTCTTGGGAAAGCTCTCCCAGAGCTACCGGGTAACCGGGTTCGGGTCAGGCCCGGGTCCAGGCCCACCGGCGTGCGTGGTGGGCGAGGAGTGCAGGTCAGTCTTAAGTCGGGTCGGGTCGGTTCGGGTCAGGTCCGCGGGGCGTGAGCGCGGACGAGACCGGGTAACCGGGCGGGTGAAGGGGACCTCACCCCGTGTGCTGAGGCAGTAAGCCTTCAGCACTTTTGCACCTTATGTCGCTGCGACTCTTCAGGCGTTTCCGAGGTGGGACTAAATGGCCCACCTCAATTGCGCGCCCGCAGCGGGGAAATCAGCAGGAGATGGCGGCATCACGCGAAGCTTTCTTCCTTAGCTGCGAACCTGGTGTTTTGCCAAGACTCCTCGCAAGGCCTGGGAGTTGAATCTGGGCTTGGCGCTGAGCGTGGCGCGCCTGTAGCTGCAGGCGGAAGCAGTTCCTCCTGCGCGTCAATGGCGGCGGAGGTCGGATGGCCTGTTCACAAGAAAACGGCCTCTCGGCCTAATCAGAAAGTGCCAGGAGCTTCGCCAGGGTGCGGCGAAGCTCGTGTGGGTGGTGGCGAGGCGCGGGGCGGCGTGCGAGGGCTGCCCTAGGTCGGACTGTGGGTCGGAGGATGGGTCTGTTCGGTGGGGTTGCAGGGGGTGATGTAGGGGAAGTGGCAGGGCGGAGGTTGATCAGGGTGAGGAGGCGGAGGTCCTGCGGTGGTCGGCGAGCCGTGTGGGTCGCTGAGGTGATGGGAGCGGCTCGCCGGAGGGTGGTCGGAGGCGAAGGGGGTGAAGGTGGTCAGGGTCGGTAGAGGGCTTAATTGAATAAATTGAAAGCGGGGAAAGAAAGAGGAGAAGAAGGGGAGTAGCTCTAGCTTACTTGCAGGGACGAAGGGGGAGGAACAGGGCGACAGTCGTATCGACTGTCGCCGGAGAAGACGATGCTCAGGGAAAGGGGCGGCGGCGAGCAGAGAGCCGGAGGGGCGCCAGCTGGGTGCGGCGTGGCGCGGGAAGAGCAGGGGAGGAAGTCTCTGCTGCTGGTATTGCGGCAGAGCGAAGAGGTGGAGGGGGAGGAAACCGCCGGAGTTGGTGAGCGTCTGCCGGAGGAAGAAGAGAAGAAAGTTGGGGATTTTTTCCGTCAGATCCAGGCCGCCCCGGTCGGTGGAGCAACGGGGGGTATTTATAGGGATCAAACAGGGAGGAAGGCGGAGGGAGACGACGTGTCTCCCTCGCCGGAGGATGGTCGGAAACAAGAACCCATACCGTCCGTGCGTTCGCACGGCCGGTATGGTGGGTAACAACGACCAGGGGGCTGTCCCTGCGACGGCTGACGACGCAGGGCACCCCCGGTTTACTTGCCAGGTCCCCCACCTCACCCTGCGCGGTGCCATGCTCCGCGCAAGGTCGCCGGAGCATGGTGCTGGCAGGTTTTGCAGGAGGGACCTGATTGCAAAGAACGAAGGAGAGTTAGGGGCCAAAATGCGAGGGTTCAAAAGTTGAGGGCCAAAGAGTAAATATATGAGGACCAAAGTGTAAAGTCGGTCAAGGAGGTTTCTTCTTAGGCTCAAGTTTTTATACATGACTAATTAGGACCTAAGGAATCTGATGGTGAATTTCATTTCCATATTAAACCTTGTTTGACCGGTCAATTTGCGCAAAAACCCAAATTAAGTTATTAATTGGGCATGGTTCTCAATGTAGGTCAAAAAGGGTTCTGAAGGCCAAATTGAAGGTTCTAAACCCTGGAGATTATTTTTCTATGAATTTTAGAGGGTTTATTCTATTTTTACTTTGCCTCGAACCTTGTGAATTGAAGTGGGTTGTTTTAGGGTTACAGATTATCATTTAGTTTCTTGGAATTGCTGTAGCCCTTGCTAGATCATTTCATCCCACTCTTATTCTTATTAAGCTGCTTTGACCTATGTTTGGGCCCTGAATTACCCTGTATGCAGATTATACTGGTAAAATTGCATTTTTACCCCTTATGACTTGTTTTCTTCTCAAACTCAGGATTCTCTGAGTTAAGCCTTTCCTTGAGATATGTAGGAGCTTTTATCCTTTGTATTAGGTCAAAATGAGCTAGTTATGGCTCATGATGAGGTTCTCATCACAAGGCATGCAGTCGTTGCCAGACTTTGGGTAACATGAGCCATCGCGACATGATGCCTTTGCATCCGATTCTCGTATGTGAAATCTTTGATGTTTAGGGGATTGATTTTATGGGCCCCTTTCCTGTTTCAGATGGTTTCGAATACATTCTGCTGGCTGTGGACTACGTGTCCAAATGGATCGAAGCCATACCGACCCGAACCTGTGATCACAAAATCATTCTCAAATTCATTCATCAAAACATTTTCTCAAGGTTCGGGATTCCTCGTGCTATAATCTCTGATGGGGGGACTCATTTCACTAATGCTCAGTTTAGGTCACTGATGACCAAATACGGGGTGTCTCACCGAATCTCTACTCCTTACCACCCCCAAACTAATGGTCTAGCTGAGCTATCAAATCGGGAGATCAAGAAAATCCTGCAGGTCACTGTTCGGCCTGACAGGAAGGACTGGTTGTCCCGACTTCCGGAAGCCTTGTGGGCTTATAGGATCGCCCACAAAATCCAATTAGGCATGTCTCCCTTTAGACTGGTGTATGGAAAGGCGTGTCACCTTCCCGTCGAATTGGAGCATAAAGCCTATTGGGCAGTACGGAACTATAATCTAGATCTTTCGAAGGCTGGAACCCACAGAAAACATCAAACCAGCGAGATCGATGAATTACGCCTAGATGCGTATGAGAACTAACGAATCTACAAGGAGCGGGTTAAAGCCTTCCATGACATGCATATCTCGAGAAAGATCTTTCATCCTGGTCAGAAGGTCCTACTCTTTGATGCCCGACTCAAACTTTTCCCTGGAAAGTTGCGATCCAAGTGGGTCGGACCATACTTAGTCTGACAGGTTTTTGGAAATGGAGCCATCGAAATCAGTCCGCTCAGCCACGATTCCGAACCTTTCATCGTGAACGGTCAGAGACTCAAGCCGTTCATTGATGTAACTTCTACTGATTTGGCTGAATCATCTTATATCCTCCATTCCCCTTGAGCTTATTGCACCCAGCCGATGGTGTAAAACTCAGCGCTTAACGGGAGCCAGCCCGTCATTTTCCTTGAAAACCTAAAACCTTTTTGACACCTTTGTGCACTTAAGGTTCACCCTTCTAGATAGCCGACTCCACCTCAGATGCTTGCATCTGGGATTAGAAATCGTCCGCAACAATCATCCCGACCCATTCACTCATCAAAACATCTGTCTTAAGGAATGAACTAAGTAAATAAAAACCCCCTAAGTCACAATGAGGACATTGCTAACCTTAGGCATGGGGGGATATAAAAGTGCAAAACTTGTAAGAAAAGGTTTTAAACAAAAAAATTCACATATGCCAAAAACACCATAAAAAAAAAAGAGGAGAAAGGAAATTTTGTGGGAGAAGGAAATGAAACAAAATGAAAAAGGAGCACAAAAATGAAAGAAAAGAGTGATAGTCATTAGTAAGAAACTAAGGAATTGACCTAAGTTCTAGACCTCATTCAAGAAAAGAAATGAAAAGTGCATGGTGAGATTAGTAAGAACGCAAACCTTAGGCATTCTTGGATAGACTCTTAGTACCCATTAAGATCTGGACACTCCTCAAGAGGTTGAGGAAAATGAAAAGCTTAAGTATTAGGTCCAAGGCTTAGTGAGTATTTAGCCTCATTAACTAACTCTTGGTTTACGGGACTCAGTAACCTAAGCACCCTAACCTCACACACAGCCTGTTTCAGTAAGCGTAAAAATCAAAATCACGCAGAAGCATCGCAAAATTTTGAAAAGTACACCTAGAGTAGGAGCGGCCGATCAACACAAGTTGATTTGGACGAGTTCCCAGTGCGGAGAGGTGGGAAATTCCCCTCAAAGATGCGTAACAAATTATCATCTCCTCGGTGCTTATCTCTTAGGATATTTTCATATCATACTTGGGGCATGTAAGCACTCTGCTGGTTCAGATTCCGTGGATGGCATTATCATGAAGTGTTAATTGCCAAGGTCTGAATTCGACCACGGAACAACATGGATGGGATTATCTTGAAATCTCAATAGCCAGGGTTCCAGGGGTTTCCATGGGCGGTGCTATCTCGAAGCATCGATTGCCAGGAACCCTTGAGGATTGATGATGGGAACAAGGAATCTGATACAGACCTTGTTGAAAAGCAATCTTAAGCTAGAATTAAAAAGAAAAAGAGAGAGAAAACTCTCCAAACAGAAAAATCTTCTATCTCTCTCTCTTTTACAAAACACACTGCGAACTGAGCCAGGGCTAAAATCATTTCAAGCACGGGCGCTTTAACCACAAAGTCCAATAGACCTTAGGGTAGTTCTTGTGGGCCTTAAAAACCTTTGCTAAGGACTGAGGTTGAGGCTAGACAAATCTGAATCTTGGTTGGTACTAGAGTACCTCTTAGGCCTATGGTCAACATTCTAACCTAATCTAAGTTCAAATGAAAAAAGCACTTATCTGAAATTATTAAAAATATCATGGTCTAGAACAAAGGTTAAAACCTTAAGTTTTTGCTAAGGGACTAACAAAAGCTAGGCATGGGGGTATGATAAGAACCTCATCATGAACCCTAACTAGCACAATCTAACCTAGATATGCGAGAAAAAGCTCCTACATAACTCAAAGAAAGGCTTGACTCAGAGAATTCTGAGTTTAAGAAGAAAATAAGTCATAAGGGGTAAAAATGCAATTTCACCAACATAATCTGCAAACAGGGTAACTCAGGGTCCAAACATAGGTCAAACTAACTTAATAAGAAGGAAAGTGGGATGATCTGATCCAACAAGGGCTACAGCAACTCCAAGGAATTAAATGACATTCTGTAACCCTAAAACAAACCCACTTCAATTCACGAGGTTTGAGGCAGGGTAAAAATTGACTAAGCCCTCTAAAATTCATAGAAAAATAATCTCTAGGGTTTAGAACTTTCAATTTGGCCTTAGAAACCCATTTTGACCTACATTGAGAACCATGCCCAATTAATGATTTAATTTGGATTTTTACGTAAATTGGCCGGTCAAACAAGGTCTGACCTAGAAACAAAATTCACCATTAAAATCCTTAGGTCCAATTTAGTCATGCACAAAACTTGAGCCTAAGAAGAGACCTTCTTGACCGACTTTGCAATTTGGTCCTCATCTATTACTTTTTGACCCTCAACTTTCGAAACTGTTGCATTTTGACCCCTAGTTTCCTCGTCGTTCTTTGCATTTAGGTCCCTCCTACAAGTCTCTACGCAGCGCCATGCTCCGGAGACTTTGCGCGGAGCATGGCGCCGCGCAGGGTGAGGGGGATGTCCTACAAATTGAACCTGGTGTTCCCTATGACGTCTGCTGTCGCAAGGACACCGCCATGCCGCCTGACGACACCCACACCTTCCGTACGAACCCGCGGAAGGTATGGGTCACACCTCCAGCCATTCTCCGGCGAGGGAGGCACGTCGCCTCCCTGCGTCCACCCCTCCGCCACTGCCTTTATAAAGACCAGCGCCGCCAGTCGGTTCGGGCAGCTTGGTCTTGACGGAGAAAACCCCAACCCTTCCTCTCTCCCCACTCCGACAGGAACCCACCAGCTCCGGCAGCTCCTCCTCCTCTGTCTCGTCGCTCTGTTGCAATACCAGTAGCAGAGCCACCTTCGCCTGATCTCCCCGCGTCGCGCTGTACCAAGCGCGCGCCTCCCTGCCCTCTTCCTCGCCGCCGCTCTCTCCCTCTGGGTGTTTCTTCTCCGGCGACAGTCGATACGACTGCTGCCCTGCTTCGGCCCCGTTCATCCCTGTAGGTAGGTTACTGTTATTCCCCTTCATCCCCTCTTTCTTTTCCCCACTACCTTTCATTTGATTACCCTCGAATGCGCCCGACCACCATCATCCTCCATCCCTCTGGCAACCCTCCGGCGAGTTGCCCCCGTCGATCCGCCTCTCCACACAACTCGCCAACTATCCCAAAAGCTCTGCCTCACCCTACCCAACACCCCCCACCCCTCCACTGCCACTCCACACCTCCACAACACTCCCCCGATCAAACCCATTTTTCCGGTTGCAGTCCGACCTAGGGCTGCCGCCAGACACCGCCCCACAACCTGCTGCACCCCGCACTACCTTCGCAGTGCCACGGCGAAGGGTTCCCTGTGGTCTAATTAGGCCGAGAGGCCCTGTTTGTGTTAGGCATATTTTCAGCCCCGGCCGCCATTGGTGACGAAGCAAGGAGCTTCCAAGCGAGCTCCAGGCCTTGAAGCAGCAACACTCTAGCCGAGGAGAATTGGAGAGACCCAGGTGAAGGCAGGCAGCTGGCACGCGAAGGGAAGCGAGGACACAGCTGCTGAGGCAAGGTCACGATTCTTTTTGCGGGTGCGCGTGAGAAGGGACGAAGTTTAGTCCCACATCGTAAGATTTCGAAGCGCCGCACCCATTTAAATTGATTTTGTGTTTCTACCTAAGCGCCTCAGAACACAAGGTGAGGTCCCCTCGCCCACTCACCCACCTCATCCGCGACCCACGCCACGCGGACCTGGCCGACCCGTTTACCCTGCACTCCTCGCGCACCACCCACGCTGGTAAGCCTGGTCATGGGTGTGCTACCCGACCCGATAACCCGACTCTGGGAGAGCTTCCTATGAGCGGTTTACACAGAGAGAGAGATGTGCGGGTAGAGGGAAGGGCTAGGTTTTGCTGTGCCTTGTTCAGGAACATGGCGCAAAGGAAGAAGGTTCACCACTTGGCCGCACGAAGAAGAAGAGGAGCGGAAGAAGAAACTCTGAAAAGGCTCTGCAGCTGAGTAAGGCAGAAGATCGAGGAAGAAGAAGAAGTGGGAGGAAGAAGAGAAGAAGAAGAAGCAGCAAAGGAAGAAAAGGGGGGAAGCACAATAGCAGACCGCCGTTTAAGTCATCTGACTCTGATACCAGACGACGGATGAAGCTTCAGAGGAGATAAAGTAGAGAAGAAGAAAAAGAAAAGAAAAGGCTCCGCAGCTGAAGAGAGGAAAGAGAAGAAGGAAGAAAGAAGGTAACGACAAGAAAAAGAAGTAGAACTAAAGAAGAAAAGAACTAGAAGACAAGCATAAGAAGAAGAGGAACTGAAGGCAATTAGAGCCAAGGAAGAAAACCCGTGAAGATAAAGAAAAGAGAAAGAAGAGAAGAAGAAGACAAGCAAAGAGAGAAAGAAGAGAAGAAGAAAAAGCCAAAAGACAGAAATCTATTTCTCCCTCTCTCTCTCTCTCTTATTTTTGTAATAAAGAAACATTGTACTTCTAGAATTCCAGTAGCTCCCTGAGTTTGACCTTGGGAAACTATTTCTGAGTAAAATTTTAATGGTAACGACAACCGTAGCTGTCTTATTTTATACCACAACGACATTACTGTAATAAGCATTAAAACAAACAAAGACTAGCCACTGTTGGGAAACGTCACCATCACTCAACTGCTAATTTGGTTGTTGCAGCTATTGGATGTTGCAGCTACAGCTGCTATTGCAGCAGGTCTGTTTGGTCTGAAATAACAATAGGACAGTGGCTGGGATTTAAATATTTTAAGCAGCTGGCATGTTTTCAGTGATATAGATACTATGTACAAGCTTTCCTACATAACCAATGTCTTTTAATCTTTGTTGATAGCTTGTAATTTGATTTAATTCCCCCATTGTCAGCTATAAATGTGTCCAACTGTCCAAATACAAAATGAATGGAAATCTAAGTTGAAATTCATGCTTATCTGATTGAACAACTTCCATACCATGTTTAGAACATTTCTAAATACTTCCATTGCCAGTTCACTTCTCAAACACTCATTTAGGCCTTAGGTTTCATTGAACAAATCTCTTTCAGGCCTAAATTGTGCTTCATTTGTAAATCAATAAAAAACCTAAAATATTCCAAAAAAATAAAATAAATGTGTAGTGAGTAAGATTAGATATATTTTTAAGTATATGTAAAGTTTTATGCTCATTTGAACGTCTGGCTTGGTAGAACATACTAGCTAATGATTCACTAGACCTTAAAACTTATTAAAAGAGTTGGACTGAAAAAATCCAAAAATAACTCTATTCTTCTCATCTCTCTACTTCTCTCTGATCGCCTACCACTATTAAACTTAGACAAAATCAGAAAAATCAGAAAAACTAGAAAAACTCCCAAAAATACTATGTACACTATGTAAATACATGTATATATAAGCTATATACTATGCTAGATATGTACATAGTGTAATATATATATAACTTGTACATATAGCTTATACATGTATTAAATATTATAAATTAAGTATTTAGGATAAATTATTTTGTATATAACTTTACTAAATACATATCTATTAATTATATTAACCTATATGTACTATAAGCCATAAAATTATAGAAACCACAGTAAATGTGATTATTTCTAAGCAATACTATACATATGTATTTATATACTTATTATGTATATTATAATCCTTGCAAACTAATTTAATTATATTATACAGTAAATAATTCATTTAATAAGTTATTAGGTACTTACTAACTTAAAATAAAATAAATTAGTAAATTAAGTTATTAATGGAGTAATTTATATTGTATATTTCTATTATATTATTTTAAGTAATTTAAACTAATTTAACTATATTTATATAATTTATACCTAATTTATATGTACAATACCTTGAAAACTGATATTTAAATGTATATAAATTAAAATAAAACATGTAAAATATCACAAAAATATGCATTAAATAATTTAATATGTATACTAATACTATATATGGTCAATTAGACCATAAATTAAGTAATTTATACTTTAATTAACAAATTAACTTATAAACCATTGTGTATAATTTGTAAACTTTAGCTAATTATTTATATAGTAAAATTAATTATTTTCATAAATAAACCATACAATTATATAGCCCTATATAAGGGCTTTACAACCATATAATTTAATTCAAAATTGAAACTCAACTGGGCCCTCAAATCGAGGGCCAAATCTTGATGAATCAGCTACTGGTGTGCTGGATTTTAGAGGCTGGTGGACGGTGCAATAGAGCCACATCGGTAACACTTGACCACTCATAGCACCTTATTTGGAATTTTTGTTTCTTCTTCGCTAGTCGTCATGTGCGCTGGGCACAACACATCCATTATTCCCATCCCTCTGATCCAATATGAATAAGCTTTGGCATGGAACTTATGGGTGTGGTGCATGGCTGGGAGATGTGCACTGTGCATGGTCTGATTAAGCTTAGTAACGAGTCGTAAACTGGTTAAAATGCACCTAGTGATAACTAGGGTGGCCCTAGTAGAGGTCTGGTCCCACCCACTAGGGTGCTGTGTATCCATCGAAAAGGCTACCCGCCAATTAAAATAATTTTTGGTTAAAAATCTGTCTGAACTAGTTGAGAACCGGTCTAAAGCGAAGAGACTAAATGTGCCTAAGTGTTAGAGACTTGCGTGAGTGCCTAATTGTTGAAGCAACCCCTGGGTGCCTATGAGTTAGTGCATGTGTGTGTGTTAAGTGTCCAGTGTATGCCTTAGTGTGTCTGTGTGTTAGTTATGTGTGTGTTGAGTTGTACAGTGTGTGTTTGTGTTATATGTGTGTCTATATATATATAGTATAAGTATATATGTATGAAAGTATACGTAGTATAGATTAGTAGTAGTTGTTTGAGCTACATATGTATATAAATAAGGTATAGCTTTAGTGACAAATATATTCATCACTGTAGATATTGTTATATGTCAGTATGACATTAGTTTTTTTCCTTAGCTTATGTATATAGTTTTTCTAAGGTTTTAGTTACACTTTTATACGTCGCTGTGGATATATTATATGTTACTGTAGATATTAGTAAGTTAAGTTTAGTTAGTATAGTATATATTATTACTTATTTTTGTACCTATAGCTAAGTATTATTATTATTAGCTATAAATAAATAATATAGAGTAATTAAACATGGTTTATTATGTTTGTTTGTATAGAATTGTTTTCAAGCATTGTAATTATTTCTAATTCATTCTTTAATTCTTTGATTCATTCATTCATTATTGTACATAAAATCAATCTTTTTGGAATTAAAGAATATTTTTTGGACTTAGAGAGTGATGTATATCAATAACTACTTCCTAGTGAATGACTCAAAATAAACCAATAAAAATTAAGTATATAAATAAAATTGACGTGACAATGGTTTGTATTTGTGACATATACTATAACGACATTTTAAAACCCCTTTTAAGTATGAACCGGTAGTCAACGATCATATTTTTGGCGTCCTTGACGGGAGGCAACTCTCTATACGCCAAAATTATTCTTCAATTCTTTATTTCTAAATAATTTTTTGCTTTTGTAGATAAACATTCATTCATTCAAATTTTTCATTGTATATAGATTCTTTTATTCTTTTTGTATATACATTCTTTGATTCTTACTAATCATTTGTTGTTTTTGCAGCATTTGAGGAGTCGGAGGAGTAGTGTCTTCTTCCAGGTAGAGATCTTCTTCCTGGTGGACTCGCTGTGCTTTAGACTCAACTTCCTAGATGAGTTGTTCCATGGAGCTGCCTTGATTAGTATAGTAGTAGTATAGACTTAGGTATATTGCTTAGGATATTTGTTAGGCATAAGTTGTGAGAGCTTGTTCTCACACACCTTTTTGTAACAATTTGGACTCTTTTGGACTCTCTTTATCTCTCTACTCATCTCTCAACGACACGATTTTTCCATTCGCGGTTTTTTCGTATCGATTTCTTTTTCTTTTGTTTTTGTTTGTTGCATTAGAAAAAATACAAAAAAATTATAAAATCAAAAATACCAAAAAAAGATCTCACTGCTTATCTAGCTGCAGCATCTATTAGGCATCCATATCTAGGTTGCATTCTTCCTACTAGATTTCAATTTCAAGTCAATTGCACAATTGTAGAATTCCTAGTTAGGTACGCATTTCTATCTTCCTTGGCTCCTGCCATCTCTACATTTGACTTAAGCTAAAAAGACCATCTCGTGATTGAAAAGCAAAAAAGCAAGACGAGATACATATAAAATACATTCTAATTACTTGAATCGAATTCAAAAGGAGACATTAAAATTTGTTTGAAACCCTGACTATGTTTCCACCGAATACTGGGTTGATTGCTATCATGCACATAGCACAATCACATAAGTCACAAATACACGGGTTTCTATCTCAACTCCTTGTGCAACCATAGGATCTGGATTTGCACGCCGGTCTTATCCAAATTCCTAGTGGGCTTAAGAGGTTTACACTTTGCTAGGTTATCTTTAGGACGCATACAATTGTTTTGAAACATTTATTTGCGTACTACTATTTTCTCATAGCAGACTCTAGAAAGGAATTCGATTTATCTCGCTTGACTTGTTTGATTGGTCTTTGATTGGTGAGATTGATTGGGATTTCTGATTTTTGTGATTGAGATTGAGATTTACCTTTCTTTTGAGTTGTGACTATTTTCAAAATTGTGTTTTCAAAAATTGACTCAATGGAAAGTAGAAGATCCCAAAATCCAGAAGTTGTACCTCCTTTGGGTGCTGATGCCCAAACTACTACTTCCACTTCTTTGCCTTCCGCATCCAATTCTGTACCTCCTAGGCCTCAAACTTCCATTCACCACTCTATCCATCCTGAGGATGATCATGATTCTGCACAATTTGAGGATTTTGAAGAACTTCCTCCACACCTTGCTACACATCATCCTCTACCACCACCACCAAACCATAGGTTTCAACCTCCTCCATACCCTAACTTTTCTAACCAACCACCACCGAAGAGAGAACCTATGCCTAATTTGCAACACCTGTTTGAAATACAATTGCAAATGAACACCCTAACCCAACAGGTGCAACAGCTTGCACAAGCTGTTAATCTTTTAGCAAACCCCCAACCTAGAAATCCATAGGCACCATCTCAACCTCATAGACCTCAACTACGGGATTACTATAATCCTATAGTTGCACAACCTATGCCTGAGGTACGTTATCCCGATGGGGGTCGTGCTGCTAAATTGAAGCCAAATATCATTGCACTTATATCTTAGTTCCATGGTATTGCTTCTGAGGACTCTTTTCAGCATTTAGAGGAGCTAAAAAACCTTACTCAAACTCTGGGTCTGCAAGGTCATGATCAACACACGCTTTTAATGAAAATGTTCTCCTTTTCATTGAAAGATAAGGCGGCCTACTGGTTTAGAACCTTAGCACACACTACACCTATAGATACATGGGCTTCTTTGGAACATGAGTTCTTAAAGAAGTACTTTCTTGTAGGACGCATTAATGCTTTAAGGTGTGTCATCACTACCTTTACACAAAATACAGGAGAATAAATGAACGAGGCTTGGGAGAGATTCCACAAGCTTTTCAGAAAATGTCCCCACCATGGTGTCCCATGCTGGCAATAGGTCCAGATCTTCTATCATGGGCTCCATGATGACATAAGGAATTTTGTAAATGCTGCTTGTGGAGGCAACTTCTTGCATCGGGTCAAAGACTCAACCATTGAGCTCTTCGAAGGTATGGTAGAAAATTCTATTAATAATGCTTCGATGAGCATGTTTAATAGACAGTCCTCTCATTCCCACTCTCATTCGGGGATACACGAAGCCCAATCTAGCAACAGAGACTTAGAATTAGTGGCCAGTCAATTGGATAAGGTGGGCTTAATAGAGAAGAAAGTAGATGAAGTATGAAAATTTCTCTTTAAACCTTCATCATCTTCTTCTCAGTCACCTGCACCATACACTTCTCCTCAGTTTCCCACAGGGAGGGAAACTATGAATAATCTATTTGTGACATAACCTACACTACCAGATTATACTTTTTCCTATCCTTCACCAGTTGGAGGAACCTTTTGTTTCTCCCTACACTGAATTCCTTGCACATTCCAAAAGCTTCGAAGGAGCTCCACGCCATTCACAATGACCCTTATTCACAAACCTATAACCCTAGATGGCGTAATCAACCAAATTTCTCATGGTCGGGAAATTCATAGAGACCTACCTATCAACAACCTTCTGCACCACCACTTCACAACCTGATCTGAGCACCACCTCCACAAACACACGGATATCCACTGCATGCCTACTAGCAACCCCAACCCAGGCCCACCCAATACTCTCAACCTGGGCCTACACATGATGATTTGTTGGGGACAATCATGAAAGCTCTTGCTGACATGCAACAACAAAACATTGCTATGCAGCAGAGACAGAACGCGTCACTAGCTAAGATGAGAGCCTAGCTATCGCACTTAACAGAATCCTGTCAACCACATACACGCCCATCTCAAGCAAAAACCTGACCTCCTTTGTAAGGTCAAGCACACTTTATATCACAAACCTTGCACAAACTTGAGCCTTATCCTGATCCTAATTTTGTCTATCTCGATCCTACATCTGATTCACAACCACCTATCCTGCTTGATCCTAATGATTTGTCAATGCCGTAATCTGATTTAAATGTTGTCACTACTAGGAGTGGTAGAAGCACATTTGATCCACCCTTACCGACTTCTACATCCTTACCTAGGCCTTCTACTTCCACTCCTCCAGCTGATTCACCTCTTCTAGACTTTTCTGAGCCTTTGATTGGTCCTCCTACTACCACTTCCGTACCTTTTCCAGAGGCCTGAGAAAAGAAGAGTGAAGACAAAAAGAAAAAGAAACCTAGTGTGGCAGCTGAGGAGGATCTGCTCAAGCTCTTTGAGCAAGTTCATATAAACATCCCCTTGTTGGATGCGATTCATGACATTCCCCATTACGCTAAGTTCTTGAAAGACCTATGTACACCTAAGCATAAGGCTAGAATTCAGAAAGGGAGTGGACCTGTCATTCTCTTAGAACAAGTGAGTTCCCTTATTTCAAACCTCCCTATTAAGAAGAAAGACCCAGGTACCCCTCTTCTATCTTGCATGATAGGTAACACCACATTTAATAGAGCATTACCTGATCTAGGTGCTTCCATCAATCTTATCCCAACCTCCCTACTGACACATTTCGAGGTTGGCAAGCTGAAGCCAATTGAGGTGTCCTTGCAATTAGCTGACAGATTAGTTAAGACTCCTCAGGGAGTGTTGGAAGATGTTATAGTGTGGGTCAATGACTTTTGTTTTATTCTAGACCTTATAGTACTTGACATGGAAATACCTGAGGATATCCATTACACTCCTATCATACTAGGAAGACCTTTCTTGGCTACGACCAAAGCAAACATCAGTTGTGAGGAGGGCTTAATAGAACTAAAATTTGGAGATCAGAAAAGGAAAATTGATATTTTTCAGGCCAAAAGGGGACCATCCTATAGTATGATTGAGGAAATCTACTCCTTAGATTCATTGGATAAATTAGTCGAGGATACATTGATTGATTCACTAAATTTAGAACCTCAACACCCTTTGGAATCTACCTTGACTTTCACTGAGAAACCAACTTTAGAAACTAAGGATTTACCTCCTATCCCCTTAGTATCTCTAGGATCTTTTGAGATCTCCACACTTGCTCCTTCACGTGATCCTGTACCTATTGAACTCAAACCTCTTCCTGACTCTTTAAAATATGTCCTCTTAGGACTAGATCAAACTTATCCTCTGATTGTCAACTCTCTCTTATCGTCTGATCAAGAATCACGACTCTTATCTGTCCTGAGAGCACATAGACAGGCTATACAATGGAGCCTTTCTGACTTGACTGGCATTAATCCTTCTTACTGCACACATAGGATTTTTACTAAAGAAGGATCTAGACCCACTAAACAGCCACAGTGTAGACTAAACCCTACACTTCAAGAGGTGGTTAAAAATGAGATGATCAAGTGGTTGGACAATGGAATTATTTTTTCCCATCTCTGATAGTCAATGGGTAAGTCCTGTTTAAGTTGTGCCTAAAAAGGCCAGACTTTCCATCATAACCATTGACTTTGAAGAAGTCATCCCTACAAGGATTTCTAGTTCGTGGCGAGTATGTATTGACTACCACAAACTCAATCAAGCCACAAAGAAAGATCATTTTCCACTGCCCTTCATTGATCAGATACTAGAAAGATTGGCTGGGAATCAATTTTTCTGCCTTTTGGATGGCTACTCAGGTTATAATTAGGTGGAAATTCACCTCGATGACTAGGAAAAAATGACTTTCACCTGCCCCTACAGAACCTTTGTATTCCGTAGGATGCCATTTGGATTATGCAATGCACCTGCTACATTTCAGTGGTGTATGTTTGCAATCTTTCCCGACTTAGTAGGTGATTGTTTAGAAGTCTTCATGTAGGGTTATTAGGACTTTAATTGAAATGTAAATGCCAAGTGAGGTTACCAAATATTGAGTATAGTTATAAAATCTGGCAAGATATGTGATCTCAGAAAAGTGAGAAAAAGAGAGTGAGGAAGCTCAATAAAACGCAAAGAGAGCACAGTGTTTAGTCTTTCTCTGAGTTGACTTGTTTGATAGTCTAGAGATCTAGAGTAGATAGTGCTAGATTACATGTAGCAACAGATGAGTTTGTGCCACCAAATATGAATCCATTTAACTCGGTATCTCCTACCTAAGCTAAAAAGCCAGGGCAAAACTATAGATTATTTTCTGTTTTATCTCCGAGGGAAGTTTCCTATCCCAATAAAGTTTTATCAAGGGTGAAGTATGAACTTCCAATGTGAGTTGGTTTTTCACTTGAATCTGTTTCCTGGGCTACTATCACTTCACAGTTGTTGGATCTCTAAAGTTTTGAAATAAAGAAAGAAGAAATCTTCTGATTACTTCTATTGTTTTTCATTTTTGCTAGGGACTAGCAAAACTTACGCATGAGAGTATTTGATGAGTCCAATTTATTGGACTAATTTTTAGCCTAAGTTGGTTGGTTACTACATTTTGGAGTATATTAATATTTTTATTTAATTATGAAATAAATGCAAGCATTATAATTTACATTTGTAAAGTTTATCTGATATTATAAATAATTATATACATTGCAGGAATCAAGCGCAGCGAAATCTCATTTTTAAGATGTCTGGAGGTTACTCTGGACGTCTGATGATGTTGACAATATGCACCACAACTTAGCCATATCTACGTCCATGTGTGAAACCTCGCCAACCTCAATTCATCGTTTCCCCATCGCCTCGCTACTGCTGTTAAGCTGTTGGAGAAGGCTGAGTCGTCCGAAAATGCAAAAGATCAGAGGAGAGTCAATGGCAGAAGATTTATAAAAGAAGTCACCACATGTAGGCGGGAAAAATCTTCCTTCTCCCCCTGTAGGGGATCTTCTTGATCACCACCACCGGCATCGTGGCTGAAGAAAGCACCGTGAAACCAAAGCATGCATTGTGCCTTGAGCGAACGCTGCCTACCCCCGAGTGGTGCTCTATGACAGAGAGCATCACCACCTCCAGCAGTGCCTTTCCCTTCCTGAGCCACCAAAGCGCATCCTCGCCCCCACGTGTGGCGCACTAGTAGCACTTGTGCATAGCAGCACTCGCACACCAATAGCACTCATGCATAGAGGCACTCACACACCAGCAGCACTCGCGCACAACCAGTACTCGCGCTCCCAGCCCATGCGCCAGCCCGTGTGCACGCCCTCTTCTCCTTCTTCTTCTCCTTCTTCCTCCTCCCCTGTTTTCACAATAACAAACCCATAACCCACCACCACCACTCCACCCTCTCTGGTCACCTTTCTCCTCGCCAATGCCATCAGTAGACTCACCGGGAGCTCGCTGGTGTTGTCCTATTAGCCATGCAACCAACCAATCGACCCGATGTCCTCTCGACCTCCCACTAGCATCCTCTTACTATCGGCTCCACCCATTCTGACCAGCCATCGCCGGCCATCACTCGTGGGTGCGCCACCATTGGTATGAAGGCCTCGACTTCGCACACCACCCCCGAGCTTCTGGTCTCCGACGAGCCCCTCTCCCGCGTGCACGAGCCGTCAATGCAAATCCCCTATTTCCCTCAATATTAAAAATTACGGATTTTGACATTATGAAAAAGCACTATTCATTTATTTATCTATATAATATTTGACTAAAATTGCATGGACATCCCTCTCTTTAATTTGAATTACATATGATTGAGTTCTTCTTATGAATGACATGAAACATGAGATATTGGTTATAGTAAATTGGTGTTATTAGGTAGGAGATTAATATCGACATTGTTTGCTATTACCAAGGTCATTATTTAGGATATTATATTGTGGCAATTTTGCATATAAATATCTACATTCTTGATCAATTGATTAAAACAAGCATTTATATTGGAAATAAGTTGCACTAGTTAGAATGCGCACCCAGTGATATTCCCGAATAAACAAGGCATCACTCATGAGTTCAATAGGCTTATTCCTCCCTGTGGATATGACCTAACTATTTTCGTGGTTAGTTTTTGAACATTAAATGTTTTGAAAAGCGATTTTCTACCACGTGACATACTACAACGACGCAACATTTTATGTTACAAATTTTATCGAAAACGAAGATCGCTCTTTCAATAGTTATCGTTAGAAACCTACCCCGAAAATCGAAAGATCCAGGAGACCCTCTTATTGGAGATACTACTTTTGATAGGGCTCTGTTAGATTTAGGTGCCTCCATAAATTTAATCCCCACTATGTTATACGAAAAATTTAACTTTGGAGAGTTAAAACCTACTGAGATCACATTACAACTAGGTGATCGATTTATGACCACACCATGGGGGATTGTTGAGGATATAATTATCAAGGTCCGAGATTTTTATTTTCCTGTGGATTTCTTGGTCGTTGACATGGAGGTACCAGAGAACTTGAAAAACACCCTGATAATTCTAGGATGACCATTTTTAGCTACTGTCGAGGCAAATATTGACTGTGAATCTGGTAGTATGGAAATCAATTTCGGGGATAAGAAGGCAAAAATTAACATCTTTAAGGTCATCAAACAATTTGAGGATTGTTGGATGATAGAAGATTCTGAGGACAATACCATTGAATATTGTATGGAATAGGAATAACCCAATCTGACCCTATAGGCCTTGACACCGAAACCAATCAAGAGGATAGCCCATTAATCACTGACTTGATTCCAAGACCTCTTGAGTGTAACTGTGATCCACCACTGGACCCTTTATCCGAAGGACCCAAACTTGAACTTAAACCTCTTCCAAATCATCTAAAAAATGTTTTCTTGGGATTTGATCAGACTTACCCTTTAATCATTAGCTATCATCTAACCCAAACTAAAGAAAAGCAATTGATTGAAGTGTTGGGAAGAAACAGTAGAGGAATTGGTTGGACATTAAATGATCTGAAGGGAATCAATCCCACTTACCGCACCCACAAAATCTATACTGAGGATGAATTGAGACCCTCCCGAGAAATGCAGAGACGGTCGAATCCTAACATGCGAGAGATAGTGAAAAAGGAAATAATCAAAGGTTAGACGCGGGAATAATCTACCCAATCTCTGACAACTCGTGGATCAGTCTTATACAAGTGGTTCCTTAGAAAGCCGGGTTGACTATGATTACTAATGATAATGGGGAATTGATTCCAACGTGCACAGCTTCTTCTTGGAGAGTTTGTATTGACTACAAGAAGCTAAATAGTGCAACCAAGGAAGACCATTTTCCACTTCCCTTCATTGATCAAATCTTGGAAAAACGAGTTGGCCAACAATTCTTCTGTTTCTTGGATGGCTATTGTAGCTACAATCAAGTAGCTATCCACCCTGAGGATCAAGAGAAAACCACCTTCACATGTCCCTACAGAACATTTGCCTTCCGTAGAATGCCTTTTGGATTATGCAATGCACCTGCAACCTTTCAAAGGTTCATGCTTGCAATCTTTTCGGACATGGTGGGTGATTTGATGGAAATCCTCATGGACGATTTTTCTGTGTTTGGGGATTCTTTTGAATCATGTCTGATCAATCTTGAAAAGACTTTACAAAAATGCATTGAGGTGAATCTTGTTCTATCTCGGGAAAAGAGTCACTTCATGGTCAAGGAGGGCATAGTCCTTAGCCATGTTGTGTCTAAAAAAGGAATTGAAGTGGATAAAGCCAAGGTGTACACTATAATCAAACTTCCGCCACCTTTAATGATTAAGCAAGTAAGATTGTTTCTCGAACATGTAGGATTTTGCCGTCGATTTATTAAGGACTTTTCTAAGGTGGCGAGGCCCTTAAGCAACTTGCTGGTAAAAGATCAATCCTTTGATTTTAATTCAAATTGCTTAAAGGCTTTTAATCAGCTGAAGGAGGCTATTACACAATCACCCATCTTACAACCGCCTAATTGGGATCATCCCTTCGGAATCATGATCGATGCCTCTAATTATGCCATCGAGGCAATCTTGGGACAAAAGGTAGACAAGAAACCATCTGTGATTTACTACGCTAATAAAACTTTGGATGAGGCTCAAAGAAACTAGACCACTACAAGAAAAGAGTTGCTAGCCGTAGTGTTTGCTCTGGAGAAGTTTAGACCTTACCTACTGGGATCTCATGTCACAATCTTCATAGATCACACTGCATTAAGGCACCGGATGTCTAGCATTAAGGCACCTGATTAATCAGATGGATCCTTCTGTTGCAAGAATTTGATTTACAAATGAAAGACAAATCTGGTGCCCAAAATGTAGTAGCAAATCATCTCTCCAGAATCCTTGTAGACTCTACAACTCCTCAACTTTGTGATTCTTTCCTTGATGAGACTCTCTTGACTATTTGCAAACTACCTTGGTTTGCAGATATTGTCAACTATTTGGCCATCAGAAAACTACCCATGGATTGGACTAAGCATAAACGGGATAAGCTAATTTTTAATGCCAAATACTACGTTTGAGAAGACCCAGAGTTATTCAAAGTTTGTGTGGATCAGGTTATTCGCCGTTGTATTCCATATGAGGAGTTCACAAGTGTAATAGAATTTTGCCACACTTTTGCTTGTGGAGGTTACTTCTCAGGAAAAAAGACGGCAGCCAAGGTACTACAGAGTGGATTGTATTGGACATTTTTATTTCGTGACTCGTACAACTTCTGTAAGTCATGTATCAATTGCCAAACTTTAGGAAACATGACCAGGAAGGACATGATGCCCCTAAACCCAATCCTTGAAGTCGAAATCTTTAATGTTTGAGGGATTGATTTTATGGGACCTTTTACCAATTCATTTGGGTACCTGTACATTATGGTGGCAATTGATTATGTATCCAAGCGGATTGAGGCCATCCTGACCTGAACCAATGATCATAAAGTGGTCATGGATTTTGTAAAGAGGAACATCTTTAGTCGGTTCGGTGTGCCCAAAGCTCTGATTAGTGATGGTGGGTCCATTTTACTCACAACCAATTCAGGACCTTACTAGCCAAGTATACAGTCACTCATAGAATCTCTACTCCATACCATCCATAGACCAACAGATAAGCTGAAATCTCCAATCAAGAAATTCAAAAGATCCTTCAAAAGATGGTTCACTTGGATTGGAAGGATTGGTCTACCAAATTGGATGACGCTCTCTGGGCCTACCGGACTGCGTATAAAACTCCAATTGGAATGTCTCCATTCCATTTGGTCCATGGAAAATCTTGCCATCTGCCTGTTGAGCTTAAACATAAAGCTTATTAGGCAATCAAAACATTGAACTTGGATCTCGATTGATTTGGACGACAAAGAAAACTCCAATTGAGTGAACTGGATGAAACCCAGAACGATGCTTATGAGAGTGCAAGAAGCTATAAGAATAGGACAAAAGCTTTACATGATAAGTACATCTCCATAAAAAGCTTTGTCCCTAATCAAAAGTTTTGGTTATTTGATGCAAGCTTGGAGCTCTTTCCGGGAAAATTAAGATCAAAGTGGACAGGTCCCTTCATTATAAGAAAAGTCTACCCTCATGGAGCTGTGCTTATCCTGGATCCCAAGACCAGCAATGAGACAAAGGTAAATGGTCAAAGATTGAAGCCTTTTATTACGTAGAACTGTGATCCCATTCCCGATGGTCACATCAACCTTTTGGAATCTTCTTAAAAGCTGAGCTTAGTCTGGCAAATGACGCTAAACTTGGAGCTGGCTGGGAGGCAATCTAGTACTTTGTACAAGTAGCTCTGTATCCATACTGACCTGCATTAACAAGCATAGTTAGGTGATATCCCCTCCTCCTGCTTATTATATTTTGATTTCAATGCATACATTTCAATGAGGACATTGTAATAAATAGGCATAGGGGAGTGGACATTGCATGTCTTATTTTTATGTCAGAAAAAAGAAATTCATTTAAGCATAAAGAATTTTTATTAAGGTTTTATTAGGGATTTATTCTTAAGTTGATTCCTGAGTTTAGAATCTAGTACAATTTCACACTTACACGTAGAATTTGCAATGGATCCTCTGTGAAGACCGATAAACATCTTTAGCTTGTCGAGAAGAAGCAGTGCTTCTTCTCCTGAACCCTTAGACAGTAATTAGGGAGTCAGGCAAACTATCTTCTAACAGATCCACCAAACAAGTGTGAGGTGAGAGTAGAAAGTCTACTTGGTGCTCTAAGGTTAGCATGAGGAATCTGAAACTTTGGATAATAGGATAATGATACTCAGAGTTAGGCATAGTTTTTGCTCTTGATTCTTGTGTACAAGTTCTTAGTGCGAATCTCTTGAGAGCCACCAAATAAGGAAAATACGTAGAGAGTGAGTTCTGATAAAACTAAGACTAAGGTGGATGGTCACGACCATCCTTTACGGAATCCTTGGTTGAAGGAGGATATTAATGTCAAGGTTAGAAATATACTATCCTATCCATTCCCTTTCAGGTGTTGAGAATAGGCACTTCCACCAAATAAGCCACCCGATATCCTCTTAAACACCCATAATCCCAAATAATGCATCGTAAATAAAAGTTCATATGCTGTGTTGCATTAGTAGATATTTGGATGCGAGAAAAAAAAAGGAAAAAGAAAAAAGAAGAAGAAAAAAAAAAATATATATATATATAAATAGAAAAAATTTTAGAAAAAGAAAAAAAAAAGAGTTCATGAGTTAGAATTTATTTCAAGTGTAATGAGGGAATAACACCTACCACCGTCACGATCCACTAAATATAGTCTTGACCTAGTTTTCTGTATTTTTGGCCGCCTGAATACAGACTGAGGAATTCTGACTTAGTCTTAGAGTTATCAAAACCTAATCAAAGTGTTAATGCTAGGAAAGACCACCAAGTATATTGATAAATCTAGTGAGATTGTGAGCTCAAAAAGAAAGAAAAGAAAAGATAAGAAAAAGAAAAAGAAAGAGAAAGAAAGAAGGGAATGAGTACAAAGGAACTAAAGAGAACATAATTTCTTGTCTCTCTCTGAGTTGAATTATTTGATAATCTAGAAACCTAAGTTCTAAAGTACTAGCCGACATGTAGCAGCAGATGAGTGTGAGCTACCAAATACAAATTTACTTGACTTAGAAACCTTCTACCCAAGCTAAAAGCTAGGGTTGAATATACAGGTTACTTTATAACCCTGAGGGAAGTAGTTTTCCTATCCCAATAGATTTTTACTAAGGGTCAAGTATGACCTTTAGATGAGGATTGGCTTTCACTTTGGTATGTTGCATAGGCTATAATAAAACACAATCACGATTATCTGTATTACTAAAGCTTCGGATGAAAACAAAAGACATAAACCTCTAGTCAAATTCTTGATAAAAATTACACATGTAGGACAACTTCGCATTTAGTCATGCATTTGCTAGGGACTAGCAAGATTTAGGCATGGGGGTGTGATTAAATAGCAATCATGCAACCTAAATCACCTGAATTAAGTTATAACCTAGCATAACATAGGATTAATTCATCCATAGGCATTGTAATTTGCACAATAGCTAGTTCATTAGTCATATAGATAGCATTGTCATTTTATGACCTAAAAGAGAGATGAGTTTAATCGCAGATGATTTGAAGCTGCGGATGTCAGATTAGACCAGACAGATCTGATCATAATGACGACGGGAGTCCAACAATTCCGAATTTGTCTCGATCAAACAAGCAGAGCACCTTGCTCAGTCCATAAAAGAACGGAGATCATAAAGCAAAGGATAAAGATTCGATCCTTAGATGAAGAATCTAACTATACAAATGGATCAAGATCGACGATCACAGTCTAACGACACAAAAATCAACTCGATCGGAGGTCTACATCACCTGATACAAGGAAAAGAAGATGAACAACCATGTTGGCTCCACGTAGCACCATCTAGGAAGGCCACCTTGCACGCTGTAGAGCCATTGGATCTTCATCCAACAGTCACGAGCGTGCCATGTCATCCATCCAGCCAGATAAGTACAAATAGAAGTAAACAACGAATTATAACAGAGCTTTCGCGCAGTGCATTGGCTCATGTGCTCGTGCGGAAGCACGGGACGCGCGTTCAAGCGGTGCTTAGCAAAATTGACGAAAAGCTCCCATGGGCATAATCATGCCATTGGATGGCGATCGGCACACGCAGACGTAGCCGCGTGGTGCGATCAGAGTGCACCACGGGTGGACGTGTGATCCCACGTGCTTTGTGAGATTAAGAAGGCGAGGAAAGCGTGCTCGAGTCGTTCGATTGTCAGATCAAATAGCTAAGGATCACGCATTGAAAAGAGCCTTGCAGGTGTGTGCACAGAGAGAGATTCGTTGCAGCGGACGTGTGAGGAGAAAGAGGTGCCGTCTGATGGCAATCTGAAGGCTGAGTGGGAGCTACATGTCAGCCTGGGATTAAATTCGTGTGATGGAGGCGAATTTGAAGGTGCTTTGAGGATAGATCTGATCCGTTGATCTCCCGATCAACGAATCTGATCAAATAGGAGTTGTTACACAAAATTAAGGGCTAAAATACCCTTTTTGCCTCCATAAAAGTTATAAAAGAAGGCCCAGAGCCCCCCAGTTGAAGCATCTCTCTTCCATCGACTCCAGATATCTTCACCTTCTCTGCAACTCTCCATCCCTCTACAACTTCGCTCCAACGTTCGTCCCGGCGCTCTGGATCTGAGATGCTATCGCATCTCACACAAGCATCCTACAAGTGGCATCATCTCTCTGCCACTTTCTATCTCTCTCTCTATCTATCTATTTGTTTCTAGTAGCATTCTCTATTGTTAAATCTCTATTTTAAGTGAAATAAAATTTTGATCTTCTGAATGCATATATCTGATTCGTATACATATATACATATATAAATATCTATTTAGAGCAAGTTTAATTGAAAAGCTTCTGCAAAAAATCAAGATTGCATCCCTGTGAACGACCCAGTACTCACCATAGTTTTATAAATTTATTTGTTGATGTGTTTTCATGCTATACTACAACTAATTAACTTTTAAAATGCGAATTACGCATCGAATACTGACTCATCAGTTATGATGTAATAAATGTATTTCAAAAAAAATAAGTAGAAGATTCTTTAACTTTTGCTACCTATACTATGGTCTTTCCTGAAATAGGCTAGCATCTTTAACTTATGAGGGTGTTGCATAGGAAAGAGTGTGCGTGTGTGTGATGGTGTTTTCTTTATATGCGAACCACCCAATGCCTTTGAATGAGGGTGAAAGTGGGAGTGGGAGTGGGAGTGAGAGCACTATTGCAAACCTCACTCTTTTCTGTTTTCCTCCTATCCTCCCTTCCCACCCACATGACAAGAATGGGCTCCTCTTCCTCTTCTCACCTTCCATTAATGCAGGTTACGATAATAATCATGTGTGCAGCACTCCTCTGCCACCCTTCCACCTCAGCCAAGATAACGCAATGTCCAAGGCAACCCCAAGTGAGCTTCACCAACTTCTCTGGCTATATTCCAATGGACGACAGCAACCGGCAGAGGGATCTCTTCTACTACTTAGCAGAGGCAGAGATGGATCCCTCCACTAAGCCTCTGGTCCTCTGCCTCAATGGAGGTAATGCAGCACCACCACCATTTGCTACTAATTTCCTCAAATGGGTACCTTTTTTTTTTCATGGTAGGTGATGCAATGACGTGCATGATTTTGGAGATTTGTGGATGTGGGGGCAGTGGTGGTAAGGGTGTTTGTTTCTTCAAGCAGGGCCTGGTTGCTCGTCTCTTGGTGTGGGGGCGTTCTCTGAGAACAGACCCTTTAGACCAAGTGGTCAGGTGCTGGTAAGGAATGAGTATAGCTGGAATAGAGGTGTGCAGATCACGAGGGGAAGAAACAAGTGGAAAGCTTGCAACTTTGTGCTTGATGCACTTGTTTCTTGAGTTCTTTTAGGCTCCTCCTGATGATGTTATGTTTCCTCTTTATGGTGCTGCTGCAGTTGCCAACATGTTGTATCTAGAGACACCCGCAGGAGTTGGCTTTTCTTACTCAGCTAGTCAACTTTCTATGGTGGCGTGGACGACAAGATGACTGGTTGGTGTTGTTTGCCTCTTCTTTTTCTTTCTTTTCATTTTTGTTACCTTGTTGTTGGGAAGTATAGACTTGAAAAATTTCCTTTTCTCTTAGGTTGTTTTATGAAGAACATACAAGAACTCTAATTTTTTAATGATACCTGGTGTTGAAAAAATGATGGCTTATTGACTTGTGAAAGATGATTGTTTTTGTTATTTCTATGTTGTCATATGCAGAACAAGTATACAATTAATTTGAAGATCTTAGCTTGACCAGTTATACGAAACATGAATAGCACCAGTGGTCAAGTGGTAGAATAGTACCCTTTCACAGTACAAACTCAAGTTCAATTCTCGGCTGGTGTATCCTTTTTTGGTTTCAAGTTGGAAAAAAAATCTAATACAGGGAAAAAATATAGTCGATGAAACCTAATAATGCATTTGTATATTAGCATATTAAGAAACTATGATAATGATCACCTTAATAGAAAAAAATGATGTTATTTGTGCTCATCAAAACTTCATTTCTTTATGGTTACACTTCTTGCTATTATTAGATATTAATTTAAAGATGGAGTTCATACCTATAGTGATGGTATTGTCGAAGTTTTATATTGATAAAATTGTTGGCCTTAACCTACATTGACAGATAAAACCGTCACTATTGGTGGGAAAGCCAAATTGAACATCCTTTGAAAAGTTGACTGTCGCTGTAGAATCAAGAGCAACACCGACGATTTATTTCATTGAGATAGCCTACAACGACACCTTTTAAGAGAATGCCAAAGTTGACCATTGGAATAGGTCTTTGTAGCTATAGTGATGGTATTTTGGACCTACACCAACGATTTTTCACTGTTGGTGTAGGAAAAAACTGTTGTAGTGACAAAAGACAATCTAAAAACAACAATCATTATTGACCCATCAAAGATCTAAAAACTCAACTATGGATACAACAATCTTCTTAAGTCAACTTGCTAAAAGGCAACACAATTTGCAATTATTGACCCATCATAATTAAAAAAATAGAAAGCACTCCATATATAGCAAGCTCCGTGTTATTGCAAAAAACACAAACATAAAAAAATGGAAATTTTATTTAAGCAGCAACTCAACCAAATGATCCACTAGAAAGTCAGCTTCGGATTTGCACAGACAAAGAGCTCTCTTCCACCCTCAAAACTACCATAGGAAGCCCTAAACCCTATAATTCTCTTCCCATGATTAATAGGTGTAATCTCACTTGATCCAATTCAGCTCAAGTCACAAGTGCTTGCATCTATTAGATTTTATGTTGACACACCTTACTCTTCTCAACCAATTTTGATCAATGAAATACAAGCTCCAACATTGGAAGCACTCCAGATTCTTCCTTAGGAAATGCTCCACCCAATAATATTGATGCCTTATCTCATCCAACCCCACCATATGAACTATTTATGATTTGTAGCCACAAGCATGCTTGATGTTTAGAATTAGGAGAGAGCCCTTCCCTCTAGATATTGCCTAAAATGTATTCATCTAAACATAAAGTAAAAGGAAGAGATGAAAAACAAAATAAAGATACCCCTCAGTTGCTCGACAGCCAAATTGCAGCATAGCACAAAGCATGGCTACAAGCAAGTTTCAGATGGTCACTCGTGATTGGTCGCAATTGGGGCAAGGTCACGAGTTATTGGGCATGATTAGGGTGGCGTATTGTGCCATTAGAGCGTGGTTAGGTCGAGGAAGGTGATGACAATGAGGAAGGTGATGACCGCAAGGGGGCATGACGACCGTGAAGCGTAAGAGGCACATGACCACAAAAGACAATGGCACAACAAGCGAGGTAGGTGACTACAAGGGGGTGCGACGATCGAGAGGCAAGAAAGGCCACCATGAGGTAAGGTGAGAGGCGTGGCCACCCATGTTTCATGCGAATAAAACACAGGTTTTCCTAACACTGGTAGGAACCAGTGTTAGACAAACTGATGTTAAGTGCTACTAACATGGGTTAAGTAAAAGGGCGTTAACCCCTCAAGTAAATGGGGGTTAACACCCCAAAAGAGGGGTTCACCCTCCAAGTAAACTAGGCCTAAAAGAACACAGACTACGAGTGGTTCGAAGATAAATAATCCTAAGGTCATTCTTAATAATTTTGAAACAATAAAGATGCAAAAATGGTTACATATCAAAATTAATTTTTCATATAACTTAAAGTGATTGTGCTTTCAATAAGTTTAAAGCAAATGACGGCAACAATCCTTATATGATAGGTGATAATGTTTAGATATATATTAGATTGGTAGATAAGGCATACAAGTTTTCATGTGCCCTATGCAAGGATTATCACTTTCCAAGGCACTCATACAAATTTGTAAGAAATATATACCTTGCTTAGTTTATGACATGATCAAATAATCAATGCCATGCCTTTATATCCAAAGAAGAAATATGACATGAAAATATCATCCTAATTCTGATTTCTTCATGTAAATCCTACATGGGAAGTCCAAATCTCTATAGAAAATGAGGATCTCTAACTTTGAAATTTACCTTCTTTTGCTAGCTCCAAATCCCTACATATTGGATGTACAGGATTTGATGTGAATGCAATAGAACATTAACGTGAAAAATGGGTACTACAACCCCACCTATGGATATCAACTAGAATAACAAGACCAAGGGTTACATGAATGTCCTATAGAGCGCACAAGAGAGTGAACCTAATTATGATGGAGTTGACGAGAAACAACTTTATTCGCAAAGTATGCTAATAAGAAATAATAAAATGCTGTATTGGTGATAAAGCACCACGATCATTGATTTTGATGATAACAAACCATGTTATATTTAACATTGTATTTGGAGATGAATATTTCAGGCTTCGGGTTGGATGAAGCTTTATAAAAGCTTAAGATCAAGGAAATGAGGAGATGAAGATAGAAGGAGATGAGCATCAAGGAAATGTGGAGATGAAGATAGAAGGAGATGAGCATCTAGGAGATGAGGAGATCGAAGGAAATGCAGTTAGATTTGTTTTATTTCATTTTTAGAATGTAAATGAGCCTTGAATTATACTTAGAATAGCTTTAAAACCTTCCTATCCTCACTCTTCTAATTCAGCATACAAGACTTAGTTTCTGATTGGTTTTTATGATGTCCTATGATTCCTTCCGACATCTAAGTATGCCTGTTCAGACGTTTGATCTACTTCACTAGATGTCTAGGATCTTGTCCAGAGCCTAGATTCTTGTCCAGAATCCTCGACCACTGTCACCTAGGATTTCAGACATCTGTTCTCCTATTCAGACATATAGTATAGTCTTTCAGACACCTCCTTGAGCTTTTGATAAATATTTAACTTCCGAAGAACAACGGTCATAATTTTTGTTGTCTTTCAAACATAAGCTGTCTTCTTCAGATGTTTGGAAATAACCAACGTTCAATTTGACTGCAATTGATTATGTTCGTTACTCTTTGATTTTAGAATGTTGTAGGCCATTAGACACCTTTGCATTTATTCAGACATCTAATTCTTCTTTTCAAGACATCTACAAATTTTACCAGACATCTAATCATATGTCTTTAGATCCTTTTTTGGATCCAACCTCATTCCAGTATCGATCACTTTGACCCTGAGGTTTTTTCAGACATCCATTTTTAATTTCAGATGTCTAAAACTATCTGTTCAGATGTCTATTTTTTTATTCAGATGTCCTTGAACTTGATTTTGTGAAATCTAGTAATGACTACTTTTCCTTTGGAACTTTTTCAAACATCCTAGTTTTTTCTTAGAGGTCTGAATTAGTCGATTCAGACGTCTGTCATTATTTTTTAGACATCTGATACAGTCAGACTTTGAGTAAATGTTTTGTAGCCATTCTACCTTAATTTCTTCCATTCCAATTCAAATCTCAATGACTACCTAGGCTTAAATCTGACCTCCTACACCTATATATACCCACCAAGGATTGCCTTAAGCTTAGACATCAAGAAAAGAAATATTCTAGTGCTAAATACTTTCTATTATCCTATTCTAAGCTCTCTAAAGCTATTATGCTATTTTGTGTTGTTTTGTGCTCTTTTGTTCTTGGAAATTCTTGATAGCAACATCACTCCCACTCTGATTTTCTGCATCACATTAGTTTTCAATGGGAGTATCATAGCCTACTTCTATTATATATCATACAAGGCTCATAGGGTTGTTTACTTTATTTTATTAGTTCATTTATGTGCCCGAGCTGTGGATTTCCCATTTCCTCTTAGTAGATGGGCTAAACTCTCCTTGGGGTTGTCTAGGAGAAGGGAATTATTTTTGAGGTATGCCACCCTCGGATTAGTGGTGTAGTTTAGTGAGGGAAAATCCAAGATTGGGAGATCTAGGTAGAGGATTTTTTCCGGAAGGGTTTCCCCTCTAAATGCCTATGTTATTTGTTGCAATTTTTTGTGAATTTTTTATTACACAATTCAACACCCTTTCTTGTGCCACTAACATGGTCAAGCTAGAATCTTCAAATTAATTGTATGCTTGTTCTACCCACTCTTAATTGCTTGTATAAAACAAAATGGTATCACACCAGCATAATAGGCGTAACAAACAAATAGGTGACAAGATGTACGATTGGACTACAACATATGTGTTCGTATGGTTTTGTCGAGTGTTAAGAAATTTATGCGTTGTAGTGTAATTGACAAAATCACAAAACAAAACATTTAAATTTATAAATTCAGAATCTAAAGGGAGTCTGAAGTCATTTGCAGGAAGCAAATATGGAACTCACACATTAATCTTCATTTAAAATAGATAAACACAGTAAACTGAGCATAATAAGAGATAGATATTCAATAAATACAACTTGTCAGATTTATAATTAAAAGATCATGAGACAAAAAGAATAGAAAGATAAAATAATGGTGATTCGAATCACCAATTATTCATCTTAATTAAGCATATATCTTATACTCAAATTATTCAAATAACCAAAAAGTATCTCAATCAACTTAACTTAGGTTCTTAAATCATTCAACAGTGACAGCATCAACTTTAATTAGATGTCGCTTTCACAGAACCAGACGATTTAACAAATCAACAGAATAGTGTCTCACAGAGGGCACACATAGGCGCCCAAGCTTTTCAAAGCCTTCACAAGACGAAGGCTTTCTTCTTCAGACCTTCTCCTTCCTCAAGCCTTTAGAGGCTAAGTGTATGCCTCTCCTTTTTTAGCGTAAGGCCAACTTCCTCAGAGAGCAAAACCCACCCCCTTCTTGCTCAGAAGTCTCTCCTCCTCTCTTCTCTCTCAGACCTGAGGGTAATTAGTCATATAGTATGCAGGTTATCAGATCCAAGCAGGGGACAAGACCCGTGTGCATGTGGGCATGGGTGAGGTGTGCGTGAGCAGGCTAGCAGGGACCCGACCTCTTGTGACTTAGGCGAATAGGTGGATTCACTTTTGCCTTTTATGTGTGATGTAGACATAATTATTTAGTATAAAATTCCTATTTCTGCATGTTCCTAGGCTTAGATATGCATTCCATACTATAAATATTGCTTAACATGCATCATTCTGCATTTAGAGTAGTTTGTATATATTTTAAGTTAATTCATGTCCTTTTGTCGTCAGAAGAGGAGATTTATTTCAGGGCCTCGGATTGACAATCCGACCGTACAGATCTGATCAAGACAACGATTGGAGTCCAACACCTCCGAAATCGTCTTGATTAGAATTCCGTAGCACATTATGCAATCCAAGGAAGATCAACGGCTAAGGAAACAGGTGACGTAATTTAGAGCTTCAAACAACAAATACGATCGCACAGATGGATCCGGATCGGCAATCGCAGCCCAATGGCATGAAAATTGACCCAATCCAATGTCCACGGTGCCACCTACAAGCACCTGAAGATGGACGGTCCAGATGGTGCCACGTGGTTCCATCCAGACTATCTAAGTCGGCCAGCAGTAGCCGCTCCTCCTCAAGGGCATCTCCCCTCATGAAGTCTAGGCTGTTTGATGCTCATCCAATGGCTCCTTTGTAGCCACGTCGCCTCTCCGCATTTGGTCTTCAAGAGTCACGGTCGTTGGAGTAATCGTGCATTGGATGGTCTTCATGGTAATCCGTAAGGGTGAGGTGGTCTTGAAGTGCATTCCTAAAGGAGGGGCGTGGGTTTGAATCCTGCAACCCCCCCCCCAAAATCCTCAATTGGAGACACGCACCAGTGAATGCACAACATGCTCACGAGTGCGCACCAGCAGCGCATGCCAGTGCACACGTGCAACATGGCGTACGGGCCAGGGGCACGAGATGCGCGCAGCGGCAGGAGTGCCAGTAGGGGTGTGCACAGATCTTCAGTGACATTTAGGGGCGGATCTTCAGCGACGCATTTGATGTTGCTATAGCCCTTGGACAGATTTCGTCCTCTCCTCCACTATAAAAGGACCTTCACCACTCCATCCACCTTCATCTCTTCCTTTCTCTCCCTCACCATCTCCAAGGCTCGAGAGAGAGCTTGTCTCAAGCTCGAGATGCTCCTCTAGTATAGAAAAGAAATATTTTTCCTACCTCTCATCCCCATTCGTGAAGCATCCCGTGGCAGTCCTCTCATCACTTTTGGAGGTAGATCCTCGCTGTGACGCCGTCTCGTCCCACCCTCTGTCTTCTGATGCCGTTCTCCTTTGTTTAGGCACCGTCAAAGCGAGTCATCCTCCAAGCAATCATCGAGGGGGATTCTTCTCACCACTCTCTATCTTTTTACTTTTTGGTGTAGTTTTTCACTTTCTATCTGTAGCAAACATTTATCTAGATAAAAATATTGATATTCTCTCTCTCTTTATTACTTTGCAAGTAGATTAGCTACATAATTATGTTGTTGACCTGATCTCTTGCCTTCTAAAAATACCAAAAATTTCATAAAAGACAAAAACAACAAAAACAAATAAGAGCAAAATGTTGATTTGTCAAAACCAAACGTTCCCCTCCCTATGTTCAACCCAGGACTCCTTTCAAGTTTTGATATAAATTTTATTTGATAGCGGGTTTTGCGACTATGACGATGGGTTTCTCAAAACCCTAACTTTTCTTCGCAAAAACCTGCTAATCATTTTGGTGCCGTTGCCGGGGACACAACCGACTTTGATTCGATTTTCCGTGTTTCTCCACATTACTTACATATTTTTTTAACCTATCTTTCTTCTTCGATTCACTGCCTTGCAGGAACCTGATCGAGGAGTTGAAGACGGTAGATTAAAGTAAAGTGTGGGTAGAGATATTGTAAGCTTTTCCCCCACTTCCCCACCCACTAGTTCATTTCGCCACCTTAATGATCAAGACCTAATCTACTTAGGTGCTTTCGTGAACCCTAGGATAGAAGTTGTTTGTCTTGTTTGCCACCTCCATTCATTTCACCCCCATATAAAAAAACATAAAAAAAATTTATACTTTTTGATTGCGGGACAAAATAAACATACACACATATTATACACACCCACACTTGAGGCACATAACCGCTTTTGATTTTTACCCAATCGAGATTCCAACTTGTGGAATCGGTACATGCACAAATCAACACATAAAAGAGTAGAAATCAAATTACGTTAATCACCTTTTGTGTGCCTTAATTGGTGGTGCATCTACTCCAATTACTTGAATTGTTTAGGCTGCACCACTCAATTTAAAATTGATCGATCAAGTAGCTTGCCATTTAGGGTTGAATTTTAGGGCTAAATTGGGCACTCCACACTATTTCTAATTTTTAAAGGAATATATCTACACCCGTGTTTTCAAAACTTGGAGTGTTCTACTAAACTTGATTGAATGAACCTAAAGATTAAACCCTAAAAGCTACTAAGCAAGGTTAAACCCTAAAAGGCACAGCATCAAAACCTTGTTTGAAAACCATTGGTTGTACATGCACACACATATTAACTAAATTTTAAAGGCACAACCCATCTAAATGGCCCATCACATTCTAAGTGCACAATCATCCCAAGCCTTAATTAAAATTGAGTAGACGTTGGCCCTAGGATTCATTAAGTCAATTTTAGGGTGTTCTCTTGAACGCGTTTGAAATTAGCGACGTTTGCTTACCTCAAAAGGTGTTAAGTTGGGAGACCTGATTGTCAAACGACTTAAGCAAGCAGGGGTTCGGCATAATTAGCTGCCCTCGGGACATGCTCCCTTTATTTCGCCGGCCCAACTTTACCACCTTCGGGAGTAAGGACAACACCAAATTAGTTGTGTGGTCAGAGTTCATTTCTAAAGCATAGGTCCTTAAGCTATCCAATTTAAGGACATGATTGATTAATTGTATTGCAGGGCACCTTTCTCTATTTTGTCTTCCCTTCTACTTTACCATGTATGCTTCCACATCCTACACACATTTCCAATCCAACCCTTCTACCACTACTTATCCTCAAGATGATTACTATCCCGACTTGACTTATGATTAGCCATCGACTAACTAGGATAACTTTGATTGGGGATATGAATTCGAACCTCAGTGTCCAGGGCCTAACCCTAGACAAGAAGACTATGTGTTAAATCGAAAAATTGTTGCAAACGGAAGTTGAGTTTTGAAAACCCGCCGTTGTAATGTGATTTGCGAAGAAATCTGTCAACAAATAAATTTTACCGAAACTCGAAAAGAATTCCAGGTCAAACATAGAGAGGCTATGTCAATTTGATATCCGCAATTATATATATTTTTTAGTATTTTTGTTTAGAAAGCGAGATAATCACAATGAATTCGATATTAACAATAAGAGAGAGAAAGAGAGAGAACAAAAACTTAATAATATGGATAATGTTTTTACAACTAAAAAGCAGGAAATATTACAGCTAGAAAGCGGGAAATTTTACAACTAGAAAGTAGTAAAATCTACTCTAGAAAGCAGTAAAGAGAAAGGAGGTGAGAAGTTATCCTCCTCGACGACTACTTGGAGGACGAGCCGGACGGGGCGACGCCTGGAAGACGGTGGGTGAAGACGGAAGATGGAGAACGAAGCAGGAAGAACTGGGGGTGAGGTAGGACATCGTCATTGCGGGATCCACTTCGAGAATGGGGGCGAGAAAACTTTGATTTTAACTCTAAAAGAGCATCCCGAGTTTGGGACAAGCTTCTTTAGAGCTTTGGAGGGGAGTTTGTGAATTTGGGTGTGAGCTCTCTCAGTCATTCGATCTTGATCCAATGACGGAGATCGTCCACACAGTTGAGGAGAGAGATAGCAGCGATGGGTCCTTGGGCCAGTTGGATGGCCGAGATGGCGCCACGTAGAGCCATCTTAGCTGTCCATCCTCTATGTCTTGTAGATGGTGCCACGAATGTCAGGTTGGATCTATTTTCGCACCGTTGGGCTACGATCGTCAATCCGAACCCATCCATGCGGTTGGATTTGTCATCTGATGTACGGATTTACACCATCTTGGCCCCTTGATCTCCAATCTTCCTAGGATTATATCTGATGCTGCGGAAGTTTGATCAGGGTCATCTTGGAGTCGATGAACTCTGATCATTGCCCTGATCAAATCCGTATGGTTGGATCTTAAATCTGAGGGCCCAATTAAATGTCGCCCTGTCCCTGGTCACCAAGAAGAAGAAATTACTATACAATTTGTACAATTTGACCTAAATGCATGATGATTCATGTTATGCAATATTTACAATGCATGATGCTTATATGATACTAAGAATATGCATTAATAGACATTTTCGACTATTCAGATGTATGTACATTACACCCCCATGACTATATTGTGCTAGTCCCTAGAAAAAACTATATGCTATTTATAAAAGAATTAGGTTGGATTTCTTTGGCAAAAGTTATTCTTCAACTTTAGGAGATCTTTACTAAGGACCTAAACTACAAAGACACAACAACGCTCAGGTGTTTGCTAAAATGCAGATTGCCTCAAGCCCTCGCCTGATTCAAAGAAGGATCTTTTTCTTCTTTTCTACTTTTCATTTTTTTTTTATTTTTGAGTTTAGGGTTTCGAAGCAGCTTTCTACGTCCACTCAACCCACCCAAGACTCAAAGAGCATCCTAAGTTCTATGAATCTTTGTGTGAAATGTGATAGACTCACTGATCATAACGGACTTCAGGTTTCTACGTCCCTAGGTGACCTTGAAAAGAAATTCTACCTAAAGGTGTATCTATTCGACTGGTAGATTTCTCCCTACTTTTATTTTTATGGGGTCAACACAAAGGTAAACCCAATGTATATCTACTCGGCTTATTCTACTTCTCTGCTTCTTCCTAAGTGTTTTGGAATTATACCTGCATTTCTTGAGTTGGGATCTGGACAACCTACCAATGGACTGTTACCCATGATAACTTGCTAGCCATACTCGTGTGGTGAATTGTGGCTTATTTCTTTTCTTCTTTTCCTTTCTCCTTTTCTTTTTTTTTGTTTTTGGATATTTTTCTATTTTGTTCTTTTTTTTCTAAGTACGTGACTTCCCTAATAAAAGATTTACCTAAAGGCAGGAAGAAAAGAATGGTCATGTGACTGAGCTCTGGACAACCTACCAATGGGCTATTACCCATGATAACTTACCAGCCATAGCATCCTAGAAGGTTCATTAGCTACCCAATTTCCATTAAAATCGTCGAAAAGTGAGTCAGTGCAAATAGTGTGTCGATGCTTAAACTTAAAATCCCCTCAAATCAGAGGACGGGTTGATAAGTCGTGTACTTATCACCCCAACTTATTTAACCAAATTGAAGTAAATTCAAAATGGTGAGGACTCAATGAACAAATCCACATTTTAGTGGACACCTGGGCTGATTAAGCCTGAAGACCTGAAAGGCCTATGTGTTCAGATTCTACTTATTATTCCCTAAGGATGAAAAGTCCTAATGCCCAATTATTGTTTCCTAATTCAATTTTTTTAGAGAGAGAACAATAAGTAGAATTTAAAAGAATTCCATAGAGCTAACAAAATGATTCAGAAATGAATCTACCCCCCATGCCTAGTTGATGTAATGTCCTCATTGAAAAATGCATGAGAAGTAGGGTAGAATGAAGAAAATATCACTGTATTCCATGATGCTCAGGTCAGCTTTGAGTCATACTGTACAAGTGTTGAGTTTAATGCCATCAGCTAAGCAAAGTCCAGCAAAAAAAAATCACATTAAGGTTAAGCAACCTTATAGGAGACGGGTTCTAGAATAACACGGTCAACATTAGGTTTTAGACGTTGACCATTGACCTTAAAAGAATTACCCGTCTTTGGGTCAGAGATCTCAACGGCTCCATTGGGAAATATTCGATTGATGATGAACGGGCTATCCCACTTTGACCTAAGCTTGCCGGGAAAGAGCTTAAGTCGAGAATCAAAGATCCAGACCTTCTAGTTCGGCTCAAAGCTCTTGCGGGAAATCAGTTGGTCATGAAGAGCTTTGGTCCGAGCCTTATAGATCTTGGAATTCTTGTATGCATCGTTTCTAAGCTCCTCCAACTCAGATAGTTGGAGCTTCTAGGTCTTTCCAGCTAAACTTAGATTAAAGTTGCATTTCTTGATCACTCAAAATGCCCGATGTACAATCTCTATGGGTAAATGGCAAGCCTTTCCATACATCAGACGAAATGGTGACATGCCGATAGGCGTGTTGTACGCCGTATGGTAGACCTAAAGAGCATCCTCAAGCTTTTGAGCCCAATCTTTTCAGTCAGGCCTAACCGTCTTCTACAAGATGTTCTTGATCTCCCGATTGGAGTTCTCGGCATGTCCGTTCGTCTAAGGGTGGTAAGGTGTGGAGATTATGTGATTTATCGTGTATTTTTCCAGTAAACTACGGAACTAGGCATTTGTGAAGTGAGTACCACCATCGCTGATGATAACCCTCGGAATCCCGAACCAACTGAAGATGTTCTTTTTGACGAAATTGATGACCACTTTGTGGTCATTGGTTTGGGTGGGAATAACCTTGATCCACTTGGACACGTAATCAACAACAACAAGACTGTATTGGTGTCCAAATGAAGGGAGGTAGGGTCCCATGAAATCGATGCCCCAAACGTCGAATATTTCGATGGGAAAGATTGGGTTTAGAGGCATTATATCTCTCTTGGTTATGCTCCAAAGTGCCTGGCAATGGGAACATGACCTTGACAATTCCTGGGCATCCTTGAATAAAGACAACCAATAGAATCCAGATTGTAATATTTTTGTAGCCGTCTTTTTCCCAAAGAAATGTCCACCACACGCAGATGCATGGTAGAACTCAAGTATACTTTGAAACTCATTCTCCAGAACACATCGGTGAATAATCTGATAGGAGTAGATGCGGTACAGTTCAGGGTCCTCCCAAAAGTAATATTTGACCTCAAATTTGAGTCTATCTTGTTGTTGCTTGGTCCAATCCTAAGGGATTTGACCAACGGCCAAATAGTTTACTATGTTTGCAAACCACAAGGTTTGGACACCTGACACTTCAAGAATAGTCTCGTCAAAAAAAGTATCAGCAATTAGAATATCTGGATGAGGAGAATCACTTAGAAGTCTCGAAAGATGATCTGCCACCACATTCTCTGCCCCAGATTTATCTTTGATTTCATAATCAAATTCTTGAAGCAGAAGAATCCATCGAATGAGCCGGGGTTTGGCATCCTTTTTATCCAAGAGATGTCTCAAGGCTGAGTGGTCGGTATAAATTATGATGTGAGACCCTAAGAGGTAAGCCATGAATTTCTCCAAAGCAAATACTACAGCTAGCAACTACTTCTTAGTAATGGTATAATTCTTCTGGGCCTCGTCCAGAGTTGTGCTAGCGTAATAGATGACAGAGGACTTTCTGTCAATCTTTTGACCCAAAACAACCCCGACCAAATAATCAGAAGCGTTGGTCATGATCTCAAATGGGGCTATCTAGACCGATGGTTGCAGCACTGGAGCACAAGTGACTACTGTTTTAAGAAAATCGAATGCCTTGCAGCACGATTCGTCAAATTCAAACTACATATCTTTAGCAAGAAGGTTGCTCAAAGGGTGAGCAACCTTAGAGAAGTCCTTGATGAATCTCTGATACAATCCAACTTGACTGAGAAATGAGTGGATTTGTTTGACAGATGTGGGAAGAGGAAGTTTAGAAATAGCATCAACTTTAGCTTTGTCAACTTTAATTCCCCATTTAGAGATTACATGACCTAAGACAATACCTTCTTGTGTCATGAAATGGCTCTCTTCCAAACTAAGGACCAATCTTGTTTTGATGCATCTTTTAAGGATCAATTCGAGTTTAGCTAGGCAAGAATCAAGCAATTTTTCAAAAATAGAGAAATCATCCATGAAGACTTCCATAAACTCTCCCACCATGTCAGAGAATATGGCTAGCATACACCTTTGAAAAGTGGCAGGTGCATTGCATAAGCTGAATGGCATTCTACGGAAAGCAAAGGTTCCATAGGGACAAGTGAAAGTCATTTTTTCCTTATCCTCAGGATGGATAGGGACTTGATTGTATCCTAAGTAACCGTATAGGAAACAGAAGTACATTTGCCCGACTAGTCTTTCAAGGATCTCATCGATGAAGGGCAGAGGGAAATGATCCTTTCTAGTGGCTGTGTTCAGCTTCTTGTAATCGATACGGACTCTCCAAGAGGAAGCTAAACGAGTTGTAACAGATTCTCCTTTCTTATTAGTCACAACGGTAATCCTGGCTTTCTTGGGAACAATTTGCATAGAGCTTACCCATGGACTATCCGAGATCGGATAGATGATTCCTACATCGAGCCACTTAAATATTTCTTTCTTGACTGCTTCTCGCATATTAGGGTTGAGTCTCCTCTACATCTGGCGAGAAGGGCGGGACCCATCTTCCATGAAAATTCTATGATTGCAATATGATGGTTCAATTCCCCTAAGGTCATGGATGGTCCAACCAAATGCCTCTTTGTGTTCTTTTAGGACCTTGATCAGTTTAATCTCCTGCTCCTTAGTCAATCTAGCACTAAAAATCATAGGGAGAATCCTTTTAAGTCCTGAAAACTAATATTTCAAACTCTCAGGCAATGGTTTCAATTCAAGCTGGGGCAAGTCTAGGATGGAAGGTAAGGATGATGTTGATGAAGATTCATCAAGAGGAAAAGGTTGAAAGTGAACAAAATCAATAACCTCTTCAGAATGTCGCAGGTTTTCCACAGAGGGTTGCGGGTTAGAATCATTGAGAGAGGAGGAACTTTCAATTGTAGAAATAGGTATATATGTCTCAATATTCAAGTTATCTTCCTTGAGTTCTATAAATCCACAATCCTCAAATTTATTAATTACCGTGAAAATATCCAATTTCAGTTTTCGATTCCTAAAGGCAATTTCCATGCTACCACTCTCACAGTTGATATTGGCCTTAGCGGTAGCCCGGAACAGACACCCTAGAATGATGGGCGTGTTCCTTAAATTCTCAGGTACATCCATGTCAAGGACAAGGAAATCTACAGGAAAATAGAAGTCCTTAACCATGACAATAACATCCTCAATAACGCCTCTTGGATTTGCGACTGAACAGTCCACTAACTACAGCATTACTGAGGTCGGCCAAAGTTCACCTAATCTGAACTTCTCATAAAGAGAAGTCAGAATTAGGTTAATGGATGCACCTAGATCCAAGAGTGCCCTATCAAAGGGGTAATCTCCGATAACACGTGAAATCAAAGGGGCACCTGGATCCTTCTTTCTTGGAGGAAGGTGATGCTGGATAACAAAATTAGACTACTCAGAGAGTATCACCTTCTTCGGAACAGATTCCCTCGGCTTACACTTCTACGTGCATAAATCCTTTAAGGATTTAATATAAGTTGGTATGTGTTTGATAGCATCGAGGAAGGGGATATTGATTTCAACATTCTTGAATATATTCAAGAGCTCCTCGTTACTATCAGCAGGCTTCTTCGTCCTAGGTTTAATCAAGGCCTCAGGAAAGGAACATGAGTCAGATCTTCAGAATCAGGTTCTTGAGCCTTGATTTCTTCTTCAGAATTCTCCTTCCTTTCTTCAGGCTCACAAAGATTTTCTTGACTAGAGCTTGGTAAGTGTGGGTTCTAGGTTTGCCTTCCACACCTCAAAGTAACGGAGTTGGAAGATGCATACGGGTTTGGATCTTAGGGGGGTTAGGACAGATTGGAGGGGCTTGATTAGCCAGAAACCCTAAATTTGATGAAGAAGCAGAAGAGGAAGGACTCTACTCAACCACCTGAGCATGTGCTATGGGTCCCCTTGATTCCCATACCCATGGGCGTGATTACCTGGATTCTGTATGTTGCGCGGGTTGGGTACGAGTTGAGATGGCAAAGATCCGGGCTAACAGGTGTTAGCAATGAGCCCGGTTTGCATGTTGTCTAGTGAGGTTTTCATTTGTTGCATGAGATGGAGCATAGATCCTTGCATCTCTACCATCTGACGGTTCAAATCAGCCTGCCCTACAGGTTGACGAGCATTCCAAACTGGCTGATTGACTTTAATTCAGGGGCAGTTGAGTATAAACATGACCCTGACCCATTGGTCTTTGTGGAGCATAGTTGCTAGGTCGGAATTAGGTCTCCTGCACCATATTTTTCCAGGAGAAGTAAGGGTGGTTCCTCCAACCCGGATTATAAGCATTGGAATATGGGTTGAACCTAACATTCTCTTGTACAGCATAGACATCCTCATAGGGCGAGGATGGAGAGAAAGAAAGAGAGGGATCAGAGAAACTGGGATCAAAGGCCCCAATTTGGAACTCGTGGGGTTCCGAGCAATGCTAACTCACAAGTTGAGCTACATCCAGTTGATTCACGAACTCCTGTCTAGAAGGAGATCACGAAGAATGGAATCCCAAATTCTGGGATTGAGTGGATCGAGAATTGTTTGCAGAGTTTCCCACCATCCACTCCATACTTTTGGTAACCAGGTCCACCTTATCTAGTTTATTACAAATAAGCTCCATATCGAATGAATGAGAGTCATGGACCTCATTCACATTCGATCTGGGTTGTTGGGACCAGTTAAACGTATCCATGGAGGCATGTTGATTGAATTTTCACTCATTTCCTCAAATAAATCATGCGCACTATGTCTTTGTTGAGGAAATTGCCTCCGCAAGAAGCATCCATGTGATTTCTGTGTTGCTTAGTCAACCCGTGGTAAAATATCTACACGAGTTGCCATTTCGGCACCACGTGGTGTGGACACTTTAGCAATAAGTCTTGGAATCGCTACCAGGGGACATGAAACTACTCCCCTGGCTGCTGGGCGAAAGTAGTAATCACCTGCCTCAACGCATTGGTATCCCAACTGGAAAGAATTTATTTAAGAAAGCTGATTTAAGATCGTTCCAAGTTGCTATCAGCCTTTCTATGGTCCTATACCAATGAGTAGCCTTATTTCAAAGAGAGTGGGGAAAAAGCCTCATGATCATTTGCTCTTCATTCACATTTCATGCTTTGGTGGTTTGGACCAAAGTAGTCAAGTCCTCCAATTGCTGAAATGGGTCTTTAGAGCCAAGCCCATGAAAATGTTTGGTCAGGCTTAACTCCTGGGGCTTGATTTCTACGTCTCCGGTAAGAATCTGGACAACGGAATGTTCCCCATAATTTGAAGGATCATAAAAATCCTTCAACGGTTGAGTGCCCTGCATTCTCTAGAACCATTCTTGCATTCTCTGCATTTGTTCCAGCTACCTTTGAAACATCTCTTGTTGATTCTGAGGTAGAGGAGGTTGTTGATTGGCCATGGGATCAATTTGGCCAAAATTCAATCTACGTCTCCTAGAATGATCTAATGATCCTTCCAACCAGGGATTCAATGAGCTCCTTCCAAGTATAAACTAGGAAGAGGTCCGAAGGATTGGAGATAAGAACCCTACAGCACAAAAAAAGAAGCCTGTCCTTAAGTTGGGTAGGCTAAGGATCTACGGACTCTCAAAATCTGTCTTAAGATTATAGATGATTTACTCTACTTGTATCCAGTCAATCCAACTAGTTAGAAGAAGGGGCTGGGTAAAAGGTTCTTCCTTCGACTTGTGCCTCCGGTTCCTAGTGTTGCCCCCAACCACGGTCGTTTGATGCTACTCCCCTAGCTAGACATCAGATTGACTAGTACAAGCAGGTTAACCATGAACAATCTCAATCTGGGCCCCAAAGAGTGAATCGGTCCTGAAGGCCAACGTCTAATCAATTTTGATTTAGGCTTTGATTGTAGTGCTTATGGAATGTGGTGGGTCCTTAAAATGGGTTGTGCCCTTAATGATAGATTGAATGTATGTGAGTGAGTGCACAACCGGGGTTTTCAAGCAAGATTATTTTGATGAGTAGATTTTAAGGTTCAAATCTTGCTTAAGTAGCTTTTAGGGTTTATAATTAGGTAAATTCAATCAAGTTCAAGAGGCAAACCAGATTTTCAAAACACGGGTGAAGATATTTTCCTTTTGAAATCAAAAGTAAAGTGGAGTGCCTGGTATTGACCTAAGTTGTAAACCCTAGGGGGAAGCTACCTGATGAGTTGATTTTAGATGGAGTGCTGCAACCCAAACAACTCAAACAATTGTCCTTAATGCACCACTGAGTTAGGCACACAAGTGGTTACCTAATCTGATTTGTACTCAATTATGTGTTTGGGTGTGTGTACCGGTTCCAAAGGTTGGAATCTTGGTTGGGTAGATAAAAATCAAATTAGGTTATGTGCCTCGAATGTGGGTGTATGTAGTGTGCATGTTAATTTGCCCTACAAGAAGTATCTTTTTGTTTATTTGTTTTCTTATGAGGGTGAGATGAGTGGGGGTGGAAATCAAAGCATACAAACTAATCCTAGGGTTTATGCGAACACCTAGGTTAATTAGGGTTTGAATTAGGGTTGTGGAATGAAATCTATGGAGGGGGAAGAATGGGGAGCACTTACAATTGTCTTCAACTGCAGTTTACTGCATTCTACCGCTCGAAGATTCCTTATTGAGGTACCTGTAAAACAATAGAAGAGAAATAAAAGCAAGTTAGAAAATAATTAAGTGCATGAAATGTGGAAAGAAAATTGACATTCATTGCGTCCCCGGTAACGGTGCCAAAATGTTGAATCGAAAAATTGTCGCAAACAGAAGTTGAGTTTTGTAAACCTATTGTTGTAGTGTGATTTAAGAAGAAATCCATCAACAAATAAATTTTACCAAAACTCGAAAAAAATTCTGGGTTGAACATAGGGAGGCTATGTCGATTTGAAATCCATGAATATATTTTCTTTTGTTTTTTTTGTTTAGAAAGCGAGAAAATCACAATGAATTTGATATTAACAATAAGAGAGAACAAAAGCTTAATAATATGGATAATGTTTTTACAACTAGACAGCGAGAAATATTACAGCTAGAAAGCGGGAAATATTACAGCTAGAAAGTAGTAAAATCTACTTTAGAAAGGAGTAAAGAGAAAGGAGGTGAGAAGTTAACCTCCTTGACGGTTGCTTGGAGGACAAGCTGGACAAGGCGATGCCTGGAAGACGGAGGGCGAAGACGGAAGATGGAGAACGAAGTGATAAGAACCAGGGGCGATGCAGGGCGTTGTCGTCGCAGGATCGACTTTCCAAATGGGGATGAGAAAACTTTGACTTTAACTTTAGAGGAGCATCTCGGGTTTGGGACAAGCTTCTTTAGAGCATTAGAGAGGGAGAGAGGTGAAGGAAGGGATGAATGAAATGTGGGGGGCATAGGCCTTTTTATAGGTGTAAAGGTTGGGGGCAAAAAGGTCATTTCAGCTTAAAAACAAATGTATGGGCCTTTAGTGACAGATTTAAGCGTCACTAAAGACCCTAAACATGGCCTTAGCTCACACGCACATGTCGCCTCTTCCTCTTTCACACTAAAAAATGCTCGCACACATCCAGACAACCTCAGTTGTCTGATCTTGCGATCGACAACTAATATTACATCGCTCCCCACCTTCAAAATGCCTTGCCAGTGTGCGATGGTGCGAGCAGAGGCACGTTCGATCACGCATGCGGGGCTCGTCGCATCTGGTCGTGCCACATGGTGCTCTTGCCGCCGCTCATGTCCAATCCGATGGCCCAATTTGACCGTGCCCGCGCTTGTGCCTGATTTGAGGCAAAGCGAGGCTCAAACCCGCGCCTCCCTCTTCGAGTGAAGTCGCACGACCACTGAGCTACGCAGTCACTTGAAGTGCATTTGTGAATTTGGGTGTGAGCTCTCTTAGCCATTGGATCTTGGTCTAATGGCTGAGATTGTTCATGCGATTGAGGAGAGAGATAGCAGGGTGAGTCCTTGGGCCAGTTGGGAGGCAAGGATGGTGACATGTGGCACTATCCTAGCCGTCCATCCTTTATGTCTTGTAGATGGTGCCACGAATGTCAAATTGGATTGATTTTCACACCGTTAGGATGTAATCGTTGATCCGAACCCATCCGTGCAGTTGGATTTGTCATCTAATGTACAGATTTACACCATTTTGGCCCCTTTATCTCTGATCTTCCTCGAATTATATCTGATTATATGGAAGTTGGATCAGGGCGATCTTGGAGTCGTTAAACTCCGATCGTCGCCCTGATCAAATCCGTACAGTTGGATCTTCAATCTGAGGTGCCATCACTATGATTATTATCATTCTCACACTTACAATGATTATAGATCTCCACCATTTTATGATCAACCTAACCCAATCTACAATCAAGAAGGATATGATGATTATACCACCTACCCTCCCCAGGATTATACTGAATATACGTCACCACCTCTCTTTAAACAACTTGAAATGACCTACTATCAAGGAGGAACCCAAGAACCTTATTTTCTTGAGTACCCTAGTTTTATCCCAAACCCACCCAACCCTAAAGCAAACCATTCGGTTCAGGTGAACCAGGTCCAAGACAGGGTGTTGGCTAACTTGAGGAACACCATACAATCTTTAGAAGCTTAGCCAATAGCATGCATTGAAGCATTGGAGTCTATGATCAAAATGATTGATCAACTTAATAGTTCTTTATTGGATTGGCTCCAAGATGTTAAGGATAGGGGGCCAGCTGAGTTTTTACTTGGGAAGTTGTCAAGATTGAGGATGAGATTTGTGGTTGCCTTAGTCCAATCTTGGAATGATTCCCAGGATGAACCCCATTCAGGAGAGTCAATGTCAAAACCCACTTAGGCACTTATCGGGGGGGACATTTTTTATGAAATCAGGGATGACCAAGTTGGTCTAAAGCAACCCATTGAGGATAAATCAATTTTCTCATCTGAGATCCCTGAGCTAGGGAGCAAGGAAAAATATGTCACATTGACTAAGGAACAACATATGATTTTGAGACATATATAAATGAGGATAAAGAATTCTTTGATTGTGAGGGTGAACAATTTGTAGGCGAGGTCTCACTGGAGCTCAAAGAAAATGGTTTTAGTGAGACAAACGGGCCTGAGGAATCTGATGAACTATTTGATAGCTCGATCATTAAAGAATGTGATCCCGTTGGGGCTAACTTGGAGTATCTGAATCTTGATTTATTCGAAGATGCAATCAATAGCCCCATCCCTCAACCACACTCAGAAGTGATTGATTATGCTTTTGATTTGGAAATCATTGTACTCAAGTCAATCTTGATTCAACCATGATTATTTGACTTGGATATATTAAATGGGGTGTACAACAATCTAGAGGTCCTGGAAACTCTTATTTTGGGGGATAGAAATTTGGAAATCAAAATCTAGGAGGCTACTTCTGAGGGAAAGACGATTTTAGATTTAAGGGTTCCTGTTGACCTGAAATCACTTACCATCTATCAGGACTCTTATGATATCTTTGACGTACAACCCAAGATTAGAATAATTGATTATCATTTTGAGCTAAACTCTAAGTGGACAACCGAATTTATTGAACAAGATCTACCCATCGTCCACCACTTTAGACTTGGGTTGCACACCACAAAGCTGTAGGCTTGGCCCTGCAAGCACAATAATCTTCGGTTCTAAGTAATTTTCATCCAGAACCTTAAAACCACTCGACCCTCTGGCATGGGTCTACACCATAATCTGGTCCACATCTGTAGACATCTTCTTCTAGTGGGTTTGAGGATCAATCTTTTAATTCTGATCTTAACCTGCACTTATGAATTCTTAACCTTCTCCTTGTTTGTAAATTATGCCTAGCTAAAGGCAACAAACTTAGTGATGTAGACACATCCATTTAGGTTAAAATGCCTATTTATGCATGTCTCTAGGATTAGATATCTATTCCATACTATAAATATTGCATAGCATGTATCATTCTTCATTTAGAGTAGTTTGTGCATATTTTAAGTTAATTGCATCCTTTATGGTCAAGAGAGAAGGATATTTAATTTGGAACCTTGGATTGATGATCCGACTGTATGGATCTGATCAGGATGACAATCGTAGTCCAACACCTCTAAAATCTCCTTGATCGGAGTCCCATAGCACCATATGTAGTTCAAGGAAGATCAACGGCCGAGGGACTAGGTGATGCAATTCGAAGCTTCAAATGAAAAATCTGACTGCATGAATGAATTCGGGTTGACGATCGCAGCCCAACGATGTGAACATTGATTCAATACAATCTCTGTACCAACCCCAACAAAGGAAAGATGGACGACCCAGATCGCACTATGTGGCATAACCCAGGTAGCCCATGCGCACGCACGTGCCACCGCATGCGCATAGCAGGTCCGTAGTGCACGTGCGTGCGTGCCAGCGTAGCGGCAACGTGGCCGCAAGATTGTCTTCATCGACGTTTGCAGTGGATCTTCAGCGACGTTTATGACCATCACTAAATGTCACGTACACGAAATTGATGCTTTCCTCCACTATAAAAGGACCCCTACCGCTCCCATTCTTCATCTCCTTTCTTCTCCTCACCACCTTCAAGGCTCTAGAGAGAGCTTATCCCAAGCTCGGGATGCTCCTCTAGAGTAGAATCAAATATTTTCCAGCCTCTCATTCCCATTCATGGAGCATCCCGTGGTCATCCTCTCACCTCCTTCGGGAAGATGATCCTCGCCGCAATGACCTCCTGCCCTATCCTCCTTCCTCCACTGTCGTTCTCACTCGTCTTGCTCCTCACCACCTTCTTTGTGGCACACCATCAGAGTGAGCTGTCCTCCAAGCGACTGTTGAGGGGGATTCTTCTCACCCATCTCTATCTTTTTGCTTTCATAGTGTAGTTTTCCCACTTTCATAGTTGTAATAAACATTTGATTAAGAAATCCATGATTGTTTCTCTCTCTCTTTCTCTCTACATTCTTTTTGCAAGTAGATAAAATTTTTATCGACCTGATCTCTTGCTTAATAAAAACACAAAAAAATATAAAAGATAAAAATGACAAAAAGAAATAAAAGCAAAATGATGATTTTCTCAAACCAAACGTTCACCTCCCAAGACTCCTTTCGTGTTTTGGTTATAAATATTATCTGATTGATTGATTTTCTTGGGAATTGAACATCGACGACGGGTTTCAAAACTCAAATCTTTTCATGATGAATCTCCGCCTTATTATTTTGGTGTCGTCGCTAGAGATCGAACCCAGGTCGCCCGCATGACAGGCGGGAATACTTATGAATTATTTTTGCAAGTAGATAAAGTTTTCATCGACCTGATTTCTTCCTTGATAAAAATACAAATAGAATTTAAAAGATAAAAAATGATAAAGAAATAAAAATGAAACATGGATTTTTCAAACCAAACGTTCACCTCCCTGTGTTCGACCTGAAACTAATCTCGAGTTTTAGTTATAAATTTTATCTGCTAACTAGTTTTGCGACTACAACAATAGGTTTCTCAAAACCCAACTTTTCCTTCGTCGAAACACGGTGCATCATTTTGGCGCTGTTGCTAGGGAGGCAACGCTCTTTGATTTTTCACACATTTTTCTGTCTTACTAAACTTTTATCTCACTTTTTCTCTTATTTTACTGTGATTGCAGGTACTCTTCTGAGGCGGGCCAGAGCGATTAGATTAGAGAAAAGTACAGATGAAAGTTTTGTAAGTTTATTCCCCTACCTACCCAGTAGGTTAAAACCTAATAACTCAAACTGAAATCAAGTTAGGATCTTGCATAAACCCTAAGTTAGATCTTGATTGTTTGACAGTCACTTCACCTCACCTCACCCACCCACATATATTAAAATAAAAAAGTACTCTTCTCTTATGGGATTTAATTGAAAGCTACACACTTTACACCTACAAATTCTCATCCTAAGGCGCATAATCATTTTGATTCTACCACTTAACCTGGGATCTAACTTGTGGACTCGGTATACTTCAACTTAACACACAAATAAGTGAGTAGAAAATTTGATTAAGTTAAGACTTTTTGTGTGCCTTAACTAAGCGGTGCAACAGGCCAATTGATTGAATTGTTTGGGCCTCACCACTCAAATTAAAATTGATTCGTCATGTAACTTGCCAATTAGTGTTGATTTTTAGGGCTGAACCAGGCACTCCACATTTTTATCTGATTTCTAAAGGAATATATCATCACCAGTTCCTTCAAAACCTAGAGTGTACTACTAAACCTTGATTGAATAGACCTAAACATTAAACCCTAAAAGCTACTAAACAAGGTTAAACTCTAAAAGACACATCATCAAATAACCTTGTTTGAAAACCCAGGTTGTGCACACACACACATTTGAACTGATCATTAAGGGCACAATCCATCGAAAGGGCCCATCACATTCCAAGAGCACAATCATCCCAAGCCTAATTAAAACTGAGTAGACATTGGACTTAAGGATTGATTCACTCTTTGAGGCTTAAATTGAGATTTTTTTTTATTAATCTACTTCTATTGGTTCATCTAATGTTTAGCTAGGGGAGTAGTGTCAAATGATTGCAGTTGGGGGGTATCAAAGGAGCCGGAGGTGTAAGCCAAAGGAAGAACCTTCTCCCCCAACCGCTCCCTCTAATTGGTTGGATTGACCGGATAGAAGTAGACCAAATTGTTTCTGTCATCTTAAGATGGGTCCTGTGAGTCTGTAGGTCTTTAGGCTACCCACATAAGGACAAGTTTGGTTGATTGTACTGCAGGACACCTATCTCTCTTCTAATTTCCCTCCTTACTTCACCAATGTATCCTTCCACATCCTTCACACATTTTCAATCCTACCCTCCTACAAACACTTATCGTTATGATGATTACTATCCTGACTCGACTTATGATTACCCATCTCCTAGCGGGGATAACTTTGATTAGGGATATGAATCTGACCTCAGTGTCCAGGGCTTAACCCTGGACAATAAGACTATGAGCATTATCCTTCTCATGCTTACGATGATTATAGATCCCCACCCTTTGATGACCAAACCAATCTGATCTACAATCAGGAAGGATATGATGATTATAACACCAACCCTCCCCAGTATTCCACTGAATATAGGTCACAACCATTCTTTGAACAACTTGAAATGACCTACTATCAGGGAGGACCCCTAGAACCTTAATATCTTTACTATCTTAGAATGAGCCCAAACCCACCCAACCCTGAACCGATCATTTGGTTCAGGTGAATTAGGTCCAAGACAAGCTGTTGGCTAACTTGAGGAACACTATACAATCTTTAGAAGCTTAGCCAACACCATGCACTGAAGCATTGGAGCCTATGATCAAAATGATTGATGAGCTAAATAGCTCTTTAGTGGATTTGCTCTAAGATGTTAAGGATAGGGGCTTGGGTGAGTTTCTACTTGGGAAATTGTCAAGATTGAGGATGAAATTCATGGTTGCCCTAGTCCAGTCATTGGATGATTCTCAAGATGAACCCATTTTAGGAGAACCAATGTCTAAACCTGCTCAGGTGCCTGTCGAGGGGGATACATTTTCTAAGACCCGAGATGACCAAGTCGGTCTAGAGCAACCCATTGAAGATGAACCGATTGCTTCACTCGAGATCCTTGAGCCAGGGGGCGAGGAAAAATATGTCTCTATGGACCAGGAAATGACATGTGGTCTTGAGACATATGTAAATGAGGATCAAGAATTCTTTGACTCTGAGGGTGAAGAATCTTTAGGTGATGTCTCATTTGAAGTTAAGAAAAACAATTTTAGTGAGACAAACGGGATTGAGGAGTATGACGAAACATTTGATAGCCCGATTATTGAAGATTGTTATCATGCTGGGGCTAACTTGGACAATTTGAATCCTGAAGATTCAATCAGTAACCCCATTCCTCAACCACACCAAAAGAGCTGAATGATCATACTTTTGAGATCATTGTGCCCAAGTCAATTCTGATTCATCCATGATTTCTTGACTTAGGTAAATCATATGAGGTGAATGATATGCTAGAGGTCCCGAAGCCCGAGCACTTGACATTGGAGGATAGGAATTTGAAAGTGAGGATCTGGGAAGTTAACTTTAGGGAAAGTAGGATTTTGGATCTACGAGTTTCGGTTGACCTGAAACTAGTTACTTTCTACAAGGACCCTTATGATGACTTTGATGTGCAACCCAAGCATAACATAATTGATTATATTTTTTAGCCAAATTCCACATGGATAAATAGGCATAGTGATTTAGACTTACCCATTGTCTGACACTTTAGTCTTGGGTTGCACACCACTAAACCACAGGCCCGGCCCCGCAAATACAATAATCTTAGGTTCTGGGTGATTTTCATCGAAAACCTTAGAACCACTCGACCCTAGGCCATGGGTCTGCACCACGACTTTGTCCACATCTATGGGCATCTTTTGCTAGAGGGTCTGAGGATTAATCTTTTAATTTGATTCTAACCAGCACTTGTGAATTCTCCATTTCTTCCTTGTGTGTATTTTATGCCTAGCTAAAGGCATCAAACTTAGTGCCTGTATACTCTCCTCTCTACGAAGTTGATCGAATTTTCACAAAATTTAGGTGATATTCTGTTTACTCCGCCCTTTTCATGCCACTATTTTTACAATGAGGACATAGCATCATTGAGGCATGGGGGGGTGGATAATTAATCCTGAAATCATTTTGTTAACTCCATGGAATTTATTTCTTTTATTTTCTTTAGAAACAAAAAAGAAGAAAGAAATTAGTAGAAGAGAACTTAGGCAATTGGAAGTTGTTAACTTTAGGAAATGATACGATAGGACCAAATACTTAAACTCTTCAGGCCTTCAGGCCTAATCAGCTTGAGTGTCCACTCGAATGTGGACTTAGTCTCAAGTCCTCGCCAAGTAATTTTATTTTAATTTGGTAAATCAATTGGGGTGATTAGTATACGACTTATCAACCCACCCTCTGATTTGAGGGGACTTCAAGCCTATGCATCTACACACTATTTGCACTGACTCACTTTTCGACGGTGTTTATGGAAATTAAGTAGCTAATGAACTTTCTAGGATAGTATGGCTAGCAAGTTTTCATGGATAATAGCCCATTGGCTAGTTGTCTAGAGCACAGCTACATGACCATACTCATTCTACTGCTTTGAGGTAAATCTTAGATTAGGGAAGCCACCTAGTTAGAAAAGGAAAAAATGATACTAAAAAATAAAAAGAAAAAATAGAAAAAGGAGAAAATAAAAAAATAAATAAAACCACATTTCACAGCATGAGTATGGCTAGCAAGTTGCTGTAGGTAACAGCCCATTGGCCGGTTGTCCAGAGCCCAGCTTACAAAAATGCATAAATAATTCCCAAAACACTTAGGAAAGAAGCGGGGAAGTAGAATAAATTGAAGAGATATACACCAGGTTCATCCTTTTGTTGATCCCATAAAAAAATAAAAAAAGTTGGGAGAAAGATACTGATCGGAAAGATAAATCTTTAGGCAGAAGTTTTTTAGGTCACCTAGGGTCATAGAAACCTGAAGTCCGTTTTAACGGTTGCTTAGTGAGTCTATCACCCTTTTACAAGATGCTTTGCACTTAGAGTCCTTTTCAAGTCTTGGGCGAGTCGGGTAGCCATAAAAAGTTATCCTAAAACTCTTAAACTCCAAAAGTTCAAAAAGAATTAGAAAAGAAGTAAAAGCAAAACAATGTATCTTCCCTTTTCAAATAACGCGAGGACTTGGGTGGTTTGCATTTTGGTAGACACCCAGGTACTATTGAGTTTTCGTAGTTCAGGACCTGAGTTGAAAATTTCCTTTTGTTAATAAACAACAAATGTCTTAAGCGATCAAGCCCTAATTTAGTTTTTATACATAGCATATAGTTCAATTTTGCTATGGACTAGCAAAAGATAGGCATGGGGGTATGATGTAGAAATGTCCATTTAGGTTAAAATGGCTATTTATGCATGTCTCTAGGCCTAGATATGTATTCCATACTACAAATATTATATAGCATGCACCATTCTACATTTAGAATAGTTTGTGTGTATTTAGGCTAATTGCATCCTTTTATAGCTAGGAGAGGAGACTTAATTTGGAGCCTTAGATTGACGATCCAACCATACGGATTTGATCAGGAAGACGATCGGAGTCCAATGCCTCCAAAATTGCCTTGATCTGAGTCCCATAGCACCATATGTAGTCCGAGGAAGATCAATGGCTGAGGGTCTAGGTGGTGCAATTTGGAGCTTCAAATGACAAATCCGATCACACGGATGGATTCAGATTGATGATCGTAGCCCAACGACGCAAAAATTGACTCAATCCAACCTCTGTAGTAGCCCCTACAAAGAAAAGAAGATGGATGACCTAGATCACCCCACATGGTGCAACCTAGGCCACCCATGCACATGCACGTGCCACTGCACGTGCACAGTAGCGCAGGCAAGCACACGCGCATAAAGGCACTCACAGCAGTGTAGCACAAGGTACAGTGGGCATGTGGAGCGTGCGCCATCGCAGCGACAGTGTAGGCGCAAGGCTATCTTTAGCAACATTTGCGAAGAATCTTTAGTGATGTTTATGACCGTTGCTAAATGTCCTATATGCGAAATTGATCCTTTCCTCAACTATAAAAGGACCCCTACCCCTCTCATTCTTCTTCATCTCTTCCTTTCTTCTCCTCTCCACCTCTAAGGCTCTAGAGAGAGCTTGTCCCAAGCTCGAGATGCTACTCAAGAGTAGAATCAAATATTTTCCTGCCTCTCATCCCCATTCGTAGAGCATCCCGCGGTCATCCTCTCACCTCCTTCGGAAAGAAGATCCTCGCCGCGACGACATCCTTCCCTGTCCTCCATCCTCCACCGTCGTTCTCCCTCGTCCCTCTCCTCACCACCTTCTTCGAGGTGTTGTGACATTAGTTGGACGTGTTTGTGTAAAATCATCCATTGTAGTGCATTTTACGAAATCAATTTTAAATAAGAATAAATGGATGTGAGTTCGAGTGTCGAACACAGGAAGGTGTGAAATCAGATCAAATACTCGCTTTGTGTCACAAAAATTCAAAGTTTGCTTCACTTGCAAACAAGATAGAACAAGAAAGAAAGGGCGAGAGAGAGAGAGGGAGAGAAGGAGAGAAAGAGAGAAGAGAGATAGGGTTAGAAAATCATTATGATGATGCGAGAATATCTAACTATGGAAGAGACAAATATGATAATAGAATAGAGAATATATTGCATAATGATTCAGTTCTACAACTACAATGGCAGATGAAAGATTAAGCAACACAAACAATAAACCAAAAACTAGCTAAGTGGAGATGTAAGGTAGCCACAACGGTGGAGGGACTTCCGTCGGTGGCTCAGCGTCTTCACAACCTTACTTGGAGCTCTTAGGAGTGGTGGAGTTGCTTTGGTAGAACATGGATGCAAATGGGAGGGATAGGTCTCATTTTATAGTTGAAGAGAGGGCTCAAATTTGTCCTCGGGTCAACAGCGACATTGAAAGATGTCGCTGAAGACCCACCGCAAGTGTCACCGTAGACCACACCCACGCACTCCACTGGCGCATGCCTTACACTCCCGTGTTGGGCGCATCATGCCGCGCGCATGCACTAGCATTGTGCTGGTCTCCGCACGCTCACGTGCACGCGCTTGCTTGCTTACGTTGCCTCTGCTCTTGTTGTGCCGCACCTCAAGGGCCCAATTAAGGGGGCAGTTGGTTTCGAACCTGCGCCCTCTCTTTGAGAGTACGCATCTCCACCAATGCACCATGGGGGCCTTTGTGTGGCAATCTTGAATTTCCGCAGCGAGGTGGAGGTAGCTTCTTGGCCGTTGGATCTTGATCAAATGGTCGAGATTTGATGATGAGGATGAAGAGGAGCCGGTGCTGGGTGTTCATGGCCAGTGTTGGGTGGCCTAGATGGCAACATGTGGTGCCATCTGGGTCGTTCATCTTCTTTCTGTTGTAGGAGATGCCATGGTGCTCGGATTGCGATGATTCCTACGTTGCCGGACTACGATCGATGCTTCGGATCCATCCATACGATCAAATTTTTCATCCAAGGCCTATAAGGATGTCGCATTGCCCCTTGGTCGATCTTTCCCGAGCTTGTTGTGGGAGCTATAGAGGTCAGATCGAAGTGATTTTGAGTTCGTTGGCCTCCATTCGTCATTCTAGATCCATCCGTAAGGTCTGATCGCTCATTTGAGACCTATTTCAAAATTGACTTTTGCACATGATCATTAAACATTACTTCTAAGTGATTAAAATGTAAAGATCAAGTAATATGCATGCAATGCTCCCCAGCCCATTATAATATGTCATTATTGCACAAGTATCCTCGAAATTGACTCCAATTGATAATATTAACACTGAACATTGTAGAGTCATCATACCCCCATGCCCACCCCTTGCTAGTCCCTAGAAAGGTTTGCTCTAAATGTTATTTACAACTAAAATTAGGAGTTGATTACTTAGGTAGAAGTTGCTTGTCAACTAGAGGAAATTTCTACTAAGAACCTAACTACTAAGACTCAACAATGCCCGTGTTGCCTGCCAAAATGCCGACCGCCTGAGTCCTCGCCTTATTCTATATAAAAGCAAATGCATATTTTTTCTTTTTCATCTTTTCTAATTTTTTTGGATATTTGGTGTTGAGGATTTCAGGGTAACTTTTTACAGCTACCTAAACCACCCAAGACTCGAAAAGGATTCTTAGTACTAAGCATCTTATTGTGATTGCGATAGACTCAATGGCAATTAAAATGGACTTCGGGTTTCTACGCCCTTAGGTGACCTGAAAGAAAAGAATGTTGCCTAAAGGTGTATCAATATGATCGGTAGCTTTCGCCTTACTTTTTATTTTTGTGGGGTCAACACATGGGCAAACCCAGTGTATATCTCCCTGCATTATGCTACTTCCCTGCTTCTTCCTTAAGTGTTTTGAAATTCTTGTACATTTTATGAGCTGGGATCTAGACAACCGGCCAATGGGCTGTTACCCACGACAACTTGCCAGCCGTACTCGTGCGATGAAGTGTGGTTTATTTCTTTTTTTTTTAAGTAGGTGGCATTCCTGATCTAAGATTTACTTAAAGGCAGTAGTGAAAGAGAATGGTCCTGTGCTGGGCTCTGGACAACCTGCCAATGGGCTATTACCCACGACAACTTGCCAGCCATATCACTCTTGAAGGTTCATTAGCTACCCGATTTTCATTAGAACTGTTGATGAGTGAGTTAGTGCAAAACGTGTGTAGATGCTTAGACTAAAAATCCCCCCAAATCAGAGGGCAGGTTGATAAGTCATGTACTTATCACCCTACTTTATTGGCCAGAATAATATATATTAAGGTGGCAAGGACTCAAGACCAAGTCCACATTTTAGTGGACACCCGAATTGATTAAGTTCGAAGACCTGAAGGGTCTTAGCAATTAGGTCCCTAACGTATCATTTCCTAAAGTCGACAAGCTTCTAATACCTAAGTTTTCTTTTCCTAATTTTAATCTTTTTTATAAAAGGAAATAAAATTAATTCAAGCTGATAATTTTGTACTTAAATCCTATGAATTTCCACCCCCCATACCTAAGTTGGACAATGTCCTCATTGGAAAAATAAATGTATGCAAGGGAGTAGGGAAAGAAATCACTTGAGTTGTAATCATGAATCTGGTTAGCTTGAAACCTTTAGGTTGACTCACAGGAAGCGCTGAGTTTTGTGCCTCCAACTGGGCGCAGTTTCAGTTTAACCCTCAATGACGGTCACAACTTCCTTTAGGGGAATCTAGGCAAGAAAGTGTTTTAATCATTGACCATTAATAGTGAAGGTTTTCCCAGTCTTGGGATTGGTAATTTCAACTGCGCCGTTGGGATAAGGTCCGACAACTTGATATGGTCCCGTCCACTTAGATCTTAGCTTCCCGAGGAAGAGTTTAAATCTTGCATCAAATAGCTAGACTCGCTGATTTGGCTTGAAGGTTTTTCTATTAATGTGTTTGTCATGGGTAGCTTTCATCTTCTCCTTATAAAGTCTATTTTTCTCATAAGCATCCGAACGGATTTCCTTGAGCTCGAAGAGTTGGAGCTTCCTTTGAGTTTCGGCCATCTGGGAATCCATATTGCACTGCTTAACAACCCAGTATGCCCGGTGCTCCAATTCGACTGGAAGGTGGCAAGCTTTGCCAAAGAACACTCGATATGGTGACATGTCTATCGGGGTCTTAAAGGCGGTCCTATATGGATAAAGGGCATCATCCAATCGTGTGGATCAATCCTTCCGGTCAGGTCTCACAATCTTTTATAGAATAATTTTAATTTGCCTATTTGAGAACTCAGTTTGCCCATTCGTTTGTGGGTGATATGAGGTGGCAATGCGGTGAGTGACTCTATATTTCTTAAGTAGGGCATGAAATTGGGCATTAATGAAGTGACTCTGACAATTGCTGATCATGGATTTTGGTATCCCAAATTGGGAAAAGATATTTTTCTTAACAAAGTCCATGACAGCCTTATGGTCACATTTTTGGGTAGGTACAGCTTCGATCCATTTTGAGACGTAGTCCACTGAGACTAGTATGTACTCGAAACCATTTGATGGTGGGAAGGGACCCATAAAATCGATGCCCCATAAATCAAAAATTTTGATGATCAAGATGGGTTGTAGAGGCAACATATCCTTTCTCGTCATAGTCACCAAGGTTTGGCATCTAGTGCAAGTCTTTGCAAAGTTATGTGCATCCTTGAAAAGTGATGGCTAGTAAAAATTGGACTGCCAAACTTTTGCAGCCATCTTCTCCCTGGAGAAGTGGCCACCATAGGCTTAGTCATGACAGAAGGATAGCACACTTTGAACTTCCTCTTCAGGAATACACCTCCTAATGATTTGGTTAGCATAAAGTCTAAACTGCATAGGATCATCCCAAAAATAATGCTTGCCTTAGCTAAGAACTTATCCTGCTACTGTCTAGACCAGCTATGCGAACTCTGCCCTACCATTAAATAGTTGACTAAGTCCGCATACCAGGGTAGACTTCTTCCATGCACGGTAAGAAGTTGTTCATCAGGGAATGATTGGTTAAGGGTAATGAGGGTCCAATGTGTTCCGGGTGCAGTCTGGATAAGTGGTCGGCTACAACATTCTTGGACCTGACTTTGTCATGTATTTCCAGGTCAAATTCCTGCATGAGCAGAATCCATCTGATTATCTTGGGTTTAGCATCCTTTTTGTCTAACAAATGCCAGATAGTCAAGTGGTCAGTGTAAATAATCACGTGGGATCCTAGAAGGTATGATTTGAATTTTTCCAACCCAAAAACTACAGCGAGCAGTTCTTTTTCTGTGACAGTATAATTCCGTTGAGCCTCATCCAATGTTTTGCTTGCATAGTAGATCACCACGATTTTTTCTCTCTACTTTGTCCTAAGACTGCTCCAACAGTAAGATCTGATGCATCGCACATTATCTCAAAGCCGTGGGACCAGTCTGGGGGTTGTAAAATAGGTGCATTGAGACTGTATCCCTAAGGGTGTTGTAGGCGTTGATGCAATCAGGTGTCATGTCAAAAAGTACGTCATTTGCTAGAAGGTTAGCCAAAGGCTTGGAAAGTTTGGAAAAATCCTTAAGGAACCTTCTATAGAACCCAACATGTCCTAGGAAAGATCAGATTTGCATGACCGATCTAGGAGGTGGAAGTTTGGAAATTAAATCAACCTTAGCTTGATCAACTTCAATGCCCCTCTGCAAGACGATGTGATCGAGGACAATCCCTTCTTGAACCATAAAATGGCTCTTTTCCCACCTTAAAACCAGGTTGACCTAAATACATCTTTTCAGGATTTCTTCTAGGTTACTAAGACAATGGTTGAATGAGTCTCCGAACACGGAGAAATCATATACAAAGACCTCCAAATATTCACCTACCATCTCTGAAAAGATGGCTAACATGCAACGTTGAAAGGTAGCAGGTGAGTTGCATAACCTGAATGGCATACGGTGGAATGCAAATGTGCCATACGGGCAAGTGAATGTGGTCTTATCTTGGTCCTCTAGTGTAATAGCAACCTGGTTATATCTTGAATATCCATCCAAGAAGCAAAAATATTTCTACCCTGCCAGTCGTTTGAGAATCTGGTAATGAATGGTAGGGGAAAGTGGTCCTTTTTAGTGGCCTCATTAAGCTTCCTAGAATCAATGCACACCCACCACATGGTTATGGTGTTGGTGGGATGAATTCGCCCTAATCATTCGTGACCACAGTGAGCCCGACCTTCTTTGGGACTACTTAAGTAGGGCTTACCTAAGGGCTGTCGGAAATCGGGTAGATGATTTTCACCTCAAGCCACTTGATTATTTCTTTTTTAATGACCTCTCACATATTCGGGTTCAATCACCTTTGCATCTGGCGAGAAGATCGAACCCCATCTTCCAAATAGATATTGTGAGTGCAATAAGTAGGGCTAATTCCCCTTAAGTCCAAAATTGTCCACCCAATAGCTGCCCGATGTTCAGAGAGGGTAGTAGTCAATGATAGCGTCGGCGGTTTCAGTTATATCGTTGTAGTAAAGCCGGTTGTTACCAACGTTTCATATAAAATTTTTTACTCGGAAAAATAAAAGAGTTCCCGAGGTCGAACTCAGGGAGCAAGTTGTATTCTAGAGATATACAAGTTTTATTACAAAAATAAAGAGAGAGAGAGAGAGAGAATTTGTTGTTCTCTTTGTTCTGCAGAGGGGGGTGCTCTTCTTTCTCTCTTTCTTTAGATCTCCTTCTTTCTCTCTGTTCAGGTGATATTCTTCTCTTGCAATGGTGGTGCTCTTCTTCTTCTTTTCTTCTTTCTTCCTCTTTGTCTTTGGTTCTTCCTGTTCTTCTTCTTCTTCTTCTTCTTCTTCTTCTGCTTTCTTCAGTCCTTCTTCTTCTTTGTCTTCACCTGCCTTGACCTCTCTTTTTCTTCTTTCGCGATGGCCGTTGCTCTTCCTTCTTCTTCAGCCTGTCTTCTTTCCTGCTCTGGCTGCTGACCTTCCGTCGTCTGCCCCGGTGCTGAGACGACTTAACGATGCCTTCGCTACAGTGCAGCAGCTCCTTCTTCTTCAGCGGGTCTGCTTCTTCTTCTTTGGCCTGCACACTTCAGAGTTTTTTCGTCAAGAGGCAAAAACCTACTCTACCCCCCTCCCCCGCGTATCTCTCTCTCTGAAATCACTCTTCGGAAGCTCTCCCAGAGCGCTACCGGGTAATCGGGTTCGGGTCAGGCCCGGGTCCAGGCCCACCGGCGTGCGTGGTGGGCGAGGAGTGCAGGTCAGTCTAATCGGGTCGGGCCAGGTCCGCGGAGCGTGGTCACGGACGAGGCCGAGTCGGGTCGGGTCGGGTGAGAGGGACCTCACCCCGTGGTAACTGAGGCAAACAGATGGTGGCACTTTTGCAATTTATGTGGGTGTGTGGCTTCAGAAGGTTCCGAGGTGGGACTATCCGCGCACCCCTTTTCTCTCACGCCTGCAGCAGGGATGGTGCTTCCAATTGCAACAGCTGTTGAGGCGCGCAACTCCAATTGAGGGCCAGGGTGTGTGCGCAAGACTCTTTCGCGCTGGCCGTGGCTCTTCAACCTGGGATATCTAGGCTTGGAGCAACCTCAAGCAAGCTTCGAGCTTCCTCGCCAATGGCGGTCAAGGCCTGGAACCTGAAATCAATAGAACGGCCTCTCGGCCAAATCAGACAGGCGGGGGACCTTCGCCGTGGCACGGCGAAGGTGGTCAGGGGGTCTGCAGGGGGCGAGATGGAGCTAACAGGTCGTCCTAGGTCAAACTGTGAGCGAGGGAGTGGGTGTGTTCGGTGGATCTGCAGAGGGTGTTTGGTGGGAAGTGGAGGGGCAGAAGAGGATCAGGGTGAGGAGGCGGAGGTTCTGCGGTGGTCGGCGAGCCGTGTGGGTTGCTGAGGTGATGGGAGCGGCTCGCCGGAGGGTGGTCGGAGGCGGAGAGGATGAGGGTGAACAGGGTCGGTAGAGGGCTTAATTGACTAAATCGAAAGCGGGGAAAGAAAGAGGAGGAGAAGGGGAGTAGGTCTAACTTACTTGCAGGGACGAAGGGGGAGGAACAGGGCGACAGTCGTATCGACTGTCGCCGGAGAAGACGATGCCCAGTGGGGGAAGGACGGCGGTGACGACGGGGCAGAGGCAGCGCGCGCCGGTATTGCGCGACGCGGGAAGAGCAGGGGAAGAAATCTCTGCTGCTGGTATTGCGGCAGAGCGAAGAGGAGGAGGAGGAAGAACCGCCGGAGCTGGTGGGCGTCTGCCGGAGTGAGAAGAGGGGAAAATTGGGGGTTTTCTCCGTCAGATCCAGGCTGCTTTGGTCGGTGGAGCGGCGGGGGGTATTTATAGGGTTGAAGCAGGGAGGAAGGCGGAGGGAGACGACGTGTCTCCCTCGCCGGAGAATGGTCGGAATACGAACCCATACCGTCCGTGCGTTCGCACGGCCGGTATGGGGGGCTACAATGACCATGGGGGTGCTCCTGCGACGGCTGACGACGCAGGGCACCCCCGGTATACATGCCAGGTCCTCCACCTCACCCTGCGCGGCGCCATGCTCCGCGCAAGGTCGCCGGAGCATGGTGCTGGCAGGGTTTTGCAGGAGGGACCTGTTTGCAAAGAACGAAGGAGAGTTAGGGGCCTAAATGCGAGGGTTCAAAAGTTGAGGGCCAAAGAGTAAATATATGAGGACCAAAGTGTAAAGTCGGTCAAGGAGGTTTCTTCTTAGGCTCAAGTTTTTATACATGACTAATTTGAACCTAAGGAATCTGATGGTAAATTTCATTTTCATATTAAACCTTGTTTGACCGGTCAATTTGCGTAAAGACCCAAATTAAGTTATTAATTGGGCATGGTTCTCAATGTAGGTCAAAATGGGTTCTAAAGGCCAAATTGAAGGTTCTAAACCCTAGAGATTATTTTTCTATGAATTTTAAAGGGTTTATTCTATTTTTACTTTGCCTCGAACCTTGTGAATTGAAGTGGGTTGTTTTAGGGTTACAGATTATCATTTGGTTCCTTGGAAGTGCTGTAGCCCTTGCTAGATCATCTCATCCCACTTTTATTCTTATTAAGCTGTTTTGACCTGTGTTTGGGCCCTGAATTACCCTGTATGCAGATTATACTGATAAAATTGCACTTTTACCCCTTATGACTGGTTTTCTTCTCAAACTCAGAATTCTCTGAGTTAAGCCTTTCCTTGAGATATGTAGGAGCTTTTATCCTTTGTATTGGGTCAAAATGAGCTAGTTATGGCTCATGATGAGGTTCTCATCATACCCCCATGCCTAGCTTTTGCTAGTCCCTTAGCAAAAAAAACTTAAGGTTTCAACCCTTGTTCTAGACCATGAAGTTTTCAATGGTTTTAGATAAGTGCCTTTTTATTTGAGCATAGATTAGGTTAGAATGCTGACCATAGGCCTAAAAGATACTCTAGTACCAATCAAGATCCAAATCTGTCTAGCCTTAGCCTCAGTCTTTTAGCAAAGGTTTTTAAGGCCCGCAAGAACTAACCTAAGGTTTATTGGACTTCGTGGTTAAAGCACCCGTGCTTGAAATGATTTTAGCCCTGGCCCAGTTCGCAGTGCGTTTTGTAAGAGAGATAGAAAGTTTTTTCTGTTTGGAGAGTTTTCTCTCTCTTTTTCTTTTTAGTTCTAGCCTAGGATTAGCTTTTCAACACGGTCTGTATCAGATTCCTTGCTCCCATCATCAATCCTCAAGGGTTCCTGGCGATCGATGCTTCGAGATAGCACCGCCCATGGCAACCCCCGGAACCCTGGCTATTGAGATTTCGAGATAATCCCATCCATGGTATTCCGTGGCCGAATCCAGACCCTGGCAATTGACACTTCGAGATAATGCCATCCATGGAATCTGAACCAGCAGAGTGCTTACATGCCCCCCGTAGGATATGTAAATATCCTAAGAGACAAGCACCGAGGAGATGATATTTTGTTACGCATCTTCGAGGGGATTTCCCGCCTCTCCGCGCTGGGAACTCGTCCAAATCAACTTGTGTTGATCGGTCATTCCTATTCTAGGTGTTCTTTTCAGATTTTTGCGACGCTTCTGCGTGATTCTGATTTTTACGCTTACTGAACCAGGCTGTGTGTGAGATTAGGGTGCTTAGGTTACTGAGTCCCGTAAACCAAGAATTAGTTAACGAGGCCGAATACTCCCTAAGCCTTAGACCTAATACTTCAGCTTTTCATTTTCCTCAACCTCTTGAGGAGTGTCTAGATCTTAATGGGTACTAAGAGTCTATTCAAGAATGCCTAAGGTTTGCATTCTTACTAATCTCATTGTGCACTTTTCAGTTATTTTCTTGAATGAGGTCTAGAACTTAGGTTAATTCCTTAGTTCCTTACTAATGACTATCAACTTTTCTTATAATTTTTGTGCTCCTTTTTCATTTTGTTTCTTCTCTCCTTCACAAAATTCTCCTTCTCCTCTTTTCCTTTTATTCTTTTTCGAAATTTTTTTTTTTTTTAATTTTTATGGTATTTTTGGCATATGTGAATTTTTTTTTTTTTTTTATGGTATTTTTGGCATATGTGAATTTTTTTTTTTTTTTTTTTTTTTTTTTTTTATGGTATTTTTGGCATATGTGAATTTTTTTGTTTGAAACCTTTTCTTACGAGTTTTTGCACTTTCATACCCCCCCATGCCTAAGATTTACAATGTCCTCATTGTAACCTAGGGGTTTTTATTCAACTAAGTTCATACATTAGGATAGCTGTTTTGATGAGTGAATGGGTCGGGGTGACTGTTGCGGACGATTTCTAATCTCAGATGCAAGCACCTGAGGTGGAGTCGGCTGTCCTAAAGTGTGAACTTCAAGTGCAAAAAGCTGTCAGAACACGTTTCAGGTTTTCAAAGAGAATGACGGGCTGCCTCCCGTTGAGCGCTAAATTTGATGCCTTCAGCGAAGCGGGAAATGCGATGGAGGGGGGATGGTCAAATCAGCGGAGTTTTGTAAGACAAGCACCTTGATTAAGAGCCTGGTTGGTCCAACCAGGTGCTTGTTTAGATCAACAGGCTGATGATGCAGCCCAAACCCAATCAATCTGGTGGGTTGATAGATGTGGATAAAAAGGTGTGGTGCCCACCATAAACTATGAAGCTCAGATGGATGTGGAAGTGTAAACGCAGGGTTTGGCTGTGCCGAATCAGCCTGGTCAGAGTAGGGACCCGTAGGATAATCAGTGGTTGATGCAGGAACCCTACAGGGGTGATCAGAGAATGATAGAGCATGGTATGTAGTCTGATCAATGTTCGAAACCCGATGTGGAAATGCAATCGGCTCGGTGAGAGGTGAATCAGCATAGAAATTGAGTCCGGTTGCGGGTCGGGGTTTGGGAGAGGTTTTGATCCGTTCTGTGTGTGCGGATGAGGTGGCCATTGTGTACGAGGGCTCTTCTAGAAACAGATGATAGGTGATTTTCTGTAGAGAGTCCTCTGGGTAACTATCAAATGCCGGAAGAGTGTTTGTAGGATGAAAGAAATCGGATTCGAGAAAAAATTTGGATTCTTGGTTGCAATCGCTCTTGGCATTTTCTGTTTTTGGTTCCTGAGGATCGAAAAGGAATGATTCTATGTTATCAGTGATCTCGGGAATCAGGACCTCAGAGTCAGAGTCAGAGTCAGAGTCATGTGAACTGAGGTCGTAGATAGGCCTGGCGTGTTCAGGAAGGGGAATCTCTCCGCAATTATAGTCAGATCTGAAATTGTCGGAGAGTTGGCGAAAATGAGATTCATGAATTCCACCACAGCAGAAATCATCAGATGTGGAATCAGCAGCCTGACTGGGTTCTAGCCTATATGTCAATTCTGGGCTCAAAAAGATGTTCTGTTCAAGCTCTAAGCTGGTAGGATAGACCCTATTAAAACCTTGCTCATCCAAATCCTCAGTTTCTGTATCATAAATTGGCATGTTTTCTGAAAAATCAATCAGATTTCCTGAGGATGTTGGAAAAGGACATTCATCAAATAAAGGCCCGGAATCATATTCTGTAAAAATTTGATCTTTCTCATAAGGGGCCTCATAATCTTCCCAATAAGTTTCAGATCTAGGTTCTAGGCTTAGGATGTGGGTAGAATTATTAGAACCTAAGTCCGAATAACCTTCGAGGGTTACCTTATCAAAACAAGGGGCGGAATTTATACCCTCCAGAGGTTCAATTCTAATCTTGTCATTGCAGGAGTCTTGGAGTTCTAAGCTTGGTGATTCATGGCCTAGGGTTGGCTCAGCATTGTGTTCTCCTGCAATATCCCAACCTAATTCAACATTGTCTTCTATCTGGGTTGGGATTTTACAACCACTTTGTGCCTCAGTCCCGGGATCTGGGAAACTGGATTGATTCTTAGTACTGTTCCAAGATGACTCATCCTTTGTTTCTGGTATATACGGGTATTTCTGGTTGATAATTTGTTCTACTGATTTCATCATTTCTACCCGTTTTATAAGGGCATCTTGGTGTTGTTCCCAAAGTACAGGATTTGTCAAGCATTGAAGGTATTCAGATTGGTGTAATTTTTCCATCTCAATGTATCCTGTCATGAGCATATCTCGGGTTGATCCTTTTGAAATTCCAGTTAATAGAATTTGGGCACAGTTTATGATGAAGGATGTGGTTGTTGGGACATCAACCTGAATATCTCCTATTGGTGTTGAGGTTTTTTCTTCTTTTTCATAGAATCTTATGGCATCCTCGATCATTTTATCTTTCATAGATCTCCGATATTCAGGTTTCTTGAATGGTAGTCTTGCTAGGTAATTAGGCTGCATAATTGGATCTGGTGGTGGAATAGAATCAAAGTTTGAATCAAGATGGAAGAAGGGGATTTTGTTCAGAATCAGAGGAAAGAGGGGCTATGTGAATGATTTCTGCAAAAACAAAGGAGCCGAGGCTTAGCCTCGGGAAGCGTGAATTTCTATAGGAGGTTTCAAGGACCTCCTGAAAAGTACTGAAGGGCTGGATGAGATAAGCAGGTGCTGGACCCAATCAAGACACCCAAAAATTGTTGGGTGACTATAGAGGTTCGGGGCAGATGGACCCCTTGATCAGAAAGATCGTCCACCTGAGAATTACCTGGGCAGCCAGAGAGGGAGAGTCCCGCGAAGACCCCTACACGGTAGAGCGTCCCCATGGGTTACAGGGTTTCCCCCACCCGACCTCTCTTGTCACTGCGGTTCCAGGTAGACCAGAATGGGGATCTTGACCTCTTAAGTCTACCAATTTTAAGATCAGGGTGCTTAAGGTTTCACTTGAACTTTAGTCTTTTTAAGTGCAAAGAGTGACCTAATTTAAGGTTGGTTAACCCAAAGGGGTCAACTTTACCTCTTGTTTTCTTTGAGAGCTTTTTGGGTCCTGTCTTTTAGGGTTCAAGTGTTTAGAGAGAGCCAATTGTTTAGGATTTTTCTTGTTAATTATTTTCAATCAATGGTTTGGGCACACCTCTTTTGGATTTTCTCCATTCTTGAGTTAAGTAGTGTGTCTAAAACCCTAATGTTGAATCCTAGGTTGGCTCTACTTGGTCCAGTTAATTCTTTGTTGGGTAATTAGGGCTCAAGCAAGAATGTGTTAGCCCTTAAATACCCTTAATAGTGTGCAGAAATAATGAGTTGAAAACATGCAACTTTTATGGTTACTAAATATGGAAGACAGGTTAGCCCTATATTGCTTGTTCTTTTCTTTTCTTCCTCTTTAGAGTGTAGGGGTTAATAGTGAGAGAAAAGATTTTACCTGTCTTCGGTGTGGTTGTGTGGTTGCTTGTCTTCTTGAGTTCCTATAGCTGCACAAAAGAGAGGAGATTATCAGAACTTAAAAGAAACAGGAATGTTTACCTCTAGAATAGCCGTTGCTCCCCGGCAACGGCGCCAAAATGATAGCGTCGGCGGTTTCAGTTATATCGTTGTAGTAAAGCCGGTTGTTACCAACGTTTCATATAAAATTTTTTACTCGGAAAAATAAAAGAGTTCCCGAGGTCGAACTCAGGGAGCAAGTTGTATTCTAGAGATATACAAGTTTTATTACAAAAATAAAGAGAGAGAGAGAGAGAGAATTTGTTGTTCTCTTTGTTCTGCAGAGGGGGGTGCTCTTCTTTCTCTCTTTCTTTAGATCTCCTTCTTTCTCTCTGTTCAGGTGATATTCTTCTCTTGCAATGGTGGTGCTCTTCTTCTTCTTTTCTTCTTTCTTCCTCTTTGTCTTTGGTTCTTCCTGTTCTTCTTCTTCTTCTTCTTCTTCTTCTTCTGCTTTCTTCAGTCCTTCTTCTTCTTTGTCTTCACCTGCCTTGACCTCTCTTTTTCTTCTTTCGCGATGGCCGTTGCTCTTCCTTCTTCTTCAGCCTGTCTTCTTTCCTGCTCTGGCTGCTGACCTTCCGTCGTCTGCCCCGGTGCTGAGACGACTTAACGATGCCTTCGCTACAGTGCAGCAGCTCCTTCTTCTTCAGCGGGTCTGCTTCTTCTTCTTTGGCCTGCACACTTCAGAGTTTTTTCGTCAAGAGGCAAAAACCTACTCTACCCCCCTCCCCCGCGTATCTCTCTCTCTGAAATCACTCTTCGGAAGCTCTCCCAGAGCGCTACCGGGTAATCGGGTTCGGGTCAGGCCCGGGTCCAGGCCCACCGGCGTGCGTGGTGGGCGAGGAGTGCAGGTCAGTCTAATCGGGTCGGGCCAGGTCCGCGGAGCGTGGTCACGGACGAGGCCGAGTCGGGTCGGGTCGGGTGAGAGGGACCTCACCCCGTGGTAACTGAGGCAAACAGATGGTGGCACTTTTGCAATTTATGTGGGTGTGTGGCTTCAGAAGGTTCCGAGGTGGGACTATCCGCGCACCCCTTTTCTCTCACGCCTGCAGCAGGGATGGTGCTTCCAATTGCAACAGCTGTTGAGGCGCGCAACTCCAATTGAGGGCCAGGGTGTGTGCGCAAGACTCTTTCGCGCTGGCCGTGGCTCTTCAACCTGGGATATCTAGGCTTGGAGCAACCTCAAGCAAGCTTCGAGCTTCCTCGCCAATGGCGGTCAAGGCCTGGAACCTGAAATCAATAGAACGGCCTCTCGGCCAAATCAGACAGGCGGGGGACCTTCGCCGTGGCACGGCGAAGGTGGTCAGGGGGTCTGCAGGGGGCGAGATGGAGCTAACAGGTCGTCCTAGGTCAAACTGTGAGCGAGGGAGTGGGTGTGTTCGGTGGATCTGCAGAGGGTGTTTGGTGGGAAGTGGAGGGGCGGAAGAGGATCAGGGTGAGGAGGCGGAGGTTCTGCGGTGGTCGGCGAGCCGTGTGGGTTGCTGAGGTGATGGGAGCGGCTCGCCGGAGGGTGGTCGGAGGCGGAGAGGATGAGGGTGAACAGGGTCGGTAGAGGGCTTAATTGACTAAATCGAAAGCGGGGAAAGAAAGAGGAGGAGAAGGGGAGTAGGTCTAACTTACTTGCAGGGACGAAGGGGGAGGAACAGGGCGACAGTCGTATCGACTGTCGCCGGAGAAGACGATGCCCAGTGGGGGAAGGACGGCGGTGACGACGGGGCAGAGGCAGCGCGCGCCGGTATTGCGCGACGCGGGAAGAGCAGGGGAAGAAATCTCTGCTGCTGGTATTGCGGCAGAGCGAAGAGGAGGAGGAGGAAGAACCGCCGGAGCTGGTGGGCGTCTGCCGGAGTGAGAAGAGGGGAAAATTGGGGGTTTTCTCCGTCAGATCCAGGCTGCTTTGGTCGGTGGAGCGGCGGGGGGTATTTATAGGGTTGAAGCAGGGAGGAAGGCGGAGGGAGACGACGTGTCTCCCTCGCCGGAGAATGGTCGGAATACGAACCCATACCGTCCGTGCGTTCGCACGGCCGGTATGGGGGGCTACAATGACCATGGGGGTGCTCCTGCGACGGCTGACGACGCAGGGCACCCCCGGTATACATGCCAGGTCCTCCACCTCACCCTGCGCGGCGCCATGCTCCGCGCAAGGTCGCCGGAGCATGGTGCTGGCAGGGTTTTGCAGGAGGGACCTGTTTGCAAAGAACGAAGGAGAGTTAGGGGCCTAAATGCGAGGGTTCAAAAGTTGAGGGCCAAAGAGTAAATATATGAGGACCAAAGTGTAAAGTCGGTCAAGGAGGTTTCTTCTTAGGCTCAAGTTTTTATACATGACTAATTAGAACCTAAGGAATCTGATGGTAAATTTCATTTTCATATTAAACCTTGTTTGACCGGTCAATTTGCGTAAAGACCCAAATTAAGTTATTAATTGGGCATGGTTCTCAATGTAGGTCAAAATGGGTTCTAAAGGCCAAATTGAAGGTTCTAAACCCTAGAGATTATTTTTCTATGAATTTTAAAGGGTTTATTCTATTTTTACTTTGCCTCGAACCTTGTGAATTGAAGTGGGTTGTTTTAGGGTTACAGATTATCATTTGGTTCCTTGGAAGTGCTGTAGCCCTTGCTAGATCATCTCATCCCACTTTTATTCTTATTAAGCTGTTTTGACCTGTGTTTGGGCCCTGAATTACCCTGTATGCAGATTATACTGATAAAATTGCACTTTTACCCCTTATGACTGGTTTTCTTCTCAAACTCAGAATTCTCTGAGTTAAGCCTTTCCTTGAGATATGTAGGAGCTTTTATCCTTTGTATTGGGTCAAAATGAGCTAGTTATGGCTCATGATGAGGTTCTCATCAGTCAACCTAAGTTCTTGGTCCCTAGTTAGGTGTGTAGTGATAATCATAGGGAGTCCAATCAGGTCCTAGGAAGACATACTTAAGGTTGTTGGGCAAAGGTTTCAATTCAGGTGCAGGTGAGACATTGTTTGATGGGTAAGGGAAGGGTGGGAGTTGATTAACCTCAATCTCCTCAAATGGAGGTTGCCGATGGTAATAAGCTCCATAGATTTCAACCTCCAAAGACTGGGATGGGTCAGGGTAGTCATCAACTAGTTGAATAAGATGGTTTTCTAAAGAGCTAATCGAGAGGCATTCTTCAACCAGGGTTTCCACGGGATCATATTCCTCGACCCAACTGCAATCAAAAGACTTGGTCACCTTGAAGATATCCAATTGCATCTTCTTATCTCCGAAGGTGATTTCCATACATCCTGTGTCACAATCAATGTTCTCCTTGGCCGTAGCCAAGAAGGGTCTGCCCAAGATGATGGGTGTGTTTTGTAGTTGTTTGGGAACTTCCATGTCAAGGACTAAAAAGTTAACTATGAAGTAGAAGTCCTTAACTCGGACAATTACATCCTCAACTACCCCTTTCGAGGTTCACACAGATCGGTCAGCTAGTTGGATAGTCACAGGTGTGGGCTTTAATTCCCCAGATCCGAACTGGTAATAAATGGCAGTCGAGATTAAGTTAATTGAAGCACCTAAGTCCAAGAGAGCTCTATCAAACATCATGTCACCAATATTGCAAGATATCATAAGTGCTCCAGGGTTAGCTCTTTTTGGAGGTAGGGTGCTCAATACCACCAAACTAGCTTGTTCCGAGAGCACTACCTTCCTAGGTGCTTGGGTTCTTAGCTTACGCTTAGGTGTACAGGCATCCTTCAAAAATTTAGTGTAAGCTAGGACATGCTTGATTGCCTCGAGGAGAGGTATATTAATCTGTACTTGTTTGAAAATTTCCAACAACTCGTTCTCAGCCACATTTCTCTTTTTCTTTATTTTCTCCAAGGCTTCAGGATATGGTATTTGGGTTTGAATTGGTTTAGGCTCCTGATCCTTGGGTTCCTCCCACTCATCTGTAGAATCAGGCATCTTAGGTAGTGAAGTCACGGGAGGGGTTGACCATTTGGGGTCCTGGGCTTGAGTGTTAGTTCTCAAGGTAACCACATTGGTTGAGGCATTGGAACCATGGTTAGATCCTTGAGAAGAAGAGAAAACATTAAACCCAGGAAGTGTCTATGGAGCTTGTTGGATCATGTGGGCATTCCCTTAATTTGATTGCAACCCTTCAGGATTGTGGCCTCTGTTCATTACATTCCTTGAGTTCGGTTGTGGCTGAGAAGGAAGGGACCCCCGTTGTTTGTTATCCAACAGCTGGCTCAACTGTCCCTTCACTAATGCCATCTCCTCCTGATGTTTCTGATTCATATCAGCCATCATTTTAATCAGAGTGGCCATTTGGTTTTGTGTAGGGGCCGCCCTATTCTGGTTATAGGCGGTCTAGTAGGTAGACCTTGTTGATTGGAGGGAGGGTTTTGCCTAGGTTGGTTTTGGAATTGATTCAGTTTTTGATTCGACCAGCCAAAGTTTTGGTGGTTGCGCCATCTAGGGTTGTAACTGTTGGAGAGAGGGTCTGGCTTAGATAATCCTAGGCATCTTCAAAGGTAGAAGGTGCCGAAGGGGAAGGGAAAGAGTAATCAGGGTTTGAGAGATCAAAGGTCCCTCCCTGGAACATGGTTAAGGGTTGTTCTAGGTGCATTTGGTTTATAGATTGAACCAAGTCCACATTGTCAGCTCCCTTCTCTAGGGAGAAGGTCTGTAATGGGGTTCGGGTTTGGTTCAATAGGTCGTCAATCCTTTTATCCACCAACTCAACTCGATCCAACTTCTTGGCTATAATGTCCATGTCAACCATTCCAGAATTGATGTGCACCTTATAAATCCCAACACGAGGTTGACTAGACAGACTAAATTGGGTCATGGAGGCATTGTTAAGTGAATTCTCGCTCATTGATTCAAAGAGCTCAAATGCGCTCTCCTCATCCTTATTCAAAAAGTTTCCTCCACATGAAGCATCCACAAAATTCCTAAAGTTGTTGTCCAGACCATGGTAGAAAATCTGGGCCAATTGCCACCTTGGAACCACGTGGTGTGGGTATTTCCTCAATAATTCATTAAATCTCTTTCATGCCTCATGAAATTGCTCTCTACTTTGTAGGGTAAAAGTAGTAATGGCTCTTCTAAGGGCATTAGTCTTTCCTATGGGGAAAAACTTCTTAAGAAAAGCATGCCTTAATTCTGCCCAAGTGGAGATGGGTCTCCCTAAAGTCCTAAGCCAATGAGACACTTTGTCTCTTAGAGAGAATGGGAACATATTCATTAAAACAATATCTAAACTGATGCTCCTAGGTTTTATAGTCCAAGCAATCCTCCCTAAGTCCTCTAGGTGTTGGAAAGGGTCTTCATTTGAGCTCCCATGGAAATGGCTTTGAATCAAGTTAAGGACATTGGGTTTAAGCTCAAAATCATCTCACCCTTTGGGGACCCTAAGGTATGGCTCTACCTGGATGGCAGACGGATCGTAAAAATCATAGAGAGGCCTTCTTTGGCCCTCAAGGGGTGGTGGTGGGTTCAATGAGGGTTGTCCTTGAAGGTTCTGTCCTTGATTCTACCCCTGAGTGTTTTGTAGTCGATGTATAGCTTGCATGATGGTGTAAATCTGTTGTTGCTGAAGTTGGTGGTTGGTGGTAATTTGAGCTTGAAGCATGGCCATGGCATCGGGTTGAGGTTGATCCTTAGCCTCCTCAACTCGTGGGTCAGCCATGTCCTCAGTCCTACTCTTAGAAAAATCAAGTTTTCTCCTATTTTCGCTATCTAAAGCAACCAATTTCGGATGAAGTGATCGCCTTCCATGCATACACCGAAGAAGAACTAGGAGAGATGCGAAGGGAAATAGATATGAGAAGTGCGTGCACAATTGGGTGCAAGGACCCAATGCTAAAACAAGTGTTCCTTCACAGGCAAGATTAAGATGTGTGAATTTTAGGATTTAAATCTTGCTTTAATGGCTTTTAAAGTTCTCACTTGTTTACACCTTCAAACACGGGACAACTGTATAGGCACACGGTTGGTGAAAATTGATTTTCTTTAAGGCCTTTCATTCAACCATATAAAATCAAACTTCCTAGTGTAGAAGATCCTAGGGTGTGTAGCTTCTATTCAATGAATCTTGTTTTAAGATTTTGCCAAAAAGGGCCCAATCAAAGCAAGCAATGACCCTATCCTGACTAAAATCGAATGAGCTTTTCAACAAAATTGGTTTTAGAATTTTTTTTTGGATAGTAGACCACCCAAATTCACGTTTTTCCAAGAGGGGGTCAATCTGTCCAGAACCTCTAGATTAGTGCACATGGTTAATATCTTGATTAGAACAAGGACTAATAAATTGTAAATGCAAAAGTGTTATTCAGATGAAGTGTAGAGAATTTCAAGATCTTTCTATAAATATAAATCTCTTGCAAATCTGAGTTGCATAGAGTTTGCAGCAGTAAGAACACTCTACAGATCTCCAAAACATATGATAACCTTGCGCACTTCTAGTAACGAATTTCTCACTGCCAAACCACAAAGAGTTTGGCTCTAAAATTTGAAGGGGAGTTCACCTACTGAAAGGGGCACCTTTGCGATTTTTTTTCAAAACTTTTTGAGGTCTAAAGTGTCCTTTAATTTTGTCCTCAACTCGAGTTCAGAAAATAATTTCTTTCCGAAGTTAACGAGTTGAAGACTTAGTGGTGGTGTTTTTCTTCGACAAAGAAAAGAGAGTTTTTTTTTATAACACCACCATTTCTTGGTCCAAGGATGGAAAGTTACCTTTGGATAGTGGGAAAACAAGATCAAGCCTTCCGGTCGATGGCAGTCTTCTTCTTGCACTTCTTTTCGATCCAACCTGACTCATTCTCCTCCCATTGCCGATGCACAAGGTTCCTGCAACCATAAGAAGAGAGAGAAGAGCAAGTTAGATAACATAAGTATAAATAATGACCAAGAAAATGAAAGTGAATAAGAGATCCGTTGCCTCCCCGACAATGGCGCCAAAAACTGACGTTCGCTGGATGCGTTTGTGTAAAATCGTTCGTTGTAGCACGTTTCATGACATCAATTTTAAATAAGAATTAACGGACATGAGTCCTAGTGTTGAACACAAGGAGGCATGAAATTGGATCAAACACTTGCTTTATGTCACAAAAATTTTTCGTTTGTTTCGCTTGCAAACTAGATAGAACGAGAAAGAAAGGGGGAGAGAGAGAGCGAGAGAGAGAGAGAAAGAAAGAGAGAAGAGAGATAGGGTTAGAAAATCATTATGATGATGTCAGAATATCTAACTACGGAACAGAAAAATACGATAATAGAATAGATAATATATTTCATAAATGATTCAGCACTACAACTACAATGGTAGATGAAAAATTAAGCAACACAAACAATAAACAAAAAACTAGCTAAGTGGAGATGCGAGGCAGCCACGACGGTGGAGGGGCTTCCGTCGACGGCTCGACCTCTTCGAAACCTTGCTTGGAGCTCTAAGGAGTGGTGAAGTTGCTTAGGTAGAACATGGACGTAAATGGGAGGGATAGGTCCCATTTCATAGTTGAGGAGAGGGCTCAAATTCATCCTCGAGTCAACAACGACATTCAAAGATGTCGCTGAAGACCCGCCGCAAGCGTCGTTGTAGCCCCTGGCCACGCACTCCACTGGCGCACTCCTCATGCACCCGTGTCGCGTGCACCATTCCACGCGCATGCGGTGGTGTTGCGCTGGTCTCTGCATGCTCACACACGCTACTGCTCCACGCGTGCGTGCTTGCTTGCGCTACCTCTACTCTTGCTGCACCGCACCTCAAGCACCCAATTGAGGGGTCAGCGAGTTTCGAACCCACACCCTCTCTTTGAGAGTGGGCATCTCCACTAGTGCACCACAAGGGCCTTTGTATGGAGTTGTTGAATTTCCGCGGTGAGATGGAGGCAGCTTCTCAGCTATTGGATCATGATCTAAGGATCGAGATTTGATGATGAGGATGAAGAGGAGCCGGTGCTGGGTGTTCATGGCTGGTGTTGGCCCATCTTTGTTTTGTTGTAGGAGATGCCACGGTGCTCGGATCGCAATGATTCCCACGTTGCTAGACTACGATCATCACTCTAGATCCATCCATACGGTTGGATTTTTCATCCGATGCTCGTATGGATGTCGCATTGCCCCCTGGTGTTTGATCTTTCTCGAGCTTGCTGTGAGAGCTATAGAGGTCGGATCAAAGTGATTTCGAGTCCATTGGACTCAGTTCGTCGATCTAGATCCATCCGTTTGGTCTGATTGCTCATCTGAGACATGTTTCAAAATGGACTTGTGCACATGGTCATTAAACATTGATTCTAGGCGATTAAACTGTAAAGATCAAGCAATATGCATGCAATGCTCCCCAGACCATTATAATATGTCATTATCGCATAAGTATCCTTGAAATTGACTCTAATTGATAATATTAACACTGAACATTGTGGAGTCATCATGCCGTCAAAGTGAGACGTCCTCCAAGCGACCATCGAGGGGGATTCTTCTCACCTATCTCTATCTTTTTGCTTTCATAGTGTAGTTTTAACGCTTTCATAATTGTAATAAACATTTGATTAAGAAATCCATGATTATCTCTCTCTCTCTCTGCATTCTTTTAGCAAGTAAATAAAGTTTTCATCGACCTGATCTCTTGCTTTATAAAATCACAAAAAAATTATAAAAGATAAAATTAACAAAAAAAAAGCAAAATGCAGATTTTCTCAAACCAAACCTTTGCCTCCCCTTGTTCAACCTGGGACTCCTTTCGAGTTTTGGTTATAAATATTTTCTGATTGATGGATTTTCTTGCGAATCGAACTACCACGACGGGTTTCAAAACTCAAATCTTTTTGCAATGAATCTTTGCTCATCACTTAGCACGTGTGGATATTCCATTTTCTCTACAGATCTGATCGGAGTTTCATGAAATTCAGGTGATATTCTATTTATTCCCCCCTTTTTATGTCTTTATTTCTACAATGAGGACATTGCATCATTTAGTCATGGGGGGTGGATACGTAGTCCTGGGAATATTTTGTTAGCTCCGTGGAATTTCTTTTATTTTCTAAGAAAAAAATAAAATTAGAATTAGGAGAGGAGAACTTAGGCATTAGGAGTTAAGTTTAGGAAACGATACTTTAGGACCTCAACACTTAGACTCTTTAGGTCTTTGAGCTTAATCAGCCCAGGTGTCAATTAAAATGTGGACTTGGTCTCAAGTCCTTGTCAAGTAATTCTATTCCAATTTGGTTAATAAATTGGGGTGATAAGTACACGACTTATCAACCCACCCTCTGATTTGAGGGGACTTTAAGCCTAAGCATCTACACACTATTTGCACTGACTCACTTTTCGGTGATTTTTACAGAAATTAGGTAGCTAATGAACATTCTAGGGTAGTATGGCTAGCAAGTTGTCGTGGGCAACAACCCATTGGTTGGTTTTCTAGAGCACAGCTACATGACCATGCTCATTTTACTGCTTTTAGGTAAATCTTAGATTAAGGAAGCCACCTACTTAGAAAAAGAAAAAAATGGTACTCAAAAATAAAAAGAAAAAAGAAAAAAATAGAAAAATAGCAAAAGGAAAAAGAAATAAACGACACTTCTCTACACAAGTATGGCTGGCAAGTTAACGTGTGTAACAACCCATTGGCCGGTTGTCTAAAGCCTAGCTCACAAAAGTGCACAAATAATTCCTAAAACACTTAGGGAAGAAGTGGGGAAGTAGAATAAACCTGAGAGATATACACTGGGTTCACCCTTGTGTTGACCACATAAATAAAAAAAAAGTAGGGAGAGAGATATTGTTCAGAAAGATAAACCTTTAAGCAGAAACTCTTAAGGTCACCTAGGGTCGTAGAAACCTGAAGTTCATTTTAACAGTCACTCAGTGAGTCTATCACAATCATAAAGATGATTAGAACATAAAGTTCCTTTCGAGTCTTGGGTGGGTTAGGTAGCTATTGAAAGATACCTTGAAACTCTCAACTCCAAAATTCCAAAAAAATTAGAAAAGAAGAAAAACATGAAAAAAAATGTGTATCTTCCCTTTTCAAATAAGAAGACTTAGGCAGACTACATTTTGGAAGGTACCCGAGCACTGTTGAAGTTTTTGTAGTTCCCAATGTATATCTCCTCGGTTTATTTTATTTCCTCGCTTCTTCCCTCAGTATTTTGGGAATTATTTGTGCATTTTTGTGAGCTATGCTCTAGACAACCAGCCAATAGGTTGTTACCCATGGCAACTTGCCAGTCATACTCGTATGGTAAAGTGTGATTTATTTTTCTATTTTTTCTCCTTTTTCTATTTTTCCATTTTTCTCTTTATATTTTTTAGTTTTTCTTTTTTTTTTTAACTTTTTTTCTAAGTAGGTGGCTTCCTTGATATAAGATTTACCTAAAGGCAGCAGGAAGAGAATGGTCGTGTGGCTGGGCTTTGGACAACCAGCCGATGAGCTGTTACCACCCACAACTTGCCAGCATACCACCCTAGAAGATTCATTAGCTACCTAATTTCCGTAGAAACTACCATAAAGTGAGTTAGTACAAAAAGTGTGTAGATACTTAGACTTAAAGTCCCCTCAAATCAAAGGGTAGGTTGATAAATCATGTACTTACACCCCAATTTATTGGTCAAATTAGAATAAAATTACTTGGCAAGGAATCGAGACTAAGTCCACATTCGAGTGGATACCCGGGCTGATTAAGTCCGAAGACCTAAAGAGTCTAAATGTTCAGGTCCTAAAGTATCAATTCCTAAAGTTTGCAACTCTTAATACCTAAGTTCTCTTCTCCTGGTTCTAGTTTTTTATTTTTTAAATAACAAGATAGGAAATTACTGTTATGGGCTGACAAAATAATCATTTCACAAAATATCCACCCCCCATGCTTAGCTAATGTAATGTCCTCATTGTTAAAATAAAAGCATATAGGATGGTCGAATTGGAAGAATAGTCCCTGATTTCTATGAGATTCAGGTCAGCTCTAAACAGTCTTTACACGTGTTGAGTTTAGTGCCTTTAGCTAGGCGATGTTCAGCTAGTGGTGGTTAGGGCAAGGTGAGAGTAACCTTGTCCGAGATGGGCTCAGGGAGCACATGGTCAACATAGGGTTTAAGGCGTTGTCCGTTGACCTTGAAGGAATTACTCATCTTTGGGTCAGATATTTCAATGGCCCCATTAGGAAAAATTCACTTGAGAATGAACGGGTCATTCCACTTAGACTTAAGCTTATCGGGGAAGAGCTTTAGTCGAGAATCAAAAAGGTAGACCCTCTGGTTCGGCTCAAAGCCCTTACGTGAAATCATCTTGCCATGAAGAGCTTTGGTCCTTGCCTTATAGATTCTGGCATTCTCATAAGCATCATTTCTAAGCTCCTCGAACTCAGATAGTTGGAGTTTCCTAGTCTTCCTAGCCAACTCTAGGTCAAAATTACATTTCTTGATGGCCCAAAATGCCCGGTGTTCTAATTCTACAGGTAAGTGACATGCCTTATCGAACACCAGATGGAATGAAGACATATCGATAGGTGTTTTGCATGTTGTACAGTAGACCCAAAGAGCATGATGAGAACCTCATCATGAGCCATAACTAGCTCATTTTGACCCAATACAAAGGATAAAAGCTCCTACATAACTCAAGGAAAGGCTTAACTCAGAGAATTCTGAGTTTAAGGAGAAAACAAGTCATAAGGGGTAAAAATGCAATTTTACCAGTATAATCTGCATACAGGGTAATTCAGGGTCCAAACATAGGTCAAAGCAACCTAATAAGAATAAAAGTGGGATGAGATGATCTGGCAAGGGCTACAGCAATTCCAAGGAACTAAATGATAATCTGTAACCCTAAAACAAACCCACTTCAATTCACGAGGTTCAAGGCAAAGAAAAAATGGAATAAACCCTCTAAAATTCATAGAAAAATAATCTCTAGGGTTTAGAACCTTCAATTTGACCTTAGGAACCCATCTTGACCTACATTGAGAACCATACCCAATTAATAACTTAATTTGGGTTTTTACGTAAATTGACCAGTCAAACAAGGTTTAATCTAGAAATAAAATTCACCATCAGATTCCTTAGGTCCTAATTAGTCATGTATAAAAACTTGAGCCTAAGAAGAAACCTTCTTGACCAACTTTACACTTTGGTCCTCATATATTTACTTTTTGGCCCTCAACTTTTGAACCCTCGCATTTTGGCCCCTAACTCTCCTTCGTCCTTTGCGTTCAGGTCCTCCCTGCAAAACCTGCCAGCACCATGCTCCGGCGACCTTGCGCGGAGCATGGCGCCGCGCAGGGTGAGGGGGAGAGTCTGGCAAGTAAACCGGGGGTACCCTGCGTCGTCAGCCGTCGCAGGGACACCCCCCTGGTCGCTATAACCCACCATACCGGCCGTGCGAACGCACGGACGGTATGGGTTTCCATCTCCGGCGTCCTCCGGCGAGGGAGACATGTCGTCTCCCTCTGCCTTCCTCCCTGATTCGGTCCCTATAAATACCCCCGTCGCTCCACCGTTCTTCCCAGCTCGGATATGACGGAGAAAACCCCCAACTTTCCTCTCTTCTCACTCCGGCAGACGCCCACCAGCTCCGGCGGTTCTTCCTCCTCCTCCTCTTTGCTCTGCCGCAATACCAGCAGCAGAGACTTCTTCCCCTGCTCTTCCCGCGCCACGCCACACCCAGCTGGCGCCTCTCCGGCCCTCTGCTCGCCGCCGCCCCTTCCCCCGGGCATCTTCTTCTCTGGCGACAGTCGATACGACTGTCGCCCGCTCCGGCCCCTCCTCGTCCTGCTAAGTAGGTAGAACTCCTCCTCTTCCTCCCCTCTTCCTTTTCCTCACTTTAAACATCTACTGTCGCCCTCGATTCCGACCACTCACCCTCACCTTCTCCGCCTCCGGCCATCCTCCGGCGAGCCGCTCCCATCACTCCAGCATCCCACCCGGCTCGCCGACCTGCACATAATCTCTGCCTCCTCACCCTGATCCATTTCCGCCCCTCCACTTCCCCCAAATCACCCTCTGCAACTCCGCCGAACAAACCCATCTCCCGACCCACAGTCCGACCTAGGGCAGCCCTTAGGCTCCGCCTCGCCGCCTGCACACCCCCCGACCACCTTCGCCGTGCCACGACGAAGGTCCTCCGCGTTTCTGATTGGGCCGAGAGGCCGTTTTTCTGTGGGCAGGTACCTGCGCTCGTCGCCGCCATTGTTGAAGCGAAGCAGCTTCTTCACCTGCTGCCCCAGGTGCGCCACGCCCAGGTTACGCTCCCAGACAGCGCAAGGCGCCTTCACGAAGTACCAGGCTGCAGTCGAGTCGAAGCCCTCGCGAAAGGTCTTGCGTAACGCCGCGATTACCAGCTGCTTCCTCCGCGCAGGCGCGAAATTGGGGTGGGAGATTTAGTCCCACCTCGGAAGGCTCTGAAGGAGCGCAGCGGTATAAAGCGAAAAAGTGCTGGAGGCTTATTGCCTCAGCACACGGGGTGAGGTCCCCTTCACCCGCCCGGTTACCCGGTCTCGTCCACGCTCACGCCCCGCGGACCTGGCCCGGACCCGACTTAGACTGACCTGCACTCCTCGCCCACCACGCACGCCGGTGGGCCTAGACCCGAGCACGACCCGTACCCGGCTACCCGGCAGCTCTGGGAGAGCTATCCTATGAGCGGATTCTGTGAGAGAGAGACGCGGGGGAGGGTAGAGATAGGTTTTGGCCCTCTCTGATCAAGCTGTGTAAGTGTGCAGGCACAGGTGAAGAAGAACCGTGGAAGAAGACGAAGGCTGAAGGAAGGAGGATCACCGAGCGGCACTGTAGCAGCGGCGGTTTAAGTCGTCTGATTGGAAAATCAGACGACGTCCTGAAGGCAAGGAAGGAGAAGGAAGGCGAGGCAGAGGAGAACACAGAGAGACAAGCAGAAAGAGCTGAAAGAAGAAGGAGAACGCAGAGAGGCCAAGACAAGAACTGAAAGAAGAAAAAGAGCACGAGAAAAAGATCTGAAGAAAGGAAAAGAAGAAAGAAAGAAGAAGAAGAACAGGACCGCTATGCAGAAGAAAGGAAAAGAAAGAAAGAAGAAGAAGAAGAACAGGACCGCTCTGCAGAAGAAAGGAAAAGAAGAAAAAGAAGAAGAACATCACCACTGCAGATAAAGAAGAAGAACAAAAGAAGAGAGTAGAAGATCTGAGAAGGAAGAAGAGGAGAAGCAAAGAGAAAAGAAGAAAAGCCAACAAATTCTCTCTCTCTCTCTTTCTTTATTTTTGTTAAAGAAACTTGTACCCCTAGAATACAACTTGCTCCCTGAGTTCGACCTCGGGAACTCTTTGTTTCCGAGTAAGAAATTGTATTAAACTGGTAATCACCTCCCTCTATACTATACTACGACGAAATAATAAAACTATAGAGGAAGGTAGCCCACCAGTTTTTGGCGTCGTTGCCGGGGAGCAACGGCTATTCTAGAGGTAAACATTCCTGTTTCTTTTTAGTTTCTGATAATCTCCTCTCTTTTGTGCAGCTACAGGAAATCAAGAAAACAAGCAACCGCACGACAACCACTCCGAGGACAGGTAAAATTTTTTCCTCTTGCTATTAACCCCTAAACTCTAAAGAGGAAGAAAAGAAAAGAACAAGCAATATAGGGCTAACCTGTCTTCCATACTTAGTAACCATAAAGAGTTGCATGTTTTCAACTCATTACTCCTGCACATTATTAAGGGTATTTAAGGGCTAACACATTCTTGCTTGAGCCCTAATTACCCAACAAAGAATTAACTGGACCAAGTAGAGCCAACCTAGGATCCAACACTAGGGATTTAGAGACACACTCCTTAAGCAAGAATTGAGAAAACCAAATGAAGTGTGCCCAAGCCCTTGTCTGAAAATACCTATTCAAAGAAAACCTAAAACAATTGGCTCTCTAAACACTTGAACCCTAAAAGACAGCACCTAAAAGCTCTCAAAGAAAACAAGAGGTAAAGTTGACCCCTTGGGTCAACCAACCTTAAATTAGGTCACTCTTTGCACTTAAAAGACTAAAGTTCAAGTGAAACCTTAAGCACCCTGATCTTAAAATAAAAATTGGTAGACTTAAGAGGTCAAGATCCCCATTCTGGTCTACCTGGAACCGCAGTGACAAGAGAGGGCGGGTGGGGGAAACCCTGTAACCCGTGGGGACGCTCTACCGTGTAGGGGTCTTCGCGGGACTCTCCCTCTCTGGCTGCCCAGGTAATTCTCAGGTGGACGATCTTTCTGATCAAGGGGTCCATCTGCCCCGCACCTCTATAGTCACCCAACGCATTTGTGGGTGTCTTGATTGGGTCCAGCACCTTCTAAACTTACCTCTTCCAACAGTGCATGTACGGAAGGAGGTCCTTAAGACCACCCTTAAGACCTCCTTTAGAAATTCGCTCTCGTCAAGGCCAAGCCTCGACGCCCGTGTTTGTGCAGCAACACCCTCACATTATTCTCTCTTCTGATTCAGAACCAAGTTCTTATTCTTCCCCCATCATGGCTCAGCCAGTTGAGGAAGAAAATAATCTGGAGCACCAGCTCTATCGACTCAATGACCTCTTCCAAAACTTCGTGCACCCACCACAGTGTCCTATGATGCGGGACCACTACAATCCTGCTGCGGTGGCCATTGAGCCTCGAGTCAGAATCCCGACTGGAGGACCTGATTCCGAATTAAAGCCCAACATGATCCATGCTATACCTAAATTCCATGGTCTTAATTCTGAAGATCCCTTCCAGCACATCAAACAGCTAAAGCATCTGGCCCACACTTTTGGATCAGATGCGCAAAATCGGGATATTCTTCTCATGAAGATGTTCTCCTTTTTCTCTTATGGACAAGGCCGCCCATTGGTATCAAACTCAGACCCGGCCGATCAACACTTGGGAAGAACTTCAATCCGAGTTTTTGAAAAAGTTTTTTCCCGTTGGTCGGACCAACGCCTTGCGCCATCAGATTACACACTTCACTCAACAATCAGGAGAACCTCTCCATGAGGCATGGGATCGTTTTCAGGATCTCATGAGAAAGTGCCCCCATCACGGAGTTCCTAAATGGGAACAAGTCCAATCTTTTTACCAGGGACTCCGTGAGGACATCCGCCTTTTCGTCAATGCAACTTGCGGAGGAAACATCATGGGTCAACATGAAGACACCGTATGGGAGATTCTCGAAAACATGTGCGAGAACTCCATCAACAATGACTCCATGGGATTATTCGACAGGACGAATACCCGCGCAGCGACGAATCTTAAGGGAGCACATGAGACGCAGGGCCTGTCCGCATCAGTCGACCTGGAATTAATGGCCAGTCGATTGGACAAGGTCTCAATCATTGAGAAGAAGGTGGACGAGCTGACTCAGCACTTGCAGCGAGCCACCTCCGCGCGTAACTCCTTTGCACAACCTCCTTCCACACAGGAGACTGTGCAAAACATCCTCCACCGATCTTCCCCTAGGATGGATCCATATCCATCCCCATCTGATTCTCGGATCGGAGGATCATCCGATCCTTTCTACACCAGCCCGGTGAACTCCATTCCCCCTTTCCCTAATTCTCAAGAGGTTCCTCAGACCTGCGAGGACCTCAACGCCATCCAAAACGACCCATTCTCAAACACTTACAACCCTGGATGGCGAAACCATCCCAATTTTCAGTGGGCGGGAGATTCCCAAACCCAAAGACCACCTTTTCAGTCCCGCCCACAGCCCTCTCGTCATTACCAGCCGCCTCAGCCTCGGCCCAACCCTACTTATCCATCAGGGCCAAATCAGGATCAAATGTCCCTAATCCTTCAGACTCTGGCTGACATTCCAAGAACGAATGCGGCTATTCAAAAATAGCACAAGGACGAACTTACAGAGGTTAAAACTCAACTGGCCCAGTTGGCAAATTCTTGCCAGCTAGGCACACTCCCTTCCCAACCTCTTCCTAACCCGAATAACGTGCCAACCCAGAAGCGCGTTATGAATCCAAATTTAGGCCACGCACAATGGATTTATCAGGCCCCTACTGCTCCATCTCCAGACGAGATGGAAGCTTCAACTTCTTATGCGGGATTTCAGCAGCAGCCACCCCTCTTACAAAACCCAAACCAAAATCAGGCTGGATTAAATTCTGTAATAACACGTAGTGGTAAAACAACTCAAGACCCGCATTATCCGAACCACTCCAAGCCTGATAACCATGACCCTAGGATAGTTATCCAAGATACCACTGTCCCGGATCCACAACTTGGACCTATCCTAGAAGAACCAACCAAGATCCCGTTTCCCGAGGCCTTGACTAAGGGAAAGAAGACCACCAAACCCGTGGCCCCTGAGGAGGACCTGGTCAAGCTCTTTGAGCAGGTCCACATAAACATCCCCTTGATGGATGCAATCCACCACGTACCAGCTTACGCACGATTTCTAAAGAATATATGTACACCCCAGCGTAAGCCGCGAACCAAGGGAGGGAGCCCAATTGTTCTGTCAGAGCAAGCCAGCTCTGTAATCCTCAGTAGACTCCCACCCAAGGCAAAAGATCCTGGTACTCCCCTGATTTCCTGCAAGATAGGTGGTACCCAATTTGATAGAGCATTATTAGACTTGGGTGCATCCATAAAGCTGATACCCACATCCTTGACCATCTAGAAGAATCTGAGCTAAAACCAACCGAGGTGACATTACAATTAGCAGATCGATCCATAAAGTCACCAAAAGGGATTCTCGAGGATGTTATCGTAAGAGTGCGGGATTTCTATTTCCCAGTGGACTTTATAGTCCTAGATATGGACGCACCTGAGAACCCTAGGGATACACCAATCATTCTAGGGAGACCTTTCATGGCTACTGCTAGAGCCAACATCAGCTGTGAGGAGGGCCAAATAGAGCTTAAGTTTGGAGATCAAACACTGAAAATTGATATATTTAAGGCCCAACAAGGAATTAATTGCGGCGTCATCGAACAAATTTGTGACATCAGGACCTTGGTTGATGAATCACACTTCCAGAATGACTCGATTATGCCTCATCAACCACAGAAGGATCTTGACCCGCAAACAGAGGAGTCGAATCCAGATATGAATAACCTAGTAACTCCCACCCTTGAACCTCACATCTATACTGAACCACCCGCTGCTGCTGATAACCCCATCCTCGAACTGAAACCCCTTCCTGCTCACTTGAAATACATCTTTTTGGGTTCTAATCAGACCCTTCCTGTGATTATCAATTCCAACCTCAGTCCTGAACAGGAATCCCATCTGATTGTTGTCCTCCAGCAACATCGCAGAGCCATCGGGTGGACTCTCGATGATTTGACTGGAATAAGTCCCTCTTATTGTACTCATCATATCTATTCAGAAGAGGGCACACGACCTTCTTGTGAAATGCAGAGACGCTTAAACCCCAATCTACAGGAGGTCGTGAAAAAGGAGATCATCAAGTGGTTAGATGCCGGAATCATCTACCCGATCTCCGATAGTCGTTGGGTGAGCCCAATTCAGGTTGTGCCCAAGAAGGCAGGACTCACCACTATAACGACTGAGACCGGAGAAATCATTCCTACCCAATTAGCCAACTCGTGGAGAGTCTGTATAGATTACCGCCGACTCAATTCCTCCACAAAGAAGGATCATTTCCCACTACCCTTCATTGATCAAATTCTCGAAAAACTTGCGGGAAATAGGTTCTTCTGCTTTCTTGACGGGTACTCCGGTTATAACCAGGTGGCAATCCATCCTGAGGACCAAGAAAAGACCACGTTCACCTGCCCCTTCGGAACATACGCTTTCCGAAGGATGCCTTTCGGTCTTTGCAATGCACCTGCTACTTTTCAGCGATGCATGCTTGCCATATTCTCAGATATGGTAGGTGATTATCTGGAAGTCTTCATGGATGACTTTTCAGTTTTCGGAGCATCATTCGACGATTGCCTCCAACACTTGGTCCAGATACTCAGGCGGTGCATCGATGTGAATTTGGTTCTTTCCTGGGAAAAGAGCCATTTCATGGTGCCTGAGGGAATTGTCCTGGGACACTCAATTTCGGAAAAAGGTATCCAAGTGGATCGAGCTAAGATTAATCTGATTTCTCACCTTCCTATGCCTAGCTCGATCAGGGACATCCGTTCCTTTTTAGGGCATGTCGGTTTTTATCGACGATTTATCCCTGATTTTTCAAAAATCGTGCGCCCCCTAACCACTCTTCTCTCCAAGGATGTTCCTTTCGAAATTTCCAAGGAATGCACTCAAGCATTTGAAATCCTGCGTGACTGAGTCACCCAAGCCCCGATCCTACAGTCCCCTGATTGGTCTCAACCCTTTGAGATCATGTGCGATGCATCCGACTTCGCTGTAGGAGCGATTTTGGGGCAGAAAATTGACAGGAAGCCTGTGGTCATTTACTATGCCAGCAAAACACTCGATGAGGCTCAGCGTAACTATACAGTTACTGAGAAAGAGCTGCTAGCTGTAGTATTTGCCCTAGAAAAATTCAGATCGTACCTTCTGGGTTCCCGTGTCATCATATACTCGGATCACACAGCTGTGAGGCATCTCCTTGCAAAGAAGGACGCGAAACCTCGATTAATCCGATGGATCTTGCTGTTGCAAGAATTTGACCTTGAGATTCGCGACAAAGCAGGAAAGCAAAATGTGGTAGCTGATCACTTGTCCCGTCTTCCTTCTGAAATAATTGACCCTTCCGGATCCATCACTGAACATTTTCCCGATGAGCACCTGCTGACTATTGGTACTAGCCTTCCATGGTTTGCTAATGTAGTAAATTACTTGGCATCCCATCAGATCCCGTCCGATTGGCCGAAGGCCAAGAAGGACAAATTACGCTCCGATGCCAAGTATTACATTTGGGAAGACCCGTACCTCTTCCGCATAGGTGCCGATCAGATCATCCGGAGATGTGTCCCGGAAGAGGAATTCAACAATATCCTCTCTTTCTGCCATGACCAGGCATGCGGTGGCCATTTCGACGGGCATAAAACCGCATCAAAAGTCCTCCAGTGCGGCTTTTACTGGCCCACACTGTTCAAAGACGCATACAATCACTGCAAGGCATGCAGTCGTTGCCAGACTTTGGGCAACATGAGCCATCGCGACATGATGCCTATGCAACCGATTCTAGTATGCGAAATCTTTGATGTTTGGGGGATTGATTTTATGGGCCCCTTTCCTGTTTCGGATGGTTTCGAATACATTCTGTTGGCTGTGGACTACGTGTCCAAATGGATCGAAGCCATACCAACCCGAACCTGTGATCACAAAATCGTTCTCAAATTCATTCATCAAAACATTTTCTCAAGGTTCGGGATTCCTCGTGCAATAATCTCTGATGGGGGGACCCATTTCACAAATGCTCAGTTTCGGTCACTGATGACCAAATACGGGGTGTCTCACCGAATCTCTACTCCTTACCACCCCCAAACTAATGGTCTAGCTGAGCTGTCTAATCGGGAGATCAAGAAAATCCTGCAAGTCACTGTTCGACCTGACAGGAAGGACTGGTCGTCCCGACTTCCGGAAGCATTGTGGGCCTATAGGACCGCCCACAAGACCCAATTGGGCATGTCTCCCTTTAGACTGGTGTACGGAAAGGCATGCCACCTTCCCGTAGAACTGGAGCATAAAGCCTATTGGGCAGTACGGAACTGTAATCTAGATCTTTCCAAGGCTGGGACCCACAGAAAACTCCAAATCAGCGAGATCGATGAATTACGTCTAGACGCGTACGAGAACTCGCAAATCTACAAGGAGCGAGTTAAAGCCTTCCACGACAAACACATCTCGAGAAAGATCTTTCATCCTGGTCAGAAGGTCCTACTCTTTGATGCCCGACTAAAACACTTCCCAGGAAAACTGAGATCCAAGTGTGTCGGACCATATTTGGTCCGACAGGTTTTTGGAAATGGAGCAATCGAAATCAGTCCACTCAGCCACGATTCTGAACCTTTCATCGTGAACGGTCAGAGACTCAAGCCGTTCATTGATGTAACTTCTACTGATTTGGCTGAAGCATCTTATATCCTCCATTCCCCTTGAGCTTATTGCGCCCAGCCGATGGCGTAAAACTCAGCGCTTAACGGGAGGCAACCCGTCATTTTCCTAAAAATCCAAAACTTTTTCTGACACCTTTTTGCACTTAAGGTTCACCCTTGTAGACAGCCGACCCCACCTCAGATGCTTGCATCTGGGATTAGAAATCGTCCGCAAAAATTCAACCCGACCCATTCACGCATCCAAATTTCTGTCTTAAGGAATGAACTAAGCTAAATAAAAACCCCCTAGGTTACAATGAGGACATTGCAAATCTTAGGCATGGGGGGGTATGAAAGTGCAAAACTGGTAAGAAAAGGTTTCAAACAAAAAAATTCACATATGCCAAAAACACCATAAAAATTAAAAATTTTCGAAAAAGAATAAGAGAGGAGAAGGAAATTTTGTGAAGGAGAAGGAGAAAAGAAACAAAATGAAAAAGGAGCTCAAAATTATGAGAAAAAAGTGATAGTCATTAGTAAGGAACTAAGGAATTAACCTAAGTTCTAGACCTCATTCAAGAAAATAACTAAAAAGTGCACAATGAGATTAGTAAGAATGCAAACCTTAGGCATTCTTGAATAGACTCTTAGTACCCATTAAGATCTGGACACTCCTCAAGAGGTTGAGGAAAATAAAAAGCTGAAGTATTAGGTCTAAGGCTTAGGAAGTATTTGGCCTCGTTAACTAATTTTTGATTTACGGGACTCAGTAACCTAAGCACCCTAACCTCACACACAGCCTGGTTCAGTAAGCGTAAAAATCAGAATCGCGCAGAAGCGTCGCAAAATTCTGAAAAGAACACCTAGAATAGGAGCGGCCGATCAACACAAGTTGATTTGGACGAGTTCCCAGTGCGGAGAGACGGGAAATCCCCTCGAAGATGCGTAACAAAATATCATCTCCTCGGTGCTTGTCTCTTAGGATATTTACATATCCTACTGGGGGCATGTAAGCACTCTGCTGGTTCAGATTCCATGGATGGCATCATCTCGAAGTGTCAATTGCCAGGGTCTGAATTCAGCCATGGAACACCATGGATGGGATTATCTCGAAATCTCAATAGCCAAGGTTCCGAGGGTTGCCATGGGCGGTGCTATCTAAAAGCATCGATCGCCAGGAACCCTTGAGGATTGATGATGGGAGCAAGGAATCTGATACAGACCGTGTTGAAAAGCCAATCCTAGGCTAGAACTAAAAAAAAAAAAGAGAGAGAAAACTCTCCAAACAAAATAACTTTCTATCTCTCTCTTACAAAACGCACTGCGAACTGAGCCAGGGCTAAAATCATTTCAAGCACGGGTGCTTTAACCACAATGTCCAATAAACCTTAGGTTAGTTCTTGTGGGCCTTAAAAACCTTTGCTAAGGACTGAGGCTAAGGCTAGACAGATTTGGATCTTGATTGGTACTAGAGTACCGTTTAGGCCTATGGTTAGCATTCTAACCTAATCTGAGCTCAAATGAAAAAGCACTTATCTAAAGCTATTAAGAACTTCATGGTCTAAAACAAGGGTTGAAACCTTAAGTTTTTGCTAAGGGACTAGCAAAAGCTGGGCATGGGGGTATGATGAGAACCTCATCATGAGCCATAACTAGCTCATTTTGACGCAATACAAAGGATAAAAGCTCCTACATAACTCAAGGAAAGGCTTAACTCAGAGAATTCTGAGTTTAAGGAGAAAACAAGTCATAAGGGGTAAAAATGCAATTTTACCAGTATAATCTGCATACAGGGTAATTCAGGGTCCAAACATAGGTCAAAGCAACCTAATAAGAATAAAAGTGGGATGAGATGATCTGGCAAGGGCTACAGCAATTCCAAGGAACTAAATGATAATCTGTAACCCTAAAACAAACCCACTTCAATTCACGAGGTTCAAGGCAAAGAAAAAATGGAATAAACCCTCTAAAATTCATATAAAAATAATCTCTAGGGTTTAGAACCTTCAATTTGACCTTAGGAACCCATCTTGACCTACATTGAGAACCATACCCAATTAATAACTTAATTTGGGTTTTTGCGTAAATTGACCAGTCAAACAAGGTTTAATTTAGAAATAAAATTCACCATCAGATTCCTTAGGTCCTAATTAGTCATGTATAAAAACTTGAGCCTAAGAAGAAACCTTCTTGACCAACTTTACACTTTGGTCCTCATATATTTACTTTTTGGCCCTCAACTTTTGAACCCTCGCATTTTGGCCCCTAACTCTCCTTCGTCCTTCGCGTTCAGGTCCTCCCTGCAAAACCTGCCAGCACCATGCTCCGGCGACCTTGCGCGGAGCATGGCGCCGCGCAGGGTGAGGGGGAGAGTCTGGCAAGTAAACCGGGGGTGCCCTGCGTCGTCAGCCGTCGCAGGGACACCCCCTGGTCGCTGTAACCCACCATACCGGCCGTGCGAACGCACAGACGGTATGGGTTTCCATCTCTGGCGTCCTCCGGCGAGGGAGACACGTCGTCTCCCTCCGCCTTCCTCCCTGATTCGGTCCCTATAAATACCCCCGTCGCTCCACCGTTCTTCCCAGCTCGGATCTGACGGAGAAAACCCCCAACTTTCCTCTCTTCTCACTCCGGCAGACGCCCACCAGCTCCGGCGGTTCTTCCTCCTCCTCCTCTTCGCTCTGCCGCAATACCAGCAGCAGAGACTTCTTCCCCTGCTCTTCCCGCGCCACGCCGCACCCAGCTGGCGCCACTCCGGCCCTCTGCTCGCCGCCGCCCCTTCCCCCGGGCATCTTCTTCTCCGGCGACAGTCGATACGACTGTCGCCCGCTCCGGCCCCTCCTCGTCCTGCTAAGTAGGTAGAACTCCTCCTCTTCCTCCCCTCTTCCTTTTCCTCACTTTAAGCATCTACTGTCGCCCTCGATTCCGACCACTCACCCTCACCTTCTCCGCCTCCAGCCATCCTCCGGCGAGCCGCTCCCATCACTCCAGCATCCCACCCGGCTCGCCGACCTGCACATAATCTCCGCCTCCTCACCCTGATCCATTTCCGCCCCTCCACTTCCCCCAAATCACCCTCTGCAACTCCATCGAACAAACCCATCTCCCGACCCACAGTCCGACCTAGGGCAGCCCTTAGGCTCCGCCCCGCCGCCTACACACCCCCTGACCACCTTCGCCGTGCCACGGCGAAGGTCCTCCGCGTTTCTGATTGGGCTGAGAGGCCATTTTTCTGTGGGCAGGTACCTGCGCTCGTCGCCGCCATTGTTGAAGCGAAGCAGCTTCTTCACCTGCTGCCCCAGGTGCGCCACGCCCAGGTTATGCTCCCAGATAGCGCAAGGCGCCTTCGCGAAGTACCAGGCTGCAGTCGAGTCGAAGCCCTCGCGCGAAGGTCTCGCGTAACGCTGCGATTACCAGCTGCTTCCTCCGCGCAGGCGCGAAATTGGGGTGGGACATTTAGTCCCACCTCGGAAGGCTCTGAAGGAGCGCAGCGGTATAAAGCGAAAAAGTGCTGGAGGCTTATTGCCTCAACACACGGGGTGAGGTCCCCTTCACCCGCCCGGTTACCCGGTCTCGTCCACGCTCACGCCCCACGGACCTGGCCCAGACCCGACTTAGACTGACCTGCACTCCTCGCCCACCACGCACGCCGGTGGGCCTAGACCCGGGCACGACCCGTACCCGGCTACCCGGCAGCTCTGGGAGAGCTATCCTATGAGCGGATTCTGTGAGAGAGAGACGCGGGGGAGGGTAGAGATAGGTTTTGCCCCTCTCTGATCAAGCTGTGTAAGTGTGCAGGCACAGGTGAAGAAGAACCGTGGAAGAAGACGAAGGCTGAAGGAAGGAGGATCACCGAGCGGCACTGTAGCAGCGGCGGTTTAAGTCGTCTGATTGGAAAATCAGACAACGTCCTGAAGGCAAGGAAGGAGAAGGAAGGCGAGGCAGAGGAGAACACAGAGAGACAAGCAGAAAGAGCTGAAAGAAGAAGGAGAACGCAGAGAGGCCAAGACAAGAACTGAAAGAAGAAAAAGAGAACGAGAAGAAGATCTGAAGAAAGGAAAAGAAGAAAGAAAGAAGAAGAAGAATAGGACCGCTCTGCAGAAGAAAGGAAAAGAAAGAAAGAAGAAGAAGAAGAACAGGACTGCTCTGCAGAAGAAAGGAAAAGAAGAAAAAGAAGAAGAACATCACCACTGCAGATAAAGAAGAAGAACAAAAGAAGAGAGCAGAAGATCTGAGAAGGAAGAAGAGGAGAAGCAAAGAGAAAAGAAGAAAAGCCAACAAATTCTCTCTCTCTCTCTTTCTTTATTTTTGTAAAAGAAACTTGTACCCCTAGAATACAACTTGCTCCCTGAGTTCGACCTCGGGAACTCTTTATTTCCGAGTAACAAATTGTATTAAACTGGTAATCACCTCCCTCTATACTATACTACGACGAAATAATAAAACTATAGAGGAAGGTAGCCCACCAGAGCATCATCTAGCTTTTGGGTCCAATCCTTCCTATCAGGCCTCACGGTTTTCTACAAAATGTTTTTGATCTCCCGATTGGTGAGCTCAGCCTATCCATTTGTCTGGGGGTGGTAAGGTGTGGAAATCCAATGATTCACCCCATATTTCACTAGTAAATTTTAAAATTGGGCATGAGTGAAGTGCGTGCCACCATCACTGACAATGGCCCGAGGAATCCCGAACTGACTGAAGATATTTCTCTTCACAAAATCATTGACCACCTTGTGGTCATTGGTATGAGTGGGAATTGCCTCAATCCATTTGGACACATAATCGACAGCGACCATAATATACTGGTGTCCAAATGAAGGAGGGAAGGGTCCCATGAAATCAATGCCCCAAATGACGAAAATTTCGATGAAAAGTATCAGGTTTAGGGGCATCATGTCTCTCTTGGTCATGTTCCCGAGTGTCTAGCATTAGGCACATGACCTTGATAATTCCAGGGCATCCTTAAATAATGATGGCCAAAAGAATCTGGATTGCAAAATTTTTACCGCCATCTTTTTCCCAGAAAAGCATCCACCACACACAAATGCATGGCAGAACTCATGTATACTATGGAACTCATTTTCTGAGATGCATCAGCTAATAATCTGGTCAGCGTCGATGAAGTACAGCTAGAAATCATCCCAAAAATAGTATTTCGCCTCAAACATGAGTCTATCTCGTTCTTGTTTGGTCCAATCCTGGGGGATTTGACCAACGGCCAAATAATTGACGATATCCGCAAACCAAGGGGTTCGGATACCCAAGACTATAAGGATAGTCTCATCTAAAATAGTTTCAGAGATAGGGATATTCAGATGTGAAGAATCAATTAGAATTCTAGATAGGTGATCCAGCACTACATTTGTGCCCCAGCTTTGTTGCTGATTTCAAGGTCAAATTCCTGAAGTAACAGATTCCAACAAATAAGCTAGGGCTTGGCATCCTTTTTGGCTAAGAGATGTTTCAAGCCTGAGTGATCGGTGTGAATAATAAAATGAGAACCTAAAAGATAAGCCCTAAATTTTTCTAAGGCGAAGACTGTGGCTAGCAAGTCCTTTTTAGTAATGGTGTAGTTCCTCTAGGCCTCATCCATAGTCTTGCTAGCGTAGTAGATCACAAAGGGCTTCTTATCTACTTTTTCACCCAAGACAGCCCCGACGGCATAATTAAATGTGTTAGCCATCATCTAAGATGGGGCTATCCAAACCAGTGGTTGCAACACCGAGGCACAGGTGACTACCATTTTCAATAAATCAAATGCCTTACGGCATGATTCATCAAACACGAACGGTGTGTCTTTGGCTAGAAGTTACTCAAGTGTCGGGCAACCTTCGAGAAGTCCTTGAAAAATCTTCAATAAAAACCCACATGCCCAAGGAATGATCGGATCTGTTTCACAGATGTGGGTGGAGGAAGTCTAAAGATAGCATCCACCTTTGTCTTACCAACTTCAATACCTCGATTAAAAATCACGTGACCCAAGACAATGCCTTCTTGGGTCATGAAGTGGCTCTCCTCCCAGCTAAGAACTAGCCATGTCTTGATGCATCTCTGGAGGATCAATTCCAAGTTAGCTAGGCATGACTTGAAGGAATCTCTGAAAATGGGGAAATCATCCATGAACACTTTAAGATAGTCTCCCACCATGTCCAAAAAGATGGCTAGCATGTACCTTTGAAAAGTCGTGGGTGCACTGCAAAGCCCGAGTGGCATTCTACAAAATGCAAAGGTTCCATAGGGACATGTGAAAGTTATCTTTTCATGGTCTTTGGGATGGATAGGGACTTGGTTATATCCCTAATAATCGTCCAGGAAGCAAAAGTACTTTTGCCTAGCTAACCTTTCTAGGATTTGATCAATGAATGGCAAGGGGAAATGATCCTTTTTGGTGGCTGTGTTTAGCTTCCTATAGTCAATACAAACTATCCAAGTAGAAGCTGAACAGGTGGTAAAGGATTCCCCTTTCTCATTAGTCGTAATGATTATTCCTACCATTTTGGGTACAATCTGAATGGGGCTAACCCACAGACTATCCGAGATCGGGTAAATAATGCCTGCATTGAGCCACTTTATTATCTCCTTCTTGACCACTCCTCGCATATTCGAGTTTAGTCTCCTTTGCATTTCACAAGAAGGGCAAGATCCATCTTCCATGAAAATATGGTGACTACAGTAAGATGGCTTGATCCCCCTAAGGTCGTGGATGGTCCAACCAATTGCCTCTTTATTATTCTTAAGGACCTTAATCAATCTTACTTCTTGCTCCTTAGTTAAATCAGCACTAATAATCACAGGGAGCGTATTCTTAGGTTCTAAGAACTTGTATTTTAAGCTTTCCGACAATGGTTTCAATTCTAGATGAGGTGGGTTCAATATAATGGGTAAGGAGGATGCTGATGAAGATTCATTAGGATGGTCTAGTGGAAGAGGTTGGGAATGAACAAAATCAACAACCTCTTCTGGGTGTGACGAGTCTGCCACAGAGGGTTGTGGGTTGGGCTTGCTAAAGCTGGTGGAGTCCTTGAGTACACTAATCATCATATAAGTCTCAACATTAAAATCATGATCCTCAAGCTCCTCAATGAATCCAATATCCTCAAATCCTTTTATCACCATGAAAATATCAAGAGTCAACTTCCTATCCCCAAAGGCGATCTTCATACTACTACTCTCACAATTTATGTTGGCCTTGGCAGTAGCTAGGAATGGGTACCCTAGAACGATGGGTGTGTTCCTCAAGTCTTTAGGTACATCCATGTCAAGGACCAGGAAATCTACAGGAAAATAGAAGTCCTTGTCCTTCATAATAACATCCTCAATAATGCTTTTTGGTGTGGTGACCGAATGGTCCGCTAACTGTAGCATTACTGAGGTTGGCCTAAGTTCACCCAACCCAAACCTTTCATAAAGAGAGGTCGAGATTAGGTTGATGGATGCACCTAGATCCAATAGTGCCATATCAAAAGTGTAATCTCCAACGACGCATGAAATCAAGGGGGCACCTAGATCTTTCTTCTTCTAAAGAAGGTGGTGCAGGATAATAGAACTCGCCTACTCAGAGAGAATCACCTTCCTTGGGGTGGGTTCTTTTGGCTTACGTTTTTGGGTACATAGATCTTTCAGGAATTTAGCATAGGCTGGGATGTGCTTAATAGCATCAAGGAGCAGGATACTGATCTATATACTCTTGAATAAATTCAGGAGCTCCTCATTGCTATAAAGGGTTTTCTTCTCCCTAGTTTTCAATAAGGCTTCAGGGAACGGGACGTGGGTGGAGTCCTCAATTTCAAGTTCCTGGGCCTTGTTGTCTTCTTCAATCTCCTCCTTCTCTCCCTCAGGCTCCCCAAGGTCTAGGTTTCTAGAAGGTAATTTAGGGTCCTGGGTTTGCATCCCACTCCTCAAAGTGATAGAGTTTGTAGAAGCATACAGGTTCCGATCTTAGGGCGGATTAGGAAATATTGGAGGGCCTTGATTGGTCAAATATCCAGGAGTAGAAGAAGAGACGGGACCCTGCTCAACCACCTAAGCATGTGCATGTGGGTCCCTTTGATTTCCGTACCCTTGGACTCTATTGCCCTAACTTTGCACATTGCGCGGGTTGGGTATGGGTTGGGATGGTAGAGATTCGGGTTGTTGGGTGTTAGCAATAAATCCAGATTACAAGTTGTCCAATGATGTCTTCATTTGTTGCATAAGCTGAAGCATGGACCCTTGCATTTCTATCATCTGTTGGTTTAAATCAGCTTACCCTGCAGATTGTTGGCCATTCCAAGGTGGCTAAGTAACTAGTCTTGGGGGCAACTGGGTGTATACTTGACCCTGACCCATAGGTCTTTGAGATCCATAATTTCTAGGTCGTGTTTAGGTCTGTTGCCCCTGGCTTTTCCAAAAGAAGTTAGGGTGATTCCTCCAACTCGAGTTATAAGTGTTGGAATATAGGTTGGACCTAGCATTCTCCTGTATCTCATATACATCGTCATAGGGTGAGGACGGAGAGAAAGAAGGATTAAAAAAACTAGGATCAAAGGCCTCAGTTTGGAACCCATAAGGTTCTGAGAAATCCTAGCTCTTAGGTTGAGCAAATTCGAGTTGGTTCATGAACTCCCACCCTATGGAAGCTCGTAAAGAATGGAATCCCGTATTTTGGGATTGAGTGGGTGTAGAAGTGTTTCTTGAGTCTCCATCCATCCACTCTTCCTTCCTTTTCGCAACCAAGTCCACCTTATCTAGTTTGTTGCAAATCAATTCCACATCAAATGAATCAGAATTCAAGATCTCATTAGCATCTGACCTGGGTTGTTGGGACCGGTTCAAGGTATCCATGGAGGAGACGAGTTGGTTTTTGCTTTCGAAAATGATGATTAAGATGATTTGTCGTAGTATTTCTAAGTGGTGGAAAATCAACTAACCAAAGTAATTAAAATAACCACTCAATTAAGAGTAGGTCGTATCCACAGGGAGGCAATGGCCTATTAAAAAGTCGCACAAGATGTCAAGTAGAACTTCTTAAATATATTCTCCCAAGCAATAGAATCATAATCAAGCTCAAACCTCCTTTTAAGGGAATCACTTAAAGTTATATTTATGTTTAATAACATGGTGATCATGAAATTCGTATGCCCAAAAATGAAATCCCAAAACAAAGATTGATAAAAACAATCACCATAAATATAAATGCTACTGGGGCATGACTTCCCTTGAATAAAACCAAGAAAACCTTTTAAGTGAAGGGAATGTAAGATAATGTTGCAATAGTCATTTTATGAAAGAGGAGGAGCATTCTAATCAAAATCACATAATACTTAATTGATTTAATTATATAGGAATGAAGTGGCAATGGCAAGCAATGTAAAAATTAATGGCATGGTTCCAGTAGCAAAATAGGGGAAGAGCTTTGCCTTGCTCGCTCGCATGGAGGAGACCACGGCTGGAAGCCTAAAGCTCACTGGAGGTTGAGTGGGTCGAGGGCTACTCGGTGGTGGTGGCAGCATGTCAAATGTTGACCAGAGGTGGTGGTGGGTATGTTGGGAGTTTCCTACTGCTACTGCTACTGGAGAGGCTTACGCAAAGATGGCGAGGTTGGTAGTGAGGAGGCGCGCACGATAAGAGTGGAAGTGGCTCCGGCAGGCACTGGGCATGCGACAACCCTGCTGATTGTGCAGCAATCATAGGTCTTAATTGACCTAGATTAAGCTAGGACTTAGCATAAGTTAGGGTTATTCATGCATGCATATGCATTATCTGCATCTTTACTTCTTTCCTTTAGCTATGCATAAAATAATATTATAATGTGCTGATTAAGTGCATTATGTCGATTGCAGGGAATAAGCTGATCAGGAGCTAAATCTAAAGCTAGATCAGGAATAACGGGAGTTGCAGCAGAGCTGGAGCAGAAGGCTTAGATTAGATGAAGGAACAATAATGTAAGGGAGTTAAAGGTTTGTTATGCTATTAAGTAGGAATAAAGTAATAAAATGTGAAGAGCTTAGGTCCATCTTACCCCTAGGATAGCCTAGAGACTTCCCCAAGCCTTAGCCACCCTTAGATTAGGTCACAACACCCTAGGAAGCCCTAAAACCCTAGTTCCAACCCTTATTTGGACGTCCAGATAAGTTATAGGACGTCCAGGACCCTTAGCCCTCCCGCACACCTCAAACCCACTTCTACAGTGTTATTGGACGTCCAGACACTTTGTCAGACGTCCAATTTCTGCAGAATACCCAAAACAGAACCCAAAATTCCTCTAGACTCTGATTGGACATCCAGACAACAAGTCTAAACTTCTAATTTTTGAGTATAAGATGTCTGACACTATTATTAGACACCTGATACTACTCTCCAGTTCCTATTTTGAGATTTAAGTCTTGATCTTGGATCTCTAGGTCCCTAAACCCAATTCCAACACCATAGGAACCTAAATTAAGGTGCCCTAATCCTAGTACATCACCTCTAGACCTCCCTAAGGACCTAATTTGGTCCTCACTAAACCTAATTGACTTGGATCATAGTCAATTCCATCAGCCTATTCAATTGGACTCATTGAGTCCAATTGAGCCCTGATCTCAGCACACACTATCCAATTGGACTCAGTGAGAGTCCAATTGACCTAGACCAAAATTAATTGAGTTGTTTTACTCTCAATTAAGTTTCCACACACCCAATTAAACTTGTATTAAGTTTAATTGCACTTTACCTTAGTGAATTAGGGTTTATAACCCTGATTTGAGACATACCTTGACCTAAACCCACTAGAACCTAACCTAATCAACCTATCCACCTAAGTATCGACCCACACACACCCACACACACCTTCCACACGAAAATATCTAGCCTACAGTTCTCTAGAACTCTCTACCATGTGTGGTTGCCTTGGTTGCCAAAATTAGCAACCAAGAGCCATTCAATTTTTAGATCCACATTTGGTGGATCTAAAAACCACCTTCCATCCTCTCTCTCTCACTCTCCCACTAGCTCCCACCATAGGCCTCTCTAGAGAGCTTGCCTTAGGTCTATAAAAAGACCTAAGGGGTGGCCATTTGCACCCATTCACTTCCTTGGCAAATTCACTCCATTAGCTCCATACACGCCCACCTTCACTTAGGTTAGCTACTCCACCTCCATGAGCTCTCCACCATCATGGAGGACATCATGCCGGGATGCTGGATCAACCCTACCTCTCTCCAAGGGCCAACTTAAGCTCCATTGGCTGCCCCTCCTTCTTCCCTCAGCCACTCAAAGGCCATCGGAGATCACCTCCGAATGCCCTTCCTTCTGCTAGATTAGTAACTTACCTCTTCAAATATTTACTACTTTCATTTACTGCTTAGTAGTGTAGTCCTTATTCTCCACCAATGATGCATGCAAAATCCCCCCGTAGATTCCTGTATGCGATCATTTTCTGTTAGCTAAGTTTGTGCTTTTTTTAAAGCTTTTATGTATAAGCTTTCCTCTACATCCATGTTGCAAACATCTTCTGAATGAATGAATGAAAAATATATTTTCTATATATATATGTCTATGTGTTGAGAATCACCATAAGCTCATTGCAATATCTTTTGTGTGATTAATGTTGCCAGCTTTTAATTCCTGATATACTTGCAACTAAGCATGTCGTACTTCAATACATAATAATCGTAAACCGACGTGTAATTCTAAATAAAGTAGAGCGATAAAGATTGATTTCAGAACTAAACAAATGCCTCCCAATGACGAACGATCAGGACTCAAAGTCTCGTTATTTTTACAAACTTATTTTTTACGAACTTTTTTACACGACTATACTACGATTCCGACGACTTTCAAATGTGCGAGAATGGTTTCTATCACCTGCTGGGTGCAGCGCAAGAATGGCGGTGGGCGCCCGCATGCGAGGAGAAGGTGGTGCACGAGCTCGGTTCAAGCTGAGCATGGGAGGCGATGGAGCGCTGTAGGGGGTGCGGGCACACAGGGGCACGCTGCTAAAGGATCACGGCCGCAGGGGCATTGCTGGAGAACACGCAGCAGCACGCAAGTTGCTGTGGGCATGGCAGAGGTGCAGCTGAAGGGGGCACGGGTGCTGGAGGCGAAGAGGAGTGCAGGGGCACGCGCACATGGCTGCTGCGTGCTGGGTTGCACGTGGCCTCTACTAATGGTGGTGTGCTACTGCAGGCTAGGTTGCGCATGGGCGAGAAGGAGGCCAGTGGCACACTGTTGGTGATGATGGTGGTGGGTGTCATTGAAGTGGAGGAGAAACAGAGGAAGAAGAAACGAAGAGGAAGAAGGGGGTAAAGAGGCTTCAAATGTCCGTGAAGCTTCCCTGATGTCTTAAAATTGCAAAAATGGTTGCTGGTGATGGCGGTGAGGGTGGTGCATGGTGATGGTTGCGTGCCATGAGAATGCACGCACACAAAGTTGGCACGAGTCCACTAGCTTGGTGCGGTGAACTGTCACCTCGCCGGCCCACAATGTGGTGGAGTTCAGCCATGGAGACCACAGTGGTGGAGTGGAGTGTCACCTCGCTGGGGGTCCTTTTATAGCTATTGTTCTGTTATTAAACGCTCAGTTCAGGTCACTGATGACAAATACGGGGTGTCGCACCAAATCTCTACTCCTTACCACCCCCAAACTAATGGTCTAGCTGAGCTATCAAACCGGGAGATCAAGAAAATCCTCCAGGTTACTTTTTGACCTAACAGGAAGAATTGGTCATCTCGGCTTCTAGAAGCTTTGTGGGCTTATAGGACCGCCCACAAGACCCAATTAGGTGTCTCCCTTTAGACTGGTGTATGGGAAGGCATGTCACCTCCTTGTTAAATTGGAGCATAAAGCCTATTGGGCAGTACGGAATTGCAACTTAGATCTTTCTAAGGTTGGAACCCATAGAAAGCTTCAAATGAGCGAGATCAATGAATTACGCCAAGACGCGTATGAGAACTCGTGAATTTACAAAGAGCGGGTTAAAGCCTTTCACGACAAGCACATATCTAGAAAGATCTTTCATCCTGGTCAAAAGATCATACTCTTTGATGCCCGACTCAAATTATTCCCAGAAAAGCTACAATCTAAATGGATCAAACCCTACCTAGTCTGACAAATCTTTGGAAATGGAGCCGTTGAGATCAGTCCACTCAGCCATGATTCCGAACCCCTCATCGTAAACGGTCAGAGACTCAAACCGTTCATTGACATGACCAATACAGATTTAGCTAAGACATCCTTTATCCTCCATTCTCCCTGATCTCATTACCTCCAGCCGATGGTGTAAAACTTAGTGCTTAACGGGAGGCAACCCGTCATTCTTTGAAAAACAAGAAACCTTTCTTGACATTTCTATGCTAAATTCATATTGCACTTTAGGGTTCATCCATTAGAACAGCCGACTCCACCTCAAGTACCTGTACCTAAGTCTAGAAATCGTTCGCATCAGTCACCTCAACCCGTTCGCTCACCCAACACCTGTCCTAATGAATGAACTAAGCTGAATTCGAACCCACCTAATTTACAATGGGTACATTGCAAATTGTAGGCATGGGGTGGTATGAAAGTGCAAAATGTATGAAAACTCATATCAAGAAAAGGTTTCAACAAAAAATCACATATCACAAAAAAAAACACACACAAAAAAATTGAAAAATCTTGTAAAAGAACAAACTAAGGAGGAGGGAGAGAAATTTTTGGGCTATACAAAACATGAGGAGGAAAAAGAGCAAAATGTCAAAGAGGAGCACAAAATGAAAAAGAAAAAAGAGATAGTCATTAGTAAAAGATTAAGGGATTAACTAAAATTCTAGATCAGATCAAGAAAAAAAAGAAAAAAATTAGAAAAAGTGCTAAGGACACACAAAAAGAGATGAGTAGGAACGCTGACTTTAGGCCTTTTGGGCTAGACTCTTAGGCTTAAAAATTCAAGTAACTGCTAAGATTTGGATAATCCTCAAGAGGTTGGGGAAAATGCAAAGCTTAAGTATTAGGTCTAAGGCTTAGGGAGTATTCGGCCTCATTAACTGACCTTCGATTTGCAAGACTCGGTAACCTAAGCACCCCAATCCACACACAGTCTAGTTCAGTGCGCATAACTATTAAAATCACGCAAAAGCATTTTAATGTTCTGAAAAAGTTGCCTAGATTAGGAGTAGCCGATCAACACAAGTTGATTTGGACGAGTTCCCGATGTAGAGAGGCAGGAAATTCCCCTCGAAGATGCGTAACATATCATCTCCTCGGTGCTTGTCTCTTAGGATATTTACATATCCTACCGGGGGCATGTAAGCACTCTGCTGGTTCAGATACCATGGGCGACATTATCACGAAATGTCGATTTCCAGGGTTTGGATTCGGACACGGAATACCATGGGCGAGATTATCTCGAAATCTCAAAAGCCAGGGTTTTGGGGGTTGCCATGGTCGGTGCTATCACGAAGCATCAATTGCCAGGGACCTTTGAGGATTGACGATGGGGACGAGGAATCCAATATAGACCATGTTGAGAAGCCAATCCGAAGTTAGAAATAAAAAGGAAAGAGAGAGAAAACTCTCCAAACAAATAAATCCTCTGTCTCTCTCTTACAAAAATGCACTACAAACTGAACCAAGGCTAAAAATGTCCCAAGCACGGGTGCTTTAACCACGGAGTCCAACGAACCCTAGGATAGTTTCTACGAGCCTTAAAAACCTTTGCTGATGATCAAGGCTAAAGTTGGTCAGGTTCAGATTTTGGTTGGTACTTGAGTACCTCTAGGCCTATTATCGACATTCTGATCTAGTCACAAAAGAAGAAGAAAAAGCACTTATCATAACTGCTGAAAGAAACTCATGGTCTAGAATAGAAGTTAAAATTTTGAAATTTTGCTAAGGGACTAGCAAAAGCTAGGCATGGGGGTATGATGGGAACACCATCATGAGCCCTAACAAGCTCATTTTGACCTAGAAAAGAGAACAAAAGCTCCTACATAACCTAAAAGAAGGCCTATTCAAGGAAGAACTGTTCCGAGAAGAAAATATGAAATAAATGGTAAAACTATAATTTTGCCATTGCAGTACATCAACGGGATTTCCCAGGGGCTAAACATAGGTCAATTAGACTTAACAAGAGGAAAAGTGGGATGGTTCAGTCAGAAAAGGGTTATTGTGAGATCTAAGAATTAAATGCCATTCGGTAACCCTAAAACAAACCTACTTAATTTTACAAGGTTTTGGTCAGAATAAAAATCAACTAAACCCTCTAAAAATCATGGAAAAATATCCTCTAGGGTTTAGAACCTTCAAATTGGCCTTTGGAACCTATTTTGACCTAGCTTGGGGTTCTAGTTCATTATTTAACCTAATTTGGGTTTTTGTGTAAAATGTCCAGTCAAACGTGATCAATCCTAAAATCTAACTTCACCATTAGATTCCTTAGGTCCAAATTAGGTTTGTACCAAAATTTCAGCCTAAGGGAGGGTCGCCTTGACCCACTTTGCAAAATGGTCTACCCAATTACATTTTGACACTTCGCTTTGGAAAACCCTTGTGTGGACTCCCTATCTTCCTCGCCACTCTTTGTATTTAGGTCCCTCTGCCATTACAACAGAGGAATCCTACTCTGGCGAGGATTTGAGGAGGATTTCTCCTTGAATCCTTGAGATCTCCTCCCAGATTTGGAAGGGAGATTCTCTAAGGAATTCTCTACCATTTGAACATGATCCCTAGATTGGATTTGCACCCAATCTCTCGTGCGAATGCTCGAGAGAATTGGGTATCATCCGCACCTTCCATCTCTGACGAGATCCTTGCAATTGGAAGCTTGCCTTCCAAGCACAAGGACCTCGGCCAACAGCTATAAAAGGGCCCCCAATCCTTGCCATGTCTTTTCAGGCTTGAATTGGCCGCAGAACACCCCTAATTTCTTCCTCCCTAATCTCCGGCCAACTGCCTGCAAGATCCGACGATCACTCCTCCCTTTTCTCATCGCTCTGCCACCATACCAGTGGCAGAGTCATCTCTGCCTTGCTCCTCCACGTCGTGCCGTACCCACGCGTGCCTCTCCAACCCTTTCGTCGTCGCCGTCATCCTCACCTCAGGGCCTTCTTCTCCGACGAAGACACATACAGGCCGCTCATCCTCCGCGTTTCCCCCTTCGTCTAATCTCCCTTAGTAAGTTCTCCTCTCTCCACTCTTTATTTTCCCCCACTTAATTTCATAAAACTTCCCTCGATAGCCACCGACCACCTCCGTCTCCCTCATCTCCGACAGACCACCGGCAACGCGAATCCGTCGCTTCAACCCTCCACACTCCTCGCCACCTACCTCAGAACCTTCACCATCACTCACTAATCACCATCCACTCCTCCACTATCCGCCACACATGCCCTACACCCTCAACGGACACGCGCATTTCCACGGTCACAGTTTGACCTAGGCACGCACGTCTAGGCCATTCTGTGCCATGCCAACCCTCGCCTCACCTTCGCTGTGATATGGTGAAGCTCCCCAAGTCATTTGACAGGGCCGAGAGGCCGTGTTCGTGCATTTCAGGTTTGATCCTCCGTTGCCATTAGCGAAGGCATGAAGGAGCTTACTCGCTCACTCCAGGTCGCCCCACTCCAGGCAGACACACCCAAGGTGCGCGGAATCCTACCACGAACCGTTCGCACCCAGCAATCAACAGCCTTAGCTACTGCAGCTGCTCAATTCGACGAACATTTCTCCCTGCAGGCACACGAAGAAGCAGGTAGGACTTTAGTCCCACCTCGGAAACAGTAGGCACAGGTGCGTAGCTTAAATTGTTTTTGTGTTTCTTGCTTATCGCCTCAAGTCACAGGGTGAGGTCCCCTCGCCCATGCCACCTGCCTTGTATGTGACCCACACCTACGCGGACCTGGCCAACCTGTTTACCCTGCACTCCTCGTGCACCACCCACGCTAGTGCGCCTGGACTCGGGAGCGTGTAACCCGACCCGATTACCTGGCTAACTCTGAGAGAGTGAAGAGAGAAATAGAGAGAGAGTGTATTTGGGGGAAGGGTAGGGGTAGGTTTTGCTCCGCTGTGTGTAGGGAAAGAAGGAGAAGGAAGAGACAGCTGCTGAAGAAGAAGGACTTGTGAAGAGGCAGAAGCCGAAGTCATGAGCGGCTAAGGAAGGAGGAAGAAGGAGAGACTTGGAAGTAGAAGCTGAAGAAGACAAGGAAGGAAGAAGCACTGTAGCAAAGGAAGAGGCATGGTTGAAGAAGAAAGACAAGGCAGAAGCCAAGGAAGAAGAAGGTAGGAGGAATCAAGAACAGAAGAAGAAGAAGAAAGGCACAGAAGGCAAGGCAAGGCAAGCCCGCAGAGGAAAGGAAGAGAGCTAAGAAAAGAGGAAAGTCAGAGAAAGAAAGAAGAAGGTGCGACCAAGCAGAGAAAGAAAAGGAAGAAAATAGAAGAAAGAACAAGGCATCACAGAGAGAGAAGATAGAAGAGAGAACATTCAATTTGTTTTTGCATCTGTATTCTCTCTCTTTAGCTTTCATATATGATAACACCTCACAAGGGAGTGATAATTCTGTTAAATAGGGCCCATCTTAAGAATAAAAGGCACAACATAAGTAGAATGGGAGCATTGCATGCATCATGAACCAAGATTGCTTATAAAACTGTATTAATGGCCATTTGTCTAAGTACTTGTCAAAGCAGGCCTCAGACAAGCAATTGGACTGCACTGATGGATTCAGAACAATGAATGGAGTCCAACGGACTCAAGATCGGCCAAATGTGACATCCGGAGCTCCTACAATGGGCCCAAGAAGTTCTGGCCGTTGATTTGGACATCAACGGCCCTCATTGCGCCACGTCACCCCCGCTCCACCGCTCGTCGCTTCAACCATCAGCTGAGATCAAATCTTGGCCGTCGATCTTCGATCGGACGGTGAAGAACTACGTGGTCGCCGTGACAAAGTGCGGGCATGGTGCAACTGTTAGCTCGCACGCCGGCACGCACGCGACGTGGGTTCGAGCCGCGCGGCGAAATTCGGCAACCCGATCAGCAGCCGGCGGTCTAGATCGTGCCATGCGGTGCGCCCACAGATAGCGAGCGCCCACCCGTGTGCGCATGCCAGGCAACGACGCCCGCGCACACACGTGCCCGAGGCGCGATCCAAGCGCAGCCATGGAGAGATCGGATGGCTCTCACGCAGTGGTCGCAGATCGAGCGTGAAGAGGAACGGCGCGGGCGGTTGACCGGCAGGCTGGAGGGCTTCACCGATGCTTTTGGAGTGGTTTTAGCGATGTCTCGGACGTCGCTAAAGCCCCTTCTTCTTTTAGAAAGCCGTTAACCCTATTTAAACCCCCTCCAACCACTCATTCAAGGCATTCACTTCCGTTGCAACTACTCCACCCCTCTCTTAGCTAGCTTTAGGCCCTCTTGTAATCGCCGGAGACGACGAGCAGCCGACGGAGCCTTCTCCACTGCCGTGGCTGCCTCATCTCTCTCCATCCTCTCTCTCTCTCTCTTTTAAGGTTTCCATTACTTTTGTTTGAGCATGTATTTAATGTTGTAAGCTATGAACTAAAAGTGCATAATTAATGAAGTTATTTTCTGTTCAGTTGTTACTTTAATTTCTATTTAAGTTGCATGATCAAACAAGAAACACTCTAACCCTAATCTCTCTCTCTCTATCTCTCTCTCGCTTTTCAAACCGCACCTCCGCAAGCAAAACTCCGAGCTTTCCGTGATAAGTGATAAGAAAAATTCGATTTTCACACCTCCCCGAGACCAACACTCGTACTCACCTCCATTTATTTACTTTAAAACCAGCATTGCAAGTGCGACTATAACGACACTTCTTAACACACACGCACAAGCACACGTCAGTGTTTGGCACCGTTGCCGGGGAGGCAACGGATTTGTTTTGTAACCTCCATTGCACATTCATTCTCACATCGTCTAATGCCCTATTTTCCTTTTTACTTGATGGTTGCAGGAATTCGGCACGTGGACGGTGAAGCGACGCATCCCACGATGTTAGCAAGGGAGTAAGCGCTATGAGGATCGATAGTGAGTAATTCTTCTCTCATGATTGTTTGCTTGCATGAAAAAACTAAAAAAATTGGCATGGTATATGATTGCTTGACCCACATCCTTAACACATCACCCCACAAAAAAAATGTACACTCTAACATTCTGAATAAATTCTTGGAGTGTTCTTTTCTTTTTCATGAGTGGTGTTTGCGAAGCCACCGTGAGTTGACCTGGGCCGCACCACTCAACCCTAAAATCGACTCATCTAATAGAAGCTGCATGATCATTAGGATGAGCATATTAGGGTTTTAGAGCCTCTACAGAATAAAAGGAAATCTACTTTCACCAAATTGTGTGCAGAACTTGACGTGCCCACTGAAACTTGTTTGAAAACATTAAGACACGTCAACCCTAAAAAAAATACTAAAGTAAGGATGAAACACTAAAAGACACCACATCTTAAAAATCCTTGCTTGAAAACCATGTTTTAATAGAAGCACACACTTTAAAAGTGGAAAATTAAGAGGCACCACCCCAATCAATGCCTCATCACATAACCCTAGCTTAAGCACTATCCCAGCCCTTTAAAACTGAGTAGACGTGCCCTAGGTAGGACTGAGTTAAGTCTCAAAAGGCGTGGTTTTGTTCGCTGGGCACTTGGCTTTCATTCCCTTGGTAGAATCTGGTGACTAGGCTACGGGGCAGTGTTAAACGACCGCGGTTGTGGGGTCTACGGAATCGGAGGCGTAAGCCAAAAGAAGAACCTTCCTTGCAATCCCCTCGTAATCAACCTGGCCAGATTAGCCTTGGGAAGGGGAGTCCAGTGCTTACGGACTTAATCACCCTTTGTGAGATTTCTAGGTCTCCTAAGGAATACACCATAAGGACTAGGCTTGTGTGCTTGATTGAAACACATTTCTCGCATCTGTCACCCTCCGCATCCCCTCCTGTTCTTCTCTAATGTATGCACAGGAGACGCTCACTGCATCTCGAGTTGTGTGTTTTGGGGTAGGAATCTAGGCGACGTAATTCTGTTGGAAACATTGCTGAACCTAGGGTAGATGAGGCTGAGGATCAACCCCCACTAGATGCTATGGCCATCATCCAAGCCCAAATTAATGCTAACCACCAGCTTCAGCAACAACAAATCCACACCATCATGCAAGCCATACAACAATTACAGAACCCACAAGAACGACCACCACCACCTTTCCAAGACATACCAGGGCAACCACCACTTGATATACCACCATTTCAGAATCAGCCAAGGCCCCTTCGCGATTTCTATAATCCCTCTGCTATTAGAGTCGAGCCACACCTTAGGATCCCTAAGGGAGGAGATGATTTTGAGCTGAAACTGAATGTCTTAAGTCTGATCCAGAGCCACTTTCATGGAAGCTCAAATGAGGACCCCTTTCAGCACCTAGAGGATCTCGACCGCATAGCGCGAACTATGAAACCTAGGAACATTAGCGTTGACATTGTTCTAATCAAGATGTTTCCCTTCTCATTAAGAGACAAGGCTTCTCATTGGCTTAGAACCCTAGGTAGACCCATCACCACCTAGGAAGAAATGAGGCATGCATTTTTAAAGAAATTCTTCCCCATAGGAAAGACCAATGCCCTCAGAAGAGGTATTACTACCTTTACACTCCAGGGTGGGGAACAATTTCATGAGACATGGGAAAGATTTAATGAACTCTTGAGGAAATGCCCACACCATGAAGTACCAAGGTGGCAATTGGCCCAGATTTTCTACCATGGTCTGGACAGCAACCTACAGAACTTCGTCGATGCCTCATGCGGGGGGAACTTCCTGAACAAAGACGAGGAGAGCGCGTTTGAGCTCTTTGAGTCTATGAGTGAGAATTCACTCAACAATGCCTCTATGACCCAGTTCAACAGGTCGAGTCAACCCCGTGGTGGGATTTATGAGGTACAAGCAAATTCTGGAATGGTTGACATGGACATCATTGCCAAGAAATTGGATTGAGTGGAATTGGTGGATAAAAGGATTGATGAGCTACTGAACCAGACCAGGAACCCCTTATAGACTTTCTCCCTAGCCAAGGGAGTGCATAATGTTGACCTGGTCCAACCCTTTACCTAACTGAACCTGGAACAACCCCTAACCACGTTCCAGGGAGGGACCTTTGCTCCCTCAACCCTTTATTACTCCCTTCCCTCTTCATCAACATCAGCTTTCCTAGAAGATGTGCAAGCTGTCCAAGGTTATGCGAAACCTGACCCTTTCTCCAACACTTACAACACTGGCTGGCGTAACCACCCCAACTTTGGTTGGACAAACCAGAAACCACCGCAATTCTAGAACTAGCCCAGGCTAAACCAGCAGCCACACTTGCCCCCTATCAGCAAGGACCACCAGTTAGACCCCAATATAATCAGAATAGGGTGGCCCCTCCCCCAGAAAATCAAATGGAAACCCTAATAAAGATGATGGCTGACATGAACCAGAAAAATTAGGAGGAAATGGCCTTGGTAAAGGGACAGTTAAGCCAACTCTTAGACTGTAAACAACAAGGATCCCTACCTTCCCAACCACAGCCGAATCCACGAAACATAATTAACAGAGGCCCCAATTCGCAAGGGTTCCAAAGCAACCCCAGGCAGGCTCACATGGTCCAGCCAAGCCCCGCAAACACCTCTTGGGTTTGGTGCTTCTTCGTCCTCATCTTGTCAAGGATCAACCCATGGCCCCAATGCCTCTGTGAATGCGGTGACCTTGAGAAGCAGCACCGAAACCCAGGATCCCAAATGGCCGACTCTCCTCGAGACTACACCCACTGAAATACCCTACTCAGAAGAGGCACCAACCAAGGACCCAGAAATAGAACCAATCCACATTCAGACACCCTACCCTGAGGCCTTGGAAACAATCAAGAAAAAGAAGAATGTTGTGAAAACTGAGGAGCTGCTGGAAATCTTTAAGCAAGTACAGATTAATATTCTGCTCCTTGAAGCCGTCAAACACATCCCTGCTTACGCCAAGTTTTTAAAGGATGCCTGTACACCCAAGCATAAGCCGAGACCTCAACCACCTAGGAAGGTTGTGCTCTCTGAACAAGCAAGTTCCGTAATATGATGCAACCTTCCACTCAAGCGAACTAAGCCAGGAGCGCCCCTGATTTCTTGTAATATCGGGGAGATGACATTTGATAGAGCGCTCCTAGACTTAGGTGCTTCTATCAATCTGGTTCCAACAACCCTGTACCACAAATTTGGTTTTGGAGAGCTAACACCAACCCCTGTCACCATCCAGCTGGCTGATAGATCAGTGAAAACCCTGAAGGGGGTTGTCGAGGACGTGATTGTATGGGTCAAGGACTTCTATTTCCCGGTAGACTTTTTGGTGCTCGACATGGAAGTCCCTGAAAAATTACAGAATGCACCCATAATCTTAGGCAGACCTTTCTTAGCTACGGCTAAGGCAAACATTGATTGCGACACGGGATGTATGGAAATCACCTTCGGGGATAGGAAAATGCAATCGGATATTTTCTGGGAGACAAAGTCTTTTGATTGCGATTGCGTTGAGGAACATGATCCCGTGGAAACGATCATCGAGGAATGCCTCACCCTCAGTTCTGTATCAGACCACCAAACTCGTAGTGACTATTCTGACCCATCACCATCATTACCTGTGGACCTCTGTAAGGCTGAGTACCATCACACGACACCATTTGAGGAGATCGATGTTGATCAACTCCCGCCCTTTCCCTTCCCATCGACTATGGTTCCACCCGCACCTGAACTTAAACCATTGCCCGAGAATCTCAAGTATGTCTTCCTGGGACCTGACCAGACCTTCTCAGTGATTATTAATTCTCATCTAGCCAAGGATCAGGAACTCAGGTTGACTGCGACCCTTTCAGAACATCGGGCCACCATTGGTTGGACCATTTCGGACTTAAGAGGAATTAGCCCCACCTATTGCACCCATAAGATTTACCTAGAAGACGAGGCATGACCTTCCCGCCAGATGTAGAGACGTTTAAGCCCAAACATGAGAGAGGTCGTTGAAAAAGAAATTATCAAGTAGCTTGATACCGACATCATATATCCTATCTCTGATAGTCCCTGGGTGAGCCCCACTCAAGTGGTTCCAAAGAAAGCTGGGCTCACCGTTGTCACCAATGATCATGGCGAATCCATCCCCACCTGCACCACCATAGCATGGCGGGTGTGTATTGATTATAGGAAGCTCAATGAAGCCACTAAGAAGGATCATTTCCCCTTGCCATTCATTGACCAAATCCTTGAAAGATTGGCAGGGCAAAAGTATTTTTGCTTCCTGGATGGATATTTAGGATATAACCAAGTCGCAATTTCTCCGGAAGATCAGGAAAAGACCACATTCACTTGCCTGTATGGCACGTTTGCATTCCGTCGAATGCCGTTCGGGTTATGCAACGCACCTGTGACCTTCCAGCGTTGCATGCTAGCCATTTTTTCAAAAATGGTGGGTGAATACTTAGAAGTCTTTATGGATGATTTCTCTGTATTCGGGAATTCATTCGACCATTGTCTGAGAAAGTTGGAGAAAATCTTGAAATGAAGTATCGAGGTTAACCTGGTGTTAAGTTGGGAAAGGAGCCATTTTATGGTTCAAGAAGGAATTGTCCTCGGTCACATCGTATCGCATAGGGGCATCGAGGTAGATTGGGCTAAGGTTGATTTAATTTCCAAACTTCCTCCACCTAGCTCGATCCGACAGATTCGCTCCTTCCTATGACATGTTGGCTTCTACCGAAGGTACATTAAAGACTTTTCCAAGCTTTCCAAACCCTTGACCGACCTTCTAGCCAATGACGCCCTATTCCTTCTAGACTTAGTCTCCACCGCACCTGTACTTCAACCCCCAGACTAGTCCCAGGACTTTGAGATTATGTGTGATGCATCAGATTTTTCCATAGGCGATGTCCTGGGACAAAGGCAAGACAAAAAGCCCGTGGTGATCTACTACGCGAGCAAAATGTTGGAGAGGCCCAACGAAATTATACGGTCACAGAGAAAGAGTTGCTCGCTGTAGTCTTTGGACTTGAAAAGTTTCGATCGTACTTGTTGGGATCCCACATGACTATTTACACTGACCATTCAGCCATCCGAAACCTGTTGGCCAAGAAGGACGCAAAGCCCAAGCTCATCAAATGGATCCTACTTTTGCAGGAATTTGACTTGGAAATCCGAGACAAGGCCGGATCGAAGAATGTGGTGGCTGACCACTTGTCTAGACTTCATCTAGACCACATTGGACCCTCCCTGCCTCTATCTGACGCCTTCCCTGATGAACACATCATGGCTATGCAAGACAAGAAAATGCCATGGTATGCTGACTACGTCAACTACCTAGTTGTAGGACAAACCCCGCACAGCTGGTCCAGACAGCAACGGGACAGGTTCTTGGCTAACGCCAAGCACTATTTCTAGGATGATCCCATGTTGTTTCACCTCTGTGCTGACCAGATCATCAGGAGTTGTATCCCCGAAAGATGAAGTTCAAAGTGTGCTTTCCTTCTATCATGACCAGGCTTGCGGTGGCCACTTCTCTGGAAAGAAAATAGCTGCAAAGGTTTTGCGGTCTGGATTTTACTGGCCGTCCCTATTTAAGGATGCACACAACTTTGCCAAGACTTGCTGACGCTGCCAAACACTGGGGACCATGACCAAGAAAGATATGATGCCCCTTCATCCCATTTTGATTGTCGAAATCTTCGACGTTTAGGGTATCGATTTTATGGGCCCCTTTCCACCATCCAACGGCTTCGAGCACATCCTGGTCTCGGTAGACTATGTTTCTAAATGGATTGAAGCCGTCGCCACCCGCCGATGAGATCACAGGACTATCATGGACTTTGTTAAGAAGAACATCTTTTCTCGGTTTGGAATAGCCAAGGCCATGATCAGTGATGGTGGAAGCCATTTTATTCATTCCCAATTCTGTGCCCTACTTAGCAAATACAGGGTGAACCACCGCATTGCTACCTCGTATCATCCGCAAACAAACGGGTAGACCGAGGTCTCAAATAGACAAATCAAGAACATTTTACAGGAGACTGTGAGACCTGACAGGAAAGACTGGTCCACACGACTTGATGATGCCTTATGGGAGTACAGGACCACTTTCAAGACCCCGATAGGCATGTCGCCTTATCGCCTGGTCTTTGGCAAAGCCTGCCATCTTCCTATCGAATTGGAACATCGGGCTTACTGGGCTGTCAAGCAATGTAACATGGATTCCCAGTTAGCCGATGCGCAGAGGACGCTACAATTATCTGAGCTCGAAGAAATTCGTCGGGATGCCTTTGACAATAGTCGACTATATAAGGAGAAAATGAAAGTCGTCCATGACCAACTCATTCATAGAAAAACCTTTGAGCCTAACTAGCAAGTCTGGCTGTTTGATGCCTGCCTAAAACTCTTCCCGGGGAAACTCAGGTCCAAATGGACACGACCATTTCGGGTGGTTAAGCCCTACTCTAATGGGGCGGTTGAAATCGCTGATCCTAACACTAGGCACACTTTTATAGTTAATGGTCAAAGATTGAAGCATTTCCTAGCCCAGGTTCCCCCAAAGGAGAGTGTCACCCTCGTTGAGGGCTGACACGAAGCACCGCCCAGCTGGAGGCGTTAAACTCAGCACTTCCTAGGAGGCAACCCAGAGGATTCAGACTGATCTGGTATTTTACGTCACTCAGGTACTATCTTTTTGAACCCTTTTGCATCCATGTACTTGCCAATGAGGACATTGTCCAACTTAAGCATGGGGGGTGGTAAATTGCACAATCCTGAGTTCATTTAATCAGCTGAATAAATAAATAAATAAATTAATTAATTAAAAAAAATTTGAATTTAGGAAGAAAACGTAGGCATTAGAAACTTGTCAATAGTGGGAAATAATACATAAAGAACTTAAAGACTTAGACTTTTCAGGCCTTCAGGCTTAATCAACCCTGGTGTCTGTTAAAATATGGATTTAGCTTCGAATCCTTGCAACCGCAAGCTATTCTAATCCACCTACTAAACAAGGTGATAAGTATACGACTTATCAACTCACCCTTTAACTCAGAAAAACTTTGAGTCTAACCATCTGCACACATTTTTGCACAGACTCACTTCTCAGAGATTTTGATAGAAATTGGGTAGCTAATGAACTCTCTAGGGTGGTATGACTGGCAAGTTGCCATGGGTAATAGCCCATTGGCAGGTTGTCCAGAACCCAGCCACAGACCACTTCTTCTTCATTGCCTCTAGGTACATTTGAGATCAGGGAAGCCACCTATGAAAAGAAAAAAAGAGAGAAGAAAAGAAAATAAGCCACACTTTATCACACAAGTATGGCTGGCAAGTGATCGTGGGTAACAGCCCATTGGTCGGTTGTCCAGAGGCTAGCTCAATAACTACAGAAAAAGAACCAAAACACTTAAGGAAGAAGTGGGGAAGTAGTGCAAGCTAGGGAGATATACATTGGAAAAATCCTTGTGTTGACCCCAATTAAAACAAACGTAGGGAGAAAGCTACCAATCGAACAAATACACCTTCAGGAAAATCTATCTCCTCTTCCAGTCACCTAGGGGCGTAGAAACCCGAAGTCTGTCTAAATTACCGTTAAGTGAGTCTATCACAACCTTCACACCAAGATGCTTAGCACTTAGGGTTTTTGATCGGGTTTTGGGTGGGTTGGGTAGCCGTAAAAAGTTACCAACCCACACTGAATTCCGAAAAAATTCTTAAAATACATATATATATATATGTATAGTTATATACATTAAAGCAAGGATTCGGGCGATTCGAATTTTGGCAGACACCTGGGCGCTGCTTAGTCTTTGTAGATAAAGATCTTTGTATATTTCCTCCTATTGACAAGTGACGAAGTGTCTATGCAATTACTTCTTAAATTCTGAAAGAAAAGAAAGGCTAGAATAAACCTTGCTAGGGACTAGCAAGGAGTAAGCATGGGGGTATGATAACACTGCACAAGGGAGTGATAATTCTGTTAAATAGGGCCCATCTTAAGAATAAAAGGCACAACATAAGTAGAATGGGAGCATTGCATGCATCGTGAACCAAGATTGCTCATAAAATTGTATTAATGGCCATTTATGTAAGTACTTGTCAAAGCAGGCCTCAGATGAGCAATCGGACTGCACGGATGGATTCGGAATGACGAATGGAGTCCAACGGACTCAAGGTCGACCAAATTCGACATCTGGAGCTCCTACAATGAGCCCAAGAAGTTCTGACCATTGATTTGGAGATCAATGGCCCTCATTGCGCTACATCACCCCCACTCCACCACTCGCCACTTCAACCATCAACTGAGATCAAATCTCAGCCATCGATCTTCGATCGGACAGCCGAGAACTGCATGGTCGCCGCGACAAAGCGCGAGCGTGGCGCAACGGTTAGCGTGCACGCCTACACGCACGCGATGCGGGTTCGAGCCACGCGGTGCGCAAATTGAAGACGAAGGAAGCGCACGGCGAAATTGAGCCGCCTGATCAGCAATGGGCGGCCGAGATCGTGCCATGTGGCATGCCCACAGATCGTGAGCACCCACGCGCATGCGCACACCATGCGACGACGCCCGTGCACACGCGCACCCGAGGCGCGATCCAATCACAGCCATGGAGAGATCTCAGCCGTCCGATCTTCGATCGGAAGGCTCTCACGCAGCGGCCGCAGATCGAGCGTGAAGAGGAATGGCGCAGGCGGTTAACCGGCGGGCTGGAGGGCATCACCGATGCTTTTGGAGTGGTTTTAGCGACGTCCCGGACGTCGCTAAAGCCCCTTCTTCTTTTAGAAAGCCCTTAACCCTATTTAAACCCCCTCCAACCACTCATTCAAGGCATTCACTTCCCTTGCGACTACTCCACCCCTCTCTTAGCTAGCTTTATACCCTCTTGTAATTGCCGGAGACAACGAGCCGCCGACGGAGCCTCCTCCACCACCGTGGCTGCCTTGTCGCTCTCCCTCCTCTCTCTCTCTCTCTTTTAAGATTTCCATTACTTTTGTTTGAGCATGTATTTATTATTGTAAGCTGTGAACTAAAAGTGCATGATTAATGAAGTTATTTTCTGTTCAGTTGTTACTTTAATTTCTGTTTAAGTTGCATGATCAAACAAGAAACACTCTAACCCTAATCTCTCTCTCTATCTCTCTCTCGCTTTTCAAACTGCACCTCCACAAGCAAAACTTCGCGCTTTCCGTGACAGCAAGTGATAAGAAAAATTCGATTTTCACACCTCCCTGAGATCGACACTCGGACTCACCTTCGTTTATTTACTTTAAAATCGACGTTGCAAGTGCGACTATAACGACACTTCTTAACACATGCACAAGCGCACGTCAATATACATTGAATCTCATTTATATTATTATTGAACATCATATTTTTAGTAATTTGAGATTGTGATCTTAGTTTTCAAAAACCAATTTGCTCCCTGTGTTCGACCTTGGATACTTAGGTTTTCAAGTAGTAAACTTATTTGTTTTCAAGGTGATTTCATTTATATTACAACGCAACATCTTTTAAAACCACGATCTCGCCTTCTTAACTGGAGGTGTGCATGAGTGTGTGTTTGGTGGGGAGTAAACAAGATCAAAGCTTCAAATTTCTTCAAGGCTTCTGATCAGTGGATCATGGTGATACTTCAAGAATTAGAACAGGAGATTTTGTGAAGTGTACCGGCCATGCAAGCTCACCAGAGCTTCACGAATGCTAGGGAAGATGACATGCGTGCGGTGTGTGTGATGATCGAACCTAGATTCTGAGGGGCAGGAGAGAGTCAGAAAGGTGAGAAGAAGAGAGGGAAGAGACCTAGTAAAGGAGAGCGTGAGCGAGGGCGGTCGACTATGATGGGTCGGCGTCAGAGATGGTGAAGGTGACGACAACATGGCGACGAGGAAGGAGAGGTGGAGAGTGGCCACCCTTTGGCTGGCGATGGTCACAAGGAAGAGGGGAGGACATTGGGCTGATCAATTTTACCATTGGCTGGCTGAAGGAAGGTGTTGGAGAAGCTCGTTGAAGCTCATGTTGCAGATGATTGGAGAAGAGAGTAGAGGAGGTATCTTCGTCTCTTCTAAGCTTAGAAGAATGACCAAGGCATGAAGGTCTTTTATAGAGCTTTAAATCAAGCTCTAAATCAAGTAAAGACCTTGATTGAGTCGAGATTTCAGGGAAACAAGATCCCTATGATCTCGAGATCACTTAAGCTCTACAGATCTTTGTAAGGTCTCCTAGTTGGTCCAAATGATCGAGAAGGTTCTTGCAACCAATCCCTCCAACTTTGGAGGGATTTGGATTTGATTTGAGTGTGGAATCCTCCCTTGAATCTCGGTTGCAGAGTTGCGTTCACATCAATGGCGGTAGGCATTGATTTGAAAAAAATGATGAAAATTTAGGGGGGTGAATTGATTGCGCAGTAATCATGAGTCTTAATTAACCTAAATTAGGCTAGGACTTAGCATAAGTTAGGGTAATTCATTCATGCATAAGCATTATCTGTATCTTTACTGCTTTACTTTAGCTATGCATAAATAATGTTATAATGTGCTGATTAAGTGCATTATGTCGATTGCAGGCAATAAGCTGATCAGGAGCTAGATCTGCAGCTGGATCTGGAGCAGGATCTGAAGCTGGATCAGGAATAACGGGTGTTGCAGCAGAGCTGGAGCAGAAGACTTAGATTAGATGTAGGAATAATGATGTAAGGGAGTTAAGGTTTGCTATTCTATTAAGTAGGAATAAAGCAATAAAATGTGAAGAGCTTAGGTCCATCCTAGCCCTAAGATAGTCTAAAGACTTTGCCAAGCCTTAGCCACCCTTAGATTAGGTCACCGCACCCTAGGAAACCTTAAAACCCTAATTCCAACCATTATCTGGATGTCCAGATGAATTATAGGACGTCCAGAACCCTTAGCCAACTCCTGCACACCTTAAACCCACTTCTGCAGTGTTATTGGACGTCCAGACACTTGGTCAGACATCCAATTTTTGCAGAATACCCAAGACAGAACCTTGAATCCTTCTTGACTCTGATTGGACGTCCAGATAACAAGTTTGGACTTCTAAATTTTGAGTATAAGACGTCTGACACTATTATTAGACGTTTGATACTGCTCTCCAGTTCCTGTTTTGAGATTTAAGCCTTGATCTTCGATCTCTTGGTCCCTAAACCCAATTCCAACTCCATAGGAACCTAAATTAAGGTGCCCTAACCCTAGTACATCACCTCCAGACCTCCCTAAGTACCCAATTAGGTCCTAACTAAACCTAATTGACTTGGATTTTAGTCAATTCCATCAGCCCATTCAATTGGACTCATTGAGTCCAATTGAGCCCTGATCTCAGCACACACTATCCAATTGGACTCAGTGAGTGCCCAATTGACCTGGACCTAACTTAATTGAGTTATTTTACTCACAATTAAGTTTCCACACACACAATTAAACTTGTATTAAGTTTAATTGCACTTTACCTTAGTGAATTAGGGTTTACAACCATAATTTAAGACCTACCTTGACCTAAGCCCACAAGAACCTAACCTAACCAACCTAGCCACCTAAGTTTCGACCCACACACACCATCCACATGAAAATATCTAGCCTAGAGTTCTCTAGAACTCTCTACCATGTGTTGTTGCCTTGGTTGCCAAAATTAGCAACCAAGAGCCATTTAATTTTTAGATCCACATTTAGTGGATCTAAAAACAACCATCCACCCTCTCTCCCTCACTCTCCCATGAGCTCCCACCATAGGCCTCTCTAGAGAATTCCATAATTCTCTAGAGAGCTTCCCTTAGGTCTATAAAAAGACATAAGGGGTGGCCATTTGCACCTATCCACTTTTTGTCCATACTCGCTTCGCTCCATCCACCTCCACTTAGGCTAGCCACCACCATCTCCACTCCATCTCCACGAGCTGAGCACCACCATGAAGGACACCATGCTAGGATGCTGGATCACACCTCCAACCTCTTTCCAAGGCCCGGCCCAAGCTCCATTGGCCTCCCCTCATTCTCCTCTCTACCACTCCAAGGCCATCGGAGCCCACCTCTGAATGCCCTCACTTTCTGATAGATTAGTAGCTAGCTCTTTACATTTACTACTTCTATTTACTGCTTAGTAGTGTAGTCCTTATTCTCCCCCAATGATGCATACAAAATCCCCCGGTAGATTCTTGTATGCAATCGTTTTCTGATAGCTAGCTTTACATTTTTAAGCATTCATGTACAAGCTTTCCTCTGCAAGTTCATGTTGCAAACACTCTCCAAATGAATGAATGAAAAATATATTTTCTATATATATATATGTCTATGTGTTGAGAATCACCATGAGCTCATTGCAATATCTTTTGTGTGATTAATGTTGCCTATTTTCAATTCCTGATATACTTGCAACTAAGCATGTCGTACTTCAATACGTAATAAGCATAAACTGGCGTGTGATTTTAAATAGAGTAGAGCGGTAAAAGATCGAATTCAAAAGTGAAATAAACGCCTCCCAGAGACGAACGACCGAGACTCGAAGTCTCGTTATCTTTTTATAAATATTTTTGTTTGATCATATTGCGCACTATACTACGATGCTTTTCCTATCAAATATGCGCTCTATGAGACACAAACATAAATGCAAAGAATTTTAAAGTTAGGGGCCTAACTGAGAGAAATAGAAATTTAAACGACTAAATTACAAACTTTGTCAAGATGAACTCTAATTGGGCTCAAATTTTGGTACCAACCTAATTTGGACCGAAGGAATCTAATGGTGAAATTGGATTTTAGTTCTAACCACATTTAATTGGGAAATTTGCATAGAAACCAAAATTTCGATAAAATTCTATCTGTGACAAGGTCAAAATAGGTTCAGATGGTCAAACCAAGGGCATTGAACTTCTTAGAATATTTTCCTATGATTTTTAAGAGGTTTAGATGAATTTTATCCTGGCCAAAACCTCTTTAATTTAAGCTAGTATGAAATTAGGGTTTTGTGTGTTGTGGTTCTCGAAAAATGTGAAACCCTATTTCTGTCAGTGTTGACCCACATTTTAGACTTTTAAGCTCATTTGAACTTCATTTAACCCCTAAAAAATCTTGTGGTTAATTTATGTTTATGATGTACTGTTAAAATTACAAAATTAACCTTGATTTCCCAATCTCTTCTCAAATCAAAACAATGTGGGATTACGACCTCCAGATGATTATATGTGAGCTTTAATCAGTTAAAGCTGACTAAAAGTGGCTAGTTAGGGCCTATGATGGTGTTCCCATCATACCCCCATGCCTAACTTTTGATAGTCCCTAGTAAAAATCCTATGGATCAAACCAAATCTATAAGCTGGATGTAACCATCAAAATGCCCTACTAAGCCACATCTCTAGAAATCAGATCATAAAATTAACAATAGGCCTAGAGGTACTCAAATACCAACCAAGATCTAGACCTGACCAGCTTCAGCCTGAGTCTGCCGCGAAGGTTTGTAAGGCTCGTAAAAACTGCCCAGAGGTTCATTGACCCTAATGGTTAAAGCACTTGTACGTAGATGTATCGTGTCTAGGTTCAAATTACCAAGTGCATTTTGATAAGAGAGAGATGAAGAAAGGTATTTTGTTTTGAGAGTTTTCTCTCTTTTCCTTTTAGATTTCCCTAAATCCAACCTCAGATTGGCTCTAAACAAGGTCTGTATCAGATTCCTTATACCCACCATCAATTCTCGAAGGGCCTTGGCAATCGATCCTTCAGGATAGCACCGCTCATGGAAACGCCCAGAACCCTGGCTTTCGAACTTTGGGATAGTGCCACCCATGGCATTCTGTAGCTAAATTCAGGCCCTAGCAATTGACATTTCGAGATAATTCTACCCATGGCACCTGAACCAGCACAAGGTGCCTACATGCCCCTGGTATGATATTTAGATATCCTAGGAGATAAGGACCGAGGAGACGATATGTTAATACGCATCTTCGAGGGAAATTTCCCACCTCTGCATTGGAAACTCATCCAATCAACGTGTGTTGTCAAGTCGCTCCTAAGCTAGATCTTCAAGATGACTTTCCAAAACATAACAATTTTAGCATTATTTCTTTATTAAGTGTACTAAACCAGACTAGTGTGTGATTTTAGGTGCTTAGGTTACCAAGTCCCGCAAACCAAAGGGCAGGCAATGCAGCTGAATAATCCTTAAACCTTAGACCTACTACATCAGCCTCGCACTTTCCTCAATCACTTGAGGAGTAATCTAGATCTTAATGAATACTTGAGTTTTTAAACCCCGATCCAAGTGGCCTAAGGTCAATACTCATCACTAATCTCCTAAGTTTTAGCCTTCTACGTCATAATTCATCATCTAATCCAGCCTAGGAGTTAAGTAAATTCCATACTCAATTACAAGGGACTATCTCTTTTTTTTCAATTTTTTTTTATTGCTCCTTTATTTCTCTTTTCTTTTCTTTTCTCTCCTCCGCAATTGTTTCCAATTCAGCTCACTTTGATCTCTCCATTCCTCTTTTTCTTTTTTTTTGATGGAAACCCCTCCATGAATTGATTCTCACAATGTTTTGCACTTTAATACCCCCATGCCTAAGATTTACAATGTCCTCATTGTAAATTAGGTGGGTTCAAGTTCAGTTCAGATAGTATATTAGAACAAATTTGGTGGGTGGCGAATGGGTTGGGATGACTGTTGTAGATGATTTCTAGCTCTGATACAAGTATCAAAGGTGGAGTCAACTGTTCTAATGAACGAACCCTAAAGTGTAATTTGATTTCAGCAAAAAGATAAGTTATAAGGGTCTCAAGTTTTTCAAAAGTTACGAGTTGCCTCCTATTAAGTGCTAAGTTTAACGCCATCAGCTGGGCACAATGAAGCTCAGGGAGAATGGAGATCAAAAGATACAACACCCAGATTTTAGTCGGTGAGTTCGAAGAATGGTTTGAGTCACTGACCGTTCATGACAAATGGTTCCGATTCATGGCTGAGTTCGTTGATTTCGACAACTCCATTTCTAAACACTCGTCCCACAAGGGATGGTACAATCCATTTTGATCTAAGTTTTCCTAGGAAGAACTTGAGTTTGGCATTGAAGAGTAACACTTTCTAACTAGGATGAAAAGATTTCCGTGAAATGTGCCTGTCATGGAAGGCTTTAATCTGCTCTTTATAGATGCACGAGTTCTCATACACGTCATTGTGTAGTTCCTTGATCTTGTTCATTTGCAACCGGTGGTAGATTCTAGCCTTCACAAGATCCAGATTGCACTTCTATACTGCCTAGTAGGCTTTGTGCTCCATTTCTATGGGGAGGTGACATGCCTTCCCGTACACGAGTCTGAAGGGAGACATACCTAACTGGGTCTTATGGGTGGTCCTATAGGTCCACAAGGCTTCCGGAAGGCAGGTAGACCAATCCTTCCTGTTAGGCCAAATAGTGACTTGAAGGATTTTCTTGATCTCTTAATTTGACAGCTTAGCCAATCCATTAGTATGGGGATGATAAGGAGTCAAGATACGATGCGACACCCTATACATTTTCATCAGTGACAGGAAGTGCACATTCACAAAATGAGACCCGGCATCGCTGATGATGGCTTTTGGAACCCCAAATCTAGAAAAGTTGTTCTCCTGAATGAACTGAAGAACAACTTTGTGATCGTTTGTTCTGGTGGGGACGACTTCGATCCACTTCAAGATGTAATCAACAATGAGTATGATGTACTTGAAGCCGTTAGATCCTAGAAAGGGTCCCATGAAATCAATTCCTCAAATGTCAAAGATTTCGCACACGATGATCTAATTCAAGGGCATCATATCGTGCGGGCCTATGTTGCCGAGGGTTCGACAATGGGCACCTGCCCTACAATAGGATTATGCATCTTTAAACTTGGTGGACCAAAAGAACCTATACTGGATAATTTTCGCTACAATTTTATGCCGAAAGTAATGGCCATCGCAGGCCTAGTCATGATGGAATGAGATGACATCGTTGACCTCGTCATCAGGAATGCATCTCCGGATCCCTTGGTCATTACCAATGTGGAATAGATACGAATCTTTCTAGATATAATACTTGGCATCGAAAATCAGCTTGTCCCTCCTGGAAGTCACCTAATTTGGTGAGACTTTCCTTGTAACCAAGTAGTTCATGATGTCGGCAAACCAGGGAAGTCCATTAATGGCCAAGAGATGCTCATCTGGAAAGTTATCGATAATAGGTCCAAACGGGTCAATAATCAAAGATGGAAAGCGAGACAAATGGTCAGCTACCATGTTCTGCTTTCTCACCTTGTTAGGAATTTCAAGATTGAATTCTTGCAACAACATGATCCAACAGATTAATCTAGGCTTCACGTCCTTCTTTGTGAATAAGTGTCTCACTACAGTATGGTCTGAGTATATGATGATGTGGGAACCCAAGAGGTATGATATGAATTTCTCCAGATCAAATACAACGACCAGTAGCTCTTTCTCTATAATCATGTAATTGCGCTAAGCCTCGTCCAATGTCTTTCTAGCGTAATATATGACCACTGGTTTCCCATCGATTTTCTGACCGAGCACCACTCCTACTGTGTAGTCAGACACATCTCACATGATCTCAAAGGAATGAGACCAGTTAGGAGATTGCAGAATTGGTGCCTGGGTGACTTGATCACATATGATCTCAAATGCATGAATGCACTCACTTTTCATCTCGAAAGGTGTGTCCTTCAAGAGGAGATTCATAAAGGGATGCATGATCATGGAAAAATCAGATATGAATCGCCAATAAAAATTGACGTGCCACAAGAATGATCTAATATCTTTGATCGAGTTAGGCACAAGTAATTTGGAAATTGGATTCACCTTAACCCAATCGACCTGGATACCTCTCTCAGTGACAAGGTGTCCAAGAACGATGCCCTCAAGAACCATGTAATGGCTCTTTTCCTAGGAGAGAACTCAATTCACTTCTATGCATCTCCTAGAGATCTAGAACAAATGCAAGAAGCATTCATCAAAAGATTCACCAAATACTAAGAAGTCATCGATGAAGACCTCAAGGTAATTACCTACCATATATGAGAATATGGCTACCATGCACCGCTGAAAAGTGGAGGGTGCATTGCATAGCCCAAAAGGCATCCTGCAGAACACGTACGTATTTTAGGGGCAGGTAAAGGTGGTCTTTTCCTGATCTTGGGATGAATTGCCCCCTAATTATATTCGGAGTACCCATCCAGGAAACAAAAAAATTGATTTCCTGCTAGTTTCTCAAGAATATGATCAATGAATGGAAGTGGGAAATGATCTTTCTTTATTGAGGCATTCAGTTTCTGATAGTCTATACAGACTCTCTATGAATTCGCAATGTGAGTCAGGATGGTTTCTCCAGATTCAGTCGTAATCATGGTGAGCCCTGCCTTCTTAGGCACAACTTGGATCGGGCTCACCCAGCGGCTGTTAGAGATCGGGTAGATGATATCGACATCTAACCACTTGATGATCTCTTTCTTGATGACCTCTTGAAGATTTGGATTGAGTCATCTCTGCATTTATTGAGATGGTCATGAGCCCTCTTCAGTGTAGATACGATGAGTGCAATACAAGGGACTTATCCCAGTCAGATCATCGAGAGTCCATCCGATGGCTCTATGATGCTGCTGGAGAATAAAAGTTAGCTCTGTTTCCTGATCAAGTGTGAGTTGGGAATTGATGATCATAGGAAATGTTTGATTGGAACCCAGGAAGGCATATTTTAGATGATCTGGTAGGGGCTTCAGCTCCAATACTGAGTTATCAGCAGTGAGTGGGGGTTCGGGATGGGCCTCAAAAGAGAAAGTGGGAGCTATAGGAGAATCTAGGTCAACTCTGGGCTCCACTATCTGTGGGTCAGGATCTTCTCGAGGTTGAGGATCAGGGATAATTGGATTCTCATTTGTAAATGGGTTCTCAACCACAGAACTAATGTTGCATACTTCTTCGATTGCCCCATAGTTTATTCCTTTCAGGGCCTTAAATATATCAATCTTCAGAGTCTTGTTCTCGAATTTCAACTCGATTTGTCCTTATTCATAGTTGATATTTGCCCTAGCTATGACTAGGCATGGTCTCCCTAAGATGTTCAGTGTGTTTCTTAGGTTTTCAGGAGTATCCATGTCCAATACGATGAAGTCCATTGGAAAATAGAAATCTCGGATCCTAACAAGAACATCCTCGAGAACTCCTCTTGGTGAATTGATCGATCTATTTGCTAGCTGCAAAGTCACCTCAGTCGGTTTGAGCTCAGTTTCATCAAAATGGTCTTGTAGGGATGTAGGGATTAGGTTTATGGAGGCTCCTAAATCCAATAAGGCTCGATTGAATTCTAGGTTGCCAATCTTACAGGAGATTAATGGAGTGCTAGGATCTTTTGCTTTTTGCAGGAGTTTGCTCAAAATAATTGAGCTAACTTGCCCAATCAATACGATTGGACTCCCATCTTTGCTTCACGTCTTACGTTTCAGTGTACATAAATCCTTTAGAAATCACGTGTAAGCTAGTACGTGGTGGATCGCATTCATCAAGGGGATGTTTATCAGGACTTGCTCAAAGAGCTTGACTAGATCTTCCTTAAGTGCCACGGGTTTGGGTTTCACTTTTCCTTTGGTTAAGGCCTCAAGAAATGGAACCTCCGTAGGTTCCTCTAGGATTGGTTCAGGTTCTAGATCTGGGATAAGGGTGTCTTGGATAACCATCCTAGGGTTAGGCTTGAACTACCAGATTTCAAGTGGCTAGGATAAGGTGGATCCTAAGTCGCTTTGCCACTATGATTGGTAATAGAATTAAGGCCTGCCTAGTTTGAGTTTGGAGTCGGCAAAAGAGGTGGTTGATGCAGATATCCTAAAAATGATGTCAAAGCCTCCATCCCATTGGATGGAGTAAAATGGGCATGATAAACTAGCGAGTTTGGCCCTGATTTGGGTTCATAATGTGCCTCTGGTTCATCACGTTATTTGAATTTAGCAGAGGTTGAGATGGAAATGCACCAGGCTGGCGAGACCCAGCCATCTCTGCAAGCTAATTTTGAACCTCTACGATCTTGTCTATGTGTTGTTTTTGCATATCTGCATTGGTCTTTTGGATGTGAGCCAAGGTGTGTAGAATCAGAGTCATATGATCTTCCCTTGATGGCTCGGATTGGTAATTCAGGTTGGACCTAGGCTGAGCGGGCTAATGTGGGCATGGAGCTTGTGGTCGGGGGTTGGAATTAAGTATGGTGTTCTGATTATTTCCCGACCATGCAAAGTTAGGATGATTGCACCATCCAGGGTTGTAGGTATTGTAGAACAAATCATTCTAGATGGCGTAGAGATCCTTACAGGTACGAGGGTTCAGAGTTCCCCCAACTAGAGTAGATGGGTTCGGAGTTTCCTCTGAACCTAGGATCAGATGGGGGTGGATACAAGTCCATCCCCTGGAGAGAGTGGTGGTAAATGTTATGTACAGCCTCCCTACTTTAGGGTGGTTGCACATACATGATCTACTCTGCAGTGGTGGTTCTCTCCAGATGTCAAGTCAAATTGATGAATGTGTTTCGCGTGGTAGAAATCGGGGTTTGGACGACCCGTCGTCGTAGCTCGCAAAATGCGTCTATCAGATAAAATTTATAATCAAAACTCGAAAAGTGAGTCCCGGGTCGAACATGGGGAGGCAAACATTTGGTTTTGAAAAATCCACGTTTCGCTTTTATCTGTTTTTGTCACTTTTATCTTTTGGAATTTTTTTGGAATTTTTTAGAAAGCAAGAGATCAGATCGACAATTGCTTATCTAACTAATGTACTTGCAAAAATATAAGAGAGAGAGAGAAACAATCATGGATTTCTAATCAATGTTTTTTACAAGTACAAAAGTAGGAGAAATTACACTACGAAAGCGAAAAAGATAGAAAGAGGTGAGAGAATCCCCCTCGACGGTTGCCCAGAGGATGACTCACTCTGATGTCACTTGAAGGAAGGTGGTGAGGAGTGGGACGAAGGAGGATGAAGCTGGAGGATGGGGCAGGACGGCATCACGGCAAGGATCTTCTTCATGAAGGGCGGTGAGAGGACGACCACGGGATTCTCCACGAAGGGGGATAAGTGGTGGGAAAACTATTTTCTTTTCTACTCTAGAGGAGCATCCTGGGCTTGGGACAAGCTCTCTCTAGAGCCTTGGAAGTGGTGAGAGGAAGAAAGGAAGAGATGGTTAGGAAGGGGAGGGGTCATGTGGTTTATATAGTGGAGGAATGGAGATCAAAAATGGATATAGGGTAATTAGCGACCTCCCAGATGTCACTATAGATCCAGCTCAAGCATCACTGTAGCCTCTAGCTCACACTCGCTCACTCACGTGCTCCGCTGGCCTTCCATCACGCACCCGAATCATGCTCGTGCCTTGCTAGTGTGTGTGGCGAGTGCACTGGCGTGAGCACTGGCTTGTGCTAGTGTGCGTGCACACGCGCCACTAGTGCATGCTGGCGTGCGTTGCGAGTGCGCAATTGTGATTGGTTGGGGCTTCACAGGTCTCGAACCCGTGCCCCTCCCTTGAAGGTCGGGTGCTTAACCACTATGCGAAGATGTCCGAAAGGTCGAGGGGACGAATTAGCGCGTGCAGTGAAGGATTGTTCTTAGCCATTGGATTCTCATCCAACGGCTGAGATGGCATGCTGGGAGGCTTCTTTGGAAGGACGTCGATGACATTGGGTGCTCCAGATGGTGCCACGTGGCACCATCTGGACCGTCCACCTTTCCTTGCTTGTAGAGGATGCCATGGTGCTCGGATCGAGGTGCTTTCTACGTTGACGGATTGAGATAGTAACTCTAGATCCATCTGTATGGTCGGATTCTTCATTCGAGGCCTGTAAGGATGTCGCATTGTCCCCTTGGCCGTTGATCTTCCTTAGACTGCATAAGATGCTACAAGATTTTGATCTAGACGATTTTAGAGGCGTTAGGCTCCGATTATCGTCCTAATCAAATCTGTACGGTCAGATCGTCCGTCCGAGGCCCTAAAATAAACCTCCTTCCCTCCTGGCCATAAAAAGATAATTAACCTAAAATATACACAACTACTCTAAATGCAAGATGATGCATGCTATGCACTATTTATACTATGAAATGCAAATATAAGCCTAGGAACATGCATGATTAGGCATTTTACCCTCAATAATTTTGTCTACATCACAAATCATCTACCTTTTTCTCAATGATCGAGACCTTATCCAGGCGACTAGCAACCAACTCCAGATCAATGGATATGGATAAGCCATGAGTCTCATGTTCCTCTCATGTATTTATTAATGCACGGGTGGTCTTCCAGTTGAACACACCCATAGATTCATTGTTTATAGAGTTCACGGACATGTTCTCGAGAATCTCCCAAACTGTATCTTCATGTTGACCCATTATGCTCCGACCATAGGTTGCATTGACAAAGAGCTTGATATCCTCACGGAGTCCATGGTAAAAGGACTGGACCTATTCCCACTTAGGACCTCTGCGATGGGGGCATTTCCGTATAAGATCCAAAAAGCGGTCCCATGACTTATGAAATGATTCTCTCGCATTTTGTGAGAAGTGCGTGATCTGATGCCTTAAAGAATTTGTTCGACCAACTGGGAAGAATTTCTGCAGGAATTTAGTGTGGAGCTCCCCCCATGTGTTGATTGGACGGGTTAGAGTTTGATACTAGTTGGCAACTTTATCCATGAGAGGGAAGGAGAACAACTTCATGAGAAGGATATCCTGATTCTGAACAAGTAGCCCGAAGGTCTGGGCCAAATGTTTTAATTGCTTGATGTGCTAGAAGGGATCTTTGGAGTTCAAGCCGTGGAATTTTGGGATAGCATGAATCAGATTCGGCTTGAGTTCAGTATCAGGTCCTCCAGCTAGGATTTGCACCCTGGGTTCGATCACCACCACAACAAGATTGTAATGATCTCACATCTAAGGACGCTGTGGTGGGTTCATGAATGACTGGAATAGATCATTGAGGCATTGTAGTTGATTTTGGAGATTGGGTTCTTCTTCTTCGTGATTCCCCATGAATGTAGATAAAGGAGATTTGGGTTCAGAAGTAGAAGAGTCGAAAGAGATGTCAATCTAGTTGGGTGATATCACAAACAAGTGGGTCGAGGCCTAGCCTCGACGAGAATGAATTGCTAATGGAGGTCTCAAGGGTGGTCACAAGGACCTCCTCCCAAACATGCACTAAAGAGCCAAATGAAGGACAAAATGTGTGATGGACCCAATTAAGGCACCAAAAATCTTTGGATGACTAAGGAGGTTTGAGGCGGATGATATCTCTTGATCAGAAAGTCACTCAGCTGAGCCTCGTAAAGACCCCTACATGGTAGATGATAGAAGGCATTTTCACACATTTGAAAGTCATCGGAATCATAGCATAGTCGTGCAAAAGCATTCGTCAAAAATAAGGTTGTAAAAATAACGAGACTTTGAGTCCCGGTCATTCGTCCCTGGGAGGCATTTGTTAAATTCTGAAATCGATCTTTTATCGCTCTACTTTATTTAAAATCACACACTGGTTTCCAATCTTCAAATTAAGACTTCGCCACTTCTATTATGAATTCTGATTATGTGCATTTGTGTCAGGTAGATAACGAAAGTGAAAGTATGGGTTTCGGTGCGCACAATTCTAGTTACGTGGTGGCTATTTACAGAAATGCATCTATAATTAGGATTTCTATATTTTCTGGAGCTGACATGCTTGTTGCAAAATATATATATAAGTGAAAAACAAGCAACTTGAATCATGCAGAAAAGATGGCAACCAATAAGCTCATGGTAATTTCAAACATAGAGATATATATAAACAATGTATCTTTTATTCATTCATTCAAAGAAGTGTTTGCAACATGGAATGTAGAGGAAAGCTTGTACAAGAATGCTTGAAAATGTAAATTAGCTACTAGAAAACGATCGCATACAGGAATCTATGGGGGGATTTTGCAAGCATCATTGGGAGAGAATAAAGACCTAAACAACTAAGCAGTAAATACAAATAGTAAAACTACAAAGAGCTAAGTTACTAATCCAGCAGAAGGGAAGGGCATGCGGAGGTGGTCTCCAATGGCCTTTGAGTGGCTGAGAGAAGGAGGGGTGGCCAATGGTGCTTAGGCCGACCCTTGGAGAGTGGTTGGAGAAGTGATCCAGCATCTTGGCGTGGAGATGGTGGCCTTCATGGTGCACAACTTATGGAGGTGGAGTGGAGATGAAAGTGGCAAGCCTAAGTGGAATGAATGCCAAGGAAATGGATGGCCAAGAGTGGATGGGTGCAAATGGCCACCCCTTAGGTCTTTTTATAGACCTAAGGGAGTCTCCAAGTGGTTTTGAGATCCAAAAAAAGTGGATCTCAATGTGAATGCCTCTTGGTTGCTAATTTTGGCAACCAAGAGTGGCGCCACTTGGAGAGAGTTCTAAAGAACTCTAGATGTGTGGGAGTGCATTAATGGGTGTGTGTGTGTGTGTGTGTGGTCATGCCCTAGGTGCCTAAGTGATATAGGTTAGGTCCTAAGGGGTTTAGGTAGGTGTATGCCTTGAATTAGGGTTGCAAACCCTAATTGCTAAGGGGAAATTGCAATTAAACTTAACCTAAGTTTAATTGAATGAGTGTGAACCTAATTGAGAGTGAAATAACTCAATTAGGTTGGGCTTGGGTCAATTGTACTCTCACTAAGTCCAATTGGACATGTGTGGGTTGAGATCTGAGCTCAATTGGACTTAGTGAGTGCAATTGACTTAGGTGATGGTAATTGATTTTGATCTAAGTCAATTAGGTTTTGTGAGGACCTAATTAGGTACTTAGGGAGGTCTAGAGGAGATGTACTAGAGTTAGGGTACCTTAATTTAGGTTCCTTTGGGATTGGAATTAGGTCTAGGGAGCTAGAGATCCAAGATCAAGGCTTGAATCTCAAAACAGGAACTGGAGAGCAGTTCCAGATGTCCAAAAATAGGATCAGACGACTTATACTAAAAAATCAAAAGTCCAAACTTCAGTTCTAGACATCCAATCTGAGTCAGGGGGAATTCTAGGTTCTATTTTGGGTATTCTGTAGAAATTGGATGTCTGACAAAGTGTCTAGACGTCCAATAACACTGCAGAAGTGGGTTTGAGGTGTGCAGGAGTCAGCTAAGGGTTCTGGACATCCTATAACTTATCTGGATGTCCAGATAAGGGTTGGAACTAGGGTTTTAGGGTTTCCTAGGATGTTGTGACCTAATCTAAGGTTTGCTAAGGCTTGGGGGAAGTCTCTAGGCTATCCTAGGACTAGGATGGACCTAAGCTCTTCACATTTTATAGCTTTATTCCTACTTAATAGAATAGCATACCTTAATTCCCTTACATCATTATTCCCTATGTCTAATCTAAGTCTTCTGCTCCAGCCCTGCTGCAACACCCCTTATTCCTAATCCAGCTGCAGATCCAGCTCCAGATCTAGCTTCTGATCAGCTTATTGCCTGTAATTACATAATGCACTTAATCAGCACATTATGACATTATTTTATGCATAGCTAAAGGAAAGCAGTAAAGATATTGATAATGCTTTTGCATGCCTGAATTACCCTAACTTATGCTAAGTTCTAGCTTAACATAGGTCAATTAAGACCTATGATTGCTGTGCAATCACACCCCCATGCCTAAATCTTGCTAGTCTCTAGCAAATGCAAGACTAAATTGTTTACAGCAAGGGTCCCTAGGGGATTGATTATTTTATCAAGTGTTTTCCTAGAGATTTTTCTCCTTTTGTTTTCATCCTATGCTCTAGAAATCCAGACAATCGTGAAAGTATAGCTATGTAGCTTTTGCAACAGATTCGAGTGAAAAACTGATACACCTCTAAAGCTTGTACTTGACCTCTAGTAAAAATTCTAGCAAGATAGGCAGATTTCTTCCCTCAGGGGATTCGAGATATTCTATGAATTCCACCCTAACTTTAGGCTTAGGTAGAGAATCTCTGAGGGGTAAGATTATATATTTGGTTGCTCACTCTTGACTGGTGCTACATAGAAATTAGTGCTGCAGAATCTAGATTCCCATATTACTAAGTGATTCAACTCAGAGAAAGACAAGAAAAACTATGCTCCCTTTTAATTCCTTTGTATTCATTCTCTCTTACTCTTTTTCTTTTCTTTTCTTTCTTTTTCTTAGAGCTCACAATCTCACCAGATTCACGTATATGAGGTGGTCTCACTTGCATTAACACTTTAATTGAGTTCTCATAACCCTAACACTAAGTCAAAATTCCTCAGCCAGTATTCGGCTGGTCAAAAACACAGAAAAATAGGTTAAGGCTTTATTTGGTGGATCTCAAATTTATTTGGTGGTATTGCCTCAATGCACTAAACTAAATATTCACTCTTTTTTCTTTGCTTTTTCTTCTTTTTCTAACTTTTTTCAATTCTTCTTTCTTTTCATCAATTTCTTTTTCATTTCATTTTGTTTTCTCTTTCTTTTTTTTTTCAACATAACACAACTAGCACACATCCATGAACCTTATTAAGGAGGCATTATTAGGGATTGGTGGTACTCAAGAGACATTAGGTGGCTTATTTGGTGGAAGTGCCTACTCACGGCACCGGGAGAGATGGATAGGACGGTGTATTTCTGACCTTGACATCAGTACCCTCCTTCAGCTGAGGATTCCGTAAAGAATGGTCGTAACCATCCACCTTAGCCCTAGTTTTATGAAAACTTGCTCTTCGCGTATTTGCCTTATTTGGTGGCTCTCAACATTTCGCACAAAAATGTGTACGCAAGAACCGAGAGTGAAAACTATGTCTAATCTCAGAGTATCATCACCTAATTATCTAGGACTCCAGATTCCTTGTACTAATCTTAGAGCACCAGTACACTCTACTCTCATCTCACACTATTTGGTGGATTTTTGGAAGAAAATCTGCCTGACTCCCAAAACACTGTCTAGGGGTTCAGGAAAAGAAGCACTACTTCTTCTCGACAGACTAAAGATGTTTATCAATCTTCATTGTGAATCCATTACAAATTCTATGTGTGTGTGAAAAATTGTACTAGATTCCAGATTACAGGAATCAACTAGAGGATAAAATTCCTAATGCATTCCCTTAATAAAATAATCTTATTCATGAATGCAATATATATATGCTGTAAACCAGTAACCTCATATATTCGTACTTCATGAAATTCCCGTATCAAGTTACATTCAGCTTGACCCTAAATTTAGAACACAAGGTGAGCAGGTGAGTCGGAAATGGCCGTTGCGGACGATTTCTAGCTCCAATGCGAGCATTGGAGGTGGAGTCGGTTGTTCTTTTATCTAGGGTCCTAAAGTACGTTTTACATGCAGCTTCGAGGTTTTCCTAAATGTTGGCATAAAAATTTTCAATTTTGTTGTATCTACCCCCCCATGCCTAAGTCCTTGCATGTCCTCATGTATGAATATAAAAGAAAAGAAATACAGGAGGGAGAGAATGGGTAGAAATCACCTGTAATTACTCCTGAAATTATACATTCAGCACCGACCAACCTATCAGTGTGCAATATGCAGAAAGAAAATATGCTAAAAGAAAAATATGCTATATATAAAAATGGTTATGTATAAATGATGGTGGAATGTGGGATAGTGGTTGTCTATACGTGCTGAGTTTAACGCCTCCAGTTGGGCAAGAATTCAATCACATGTCCTCAATAAGATGAACAATCTCGTCAGGTGGAGGAGGTTCCTGGGCCAAAAATGGATTGAGGTGCTAGCCATTTACCATAGATATATGCCAAGATTTTTGGTCCTTGATCTAGACTACCCCATTAGGATATGGGTGAATCACAACATACGGGCCAGTCCAGTTGGACTTGAGCTTCCCTGCAAATAGTTTTAATCGTGAATCAAACAACCAGACTTGCTGGTTGGGCATGAATGCTTTCCTCTGGATGTGGCGGTCATGAAAGGCCTTGGTCTTGTCCTTATATATCAATGCGTTCTCATAGGCCTCTCGCCGGATCTCTTCTAATTCGCTGAGCTGGAGTTTCCATTCTTGACCTCCTGCATTGAGGTCAAGGTTACATTTTCCCACCGCCCAGAAGGCGTGGTGTTCCAACTCTACAGGAAGGTGACAGGCCTTGCCATATACCATACAATATGGTGACATATGCCCAGACTTTGATATGCCCAGAGTGCATCAACTAATTTATCGGACCAATCCTTCCTGTCTGGTCTAACTGTCTTTTGGAGAATCAGCTTGATCTAACGGTTAGACACTTCAGCCTGCCCATTGGTCTGCGGGTGATACAGGGTGGCCATATGGTGATGTACCCCGTATTTCTTTAATAATGACCTGAAGTGGGCGTGGATGAAGTGGCTTCCCCCGTCGCTAATCAGAGCGTGGGGTATTCCAAATCTCGCAAAGATATACTGCCGTACAAAGGAAATGACGGTCTTATGGTCAGCCCATCTCGCCAGGATGGCCTCGACCCACTTCGAGACATAGTCGACAGCTAATAATATGTACTCGAAGCCATGCGAGTTCGGAAAAGGACCCATAAAATCGATGCCCTAGACGTCGAACACTTCTACAACCATGATGGGTTGGAGTGGCATCATGTCTCTCCTAGTCATAAAATCGACCGACTAGCATCATTTGCAGTGTTGGGCTTATTCGTGTGTATCTTTGAAAATAGTTGGCCAGAAAAATCCCGACTACAAAATTTTTGTAGCTGTTTTCTATCCCGAGAAATGACCACCACGAGCATCATTGTGGCAAAAAAATAACACACTGGGTATCTCAGAATCTGGGATGCATCTTTGAATAATCTGATCCACTCCAATGTGGAATAGCAGTGGGTCATCCCAGAGGTAAAATTTGGCCTCTACAGTGAATTTGAGTTTCTGGTCCTTGGATAGGTTCGTGGGAATCTTGCTTGCGGCAAGGTAGTTCGCAATATCCGCGTACCAGGGGAACTCAACAGATTCATCCAAAAATTGCTCGTGAATAGGCAGGGAAAAAAGAATGTGCCTGGGTCTAGTTTGGATAGGTGATCCGCCACAACATTCTGCTTTCCAACCTTATTGTGGATTTCGATATCAAATTCTTGCAGTAGAAGGACCCATCTAATGAGCCGTGGTTTGGCATCCTTCTTTGCCAACAAATGCCGAAGGGCGGAGTGGTCAGTGAAAATGATGACCTTGGACCCTAATAAGTAAGATCTGAATTTCTCCAACAAGAATACTACTGCTAGCAGTTCTTTTTCGGTGATAGTGTAATTGCGCTGAGCCTCATTCAGCGTCTTGCTAGCATAGTATATGATGAAGGGTTATTCCTCCCGACACCAGCCTAAAACAGCACCGAGGGAAAAATCAGAAGTGTCGCACATCATCTCGAAATCGAGCAACCAGTCGACTAGTTGGAGAATCGGGGAATCAGGGACAGTGCTTCGTAAAGTTTCAAAGGCGCTGAGACACGAGGTGTCAAATTCAAATGGGACATCGACAACCAGGAGATTTATCAAAGGCCATGCAATTTTCGAGAAATAGCGTATAAATCTCCGATAGAAGTCGATGTGACCCAAGAATGATATGATCTGCTTGACCAAGCTAGGTGGCGGTAAGTGGGAAATAATCTCTAATTTAGCTCGATGGACCTCGAGTCCATTTTTGGAGATCCTGTGCCCTAGTACTATGCCATAGCTCACCATGAAATGGCTTTTCTCCCAAGATAGTACTAGGTTTATCTCAATACACTGTTTCAGGATCTTGGTGCGGTTATCAAGACAAGATGCAAAATCATCTCCGAAAATGGAGAAGTCATCCATGAATACCTCCACATAGTCCCCAATCATGTCAGAGAAGATGGCCATCATACAACACTGAAATGTCACTGGTGCATTGCAGAGGCCAAAGGGCATCCTCTTGAAAGCGAATGTTCCAAAGGGGCATGTGAATGTGGTATTGTCTTGCTCTTCAAGGCTAATTGCTACTTGATTATACCCAGAGTATCCATCCAGAAAGCAGAAGAAACTGCATCCATCTAATCTTTCCAAGATCTGATCAATGAAAGGAAAAGGAAAGTGATCCTTCTGGGTAGCCATGTTTAGTTTCCTATTGTCGATGCTGACCCGGCAAGATGCCACAATGCGGGTCGGGATGGATACGCCCTTATCATTTTTCACAATGGTGAGTCTTGCTTTCTTGGGCACTATCTGGATCGGGCTCACCCATTGGCTATCTGAGATTGGGTATACAATACTTGCATCCAGCCATTTGATGATCTCCTTCTTAACAACCTCTAGCATATTCGGGTTTAGCCATCTTTGAGGTTGTCTCAAAGGTTTCGCCCCCTCATCCGTGTAAATGTGATGAGTGCAATACAAGGGGCGAATACCGCGGAGATTAGCAATACTCCACCCTATAGTAGCCCTATGTTCTTGTAGCGTAGAAATCAATTGATGCTCCTGTTTTTGGGTTAAGTGGGCATTAATAATGACTAGGTATGTCTCACTTTTTCCCAAGAACACATACTTAAGTAAGTCAGGTAAGGGCTTCAATTCAATCACTGGTGGGTCAGAGTCAGAAATGGGGGTGGGAGGAGCAAACTCGAGGGTGGGAATCTGCTGATCCGTATGCACGTGAATTTTCGCTAATTCGCTTCCTATGAAATAATCGGTTGTGACTGTGTTAACAGGAAACCCGTTAGCTGTGGTCACGTCTTCCTGCAACAACAGGGGCGATTCAGCAATGTGTGGATCAAGATAGCTGGATTCAGGGGTGCTGTGGTCAAAAGAACACCCTAAACAATCAGATCCTCGGGGAGATATGTGTAGTGTAGTGGTCTCAGTCCCATGTTGATCGAGGTCCAAGAACCCTAATAGTGTAGATGAATGAGACATTGGGTCGTAAAAAAGGAGCCCAATGTTACCATAGTATGCTGAATCTTCGTCTTTGCCATCCTCCTCTATTCAATCACAGTCAAAATTCTTTGCTGCCTTGAATATGTCAAGTCGAAGTCACTCATTACCTAGGGCCATACACCCGGATGCATAATCAATGTTCGCTCAGGCTGTCACTAGAAATGGTTGACCCAAAATAATTGGTGCATCTCAGAGATTAGGAGGAACTTCCTTATCAAGAATGAAAAAGTCTATGAGAAAGCAGAACCCGTGGACTTTTACGATTATGTTCTCAACCACCCCCTCAGTGTTTTGACTGATCTATCAGCCAGCTAAATTGTTACCGAGGTGGGCTTCAACTCCCCAAATCAAAATCGATCAAATACAGTAGTGGGAGTTAGGTTGATGGACAAACCTAGATCTAGAAGGGCCCAATCAAATGGAGAATCCAGCAAGAAGCAGGATATGAGTGGGGTACCAGGGTCTTTCCTTTTCGGCGACAAGTCAGCTAGAATCACAGTGCTAGCCTCTTTCGACAGTACCGCCTCTCATCCAATTCTCAGCTGTCGCTTCGAGCTACAATAGTCCTTGAGGAACCTAGCGAGAGCGGAATGTGATCGATTGCCTCGAGGAGGGGGACCTGAATATGTACTTCCTTGAACATTGATTTTAGGTCCTCAAAATTCTACGTGTCCTTTTTCCATACTGCATTCCGTGTCAGAGCCTCAAGAAAAGGGACAGGAATCTTAGTGTTGAGTGGCCTCTAACCTTATCTACCACAGGTGACTCCTAAGATGAAGAAGGAGTCAGACCTGCCTGCAGCGAAGGGTGGGAAAAATCAGGACCCGCCTGCCTATGTGGTTGGTCGAATGTCTTCCTTCCGCTCCTAAAAGAGACAGCATGTGCATCGGCTTGCTGTCCATGAGGTGGTGGGGGAGCAGAAGGGGAAAAGTATGTGGGGTTCTGCAAAGGCAGCTGGCCGTACAGGTAACCAGGTGGTGCAGGAGGCGCCTGTAATATGGTGTGTGCCTATCCCTGCGGTGCCTGAAACCTAGGTGGGGCACCTTGGTTCTGCACATATCGAGGGTTCGGGACGGGTTGGGAGGGCAAGGCTCCCTGAGTCCTATGCTCCTGCAACAGATGGTTTTGCGTGTTCTATATAGTCTATATCTGATCAGCCATCGCCTGCATAATCTGCAAGCTATCCTGTGTATATTTCCTCATTGATTCTTGTAACTCCTCTTTTAGTGCCTCCAAAGGGTCAACCCGCTTTGGAGGGTGACTGGCATCTTGGTGCAGCGGCTGGTATAAAGAACGGGGTTGTTGCTACTGAGATGGGAATGGCTACTGCCTAGGGTACGTGTTCTATGCATTCCCGTATTGCCTGGTCTGGTAGTATGCATCTTGCTATGGTCTTTGTGAAATACCAGACTAAGCGAAGTTCGGATGCTGGCACCAACTAGGGTTATACGTCTCTAAATACGGGTTATTAAGCCCGTATCCTTGGATAGCATTGACGTCCTCGTAGGCCAAAGATGTCTAAGACGCATATTCGTCAAGGGGATATGCATTATAATCTGCGGGTGGTGCGTAACCCTGGTCGTACGGTGCCAGATCGGGATTGTTTACGGGATCCTGATATGCAGGGTCTCGTAAATAAGGAGAAGATGCATCCTGAGTGAGTAGATTAACTCGAGCAGGAGGGGCTCGAGGTGCATAGGAGGGTCTTGAAGCAACAGAGTTCATGTCAGATTGACCCTGACTAATCTGGTCAATCTTTTTCTCAATTAGGTTTATTCCATCCAGCTGCTTGACGATGATATCCATGTCGGCTCGAATAGACTCAGTGTGGCCTCATGGACACCAACCCGCCGCTGACCAGGCCACTGGAACTGGTTCAATGGGTGCGGCATTCATCAAATTCTCTGCCAAAGATTCAAACAGCTCAAATGCCCTGTTCTCATCTTTTGCAAGGAAATTCTCGCCACTAGATGCATAAGCCAGATACCGATGTGTGTCATCCAGCCCATGGTAAAAGATTTGAGCTAGATGCCATCTGGGTATACCATGGTGCGGGCATTTCTGGAGAAGGTTGTGAAATCGGTCCTAGGCTTCATGCAACTTCTCCCCAGCTCCCTGGGAGAAGGTCGTGATTGCGCTCCTCATCGCGTTTGTTCGACCGATTGGGAAGAACTTTTGCAGGAATTCACGTCGTAATTCCAGCTAGGTTCCAATTGGCTTCCCAATGGTCTTGAACCAGTATGAAGCTTTGTCCCTCAAAGAGAATGGGAAAAGCTTCATTAGAACAATCCCAAGATAAATGTTCCTGGGTCGAATCGTTTCTACAAGTCGAATCAGGTCCTCTAGGTGCTAGAACGGATCTTCGCTTGAGTTTCCATAGAAGTGAGTGCAGATCAAACTGATCACGTTAGGCTTGAGCTTAAACGCATCTCTGCTTATGGGAATCCTGACTAAGGGTGTGACGATTGGTGTGGCTGGATCATAGAAACCCTGCAATTGTTCTCCTCGCGGTGGGTGCTGCATTCTGTCAAGCACCGTCAAAATGCAGTCCATGCTCTGTTGATGTCGCACCTCAGATTCAACCACTCGGACTTCTAGATGAGCCATGGGGTCCATATTATCAATATCCTGACCTGGTCTAGGTCCAGGTCCAGGATTAGCCATTGTGGCTACAGGAGTAGAAGTGGGGGGAGAAATAAGTCTTGGCGAGGTGACTTGCCTCCTTGGGAGTGGCTCCCAAGTTCCAACCAAGTGAGGTCTAAGTGACCTTCTTCCTTGCTTACACCACCCAACCCCTGGGTTGGTGTAGCCATGCCAAACAACGCTAAAGCCGCGTCAATCAGATGGTCCTTTTGATTCAGATGACCGGATTTTTCATTTTAAGTTTTAATTCCTGAAGAAAATTCATCGTACAACCGACTGAAAGCAATTCCCGCCTCTTGTCTAACCCAACCAAGCGGTTGAAAGCACCTGGTAGTACGACAACGAATTCAGGTTTAATTCATGTTTTAAAATTGATTTTAGCCCATTTTTTCAGTTGGGGTTTTCTTTTGGTGAGTGGCCCACAAGCTGACCAACTCACCAGCTAAGTACTAGACTTGACTAAGTCTAGGTTAGCCCAAATGTGGCTTCTAAATTGTAACCCTAAAGGTGTAACCAAGGGTTCATGCAATTCTATGGTTTTGTTTTATTTTTTTTTTCTTCTTTAGCAGACCACAAAAATTACAATCAGTTTTCTGACAAAAATCGGAATCCAATTAACTTGAAATTTGGTGTCTAGATTCCTTTTTCAATTATCCTTTCAGAGAATATTTTTTTGTAATTTTTACTATTCCAACCGAATCTTTTTAGAGATTTTTGACTGTCAGGGGGTCAGATCTGGAATTTTGAACCCTGATCGATTTTTCACTTTAAAAAAGTATCACATGACTTTCAAAAATTTGGGAAAAATATGGAAAATAAAGCCAATGAGATCAGCTTTCAAACCCCACCATTTTTAGTCAAAATAGATTTGCGGATTGCTCAGAATTGCCTTTTGAAATTTGAAAAATCTCGAATCTGGGTCATTTTGACCCCCTTGCACTTCGTGAATTTTTAAAAATTGTACACTTAGAATTTTTCAAAATAAAGGTGACGTTCGAAAGATGGTTTGAAAATAAAGTTCTAGCCCAAATTTTATTTTATTTTTTTCACTACCTTTTCAGCAATCGAATTTTTAAAACAGACTTTGAAATCTGGCTGAAAATCAGAACATGGTGGAAAAAGCTTTTAAAGAGTGTTGAGTTTGAAATTCAAGGTTTCCACCAAAATGTTTTTTTTTCTTTTTTCAAAAACTTTTGCAAATTTTTTTCAAAAAGGATTTTTTTTCAAAGGATTTTCAAATATATATATTTTTTTGCTTTTTCAAACTAACCTAGGATTCAAAAAAGAAACCTAATCAAGATTTTTTTTTTGAAAATTTTGTTTTTTGATTTTTTTCTTCTTTTTCACGAAAATGAATAAGTTTTTTTTTTCAAAAGAAATTGTTGGAAGCAAATCTAATCCTAAGGTTCAAAAGAAAACCTAGCCTAAGAAATGTGCACCTGATTTCTTTTTCTGCGCTCGTTGTGTGTGCATATCCCATTTTCTTCCTGTGTTGTCCTACACATCCAAAAACAAAGTAGAGGCAGATTTGCCAGTGGTAGTTTAAAAGATCGAAATTAAAAAAAAATGACGTTGCCTCCCCGTCAACGGCACCATTTGACAAAAGGTGTCTTTGCACATTTGAAAGTCGTCGGAATCGTAGTATAGTCACGCAAAAACGTTCGTCAAAAATAAGGTTGTAAAAATAACGAGACTTTGAGTCTCGGTTGTTCGTCTCTGGGAGGCATTTGTTTAATTTTGAAATCGATCTTTTATCGCTCTACTTTATTTAAAATCGCACGCCGGTTTCCAATCTTCGAATTAAAACTTCGCCACTTCTATTATGAATTCTGATTATGTGCGCGTATGTCAGATAGATAACGAAAGTGAAAGTGTGGGTTTCGGTGCGCACAATTCTAGTTACGTGGTGGCTGTTTACGAAAAATGCATCTATAGTTAGGTTTTCTATATTTTTCGGAATCGACATGCTTGTTGCAAAATATATATATAAGTGAAAAATAGGCAACTTGAATCACGCAGAAAAGATGGCAACCAATAAGCTCATTGTGATTTCAAACATAGAGATATCGATAAAAAATGTATCTTTTATTCATTCATTCAGAGAAGTGTTTGCAACATGGAATGTAGAGGAAAGTTTGTACAGGAATGCTTGAAAATGTAAATCTTGCTACCAAAAAACGAACGAATACAAGAATCTATGAAAGGATTTTGCATGCATCATTGGGAGAGAATAAAGAGCTAAACTACTAAGCAGTAAATATAAGCAGTAAAACTACGAAGAGCTAAGTTACTAATCCAGTAGAAGGGAAGGGCATTTGGAGGTGGTCTCCAATGGCCTTTGAGTGGCTGAGTGAAGAAGGAGGGGCAGCCAATGGTGCTTAGGCCAGCCCTTGGAGAGAGGTTGGAGAAGTGATCCAACATCCTGGCATGGAGATGGTGGCCTTCATGGTGCACAACTTGTGGAGGTGGAGTGGAGATGAAAGTGGATAGCCTAAGTGGAATGAATGCCAAGGAAATGGATTGCCAAGAGTGGATGGGTGCAAATGGCCACCCCTTAGGTCTTTTTATAGACCTAATGGAGTCTCTCTAGAGAAGTGTGGAACTCTCTAGAGAGTGCTCCAACGAGTGGCCAGCCAAGTGGTTTTGAGATCCAAAAAAAGTGGATCTCAATTTGAATGCCTCTTAGTTACTAATTTTGGCAACCAAGAGTGGCGCCAGTTGGAGAGAGTTCCAAAGAACTCTAGATGTGTGGGAGTGCATGAATGGGTGTGTGTGTGTGTGTGTGTGGTCGTGCTCTAGGTGCCTAAGTGATATAGGTTTGGTCCTAAGGTGTTTAGGTAGGTGTATGCCTTAATTTAGGGTTGCAAACCCTAATTGCTAAGGGGAAGTTGCAATTAAACTTAACCTATGTTTAATTGAATGAGTATGAACCTAATTGAGAGTGAAATAACTTAATTAGGTTGGGCTTGGGTCAATTGTACTCTCACTAAGTCTAATTGGACATGTGTGGGTTGAGATTTGAGCTCAATTGTACTCAGTGAGTCCAATTGACTTAGGTGATGGTAATTGACTTTGATCTAAGTCAATTAGGTTTGGTGAGGACCTAATTAGGTCCTTAGCGAGGTCTAGAGGTGATGTACTAGAGTTAGGGTACCTTAATTTAGGTTCCTATGGGGTTGGAATTAGGTCTAGGGAGCTAGAGATACAAGATCAAGGCTTGAATCTCAAAACAGGAACTAGAGAGTAGTTCCAGACGTCCAAAAATTGGATCAGACGACTTATACTAAAAAATCAGAAGTCTATACTTCAGTTCTAGACGTCCAATCTGAGTCAGGGGGAATTCTAGGTTCTGTTTTGGGTATTCCGTAGAAATTGGACATCTGACAAAGTGTCTGGACGTCCAATAACACTCCAGAAGTGGGTTTGAGGTGTGCTGGAGTTGGCTAAGGGTTCTGGACATCATATAAATTATCTGGATGTCCAGATAAGGGTTGGAACTAGGGTTTTAGGGTTTCCTAGGATGTTGTGACCTAATCTAAGGGTTTCTAAGGCTTGGGGGAAGTCTCAAAGCTATCCTGAGGCTAGGATGGACCTAAGATCTTCACATTTTACTGCTTTATTCCTAATTAATAGAATAGCATATCTTAATTCCCTTACATCATTATTCCCTATGTCTAATCTAAGTCTTCTGCTCCAGCCCTATTGCAACACCCCTTATTCCTGATCTAGCTTCAGATCCAGCTCCAGATCCAGCTCCAGATCTAGCTTCTGATCAGCTTATTGCTTGCAATTGACATAATGCACTTAATCAGCACATTATAACATTATTTTATGCATAGGTAAAGGAAAGCAGTAAAGATGCAGATAATGCTTATGCATGCCTGAATTACCCTAACTTATGTGAAGTTCTTGCTTAACTTAGGTTAATTAGGTTAATTAAGACCTTTGATTGCTGGGCAATCAATACAGCATCCCCACGGGTTACAAGATTTTTCCCATTTGACCTTCCTTGTCACTGAGAATCCAAGTAGACTGAAATGAGCAAGCTTGACCCTAAGTCTACCAATTTTATTCCTGAATATGTGCCTTGAATTTCACTTAAACTTTAGAATTGATTATGATTTGTGACCTAATTTGAAGGTTGGTTAACCCACAAGGTGGGTCAACTTCACCTAACCTGCCTTAAAGTTTAGGTTGAGTTGAGTAAAGAACCCAAAATTACCTTGAGTGGTTTGCAAACTGGTTATTAAGTGCCAATTTTTAGTAATTCAAGTGATTGTTAGAGCTTTCTTTTAAGGTTTGCTTGATTATGTCAATTCAACCAAAGCATAGGTAACACACGATGCAAGAAATCAATTCTCTTTTAAATCAAGCATGTGTGTTTTCTTGAAACCCTAAAATTGAAATCCTAATTTGGCTCTATTTTCTAGGTCCAATTCTTTCCAAAACTGCAACGTAGGGCTCAATCAAGAAGGTGAATAGCCCTAGGCACCTTAAGTTCCTAGTTGGTGCAGATATCTGGATGGGGATTTCTAAGCAAATCAAATCAGGAAACTCAAGTGATTAAATCTATGAAATAATGCGAGTTGATCCTAATTGATTCTTCTTTTTAAACTTTCCAGAAATGAGGGTCTTAAGAAGAAGGGTGATAAGTGATGAGTCCATTTTAATGGACTATTGTCACGCCTAAGTTAACTTTATTCTTACATTTTATGTTTGTTAATAACTACATTAAGTCATAGAATGATTGCATACATCATTACTTAAGTTTACATATATTCTATTGCATTCTATATCTTATTATGTAATTTTATGTTTCATTATTGTAGGAATAATTTTGCAAAGAAACCAGGGTGGTGAAAAGAAATTCCCCTCCCATGGGGATCTCTCAACCTCCGGTTGGCCTCAACAAATCCACCTCTCAACAGGCAGCCAATTTTTGTAAGGGATTTAAAATCCCTTAACTTGCGTCGAGGAAGAACAAACAGGGAGGAGATAAAAGTCGCAGGGGGGTGCTCTTGGCGAGGGGATCTCTCCACCTTCTCCACCATGAAGGAGAGGTGCACTGTGGAACCAGCAAGCACTATGGTGATCCGCGTGCACCGTGACCTACAGAGAACCCACTCCACTCACCCGCAGGTAGCGCACCCTCTTGTGCGCATGCAACATCCTCACCGTGAGCTACACCATCTCCAACCCACATGCGCACATAGCAGACTCCGCTCTCCAGCCGTGTGCTTGTGCAACCTAAGGCGCGCACAACTAGCCTGCAAGCGCTGTGTGCACGCCCGCACGCCACCGCCCAGCCTGGTTGTGCATCTTCTTCTCCACCCACAGGAAGAACCCAAGGCAGCCTCAGCCGCACGAGCAGCCACCCTACGCAGCCAGCCGCACGTGCTACGCTGCTCGCCCACGCTCCAACCAACGGCCGCGCTCCTCACATGCACATGCATGCAGCAGCCATCTTCTTCTTCCTCCCAACAGGCCACCTGCAACTCCACCTAAAGAACCCAAAGCCACGCACCCCCCCCTCCACGCAACCACCACCGTTGACCCTCCGCCAACTGCCAAAACCGTGACGCCGGGCACCGCACACAGTGCCCTCACTGCAAAGCCATGTGCGGCCCACGAACGCAACCACAGCAGCTCGCGTGGGCTTCATTGTTGCAAGTGATTTCCTCCTCCGTCTGTCCCCCTCCAGCCACCTCCGGCTACTACATCACCACCATTGCGAAGGCCGCACCTCAGAGACCCACCACCGACAACCACGACGTCGGCTACTGTCTCCTCGACTTATGCGAGCAGGGGATTCGTTTCCCCTGTTTCGCTACAGTAAATCATGAATTAAAATTTATGATTCATGCCATTTTGGAAAACACTATTGTTATATTTATCTGATTATTATATTTCAGTAGATTTGCATCAATATCCCTCATGTTTGTTTGAATCACGGATAATTGAATTCTTCTCATGACAATAGAGTTGCGGCATTGGTTACAGGGAGCGGGTTCTGTTTTCAGTAACTTTGATGGTGCTTGTCAGAACTAAGATAGCGATTGTAGTATTTCCATGGTGATGATTTTGCATGTGCACCCTCATATTCTTGACTAATTATCTAGATTGAGAATTTATGCTGGAAATGAGAGCGCTAGTTAGCATGCACATCCGTTGATATTCCCGATTACTTGATGCATTATTACTCATTTTTAATAGGAAAATTCCTCCCTACGGAGATGACCTAACTCTTCATGGTTAGTTTTGGAATTATTAAATATTTTTGAAAAGCGATTTTCTACCACGCGATTACATACAATGACACGTCATTTTATGTTAAAGTTTTTATCGAAAACGAAGATCGCTCTTTCAAATGGCATCGTTGCTAGGGAGGAAACATGCCTATTAATTTTTTTGGGAATTTTATATTATTTTTATGCTATTTTGAAAGCTTTTCTGAATTACTAATTATGGATCTTCTTCTGTGCAAAAGCACACGATGAACGCAGCAGGCGTGCATGATGGAGACGATGTTCTTGGTGGACCTTGACGCCACCTAGAGAGCAGCAACAGGAGCACGTGGGACTTGATCCCACACGTGTGGAAGGAGGATTGGCAATTGGAGATTTGTTTATACTTAGATTAGGCTAGATAGACCTTAGACATTTAGTTTTTGTCTTGTGGACCCGTGTTGGGTATTTTCGGGAGAGTGTACCCACTTTATTTAGATTATAGGATTATTCGAATTGTTTGAGCTGCATGTTGGTTAGTTAGTTAGATTAGGTTTGTTTGCTTATTATTATTAAAATATATATATATATATTCAAACTACCTGCTTGAAGCTGCATATCTATAGGGCGACCATCTAGGATTGAATGAGTAGCATCTAGCTTTTCTTTTTGCATTGTAAACATACTGCATTGAAGAGCGCTGGTGTAAGCTATGTCTTTTCTTATGCATTAGTTATCTGCACATGCATTGCATTTCGACTTAATTAAGGAAGACCATTTAAGCTGATTTGAAAAGATTAATCAAGTGGTCACGTTATTTCTTGAAAAGAAAGAAAAATATACAGGAAGTGTTTGAATAACGTGACTGCGATTTTCAAAAGGAAAAATCACTTTTTGCGGTGTGATGCACACTTCCTGCACTGAGCACGCACTATAGGCACTGCACTAGGACTTGGACCATTAAGGCTATAGGCACCGATCTCTTTATTGGTGCAGACCCTCCTATCATGCTTTGTGGTGGTGGTACTATCTTTTGACCAAGTGTTTTGATACTTCACGGAGGGGGACACCCCTTAAAGGAACAAAAGGGTAGTTAAGGGGCACCGCATATGCATCGCCTCAAAGGAAGGGTTCGCCTTACTTGCATCCCTTTGTTCGTCCTTGGAGTAACTTCTCACTTGATCACCTGGGAGTATCATCTAAGCAAAGTATAGGTCCTAGGTCACTAGAAGGTCAATTTAGGGTGCGTAATTGTTTGACAACTTGATTGATCACCCAAAAAGGATGAAAAGTAACCTCAACCTTGTTAACAGTCATTGACCAGAAATTTCAAGTGCCTCAATTCACTTATACCACTTACGTGGGAATGGAGAAACATTGCCTTGACTATATTTGGCCAAGCTGAAGAGATTGGAAGAGGACTTAAAGAATTTTAAATTAACAAAAGACCTCTTGCCTTGTGTTTGCTTGCCGTGTGCGTGATAGAGCTCTCTAAGAAGTTTTCTATTTTAATCTATCTAAGTCCTAAGAGAGTTAAAATATTTAATTAAAAGAAATGGACTATCCTTATTCCTATCATTTTAACTAGGATCCCATGCCCCTAGTGTATCCATCCTTTGATGGGTACAATGACAATTAATGGGATCATTCTTATTCTTATCCTGGGAGCACTGGCCTGATAGCTCCCACTTTTGAGCAGAGCCTAGGTGCGGGATTTTCCAACCCTAGAATCCCTATGCAAACACCTAACCCTCACACCCTTCATGATTTTCCGTATCGAGGTTGGACCGATACCCCTAAGCAACCAGAGCCTGAAATTGACTATCCTCCCCAACCTCATAGTAGTAGCCTCTCCTCTTTTATGATAGAAATGCAAAAACAACAAAAGGAAACGATGGAATCTATGGGAGAGATGTTGAGGAATAGTCAACAATTAAACAAAGAAATTAGACAGCCTAGCTACGCTCTTCCTAGTAATTCTGATCCCTACCCATACGGCTGTGATCATGAAAATAATTCTGAGGAAACCAATGACAATAGGGATCTAGTTTTACGTAGCTATCACTTAGACTCTCCCAATGAGATACAGCCACTAGAGGGGAACGATCCTAGTGATTATCCACCCGAGCTATATTGGAGTCAAAAGAAAGAGAAGATGGTACCTCTTGAGGACCTTGACACCAATGACAGTATTTCCCTTACCCCTACTAACCTGGGTCAAGGTTGTATTGTTCCTATCACTTCCCCTATTGATTATCTGGTGGAATCCCATTCTACCGTCGGTGAGCCTAATCCTGACCCTCAACTTAGGGAATCAACACCTACCATTCAGCATCCTGAGGATTTAAATGCACCCAATGAAGTTGACCCTAAGGGAATGGAGGATGAATTAGATCAATTTTGGACTCAGGGATATAAAGAGTCTATTTCAAAGGACGAGGATGCCCCAATGGAGGAACCTAGACTGAAAATCTGGAGTGAATCACAGGGAGATTATGTGTTATTTGAGGACTTGCCCCCTGAGGATATAAATAATCTGGTGAAATCCAGATTCCTCCCTTCTTTTGAGAGTCATCCCCCATCAAACTAGGAGTTGATATTAGAGAAGGACAAACACAATAGTGAGAAGTCTAGGGGAGACTCTTGGGGACAAAACACGTCAATTGAGGATTTATGCCCTGAGAAGAACAAAGAATTGCGTGATATAGGCTTACTCCAAAACATTAACATGGATCCTCCGTCAAAAATAATTGATGATACTGAAGCAACTCCTTTCTTTACTAATGAATCACATATACACCTCAACAAAAATTTGAGTGAACCAAAAGAATTCGAGGATGAGATTAATGATAATGATTTTGTTGTTTCGACCTTACCATCAAAGGAATATAATTTGGAGTCCACCATTGATTCACATATTGTAACGAATGTGCGCCCCAGACGTATTTTAAGACGTCTGGGAGGTGGCTCAGACGTCGGACAAGACGTCTGGGATCACAACCAGACGTCTGATAAGACGTCTGGGATAGTTTCAAGACGTCTGGAAATCCGTTATTTTCGACACATGCGAGTCGCCTGCGCGCCTGAGCGCGCAGACCGCATATTCCCTCTTTTCTCTGCGGCTGCAGGCGGCCTGCCGCCTTCTCTCTCTCCTCTCCGCGCGGCGTTAAAAGGGGCGCGCCTCCCCTCCCATCTCCACCGTCTCCTCCTTCTCATTCCTGTGCACGAGAGCGAGCGGACGCGAGGGCGGCAGCGGCGGCCGCAGTGAGTGCGGAGGCGCGGCGTGCGAGGGCAGAGCTCTGCCGTGAGGGCGAGCTCGCCGGAGCGGCTTGGCCGGCCGACGGGGGGCGCGGAGCGACGCGGAGAGGGACCTGCTGCGGGTTGAGCAGCAGACGCGTGAGGTGCGACGCGGGCGACGTCGCGAGCGGAGGCCGAGCAGGGTTCTGATTCTGGAAAAATTTCCAGAATCAGACGTCTGGGTTGATAGCCAGACGGCAAGGTCGACGTCTGTAAGATCATACAGACGTCTGAAAGGTGAGTGTCCGCTTTCTTCTTCCTTCTTGTCGACTGACCGTACTGAGGGAGGGGGGTTGGCTGTGCGCAGGTTCGCTGATTCGCCATCCTTTGCGAATCAGACGTCTGGAAGTTGTACCAGACGGCGGGAGTGACCTCCAGACGTCCGGAGGGACCATCGGACGGCTGAGATCTAGGCAGACGTCCCTGCAGACTTCTGGACATCTGGGAAACCACGCTGAACAGGTAATTCTCTGATCCACTTTTTAAGACGTCTGGAAGGAGTTCCAGACGTCTGATTTTGCACAGTATCGTCTTTTTCGACCCGTTTAGGGCCCGTTCGGGCTCCGTTTTCCGCGATTCGAGTTGCGTTCTCTTCAGAATTAATTCCTCTACTCATCTACAGTAGCTATACACTGTTTTGAGACACTCCTTGTGTTTGATCCTTGTGACAGGATCTTGTTCAGTTGCTGTCTTGAGAGTCGCGGAGGCACGCGGGATTCCCGATCACGCCCCCATTACTCCCGTTGTACCTGGTAGAGTGGCTTAAGTTATTTTTAAAACCTGTTAAAGTATGGAACCATAACTAGAATCTAGGACATTGCATGAATCCTAGGAATGAGAAATGTATGGAATGATAGCTCCTAGGTGATGCATGAATCCTAGGGCTGGAAAACTAGTTGTATGCTAGATCCTAGGATGTGGCATGAATCTTAGGATGGAAAAACTAGTGGAATGTATAATACTGCAGTCTTGGAAAAATGGAAAGGAATATAAAGCTGCCTGTAATTTGAATTAACAGCTGCCTGTTATGAATAAAGAAACATGTTTGAGATCATGGATTTTGAGAACGTGAATCTGGAAAGTGAAACATATGATGTTCTGAGATAAAGAGCTGGAACCCTACGGGGAATTAGGAGTGGAACTCCTGGGAAGAAAAAGGAATGGAACTGAGATGTAGTTTGTACTGTCTCTTGGGTACGCAGTACCAAGGGAAGTACCTGTACCTGTTTAGTGCAGAGTGGGGCCAGCCGCCCCATGGACCCGGGGTTAGGATTGGCCGCTCTGTACCGACTTGTTGGCCCTCGTGTACGTAGTACCGAGGAGAGCTAGTAGTGTTAGGAGAGTACTAGCTACCCCACGGGCCCCGGGGTTCTGCTAGCCTCCTTCACCGACTTGTTAGGCCCACTAGGGCAAACCAGGGTAGTCAGGCGAGGGTGCGCGGACTGTGGAGGGGCAAGGCCCCGGTTTGGTTACTGTGGAGGGGTTGGACCCCTGTTACTGAGAGGGCTCTGCCCTGGTTCCGTGCTGTGCTTTGGGCGCACCCGTTAACGGAAACGACTGACCGCGTGCTAGTGCGGGCTAGCTACCTGTGCGTTTATCGCGCGTGCCGTAGTCACCGTTACGTCTGTCAGTGACCTTAGGGTGGTTGACTGAGGGTAGGATCACCACGGGGGACTCTCCCGGCCAGGAGAGCACCACGTGCTACTTCTACTTTTGGAAAAGACTGCAATCAAGATCGTTCCCACGAGGACATTCGAGATCAAGTAAAGGATCTGAGAAATAAATGAAATAGTGAGAAAAATTGAAAGATGTGAATAAAGGAAGTAATAGAACATAACAGCTACTGTACACTCTACTGTTGCCTTTAGTTAGTTTGCCACTCTACTCAGCGTTTTGCTGACGTGTTACACTCGTTACCTTTTTCAGGACCAGGTGTTGAGCAGCCAGGGTCGGCGGCTGCAGAGGACGCTGGGCCGAGTAGGGTCCAGTAGAGTCACCACAGCCTTTTGTACTCCTTTTGTTTCTGTTCTAGTGAGTAGTTTTTGTTTCCGCTGTACCTTCTTTACCTGCAGTTCTTGTTATATGATAAATGCTATTTTACTGTTGTGGTGGTACCTACTGTAGTAGTTTCTTTCCTTACTGCTGTACTTTCTTACTGTTAGTTATATTCATGCTGAATGTGGTTTATTTTACTGTCTTTTGGTTACTTCCTCGTTGGACGACTAGGTCTTGGGATTAGTCGAGTCGGTCTGGTTCTCGTGTCTCGTAGGGACTCGGGAACCGGGTCGTTACAAGATGGTATCAGAGCAAGGTCGTCCCGAGAAGTGAATCAACTGACTGGAAAATAACCAATTCACATGTTTATAGCTAGAGTAGCCACCACAACATATCTCTTGACATGAGCTCTTAGAAGTTTTGTTAGGTACCGTCTGTTTTGACGTTTCCGTTTCGTTTCGCGTCTCCTTGCAGGAGATGCCTCGTCGCGGGACTGGCGAGACTGGCCGCGGGCGCGGCCGAGGGAGAGGTCGGCGAGGTGGACGTGCTGTCGTTGACGTCTCGGTGGACCAGCCACCACTCCCTGGCATCCAAGCCCAGGACCTCTCCAGACTGATACGGGATATTGTATGAGAGGAGCTCCACCCACCGCCCCGAGCACCTCCTCCTGGGGTTGCAGAGGGGGAGTCCTCTGTGGGACCACGCGACAGACGCGGCGCTGGACACGAGGGAGGGGATGGGCCCCTGCCGCCCCCACCTTCCTCCGACACTTCTGTACACGAGGCACCTTCGCCTGGAGGTGCACCAGCACCTCCCCTACAGCGCCACTTCGAGCTTTTCGGACAGTTCCGGAAGCTGAAGCCCCCCTCCTTCAAGGGGGATGAGGACCCGACCGAGGCAGAGGACTGGCTTGAGCAGCTGGAGAAGATCTTCGACACCCTTCGCCCCCCGGTGGAGTGCCGCGTGGCCTTTGCCACGTACCAGCTGGAGAGTGCGGCACACCGGTGGTGGAGGGCGGTCCGGGGACAGGAGAGGGACGAGCCGACGTGGGACCAGTTCGTCACCCTCTTCTGCGAGCAGTACTTTCCCCAGACGTGGCAGGACCAGAGGAGGCAGGAGTTCCACACTCTCCGCCAAGGGACGATGACCGTGAGCGCGTACCGCACGCGTTTCTTGGAGCTGTCCCGCTTTGCAGCGACAGCGGTAGCCACTGAGGAGGAGCGCCTTTGGAGGTTCACCGAGGGGCTCCGGCCTGCGATCCAGGGGTATGTCAAACCCCTGAAGCTGCCGACGTTTTCGAGGGTGGTAGAGGCAGCTATGACTTACGAGGAGACCAACCCGTCCGCGCGAGAGACCGATGGCGGGCGGAAGAGGCCCTTTCAGCCAGACTTCTCACAGGGCCGGCGAGAACGGAGACACGTGACGTCCGCAGGAGGGCCGTCACGTTGTGCAGGGCCATCAGTGGCCTTTGGGGGCCCTCGACAGGGGCCAGTCGCCAGCACCGGACCCCCGCCTAGCCGACAGCAGGGACTCACTGAGGGCGGGAGTCGGGTTCCCCTCTGCTACCAGTGTGGCCAGCCGGGCCACGTCAGGAGGGACTGCCCATCTAGGGCAGGAGGTCAGCAGATACTTCCCGTGCAGAGCACTGGAGGGCGTGCAGGAGGCCGCGGTTCCCAGGCACGAGGAGGAGGACAGCAGTCGCGAGGAGGGTACCGGCCAGCACCTACCCGTCCGGCGCAGAGTGTGGCTGCTTTGTCCGCACCTAGAGCTGAGGGGCGTATCAACGCCCTAACACACAGGGACACCAGAGCATCGGGATCCGTGGTAGCAGGTATGGTTTCAGTTTCTGGCAGACTCGTTTACACGCTTTTCGATTCCGGCGCTACGCACTCGTTTGTCGTAGCCAGTTTCGCAGTTAGTTTGGACCAGGATTATACACTGTTAGAGAATCCGTTCGTAATCAGAGGTCCGAGTGGTCAGCTCTTTGTAGCTGAGGAGGTGTACACAGGTTGCGGGGTCAGCATCGGGGGACATAGCCTGCCAGCTGACCTGATTATGATACAGATGGAGGACTTTGGAGTGATTCTGGGGATGGATTGGCTGTCCGCTTACCACGCCTTGGTAGACTGTTTTGAGAGGAAGATTGTCTTCTCCATTCTGGAGTTGCCTTCTTTCGAGTTTCACGGGCAGCCAGTGGACGGAGGTTTCAGGTGCATTTCGGCACTTCGGGCGGCGAGACTTTTGAGCCAGGGGTGTGAGGGCTTCCTAGCTTGTGTGGTGGCAGAGCACAGCCCCGTGGCAGACTTCCAGAGCATCCCGGTGGTCAGAGAGTACCCCGACGTGTTTCCAGACGAGTTACCAGGACTACCGCCCAAGCGTGAGATCGAGTTTGAGATCTCACTAGTACCAGGGACCAGCCCCATCTCCACCGCGCCATACAGAATGGCACCGCTTGAGCTGCGAGAGCTCAAGTCCCAGTTGCAGGACCTTTTGGAGAAAGGTTTCGTGAGGCCCAGTGCGTCTTCCTGGGGAGCCCTGGTACTGTTTGTGAAGAAGAAGGATGGGACCCTACGCCTTTGTGTGGACTACCGACAGCTGAATAGGGTCACCATCAAGAACAAATATCCGAGCATTAGAAGCCTGCAGGGCCGCTTCAGCCGCTTCCAGTACCAGAATGGAAGTGGGAGAGCATCACCATGGACTTGGTGGTGGGCTTACCTGTTACCCAGCGAGGACACGACGCAGTCTGGGTAATAGTGGATAGATTGACGAAGACGGCACAATTCTTGCCGATCCGAGTCACTTTGGGACCAGCACAGTTGGCAGAGAGGTATATCCGCGATGTGGTGCGACTACACGGAGTTCCGCGGGAGATCGTATCCGACCGGGATACCCGCTTTACGTCCCAGTTTTGGGCTGAGTTTCAGCAGGCTTTGGGGACGAGGTTGAGGTTTAGCACGGCTTACCACCCCCAGACGGACGGACAGTCGGAACACACGATACAGACACTTGAGGACCTTTTGCGTGCCTGTATACTAGACTGGAGGGGCTCTTGGGAGGAGCACCTGCCCCTGGCGGAGTTTGCATACAACAACAGTTATCACTCGAGCATCGGCATGGCTCCCTACGAGGCTCTGTACGGACGGAAATGCACGGCACCCTTGAGTTGGGTTGAGGTGGGGACCAAGTGGAAGGTTGGCCCCAGGTTGATCCGGCAGAGTCAGGAGGTAGTTGAGCAGATCCACAGACGACTCCGCACTGTCAGGAGCAGACAGAAGAGCTACGCAGATCGCAGACGCAGAGAGGTGCAGTTCGAGGTTGGGGACCACGTCTTCCTTCGTGTTTCGCCCATGAAGGGCTTACAGCGGTTTGGGGTGAGAGGGAAGCTCGCGCCGAGGTTCATGGGGCCCTTCGAGCTCCTGGAGCGGGTTGGACCCGTTGCTTACAGACTTGCCCTTCCCCCGCAGCTTTCTGGTGTGCACGACGTGTTCCACGTGTCCAACCTCAGGAAGTACGTAGCCGATCCCAGCCACGTACTGAGTCACGAGAGCGTCGAGGTGAGCGACGACCTGACCTACCCCGAGCGGCCAGCGCAGATCCTAGACCGAGCCGTCCGCAGGTTGAGACGAAAGCAAGTACCCCTGGTAAAGGTTTTGTGGAGGAGCCAGCGGTACGAGGAGGCTACCTGGGAGCCTGAGGCAGCAATGCGGGAGCGGTACCCAGAGCTTTTCGCGGGTACGTCTTTTCGGACCGGCTTCGGTCCTCTTTGAGTTTGTTATGGTTATTTGGACATCTTTTTCCCGCACCCTAGTTGGCGCAAGTTTCGGGGACGAAACTTCCTTTGAGTTTGTTATATTGTAACGAATGTGTGCCCCAGACGTATTTTAAGACGTCTGGGAGGTGGCTTAGACGTCGGACAAGACGTCTGGGATCACAACCAGACGTCTGATAAGACGTCTGGGATAGTTTCAAGACGTCTGGAAATCCGTTATTTTCGACACACGCGAGTCGCCTGCGCGCCTGAGCGCGCAGACCGCATATTCCCTCTTTTCTCTGCGGCAGCAGGCGGCCTGCCGCCTTCTCTCTCTCCTCTCCGCGCGGCGTTAAAAGGGGCGCGCCTCCCCTCCCGTCTCCACCGTCTCCTCCTTCTTCTCCTTCCTGTGCACGAGAGCGAGCGGACGCGAGGGCGGCAGCGGCGGCCGCAGTGAGCGCGGAGGCGCGGCGTGCGAGGGCGGAGCTCTGCCGTGAGGGCGAGCTCGCCGGAGCAGCTTGGCCGGCCGATGGGGGGCGCGGAGCGACGCGGAGAGGGACCTGCTGCGGGTTGAGCAGCAGACGCGCGAGGTGCGACGCGGGCGGCGTCGCGAGCAGAGGCCGAGCAGGGTTCTGATTCTGGAAAAATTTCCAGAATCAGACGTCTGGGTTGATAGCCAGACGGCAAGGTCGACGTCTGTAAGATCATACAGACGTCTGAAAGGTGAGTGTCCGCTTTCTTCTTCCTTCTTGTCGACTGACCGTACTGAGGGAGGGGGGTTGGCTGTGCGCAGGTTCGCTGATTCGCCATCCTTTGCGAATCAGACGTCTGGAAGTTGTACCAGACGGCGGGAGTGACCTCCAGACGTCCGGAGGGACCATCGGACGGCTGGGATCTAGGCAGACGTCCCCGCAGACTTCTGGACGTCTGGGAAACCACGCTGAACAGGTAATTCTCTGATCCACTTTTTAAGACGTCTGGAAGGAGTTCCAGACGTCTGATTTTGCACAGTATCATCTTTTTCGACCCGTTTAGGGCCCGTTCGGGCTCCGTTTTCCGCGATTCGAGTTGCGTTCTCTTCAGAATTAATTCCTCTACTCATCTACAGTAGCTATATACTGTTTTGAGACACTCCTTGTGTTTGATCCTTGTGACAGGATCTTGTTCAGTTGCTGTCTTGAGAGTCGCGGAGGCACGCGGGATTCCCGATCACGCCCCCATTACTCCCGTTGTGCCTGGTAGAGTGGCTTAAGTTATTTTTAAAACCTGTTAAAGTATGGAACCATAACTAGAATCTAGGACATTGCATGAATCCTAGGAATGAGAAATGTATGGAATGATAGCTCCTAGGTGATGCATGAATCCTAGGGCTGGAAAACTAGTTGTATGCTAGATCCTAGGATGTGGCATGAATCTTAGGATGGAAAAACTAGTGGAATGTATAATACTGCAGTCTTGGAAAAATGGAAAGGAGTATAAAGCTGCCTGTAATTTGAATTAACAGCTGCCTGTTATGAATAAAGAAACATGTTTGAGATCATGGATTTTGAGAACGTGAATCTGGAAAGTGAAACATATGATGTTCTGAGATAAAGAGCTGGAACCCTACGGGGAATTAGGAGTGGAACTCCTGGGAAGAAAAAGGAATGGAACTGAGATGTAGTTTGTACTGTCTCTTGGGTACGCAGTACCAAGGGAAGTACCTGTACCTGTTTAGTGCAGAGTGGGGCCAGCCGCCCCAAGGACCCGGGGTTAGGATTGGCCGCTCTGCACCGACTTGTTGGCCCTCGTGTACGTAGTACCGAGGAGAGCTAGTAGTGTTAGGAGAGTACTAGCTACCCCACGGGCCCCGGGGTTCTGCTAGCCTCCTTCACCGACTTGTTAGGCCCACTAGGGCAAACCAGGGTAGTCAGGCGAGGGTGCGCGGACTGTGGAGGGGCAAGGCCCCGGTTTGGTTACTGTGGAGGGGTTGGACCCCTGTTACTGAGAGGGCTCTGCCCTGGTTCCGTGCTGTGCTTTGGGCGCACCCGTTAATGGAAACGACTGACCGCGTGCTAGTGCGGGCTAGCTACCTGTGCGTTTATCGCGCGTGCCGTAGTCACCGTTACGTCTGTCAGTGACCTTAGGGTGGTTGACTGAGGGTAGGATCACCACGGGGGACTCTCCCGGCCAGGAGAGCACCACGTGCTACTTCTACTTTTGGAAAAGACTGCAATCAAGATCGTTCCCACGAGGACATTCGAGATCAAGTAAAGGATCTGAGAAATAAATGAAATAGTGAGAAAAATTGAAAGATGTGAATAAAGGAAGTAATAGAACATAACAGCTACTGTACACTCTACTGTTGCCTTTAGTTAGTTTGCCACTCTACTCAGCGTTTTGCTGACGTGTTACACTCGTTACCTTTTCAGGACCAGGTGTTGAGCAGCCAGGGTCGGCGGCTGCAGAGGACGCTGGGCCGAGTAGGGTCCAGTAGAGTTACCACAGCCTTTTGTACTCCTTTTGTTTCTGTTCTAGTGAGTAGTTTTTGTTTCCGCTGTACCTTCTTTACCTGCAGTTCTTGTTATATGATAAATGCTGTTTTACTGTTGTGGTGGTACCTACTGTAGTAGTTTCTTTCCTTACTGCTGTACTTTCTTACTGTTAGTTATATTCATGCTGAATGTGGTTTATTTTACTGTCTTTTGGTTACTTCCTCGTTGGACGACTAGGTCTTGGGATTAGTCGAGTCGGTCCGGTTCTCGTGTCTCGTAGGGACTCGGGAACCGGGTCGTTACACATATACTGGAAGGTGAAAATATGACTTCGATAATTAATGCTAGGCACGGTGACGTGAATTTCTCTACAATTGTTAGGGAGAATACAAAATCTGAATTGTTGTTGGAATTGCACCTGACACCAACTAAGCCCTCATTGGACTTAATCATTACCTTCCAACACTACAAACAACCCTTACACTCCCTAACCGATCCTTGGCTCAGATCTCTACTCATGTACATTCTTTCTGGAGAACATATCAGGCCAGTACATTTTCGGGTAGAATGGCAAGTGTAGATTGATGCTTGTACTTTTAGTCTCACCATTTAAGGTTTTGAAATAATAACGTTTATATCTTTTGAAACCCATCCTGCTTTGGAGGATCCTTGTTATCCTCTACTTAATCCGTTTCAGGAGGTCTCTTTTCATATTCCTTTTGTTATTCCTAGACCTCCCCAGGTAGCCAACGAGGTTTTCTGCTTTCATAACCTCTGGCGAGAATTTGGGATTACGTTGCATCATCAGCTCGCCAACATCCATAGCTACCTGTTTTCTAGACCTGCGCTATTACGCATATTTTTAGGGCCTAGCTTTTTCTGTCTGGAACCAGACTTACAAGTTCCTTATAAGTCTGGCTGCTGACAGAAAATGCAACGCTTGTTGGGAGACAACCCAGCGTTCTGAATAACACCATCATAAGATGATTTCCTTCCTTTCTCCCCCTATTTTAATTTTACAATGAGGACATTGCAGGATTTAGGCATGGCATGGGGGGTGCATTTTGCATTTTAGGAAGTATTCATGCATTTAGGACAGCATATAAAAAAAAATTCTTTTCTTGAGTTGAATTGGTTAGTCCCTAGCAAAACATCTTTCTCATGGAGGTGTCATTAAAGATTTTTCTTCTTAAAATTGTTTCTTAAGTTTAGAATCCAGTACATTTACTTCACTTGCACGTAGACTAGGTAATGGATCTTTGAAGAAAATAAATAAGCATTTTTAGTCTACTGAACCCTTAGACGGTTAATAGGGAGCCAGGCATGCTATCTTCTAGTAGATCCACCTCATATTTGTGAGAAGAAAGTAGAGAGATTACTTGTGCGCTAAGTCTAGTGCAAGGACTCTTAAGTTTGAACAATTAGATGATGATACCTCAGAGTTAGGCATAGTTTTCACTCTCTATTCCTGTGTGCGTACATTGTGTGAATTCCTGAGAATCACCAAATAAGGCAGATACACAGAGATTGAGTCTTAATAAAGCTATGACTATGGTGGATGGTTACGACCGTCCTTCAAAGAGTCCTCTGCTAAAGGAGGGTAGTAGCGTCAAAGGTCAGAAATACTCTTGTCCTATCTATTCCTTCCCAGTGCCGAGAGTAGCCACTTCCACCAAATAAGCCACACAATATCCTCTTGACAATCATCATCCCTAATAATGCCTCATAAATAAAAGTCTGCGTCATGTTATGTTGATTTATAAAGAAAGAAAAAGAAAAAAAAGAAGAGAAAGAAAAGAAAAAGGAAAGAGTCCAAGTTTACAATTTTATCTTCGTGACGATGTTTCTGAGGCAACAAAAACACCCATACGATCCACTAAATATGACCCATACCTACCTTTCAGTATTTCTGATCGCCCGAATACTGGCTGAGGACTCTAACTTAGTTGTAGAGTTATTAGGACTTTAGTTGAAGTGTGAATGCCATGTGAGGCCACCAAACAGTGAGTACACTTACTAAATCTAGCGAGATTTGTGATCTCAGAAAGAAAAGAAAGAAAAGAGTGAGCACCAAGGAACATCAACAGAGCACAGTTGTTTAGCCTCTCTTCGAGTTGACTTGTTTAATAGTCTAGAGATCTAGAGTCTATAGTACTAGATTACATGTAGCACCAGATGAGTGTGTGCCACCAAATACAAATCCATTCAACTCGATATCTCCTATCTAAGCCAAAAGCCAGGGTCAAATTACAGATTATCTTTTGCTTTATCCCCGAGGGAAGTAGTTGCCTATCTCAACAGAAATATTTACCAAGGGTGAAGTACGAACTCCCAATGCGAATTGGCTTTTCACTTGGATCTGTTGTCTAAATGTTTGAAATAAGAAAAGAAGAAATCTTCTGATTACTTCTATTATTTTTCATTTTCGCTAGGGACTAGCAAATCTTAGGCATAGGGGTATTTGATGAGTCCATTTTAATGGACTATTGTTATGCCTAAGTTAACTTTATTCTTACATTTTATGTTTGTTAATAACTACATTAAGTCATAGAATGATTGCATGCATCATTACTTAAGTTTACATCTATTCTATTGCATTCTATAACTTATTATGTAATTATTTTATGTTTCATTATTGTAGGGATAATTTGGCAAAGAAACCAGGGTGGTGAAAAGAAATCCCCCCCCTTCCACGGGGATCTCTCAACCTTCGACCGGCCTCAACAAATCCACCTCTCAAAAGGCAACCAATTTTAGTAAGGGATTTAAAATCCCTTGACTTGCGTCGGGGAAGAAGAATGGACGGGGTGGAGATAAAAGTCGTAGGGGGGTGCTCTTGGTAGGGGGATCTCTCCACCTTCTCTAGCATGAAGGAGACGTGCACTGTGGAACCAGTGAGCACTGTGGAGATCCGCATGCACCATGACCTGCAGAGAACCCACTACACGCACCTGTAGGCAGCGCACCCTCTTGTGCCCATGTAACATCCTCACCATGTGCTACATCATCTCCAGCTCGTGTGCTCACACAGCAGACCTCGCTCTCCAGCCGCGTTCCAGCCACGTGTGTGCGTAGCCTAAGGCGCGCACAACCAACCCCGCGTACGCTGTGTGCACGCCCGTGCGCCACCGCCCAACCTGCTTCTGCATCTTCTTCTTCTCCACTAGCAGGAAGAACCCAAGGCAACCACAGTAATGTGCGTGCAGCCACATGCGCTGCGCCTCTCGCCCACGCTCCAGCTAGCATGCCCATGCTCCTCGCGTGCGCATGCATGCAGCAGCCATCTTTTTCTTCTTCCTCCCAGTCGGCCACCTAGAACTCCACCTAAAGAACCCAATGCCATGTGCCCCCCCTCCACGCAACCACCACCTTTGAGCCTCTGCCAATTGCTAAAACCGCGGCGTCGAGCACCGCGTGCAACGCCCTCACCGTGCAGCCATGCGCGGCCCACGCATGCAGCCACAGTGGCTCGCATGGGCTTCATTATCGCCGGCTATTTCCTCCTTCGTTCGGCTGTCGCCGGCTACCTCCGGCCGCCACATCAACACCATCGCGAAGGCCGCACCTCAGAGACCCACCACCGGCGACTGCGACACCGGCCACTGCCTCCTCCATGCGTGCGAGTAGGGGATTCATTTCCCCTGTTTCGCTACAGTAAATCGCGAATTAAAATTTACGATTCAAGCCATTATGGAAAACACTATTGTCATATTTATCTGATTATTATATTTTGGTAGATTTGCATCAATATCCCTCATGTTTGTTTGAATCACGGATAATTGAATTCCTCTCGTGACAATAGAGTATGGGGTATTGGTTACAGGGAGCGGATTCTGTTTTTAGTAAATTTGATGGTGCTTGTCAGAACTAAGAAAGCAATTCTGGTATTTCCATGGTGGTGATTTTGCATGTGCACCCTCATATTCTTGATTAATTATCTAGATTGAGAATTTATGCTAGAAATGGGAGCACTAGTTAGCATTCACATCCATTGATATTCCCGATTACTTCATGCATCATTACTCATTTTTAATAGGCTAATTCCTCCCTACAAAGATGACCTTACTCTTCGTGGTTAGTTTTGGAATTATTAAATATTTTGAAAAGCAATTTTCTACCATGCGATTACATACAACGACACATCATTTTATGTTAAAATTTTTATCGAAAACGAAGATCGCTCTTTCAATAAGTCCACTTTAATGGAACATTATTTGGCCTAAGTACTCTTTAATTATCTGTTCTTAGTTTCTAACTGACTAGGAGTTGAATGGTAATTCATCTTAGTCTACGTATAATTTTATACACCAATTTTACAACATATGTTTTGATAATCTATTTGGTGGATGCAGGCTAGGTGCAAGAAACATGAAGGTATCATTCAGACGCTCATTTTTCTTCTATAAGACGTCCTGAGCTCAGATCAGACATCTAAGAACCTCCACTTTTTAAGACATCCAGGACTTTGCTTGGATGTCTGATGACATTACCGCCAGGCTTATCTCACTGTTCCAACCACTCGTGATCTTCACCGAGTGGTTGGAGAAGCTTTCGACCAATGGAAAATAGACGAAGGAGTTTTTAAAAAGGGAGGGTCGGCCATCTGCATCATCTTCATCATCCTCTCTACCAGAGCCAATGCCTGCACCATGGACCCAATGTACACGGTGACCTAAGCATGCTCCATCTCTTCTCATCCTCGCTTTCGTCGGTTTCACGGTGACAACATGCGACACAACATCCCCACCCTTCACCACAACCAACACCACATCACCAAACTGACACCCCTTCCCCTGGACCTTCTTCTTCTCCATGCACTCCTCTGTTTCACCTCCACTGAGGATTCCCTCAGCCAACACCACCGCAGACGACCCTTCCCTTACCGTAGACAACCAACACCACCGTAGCAGCCTCCCACACACCACCACCCTCTCATCTTCCCTTTTCTTCTTCCTTCTTCTTCTTCGTTTTCATCTCCTCCTTCCCTACTACACAAGAAGAACCCAAACCACAGCCACTCACCACCGCCTCAATAGTCTGCCGACAACCCTCCCCTTGAGTGTGCTCAGCACCACCAATGACCTACAGCCATGCGCAACAAGCTGCATCAATGCCCACGGCTACTACTCTTCACGCACCGCCGCTGACCTTCGGTGCTCTGGTCATTGTCATCAGCCGCCTCTCGCCGCCCTGCCACCGTCATCGCGTAGCCCTCATCCCGGCCGATCTCCTCTGAGCTGCATCCAACCAATGGTCGTCCTTCCCATGCATGAGGAGAGAGGGAAAAACCTCTGTTGTTCATCTCAATAGTATTTACAGGTTATGCCATTGCCAAAATACTATTCATTTATTTAATGAGTTAATATATTATGTGAATTTCAAAGCTAGCCCCTTTAGTTCTCGCAATATTATCTCATTATCTATATGTGCATTTCCCTCCACTTTATTGGCCTCACATACATTGCATCATATACTACAATTGTAGGCAAATATCTTACTATAACATTTTGATAAATTGGCGAATGTATGGGAAAATATCTGCTATGATATTTACAATTGCATGTAATATCCGTCAGCTTTCTCTACTTTGAGAAAATCACTATTAATTAAACACAAAAAGAAGATCCTTCTTGGAATAAGATTTAGCATGGACATATTTGCTAGTTTAATAGGCTAATTACTCCTTATGGAGATGACCTAACAATTTTTGTGGTTAGATTTTGAGTATTAAATGTTTTGAAAAGAGATTTTCTACCACATGACTAAATACAACGACACAACATTTTATGTTTAAAATTTCATCGAAAATGAGAATAGCTATATCAAAGGGAACGAAGTTACCTGCCCTTGGAGTGGCTGTTGTGCAGCTGATCTTCTCCCATGTACCTCGCAAAATCACAACAGAGTAGATAAAGCAAGTTAGCATCAAATTAAAATTGTAATCAGTGAATGAAATGACGTGTTGCTCCCCGGCAACGATGCCAAAATGTTGGTCACAAGGATCATCTTTTAAGGAATACACGTTGTAGTATAGGACCAAAGTTGCAACAACACTGAAAATTTATAAAACTCAAAAACACAATTGTGTTCAAGGTCATTTGAAGGGAGAAAATTGGCAATTTCAATTCATTAATCATAATATCAAAAGTGATATGCAAGAATAATTGAAATATTGCTCAATGTATATATATGAATAATATAGCAAGAAAATCAGGATTTAGAGTGCAAAAAAGATCAGGTTAAAATAGTGATTTGAATCACCAAATTAACCTGAATGTTTAAGTTCTATATAACCACTTAAATAATTGAACAGTAACTGCAATCAAATATCCCAACAGTATTAGGACCAACATAAGTAGAACCAAATCAGATGTCAGGTTTAGGCTTCAAACACCCTAACCTTAAGAGAACCAAGTAACACAAAGCATAAAGCACAAAGGCCTTATCTCGAGCCTCAAAGGAGCTAAGGCATAGCAGCAACACACCAACACAGAGGTGTAAGGGCCTCTTTAGATTTTAGCTAAGTGTTAAGAGAGAGGGAGGGCACGAATCCCAAAGCCACAGTGTAAAACCCTCCCCCTTGATTGCACAGTAATCATAGGTCCCAATCAACATAAATAACATTTGAAACTAGCATAATTTGTAGGTATCGCATTCATATCATGCATTGCATCATTTTATATAGAATAAGATGAGATATCTTGCTATTTATTGATTTTGTTGCTATTTACAGGTGATAAAGTGGTCCAGGATGCGAGATAGAGTGGAATAAGTCAATAACGAGAGAAGTAGATTGATCCAAACATGAGGAGTGAGGAGGATAGCCTTATCCCTACTTTAGAAACCCTAGAATAGCCTTCCTAAACCCAAAACCACTTCCATTAGGACATCTTGTCTTCAGAACCTAAAACATAGATAACACTATCCATGTTCTTATCCACCTTATCCCTCTCCCAAACACATAGGAACCAAAACCTACCTTAGAAAACCCAAAACCCACCCTCCAACACCTTTCTGGACATCCATATATTAAGCTGGGCATCTGATTTCTGCAGAAAATAGATCCAAGAAGCCAAAACTAGCACTGACACAAAATTGGACATCCAATTTACTATCTATACGTCTGATTGCACAGCAACCATAGGTCTTAATTGACCTAAATTAAGCTAAGACTTAGCATAAGTTAGGGTTATTCATGCATGCATACGCATTATCTGCATCTTTACCGCTTTCCTTTAGCAATGCATAAAATAATGTTATAATGTGCTGATTAAGTGCATTATGTCGATTGCAGGCAATAAGCAGAGCTGGAGCTGGATCTGGAGCAAGATCTGAAGCTGGATCTGAAATAACGGGAGTTGTGGCAGAGCTGGAGCAGAAGGCCTAGTTTAGATGTAGGAATAATAATGTAAGGGGGTTAAAGGTTTTCTACTCTATTAAGTAGAAATAAAGCAGTAAAATGTGAAGAGCTTAGGTCCATCCTAGCCCTAGGATAGCCTAGAGACTTCCCCAAGCCTTAGCCACCCTTAGATTAGGTCACAACACCTTAGGAAGCCCTAAAACCCTAGTTCCAACCCTTCTCTGGACGTCCAGATAAGTTTTAAGACATCCAGGACCATTAGCCAACTCCCGCACACTTCAAATCCACTTCTGCAGTGTTATTGGACGTCCAGACACTTTGTCAGACCTCTAATTTCTGTAGAATACCCAAAACAGAACCCGAAATCCTTCTTGACTCTGATTGGATGTCCAGACAACAAGTCTGGACTTCTGATTTTTGAGTATAAGACGTCTGATTCTATAATTAGACATCTGATACTGCTCTCCAATTCCTGTTTTGAGATTTAAGCCTTGATCTTGGATCTCTAGGTCCCTAAACCCAATTCCAACCCCATAGGAACCTAAATTAAGGTGCCCTAACCCTAGTACATCACCTCTAGACCTCCATAAGGACCAAATTAGGTCCTCACTAAACCTAATTGACTTGGACCTTAGTCAATTCCATCAACCTATTCAATTGGACTCATTGAGTCCAATTGAGCCCTGATCTCAGCACACACTGTCCAATTGGACTCAGTGAGAGTCCAATTGACCTAGACCTGACTTAATTAAGTTGTTTTACTCTCGATTAAGTTTCCACACTCCCAATTAAACTTGTATTAAGTTTAATTGCACTTTACCTTAGTGAATTAGGGTTTATAACTCTAATTTGAGACCTACCTTGACCTAAACCCACTAGAAACCAACCTAATCAACCTAGCCACCTAAGCTTCGACTCACACACACCCACACACACCATCCACATGAAAGTATCTAGCCTAGAGTTCTCTAGAACTCCCTACCATGTGTGGTTGCCTTGGTTGCCAAAAATAGCAACCAAGAGCCATTCAATTTTTAGATCCACATTTAGTGGATCTAGAAACCACCATCCACCCTCTCTCTCTCACTCTCCCACGAGCTCCCTCCATAGGCCTTCTAGAGCATTCCATAATTCTCTAGAGAGCTTCCATTGGGTCTATAAAAAGACCCCATGGGTGGCCATTTGCACCCATTCACTTCCTTGGCATCCATTCCACTTAGGCTAGCCACTTCCATCTCCACTCCACCTCCACAAGTTGAGAACCACCATGGAGGCCACCATCTCCACGCCAGGAAGTTGGATCAGCTCCCCAACCTCTCTCCAAGGGCTGGCCTAAGTTCCATTGGCCGCCCCTCCTTCTTCTCTCAACCACTCAAAGGCCATCGGGGACCACCCCTGAATGCCCTTCCATTCTACTAGATTTAGATTATGCTCTTCGTATATTTACTACTTTTATTTACTGCTTAGTAGCGTAGTCTTATTTCTCCCCCAATGATGCATGCGAAATCCCCCCATCGATTCTTGTATGCGATCATTTTCTGGTAGCTAGATTTAATTTTGAAGCATTTATGTACAAGCTTCCCTTTACGTTTTATGTTGCAAACGACTCTCCTGCTGAATGAATGAAAAAGTGCATTGATATATATATATCTCTTCATGTGTTTGAAATCACCATGAGCTGAATGATTATTTTATTTGTGTGATTTAAGTGCCCGTTCTTTAACCGCCTATATATTGCGCACCAGAATACTAAGTAGAGCGGCTATACTATTTACAAAAATAGAAACACACCTCCCAGAGACGAACGACCGGGACTCAAGTCTCGTTATTTTACAAAATAATATTTTTGACGAACGTTTTTGCGCGACTATACTACGATTTTCGATGACTTTCAAATGCATGAAAATGGCTCTCCGTTAAATGGCGCCGTTGCCGAGGAGGCAACGTACTTTTTATTGATTTCGATCTTTTACTTATCATTGACAAATCTACCTCTACTTCGTTGTTGATGTGTAGGAACACAGAAGAAAAACAGGATCTGCGCACACATCGAGCACGGCGAAGAAAGTCAGGTGCACATCACATTCTCTTAGAGTAGGTTTATTTTCTAAACCCTAGGACTAGATCTACTTCCTGTAATTTCTTTTGTAAAAAGAAATATATATATTTTTCTCATTTTCGTAGAAAATAAAAAAAAATCAAAAAGAAAATTTTTTTTTTAAAAAATCTAGATTAGGTTTCCTTTTGAATCTAGGTTAGAAAAAAAAGAGAAAAAAAAAGAGATATTTCCGTTTGAATCTTTTGAAAAATTCTTTCTTTAAAAATAAAAAAATAAAAAAAGTGAAAAATATTAAAAATAAAAAAAAAGCTTCTTTGGTGGAAGGCTTGAATTTCAAATTAAAACCTCTTTAAAAGCTTTTCCACCACCTTCTGATTTTCGCCCAGATTTCAAATCTCACTTTAAAATTCGATTGCCGAAAAATATATTAGCGAAAAATTCGAAAATTCGGGCAAAACCTTCAATTTCAAACCATCTTTCAAATTCCACCATTACTTTGAAAAAAATCCAAATATAAAATTTTAAAAATTCGCGAAGTGCACTGGGTCAGATTGACCCAGATTCAAAAATTTTCAAATTTCAAAAAGCGATTTCGATAAATCCGCGAATCTGTTTTGACTAAAAATGGTGGGGTTTGAAAGATGATCTAATTTAATTTATTTTTCATATTTTTCCTGAATTTTTGAAGATCATTTGATACTATTTCAAGGCGAAAAACTGTCCAAAGGTCAAAGTTCCAAATCTGACCCCGTGATATTTAAAATTCTCTAAAAATTCGGTTAAAATAGTAAAAATTCTAGAAAAATATTCTATAAAAAAATAATTGAAAAATTAATCTACTCGCAAAATTTCAAATTAATTGGATTCCAATTACTATCAAAGAATCAACATTATTCTTGTGGTCTGCTGAAATAGAGAAAAAAAACCCTAGAAGTGCATGCAACTTAGGTTGAACCTTTAGGGTCACAAATAGAGACCACACTTTTGGCTAACCTAGACTTAATCAAGTCTAGTTAGCCGGTGAGCTTGGTCACCTTGTGGGCTACTCACCACAAACCCCACTGAAGAAAACGGGTTAAAAACTAATGTTAAAAAACGAAATCAACTCGAGTTCGTTGTCGTACTACTGAATGAGTTTAATCTCTCTTGCCAAACCTGGTGACTAAGTCTGTGGGGTAGTGTCAAACGACCGCGGCTCGGGGGTCAACGGAACCGGAGGCGTAAGCCAATGGAAGAACCTTCCCCTTAGTCCCCTCGTAACTAGACTGGCTGGGTTAGCTTGAGAGGCAGGATTCACATTCAGTTGGTTGTACGGCGAACTTATCTTCAGGAATTTGAATCCATAACAAAAAATCTGGTCACCTGATTTATAAGGACCATTTGATTGACAGGGCCTTAGCCTTGTTCTGCGTGGCTACACCAACCCAGGGGTTGGGAGGTGTATGCACGGAAGGAGGTCACTTCGACCTCACTTGATTGGACCTTGGGAGCCACTCCCAAGGAGGCGAGTCACCTCGCCCGGACCATCTTCTCGCTCCATTTCTTCTATCTGCTGAGCCGCAATGGTTAACATTGGATCTGGACCTAATCAGGATCCAGAAGAGCTGGACCGACGAGCTTATCTGAGAGCTCGGGTCACTGAATCAGCTCAGCCTTGGGATCAGAACCCAAGGTGGCGAAGACAACTTTTCGCTTCGCTTGATCCTTCTCCTCGAGTTACCGAAATGGTTAACCCATATCCTAACCCTGGATATTATGACCCATACCAGTTGGTCCCTCAAAGGATCGCATCTTATAACCCAGGATATGGATTTCATACTCCTACTTCTCACCCATGGAACATGGGTAGACCTGATTCACCCCCTGGAACCCCTGAAGAGGTACCGGTGCATATGCAGCCACATTATAGAATTTAGAGAGTTATAGAGAGTGCTAAGGAAAAGGCCGCATCCTATCTACGCAAAATCCAGGCTATCATTGAGCCGAACCAATGACAAAGCCGGATTCCGCATCAACAAGCCGTGATGGAGCTCCTTCAGGAAACAGCAGAGATAACAAGGCGAATTGGACAAAATCGAGAAACTCAAGAACTATTGCTTTTGAGATATCAAGTGGAAAATAGCATTGAAGACCTCGAAGAATCTGAAACAACTATGTCGGAAGAACACACAGAAGATTCTCGGGAGCAGATGCCCGAAGATCACTCAGGGGAAAAAGAATCTAGCATGGATATGAGACAGGAACAGGAAGTATACCAAATGGGTTCATCTAAAATTGAGGAGGAAAGGACTGATATCTCCAGGACTGAGTCGCAATCAGATTATCCTGAATCCTGGGAGACACCTATCGGGTTAGATGACCCAATCGAGACAAGGGAAGTAGATCCAATTAAGGATATGGATCTTGAGGCAAACATTACATGCGACACTACTGATCAATCTAGGCCACTTCCCATTGTAGGTGAACCTGTGCTAGAGCCAACATCTTCTGATCTGCACTCTTCTTTCACCTACATCCCTAATTCGGATATTAGAGATTCTAAGATGACACTTTCTATCCTTGATCCTAACATCCAAAAACCAGAAGTAGCTATGGATAACTCGAACAAAGAAATAAATATGCTACCTGAGGTAGGAATTACTGAGGAGCCCAATGCATATGAGGGTGAAGCTTCGAGCAGAATGAGCTAGGGACGCACCTACCATCCTAGTCAATGGCTCGACCTTGAGCCTGAAGAGACAGCCTCTGATGAATTAGAGATGAGTACTGATGAGGACGAAGTAATTTCTGATGAGGATTTCAGTGACCTCCCCATAGATCTTCTACTTTCACGGATACCCCCATATGACCCAGAGCTTGGAGAGGGCATGATCTTTGATGTCAATTATCATTATGAGGATCCCTATGACTCAGATTCTGGTTCTGAGATACATGTTGATCTACTCCCTCAGCAACTTCCTGCTGAATTGTGGGACATGATAAATCAGCTAAATCAACATCATGATCCCACCTCTAATTATCCTCTATTTTCCACTACCACTCCACACTTTCTTATAGCTAGACTTTTTGTAGTAGGGGTGCACAATTAGCTGGTTTGTATCTCCGGACCACTGATTCTGGGAGCATACGAGCATATCTTTCTCTTAATCTTAGCCGGCTCCTATGCTAGAAATGACACATCTGATTGAGTTTTCGCCCAGCTGGAGGTGTTGAACTCAGCACATATAAATACCATTTCACCATCATCTATACATAACCATTTTTATACATAGCATATTTTTGTTCTAGCATATTTCCCTTTTGTATATTGCATGTTAATAGGTTGGCCGGCGCTGAATGAATATAATTTCAGGAGCAATTCCAGGTGACTTCTACCCACTCATCCTCTGTCGAATTTATTTTCTTTTATATTCATGCATGAGGACATGCAAGAACTTAGGCATGGGGGGGGGGTAGTACAGCAAAAAACTAAAAAAAATTTTATGCCAACATTTAGGAAAACCTCGGAGCTGCATGTAAAACATACTTTAGGACCTTAAATAAAAGAACCGACTCCATCTCCAATGCTCACATTGGAGCTAGAAATCGTTCGCAATAACCAATTCCGACCCACCCGCTCACCTATTGTTCTAAATTTAGGGTCAAGCTGATTATAACCCGATACGGGAATTTCACGAAGTACAAATTATATGAGGTTAAATGTTTATAGCATATATAGATATTGCACTCATGAATAAGATTATTTTATTAAGAGAATGCACTAGGGATTTTATCCTTTAGTTGATTCCTGTAATCTGAAATCCAGTACAACTTTTCACACACACGTAGAATTTGCAAAGGATTCATGGTGAAGGCTGATAAACGTCTTCAGTCTGTCGAGAAGTAGTACTTCTTTTCCTGAACCCTTGGACAGTGTTTTGGGAGTCAGGCTGATTTTCTTCCAAAAATCCACCAAATAGTGTGAGAGAGTAGAGTGTATTGGTGCTCTAAGATTAGTGCAAGGAATCTGGAATCCTAGATAATTAGGTGATGATGCTCTAAGATTAGACATAGTTTTCGCTCTCAATTCCCGCATATACATTTTTGTGTAAAATTTTGAGAGCAACCGAATAAGGCAAATACGCGGAAAGCGAGTTTTCATAAAACTAGGGCTAAGGTGGATGGTTACAACCATTCTTTACGGAATCCTCGGCTGAAGGAGGGTATTGATGTCAAGGTCAGAAATACACCGTCCTATCCGTCTCTCCCGGTGCCGTGAGTAGGCACTTCCACCAAATAAGCCACCCAATGTCTCTTGAGTACCACCAATCCCTAATAATGCCTCCTTAATAAAGTTTATGGATGTATGCCAGTTGTGTTATGCTGAAAAAAAAAGAAAAACAAAGAAAAAAGAGAAAAAGAAAAAGAAAAAGAAAAAAATGATGAAAAGAAAGAAAAATTGAAAAAAAAAAATTAGAAAAAGAAGAAAGAAGAAGAAAAGAATGAATATTTAGTGTTTATCAAGGCAATACCACCAAATAAAATTGAGCTCCACCAAATATGGCCTTAACCTATTTTTCTTGTATTCCTGACCGCCCGAATACTGGCTGAGGAATCCCGACTTAGTGTTAGGGTTATGAGAACTCAATTAAAGTGTAATGCCTAGTGAGACCACCAAATACAGATCCTATGTGTGAATCTGGTGAGGTTGTGAGCTCTAAGAAAAAGAGCAAGAGAGAATGAATACAAAGGAATCAAAGAGAGCATAGTTTTTCTCGTCTTTCTTTAAGTTAGGCTACTTAGTAATTCGGGAATCTGGATTTTGTAGTACTAGTCTCTATGTAGCACCAAGTGAGAATGAGCCACCAAATATATAATCCTTTCCCTCAAAGATTCTCTACCTAAGCCCAAAGCCGGGGTGAAATTCATAGAATATCTTGAATACCCCCAGGGAAGAAATCCGCCTATCACGCTAGAATTTTTATTAGGGGTCAAGTACAGGATTTAGAGGTGTATTGGTTTTCACTCAAATCCATTGCAAAAGCTACATAGCTACACCTTCACGATTGTCTGGATTTCTAGAGTGTAGGATGAAAACAAAAAGGGAGAAAAAATCTCTATGCAAACACTTGATAAAATAACCAGTCCCTTAGGGACCCTTGCTGTAAATAATTTAGTCTTGCATTTGCTAGAGACTAGCAAGATTTAGGCATGGGGGTATGATTGCGCAGCAATCATAGGTCTTAATTGACCTAAATTAAGCTAAGACTTAGCATAAGTTAGGGTTATTCATGCATGCATACGCATTATCTACATCTTTACTGCTTTCCTTTAGCTATGCATAAAATAATGTTATAATGTGCTGATTAAGTGCATTATGTCGATTGCAGGCAATAAGTAGAGCTGGAGCTGGATCTGGAGCAGGATTTGAAGCTGGATCTGAAATAACGGGAGTTGTGGCAGAGCTGGAGCAGAAGGCCTAGTTTAGATGTAGGAATAATAATGTAAGGGGGTTAAAGGTTTTCTACTCTATTAAGTAGAAATAAAGCAGTAAAATGTGAAGAGCTTAGGTCCATCCTAGCCCTAGGATAGCCTAGAGACTTCCCCAAGCCTTAGCCACCCTTAGATTAGGTCACAACACCCTAGGAAGCCCTAAAACCCTAGTTCCAACCCTTCTCTGGATGTCCAGATAAGTTTTAAGACGTCCAGGACCCTTAGCCAACTCCCGCACACTTCAAATCCACTTCTGCTGTGTTATTGGACGTCCAGATACTTTGTCAGACGTCTAATTTCTGTGGAATACCCAAAATAGAACCCGAAATCCTTCCTGACTCTGATTGGACGTCCAGACAAGAAGTCTGGACTTCTGATTTTTGAGTATAAGACATCTTATTATATAATTAGACGTCTGATACTGCTCTCCAATTCCTGTTTTGAGATTTAAGCCTTGATCTTGGATCTCTAGGTCCCTAAACCCAATTCCAACCCCATACGAACCTAAATTAAGGTGCCCTAACCCTATTACATCACCTCTTGACCTCCCTAAGGACCTAATTAGGTCCTCAATAAACCTAATTGACTTGGATCTTAGTCAATTCCATCAGCCTATTCAATTGGACTCATTGAGTCCAATTGAGCCCTGATCTCAGCACACACTGTCCAATTGGACTCAGTGAGAGTCCAATTGACCTAGACCTGACTTAATTGAGTTTTTTTACTCTCAATTAAGTTTCCACACACCCAATTAAACTTGTATTAAGTTTAATTGCACTTTACCTTAGTGAATTAGGGTTTATAACCCTAATTTGAGACCTACCTTGACCTAAACCCACTAGAACCCAACCTAATCAACCTAGCCACCTAAGTTTCGACTCACACACACCAACACACACCATCCACACAAAAATATCTAGCCTAGAGTTCTCTAGAACTCTCTACCATGTGTGGTTGCCTTGGTTGCCAAAAATAGCAACCAAGAGCCATTCAATTTTTAGATCCACATTTGGTGGATCTAAAAACCACCATCCACCCTCTCTCTCTCACTCTCCCACGAGCTCCCACCATAGGCCTTCTAGAGAATTCCATAATTCTCTAGAGAGCTTCCATTGGGTCTATAAAAAGACCCCATGGGTGGCAATTTGCACCCATTCACTTCCTTGGCATCCATTCCACTTAGGCTCGCCACTTCCATCTCCACTCCACCTCCACAAGTTGAGCACCACCATGGAGGCCACCATCTCCATGCCAGGAAGCTGGATCAGCTCCCCAACCTCTTTCCAAGGGTCGGCCTAAGTTCCATTGGCCGCCCCTCCTTCTCTCAACCACTCAAAGGCCATCGGGGACCACCCCTGAATGCCCTTCCATTCTGCTAGATTTAGATTATGCTCTTCCTATATTTACTACTTTTATTTACTGCTTAGTAGCGTAGTCTTATTTTTCCCCCAATGATGCATGCGAAATCCCCCCATCGATTCTTGTATGCGATCATTTTCTGGTAGCTAGATTTAATTTTGAAGCATTTATGTACAAGCTTCCCTTTATGTTTTATGTTGCAAACGACTCTCCTACTGAATGAATGAAAAAATGCATTTATATATATATATATATATCTTCATGTGTTTGAAATCACCATGAGCTGAATGGTTATTTTATTTGTGTGATTTAAGTGCCTGTTCTTTAACCGCCTATATATTGCGCACCAGAATACTAACTAGAGCGGCTTTAAGATTGATTTCAAAAATAGAAACACGCCTCCCAGAGACGAACGACCGGAACTCAAGTCTCGTTATTTTACAAAATAATATTTTTGACGAATGTTTTTGCACGACTATACTACGATTTTCGATGACTTTCAAATGCGTGAAAACGGCTCTCCGTCAACATCCAACTTTGGACTTTAAGATGTTTGATATGTTCCCTGGACGTCTGATATTATTCTTTAGTTCCTATTTTGGGTGCTAGAAGCCCGAGCTTGCCTCTTGTCACCTAGAAACCCCACCAAACACCTTAGGAAATCCAATTAGAGACCTCCTAAGCCTATCCCAGTATCCATGCCCTCACTTATCCTATCCTTAACCTAATTGAGCAAACCCATACCTAATTGGATGCATCTACAGTTGATTGGGTGCACCTAAACCCAATTGGATCCACCCAGGATCTAATTAACTCATACATATTAGGAATACCTTAGCCTAACCACACACACATCCAATTAGATTTGACCTAGACCAAATTAGGTTCACTCCTATCCAATTTGACCCACCTAAGCCTAATTTGGTCCACACCCACCTAATCTAGATTGACCCAACCTATTTAGCACCTAATCCTACCAACTTCCACAACATAGCTCTACAAAATTCAAACTACACACACACTTCTACCTTAGTCTAGAAAACACCTAAATATAGCCTATTCTAGAAACACCTATTCTTAGCTTTCCTAATCTTAGTAAACCCAACCTAAGCACCTACTGCTAAGAATCCTTGCACGGCCACCTTAGATCGACTTCTGATCTCCTCCACTCCACTCTTATGACCACCAACACCTTCCCTTCCACCCTCCCAAGGCCGCCCACTCTCCTCCTCCATGGGCAGCTAGAAGAAGCTCCAAGGTGCTCCTCCATGGACAACCAAGTGAAGCTCCAAGGTGCTCCCCTCCAAAGATTCAAGGATGGCTAGAAGAGAAAGGGTCCACCACCCTCTTCTCCTCCTCTTCTTCATGGGCGTACCCTCTTCTCTCTCCTTGGAAGATGGGCCCATGCCCTCCCTCTCTTTCTCTTCTTGGATGGCCAAGAAGGCTTCTTCATAGCCTCTCTTGGTTGATCCTAGCATTCTCTTAGTTTAGTTCTTTTTATGTGTTCTTTTACAACTTCATATGATTAGTCAATGCATGATTAGTTTTTCTTTGAATAATTAGTGATATGCATTTGTGTGTCATTGTGAATACACACCCATTAGTTAGGTTATGATTAGGTTTTCGCTAGCATATTTAGATCATGGTTTCCTTGTGCTTTTCAAAACAAAAAATAAAAAATAAAAAGCACGCAATAAATCGTAAAATACAAAAAAGACCAAAAGGATTAGGTTTGGTTAGTTTAGGTTAGAAAAGTGGATTCGAATCTAAAGCTCATTTCTCACACCTCCCAAAGACGAACGACCAGGACCCATGTTATAAAAGAATAAAAATCAACGTGAGTTTCATAAAACAAAGATTTTTTGATCGAGGGTTTAGCACAACTATACTACAATTCCAACATATTTCAAAAAACTTACGAAAACGCCTTGTCACCCCTTCAGATTCTTTTTTCTTCAGAACAGATCGGATCCAGGTAAATGGACCCAATGCCCAGACTTGCGTGTCATGAATAGCAGGCGAGGGCACATGGATAGGCGCATATGTAGCGCGTGCGATGGGGCATGAGAGGGACCTCACCCCTATGCTCTCGGAGGCGATAAGCTAAGAGCACAATTTCCTTGTATGTGCGGTCAAGATTGTGTCCCACACGATGTGGGACTTTCCTCTCCTCTTCTTCGCACGAGCTGCTTGGATGTAGTCAAGGAATTGAGGCAAAGGCTATTGCCCCTAGGTTCAACTGCAGACTTGGGGAACTCCAAAACATGAAGCCGTGTTGATTGCAAGTAATAGCTAGTCAGGTGAGGGTCAGAGAGATGCGAACGGGGCAAGAGAGAATGGTGGCGACGACGGTGCTCCAGCATGTACCTGAAAAGGGAAACATAGCCTCTCAACCTTGTCAGATATGCTCAGAAGGTTCGCCGTGAAGAGGCAAATGTGATGGTGGCAGTTTTAAGGTGTGTGGTGGTCGGTGGAGAGTTGTTGGCGACGGAGGAGGTGTGCATGAGTGCATTGTTTGGTAGGGTGTAAATGAGATCAAAGCCCAAAATTTTTTTTGGGCTTTTGATCAATGGATCATGGCAATGCTTCTGGAAGTGGAAGTGGGTAGTTTCGTGAAGTGTAGCGGCCATGTGTGCTCATCGGAGCTTCGTCGGCACTAGGGAAGATGACGTGCGTGCGGTGTGTGTGATGATCAAAGCTAGATTCTAAGGGGTTGGAGAGAGTCAAGATGGTGAGAGGAAGAAAGGAAAGAGACTTAGAGAAGGAGAGAGTGAGCAAAGGTAGCCAACTATGATGGGTTGGCACCGGAGAAGGTGAAGGCGACAGCAACACGACGACGAGGAAGGATAGGAGAGCAGCTGTGCTTTGGCCAGCGACAGTCGCAAGGAAGATGGAAGGATGTTGGGCCAATCAATTTTACCATTAGCAGGCCGGAGGAAGGTGTTGGAGAAGCTTGCCGGAGCTTGAGTTGTGGATGACCAGAGAAGAGAGTAGAGGAGGTATCTCCATCTTTTCTAAGCTCAGAAGAGCAGCCATGTCACGAGGATCTTTTATAGACCTTCAAATTGATCTCCAAATCAGGTAAAGACCTTGATTGAGTCGAGATTTCAAGGAAACAAGATCCATAGTGATCTCGAGCTCGCTTGAGCTCACGGATCTTTGTAGGGTCTCCTAACTAGTCCAAACGATCAGGAAGGTTCTTGAGACCAATCCCTCCAATTTTGGAGGGATTTGGATCTGATTTGAGGGACGAATCCTCCCTCGAATCTCGATTGCAAAGCTAAGTTCACATCAATGGTGGCAAGGACTGGTTTTAAGAAAATGATGAAAATTCAGGGGGGTAAATGCAAAGAACTTAAAAGTTAGGGGCTGATTGAGAAAAATAGATATTTAAAGGACTGAATTACAAACTAGGTTAAGATGGACTCTGATTGGGCCCAAATTTTGGTACCAACCTAATTTGGACCCAAGGAATCTAATAGTGAAGTTGGATTTTATTTTTAACTACATTTTACTGGGAAATTTGCATAGAAACCCAAATTAGGCCAAAATTTCGTTTGCAACGTTGTTGAAGGTCAAAATAGGTTCAGATGGTCAAACCAACGGTACCAAACCTCTTATAATATTTTATTATGATTTTTAGGAGGTTTAGCTGAATTTTATCCAGACCAGAATCTCTTTAATTTAAGCGAGTTTGAAATTAGGGTTTTATGTGTTGTTATGGTTCTCGAAAAGCATGAAACCCTATTTCTGTTAGTGTTAACCCACATTTTGGACTTTTAAGCTCATTTGACCTTCATTTAACCCTTGAAAAACCCCATGGTTAATCTGCGCTTATGATGTGCTGTTGTGGTTAATCTATCTTAAGAATTAACCATGATTTCCCGTTCTCTTCTCAAATCTAAACAATGTGGGATTACGACTTCTAGATGATTATGTAGGAGCTTTAATCGATCAAAGGTGACTAAAAGTGGCTAGTTAGGACCTATGATACTGTTCCCATAACCTACCCACCACGCATGCCAGTGGGCCTAGTCATTGTTCATACCTAATTACCCAACACTATGGTTTCCCGTATACCCAGTTAATAAAAGAGGAAATTCTGAGGAGGGTAGGAGGTCATTTTGCATCGGGTTTCATGCACATTGTTGCCTCAATATTTGAGCCTGTATACACACCAACACTTAGCCGTTGCTGAGGTATTGGTCTTGTGCCTTATTGAGGCTTTACACTGAAGACTAGTGTTGTGGTTTGAGCACTTAAGGCATCTAGCTCTCTATGTTGACATCTGATTGTGGGTACTATTGGCTTATTGATCTGACATGGATATTACTAGTTAAGTGGTTCAAGACCACTATAGTGAAATTGAATTGGCTGATTACATTGGGATATATATACATGATTGAGGGAATAACTTGGTGATTTAAATCACCATTTTTAGGATTTTTAATCTTCTTTCTATCTCATTGTTTCTTAAGATACAATTGCTATTATTGAATATCATTTTGAGTATATTTTTGCATATCTTGATCACTGTGCTCATTGATTTATATTGCAATTAGTGTTGTGAATCCCACATTTGCTTCCTACGAAAAACCTCAGACTCATTTCTGTTTTCAAGTTTATAAATTTAAATGCTAATTTGTTTTTGTTGATTGTACTATGACACATATCTTAAACTACGACGAAAGTGTGCTCAATAGAAATATATATATGAGAAAAGGGAGCATGAAGCTCACCTGCACATAACTTAGGTAAAGGTTAGCTGATATCTTCCACTACGAGTAATATTTTGAAGTGAAAATTTGGGGATTAAGATCACTCTATATGAGCATGTTATGTACAAAATTTCAAGTCAATCTAACACTCATACCATTTATATCGAAGGGGGTTCAATTTCGATATCCTAAGTATTACAAAATTTGGCCCTACTTGATAGAGGTGCTACGGTCGTCCAATTTTAATGAATTGTTATGCAGTTTCTATTTTCACTAAATTGTTTCAATCCCTAAGTTTTCACTTTGAAACATTAATTGTGTATAGAAATATACCTAAGCTACACATAACTTAGGTCTAGGTGAGCTGCATGCTCCTTATCCTCTCTCTCTTTCTCTCTCTCTATATATATAACCTATACGTGTACACTAATATATATATATATGTACATTACTTAATATATTAATTACAACAGGCATTATGTAAAATAATCTATTTTTGCTATATATATTTAGTTATGTATTATATATATTTATATAAGTTAATAATGTATATTATTAAGTTAAATTAATATAAGTAAGTTAAGTAGCTGATAAACTAATTTATATTGTAATCTAATAAATTATATTTTAACTTATTTTAAATATATTTATAATCATATTTATAATGTATAATACTAAGTTTATAATATATACTTAACTTATATGTAAATAAAATGTTTAATACATAAATAAATGTAATCAAATTACTTAAAGTTATTAATTAATCCTATATATATTATTTAACTTAATTGTACCTTAATTAAGTAATTTACACAAGTATATATAGTGTACATAAGTAATTAAAGGTAATTATAACATGCAAATATTCTTAAATTTAACTAATTTAAAAATATATTTATATATTTATTTAACTTAAACTAATTATCACAATCGAAAGCCCTTTACATTAGCTAAATGACTATGTAATTTATTTGTATATTAGAACCTTAATCAAAGGCTAATTAAGCCCCTTAACTTAGCAATAAAACACATGTGCACAGAACATAGCGTTGAGTGCAATGATAATCAGTGCTTACACTAGTGCCACATCAAGTGTGAGTGACCTAAGCCATATTTAAAGAATCGCCTCCATTAGTCATTTGCCTGAGACACTGGGAATGGGCTCTTGAGCGTGGCGCGTGCGCTGCGCATGCTTATGAATGCTATGCTCATGTGTGTGTACTATAGGTCTAGAGTTCTAGAGCCAAATAGGTTAAGGTCCAATTGGGGTGGCCCACAAAAGGCGTAGCCCTAAGAGGTGGCCTCTGGGCACCAGGTGGTGATTTCTCCTTGGGTGGACCTAATAGCAGTTGCTCCGGCTCTTGGGACATTGAGATGGTGTAAAAAGTCCACCAATCTTTTTGGGCCTAAGTGTTAAGTATTAAGTTAAAAATAAAAATGAAGTGTTGTAAGTGTGTTCTGCGTGAGTTCTACAAGTTAAATGTGCTATGTGTTATATGTGTGATGTATGTGTGCATATATATAAGTATTGTGAATATAAGCTAAGTATTATATTTTAAGTGTTATATGCATGTATATAAATTCCATATATGTGTGTGTGTGTATGTGTTAAGTATAGTGTTAAATACACCTTTTACCTTGTATTGTATATAGTATTTGAGGTTATGTTTATATAACTCTTTTATGTAATATTCTTTTATTCAAACTTGTATATAGTTAGTTTAGTTTTAATTGAGTAGAAACTCAGTGTGTAATTAGAATTAAGTGCAAATTAAACTAACCTAGATTTACTTAGCATTGTTTTTGATGCCTTTATTTTATTTATATACTTGAGGCATTATCACTAACATTAATTTATTTGCATTTATTTGTATATAATTGATTTAGATTAGTTCATTATTTGATTATATTGATTCTAATTTATTCATTTGTAAATAAAACTTAACATTTTTAGAATAAAAGATGATTTTGGATAATAGAGAGTGATGTATATCAATAACTACCTCCCAGTGAATGACCTAGAATAAAAGTAGTAAAAATTATATATAAAAAAAATGACATCCGTCTGGATTGAGACACCATACTACTACAATGATTAATTAACCCTAATTAACAATTATTCGAACGTCATAACATTTTTTGGTGTTGTTGATGGGGGGGTGATTGCACAGCAATCATAGGTGTTAATTGACCTAGACTAGGCTAGAACTTAGCATAAGTTAGGGTTATTCATGCATGATATGCATTATATGCATCTCTATTGCTTTTCTTTAGCTATGCATGAAATAATGTTATAATGTGCTGACTAAGTGCATTATGTCGATTGCAGGCAATAAGCAGATTTGGAGCTTGATCTGGAGCAAGATCTGAAGTTGGATCTAGAATAACGGGAGTTGCAGCAGAGCTGGAGCAGAAGGCTTAGATTGGATGTAGGAATAATAATGTAAGGGAGTAAAGGTTTGCTATTCTATTAAGTAGGAATAAAGCAATAAAATGTGAAGAGTATAGGTCCATCCTAGCCCTAGGATAGCCTAGAGACTTCCCCAAGCCTTAGCCACCCTTAGATTAGGTCACAACACCCTAGGAAGCCCTAAAACCCTAGTTCCAACCCTTATCTGGACGTCCTGGACGTCCTATAACTTATCTGGACGTCCAGGACCCTTAGCCATCTCTCGCACTCCTCAAACCCACTTCTGCAGTGTTATTGGACGTCCAGACACTTTGTCAGATTCCAATTTCTGCAGAATACCCAAAACAGAACCTTGATTTCCCCCTGACTCAGATTAGACATCAAGAACTGAAGTATGGACTTCTGATTTTTGAGTATGAGTCATCTGATCATATTATTGGATGTCTGGTACTGGTCTCCAGTCCCTATTTTGAGATTCAAGTCTTGATCTTGGATCTCTACCTCCCTAGACCTAATCACAACCCCATAGGAACCTAAATTAAGGTGTCCTAACCCTAGTACATCACCTCTAGACCTACCAAAGGACCTAATTAGCTCCTTACCAAACCCAATTGACTTAGATCAAAGTCAATTACCTTCACCTAAGTCAATTGGACTCATTAAGTCCAATTGAGCTTAGATCTCAACCCACACAAGTTCAATTGGACTTGGTGAGAGTCCAGATCACCTAAACCCAACCTAATTGAGTTATTTCAGTCTCAATTAGGTTCACAATCATTCAATTAAACTTAGGTTAAGTTTAACTGCATTTTCCCCTTAGTAAATAGGGTTTGTAATCCTAATTCAAGACCTACACCTACCCAAACCCCTTAGGACCTAACCCAAGTCACCTAGCCATATAGGGCACAACCACACACACACACACACACCCATTCACGCACACACACTTCTCTAGAGTTCTCTAGAACTCTCTTTGAAGTGGCGCCACCTCTTGGTTGCCAAAATTAGCAACAAAGAGGCATTCAAAATAAGATCCATAATTTTTGGATCTCATAACCTCTTGGCCGGCCACTCTTGGACTTGCTCTAGAGAGTTCCACACCTCTCTAGAGAAAATCCATTGGGTCTATAAAAAGACCCCATGGGCAGCCAAATGACCCCATTCACATCCCTTGGCTTCATTCACTTCCTTGGCAAATTCACACTCTTGACTCCATTGGTGCCATTCACGCCCACTTCCACTTAACTAGCCACTCCACCTCCACGAGCTCACTACCACCACCACAGAGGACATTGATAACACTGCATCTTGGGGTGATAAATTTATCAATTGGGGTTTATCTTAAGAGCAAAATGCACAAATAACACATCATAAATAGGAATAGGAGCATCACATGCATTGCACATCAAGATTGCTTATAATACATTATTAACGGCCATGTGTACAAGGACATGTCAAAACAGGCCTTTGATGAGCAATCAGACCTCACGGATGGATTCCAAGCGATGACCGGAGTCCAACAAACTCAAAATCGACCAAATTTGACATCCGGAGCTCCCGCAATTAACCTAGGAAGTTATAGTCATTGATCTGATGATCAACAGCTCACAAGGTGCCATGAAGCACCCGATCAACACCTACACGCCTCGCCCAGCCCCCTCCATCAATCGCAGAACGATCTGAGTCATCAACGTCACACCATCGCCAGCACCATCGCTACACTCTTCACCCGTAGCAGATCACTACCGTTGGATCTCCATCCAACGGTCGGCAGCAGCTAAGCATCAATGCACGATCACAACCATCCATACAGAGCAGTACAGCGGTCGAAGCGCTCACCTACGCTCATGTGATGCGGGATCGAAATGCACCGCGCAGCAAATCGAAGGTGAAGGCGTGCGTGGGTGAAATTGGACCGTAGATCGGCGAGCGGACGGGTGCGATTGCGAGACATGGCACCCGTAGATGTGCCTTGACCAAATGCGTGTGATGATGCATGTGATCCGTGCCAACGCCCTGCGCGAAAGCTCAGCCGTCCGATCTTCAATCGGACGGCTTACAACGCGTGAATGTGGATCAAGTGTGAAGAAGAACGGACGTGCGCGAGTGACCGATGGGCAGGGGCCATCACCGACGTTTTGGGAAGGGTTTTAGTGACATCCTGGACATCGCTAAAACCCCTTCTTCATTTGGAAAGCCCTTCTTCCTATTTAAACCCCTTCCAACCACCCATGGGAGGCATTCACTCCACTTGCAAGTGTTCTACCCCCCTCCTAGCCACCATTAGCTCTCCTTGTAGTCGTCGGAGTCGACGAGCTGCCGACAGAGCCCCTCTCCACCACCCTGGCTGCCTCGCCATCTTCCTTTTCTCTTTCCCTCTTTATCTTAAGCTTTACTTTACTTATGTTCAAGCATTCATCTAGTGTTGTAATCATAAACTAAAGTTGCATGTTAAATGAAGTTGTGCTCTATCTAGTTACTTACCCTATTTTATGTTCAAGTTGCATGTTGCGAATGAAATAATTCTAACCCTAATCTCTCTCTCCTCTCTCTCTCTATCTCACTTTTCACCCACGACTTTTCGCAAGCAAAAACCCATTATTTTCGTGACATTAAGTGACAAGAGAAATCCGATTTTCACGCCATTTTCATGCCATCACGTGCCTCCCTGAGATCGACATTCGGACTCACGTCCATTTCTTCATTTTATAACCGACGTTGCGAGCGCAAGCTACAACTCTTTTAAACACACGTGTCACGCACACGGCAGTTTTTGGCGTCGTTGCCGGGGAGGCAACAGATTTATTTTGTCACTTCCATTTTACATCCATGCTCACATCGTCTAACGCCTTGTCTCCTTCTACTTGATGGTTGCAGGAATTCGACGCTGGGACGGCGAAGCAGTGCAACTTGTGACGGTAACGAGGGAATAAGTGTAACAAGGACCAGTCGTGAGTATTTCTTCATCTATGGTTGTTTGCTTGCTTAAAAATCTAAAAAAATTGGCATGGTGCATGATTACCTAACCCACATCTTTAACACATCACCCAACAAAAAAAAAAATACACTCTAACATTCTAAATAATCTAAGATTCTTGGAGTGTTCTTCTTTCTTCTTGAGTGGTGTTTGCAAAGCCACCTTGAATTGACTTGGGCCGCACGACTCAACCCTAAAATTGACTCATCCAATAGAAGCTACATGATCACTAGGATGAGTACATTAGGGTTTTAGAGCCTCTACACAACAAAAGGAAATCTACTTTTACCAAATTGTGTGCAAAACTTGACATGCCCACTGAAACTTATATGAAAACATTAAGACACGTCAATCCTAAAAGACAGTAAAGTAAGGATAAAACATTAAAAGACACCACATCTTAAAAAAAAAAAAAATCCTTGCTTGAAAACCATGTTTTGATAAAACCACACACACTGAAATTGGAAAACTAAGAGGCACTACCCCAATCAACGCCTCATGACATAACCTTAGCACAAGCACTATCCTAGCCCTTTTAAAATAGAGTAGATGTGCCCTAGGCAGGACTGGGTTAAGTCTCGAGAGGCATGGTTTTGTTTGCTGGGCACTTGGCTTTCATTCCCTTAGTAGAGTCTGGTAACTAGGTTGCGGGGAAGTGTCAAACGACCGCAGTTGTGGGGTCTACGGAACCGACAGTGTAACCCTAAGGAAGAACCTTCCCTACAATCCCTTCGTAATCAACCTAGCCAGATTAGCTTTGGGAAGGGGAGTCCAGTGCTTACGGACTTGATCACCCTTTTGGAGATTTCTAGGTTCCCTAAGGACTACACCATAAGGACTAGGCTTCTTTGCTTGATTGTACACACACAACTCTCTCTCATTTGTTCTTCCCGCATCCCTCCATTTCTTCCAAACCATGGATTTCAATGCCTATCCATCTTACCCAAATTGCCCCCAACATGATTTGTATGCTAACCCAAGTAGACCATATCCACAGCCTACTTAGGCTAACCAACCACCAGGTTGGGGGTACGACCTAGAATATCCCTCTTGGCCCAACTGTCTCAGTTATGACCAAACCACACCAACCTCTTATTGGGATACACCCAACATATCCACTCAAGGGTATGATTCAAATCGTGGGGCTCCATATCTCGATTCTCCTCATGACGCCTCATCATTTAGGTCCCACCCACTCTCTAACTACTTTGATGGGACCTACACTCTAGGAGAACACCAAGAACCCTACCCTTCTCAGGACAATAACCAAGAAAGGTCAACTAAATTCAACAACCTTTCCTACTTGACCTTTCGATTGGAAGGAATTCTAGACAAATGGAAATCAGAGAATGATCAGAAATCTAGGCAAGCCCAGGATCATCAACCTTTGATTTGGCCCCCTGATGAAGAATCTGACTGGGAGGAGGACGTAGAACCTCAACTATTCTGGAGTAGGACCAAACAGAGAATGGTTCCTCTTGACGAACTGGGCCCTGAACATGATAGAATAGAGGACCCACCCAAGAACCTAAACCCCAATATGGATTCTAATCACAACCTCAACCACACCTTCTTAACCTAGATTTCAAGGAGGAAATCCAAAGGACACCAAATGACACCCTGTCAATTCTTGATAACCTCCAGTTAGAGTTACACAGACAGAGTCAAGAATTGGTTAAAGGGCAACAGGCCATGTTGGATATGTTCCAACAATTGGGGAAAGAAGGCCAAAGAAAGCTATTGCACACAACGCCATTCATGGAATTTGTGAAGCAAGGACCTACCATGATCAATTGGACTACACCCAGTCACCCTAATTTGATTCAATCCACCATTGATACACCCCAAGAGTTGGATAAGGTCATTGAGGATTCCTCGGAACCCAATTTGGGAGCATTGAGGACATACATCAGGAAGAAACTGAGAATGTGAGGGGAGAGGCCTTGGAATCTGAATCTAATCGGGACGAGAGAAGTGATCCGGTGCGAACAACAGCCAACATAGGAGATGGGGAATGGAGTTACAATTTCAAAGAAATCGATTATGAATTGGTTGGAATCCCCATCACAAATTTGGAGGAGGGTCGAGAGAAAGAATATGAACTAGAGGATGAAATTGGCCCTACCTCTAATGCAACCTTAAACAGTGAATCTGATACAAAAGAGGTTGAAGAGAATATTCTTGAGGTCAAGAGCTCGGAGGGAATGAGCAATGAAACCGTAGTTGCAGAAGAGATGGATTCATCTTTGGAGAGAGACCTCATGCTTGATTGTAGGGCTCATTATGAAACTCTTAATTTTGTTACTTGCCCTACCAGAATAAAGATCCCGCAACCTGAATGCACTGGAATTGATACACCTTTGACGGATTACAATTTTTTGAGGACACAAGCTGAGTATAAAACCTACATCTTTAGTGTCTAGCATGTCATATTCGGGATGCGCTCGTCCACATCAACTTCTTTGCATGCCCACAGGCTGAGAGAGGATCTGACACGGGCATGCATGATACATCTGCTGCAGAATTCCCGCCCCTTAGGAACGGGACTCCACCACAACCTTGTTTGCGTCTGTGGACTTCTAATTTTGGGTCTGGCTGATTTTGTACATGCCTCCTTGACCCAAACCATTCCTGTTTGTGCACTATGCCCAGCCAAAGGCGGTAAACTCAACGCTTCCTGGGAGGCAACCCAGAAGATTTAGACTGATCAGGTATTCTACGTCACTCAGGTAATATCTTTTCAAACCCCTGTTGCATCCATGTATTTGCCAATGAGGACATTGTCCAACTTAAGCAAGGGGGGTGGTAAATTGCATGATCTTGAGCTCATTTAATCAGTCTGAATAGAATTAAAAAAAAAATTTGAACTTGAACACTAGACTTTTCAGGCCTTCACGCTTAATCAGCCCTGGTGTCTGTTAAAATATGGATTTAGCTTCAAATCCTTGCAACCTTAAGCTACTCTAATCCACTAACTAAATAAGGTGATAAGTATGCGACTTATCAACTCACCCTCTAACTCAGAAGAACTTTTAGTTTAAGCATCTACACACTTTTTTTTGCGCTGACTCACTCCTCGGAGATTCTAACAAAAATTGGGTAGCTAATGAACTCTTTAGGGTGGTATGGCTGGCAAGTTGTCGTGGGTAACAGCCCATTGGCAGGTTGTCCAGAGCTCAACTATGGGACCACCTCCTCTTTATTGCTTCTAGGTAAATTTGAGATCAGGAAAGCCACCTACCAAATAATAATAATTTTAAAAAAAGAATAAAAAAGAGAACAAAATAAATCACACTTCACCGAACAAGTATGGCTGGCAACTGATCGTAGGTAACAGCCAATTGGTCAGTTGTCTAGAGCCCAGCTCAGTAAATGCACAAAAAGAACCTAAACACTTTAGGAAGAAGCGGGGAAGTAGAGCAAGCCGGGGAGATATACATTGGAAAAATCCTTGTGTTGACCCCAATTAAAATAAATGTAGGGAGAAAGCTACCGATCGAACAAATACACCTTCAGGCAAAACACTTCCTCTTCCGGTCACCTAGGGGCATAGAAACCCGAAGTCTGTCTAAATTATTGTTGAGTGAGTCTATCACAATATGCACACCAAGATGCTTAGCACGTAGAGTTTTGTCCGAGTTTTGGGTGGGTTGGGTAGCCCTTAAAAGTTACCAACACTCTCTTAACTCCAAAGAAAAAATCTAAAGAAATATATATATACATTAAAGCAAGGATTCAAGCAATTCGTATTTTGGCAAACACTCGGGCACTGCTTAGTCTTTTTAGATTAAGATCTTAGTATATTTCCTCCTATTGACAAGTAACGAAGTGTCTAAGTAGTTACTTCTTAAATTATGACTGGAAATAAAGGCTAGAATAAACCTTGCTAGCGACTAGCAAGTAGTAAGCATGGGGGTATGATAACACTGCATCTTGGGGTGATAAATCTGTCAATTGGGGTTTATCTTAAGAGCAAAATGCACAAATAACACATCATAAATAGGAATAGGAGCATCACATGCATTGCACATCAAGATTGCTTATAATACATTATTAATGGCCATGTGTACAAGGATATGTCAAAATAGGGCTCTGATGAGTAACCAGAACGCACGGATGGATTCAGAGTGACGAACGGAGTCCAATAGACTCAAAATCGACCAAATCCAACATCTGGAGCTCCTACAATTAACCCAGGAAGTTAAGGTCGTTGATCTGATGATCAACGGCTCACAAGGCGCCACATGGTGCCCGATCAGCACCCGTACGCCTCGCCCAGCCCCCTCCATCAATCGTAGAACGATCTGAGCCGACGCCACACCATCGCCAGTGCCATCGCTACACTCTTCACCAGCAGCAAATCACGACTGTTGGATCTCCATCCAACTGTCGGCAGCAGCCAAGCACCGACGCACAATCGCAACCATCCATACAGAGCAACGCAGTGGTCGAAGCGCCCACCCGTGCTCATGCGATGTGGGATCGAAACTCACCTCGCAACAAATCGAAGGTGAAGGTGCACGCAGGTGAAATTGGACCGTAGATCGGCGAGCAGACGAGTGCAATTGTGAGACGTGGCGCCCGTAGATGCACCTTGACCAGACACGCGTGATGACGCACGCGATCAGCGCCAGCGCCCTGCGTGGAAGCTCAGCCGTCCGATCTTCCATCTGACGGCTTACAACGCACGCACGTGGATCAGGCGCGAAGAAGAACGGACGCGCACGAGAGACTGGTGGGCAGGGGCCTTCACCGACATTTTGGGAAGGGTTTTAGTGATGTCTTGGATATCGCTAAAACTTTTTCTTCATTTGGAAAGCCCTTCTTCCTATTTAAACCCCTTCCAACCACCCATGGGAGGCATTCACTCCACTTGCAAGTGTTCTACTCCCTTCTAGCCACCATTAGCTCTCCTTGTAGTCACTGGAGCCGACGAGCTGCCGACGGAGCCCCACTCCACCGTCATGGCTGCCTAGCCATCTTCCTTTTCTCTTTCCCTCTTTATCTTAAGATTTACTTTACTTATGTTCAAGCATTCATCTAGTGTTGTAATCATAAACTAAAGTTGCATGTTAAATGAAGTTGTGCTCTATCTAGTTACTTGCCCTATTTTATGTTCAAGTTGCATGTTGTGAATGAAACAATTCTAACCCTGATCTCTCTCTTCTCTCTCTCTCTCTCGCTTTTCACCCATGACTTTTTGCAAGCAAAAACCCATTATTTTCGTGACATTAAGTGACAAGAGAAATCCGATTTTCATGCCTCCCTGAGATCGACACTCGAACTCACGTCCATTTCTTCATTTTAAAACCGACGTTGCGAGCGTAAGCTATAATGACTCTTTTAAACACATGTGTCACGCACACGTCAGACATCATGCCGGGATGCTGGATCAATCCTCCCTTTCTCCAAGGGTCGGCCTAAGCTACATTGGCCACCTCTCACTCTCCTCCTAACCTTTCCAAGGCCATCGGGGACCACCCCTGAATGCCCTTTATTCTGCTAGATTTAGTTTATGCTCTCCATAATTTTTACTACTTTTATTACTGCTTAATAGCATAGTCTTACTTCTACCCCAATGATTCTTGTATGTGTCATTTTCTGGTAGCTAGATTTCCGTTTCAAGCATTTATGTACAAGCTTTCCTTTAAATTTCTTGTGCAAACAACTCCCCAATGGAATGAACGAAAATGCATATATATATATATGTATATATCTCTTTATATGTTTGAAATCACCATGAGCTTAATAATTATCATATTTGTGTGATTTAAGTTGCCTGCTCTTCAACTGTCTATCCATTATGCACAAGCATGTCGTTTCCCTAGGATATTGAAAATCTAACGATAGACGCTTTCTCCATAAATAGTCACCACCTCACTGGAATCGTGCGCACAGAAACTCACATTCACCTTCATAATTTATTTGACGCATGCGCACGTAATCCGAGTTAATAACATAAGCGGTGAAGTTTTAGTTAGGAGATTGGAAACCGGCGTGCATTTTTAAACGAAGTAGAGTAGCAAAAAGATAGATTTCAAAAGTAAAAGCAACACCACCCAGAGACAAACGACCGGGACTCAAGTCTCGTAATTTTTACAAAATAATATCTTTATTGGGTCGTACTTCGCAATTTTACTACGATGCTTTTTTCTATCAAAAACGCGATTTACGACTCCCACAATAGGGGGCAACTCTTTATATGCCAAAATTTATCTTTTATTCGTTAATTGTATATATTTTATATTTTCTTGTATATATTCATTTCTTGTATTCATATTCTTTTTGTATATACATTATTTGATTCTTTATATTCTTTGATTCATTTTGTATATAATTATCTTACTAATCATTTTCTATTTTTGCAACACTTGAGGAGTAGGAGGAGGACTGACTACTTCATGGTGGAGATTTTCTTCCCGAAGGTGTCACTACATCTTCGATTCTGCTTCCTAGCGAAGTCTTCCTTAGACATGGAGTCATTGTTTCTTGTTTTCTTAGTTTTGTGTAGATATTAGGATTTAGGTTTAGGTTTCATCACTTAGGATTATTTGTATAGGCATAAGTTGTGAGAGCCTATTCTCACACATCTCTGTAATAACTTGGACTCTGGACTTGTGATCACTTTCTCTACTCTTTTTCCTTTACACTTTGGTTTTTCAATTCATTTTGTTTTGATTTATTAAATTTCAAATAAAAAAAAACCTACAAAATTGAAAATACCAAAAAATACTTGTCTAGCAGCAGCATGACATAGGCATTCCATTCTTAGGATTACATTTCCCGCTAGATTTATCTTATGTCTTGCATACTTGTAGAGTGTTGGAGCCAGGTATGCATTTCTATCCCTCCTTAGCTCTTGCCATACTAGCATTTGACTTAAGCAAAATAGGACCATCACTTGTTTGAACTGATTAAAAAGTGAGATCCCTACTTTCTACACAATTCTCTTAAGAAGACAAATCTAATCCAAAAAGTGACTTAACAATTTGCTTGATACCTTGTGTGTTTTTCACTGCATATTTTGTTGATTGATTATTGTGTACACACTATACGATCACTTAATGTTCACAAGACACACTGATTTCTATCTCTTATATCTATGCACCCACAGGAGTCTGGATTCACATGCTGGTCTTATCCAGATTCTGGGTGGATTTTAGAGGTCTACACTATCTATGCACCCACAAGAATCTAAATTCGCATGCCCATCTTATCTAGATTCTGGGTGGATTTTAGACGTCTACACTATGTAGGTTTGATCTTAGGATGAGTACAATTGCATTGATACTATCTGTTTGCCCAAAATTACTTTCTCGTAGCAGACCCATAGGATAAACTCCATGATTTTGTCTTGCTTGATTGAATTGATTGATCTTGGTTGAGAATGAGATTGATTGGGATTATTTATTTTATTGGATTGATGGATTTGATACTATCGTAGTGAATTTGTAACTACTTCAAAAAGTGTTTTCAAGAACCGAACTCATGGATAGTAGGAGATCCCAAGACCCTTCACTTGTACCTCCCTTGGGTGTTGATGCCCAAGTTACTTCTTCTACTATACCTTCCACATCCAGTCTTGTACGTCTGGAGCCTCAAACACCTATACACCATTCTGTTCATCCAGGGGATGATGATGATTCACCATACTTTGAAGCTTTTGAAGACCGTCCTCCTCACTATCCACATCACCCATTTCCCTAATCACCACCACCTTTTCCACCTCCTCCATACCCTAACTTTCAAAACCCACCACAACCGGAGAGAGGTGCACCTAACCTCCAACACTTGTTCAATACACAAGTCCAAATGAATACCTTAACACAATTGGTGCAACAGCTTACAAAAGATGTTCATTTGCTTACAAACCCCCATCCCCAGGCTTGTAGACCTCAACTATGGGATTACTATAATCCCACAGTTGCAGCAATTATGCCTATGATTCGATTTCCTGCTGGGGATCATGCTACTGAGTTGAAGCCAAATATCATAGCCTTAATCCCTCACTTCCATTGTCTTACTTCTGAGGATCCGTTTTAGCATTTAGAGGAGCTGAAAATCCTTGGTCAGACCTTGGGTCCATAGGGCCATGATCAACAGGCGCTTTTAATGAAAATGTTCTCCTTTTCATTGAAAGATAAAGCTCCCTTTTGGTACTGCACTCTCTCACGGACTACACCTATAGAGACTTGGCCTTATTTGGAACATGAGTTCCTAAAGTAGTACTTTCCCATAGGTCGCACAAATGCCTTAAGGTGTGCTATCACCACATTTACATATAATTCTAGAGAACAGATGCACGAGGCATGGGAGAGATTCCATGAACTCTTGAGAAATTGTTACCACCATGGTGTCTCATGTTGGCAACAGGTCCATATCTTCCACCATAGGCTCCATGATGACACTAGGAATTTTGTTGATGTTGCATGTGGAGGCAATTTCCTATGTTAAGATAAGGATTTTGCCTTTGAGCTCTTTGAAAGTATGGCTAAGAATTCAATTAATAACACTTTGGTTAGCATTTTTATTAGAAGATCCTTGTATTCCCACTGACATTATGGGGTAAATTGTTCGAGGTGTAGATCACTTTAAAAGAATGATTACGTCTAGTATAGCGTGAAATACATCAAAACAAATAAAAATTAATAAGAGGTGAGTCCCGGTCAAACTCAGGGAGGCAAAGAAATGCTTTTGAATTCATGAACTGATTTAGAATGCTGAGTAGAGAATTTATATATAAACTGAATGCTAATCACAATATATGGAGTGGAAGTCTAATCAGAATATAGATATGAAGCAGTTGAGTTGCAGATATAATGAATGTAATGCTAAAATAGGAATAAAATAGCTATCTAATCTAGTAGAATAAGGGCACCATGGGTGGTTCGTGGTGGCCTTCTGGAGAGGTTGGGGAGAGCAGCGATGGTACACAAAGGTGTCTTGGTGGGTTCTTCAGAGGGAGAAAGCCAGAGAAGAAGATCTGGAGAGTTGGAGAGGGTCTAGAGAGAGTTGCTCTTCAACTTGGGGCCTTGGGGCTCTTTCTATAACTTCATAGAGGGGCAAGATGTGCATTTGAGCCCTCCAACTCAGGCAACAACCTCATATTGATCAGATCCGTCGATCGGGAGATCAACAGATTAGAATGCAGTTCAAAAAGCCTTCCAAAACGTTCTCTATGCGTGGATCCTCTCTGGAGCTGACACGTGGTGCTCCTACAGTTGTTGAACCGCCATCTGACAGCTGCTGCTTGCTCTACGCCCACGCCTCAACCACAAGAGCTAAAATCACGCTCGATCCTCGTGATCGGACATCTTAAACTCTTTGCCCGCACTGCCTTTGGAATTTCAAACATGCACGCGCACATTTGGTTATGCATCATCACATGCGTGGCCAACCAATACACAGCAGCGTGCCGCGCGTTCGTCTCATCGCTACTTGATGGAGATCCAATGCTCCAATTCCTCTTGCGCTCGCTGCCGCCTCAAATTCACATGATCGTGCATCTCGCCCTTCTACTCTAGCACGCTAACCACTGTGCTAAGTGCGCGGATGTGTCACGCTTTCCTTTCATCGCACGGCTATTCTCAGTCATTGGATGGAGATCCAACAACTGAGTCATGACCTTCCTTGATGAGGTGCACCTAGAGCGGTGACGTAGGTGTATTATGGTCGTTGGATGATGATCCAATAGCCCACAGTGCACGAGAAGGTGCCTTCAGAGGTTGGGGCAGTGGCACTGGGTAGCTATGATGGCACTACGTGGCGTCATCATGGTCGTCCATCTTCTTTTCTTTGTAGATAGTGTTGTAGGTCTCAGATCAAAATGATCTTTTTCGCCGTTGGACTACGATCATTGATCCAAATCCATCCATGCTGTTGGATTTAACATCTGAGGTTCGAATTTCCACTTATTTGCCTCTTAGCTGATAAACACTAGTTTATCATTATTCCTATGCATTAAAACAAACCTAACTCTCAGGATTTTGCTCCGCAAATGGGTCTTTGGGTTGTATTTAGGCATAAATTAGGTTAGGCATGCATTGCATTTTTTATTGTGTTTTTGATGTGTTTTTGTGAGTGTTAGGGATAAACAAATTGCCAGATCCCTAGAACCCTAGCACTCAGGAAGGAAACTGGTGAAGGAGAAGCTCTCACCAGTTGGAACTTAGCCTGATCCAGCTCACCATAGCTGGAATTCAGCTCACCTGAATTAGGGTTAGCTCATCCTAGCTCCATTCAGCTCATCTCAGCTGAATGGCAGCTCAAGAGAGCTCATCTTAGCTCACCCTTGCTCAGGTCAGCTCAGATCCAGCTCAACTTAGCTGAGTCAAGCTCATCTCAGCTCCCATTAGTCCATAGGGAGCTATAGCTAGCTCAGCTGAGTTGATTGGAGTTCACCCCAGCTCAAGTCTAGCTACATCCAACTCCACTTAACTCCAGCTAGCTGAAGATGACTTCATTCCAGCTCAGGAAGCTCAAGTCCAGCTCCCAGGGACTCAGCTTAGCTCAACTCTGTTGAGCTAAGCTACCTTAGCTGCATCAACTAGCTTGATCCTCCCCAGGAGCACCAGACCCAGCTCACCTCAGCTCATTATGGTAGAAGCCAGCTCACTTTAGGTTGGCTTAGCAACTAGCAAAGAACTAGCAAGCTAAGCCAGCTAGAGTAGCTTCATGCCACCCTCTTCAGTAGCTGCCAGCTCCAATTCAAGCTCCAGGCTTCTCCTCCTCCGCACCTCTCTTCAAACCCTAGCTCCAATACCTCCTCCTCTACTCCACTACTAGCTAATCTACCTTAGCTTAGCTTAGCTATGCTCCAGCTCTCTTGGCTTTTACCACCTAAAAACCCTACCAAACGACAACAACTAGCTCCACCTAAGCTCCACATAAGCTAACCCTACTTCCACCTCACCTTGGCACCAATCTAGCCTACCCACTACCTCCAAAAGACACCACTAAATGGCACCAAAAACACCTATAACTACCCTTGTTTTTGCACCAAAAATTCCCTCCAAAAACCCCCCCATCCTAAACCTACACGTACCCATATAACCCACCCTAGCCATCCACATACCCCCCTTCTAGAACCCTAAGGTGGTGCCACCTAATAGCCTTCTAGAAGGCCCATTTTGGCGCCAATTCTAAAGGGCACCAAAACCATAACTACCCACCTTAGCACCGCTTAGGTGGCGCCATTTATCCTTAGCCCTAGGATTCCCAACTACCCCCCATATCCTATCCTAGCCATCCATTCCAAGAGCCACCTATGCCCCCCTTCCTACACTATATATACCCTCCTAACTTCCCACATTTTCTTCATCCTCCATTAGTGTTCTATTCTACCTATACCTACCTACACCTACAACCAAGAAGGAGTAGAGAAGAAGATTAAGGGGGCACATCTCCCGCCCCATTGGTGCCTTCTTCTCCCCACTCTCTTCAACTTGTGCCACGCCAAGGAGGAGAGCCATTCTACTTCAAGGAGGATGGCCAGGCAAAGGAGAAGGACCTAGGGTGGATGTCCACTCTTGGAGGAGGAGAATTTAAGGTGGTAGCTTCCGCCTTGGAGGACACCATCTTGGAGGAGCATAGCAAGGAAGGAGTTGGAGGACTCTTTTCAAGCCCGGGGGCTACCAGGCTTGGAGCAAGAAACTTCCACCTCTTCTTCACTATCATCATCATCAAGACCATTAGTTTTATTTCATTTTTGTTGTACCTTGATAGTTGTAGTAAAACCTTTCCTCTATTAGGGTTCCTTGTAAAATATTTTTGGTCCTAGTTTAAAGTTGATTTCTTTTCGCAATCTTTATCGTATTATATTACTTTGTTTTTTAGCACTTTTCACTCCCTCTCCCTAATTACTTTAGGCCTCCACATGCCTAAAGTGAGGTTAGGGAGAGGAATTAATTGTCACCTAAGTGTTAGCATAGTAATTATAGGTGTTAGTCTCTTTTGCCAACAAAGTCCGAGTATTCCTGTTATTTCAAAAATCCTTAAAAAGTATCTATTTAAAAGGCCAAAAAGAAAGGTGATTTCTATGTTTTCAAGCAAGGGATTTTGGTTTGCAACTTGCCTCCTTAGACAACCCTAGATGCTCCTCTATCTAGGAATATAAATTTAAAAGTGTATGCGATTTCGTGTGTTATGACTTTAAAAGCCCTAATTACAAATCACACAATTTTTCGTATCACTTTTTTCCACCGTTGCCGGGGAGGCACGGCTTTGCTTAATCATTTTTTTTTCTCTTTCTTGTAGTGGATCTCATCCCCTTCTCTTTCTTTTCTCTAGTGTGTGCAGGAACTACAGTGGGAAAGCGGGAACTTGGAAGTGAAAGCTTAAAGTTCCTTGTCATCCCACGAACATTCAAGTTGGTTCTTCTTACTTATCACACCTAACCTAAAAAACTGCCAAAATACACTAAACTTGGCTTTCAGGACCCTAAACAACTAAATTAAGTGGAGTGGTGCATTTTAAAACCCAGTGATTCCTTGTTTGCACCGTTAACACCACTCCATTTCTAGTATTGGTGTTCTGCTTTTTCGAATCTAGACTTCTGTCTGAATTTGAAAAATCAATTTTGGTCACCATAGGCCTCCTAAAATCTTGTAATTTTACACAGAGATTTTCAATCAAGTTGGAAACATTTGTTCCAAATTTCAGAATAATTAGATTTGTATTAAATTTTTAAAAATCCGTGGACTGCAGAGAGGTGACACCCTCTAATCTTCCTATTTTTCTACTATTAGAGAATTTTTAGAATTTTTATACTCATCTAATTTTTGTGAAATTTAGCTTCCTAGAATCCATATGAAATTTTAAACATTATATAAAATCACCAAAATTTTCTGAGGTCGGTGGTAATACTGAAAAATCCAAAATAGCCACAGATATTATTTCTATACTTTGACACCAGTACAAATAAAAATTCAAAACAATTATCAAACAAATTCCTGAAATCTTGAAAAGATCCTTTATGGAATCCTTGTTTGATTTTCTTCAAAGTAGTGGTGTTTTTTGACTTGTTTGGACCACTACTTAATACAAAAAGCCTAAAAATAATTCATTGATAGTAATTTTCTGTCTTAGGAACAATTAGCTTAGGGTTTCTTTCTTTCTTTTTTGGAGACTCACATTAAAGGAAATTAACCATCACCAATACAACTTGTTTTTCCTTTGATTGTGGCGTTTCGAAACTTGTTTCAAAATTTAAAAAGAGAAACACTAAAACACATTAAAATAAATCAAATCCTAAAAGACAAAAATACAAGAAATTGTGTGATAACTTGGTTTTTGATTGGAACCACTTCCCAATTCTTGCACACACACAAAAAAATTGAAATTACAGGGCAACAACCCAATCAACGCCCTCCACATTCTGTGCGCACTTTAGTATCCTAGCCCTAACTAAAATTTGTAGCAATTTGACCCATAAGGTTTCATCAATTTAGGCTTGCTATAAAAGGCTTAAGTTTTCTCTAGTTAATACCAATTCTGTCAACTATAACTGGTGTTCAGGCTAAGGGGCCGTGTCAAACGACCAAGCACGGGTTTGTACAAGCACCTGGGGATTTTCCTGGGAAATGCTTGGGCCCAAACCTCCCCTTAAGCAACTTGGCTAGAATTTTTGACAGAACGGGTATTCACTGTTGATTACTTATTTCCTAGGTAGATCAAGTCTTAGGTTAATTTATAGGGAGTCACAATTAAGTTAGGTCTAGAATTTGATTGCTTGTGTGCACACTTCTCGCATCTCCATCTCTTCTCCTCCCCTCCCATTCTTCCATTTTGTGCACAGGCGACGGTCTCAAAATCCGCACTTGGAAGAACCATTTGATTTCACCTCCGCGCAAAAAGACCACTTTTTCTGTCTTCTTCTTCTAAAAATATGGAAAATCAACAAAACAAGTCCACTAACCCTTCCACTTCCACCTCTAATCCCACCTCTAACCCCACTAATAACCCTAATTCTGACCCTTCCACCCACAACCCTCCCACCTTTGACTTCCCACATTTGGAGCTCCGCAATATTGATTTGCCTTAATCACAACATCAAGACCCCCTGCCTGATCTCTTAACAATGATGGCTGAGCAGATTGCTAAATTAAATTCCAATCAACAAACATTGACTAGGAACATCCAAAACCTAGCCAATCAAATGCCAAACCCACCACCTCGTTATTAGCCTGTTATTCCTCTAAAAGATTTGTATGATCAGTCTTATTATGAGGAACGACCATGGGTGGTCATACTAGAGGGGGACTTTGAGATCAAGCCAGCAGTCCTGAACCTGATTAAGCACTTCCATGGCCTTCCTAGGGAAGACCCTTTCAGCCACCTTGAAGAGCTGACTCTTCTTGCATAAACAAACCATTCCCAAAATGTGCAAGAAGACCTATGGCTGATGCGGCTATTTCCATTATCTCTTAGAGATAAGGCCGCTTATTGGTTCAGGACCATTGGTCGACCCATCACAACTTGGCCTCAACTCAAGAGTGCCTTTCTCAAGAAATTCTTTCCCATAGGTCATACTAATTCATTATGAAGATCCATTACGACCTTCCAACAGAAATCTGGTGAAAGTTTCCATGACTCTTGGGAGAGATTCCAAGATCTTTTAAGAAGTTGCCCGCATCACGAGATTCCTTTATGGCAACTTGTGCAGGTCTTCTATAATGGTCTAGAAGATCAACTTCGACACTTTGTCGATGCCTCGTGTGGCGCAAACTTCTTGAATAAGGATGCTGAGAGTGCCTATGATCTTTTTGAAGAAATGAGTGGAAACTCATTTAATCAAGCTTCCATGAACACATTTGGCAGAACTCAAAACCCACAGTTCGGTGTTCATAAAGTAGGCACTCAATCTATCCCTATCACCCAAGACGATCTTCAAATGATCGCTCAAAAACTCGACAGATGCATGTTAATCAAAATAACATTGAGGAAAGACTTGCCACATCAACCCAAGCTCCACACAATCCACATCTAACCCAACCTAACATTCCATGAAGAGAAAATTTGCACAATCTCACCACTACCCCTGCTGATTATTACCAATATTCAGAGACTATCTATGATTCGTTGGGGAATTACAACTATGCATATCTTAACCCCATTCAAAATATTTCTACCATCCAGGAGCCCTTTAAAAATTCTTCCAATTGGAAAAATTGCTCGAACTACTCCTGGAATAATCAGGTTCCTTCCCAACCAAATCATTTTAATGGGTATGGGTCGAATCCAACCTTTCATCCTGCGCCATCCCAACAAGACATCAATGCCCAGATGATGAGAACCCCACAGGCCATGTAGATAAAAATGGCGGAAGTAACCTGCACCATCACAAATCTGAACAATCAGATTGGGGTTACTCCCAGATCTGCAGGACATCTTCCCTCCCAACCAATGCCCAACTCTAATCACCAAAGGAACCAATATCCGGGCAGAAATCCACACTACCTGAATCAGCCTCCTACTAATCCACCACCTCAGTAGCCTCCCAGGTTTCCACAACCACAGGCCCCCGCACCTCCACCAAATAATGATCTGACTGCACATGCAATTACATTAAGGAGTAGGAAAACCACCACTGATCCCGGGCCTTGACACAAACTAGGTGAAATCCCCATCACTGTGCAAATTGACTCCCCCACCTCCCCATTAGGAAGAAAAAGAAATACAAAAATCTCAAGACACGATTCCTATCCCTTTCCCACAAGCTCTCCACCCCACCATCAATAGAAAAAAGAAATCTAAGCCCACCACAGAAGAACTCATGGATCTATTTGGGCAAGTTCAAATCAATATTCCTCTCCTAGATGCCATCAAATATATACTTGCCTACGCTAAATTTTTGAAGGAGATCTGTACTCCTAAAAGGCAGGCCAAAAATCTAGGATAAGTACATCTTTCGGAGACAGTAAGCTCTGTCATACAAAGCAAGCTGCCTCCTAAGATGAAAGATCTGGGGGTGCCTTTAATTTCAGTAATTATTGATTATACAACCTTTGATCGCACCCTCCTTAATCTTGGTGCCTCGGTTAATATCATTCCCACGATTTTATTTGAAGAGTTTCATATCAGTGAATTAAAACCCGTCGAGGTTACCCTGCAATTAGCCGACCGATCTACAATTAGACCTCATGGGATTGTTGAGGATGTTTTGTTCAAGGTCCAGAATTGTGTCTTCCCTGCAAACTTTCTGGTCCATGACATTGAGGTACCTAAATCATTACTAAATGCCCTAATAATACTTAGACGACCCTTTTTGGTCACTGCAAGGGCAAATATCAATTGCCACATAGGAAAAATGGATATCACTTGCGTCGACCAAACTATCACTTTAGATATTTTCAAATCCTCCAAGAGATTCCATGATGATAACTTTTTTGAGGACTCAAATATGGAAATTTCCAATATGGTGGAGGAGACAATGTTGATAGATACCCTTACTGACCACAATCCTTTTGAGAAATCCGATTCATTTCAGAATCTGGTATGTTCCCTGGATCTTTTTTCTGTCGGCTGGAAGATAGCCATGTTATCCCAGTCTCGCTTCTTGGTGTATGGTTTGGGTATGCTAGATGTGGAATGATTGAGGTTTCGCTCAAGTAATTTTGAAGAAGTCAGTGTGATTTGGAGAATGGTCTCCCCATTTGATGGGGCTCTGTCTGAGCACCCTCCACAAAGAGTGACCTCCAGGAGGATTCTCCTTGAGATCTATGGTCTGCCATTGCACTTGCAGCTAAAGGGGGTTGTCTCTAAAATGTTAGCAAGTTTTGCTTCAATCTGTGATGGTTCTGAAGTTTTGATTGGAGAGGGGGATATTAGGTCTCTAAAAGTCGAGGTAGAAGTTACAAATGCTGGCTTAATTCCTGATTCGATCACAGTCAGATGTGGGGGCACTTCTTGGCTTGTTAGACTTGCTGCTCTTGGACAGGTGTCTGGCCAGGCTGAATGTGGTCAAGATAAGTCATCTGAGAATAAAATGAAGTCTGCAACCAACAGTGAGGAGAGAAATCAGAGTGACAGATGTGGATGCACTCCTCCTGCTGATGCTCCTGAAACCAAAAAGAGGAAGGACTGTCACTGTGCCATGGCTGAGGAACATCAGATGGGAGATGATGTTTCTGTTGCTGATAGCAGTCAAGCCATGATTGTCAAAGAGGACTGCTGTTTGGAGGCTGTTGAGACTCCAATGGCAGATTCTGAGATAAACTACAGTATGGTAGTGGGCAGGACAAGGAAGGATTTGTTGATTAAAGAGCCAGTCCAGATGCAACTTGCTATTCCTACTGATTTGCAGTATGGCAGTGGTTCAAATAAAAAAAGAGGTGTGGGTAGATCTCCATACATGTTGAGAAGGAAAAGGAAGGAGTCCTTGCCTCCTATTGAGGAGCAATGTATTGCTAATTCCATTATGGTTGAATATGTGGGCTGCAAGGCCAATGGGGATCTCTCTAATGAGAAATGAGAGTTTTGTCTTGGAATGTGCGTGGGCTACGCAACAAACAGAGAAGGGCTTCATTGTGTAGATATCTCCCTGAGTGGGAGATAGACTGTGCTCTTATACAAGAGACTCACTTGGAGAGGGAAAATGGTCAAGAATGGGAATGTTTTAAGCAACTGGGTCGTAATGATATTGCAGCTAAGGGTGCTACTGGTCGGTCTAGAGGACTGGCTTTTTGGTGGAGAAAATCTTCCATGTCAGTAACTGAAATTATTCATGATAGTTTTTTAATTTCTTGTAAATGTCAATCTCCTCAAGGAGATATGGAATGGTTTATTTCTTGCATATATGGTCCTTCTGTGGCAGCAGATAGAGTTGGCTTGTGGGAGGAACTCTATGCAATGCATCAAAGAGTGCAAGAGACCCCATGGTTGTTAGGGGGTGATTTCAATTGCTATCTTTCTGGTGATGATAACCCAGATGGGAGAGTGGATAGTTCTACAGCTGGCTTCCAATTGGCTGTGTAGAACATGGGCTTGACTGAATACCCCATCAGTGGTGTGGAGTATACTTGGAGGAATGGCAGTGGGCAGCTTTCCAAATTGGACAGATTCTTTGGCAGTCCTAGTTTGTTAGAGAGATATCAACTATCAGCTGTGTTGAGCCTTGATAGGCCATTCTCTGATCACACACCTTTGGTTTGGGATAGTGGAGTGAATGCAGACACGGGATCTTACTTCAAACTCAGGAGATCATGGCTTAGGGAAGATGGATTCATGCAAATGGTTTCTCAGTGGTGGCAAAGCAAGGTTGTTCAAGGCACTGCCACACAGCAGTTTGCTTCAAAACTGGCTGGTCTGCGTGAAATGTTGAAGGAATATGGGCAGGCTGTGAATCTGATTAGAGACCAGAAGAGGAGGGAAGCCTTGACAGTCATCAAGGATTTGGATCTGAAAGAGTGTAGGCTGGCTTTGAACCAACAGGAGCAGCAGCTGAGGCAGCAGATGCAATCAGTTGTGGGGGATGAAGATCTGAAAACAGAAATGGATTGGCGTGAAAAATCCAGAAAACTATGCCTTAAAGAGGGTGATGCGAATACAAAATTTTTCCATCTTGCGGCCAATGCTAGAAGGAGATCCAACCTTATCTCTTCTATTAAAGTTGAAGAAAGAATTATTACCTCTATTAAGGAGATCAGATCTGAAGCAAGTAAATTTTTTAAAGAAATGTCCAAGGCTGCTCCCAGAGGTTCTTGGAGGCTGGCAGCAATGGATTTCCCTTGTGTAAATAATGAACAAAGAGACATGCTTGTGTCCCCTATTTCTGAACAAGAAGTGCTAAAAGCTATTAAAGAATTAAATAATGAAGGTGCTCCTGGTCCGGATGGATTTCAGGTGTTTTTCTACAGAGAGCTATGGAATGTGGTTAAGGAGGATGTGTTAAAGGTTATTCACGAGTTTGAATTGGGCAACTCAGGATTTGAGAGGTTGAACAAATCTTATCTGTTTCTGCTGCCTAAGAAATCTTATGCGGAAAGTTTTTCTGATTACAGACCCATTGCGCTATCTAATTCCATCTATCTTATTATTAGTAAGATTATTGCTAATAGATTGTGGGAGGTTTTAAAGGACTTGATAATGCCTGTTCAGTCAGCTTTTCTTCCTGGGAGATCTTTACAGGAGCCATTCGTTGTTGCGCAGGAGATTGTTATGGGTTGGAATAGGAGAAAATCTAAGGCTTTCTTGTGGAAAGTTGATTTTTCCAAAGCCTATGATTCAATCTCCTGGTCATACTTGTGGGAGATTCTTAGAAGGAGAAAATTTCCACCTTTACTAATCCAATGGGTGAAGAGGTGCATTACGACAGCCTCTTTTTCCCCATTGATAAATGGTAAACCGTGTCGCTCTTGGATTCAGCCCCAATGTGGAGTAAGGCAAGGCTGCCCTATTGCCCCTCTGATTTTTAACCTTGCGGTGGATACTTTGGCTAGATTTGCTTGTAAACTGGCAGCGGATGGTTTTATAAGGGGGTATTCACTGTCTAATCATAGGGCTCTAGCCCCTGTACTTCAATATGCTGATGATACTGTTTTTCTTGTGGAAGGGGGGAAGAGAGAAGCGCAGGCTCTGTTACATATGGTAAAAAATTTTGGAGAGGTTTCTGGTCTCAGATTGAATTGTAGTAAATCCTCCCTGGTCTGTTTTGGGATGAATAGTGGGTTACAGAATGAGATCTGCACCATTCTTGGTACACCTGTGGTTCCACTGCCGATTAAATATCTGGGTCTGCCTCTGAAATGTTCTAAGATGAAGAAAGCATATTGGTCTTTCCTCTTTGAAAAGGTAGCTACGAAATTGGAGGGCTGGAGCAGTAGATACTTATCAAAAGGGGGGAGGTATATATTACTGAATTCTGTTATCACTTCAATTCCCATCTTCTTTTTCTCTGTCCTTAGAGCTCCGAATTCTATTTGGAAAAAGCTGGAGGTGATGCGGAAACGACTTTTTTGGAAAGGGGACTCTCATCAAGGGACCTTTTCTCAACCCTTAAAGTGGGAATCAGTTTGCAAACCTAAGCAGATGGGAGGTCTGGGTGTTAGATCCCTCAAAGAATTTAATGAAGCACTACTATTGAAGTGGGCTGTTCGATTGCTACAGGGGAAAAAAAAATTTGGACAGAAATTATCCAGGACAGTTATGGGAGTACCAATGATGAGATAAATCATCTTAACCCACGTAAACCGTCCCCCTTTTGGTCTTCTGTGGTGCGGGCTCTGAAAGATAATTGGAATTTTTTCAAATCAGTTTTAGGTGATGGAAAAAGCTTCAAGTTTTGGCTTGAAAATTGGGTACATGGAGGAACGTTTAAAGACAGGTTCCCCCTTGCTTATGCTCTAGCTGCAAATAAAAATGCAGTGGTAGCCGATTATTGGGATGTGGATTTCGAGCAGTGGTTGTTAAATAATGGTGGGTGGAATAATCATGAAACAAGATCTCGTGTAGAGACTGAACGTCTCATGCAAGAGCTTGCGGCTTTCAAACCCATGCCTCAGGAATATGATACATACAAATGGGAAGGTAATTTTTCTACTGCGGCTGCCTATGACAAGTTGATAATGTCCTCCAGGATGGCGGAAGATGAAGAAATGGAGAAAAAGCTATGGAAGTTAAAAATACCACTAAAGTTACAAATTTTCTTATGGCTCTACAGGAGGGATGGATTGATTACTGGAGATCTGAGGCATAGAAGGATGGGGACCCCCACCCAGTTTTGTTTTTTATGTGGGCTGTATAATGATTCTAGCGTTCATATCTTTTCTTCATGTGCGATCACTGATTATGTATGGAGGAGAGTGTGCAACGAGTCCTTACCCACTTGGGGGAATTTGTGGCGCTACCTTGTGGATGGGAATAAGCCTTATATACACATGGTGGCTGTGTTATGGGCTGTATGGAGGGCTAGAAATGAGCGTGTTTTTCAGGAGACCCCAGTGTATGTGGAAAATATTGTAAATTTTTGCTGGTGTCTCATACAGCATTGGGAGTCAAACTTGTAAATATTTTTTATTATCAATAATAGCTCTCCTGGTTTGCTATCGATGATTCGATAGCATTCCTTTCTTTCGCAAAAAAAAAAAAATCAGTGGTCGGTGAAATCTATGATATGGAAACTTGTCTTAACCAAAAAAACCCTTCCTGATGAACCCCCTGATTACCCTGACCCTCCTACTCTTCCATCACCCCACCCTTCTACAATAACTTTACCAAATCCTCCCCATCCCTTCCCCAACCCCTTTCCTATGGACTTGCCACCAGACCGGCCCAAGTTTGGCATCCAACCTGATTTAAAACCGTGGCCAGACACGGGCAACACTTATCATTTTCCATCCAACTTTGATCCCAATATTGCTTCTAATCAATTTTCTAGGGATCTACAAGAAGACACATTTTATGTGTCCATCCAAGTGTCCAACTATTTACATGATTTTCCGTCTTCCGTGCATACCTTCACGCCCAGCTGAATGGCATAAAAGATAGCACTGGATGAGAGGTAACCCATCATTTTTCTTGATTTCCTTTTTCCTTTCTTTTTCTAGGTTTTGACCATCGTAAACCCGACCACTCTTCATTAAGGTGATCTCTTTTCCCTCCTAATGCATGAGGGCATTTCATAGCTTAAGTATGGGAGGTGTTTTTAAAATTTGACGATCAATTTAGGATTTTCAAAACCTAAAAACATGCATTTTTCTTTAGTTATTTTATTTTCCTTCTTGCATACTCAAAAAAATAAAAATGTTGAAAACATTTTGAGGAAAAATCTTGAAATAGGGACTAAGGTTAAAAACTTACTTTTGGTACAATGGGATTTAATCTTTAACAAATTAGGGATGAGGATACGGATCTAATCATTAGAATTTCAGGGTCTATTTTTAGACCAGATCAGATATCCTTCTCTAAAATTCCACCTGAACTCATGATAATTCAGGTGACTTGATCCTCTTTTGTAATATGGAAAGTATTTGCCTTAGTTTCTTATTCAAAAACTTGCATTTCTTGCGGAACTTCCTGTGTTAAATTTCATTTTGTAAAAATTAAAGTTTTGCTAAGAGACTAGCAAAAGATAAGCATGGGGGTGTGATAAACGATAGTTTATCATTATTCTTATGCATTAAAACAAACCTAGCTCTTAGGATTTTGCTCCACAAATAGGTTTTTGGGTTGCATTTAGGCATAAATTAGGTTAGGCATGCATTGCATTTTTTATTGTGTTTTTTATGTGTTTTTGTAAGTGTTAGAGATAAACAGATTGCCAGATCCCTAGAACCCTAGCACTCAAGAAGAAAACTGGTGAAGGAGAAGCTCTCACCAACTGGAACTCAGCTTGATCCAACTCACCATAGCTGGAATTCAGCTCACCTGAATTAGAGTTAGCTCATTCTAGCTCCATTCAGCTCATCTCAGCTGAATGGTAGCTCAAGAGAGCTCATCTTAGCTCACCCTAGCTCAGGTCAGCTCAGATCCAGCTCAATTTAACTAAGTCTAGCTCATCTCATAATCCATTAGTCCACAGGGAGCTATAGCTAGCTCAGCTAAGTTGACTGGAGTTCACCCCAGCTTAGGTCTAGCTACATCCAGCTCCACTCAACAATAGTCAGTTGAAGATGACCTCATTCCAGCTCAGGAAGTTCAAGTCCAGCTCCTGGGGACTCAGCTTAGCTCAACTCTATTGAGCTAAGTTACCTTAGCTACCTCAACCAGCTTGATCCTCCCCAGGAGCACCAGACCTACCTCACCTCAGCTCATTATGGTAGAAGCCAGTTCACTTTAGCTTGGCTTAGTAGCTAGCAAAGAACTAGCAAGCTAAGCTAGCAAGAGTAGCTCCATGCCACCCTCTTCAACAGCTGCCAGCTCTAATTGAAGCTCCAAGCTTCTCCTCCTCAGCTCCTCTCTTCAAACACTAGCTCCAATACCTCCTCCTCTACTCCACCACTAGCTAAGCTACATTAGCTTAGCTTAGCTTAGCTATGCTCCAGCTCCCTTGGCTTCTACCACCTAAAAACCCTACCTAACAACTCCACCAACTAGCTCCACCTAAGATCCACATAAGCTAACCCTACTTCCACCTCACCTTGGCGCCAACCAAGCCTACCCACTACCTCCAAAAGACACCACTAAATGGCACCAAAACTACCTATAACTAACCTTCTTTTGGCACCAAAAATTCCATCTAAAAATCCCCCCATCCTAACCCTACACCTACCCATATAACCCATCCTAGCCATCCACATACCCCCCTTCTAGAACCCTAATGTGGTGCCACCTAATAGCCTTCTAGAAGGCCCATTTTTGCACCAATTCTAAAGGGCACCAAAGCCATAACTACCCCCCTTATCACCCCTTAGGTGGCACCATTTATCCTTAGCCCTAGGATCCCCAACTACCCCCCATATCCTATCCTAGCCATCCATTCCAAGAGCCACCTATGCCCCCCTTCCTACACTATATATACCCACCTAACTTCCCACATTTTCTTCATCCTCCATTAGTGTTTTATTCTACCTATACCCACCTACACCTACGGCCAAGAAAAATGAGTAGAGAAGAAGATTAAGGGGGCACATCACCCGCCCCATTGGTGCCTTCTTCTCCCCACTCTCTTGAACTTGTGCCACGCCAAGGATAAGGGCCATTCTGCTTCAAGGAGGATGGCCAAGCAAAGGATAAGGACATAGGGTGGACTTCCACCCATGGAGGTGGAGAATTGAAGGTGGTAGCTTCCACCTTGGAGGACACCATCCTGGAGGAGCATAGCAAGGAAGGAGTTGGAGGACTCTTTTCAAGCCCGGGAGCTACCAGGCTTGGAACAAGAAACTTCCACCTCTTCTTCACCATCATCATCATCAGGACCATTATTTTTATTTCATTTTTGCTGTACCGTGATAGTTGTAGTAAAAGCTTTACTCTATTAGGGTTCCTTGCAAAACAACTTTTGGTCCAAGTTTAAAGTTGCTTTCTTTTCGCAATCTTTATCACATTATATTACTTTGTTTTTTAGCACTTTTCACTCCCTCTCCCTAATTACTCTAGGCCTCCACGTGCCTAGAGTGAGCTTAGGGAGAGGAATTAATTGTCACCTAGGTGTTAGCATAGTAATTATAGGCGTTAGTCTCTTTCGCCAACAAAATCCAAGTATTCCTATTATTTCAAAAATCCACAAAAGGTATATATTTAAAAGACCAAAAAGAAAGGTGATTTTTGTGTTTTCAAGCAAGGGATTTTGATTTGCAACTTGCCTCCTTGGATGACCCTAGATACTTCCCTATCTAGGAATATAAATTTAAAAGTTTATGCGATTTTGTGTGTTACAACGACTTTAAAAACCCTAATTACAAATCACGCAATTTTTTGTATCACTTTCTGGCGTCGTTGCTGAGGAGGCATGGCTTTGCTTAATCATTTTTTTTTCTATTTCTTGAAGTGGATCCCATCCCCTTCTCTTTCTTTTCTCTAGTGTGTGCAAGAACTACAGCAGGAAAGTGGGAATTTGGAAGCGAAAGCTCAATGTTCCTTGTCGTCCCGCGAACATACAAGGTGGTTCTTCTTACTTGTCACACCTAATCTAAAAAACTACCAAAATACACTAAACTTGGCCTTCAGGACCCTAAGCAACTTAATTAAGTGGAGTACTGCATTTTAAAACCTAGTGATTGCTTGTTTGCACCATTAACACCACTCCATTTCTAGTATTGTGTTTTGCTTTTTCGGATCCAGACTTCTGTCCGGATTTAAAAAATCAATTTCGATCACCACAGGCCTCCTAAAATCTTGGATTTTTAGACAAAGATTTCTAATCAAGTTAGAAACATCTGTTCCAAATTTCAAAATAATTGGATTTGTATTTAATTTTTAAAAATTCATGGAGTGCAGAAAGGTCACACCCCCTAATCTTGCTATTTTGCTACTGTCCACGAATTTTTAGAATTTCTATACTCATCCAAATTTTGTGAATTTTATCTTTCTGGAATCCTTGTAAATTTTTACATATCATATAAAATCATTAAAATTTTCTGAGGTTGGTGGTAATACTGAAAAGTCCAAAATACCCACAAGTATCATTTCTGGACTTGGACACCAGTACAAATAAAAATTCAAAACAATTATCAAAAAAATTCCTAAAATCTTGAAAAAATCTTTTCTAGAATCCTTGTTTGATTTTCTTCAATGTAGTGGTGTTTTTTGACTTGTTTAAACCACTACTTAATGTAGAAAGCCTAAAAATAATTCATTGGTAGTAATTTTCTATCTTAGGGACAATTGGCTTAGGGCTTCTTTCTTTCCTTTTTAGAGACTCACATTAAAGGAAATTAACCATCACCAATACAACTTGTTTTATCTTTCATTGTGAAGTTTCAAAATTTGTTTGAAAATTTAAAAAGAGAAATCCTAAAACACATTGAATTAAATCAAATCCTAAAAGACAAAAATACAAGAAATTGTGTGATAACTTGCTTTTTAATTGGAACTACTTTCCAATTCTTGCACACACATAAAAAATTGAAATAACAGAGCAACAACCCAATCAATGCCCTCCACATTCCATGTGCACTTTAGTATCGTAGCCCTAACTAAAAGTTGCTTTCTTTTCATAATCTTTATCTCATTATATTAATTTATTTTTTAGCACTTTTCTCTCCCTCTTCCTAATTACTCTAGGCCTCCACGTGCCTAGAGTGAGCTTAGGGAGAGGAATTAATTGTCAACTAGGTGTTAGCATAGTAATTATAGGTGTTAGTCTCTTTCGCCAACAAAATCCAAGCATTCATGTTATTTCAAAATCCATAAAAATTATATATTTAAAAGACCAAAAAGAAAGGTGATTTCCGTGTTTTCAAGTAAGGGATTTTGATTTGCAACTTGCCTCCTTGGATGACCCTAGATACTCCCCTATCTAGGAATATAAATTTAAAAGCGTATGCGATTTCGTGTGTTACAACGACTTTAAAAACCCTAACTACAAATCACGTGATTTTTCGTATCATTGGCCCTTGCTCTTCTGCGAACTCCATAGGATGCTATGAGAGTCTAATCGATGCAATCTCAGAGGCGTTGGAATCCCATTGTCGTTTTGAGTAGATCCATATGGTTGGATCTATCATCGGCAGCGTCGAATTTCCTACGATTGTTAATACCTTTCAATTAGAACATAATGTGACATTATTATTTACAAAACTAATAAATCAACTATGATGCAAAATATGATGGGTATGTTTGCATAATGCCTAAGTTAAGCTAGAATCTAACTTAATTAAGGTATATTAGGATCAATGATTGCTACGCAATCATACTCTGATGCCTAAATCTTGTTAGTCCCTAGCAAGTGCAAGACTAAATGCATTCTACCAAGAGTTTGACTTGAGATTTATTTTCTTTTATCTTCATCTAGAAATTTAGAATCCAAACAATCGTGAAAGTGTAGTTTGTAGCCTATGCAATGGATCCAAGAAAAAATTCAATGCAATCTAAGTCTTGTGCTTGACCCATAGGAAAATTCTATTGGGATAGGCAACCTCTTCTCTCGGGGACATAAAATAACCTCTAGATTTTAACCTCGGCTTTTTGGCTTAGGTAGAAGATGTCTGAGTGATGGGAACACCATCATAAGCCCTAACTAGCTCATTTTGACCCAATGAAGATAACAAAAGCTCCTACATAACCAACTGAAGGTCCTAATTCACTGCATAACCTTTCTGAGAGAAAAATAAGAAACTAGGGGTAAAAGTGTAATTTTACCAATGCAGTACAACAACGGGTTTTCTCAAGGGCAAAATAAAGGTCAAATGGTCTTAATAAGATAATAAGTTGGTTGGATCAGACAGAAAAGGGTTTGTGTGAGTTCTATGAATTAAATGACTTCTTGAAACCTTAAAACTGATCCACTTGATTAACCAAGGTTATGGTCATAATAAAATTAACTTAAACCCTCTAAAAATTATAGAAAAATATTCTCTAGGGTTTATAACCTTCAATTTGGCCATTGGAACCCATCTTGACCTAGAATGGGGTCTAAGACTGATATTTACCCTAAATTTGATTTTTGCATAAATTTCCCAGACAAACGTAGTCAAACCCAAAATCTAACTTCATCATTGGATTCTTTAGGTCCAAATTAGGCTTGTACCAAAATTTGGACCCAAGATGAATTTGCCTTGACCTAGTTTGCAAAAAGGTCTAGCCTGATTACATTTCTACCCCAATCTTTCAAAAATCTTTACAAAAAGCCCCATAGCTTCTTCATCATTTTTGCAATAAGGTCCCTCCACCATTATAGTGGAGGAATCGTACTCCAACGAGATTTGGAAGGAGAGTTCTCCCTGATTGCTTGGAGGATCTCCTCCAAAATTGGAAGGGAGATCCTCTAAGAAATTCTCTCTCGTCTGAACCCTCATTTGAGATCTGATTCCCTCCCAATCTCTCATGCGAACGCATGAGAGATATGGGTATCTCAATGACTCCCTTCTCCGATGAGCCTTCCTTGCTTGGGAAGCTTGCTTCCTAAGTACTAACTGACCTCCAGGGTTCTATTTAAAGAAGCCCAGATTGCCCCGATTCCTCCACGCTCGAAATTAGCTATGAATCCCCACAATTCATCTCTTCTCACAGCCGAAGGCTCCTCGACATTCGGCGATCTTCCCTGCCCCTTCTCATCATCCAACCACCATACCTGCGGTGGATTCCTCCTCCCTGACTTCAGCCACGTCTCACCGCATCAGTAGATGCCATTTCCCCCTTCATCTTCGCCATCCAACCCCCACCAGAGCCACTTTCGTCTCCGGCGTCAGCTACACCTCAACCGACGTCACCTCTACCCCCCTTCGTCTCTTAACACTCTAGCTAAGTTCTCTCTCCCCTCAACTTTCTTCTCCACTCTCTATTTCCCAAAATCGACCACTGCCGACCTCCATCACCCTCATCTCCATCTCCGGCCACCACCTCCGATGAGGCCATTCCACCTCCACAGGCCACCGCAACCCTTGCCAACGCTCACAAAACCTCTGCCACACTTCAAAGATCATTTCTCCTCACTCATATCACTGTGCCACTCACCTAAATGCACCCCGAGCACACCCACTCACACGCACACAGTTTGACCTAGATACGGGCTCACAGGTACTACCATGTCACGCCACCACCCCCAGCACATTTGCCGTGCTCCGACGACTCTCCCTGAGTGCTCTGACGAGGCCACAAGGCCGTTCTTTTGATTTCAGGTTCAGGCGTCATCTGCCATTGGTGACCGAGCTTGAAGTAAGCTCCAAGCTGCTCCAGGCCTTGCCAGTTCCAGGCTTCAGGCCCAGGTTGCGCGGAATCACTTCCCACACGTACCCAGGACTTCAATTGAAGATAAGAGCCTCAGCAGTTGAGGCAATTGGAGGCAACCACTTTATGCTGTAGACACGCAAATAAATAAGGCACATTTAGTCCCACATCGGTAGCCGCGAAGCGCCCGAAGGCGCATAAGTTGAATTTGTGCCATAGCCTTATCACCTCAGTTACCATGAAGTGAGGTCCCTCTCACCTGACCAGGTCTCGTCCATGGCACTACCCACGCGAATTTGGCCTGACCCGACCAGACCTGCACTCCTTGCCCACCACCGCACACCGGTGGGCCTGGTCCCGGGTATGCACCCGACCCAATTACCCGATTGTTTGTGTGGCTCTGGGAGAGCGAATCCTAAAAGAGAAAGTGAAGAGAGCTGCGCGCGGGTAGGGGTAGGTTTTGCTGCAAGTTCTTCAAGCCAACACTTAGCTACAGCCAGAAGGAAGAAGCAAAAGCTGAAGAGAAAGAGAAGAAGGAGCTGAAGAAGGAGAAGCCAAGGTAGAAGATAGAGAAAAGAGAAGGATCATAGAAAGCCAATGAAGAAGAGGAAGGAAGGAGAATATAGAGCCGAAGAAAGAGAAAAGCAATCAGACACTTCAAGTCGTCTATTTAAAGAATCAGACGACAAATTTTAGCCTCATTGCATATTTAGATATTGAATCATTTGGTGATATTATAGGAGTATTTGGTGATCTACATCACCATTTTACTCCCATATTTCTGCACTCTAATACTGCTATTATTGCAATTTCTTTTAGTTTAAATTATGATCTTAATTTCTAAATACCAATTTACTCCCTGTGTTCAACCTCGGAAATTCTTTCGAGTAATAAAATTATATCTATTTGGAACTCTATTTCAACTGTACTACAACACAATACTTTTTAAACCCAACTCAGCACTCCAAACACTAATTTAAATGGATTTGTATTTTATAGCTCTCTCTCCTCTGGTGCTACATTGAGACTAGTATTTCATAATCAAGATTTCTAGATTATCAAATAAATCATTTAGAAATAGGTTGGAAAACTATGCTCTCTTAATTCCTTTGTACTCATTCTTTTCTCTTTTTCCTCTCTTTTTCTTTTCTTTTCCTTCTTGAGCTCACATCTCAACAGATTTGTAGACATGTTTGGTGGTCTCTCAAGGCCATTACACTTCAATTAGATTCTAATAAGCCTATAATTAAGTCAAAATCCGTCAACCTGTAGGCGATCAGAAATACAAGAAAAGTGGGTCAAGGTTGTATTTGGTGAATTGCAAAGATGATAAGTGTTCTTGCCTCAATGTACTTGACTCAACTAAAACATAACTCACACTTCTCAACATGGCAAAATTATATATATACTTTTTTTCTCTTTTTTTTCTTCTCTTTTTTTTTCTTTTCTCACTTTTTTTCTCTTTTTCTTTATATCCATATCTCCTAACATAATGCCATATCTACTAAAGCATATGTACTTTTATTCACGAGGCATTATTTGGGGTTGGGGATGTTCAAGAGGATATTGGGTGGCTTATTTGGTGGAAGTGCATATTCTAGACACCGGGAAGGGAATGGATAGGACAACGTATTTCCGACCTTGACATTAGTACCCTCCTTTTGCTGAGGATTTTGTAAAGGGCAGTCATGACCATCCACCTTAGTCTTAGTTTTATTAAAACCCACTCTATGTATTTGCCTTATTTGGTGGCTCTCACAAGGATTCTCACAAAAATTTGTACACAAGAATCGAGAGAAAAAACTATGCCTAACTCCGAGTATCATTATCCAATTATCCAAAAAGTAAGATTCCTTACACTAGTCTTAGAGCACCAGTAGACTTTCTACTTTCATCTCATAATTATTTGGTGGATCTATTAGAAGGTGGTTTGCCTGACTCCCTGATTACTATCCAAAGGTTCAGGAGAAGAAGCAATGCTTCTTCTAGGCAAACTAGAGATGTCTATCTGTCTTCGCAATGGATCCATTGCAAATTCTATGTGGAAGTGTGAAAGTGTACTAGATTCTAAGTTTAGGAATCAACTAAAGAATAAATCCCTAATAAAACCTCTTGATAAAAGATCTATTTCCTAAGGTGTTTAGCAGAAAATTTTCAGTTTATATGTACTACCCCTCCATGCTAAGTTATTGCATGTCCTCATGCATGAATAAGAGAAAATGAAACAAGACAGGGTGTAAGTGGGTAGAAATCACCTAGAGATGCTCCTAATTTGTCATTTAGTTCATGCCAACACTATAATGGTAATCACAATATGCATAATATGCCAGAATGAAATATGCAATGTATAAGGGATATGCACATATGTATAAGTGCTGAGGTTAACGCCTCCAGCTGGGAAAAATGTCAGTCACACATCCTCGAGAAGATGTATCGTTTCATCAGTAGGAGGAGGTTCCTAGGCCAAAAATGGCTTCAGGCGCTGGCCATTTATCGTAAAAACCTGCCCAGATTTCAGGTCCATCATTTGGATCGCCCTATTAGAATACTGGTGGATCACCAAATACGGCCCAATCCACTTGGACTTAAGTTTTTCCGCAAAGAATTTGAGCTGAGAATCAAATAACCAAACCAACTGGTTAAGCATGAATTCCTTCCTTTGGATGTGTCAGTCATGGAAAGCCTTAGTCTTATCTTTGTATATCTTTGCATTCTCATAGGCTTCCCGCTGAATCTCTTCTAACTCGCTGAGCTGGAGCTTTCTTTCATAACCCCCTTCATCAAGGTTGAAATTACACTTTTGCACTGCCCAAAAGGTGTAGTGTCACAGCTCTGCAGGAAGGTGACAGGCCTTTCCTTACACCATGCAGTATGGTGACATTCTGAGCTGGGCCTTGTACATGGTCCAATATGCCCAAAGTGCATCGATCAATCGATCGGACCAATCCTTCCTATTAAAAGTAACTGTCTGTTGAAGAATAAGCTTGCTTTGACGGTTAGATACTTCAGCCTACCCATTAGTCTGTGGATGACACAAGGTAGTAATGTGGTGATGTACCCCGTATTTCTTCAATAGAGATCTAAAATGAGCATGGATGAAGTGGCTACCTCCGTCGCTAATCAGAATGTTGGAGACTCTGAATCTCACAAAAATAAATTCCCAGACAATGGAAATAATGGTCTTATGATCAGCCCGTCTTGTCGAGATGGCTTCAACCCACTTCAAGACATAGTTGATGTAAACATGTTTACACTACATAAGATGTCTATTTATGCATGTTCTTAAGCATAGAATTGCATTGTATACTATAAATATTACGTAGCATGCATCATCTTGCATTTAAATTAGTTTGAATAAAATGGAGGTTAATTGTCTCCTTTTATATTCAAGGATAGGGCAAATTTTTATCGGGGCCTCGAATTGAAGATCCAACTGTACAGATTTGATCAGGGCGATGATTGGAGTTCAACGACTCCAAGATCGCCCAAATCATATATCTGTAGCATTAGATAGAGATCGAGGAACCCTAGAAGATCAAGGGCCAAGATGGTGTGAACCCACACTCCAGACGACAAATCCAACCACACGAATGGATTTGGATCAATGATCACAGTCTAACGGCGTGAAAATTGACTCAATCTAACAACGTGGCACCATCCACATCAACCAGAAGATGGACAGCTGAGATGGAGACACGTGGTGCCATCTCAGTCATCCATCTCAACCACCCAACCAGCTGCTACACCCGCCGCTCCATCTCTTCTTCATTTTGAGCACTACTTCTCTGCCGTTGGATGCGCATCCAACGGCTGTGGATGCGCACGCACAAAGTTTTTCCGGGACACAAATGCCTCTGTAGCGCACCGAGTGAGAGCGCTTACGCAAAGCACAGGCACGTGCTCGAACCTTCAGGAGCGGCTGCTAGGGTGCAAGTGAGCTGGCTTTGTGACTACTTGATCGTGATTGAGCGGCTGCGAGTGCCCACGTGCTATCGCACGCTCATGCGTGACAAGCCATCAGACATGGGCATTACAGCTTGAAAAGGCGCGAGGAGGACTCATCTCAGCCGTTCGATCTCACAATCGAATGGCCAAAACTTGATGGACATGGGCGATGTAGGAGGTAAGCAGGCGGCACAGTCGCCCACGACTGGGGCTTTAGCGATGGTTTTATCCGTCACTAATGACCCCTTATTTAATGTTTTGAAATTGTAAAGACCAAATTGCCCTCACTCCTTACAACTATAAAAGGAGACCCCCTCCATACGAAATTTTCATCCCTTCTTTCTCTTCTCTCCCTCTCCAAAGCTCAAGAGAAGCTTGTCCCACACCCGGGATGCTTCTCAAGAGATAAAGTCAAATTTTCGTCCCCCTTTCGAAAGTGAATCCCACAACAATGACGACGTGCTACCCCATTCCCATTCTTCCTGCTTCATCCTCCTTTGTCCTGCTCCGTTCCCCATCTTCCAGGCGTCATCCCATCCGACTCGTCCTCTAAGCGACTGTCGAAGAGGATATTTCTCTTTCTATTCTTTTTAATGCTTTCTAGAGTAGATTTACTGCTTTCTAGTATAATCATTTTATGCTTTCTAGTCGTAATGAGTAGTGTAATGAACAATCTCTTTGATAATGAATTCCATGTTCATTCTACATCTCTTTTTGGTTTTTGTTTGTAATATTCTCTCGCTCTCTATCTTCTATTTATTGTAAATAAATAGTTTTTAATCAATTATTCTACTTCATGACAAATAAAACAAATGCATATTTTTAATCAAACATCCGCCTCCCTGAGTTCGACCCAGGATTTCTATTCCGGTACAAATTTCATTTGTTGAACACGAGTTCTTCACTTTCAAACTACGACGACAAGTTTTTCAAAACCAAATACGTTAGCATAGTAATTCGCAGCTTCAACAATAGTCAACCGCGAGGAGTATGTACTCGAAGCCATGCGAGTTTGGGAAAGGGCCCATAAAGTCAATGCCCCAGATGTCAAACACTTCTACGACCAGAATAGGTTGGAGAGGCATCATGTCTCTCTGAGTCATAGAACCGACTAACTGACATCGCTTACAGTATTTGCCAAACTCGTGTGTGTCACTGAAAATGGTTGGCCAGAAGAATCCAAACTGCAAAGTCTTTGCAGCGATTTTTCTGCCTGAGAAATAGCCCCAACATGCATTGTTATGGCAGAAGGATAACGTGCCTAAGATTTTCGAGATTGGGATGCATCTTCTAATGATCTGGTCAGTCCTAATGCAAAAAAGTAGTAGGTCTTCCCAGAAATAAAACTTAGCCTTTGAAATAAACCTGAGGTTTTGATCCTTGGATAACCCTGTAGGCAGCTTGCCTACAACGAGATAGTTTGCAATATCGGCATACCAAGGAAACTCAACAGAGTTGACAGCCAACAGAGACTCATCTAGGAATTGATCAGATATAGGCGACCTTTGGGTCTAGTTGAGACAACTGATTCGCCACAACATTATTAGCTCAAGCTTTGTTGTAGATCTTGACATCAAACTCCTGCAAAAGAAGGATCGATCTGATAAGTTGAGGTTTGGCATCCTTCTTTTCCAGCAAATGCTGGAAAGCGGAATGGTCAGTGAAAATAATCACTTTTGACCCAAGTAGGTATGATCTAAACTTCTTCAACACAAATACTACGGGTAGCAGTTCTTTCTCAATAACCATATAGTTACACTGAGCCTCATTCAATGTCTTGCTAGCATAGTATATTATGAATGGATTGCGCTCTTAATATTGGCCTAGAACGGCTCCAACAGCGAAGTCTGGGGTGTCACACATCATCTCGAAGTTGAGAGGCCAGTCGAGTGGTTGGAGAATAGGTGCATTCGAAACAGCGCTTCATAAGGTCACGAAAGCATTGAGACATGAGGAATCGAAGTTAAAGGGGATGTCGGCTACCAAGAGATTTGTCAACAGATGGGCAATTTTTGAGCAATCTCGAATGAATCTCCGGTAGAATCTAACATAACCTAAGAATGATTTGATTTTTTTTACCAATCTAGGCGAACATAATTGAGAAATGATTTCAGACTTAGCTTGGTCCACCTCGAGTCCATTAAATGAGATCCTATGACCTAGTAAAATGCCATCCCTTACCATGAAATGGATTTTCTCCCATGAAAGTACTAGGTTAATGATGTAGACACATCCATTTAGTTTAAAATGCCTATTTATGCATGTTCTTAGGCTTATATTTGCATTCCATATTATAAATATTGCATAGCATGCATCATTCTATATTTAGAGTGGTTGTGTATATTTTAGGTTAATTACATCCATTTTGTGGTCAGGAGAGAAGGAGGTTTATTTTGGAGCCTCGAATTGACGATCCGACCATACAGATCTAATCAAGATGACGTTCAAAGTCCAACGCCTCCAAAATCGCCTTGATCGGAGTCCCATAGCATTATATGCAATCCGAGGAAGATCAACGGCCAAGGGACTAGGTGTTTCAATCTGGAGCTTCAAATGATAAATCTGATCGAATGGATGGATTCGGGTCAACGATCGCAGCCCAAAGATGCAAAAATTGACTCAATCCAACCTCTGTAGCAGTCCCAACAAAGGAAAGAAGATGGATGGCCCAGGTCGCGCCATGTGGTGCAACCCAGGCCACCCATGAGCACGCACGCACCACCGCACATGCACAGCAGCACAGGTGCACGCGCACGCGCACGCTGAGGCATGCACGCACGCAGGCGCAGTAGCGCAACGCACAAGGCAACTGTAGCAGCAGCAACAGCAATGCACGTAGGCATGAGGCGCGTAGGCACGTAGTGCACTTGCGTGTGCGACAAGAGCGTGTGGAGCACGCACCAGTGGTGCGGCAGCAGAGGCACGTGATGCATGCACCAGTGGGGACGAGGGTTGGCGCAGGATCTTCAACAACGTTTGCAGCAGATCTTCAGCGACATTTATGACCGTCACTAAATGTCGAGTATAAGAATTTGATTCTTTCCTCCACTATAAAAGGACCCCTACCCCTCCCATTCTTCTTCATCTCTTCCTTTCTTCCTCTCACCACCTCCAAGGCTCTAGAGAGAACTTGTCTCAAGCCTGGGATGCTCCTCTAGAGTAGAATCAAATATTTTTTCCCTCCCTCATCCCCATTCGTGGAGCATCCCGTGGTCGTCCTCTCACCTCCCTTCAGGAAGAAGATCCTCACCATGACGCCATCCTGCCCCACCCTTCATCCTCCAGCTCCGTCCTCGTTCGTCCCACTCCTCACGACCTTCCTCCAGGCGACATCAGAGCAAGTCGTCCTCCAAGCAACCTTCGAGGGGGATTTCTTTCACCTATCTCTACCTTTATTGCTTTCATAGTATAGTTTCTCACTTTCCTAGTTGTAATAAACATTTGATTATAAAAATACATGATTGTTTCTCTCTCTGTCTCTCTCTTTTTATTTTGCAAGTAGATTAGCTAGAATTCATCGACCTGATCTCTTACCCTATTAAAATACAAATAAAAATAACAAATGATAAAAATGACAAAAACAAATAAAAAGCGGAATGCAGATTTCAAAATCAAATGTTAACCTTCCTGTGTTCAACCCGGTACTCACTTTTCAAGTTTCGATTATAAATTGTATCTGATTGACAGATTTTCTCACGAATAGAACTATGACAACGGGTTTTCCAAAATCCAATCCTTTTCACATGCAAATCCAACGCATCAGTTAATGTCTATGCACCTCCTTAGGATCTTTGTGAGGTTATCAAGACAGGATGAGAATTCACCTTCGAAGATAGAGAAGTTGTCCATAAATACTTCTACATAGTCCCTGATCATATCAGAGAAGATGGCCATCATGCAACGTTGAAATATTTCTAGTGTGTTACAGAGGCCAAAGGGCATCCGCTTAAAAGTGAATGTTCCAAAGGGACACATAAAAGTTATCTTGTCTTGGTCTTCCAGGTTGATCACGACTTGGTTATACCACAAGTAGTGGTAAAGGAAAATGATCCTTTTTGGTAGTCATGTTCAGTTTCCTGTAATCAATGAAAACCTGTCATTAAGTAGTGGTGCGGGTCGGGATGGATTCACCTGTTTCATTCTTGATTACGATGAGTCCTACCTTTTTGGGCACAATCTGAATAGCTCACCCACTGGCTGCCAGAAATTGGATAGATAATGTCTACATCCAGCCATTTGATGATCTCCTTCTTGACAACCTCCAGCATATTTGCGTTCAGGTACCTCTGAGGTTGTCTCATCGGTTTCACCCCTTCATCTATGTAGATATGATGAGTGTAATATGAGGGGTGAATCCCACAGAGATCAGCAATGCTCCACCCAATAGCAGCCCTATGTGCTTCAGTACAAAGATCAATTGATCTTGCTCCGGGGTCAAGTGAGCATTGATGATCACTGGGTATGTCTCACTTTCATCTTAAAACACATATTTGAGTGAATTAGGTAAGGGCTTCAACTCAATTATTGGTGGGTGGGGAGTAGGTTCGTACATGGAAGAAGAGGAATCAATAGCAGAAATCTGACAATCTTGACTAATGGGAAATCCTCTTGCAGAGGTCATAAAATCCTATCATAATGGGAGCAGATCAGTGCTTGGCGGGACAGGATACCCAGGATTACGGGTGTTGTGATTGGATGAACACTCCAAATAGTCAGATCCGCGAGATGAAATGTGCATGTAATTAACCTCAGTTCCTATGGATTCAAATCCAAGAACCCTGATAGTGAAGATGAATGTGCCATTAGGTCATTGCAGAGGAGCCCAATGTTTCCATAGAAAGTTGAATCTTCATCTTCACCATCCTCCTTGATTAGATCACAGTGGAAGTTCCTTGATGCCCTGAAGATGTCTAGTTGAAGTTTTTTGCTTCCTAGGGCTATCTATATGCACCCAGATGCACAGTCGATGTTTGCACGGGCTGTCGCCCGGAATGGGCGACCCAAAATGATCGGTGCATCACGAAGATTAGGAGGAACCTCCATATCAAGGACAGAAAAGTCCTCTGGGAAGCAGAATCCTTGGACTTTTACAATCACATTTTCAACCACCCCCTCGATGTTTTCACCGATCTGTCAGCCAGTTGTATGGTAACTGAGGTGGGTTTCAACTCCCCAAATTGAAATCAATTAATTACTGCGGTGGGAGTTAGGTTGATGGACAACCCCAAATCAAGAAGGGCCTAATCAAATGGAGAATCCTACGATAAGCAAGAAATAAGTGGTGTGCCCGGGTCCTTTTTGGGTGATAAGTCAGCTAAAATAACAGTGCTAGCCTCTTTTGACAATATCGCTTGTCGTCCAATTTTCTACTGTTGCTTCAGAGCAAAGTAGTCCTTGAAGAAGCTAGTGACAGTAGGGATGTGATCTATTTCCTCGAGGAGAGGGACCTGAATGTGAACTTCTTTAAACATGGATTTCAGGTCCTCAAAATTCTACGTATCCTTTTTCTGGGCTAAATCTTGTATTCGAGCCTCGAGAAAGGGAACGGGAATCTTGATGGGAAACCATTCTCGCGCATTTGAAAGTCGTCGGAATCATAGTATAGTCACGCAAAAACGTTCGTCAAATAATGATTTCTAAAGATAACGAGACTTTGAGTCCCAGTCGTTTGTCTCTGGGAGGCATTTGATTTACTTTTGAAATCGATCTTTTTGCCGCTCCACTTCGCTTAAAATCACACACCGATTTATGATTATTACGTATTGAAGTATGACATGCTTAGTTGCAAGTATATTAGGAATTAAAAACAAGCAACATTAATCACTCAAAAGATATTGCAATAAGGTCATGGTGATTCTTAACACATAGACATATATATAAAAATATATCTTCTATTCATTCAAGAGAGTGTTTGCAACATGGAAGGTAGAAGAAAGCTTGTACATGAATGCTTAAAGATGTAAATCTTGCTACCAAAAATGATCGCATACAAGAATCTACGGGGGGGATTTTGCATGCATCATTGGGGGCGAAGTTAAGACTATGCTACTAAGAAGTAATAAAAAGTAACAAACTATGAAGAGCATAAACTAAATCTATCATAATGAAAGGGCATTGAGGGGTGGTCCCCGATGGCCTTGGAGTGGTCGGGAGAAGAATGAGGGGTGGCCAATGTAGTTTAGGCCAACCCTTGGAGAGAGGTAGGGTTGATCCAGTATCCCAGCATGATGTCCTCCATGATGGTGGTGAACTCGTGGAGGTGGAGTAGCTAACCTAAGTGAAGGTGGGTGTGTATGGAGCTAATGAGGTGAGTGGTGCCAATGAAGCCAAGGTATGTGAATGGGTGCAAATGGCCACCCCTTAGGTCTTTTTATAGACCTAAGGGAAGCTCTCTAGAGAATTATGGAATTCTCTAGAGAGGCCTATGGTGGGAGCTCGTGGGAGAGTGAGAGAGAGAGGATGGATGGTGGTTTTTAGATCCACCAAATGTGGATCTAAAAATTGAATGGCTCTTGGTTGCTAATTTTGGCAACCAAGGCAACAACACATGGTAGAGAGTTCTAGAGAACTCTAGGATAGGTATTTTCATGTGGATGGTGTGTGTGGGTGTGTGTGGTTCGAAACTTAGGTGGCTAGGTTGATTAGGTTAGGTTCTAGTGGGTTTAGGTCAAGGTATGTCTCAAATTAGGGTTATAAACCCTAATTCACTAAGGTAAAGTGCAATTAAACTTAATACAAGTTTAATTAGGTGTGTGGAAACTTAATTGAGAGTAAAATAACTCAATTAATTTAGGTCTAGGTCAATTGGACTCTCACTGAGTCTAATTGGGCAGTGTGTGTTGAGATCAGGGCTCAATTGGACTCAATGAGTCCAATTGAAGAGGCTGATGGAATTGACTAAGATCCAAGTCAATTAGGTTTAGTGAGGACCTAATTAGGTCTTTAGGGAGGTCTAGAGGTTATGTATTAGGGTTAGGGTACCTTAATTTAGGTTCCTATGGGATTGGAATTAGGTTTAAGGACCTACAGATCCAAGATCAAGGCTTGAATCTCAAAATAGGAACTGGAGAGTAATATCAGACGTCTAATAATAGTGTTAGACGTGTTATACTCAAAAATCAGAAGTCCAGACTTGTTTTCTGGATGTCCAATCAGAGTTAGGATGGATTAAAGGTTCTGTCTTGGGTATTCTACAGAAATTGGGCATCTGACCAAGTGTCTGGATGTCCAATAACACTGCAAAAGTGGGTTTAAGGTGTGCGGGAGTTGGCTAAGGGTTCTGGACGTCCTATAATTCATCTGGACATCCAGATAAGGGTTGGAACTAGGGTTTTGGGCCTTCCTAGGGTGTTGTGACCAAATCTAAGGGTGGCTAAGGCTTGGGAAGTTTCTAGGCTATCCTAGGGCTAGGATGGACCTATGCTCTTCACATTTTACTGCTTTATTCGTACTTAATAGAATAGCAAACCTTAACTCCTTTACATCATTATTCCTACATCTAATCTAAGCCTTCTGCTCCAACTCTACTACAAAACCCGTTATTCCTGATCCAGATTCAGATCCTGCTCCAGATCCAGCTCCAGATCTAGCTCCTGACCAGCTTATTGCCTGCAATTGACATAATGCACTTAATCAGCACATTATAACATTATTTTATGCATACCTAAAGTAAAGCAGTAAAGATGCAAATAATGCTTATGCATGCATGAATTACCCTAACTTATGCTAAGTCCTAGCCTAATTTAGGTCAATTAAGACCTATGATTGCTGAACAATCATTAGGATGCTGGCACCAACCAAGATTATACATCTCAGAATATGGGTTATTATGCCTGTAACCTTGGATAGCACTGACATCTTCATAGGCAGAGGATGTCTCAGGCGTAAATTCATCAAAGGAATACACACTCGAATTGTCATGTGGTGAGTAACCCTAATTGTATGTTGCCAGATCCAGATTATCCACGGGTTCCTGATACACAAGATCTCGCAGAAATGGAAAAGAAACATCCCGAGTGAAAAGATGTTCATGAGCAGGAGGGGCTTGGGATGCAAGAGAGGAGTATGGTGCAGTCGTGCTACTAGAAAACCCAGATCTTGCTCGCATTAATTCATCGAGCTTTTTATTGAGTAGATCCACCTTGTCCAACTTCTTGGTAATAATGTCCATATTAGCTCGGGCAGATTCGGCATGACCTTCGTGAACACTAACTCATGTTGTCCAAGTTGCTGGCGAGATGGATTTCGCTTTCAATTTAGTTTTGCACATAAAATGACATGTTGTAGTATGCAAGTGGTGGAAAACCAGTTGTCAAAATAATAAAAATAAACCATTAGAGAAGAGAGCAGGCCGTATCCATAGGGAGGCAATGGCCTACTAAAATTTACTACTATTTAAATCCAATGTTCACTATTAACTTCCCCTAAAAATCAAGCCAAAATCCCCTTTAGATTAAGAAATTAATACGAGATAAATCTATAATCACATTTACGAAAAAGATGAAGAATATGCTCATAAAATCAGCCTAATAAGATATTTATAAATAAAAAATCCCTTCTATCAATGACACATGAATGTAAGTTTTAATAGCCTTGTTACTGTAGCAAAATAGGGGAGATCCTTCCCCTTACTCGTGCGTGGAGGAGGAGGTTTGGCCGGTGGTGATCTTGGACGGGGAAGGTTTATCGAACGAGAGGATCACGATGATGGTGATGATGAGGGATAAGGTGGTCTGTAGTTGCCGGGCTGTGCGGCCTGGAGTTGGCTGGTGTATGGGTAGCACGTGGCGATGGAGCATGGACAACCTGCAGGCTGCACACGGGTGGCATGCTGGGCTGCTTATTGGCGCAGCTTGATCATGTTTTAACAATCAGTTACGTCGTAGTATAGGTGACCAAGCGTTGTCAACAAATAAAAATTTATTACTCGAAAACCTAAGTATCCGAGGTCGAACACAGGGAGCAATTGGAATTTATTACTAAACTCAAGAATGTAATTAAACACTTAATTACTCAAAACTTAATTCAAAATATATAGATGCATGAGTTTAAAAGTTAATTGTGGTAAAAATAGAGAAATTGGATGTTTCTCCTATCTGCTTCTTGTTCTTCTTCTGACTTTCTCTGATTTTCCTCTCTTTCTTCTGTTCTTCTTTGGCTGTGTGCTTCTTCTTTCTTCTCTGCAGCTCTCTTGCCTTTCTTTTTCCTTCTTATTTTCATCTATCTTCTACCTTGCCTATCTTCTTCAATGTTTTTCTCCTTCTTTCTTTCTGCAGGTCTTCTTCTTCTTCCTTCCTTGGCTCTGCTTCCCTTGGCTTTAGCTTTTCTTCTTCTTCTATTTCTACTTGTCTTTCCCTTTCTTTCTTTCTTCTTCCTTCTTCATCCTTTGCTCTCTGACTTCCTTTTCTCTTTGGCTTCGCCTCTTCCTTCTACCTTGCCTTTCCTTCTCTTTTTCCTCTACGACTAAGTGTCAGCTTCACTTCTCCTTCTCTTTCCTGCACAAACCAAAAAGAGCAAAACCTACCCCTTTACCCACACCCGCGTCTCTCTCTCTCTGTATATCACTCTTCAGTACGCTCTCCCAGAGCCGGGTAATCGAGTCAGGTCGCGTGCCTGGGTCCAGGCGCACCGACGTGGGTGTGGTGCGTGAGGAGTGCTCAGGAGGATAGTCGAGTCGGGTTACCAGGTCCGCAGGGTGAATTCATGGACGAGGCATGCATAGGTGAGGGACCTCACCCCATGTGTGTCTCGAGGTGAAGAGCTGAGAACACAAAATCAATTTATTGCATGCACTTCACTCACAGGTTCACGAGGTGGGACTAATGTTCCACCGCTTTTGCTCACGTGCCCGCAGGAGATCTTCCTTCCAATTGCAGCAGCTAAAGGCCTCGCAGCGCCAATTGCTGGGATAGCTGACTGCACGAGACTTCCCCGAACCTGTTGGACTTGGGACCCTAAAGCGCTTCAGCCTGGAGCAAGCTTTCGACCTACTCGAGCTGTCGCTAATGGCGGCTGGTGCTCAGACCCTGCATGACACAAAAAGGACCTTGCCACTCTATCAAACCATAGGAGGACCTTCACCGTGTCACGGCGAAGGTGAGGTGGTAGGTGGCAGGCCGCGGAGCAGCCTAGGCATGCATGCCTAGGTCGCTCTATGGTCGGATTGATGGGTTAGGTTGGGGGGCAGTTGTGGTGGTGTAGGCGACCTGTGGATGAGTGGAGGATGTTCAATAGAGTGTGGCGGAGGTTGTGAGGTGGGTGGCGAGATGTGTGGGGGTGCGGAGTGATGGAGGCGTCTCACTGGAGGGTGGTCGGAGATGAGGAAGATGGCGGTGGACAGTGGCTGTCGAGAGGTGTTTTGTGAAATAGGTTGAGGGTAATTGAAGAAGGGATGGAGATGAATAGTTCTAACCTAATTAAGTGGGCAAAGGGGGAGAAAGGGCGGCTGGTAGTACCTACTGTTGTTGAAGAAGAAGGCATCCAGTGGAGGAAGACGGCGGCGACGACGGGGCTAGGGATGCACACGCGGGTGTTGCGCGACGTAGAGGAGGAAGGCGAGGACAGCTTTGCTACTAGTACTGTGGCAGAGCAATGAGAAAGAGGAGGGAGGCTCACCGTAGCTCGCTGGAGCACTTGGCCAGAGGAGAAGCAGAAGAATTTGAGATGGAATTCCGGCCAAGTCGAGCTGACGAGGTGCGGCTGGAGTTGGCGGTCAATTTGTAGGCATTGGTAGGGGTTCCTGTGCTTGGAAGACAAGCTTCCAAGCACGGGAATCCTCGCCGGAGATGGAAGTCTGTGGGGCACCCAAATCTCTCGTGCGTTCGCACGAGAGATTGGGTGCAAATCATAGATCAGGACCACGCTCAGATGGAAGGGGATTCCTTAGAGAATCTCCCTTCCAAATCTGGGAGGAGATCTCTGAGGAATCAGGGAGTATTCCCCCTCTATTCCTCGCCGGATAAGGATTTCTCCTCCATTAATGGTGGAGGGATCTATTTGTAAGAGTGGCGAGGAAGTTAGGGGGTCTGTGCAATGGTTTTCAAAAGATAGGACCAAAATGTAATTGGGTGCACTAATTTGTAAAGTAGGTCAAGATGACCTCCCCTTAGGTCCAAATTTTGGTACAAACCTAATTTGGACCTAAGGAATCCAATGGTGAAGTTATATTTTAGGTTTGACCATGTTTGACTAGATATTTTGTACAAAAACCTAAATTAGGTCAATTGATGAGCTAGGACCCTAATCTAAGTCAAAATAGGTTCCAAAGGCCAATCTGAAGGTTCTAAGCCATAGGGGATATTTTTCCATGAATTTTAGAGGGTTTAATTGATTTTTATCCTTACCATAACCTTGTTGAATTAAGTAGGTCTGTTTTAGGGTTACAAGATGCCATTTAATTCCTAGTTTGCACATAAACCCATTTCTGATTGAACCAACCAACTTTTTATCTTATTCTGACCATTTGACCTATGTTTTGCCTCTGAAAAATCTCATTTATGTACTGCAATGGTAAAATTACAATTTTACCCTTTATTTCATGTTTGCTTCTCAGGACACTTATTCCTTCAATTAAGCCCTCCTCTAAGTTATGTAGGAGCTTTTATTCTCTTTCGTGGGTCAAGATGAGCTACTTAGGTTTCATGATGAGGCTCTCATCACTGCTATGGGTGTGTACGCGAACGGTTGTGCGTAGTGCACATTAAGCGCCGGCAAGGATTATGGAAGGAGGTGCTGGTTGGCGAGGAGGTGGGCTGGTGTGAGCAATCAGGGCTACTACTGGTGTGCATGTAGCAGGCACACGAGTGTGTGCAGGCGGCTACACAGGGAGCTGGCGAGGGCAAACTGTAGGTGACGCACGGTGGAGCGGTGCCCGAGACAGTCACGCACGACGTGAGAGGAGGTGTGGATGTGGTTGGTGCTGGTGGTTGGCGTAGGAAATGATGGGTTGCGTTCAAAGAGTTGGATAGGTTGTTGGGTTAAAAGGGGAAGAAAACAAAGGAGGAAGATGATGAATAGTAAGGTGATGGAGGTGGAGGTTGTTGTTTTTGTCGTGGTGGCGAGGGAGAGCAACGCATTGCGAAGAGGTTCTTTATGAGTGTGAACAAAGGAAGAAGAAGAGGAGGAAGTGAAGATGGTGGTGGTGCTGTTGGGTCTTCAGACATCTGGGAACCTTCCCAAATGACTTAACTGGAGGGGATGTCACAGTGAGAATGGATGCGAGGCACGCATGAATCAAATGAAGAAGGAGATGGCGTTGGTACAGTGGATAGTGGATCACGGTGGAGTGCACACCTATGTGTGCTCATGGTAGCACAATTGCTCGGATTTGGCGGTGCATCCTATCACGACGCTCGGCCACGGTAGTGGAGCGGACTGCCACGGTCGAGGTCGGCAGTGGTGAGATGGATGAGGTTGAAGCTCTGGACGGTGGTGGAGTGAGTGTGGTGGCTTGTCGAGCAAGGTTGCCTCCTCCTCTCTCTTGTAACCACAGCTGCCTAGACCAGATCCTTATTTCACGGCCATCAAAGTAGCGAGTAAAGGGCATAGTCATTGCAGCTGTTAAGGAGAGGGAATAAAACTGGATTAATAAAATAAGAAATGAAATGATGGCTTATTTATCTACAAACCCTCACATAAAATGTTAATTCTAATACATGCAAATATATTGTAATATGAATGCAATGCATGAAATATGCAAATAGGTGAATAATTAGACTAGTTTATTTACATCTTATTGCATGCTATTTATATGCCAATATTAATCTAATGTCTAGACATTTAAGTAACTAATTAGCCCACAAATATGGGCTCATCAGTCGTTGGAATTGGTTCATTGAGGCGACATTCATTGAATTCTCTGCTAAGGACTCGAACAATTCGAATGCGCTATTCTCGTCCTTTGCGAGGAAATTCCCATCACTCAATGCATTAGCCAAGAATCGATGTGTGTCATCCAGCACGTGGTAAAAGACTTGTGCAAGGTGCCATCTGGGTACACCATGGTGCAGGCATTTCATGAGAAGATCATGGAATCTACCCAGGCGTCATGCAGTTTCTCTCCTGGGCCTTGGGAGAAGGTTGTGATTGCATGCCTCATTGCATTTGTTCGACCAATCGGGAAGAACTTTTGGAGGAATTCACGACGTAATTCCTCCCAGGTTCCAATCGGCCTCCCGATATTCTTGAACTAATAGGAAGCTTTATCCTTGAGAGAGAAAGGAAAAAGCTTCATGAGAATAATTCCAATGTCTACATTCTAAGTCGAACTGACTCTGTAATTCGACCCAAATCTTTGATGTGTTGGAAGGGATCCTCATTCAAGTTTCCATGGAAATGACTCTGAATTAGACTTATGATGTTCAGCTTTAACTCAAATGCGTCTCCACCTGCAGGAATTCAGACCTGAGGTGTTATGATCATTGTTGCCGGATCGTAGAAGTCCCACAGTTGTTCTTCGCATTGTGGATGTTGCATCCTATCTAGCATTGTGAGGATTCTATCAATGCTTTTCTCATATCTCTGTTCAAACTCCTCAACCCTGGCTTCCAGATGAACCATTGGGTCTTGATTCTTACGGCCCTGACCAGCTCCAGGACTAGGATTAGCCATCTCAGCTAATCAAGAGGAAGAGGGTTAGGAAGAAGGTTCAGGCGAGAGTCGCCTTTGCCGGCTCGGGTTTGGTTCCCAAGGTCCCACAAGTCTAGGTCTTAATGACCTTCCTTGCATACACCAACACAAAGGGTTGGTGTAGTCAAGCCAAACAGGGCTAAGGCCTTGTTAATCAAATTAGTCCTTAAGATCAGATGACTAGATTTTTCATTCAAGTTTGAATTACTGAAGAAATTCGTCGAGAAATCAACTGAAGATAATCCCTGCCTCTTAAGCTAACCCGACCAGTCTGGTTATGAGGGGGCTAAGAGGAAGGTTCTTCCTTTGGGTTTATCCTCTGGTTCCTTTGTACACCTTAGCCATGGTCATTTGACACTACCCCGTAGGCTTAGTCACCAGGTTTGGCAAAAGAGGTTGAAATTACCTAGTAGTTTCAAGGCAAATGCAGGTTATTAGATATGTTCTTGTGATTTTTAACCTTTTTCTTCAATTTAGTAGGTGGTGAGTTGTCCACAAGGTGACTCGATTCACCGACTAACCACTAGCCTCAACTGAGTCCAGGCTAGTCTAATGTGGTCCTAAGGGGTCATGCACTTCTATATTTTTGCAGATAGTAGACCACTAGTTAAACATGTACTCTCAGGTGATGTTGGAATCTAAATGATTTTAAAATTAGTAGGAAGATTCCTTTTTCAAAAAGCTTTTCCAAGAGTATTTTTTTCAAAATTTTTTACTATTTCCAACAAACAGTTATGAATTTTTAACTAACAGGGGTCAGATTTGAGATTTTGACCCCATGTTGGATTTTCTATTGAAAATAGTACTAAATATGATTCAAAAATTTGAAAAAAATATGAGAATAAAGTATAATTTGATTGTCTTTCAAACCCCACCACTCTTGGGTCAATTCGATTTGTGAGTTGGCCAAAATTGACTTTTAAAGTTCATAAAAATTAAATTTTTAATGTATCTAACCCTTGTGTGCTCCATGAATTTTTGAAAATTCCACAAATTGAATTTCTTTCTGGAATGGTGGCATTGGAAAGATAGTTTGAAAATCTAGTTCTTGCCTAAATTTCAAGATTTTTGTACTATTAAACACATGACAATTGAATTTTTAAAAATATGATTAGTTTCTAGCCGAGTTTCTAAAAATAGTAGAGAATTTTTTCTTTTAAAGCAAATCAAATCCTTACTAACAATCCTTAATTCTAAATATTTTTTTCCAAATAAGTCCTATCCTAATCAAATCTAAAATTCTACCATGATGAATATGTGTACCTGATAATCTTTGCCTACACTCGATGTGGACGCAGATCCTTGCTTCATTCCTGCACATAGAAGAAATACACTAAATCAGATATGAAATCAAAAATTGTCGTGCCTCCCTGGCAACGACGCCAATTTGTTTGAGGTGTAGATCACGTTAAAAGAATGATTACGTTGTAGTATAGCACAAAATACGTCAAAACAGATAAAATTTAATGAGAGGGAAGTCCCGGTCGAACTCAGGGAGGCAGAAAATGTTTTTAAATTCACGAACTAATTTGGAATGCTAACTAGAGAATTTATGTTTATAAACTGAATGCTAATCACAATATATTGAATGGAAGTCTAATCATAATATAGATATGAAGCAATTGAGTTGCAGATATAACTAATGCAATGCTAAAATAGGAATAAAATTTCTATCTAATCTAGCAGAATAAGGGCAACACTTGTGGTCCGTGGTGGCCTTCTAGAGAGGTTGAGGAGAGCAACGACGGTGCACCAGGGTGGCTTGGTGGGTGCTTCAAAGGGAGAGAGCCGGAGAAGAAGATCTAGAGAGTTGGAGAGGGTCTGGAGAGAGTTGTTCTTCAACTGGGGGCCCAGGGACTCTTTTTATAACTTCATAGAGGGGAAATATGGGCATTTGAGCCCTCCAACTCATGCAACAACCTCAAATCGATCTAATCCATTGATCGCAAGATTGGATGGCTTAAGCGCTTTGCCCGCATCGCCTTTGGAATTTCAAACACGTGCACACGTGTTTGGTTGTGCGTCATCACGCACGTGGTGACGTGCGAAAGACATGCTCATTTAAAAGGATCATTATAGTTCGTGCTCTCAATGTCGATTTTAAAAGAAGAAACAGATGTGAGTCAGAGTGTTGATCACAAGGAGGCGTAAAAATCGGATTTTCTTTGTCACTTAATGTCACGGAGATAACGAGTTTTTGCTTGCAAGAAGATGTGGTAGAAAAACGAGTGAGAGAGAGAAAGAGAGAGAGAGAGTAGGGTTAGAGTCTTTTAAATCATAGCAATTACTCAAAGCAAGATGGAGAACAACATCATCACTATATTAAACATGCAAATCAAGTTTTACAAATACAACGATAGCTAAATGCTTGAATAAAAAGGAAGTAAAGCTAGATTAAATGGAAAGAAAGAGAGAGGGAGAGGAGACAGTGAGGCAGCCACGGCGGTGGACGGAGGCTCCGTCGGTAGCTCGTCGACTCCGTTGACTATAAGAGGGGCTAAAGGGGGCTAGGAGGGTGTTACAACACTTGCAAGGTGAATTGAATGCCTTACATGGGTGGTTGGGAGGGGTTTATATAGGAAGAAGAGGTTTCTATTTTAAGTATGGGCTTTAGCGACGTCCGAGACATCGCTAAACCCATGCTAAAAGCGTCGGTGAAGCCTCCTTCCCAGCGGTCACACGTGTGCGCCCACGCTTCTTCATGCACGATCCATGCGCGCACGCTGTGGGTCGTTCGATCGCGGATCAGACGGCTAACATTTCATAAAGGGCGCACTCGCGGATTGCTGCTGGGGTGCGTACCGCTGCAGCGTCATCGCGCACGTTCATCATCTACGTCTGAGGAATCACCGCGTGATGCGATCATTTACCTTCGTGAGAGGATCTACGGCCTTAATCAGCCGCACCCGCATGAGCATCAATTTAGGCAGTGCGCGGGGTTTCGAACGCCTGCCGCTGCCTTTGCAAGAGGGGTGCAACCCTCTGTGCTGTGCGAGCAAATGGTCACGACGAGGAAGCGAGGCGTGCGGGCGTGGAGTGTGGTAGGGCCATCCAATTGAAGATCAACAGCCGAGATTCATCCTGCGATGGAGGCGGTGGTGTTGGATGCATGGATGAGATTTCCAGCCATCTGATCTGAGATCGGATGGCTTAAAGTGATGCTACGCGATGAAGGAAGGTTGAGGGCACGACAATGCTGACATGTGGCAGCCATATGACCGTTGATCATCAGATCAATGGTCAGAACTTCTTAGGCCAATTGTGGGAGCTCCGGATGTTGGATTTAGCTGGTTTCGTGCCCGTTGGACTCCGTTCGTCGTTCTGAGTCCATCTGTGGGGTCCGATCGCTCATCTGAGGCCTATTTTGACATGTACTTGTGCACATGGCCATTAATAATGCAATATAAGCAGTCTTGTTGTAAAATGCATGTGATGCTCCTATTCCTATTTATGATGTATCCTCTGTGCATTTTACCTTTAAGACACTCCCCTTTTGGCAGAGTTAGCATTGTACAATGCAGTGTAATCACATGGCCATCCAACGCACGATAGTGCACCACATGTTCGTCTCATCACCGTTTGATGGAGATCCAACATTCAAATTCCTCTTGCGCTCGCTGCCGCCTCAAATTCACTCTTATTTCACCTCGATCGCTTGTCTCACCCTTCTACTCTAGCGCACTAACAGCTGTGCTAAGCACGTGGATGTGTTGTGCTTTCCTTTCTTCGCACGGTTGTTCTCAACCGTTGGATGGAGATCCAATAGCTGAGTCTTGACCTTCCTTGATGAGGCATGCCTGGAGCAGTGATGTGGGTGCATTGTGGTCGTTGGATGAAGATCCAACAACCCACAACTCACGGGGAGGTGCTTTTAGATGTTGGGGCGGTGGCGTTGGGTGGCTGTGATGGTGCCACGTGAGGCTATTATGGTCGTCCATCTTCCTTTCTTTGTAGACGATGTTGTAGGTCTCCAATCAAAGTGATTTTTTCGCTGTTAGACTACGATCGTTGATTCAAATCCATTCGTGCGATTGGATTTGACATCTGAGGTTTGAATTTCCACCTATTTGCCTCTTGTCCCTTGCTCTTCTACAAACTCCATAGGATGCTACAAGAGTCTAATCGATGCGATCTCAGAGGCGTTGGACTCCTGCTGTCATTCTAAGCAGATTCATATGGTTGGATCAGTCATCTGCAGCTTCGAATTTCCAGCGATTGTTAATACCTCTCAATTATAACATAATATGACATTATTATTTACAAAACTATTAAATCAACTATGATGCAAAGTATGATGTGTATGTATGCATAATGCCTAAGTTAAGCTAGGATCTAACTTAATTTAGTTATATTAGGATCTATGATTGCTATGCAATCATAGATAAAGTCCAATCTAGCACATGCGACATGGAAATAGTGGCCAGTCAACTGGATAAAGTGGGCCTAATAGAGAAGAAAGTAGATGAAGTGTGGAAGTTTCTCTCTAAACCATCTTCTTCTCATTCACCTACACATCACACTACTTTTCGGTTTCTTACAGGTAGTGAAACTGTGAACAACCTATCTATGACACCACCACCACATCTTGAGTATTCATTGCACTATCCTTCTCCACCAGCAAGAGGAATCTTTGTTCCTCCATATTCTGATTTCCTTGCTACACCTTCTGGAGCTTCGGAGGAGCTCCACACCATTCAAAACAACCCATATTCACAGACGTATAATCTTGGATGATGTAATCATCCAAATTTCTTATGGTCAGAAAATTCACAGAAACCCAATTTCCAACAACCCTCTGCACCACCACTTCAGAACCCAACCAGACCAGCACCTCCACCACAACCACAACATGGATATCCACCGCATGCCCACCAGCAGCCCCAACAATCGTTCCAGATGGCACAATAATGATGCAAACAATATCAGATAGATTTTGGTAATAATGTTCAACAATTGATATAAATAACCTAACATGTGATATAAATTAATTTTACTAATAACCTCTACATCCGACAACTTTGTTGATTCACTGGCTGCTCTAGAAGCCACCAACACTTAGGACGAAGCAAAGATTCAAAACTAATAGACTCAATTGCACTTGTATGACTGAATAAGTTCTGCTAAGATAAAACAATGCATACGAGAATGGTAACAACAGTAATTAGTACAAAAAAGCAAACACAGCAACATTTCTATCCAATTGACTAATATGGCATTGGGCTTACCAATTGACCAACCATTGACCTTGTGCCTCACCACCAGTTAGAAGCACCCAAATGTTTTCTAGTAGATCTTTAGGCAATTGACACTTTGTGCAACAAATTCCTGTGAACAACTTAGTTGTGGTAATCAAAATTTTCATTCTAAATGCTAGAAAATCCATCATGATGCCAATATAAGATATCACAGCTTAATAGTGAATTTTGATGACCATGAAATGAAATGCTATATACTAAAGGCACAGGAAGAAAGAAGTTCTGCATCCAAACACATTAAGTAAGCTCCAAAATAGAATCTTTGCACTGATGGAAGTCCCAAATTTACATTGAACAGCAACAACTAGTCTCAACAGTCACAACATAAAAATCTGATGGATTTGCATGCCACTCCAAAACAAATTAACACAAAACATGGACTCTCCCCTCCACTTGATTCAATTGAATAATTCCCAAAAAAGCTATGAACAAACACAAGATCCAAAATTTCCAATGACCTAATTGACATTACCACATCCCTAAACATAAAAAACCTATAAATCCCAAAAAGGAGCAACTAAAAGCAGAAAAATTATAGACAACCTATACACACACTTGATTATCATAGTCAAGAAGATAGGACTATCTCTAGGAACATAGCACATGAACAACAATGAAAACATTCCTGATGAACACCTCCTCTAGTAAAAATTCAAACACACACACTTTCCCCCTTCCCGCCCACCAAAAAAAAGCCTTAAACTAATACAATAGCCAAAATCTCCATTAACTCTATGATTACATAGCAATCATGCAACCTAAATCACCTAAATTAAGCTAGATCCTAGCATAACTTAGGATTAATGCATTCATAGGCATCGTAATTTATACAATAGCCAATTTATTAGTCATATAGATAATATCGTCATTTTATGACCTAAAAGAGAGATGATTTTAATCATAGATTATTCAAAGCCGTAGATGTCAGATCAGACCAGACAGATCTGATCAGAATGACAACAGGAGTCCAACACTTCCAAAATCGTCTCGATGAGACAACCGGGGCATCTTGCGTAGGCCATAAAAGAATGGAGATCATAAAGCCAAAAGATAAAGATTGAGCCTCAGATGAAGAATCCAACCACACGGATGAATCCGGATCAACGATCATAGTCCGATGACAGAAAAATCAATTCAATCAGAGATCTACATCACTAGATACAAAGAAAAGAAGATGGACAGCCATGATGGTGCCACGTGGCGCCATCACAGCCACCCCGGCGTCGCTGCCCCATCTATGAAGGTTCTTCACCGTGCCCTGAGGACCATTGGATCTCCATCCAATGGTCACGAACATGCCACTTGAGCCATCCATCTGCTCTTCATCTAAGAGGAGTGACTCTCGACCGTTGGATCTTCATCCAACGAACAAGAATAAGTTGCCTCGAAATGAAAATGCAACAAACAATAGGAATGGTGCATCGGTTAATGCCCTCTCCGCAGAGCGATAGGTGCCTAATCGAATCGCACCTCACGTGAAATCAGGAGGGGCACACAAGCGAAGGAAATTGGGAAATTAGATGTCGAGCGGAGAGCAGCGATGTAACCACACAGCGAAACGAGAGCAGATCATGACCAAACGTAGGATCCGCTGCATGTCTAACTCGTGAACCCACGCGCTTCTTCGAAATAGAAGAGATGAGCATGCATTTAAGCCATCCGATCTCTCGATCGGACGGCTGACGTTGATGCGCTCAGTGAAGGCGAGCGGCAAAGCGAAGAAGTGAAGTGCACACGCGAGGAGAGATCTAGAGCATCCGATGGACATCTGACAACGTAGAGCATGCCACAAGGTTAAATCTAAGCATAAAGAAGGATTTTGAAGGTGTTTTGAGGCCTCATCAGGTCTGTTGATCTCCCGATCAACGGATCTGATTGAACTAAGGTTGTTACATGAGATAGAGAGCCAAAATACCCTTTTTGCCCTCCATAAAAACTATAAAAGAAGGCCAAAGCCCCCCCATTTGAAGCATATCTCTTGCATCAACTTCAGATATCTTTCACCTTCTCTGCAACTCTCCATTCCTCTGCAACTCTGCTCCAACCTTCATCCCGGCACTCTGGATCTGAGGTGCTGATGCACCTCGCACAAGCATCCTACAAGTAGTGTCATCTCTCTGCCACTTTCTATCTCTCTTTCTATCTATCTGTTTCTATTTAGCATAGCAGTTTCTATTGTGAAAAACTTTTTATCAATGTAATGAAATTTGATCTCATGAATATCCGATGCCTCTTTATACATATATACATATATAAATACTTGTTAGAACTAGTTTTATTGAAAAGCTTCTGTTAAAATCAAGATTGCCTCCCTGTGAACGACCCGGTACTCACCAGTTTTATAAATATTATTTGTCGACGTGTTTTAGCGCTATACTACAGCTGAAATAATATTTCTAACGTGAATTATGCACCGAACAAGTTGGCACCATTGACAAGGAGGCAATGGATATTTTTGAAGCCTTTCTTCATAATTCTTATTTGAGATTTCTAACTTATTCTATTTGTGTGTGCAGGAATTGCAGAAATCCAAGAAGAAGATGCGACAAACGGAGAAAGTGTTGGATCAAATCTTAGGTAAGTACCCATAGGTTGGATTAGTTAAATTTAGGATTTTCTTGAACCTTAGGATTAGCTAGAATTTGTTTGCTTATTGAAAAAGAAAAAAATTTTTGATTTTCGGGCTGAAATAATGTTTTATATTAAAAATTTAATTTCTAGAGATTCGTATGTCCAAAAATTCTCAAATTTTTGCTGGACGTAGATTTCAAAGTAAGAAATAACATATCCAAATTTTAGATAAATATAAATTATAAAAAAATTTTAAAAATTCACGTACTGATCTATTGTCAATACGGTCATTACTCCAAATTTTTGGGAGTTCAAAATATCATAAGAATTTTTATACAACTCCAATTGACATGAAATTTAAAGCACTGAATTTCTGAGATAATGAAGAATTTATAAAAAAATCTGAAAAATATTTTATATACGTTTGATTGTACGGATTATCAATCACAAACTAGGGGTCAAAATAAACTACAAAAGCCCTAGTACACTTTAAATCAGAAAAAAATAGAAAATGTACATTAAAAATTCTTGAAAAATATTTTTTGCGTGCTTAGTTATTTTTGCAATAAGACCAATTAATTGCATTGCATGGGTTGCACCACTTCTCTGAACTTAACTTAAAAGAACATCTAGAACTATCTACGTTTAGGATTTCACGATAAGGATAGAGCACACTTGCATTTCCTTACTTAAAGGAAATCTATCAAACAATTGGGATTTGGAAAACTCTTGTGTGTCTCATCAAAACCTTGATTGAAAATATTAACTCAATTGAACCCTAAAAAGCATTAACACAAGCATTCGAATCTTAAAATTTACTTCATCATAAGAAGTTGTTTGTGAACCCTATTTGCCAGAGCACTTCACACATTTCAAAATCAATTTTAAGGGAAACACCCCCCTAATGCCCATCATATTCCAAAAGCACATCAAACCTACACCTAAAATGAGTAGACGTGCCCTAGGCAGAACTAATAGACTTGGGGACTTAAAACTAGATTGGGCTAAGGTCAAGGCCTTGTCTACTTAGACCTACTGGTGACAAGAAAGATCTATACAGCAACTGCGTTAATCTTTAGTGGTGTCCCACCGTACGGGGTGTCCTAAGGGATCCCACCCTTCTAGCCAGCCAAGTAATTCAAGAGTTGATCTAACCTAGTCGTGTTTTGGGAAGCCATGATTAGGTCTACTTAGGGTTCACACTCTAAGGACCAGTTTGATTTCTTGCATTGAGCGGGTGGGGGTTTCTCACATCTATCTTCTCCTTCTCATCTGCAGACATTCTTCTGGTGAATGCAAGGTAGAAGATCTCAAAATTCTGATTTTCTACCACCATTAGAAAGAAATCCTAGGAGATGACCTATTTATCCAGGATCTGAATCTAAACCCTCTACAATGGCTAGTCATCACAAGGAAGAAAAGATTGATGAACAAAATACGGATCCAATGACTCTCTTACAAAGGTAGATCACTAAGTAGGGCCAACATCATGACCAACAGATGGAAGTCATAGTGCAGGCCATCACTCGACTCCAAAATGAAAGGGCAGGCCGGCCCCTCCATGACTTTTATAACCCTCCTAATGCCCAACCTGAACCCTTTGTTAGGGTACCTCAACATGGGGAAGATTTTGAACTCAAACCTCAGATCATAACTTGATTCTCGACTTTCATGGTCGTGAGTCAAATAACCCCTTCCACCACCTTGAAGAGCTCCTACACATAGGAAGAACCTTTGGCCCTAGGAACATGAATGAAGGTACCCTAATGATGAAAATGTTCCCATTCTCCTTGAAAGATGGAGCTGTACAATGGTTGAGGGCAATTGGTAGACCAATCCTAACTTGGGAAGACCTGAGAAGCACATTCCTAAAGAAATTATTCCCCGTAGGAAAAACTAATGCCCTTAGATGTGCCATAACAACCTTTAAGCAGAACCTCGAGGAACAACTACATGAGGCATGGGAGAGGCTTAATGATTTAGCTAGGAAATGCCCCCATCATGGGATTCCAAAGTGGCACTTGGCCCATATTTTCTATTAAGGGTTGAGTGATAATTTGAAGAATTTTGTTGATGCGGCATGTGGGGGCAATTTCTTGAGTCGAGATGCTGAGGGAGCCTTTCAATTATTCGAGAATATGAGTGAAAATTCCCTCAACAATGCCTCAATATCCTCCTTTAACAGAGCCAATCAACCAAGGAGCGGAGTTATGAAGTTAACAATAATTCAAACTTGGTTGATTTAGAGCTAATTGCACAACAATTAAATAAGGTGAACTCGTGGGAAAGAATGTGGAGAATTTGGATAAGAAGTTGGATAACCTTCTAAAGAGAGGGAATTCCTTAGGTACACAATCTAGATTAAATCCTATGCCTACCCAAGGAGTGCCTATATTAACCTACAAACAATTCCCCAACCCATTAGGTCAGGAATCAGTGCACAACATTAATAACCTAACCATTGCCCACCTATGAGCCAACTGTACTTGGACCCATCTCTTTCTGGGTACCAAGGAGGGACCTTGATGCCCTCGAATTCTGAACTAGGAAGCCCAATGAGTAGTTATCCTGAGGATGTGAATGCATTCTAGGGTTACACTAGAAATGTGCCGTATTCAAACACTTACAACCCTGGATGGCACAACCACCCTAACTTTGATTGGTCTAGTCAGAAGCCCACCCAGGGTCCTAACTTGACTAAACCAGACACTTATCGGCAACCTAGTAGGTTCACAGAACAACGCACATACCAGCCACAACCTACTCAGGAAAACTACCCACAGATCCGAGCCTGGTCCTTAAAGAAATGAGAGAGATGAATTTGAGACATAAGGAAGATTTGAATCAACTGAGGATAGAATTGACGGGATGACTGGACCAACTAGTAGATGCTAGACAACAAGGGATGTTGTCATCCCAACCCGTCCCAAACCTAAGAAATTTCAATAGGGTTAACCAGCACAACACAAGAGAACAATATGCACATATTGTTCAACCTGCTCCCTAGCACCCACCTGGTTTTGCTAACCCTAATCAGGTTCCACCTATTTTGCAGAACCCACCTCAACTTTCTAACCCTAATGCTTTTGCTGGTGCTGTAACAATGAGAAGTGGGAGACAGATCCAAGATCCTTACCCCTCTAAATCTAAAACTAAATAAGATCTTGAGGAGCCCGAATCTGACCTAGGAGATCAAGAAGATAAGGATTGATTGCACAACAATCATGCAACCTAAATCACCTGAATTAAGCTAGATCCTAGCATAACTTAGCATTAATGCATTCATATGCATCATAATTTGCACAATAGCTAGTTTATTAGTCATATAAATAATATCATCATTTTATGACCTAAAAGAGAGATGATTTTAATCATATACAATTCAAAGTCGTGAATGTCAGATCAAACCGGACAGATCTGACCAGAATGACGACGAGAGTTCAATGCTTCCAAAATCGTCTCGATCAGACAACCAGGGCACCTTGTGTAGTCCATAAAAAAATAGAGATCATAAAGCCAAAGGACAACAATCTGAGCCTTAGATAAAGAATCTAATGACACGAATGAATATGGATCGACGATCGCAGTCCAACGGCGTAAAAATCAACTCGATCAGAGTTCTACATCACCAGATACAAGGAAAAGAAGATGGACGGCCTTGATGGCACCACGTGGTTCTATCACAGTCATTTCATCACCACCACCCCATCTAGGAAGGCCACACCACACTCTGTGGACCATTGTATCTTCATCCAACGACCACGAGCGCTCCACATCACCCGTCCAGCAAAATAAGTATAAATAGAAACAAACAGCGAAGTATAACAGAATATTCGCGCAGCGTGTTGGCTCACATGCTCATGAGGAGGCCCATGATGCGCGATTGAGCTGCGCTTGAGCAAAATTGTAGCGGCGTTGGGCATGGGTGCAATTGTGCCATCAGAGGGTGGACGTGTAGTCGCATGGCGTGATCAAAGTGTGCCACAGGCGGACGCGCGATCCCACGCATTTTGCCAGACCAGCAAGGTGAGGCGAGCCTGCTCGAGCCGTCCAATCTCATCAAGTGCTGAAAAGAGCCTTGCGGGTATGTGCACGAAGAGAGATTGTTGCAGCAGGGACGCAAGGAGGAAGTGTAGCCATCAGATTGTGATCTAAGGGACGTGGGCAAGCCACGTGTCAGCCAGGGGTTAAATCCATGTGATGCAGGCAAATTTGAAAGTGTTTTGAGGTCAGATCTGATCTGTTGATCTCCCGATGAACGGATTTGATCAAACAAGAGTTGTTGCATGAGAGAAAGGGGTTAAATACCCTTTCTTCTCTCCATTAAAGCTATAACAAAGGCTCAGGGCCTCCCTAGTTGAAGCAACTCTCTCCCATCAACTCTAGATACAAATCCACCTTCTCTACAACTCTCCATCTCTCCGCAACTCCACTCCAACCTTCATGCTGACGCTCTGGATCTGAGGTGCTGCCGCATCTCAACAAGCATCCTACAAGCGGCATCGTCTTTGTATCTCTCTATTTAATTCTAGTAGCATTCTTTATTGTGAAAACTCTGCATAATTGCAATAAGATTCAGATCTTCTGAATGCATGATATTTGATTCATATTCATATATACATATATAAATATCATTTTAGATCAAGTTTTCTTGAAAAGCTTCTGCAAAATTCAAGATTGCCTCCATGCAAATGACTCGGTACTCACCGATTCTATAAATTTATTTGTCGACATGTTTTTGCACTATACTAAAACTGAATTAACTTTTAAAATGTGAATTATGTGCTGAATAAGTTGGCACCGTTGCCGTGGAGGCAACAGAAATTTTTGAAGCTTGCTTTGGTGTGAATTTGAGATTTCTAACTTGCTATTTTCATTAATTTCGTATGTGCAGGAAAGTAAGGAAATCAAAACGAAACACGACAACGGGAATTGTGGGTTAGAACCTCAGGTAAGTACCAATAGTTTAGATTAGTTAGATTTAGGATTTACTTGAACCCTAGGATTAGTTAGAATTTGTTTTCATATAAAAAAAATAATTCTCTCTTGATTTTTGTGATGAAATAAAGTTTTATTTTAAAAATTCAATTCTTGGAGATCTGTGCATCCAAAAATGTTCAAATTTTTATTGGACGTATATTTCAAAGTCAAAAATAACATATCCAAATTTTGCGTAAATCAAAGTTAGAGAAAAAATTTCTATTATCAATACAGTTCTTGTTCATGATTTTTCAGAGTTCAAAATATTATAGAAATTTTTATACAACTCCGATTGACTTAAAATTTATGGTACTAAATTTCTGAGATAATAAAGAATTTAGGAAAAATCTGAAAAACATATTTCTAGTATGTTTGATTACACCAATTATGCAATCACCAACAAGGGGTCAAAATAGACTACAAAACCCCCTAGTACACTTTAAATCAGAGAAAAATAGAAAACATTCATTAAAAATTCTTGAAAAATATTTTTTGGGTGCCTAGTTAGTGGTGCAATAAGACCAATTGATTGCATTGCTTGAGTCACACCACTTCTCTGAATTTGACCTAAAAGAACATCTAGAACTATTTGCGTTTAGGATTTCACGCTAGGGATAGAGCACACTTGCATTTCCATACTTAAAGGAAATCTATCAAACAAATTGGGATTTGTAAAACTCTTATGTGCCTCATCAAAACATTGATTGAAAGTATTAACTCAAGTGAACCCTAAAATGCATTAACACAAGTACTCGAATTTTAAAATTCACTTCATCTTAAGAAATTGCTTGTGAACCCTATTTGCTTGAGCACTTCACACATTTCAAAATCAATTTTAAAGGCAAACACCCCCTAACGCCCATCATATTCCAAAAGCGCATCAAACCCACGCCTAAAACTAAGTAGACGTGCCCTATGTAGGACTAATAGACTTAGGGACTTAAAGCTAAATTGGACTAAGGTCAAGGGCTTGTCTACTAGGATCCATTGGTGACACAAAAGGTCAATGCGGTAACCGTGTTAACCTTTAATGGTGTCCCACCATGAGGGGTGTCGTAAGGGGTCCCACCCTTCTAGCCAGCCAAGTAATTCAAGGATTGATCTAACCCAGTCATGTTTTGGGGAGCCAGGATTAGGTCTACTTAGGGTTCACACTCTAAGGACCAGTTTAATTGCTTGCATTGAGCAGGTGGGGGTTTCTCTCATCTGTCTTCTCATCTACAGACATTCTTCTGGTGTATGCAAGAAAGAAGATCTCAAAATCTTGATTTGCTACCACCATTAGAAAGAAATCCTAAAAGAAGACCTATTTATCTAGGATCTAAATCTAAACCCTCTACAATGGCTAGTCATCACGAGCAAGAAGAGATTAATGAACAAAATCTGGATCTTATGACTCTCTTACAAAGGCAGATCACTAAGCAGGGCCAACATCATGATCCACAGATGGAAGTCATAGTGTAGGCCATCACTCGACTCCAAAACGGAAGGCCATGCTAGCCCCTCCGAGACTTTTATAACCCTCCTAATGCCCAACCTGAACCCTTTCTTAGGGTACCTCAGGATGGGGAAGATTTTGAACTCAAACCTTAGATCATTAACTTGATTCTCAACTTTCATGGTCATGAGTCAAATGACCCCTTCCACCATCTTGAAGTGCTCCTACACATAGGAAGAACCTTTGGCCCTACGAGCATGAATGAAGGTACCCTAATGATGAAAATGTTCCCATTCTCCTTGAAAGATAGAGCTACACATTGGCTGAGGACAATTGGTAGATCAATCCTAACATGGGAAGACCTAAGAAGCACATTCCTAAAGAAATTCTTCCCCGTAGGAAAAGCTAATGCCCTTAGATGTGCCATAACAACCTTTAAGCAGAATCCCGGGGAACAACTACATGAGGCTTGGGAGAGGTTCAATGATTTAGCTAGGAAATGCCCCCATCATGGGATTCCAAAGTGGCACTTAGCCCATATTTTCTATTATAGGTTGAGCGAAAATCTGAAGAATTTTGTTGATGCGACATGTGGGGGCAATTTCCTTAGTCGAGATGCTGAGGGAGCCCTTCAATTGTTCGAAAATATGAGTGAGAATTCCCTCAACAATGCCACAATGTTCGCCTTTAACAAAGACAATCAGCCAAGGAGCAGAGTTTATGAAGTTAACAATAATTCAAACTTGGTTGATTTAGAGCTAATTGCACAACGATTAGATAAGGTGGAACTCGTGGAAAAGAATGTGGAGAATTTGGATAAAAAACTGGATAACCTTCTAAAGGGCAAGAATTCCTTAGGTACACAATCCAGATTAAATCCTATGCCTGCACAAGGAGTGCCTATATTAACCCACAACCAATTTCTCAACCCATTAGGTCAGGAATTAGTGCATAACATTAATGACCTAACCATGGCTCCACCTATGAGCCAACTATACTTGGACCCATCTCTTTCTGGGTACCAAGGAGGGACCTTGATTCCCACAAATTCTGAACTAGGTAGCCCAATGCCTAGTTATCCTAAGGATGTGAATGTACTCCAGGGTTACACTAAAAATGGGCCTTATTCAAACACTTACAACCCTAGATGGTGCAACCATCCGAACTTTGCTTAGTCAAGTCAGAAACCCACCTAGGGTCCTAACTTGACTAAACCAAACACTTATGGGCAACCTAGTAGGTATGCACAACTACCCACATATCAACCACAACCTGCACAAGAAAACTAGCCCTCTGATCTATGTCTAGTCCTCAAACAAATGAGAGAAATGAATCTAAGACATAAAGAAGAAATGAATCAATCGAGGACAAATTTGATGGGACGATTAGACCAGCTAGGAAAACCAGCCCTCTGATGTAAGTCTAATCCTCAAAGAAATGAGAGAAATGAATTGATGTAAACACATTTATTGAAGGTAAAATGCCTACTCATGCATGTTCCTAGGCTTAGATTTGCATTTCATGTTATAAATATTGCATACCATGCATCATTCTGCATTTAGAGTAGTTGTATATAATTTAGGTTAATTGCGTCCTTTTTATGGTTAGGAGAGAAGGATATTTATTTCAGAGCCTCAGATTGATGATCTGACCGTATGGATCTAATCAAGACGACAATCGGAGTCCAACGCTTCTGAAATCGCCTCGATTGGAGTCTCGTACCACCATATGCAGTCCGAGGAAGATCAACGGCCAAGGGACTAGGAGAAATAATTCAGAGCTTCAAATGATAAATCTAACCACGCGGATGAATTCAGGTTGACAATCGCAGCCTAATAGGGCGAAAATTGACTCAATCTGACCTCTGTAGTAGCCCCTACAACAAGAAGAAGATGGACGGCCCATACAGCATCACGTGGCGCAGCCCAAGCTGCCCAGCACACGCACGCAGCACCGCACACGAGCCAGCTATGCATGGGCTGGACCTATAGCGACGCATGAGCTGGACTTACAGTGACATTTACAGCCGTCGCTAATTCTTCGCGCGCCAACAAAGCCAACTTTGGGCATGAGTGGGCATGAGCGGGCATGAGCTGCCTACAGCGATGCTTCCAGCAATGGCCTTGATGTCACTAATGGTCCCATACCTATTTTTGCCTCTTCTCCTCCACTATAAAAGGACCTACACCCCCTCCCTTCTAAGCCATCTCTACCTACTCTTCTCCCACCTACTCCCAAGCTCTAGCAAGCCTACCAACGCTCCATTAGAGCTTGTTCTCAAGCTCCCAAGGCTCCTATTAGTATAGCAAACCTCTACCCCACCAAATACTCCTCCAATTTCCCATCCCCTTTCATAGGTCGCCTTGGAGCCGTCCTCCCACCACCATTCCGATAGCAGATCACCTCTGTCTTCTCACCTCCATTCCGAAGCCACGCCGAAGCTTTCCTCAACCCGATGTCCTCTTGCATCTCACCACCTATGCCCAACCATTTTGGCACCGTTACCGGAGAGGCAACGGAATTTACTTTATTATTTTCTAAATTTTTTTGCATTTACATAGTACTAACCCTACTTGTCTTTGATCTACTGTCTTATAGGTACCATAGCATGGAGATCCAAGTGCGGTAGATCGGAGTAAAGTGCTGGTAGAGTTGTATTGTAAGTGTCCCCCACACCACCCCCACCTTAGTTTTCATTCCATAACCTAATAACTCAAACCCAAATCAACTTAGGTGCTTTTTATAAAACCTAAGATAGATTTGGTTGTTTGTTTGCCACCTTCACTCACCTCACCATCCACATAATTTAAAAAAAAAAAGTGTTAGTTGATTGTGGGATTTTCTAAAAGCTACACACTTAACACCCACAACTTCTTATCCTAAGGTGCACAATCACTTTGATTCTACCACTTAATCGGGATCTGACATGTGGACCCGGTACACGTCAACTAAATACACATAAGTGAGTAGAAATCTAAATAGGTTAAGAATTCTTGTGTGCCTTAACTAAGTGGAGCAATAGGCCAATTGATTGAACTGTTTGGGCCGCACCACTTAAGATAAAAGCAATTCATCAAGTAGCTTGCCACTTAGGGTTGATTTTTAGGACTGAGCCAGGCACTCTACATTTTATTTCTGATTTTTAAAGGAATATGTCTACACCAGTGCCTTCAAAACTTGGAGTGTTCTACTGAACCTTAATTTAATATACCTAAAGATTAAACCCTAAAAGCTACTAAACAAGGTTGAACCCTAAAAGACAAATCATCAAATAACCTTGTTTGCAAACTCTGGTTGTGCACACACACATTTTAACTGATCATTAACGGCACAACCCATCTAAAGGGCCCATCACATTCCTGAAGCACCATTGTCCAAAGCCTAACTAAAATTGATTAGACGTTAGCCCTAAGGACTGGTTCGCTCTTCGGGATCCAGATTGAGATTATTCACGATTAACCTGCTTATACTAGTCAATCTGATGTCTAGCTTGGGGAGTAGCATCAAACGACCACAGCTGGGGGGTACACTAGGAATCAAAGGCGCAAGCTAAAGGAAGAACCTTCTTCCCAGTCCCTCCTAATCGGTTGGGTTGCTTGGACATAAGTAGAGTAAATCATCTATAATCTTAGGATGGATTCTGAGAGTCTGTAGACCTTTAGGCTAACCAAACTAAGGACAGGCTTGTATTTTTTTATTGCAGGGCTCCCTTCTCTTCTGATTTCCCTCCTTACTTCACCATGTACCCTTCCACATCATACACACATTTCACATCCTATCCTCCAAACACCACTTATCCCCAAGATGATTACTATCCCAACTTGACTTGTAATTATCCATCCACTAGCCAGGATGACTTTGATTGGGGATACGAATCCGGACCTCAATGTCTTGGGCCTAATCCTGGACAACAAGACTATGATTATTATCCTTCCCAGAGCAACAATGACTATAGATCTTCATCCTTTGACAACTAAACCAACACGATATACAATCAGAAAGGATATAATGATTGTAACACCTACCCTCCCCAGTATTCCATTGAAAATAGGTCATCACCCTTCTTTGAACAACTCGAGACAACCTACTATCAGGGAGGAACCCAAGAACCTTGACATTTTAACTCCCCTAGATTTAACCCAAAACCACCCAAACCTGAATCGAACCAATCGATTCAGGTGAAGCAGATCCAAGATAGGGTGTTGGCTAATTTGTGAAACACTATATAATCGTTAGAAGCTCAGCCAACACCATGCACTGAAGCACTGGAGCCTATGATCAAAATGATTGATGAACTTAATAGTTCTCTATTGGATTTGCTCAAAAGTATTAGGGATAGGGACTTGGGTGAGTTTCTTCTCGGGAAATTGTCGAGGTTGAGGATGAAATTTGTGGTTGCCCTAGTCAAATCTTTGGATGATTCTCAAGATGAACCCCCTTCAAGAGAGCCAATGTCTGAACTCGCTCAGGCACCTATCAGGGGGGATACATTTTCTGAGACTGGAGATGACTAGGTTGGGCTAGAGTAACCCATTAAGGATGAACCGATTAATTCACCTGAGATATCCAAGCCAGGGAGCGAAGAAGAATATGTCTCCTTGGATGATGAAATGACTTGTGATGTTGAGACATATACAAATGAGGATCATGAATTCTTTGATTTTGAGGGTGAGGAATCTCTTAGTGAAGTCTCACTTAAGGTTGAGGAGAATGATTTTAGTGAGACATACAGGCTTGTGGAGTATGACGACCAATTTGGTAGTCCGACTACTGAAGATTCTGATTCGATTGAGGCTAACTTGAAGGATTCGATACTTAATGACTCAATTAGTAGCTCCATTCCTCAACCATACCCCGAAGACCTGAATGAACATAATTTTGAGATCATTATGCCCAAGTCAATCCTGATTCAGCCACAATTGTTGGACTTGGGTTCTTTAGATAGGGTGTACAACAATCTGGAGGTCCCGGAAACCTTAATTTTAGAGGATAGGAATTTGGGAATGAAAATCTGGAAGGCTAACTCAGAGGGAAACACAATTTTGGATATAAGGGTTCCTATTGACCTAAAACCTTCAACTTTTTACCAGGACCCTTAAGATATCTTTCACGTGCGACCCAAGCCTGGAATAACTGATTATTTTTCTAAGCTAGATGTTAAGTGGACAACCGCACCTATTGAACCATCTTTACCCGTTGTCCGACACTTTGGTCTTGGGTTGCACATCTTCAGACTGTAGGCCCGACCCTGCAAGCTCAACAACCTTCAGTTCTGAGTGATTTTCATCCAGAACCTGAGAACCACTCGACCACCATAATCTCGTCCACGTCTGTGGGCATTTTCTGTGGATGGGTTTCAGGATCAACCTTTTGATTTTGATTCTAACCCGCACTTATGAATTCTCAAGTTCTTCTTTGTATGCATGTTATGCCTAGCTGAAGGCATTAAACTTAATGCATGTGTATACACTCTTCTCTTTGCGGAGCTGATTGGATTTTCACGACACTCGGGTGATATTCTGTTTACTCCGTCCATTTCATGTCTTTATTTTTACAATGGGGACATTGCATCATTTAGGCATGGCGGGGTGGATAATCGATTCCTGAAATCATTATGTTAACTCTGTAGAATTTCTTCTAGTTTCTTATAAAATAAAAAAATTGAAAATTTGAAAAAAGATAAAAAAAAAGAAAGAAATTAGGAAAAGAGTACTTAGGCATTTGGAAGTTATTAACTTTAGGAAATGATACGAGAAGACTTAAACACTTAGACTCTTCAGGTCTTCGGGCTTAATTAGCCCAGGTGTCCACTTGAATGTGGACTTAGTTTTGAGTCCTCGCTAATTAAAATTCATTTTAATTTGATAAATAATTTGGGATGATAAGTATGCAACTTATCAACCCACCATCTAATTTGGGGGGACTTTAAGCCTAAGCATCTACACATATTTTTTTGCATTGACTCACTTTCCAACAGTTTTTACGGAAATTGGGTAGCAAATGGACCGACTTGGGTGGTATGGCTAGCAAGTTGTTGATGGTAACAGCTCATCGGCTGGTTGTCTAGAGCCTAGCCAGAAGACCATTTTCGTTGTACTACCTTTAGGTAAATCTTAGATTAGGGAAGCCACCTACTTAGAAAAAAAAAAAAGACACTCAAAAAGAAAAGAAAAAAAAAAGAGAAAGGAGAAATAAAAAAAATAAAACCACACTTCATCGCACGAGTATGGCTAGCAAGTTGTCGATGGTAACGCTCATCGGCCGGTTGTCCAGAACCCAACTCACAAAAAAATGCACAATAATTCTCAAAACACTTAGGGAAGAAGCGGGGAAGTAGAATAAATCAGGGAGATATACACTAGGTTCGCTCTTGTGTTAACCCCATAAATAAAAGAAGGAGAAAGCTACCAATTGTAAAGATAAACCTTTAGGCAAGGTCACCTAGGGTTGTAGAAACCTGAACTCCATCTTAACAGCCATTTTGTGAGTCTATCACTTTTTCACAAAGATGCTTAATACTTAGAGTCCTTTTCGAGTCTTGGGCCGATCAGGTAGCCGTAAAAAGTTATCCCAGAACTCTCAAACTCCGAAAGTACACAAAAATTAGAAAAGAAAAATAATAAAAAAATGTATCTTCCCTCTTCAAATAAGGTGAGGACTTGGGTGGTCTGCATTCTGGCAGGCACCCGGGTATTGTTGAGTTTTCATAGTTTAGAACCTTACTTGAAATTTTCTATTGTTAATAAATGACTTACGCATAAGCGATCTAATCCTAATTCTGCCTTTATACATAGCATATAATTTAATTTTGCTAGGGACTAGCAAAAGATAGGGATGGGGGTGTGATGTAAACACATTTATTGAGGGTAAAATGCCTACTCATGCATGTTCCTAGGCTTAGATTTGCATTTCATGTTATAAATATTGCATAGCATTCATCATTCTGCATTTAGAGTAGTTATATATAATTTAGGTTAATTGCATCCTTTTTGTCATTAGGAGAGAAGGATATTTATTTTGGAGCCTTAGATTGACGATCCAACCATACAGATCTAATCAAGACAACAATCGAAGTCCAACGCCTCTGAAATCACCTCGATCGGAGTCTCGTAGCACCATATGCAGTCTGAGGAAGATCAATGGCCAAGGGACCAGGAGACAAAATTCAAAGCTTCAAATGATAAATCCGACCATGCAGATGGATTCAAGTCGATGATCGTAGCCTAACAGCGTAAAAATCGACTCAATTCGACCTCTGTAGCAGCCCCTACAACAAGAAGAAGATGGACGGCCCAGACTGCGCCACGTGGCGTAGCCTAGGCCACCTAGTGCACACACGCGACACCGCACGCGTGCAGCAGTGCGGATGCGCATGCACGTGCAAGCACACATGCGCAGAGTGCAGCACCAGCTCTACATGGGCTGAACCTATAGTGACGCATGGGCTGGACTTACAACGACATTTACAGCCATCGCTAATTCTTCGTGTGCCAGCAAAGCCAACTTTGGGTGTGAGCGGGCATGAGTGGGCATGAGCTACCTACAGCGACGCTTCCAGCGACAGCCTGGATGTCACTAATGGTCCCATACCTAGTTTTGCCTCTTCTCCTCCACTATAAAAGGACCTACACCCCCTCCCTTCCAAGACATCTCTACCTACTCTACTCCCACCTACTCCCAAGCTCTAGCAAGCCTACCAACGCTCCATTAGAGCTTGTTCTCAAGCTCCCAAGGTGCCTATTAGTGTAGCGAACCTCTGCCCCACCAAGTACTCCTCCAACTTCCCATCCCCTTTCATAGGTCGCCTTGGAGTCGTCCTCCCACCTCCGTTCTGGTAGCAGATCACCTCCGTCTTCTCACCTCCATTCCAGAGCCATGCCGAAGCTTTCCTCAACCCGACGTCCTCGTTCATCTCACCTCCATCGTTCCACTCCTCACCTCCTTCGTGTGAGCTTCTGCCAGGCGCCATCGTCTCGCCAAACAACTGATTCGAGAGATTTCCTCTCACCCCCTCTCTTTTTATGCTTTCATAGTTTATTGTAATTGACATTGGAAGTAATATATATTAGATTTGTTCCACATCTCTATCTTGTAATATATATATTGTAACCCTAATTTCTAACACGCAAAACACGCCCGACCATGAATCAATTGAGGGCAGATTTGACGGGATGATAAGACCAGCTAGTTGATTCTAGACAACATGGGATGTTTCCATCCTAACCAGTCCTAATCCCAAGAAACTTCAATAGGGTTAATTAACACAACACACAGGTGCAACAAGCACACCTAGTTCAACCTGCTCCCCACCACCCACCTAGTTTTGCTTACCCTAATCAAGCTCCACCTATTTTGCAGAACCTACCTCAACTTTCTAACCTAACACTTTTGCTGGTGTGGTAAACTTGAGAAGTGGGAGACAGATCCAAGATCCTTACCCTTCTAAATCTAAATCTCAGCAAGATCTTAAGGAGCCTAAATTTGACCTAGGAGATCAAGAAGACAAGGATCAGGACCCAAACACTCATGATTTCTCCCAAGCTCCCTTTCCTAAAGTCTTGAACAAACCTAGGAGAAAGAAAACCAATCCATCTAAGGAGTGGCTTGATATTTTTAAACAAGTCCTAGTAAACATACCACTCCTTGAAGCTATTAAGAATATCCCAGCCTATGCGAAATTTTTAAAGGAAATGTGCACACCAAAATGCCAGGCCAAATAAACTAAAAGGGTAGTGTTTTCTGAACAAGCTACTGTAGTTATCCTTAGAAACCTACCCTGAAAACAGAAAGATCCAAGAGCCCCTCTAGTCAGGCATGTATCGCATGTTAGAAATCGGGGTTACAAGTAACCCGTTGTTGTAGTTTCAAAACACGTCGATCAGATAAAATTTATATCGAAACTCCATGGGAGTCCCAGGTCAAACACAGGGAGGAGACGTTTACTTTATTGAAAATCATGCTTCGCTTTGTTTGTTTTTGGTATTTTAGGGTTTTATTTTTTTTTCTGTATTTTTGAAAGAAGACAAGCAAAATGAATCACAAAAGATATAGAACAAATCTGATATATATCACTTCCAATGTCAATTACAATAAACTATGAAAGCATAAAAAGAGGAGGTGAGAAGAAATCTCCCAAAGCGGCTGTTTGGTGAGACGATGACACCTAGCGGAAGCTCGGACGAAGGAGGTGAGGAGCGGGACGATAGAGGTGAGATGCAGGAGGTCGGGTTGAGGAAAGCTTCAGTGTAACTCTGGAATGGAGGTGTGAAGACAGAGATGATCTACTACCAAAATGGAGGTAGGAGGACGGCTCCAAGGCAACCTATGAAGGAGAATGGGAAGTTGGAGGAGTATTTAGTGGGGTAGAGGTTCGCTATACTAATAGGCACCGTAGGAGCTTGAGAACAAGCTCTAATGGAGCCTTGGTAGGCTTGCTAGAGCTTGGGAGTTGGTGGGAGTAGAGTAGGTAGAGATTACTTGGAAGGGAGGGGGTGTAGGTCCTTTCATAGTGGAGGAGAAGAGGCAAAAGTAGGTATGGGACCATTAGTGGCATCCAGGCCATCATTAGAAGCATCGCTGTAGGTAGCTCATGCCCGATCATGCCCATAGCTAATTTTGCTTGCACGCGAAAAATTAGTGACAGCTATAAGCATCGCTGTAAGTCCAGCTCATGCGTTGCTGTAGGTCCAACTCGCATAGTTGGCACTGCGCTCCCCAGCCTTTGCCGCATGCACGTGCCCATGCGCTAGCGCTACACTGTGCACATGCATGCCTGTGTGCGCACGCGTACACCCACGCTGCTACATGCATGCATGTGCTAGGTGGCCTTGGCTGTACCACGTGGTGTAGTCTACACCGTCCATCTTCTTCTTGCTGTAGGGGCTGCTACAGTGGTCGGATTGAGTCAATTTTCATACCGTTAAGCTACGATTGTCGATCCAAATCCATCTACGTGGTTGGATTTGTCATTTGAAGCTCTGAATTATGTCTCCTAGTCTCTTGACCGTTGATCTTCCTCAGACTGCATATGGTGCTACGGGACTCCAATCGAGGTGATTTCAGTGGCGTTGGACTCCGATCGTCTTCTTCATCAGATTCGTATGGTCGGATCGTCAATACGAGACTCCAAAATAAATATCCTTCTCTCCTAGCCACAAAAAGGATGCAATTAACCTAAATTATATACTACACTAAATGCAGAATGATGCATGCTATGCAATATTTATAAGATGAAATGCAAATCTAAGCCTAGGAACATGCATGAATAGGCATTTTACCCTCAATAAATGTGCTTACATCATACCCCCATGCCTATCTTTTGCTAGTCCCTAGCAAAATTAAACTATATGCTATGTATAAAAGAAGAATTAGGATTATATCGCTTAGGCCTAAGCCATTTATCAACAATAGAAAATTTCAACTAAGGTCCTAAACTACAACGACTCAACAGTACCCAGGTTTCTGCCATAATGCAAACTGCCCAAGTTCTCGCCTTATTTGAGAAGGGAAGATACATTTTTTTCTATTTTTCTTCTTTTTTAATTTTTTTTTTACTTTTGGAGTTCGAGAGTTCTGGATAACTTTTTACGGCTATCCGATCCGCCCAAGACTCGAAAAGGACTCTAAGTACTAAGCATCTTTGTGAAAACGTGATACACTCACAAAACGACCGTTAAGACGGACTTCGGGTTTCCATGACCCTAGGCGACCTTGCCTAATGGTTTATCTTTACGATCGGTAGCTTTCTCCCTACTTTTATTTATGTGGTCAACACAAGAGTGAACCTAGTGTATATCTCCCTGGTTTATTCTACTTTCCCACTTCTTCGCTAAGTATTTTGGGAATTATTGTGCTTTTTTTGTGAGCTGGGTTCTGGACAACTGGCCGATGAGCTGTTACCACCGACAACTTGCCAATCGTACTCGTGCGGTGAAGTGTGGTTTTATTATTTTCTTTTTTTTTTACTTTCTCCTTTTTCTATTTTTTTCTTTTCTTTTTGAGTGTTTCTCCTTTTTTTCTTTTTTTCTAAGTAGGTGGCTTTTTTGATCTAAGATTTGCCTAAAAGCAGTACAATGAAAATGATTTTATGGCTAGGCTCTGCACAACCGGCCAATGAGTTGTTACCACCGACAACTTGCTAGCCATACCACCCAAGTCGATCCATTAGCTACCCAATTTCCATAAAAATTACTGGAAAGTGAGTCAGTGCGAATAGTGTATAGATGCTTAGCCTTAAAATCCCCCCTAATCAAAGGCCGGGTTGATAAGTCGCATACTTCTCATCCCAATTTATTAGCCAAATTAAAAATGAATTTGAATTACATTTGAGTGGACACCCAGGCTAATTAAGCCCTAAGACTTGAAGAATCTAAGTGTTTAGGTCCTCTCATATCATTTCATAAAGTTATTAACTTCCAAATGCCTAAGTTCTCTTTTCCTAATTTCTTTCTTTTTTAATCTTTTTTTCAAATTTTCAATTGTTTTTTAATTTTATAAGAAACTAGAAGAAATTCTACGGAGTTAACATAATGATTTCAGGAATTGATTATCCACCCCCATGCCTAAATGATGCAATGTCCTCATTGTAAAAATAAAGACATGAAAAGGGCGAAGTAAACAGAATATCACCTGAGTGTCATGAAAATCTGGTCAGCTCCGCAGAGAGGAGTGTATACACATGCGCTAAGTTTAATGCCTTCAACTAGGCATAACATACATACAAAGAAGAAATTGAGAATTCACAAGCGTAGGTCAGAATCAAAATAAAAATATTATCTACAGATGTGGACCAAATTATGGTGCATACCCGTGCCCCAGGGTTGAATGGTTCTCAAGTTCTGGATGAAAATCACCCAGAACCGAAGGTTGTTAAGCTTGCGAGGTCAGGCCTGCGGTTTAGTGGTGTGCAACCCAAGACCAAAGTGTCGGACAATGGGTAAAGATGGCTCAATAGGTGTGGTTGTCCACTTAACATCTAGCTCAGAAAAATAATTAGTTATTCCAAGCTTGGGTCGCACGTGAAAGATATCATAAGGGTTCGTATAGAAGATAGGTGGTTTCAAGTCAATAGGTACCCTTATATCCAAACTTGTTTTTCCCTCAAAATTAATCTCCCAAATTTTGATTTCAACATTCCTATCCTCCAACATCAAGTGCTCAGGTTCCGGGACCTCTAGCATATCATTCACCCCATAAGATTCTCCCAAGTCTAGAAATCGTGGCTGACTCAAGATTGACTTGGGTACAAAGATTTCCAAATCAAAATCAATCCCTTTGGGGTGTGGTTGAGGAATGGGGATATTGATTGAATCTTCTAGTAAATGAGGATTCGAATCCTCCAAGTTAGCCCCAATCGAATCCAAATCTTCAATAATTGGGCTATCAACTGGTTCATCAGATTCCTCAAGCTCACTTGTCTCACTAAAATCCTCTTCCATAAGTTCAAGTGAGACTTCACCACAAGATTCTTCACCCTCAGAGTCAAAGAATCCATGATCTTCATTTATATATGTCTCAAAATCATATGTCATTTCATGGTCCATGGTGACATATTTTTCCTCACTCCCTAGATAGAGGATCTCGGGTGAATCAATTGGTTTATCGTCAATGGGTTGCTCTAGCCCAACATGGTCATCCCCAGTTTCAGAAAATGTATCCCCCTCGACAGGCGCCTGAGCGGGTTCTGACATTGGCTCTCCTAAAGGGGGTTCATCTTGAGAATCATCGAAGATTTGACTAGGGCAACCACAAATTTCATCCTCAACCTCGACAATTTCCCAAGAAGAAACTCACCCAGGTCCCTATCCCTAACACTTTGGAGCAATCCAATAAAGAGCTATTTAGCTTGTCAATCATTTTTATCATAGGCTCCAATGCTTCAGTGCATGGTGTTGGCTAAGCTTCTAACCATTGTATAGTGTTCCTCAAATTAGCCAACACCCTATCCTAGATCTGGTCTACCTAAACCGACTGGTTTGATTCAGGTTTGGGTGGGTTTGGGTTAAATCTAGGGAAGTCAAGATGTCGAGGTTCTTGGGTCCCTCCCTGAAAGTAGGTCATTCTAGGTTGTTCATAGAATGGTGGTGACATATATTCAATGGAGTGCCCGGGAGGGTAGGTGTTATAATCATCATATCCTTCCTGATTGTAAGTAGGGTTGGTTTGATCATCAAAGGATTGAGATCTATAATCATTGTAGCTCTGGGAAGGATAGTAATCATAGTCTTGCTGTCCAGGGTTAGGCCCTGGACACTGAGGTCTGGATTCATATCCCCAATCAAAGTCATCCCGGCTAGTGGATGGATAATTACAAGCTAAGTCGGGATAGTAACCATCTTGGGGGTAAGTGGTGGTAGGAGGATAGGATGTGAAATGTGTGTAGGATGTGGAAGGGTACATTGTGAAGTAAGGAGGGAAATCAGAAGAGAAAGGAGCCCTGCAATACAAAATACAAGCTTATCCTTAGGTTGGGTAGCCTAAAGGTCTACAAACTCTCAGAATCCATCCTAAGATTATGGAGGATTTACTCTACTTATGTCCCAGCAATCCAACCAGTTAGAAGGAGGGACTGGGGAGAAGGTTCTTCCTTTCGTTGGCACCTCCGGTTCCTAGTGTGCCTCCTAGCAGCGATCGTTTGATGCTACTTCCCTAGCTAGACATCAGATTGACTAGTATAAGTAGGTAAATCGTGAATAATCTTAATCTGAATCCCGATGAGCGAACCAGTCCTTAGGGCCAACGTCTAATCAATTTTAGTTAGGCTTGGGACAATGGTGCTTTAGGAATGTGATGGGCCCTTTAGATGGGTTGTGCCTGACTCGTCGATCTTTCGCATTAAAGTCGTTTGCAGTTTAATGTGGTGGAAAAATCGACTAATCAATATTTAAGAAAAAAATAACCACTTGCAGAGGAGCGGGTCGAATCCACAGGGAGGCAATGACGTATTAAAATTCACACCAGTTAAAAATGTTTGTTCGAAGTTAGTTTGGACAAGAATCAAGTCAAAATTGCCTTTAGATTAAGGTTTAAGCAAGAAACAATGCTGAAATAGCAATTCTGAGAAACTAGAGGATATTTTCCGCAATGCAGAATCAATAAAATATGATTAAAAAGTGACAATGGCAGAAAATGTAATTTCTAATTGATGGTTTAATGTAGCAAAACAGGGGAATTTTTCCCCTTTGTCTTGCGCGACGAGGAGCGGATGGCCAGGCGTGGGAAGCTCGGAGGAGGTCCCTTGGACTAAGGGCTTCGAATTGGTGGTGGCGGCGAGTCGCGCGGCGACCGGAGGTGGTCGAACGAGCTCCGGCAGAGGTGCTGCAGCCGGTGAGCGTGCGCGGCCTGTTGGCGTGAGAACTGCCGCGCGCTGCTGCTGGCGGCTCTGCAGGCGCGGGAGGAGGAGGCTGCAGGCGCGGGAGTGGGTGCGCAAGCTGCAGGCGTGGGCGGAGGCATGCGCGGTTGTGCGGGTCTGCAGGTGCGGGGGTGGCTACTGCTGCAGGCGGACGCGGGGGCGAAGGGCTCTGCAGGCGCGGGTGAATGGCGCTTGTCTGCAGGCGCGAGGAAGGGCTGTTGGAGTTCTACAGCTGTGCGCGGGTGGCTGCTGCTGGTGGCGGGCACGCGGGCGAAGGTGTGCGCTGGTCTGCAGGCGCGGGAGCGAGTGCGGGTGAAGTTCTACAGGTGCGGTTGGACGGGTCTGCTGGCGCGGGGGAGAGGGCACTGCAGCCGGTGAGCACGTGGAGAGCGGGTGCAGGTGAAGTTCTGCAGGCGCTGTTGGATGGGTCAGCAGGCGCGGGGAAGAGGGCGCTGCAGCCGGTGAGCACGTGGAGATGGCGTGAGCTGCAGGCGCGTGAAGAGCGGGTGCGGTTGGAGAGTGCTGCAGGCTGAGGAAGGCGTGGGCTGTTGGAGGTGAGCGGGTAGCTTCAGACGTCCGGGAAATTTCCCGTACGTCTTAAGTTACTAAAGGGTGGTTGAATTAGTAGCTGCGGTGGTGGTGGTTGGCGACGATGGCGAGGGAGATGCACGCTAAGGTGCTCACGGTGATGCGGACGAGCTCCGGATGGCAGTGTGGCCTGTCACACCACACACCCACGGTGTTGGAGACTCACCGCCACAGTAGAGGCCGGCAGTATGTAGTGGAAGAGAGAAGGTCTCTCTGCACAGTGGTGGGTCGGTGGTGGAGGCCTCCCGAGCTCGACTGCCTCCCTCCTCCTTTTGTAGTGGCCTGCACACATTTGAAATCATCCGCCCGACCAGATCCACCACATCCGCTCTCCCTTGAATGGGTTCTTCACTACGGCCATTCGGCGTTGGAGCGGCAGCCATCCGTTCCTGCAAGAAGAAGAATAAAGAAAATAATGTTAAAATATTAGGGCCATTTATATACAGACCCTCAACTTTTATGTTAATAAAAACAATGTACCTAATTGGTTATCTAATCAGATAAATGTCATTTTAAGCTAATTCTAAATGCACTTAAAATATGAATGCAATGCATGGATTATGTAATTAAATTTAAACTATGAATTAATCTATTTACATCCTAATTTATACTAAATAAATGTTAGAATTAACCTAATTTGTAGGCACTTAAATACTTAAATAGCCCACAACTATGGGCTAATCAAATACCCCCATGCTTATTTTTGGCTAGTCCCTAGCAAAATTAAGCGAAATCTAGTACTCCAAGTAGACTAGTCAACTCACTTAGTCTTCCTTCAGAAGCATATTAAGTTTAGGCTCTAGACCCAAGGTTCCTATGTAGTTGCTAAGTTACAGACTAGGTAGGCTAAAGACGAGTTGCAGGCACAAGTTTCCCTGATTTCTGACTCTACCCTAAAGTTTATTGATCCCTGAGATTAAAGCATCCGTGCCTGTGTATTGGTCTGAGTTATTTGAGTTAAAGGATTTTTTTTTCTTTTTTTCTTTATATATATATATATATATATTTTTTTTTTTTTTTTTCTTACAAGTCTAACCTCAGATCAGCTATCAACACGGTCTGTGTCGGATTCATTGTCCCCATTACCATACCTCGAAGAGTGTCTGGCTTTCGATGCTTCGAGATAGCACCACCCATAATGACCCTAAGAACTCCTGGCGATCGACACTTCGAGATAGTATCGCCCATGGATTTCTTAAGTGAATTCAGGCCTATGGCAATCGGCACTTCGAGATAGGGCCGCCCATGGTACCTGAACCGTGCAATGCGCTTACATGCCTCCAGTAGGATGGATATCCTAAGAGACAAGCACCGAGGAGGTAATATGTTATCATCGCATCCTCAAGGTAAGTATATACTCCACCTCTCCTGCGGCGAGAACTCTTCCAATCAAAATGTGTTTTCAAGCCTCTCTTAAGTCAAAACTAAGAGAACCAAATCTCTTTTCAGAAAGACAGAAATTAAGTTAATTACCAGACCAAGTGTGTGAAATTTGGATTCTTGGGTTACAAGGACCCGTAAACCAAAAAGTAGAATAAGACTCCAGGTACTACCCCACCTTTTAACTCAAACCCTAGTTTCCCTTCCTCAACCTCTTGAGGAATGGTCCGTAACTTAACTCCTACTTAAGTTTTTAAGTCCACAAAGGACCCTAAAGGTCTAAAGCTAGTAGCTCTTTTAGCTTCTAAAGTTTGACCCTAGAATTAACTTAGTCTACCCTAGAGTTCTGATTTGCTTAAGACTGCAAGATCTAGCCAGTTAAGCTCAAAACCTTTTTCTTTTTTATATGTACAAATGTATGCAATTATGCTATGTATATCCCAAAGTACACCCCCCCATGCCTAAAATCTGCAATGTCCTCATTGCATAGAAGGATATTACCTGGGTTAGAGCTAGGCTGAATAGCCAAAGAACCTGCAAATCAGGTTCAAGAATTGCAGAAATAGGCCTTAAAAATGAGCAAAGCAATGTTGGCCTAGAAAATAGGTAACCTAGGATGTTGGAGAGCTAATGATGAATCCCGATAGCAAATGCTCGCCCAACTAAAATGGGAATGAAATCTTCCCAGGTCACCAGAAGAGGTTCTAAAGGATAAACAGGTAAAACAACCTCCAAAGGGGTAGGGGGAGGATGACAAGGATCCTCCAAAAAGAATGGGGAAGGAATGGTACAGAGATAAACCCCCAGGGTAATGGACTGACTAAATAAATCATCAATCCATACCCGATACTCCATTATAGGAAATATTGGTCTATTATGCCCCCTAGTCAGAACAAAAGTGAGCAATTCTCTAAGGCAAGGATCGTCTAGGGTGTCCAAGTTACGACGTTGTGGGATGGCCATAAGATCTAGGTTGGGTTTAATCAGCTCGGTGTCCATCCCAAACACTCTTTCTAAATCCTCAATTTCATCCCTAGCATCACATGTATCTTCCTGCTCTTTATCAGGAGTCACAATTTCGCTTTCAGATATAAGCGAATCAGAGGGTGACTTCGAAGTGAATGAAGGCAGGTTGGAAGCAACAGATCTAGGGATTATCCTATCAATGTCATCCTCGGGTTTTTGTTCTTTACTCAAATCTTCCCCTGAGTCTATATGTGAATCCACATAAATCTTAGAAATTGCTTCCAAGTTTTCCATCATTTTATCATGAGGAGAAATATCATCAATGGGTGTGCTAAGGAAACCTAATTTGGTCAAATTTGTGACATCCTCAGGGGCTAACTCTTCAAATAAGACATAATCACCCTTAGTGTCACTCCAAATCTTGAATGTAGGTTCCTCATATAATTCGTCTTCCTCCTCATCACACAATTCATCATGTACCCGAGGTCTAGAATCATTTAATATCTCAGCAAATCCCCTAGGGTGCTCTATCTGAGGTAAATGGTTTACACTAGTTACATCAGACTCCTCAGTTAGGTCAATTTCTTTAGGGTTAGGTTCCCTAAGGGTGGGTTTGAGTTCCATATCGTGATCAGAAGGGAGGGTAGGATTAACAACTTGACTTTGACCCACTTCATCAAATGTCACGAAAATACTATCATCTGGGTCGAGGTCTTCCAATGGTACCATCATTCCCTTCTTTTGACTCCAATATAAATCAGGTGGATACTCAACCTTATCATCATCTTCCTCGGGTTGCCACCTTTCTTCATCCAATGCATAGCTACTTTCATGTGTATTTTCCTCCCACCTAAAGTGTAGATCTCTCAAGGAAGTGTCATCTAATGGGGATGTTTCAAAATCGATCCTCGAAAAGTAGCTATTCTCCCTAGAATTTCCCTCCAACTTAAAGTGTAGCTCTCCCACGGGAGATGCATCTATTGTAGAGGGGTGTACGTCATCCTCAATGGGGTAGATTGGGTGGCTAATTTCATCTCTTTCTTGTTGGCCTACTCTCAAAGATTCTCCTAACAATTCACTCATTTCGTTTTGTATTTTCTGTATTTCCATCTTCAAAGAGGAGAGATCATTTCTATCATGAGAGAAGTCAGTCTCAGGCTTATAGTACCCAGGAGTGTTTGTCCAACCATTATACTTTTTCAGGGAGGGTGGGTTGGGTATTTCTTTGGTATGTGGGATATTGGGCAAAGCAAATCCCGCTCCTAGGCTCTGCTCACTGATTTGGGGCTTAACCAGGCCAATACTCCTATAATAGGAGTAAAATGGATCCCAATGATTGTCATTATGTCCATCAAGGAATGGACCATCTCGGCGTCTGGGATCGAAGGATGCAGAGTGGGGGTGAGGGTGTAGGCAAGATGTGAAAGGATGAAAAGCAATGTGGTCCATTCTAACTCACACTTCAATCAGAATTCCCCAAGCAAAACACAATTCAAAAAGGACCTTTTAGGTCTTTCCCAATTTAGGCTTTTGATTTTAAGTCAGATTGCAGGTGACAATACAATTTGTTCAATCAATTTACGTGCCTATTGTTGACCTACGGCTCGTCTAAGAAGACCTAGTTGGAGCTTAGGTGTTCTTCCCTAAATCTCAAATGGTCAAGTAAATCCAAAGATGGAAGATCGAGGGATGCAAGTAGGCCTAAGCCTTCCTTTGAAGCTGTGCTTTCGCGGTGCTTCTCAACTACCCCCAAAAATCCGTGACAGGGTATCCCCCTCTTTGGACTTGCAAAACCTTTGATCTCAAGTTCTGAACACTTCAGAATCCAACGAAAGGAGGGCTCTTGTCCTAGTATTTCCAAACCTAAGGAGTGTCTAGAAGCATGCCGTGGTGCAAGTGAAATAAGTGTGCATACACCGTAAAATATTTTGAACTTTGAATCACATGCCAAGTTTGGAAATCAAATCCTTGGGTTTTAAAATGTCCTTCCTTAAATTAGTCCTTTTTCTAAAAAAAAAAATGTGACCACTTGTTAGATTTATTCAGTACAGATGAGGTAGCCTTCGCATTAAATCCCAAATGCAATGCGTGATCAAAAATAGGATGCAAAGTAAGAGAATGCGTACCTTGCCTCCAGCGATCTACGATGCAAGAATGCACGCAATGCAGAGAAGTAAATCTAGAGGCTGCTCATACAGACCTAAATGGTTCATCCTAGGGCAGGCAGCTTCTAGCAGGCAGCTCATTTTTTATATATTTTTTTTAGAACTACTTATGCGCAAGCAAATAAAAGTAATAAAAAAGACCTAAATCTATAGAAAAGGGAACAGACTCCCAAAAATTACCCAACATAGGCCCAAAACAAAATCGGGGAACAGATCCCTCAAAATATGCCCCAGAACAAGGGTTTCAAATTAACTGCAATGAAAAATTAAGTCTACAGTCTTAATTCTAGTCTAATTAAACTAGCGACTAAATACAATGGTGTCTGTCGCGTCCTTGTCCTTCTCCTCCGTTTAAAAATTGCTCGTCCACTTCTCGTCTGGCGATGTCAAGGGTCGCCTCTCACACTGGCTGATTCTTGCACAGAAAAGAAAATAATAAATGGTCAAATCTCTGTGTAATTGACAAAATAATCAAAATAAAATCAAGCGAAATTATTGCGTCTGTTGCCTCCCCGGCAACAGCGCCATTTCACTCGTCGATCTTTCGCTTCAAAGTCGTTTGCAGTTTAATGTGGTGGAAAAATCGACTAATCAATATTTAAGAAAAAAATAACCACTCGTAGAGGAGCGGGTCGAATCCACAGGGAGGCAATGACGTATTAAAATTCGCACCAGTTAAAAATGTTTGTTTGAAGTTAGTTTGGACAAGAATCAAGCCAAAATTGCCTTCAGATTAAGGTTTAAGCAAGAAACAAAGCTGAAATAGCAATTCTGAGAAACTAGAGGATATTTTCCGCAATGCAGAATCAATAAAATATGATTAAAAAGTGACAATGGCAGAAAATGTAATTTCTAATTGACGGTTTACTGTAGCAAAACAGGGGAATTTTTCCCCTTTGTCTTGCACGACGAGGAGCGGATGGCCAGGCGCGGGAAGCATGGAGGAGGTCCCTTGGACCAAGGGCTTCGAATCGGTTGTGGCGGCGAGTCGCACGGCGGCCAGAGGTGGCCGGACGAGCTCCAGCGGAGGTGTTGCAGCCGGTGAGAGTGCGCGGCCTGTTGGCGTGAGAACTGCCGCGCGCTGCTGCTGGCGGCTCTACAGGCGCGAGCGGAGGAGGCTGCAGGTGCGGGAGTGGGTGTGCAAGCTGCAGGCCTGGGCGGAGGAGGCTGCAAGCGCGGGAGTGGGTGCGCAAGCTGTAGGCGCGGGCGGAGGCGTGCGCGGTTGTGCGGGTCTGCGGGTGCGGGGGTGGCTACTGCTGCTGGCGGATGCGGGGGCGAAGGGCTCTGCAGGCGCGGGTGAATGGCGCTTGTCTGCAGGCGCGGGGAAGGGCGGTTGGAGTTCTGCAGCTGTGTGCGGGTGGCGGCTGCTGGTGGCGGGCGAGCGGGCGAAGGTGTGCGCTAGTCTGCAGGCACGGGAGCGGGTGCGGGTGAAGTTCTGCAGGCGCAGTTGGCCGGGTCTGCAGGCACGGGGAAGAGGGCGCTGCAGCCGGTGAGCGCGTGGAGATGGCGTGAGCTACAGGCGCGTGGAGAGCGGGTGTGGGTGAAGTTCTGCAGGCGCGGTTGGACGGGTCTACAGGTGCGGGGAAGAGGGCGCTGCAGCCGACGAGCGCGTGGAGATGGCGTGAGCTGCAGGCGCGTGGAGAGCGGGTGCGGTTGGAGAGTGCTGCAGGCTGAGGAAGGCGTGGGCTGTTGGAGGTGAGCGGGTAGCTTCAGACGTCCGAGAAATTTCTCGGACGTCTTAAGTTACTAAAGGGTGGTTGAATCAGTAGCTGCGGTGGTGGTGGTTGGCGACGACGGCGAGGGAGATGCACTCTAAGGTGCTCACGGTGATGCGGACGAGCACCGGATTGCGGTGTGGCCTGTCACACCACACGCCCACGATGGTGGAGACTCACCGCCACAGTAGAGGCCGACAGTATGGAGTGGAAGAGAGAAGGTCTCTCTGCACAGTGGTGGGTCGGTGGTGGAGGCCTCCCGAGCTCGACTGCCTCCCTCCTCCTTTTGTAGTGGCCTGCACACATTTGAAATCATCCGCCCGACCAGATCCACCACATCCGCTCTCCCTTGAATGGGTTCTTCACTGCGGCCGTTCGGCGTTGGAGCGGCAGCCATCCGTTCCTGCAAGAAGAAGAATAAAGAAAATAATGTTAAAATATTAGGGCCATTTATATACAGACCCTCAACTTTTATGTTAATAAAAATAATGTACCTAATTGGTTATCTAATTAGATAAATGTCATTTTAAGCTAATTCTAAATGCACTTAAAATATGAATGCAATGCATAGATTATGTAATTAAATTAAAACTATGAATTAATCTATTTACATCCTAATTTATACTAAATAAATGTTAGAATTAACCTAATGTGTAGGCACTTAAATACTTAAATAGCCCACAACTATGGGCTAATCAGTGCCCTTAATGATCAGTTAAAATGTGTGTGCGTGCACAATCAGGGTTCTCAAACAAGGTTATTTGATGATGTGTCTTTTAGGATTTAACCTTGTTTAGTAGCTTTTAGGGTTTAATTCTTAGGTTGGTTCAATGAAGGTTTAGTAGAACCCTCCAAGTTTTGAAAGCATGGGTGATGATATGTTCCTTTAAAAATCAAAAATAATGTGGAGTGCCTAGTTCAGCCCTAAGAATCAAGCCTAAGTGGCAAGCTAGTTGATGCATTAGTTTTATCTTAAGTGGTGTGGCCCAAACAAATCAATCAATTGGACTATTCGCACCACAGATTAAGGCACACAATGTCTTAGCTTAATCAAATTTCTACTCACATATTTGTTTTAAGTTGAAGTGTACTGGGTCCACAGGTTAGATCCCAATTAAGTGGTAGAATCAAAGTGGTGTGGAGCACCTTAAGTCGAGAGTTGTGGGTGTTAAGGTGTGTCTCTTTTAGAAAATCTCACAATCAGATAACACTTTTTTTAAATTTTTATTTTTATTTATGTGGATGGCGAGGTGAGTGGAGGTGGAAAACAAACAACCAAATCTATCCTAGGGTTTATAAAAATCACCTAAGTTGATTTGGGTTTAAGTTATTAGGTTATGGAATGAAAACTAAGGTGGGGGTGGTGTGGGGGACACTTACAAAACACTCTACTCGCACTTTACTTCAATCTACCGCACTTGGATCTCCATGCTAGGGTACCTGCAAGATAATAGATCAAAGACAAGTAGGGTTAGTGCTATGTAAATGCAAAGAAACGTAATAAATAATAAAGTAAATTCTGTTGCCTCCCCGGCAACGGCACCAAAATGGTCGGGAATGCTTCGCGAGTTAGAAATCAGGGTTATAGGTAACCCGTCGTCGTAGTTGCAAAACACATCGATCAGATAAAATTTATACCAAAACTCTAAGGGAGTTTCGAGTCGAACACAGGGAGGCGACATTTACTTTAAATGAAAACCACACTTCGTTTTGTTTGTTTTTGGTATTTTAGGGTTTTGTTTTGTTTTTTTTGTATTTTTGAAAGAAGAAGACAAGCAAAATGAATCACAAGAGATATAGAACAAATCTGATATATATCACTTCCAATGTCAATTACAATAAACTATGAAAGCATAAAAAGAGAAGTGGGTGAGAAGAAATCTCCCAAAGCGGTTATTCGGTGAGACAACGGTGCCTGGTGGAAGCTCGAACGAAGGAGGTGAGGAGCGGGACGACAGAGGTGAGATGCAGGACGACGTCAGGTTGAGGAAAGCTTCGATGTGGCTCTGGAATGGAGGTGTGAAGACAGCGATAATCTGCTACCGGAATGGAGGTGGGAAGACGGCTCCAAGGCGACCTATGAAGGGGGATGGGAAGTTGGAGGAGTATTTAGTGGGGCAGAGGTTCGCTATACTAATATGTGCCATGGGAGCTTGAGAACAAGCTCTAATGGAGCATTGGTAGGCTTGCTAGATCTTGGCAGTACGTGGGAGTAGAGTAAGTAGAGATCGCTTAGAAAGGAGGAGGTGTAGGTCCTTTTATAGTGGAGAAGAGTCAAAAATAGGTGTGGGACCAATAGTGACATCTAGGCTATCGCTGAAAGCATCGCTGTAGTTAGCTCATGCCCACTCTTGCCCGCTCATGCCTGCTCACGCCCATAGCAAACTTTGCTGGTGCACGAAGAATTAGCAACGGCTGTAAGCATTGCTGTAAGTCCAGCTCATGCATCACTGTAGGTCCAACTCACGCATAGCTGGCGCTGCGCTCCCCCGCCTTTGCCGCATGTGCGCACCAACGCACTGGCGCTACGCTGCGCTGTGCGCATGTGTGCTTGCGCGCGTGCTAGCGCACCCATGCTGCTGCACACGTGCGGTGGCACGTGCATGCGCTGGGTGGCCTAGGCTGCGCCACATGGCACAATCTAGACCATCCATCTTCTTCTTGTTGTAGGTCCTGCTACAGAGGTCGGATTTAGTCGATTTTCGTACCGTTAGGCTACGATCGTCAACCCGAATCCATCTACATGGTTGGATTTGTCATTTAAAGCTCCAAATTATGTCTCCTAGTCCCTTGGCCATTGATCTTCCTAAGACTGCATATGGTGCTATGGGACTCCGATCGAGGCAATTTCAGAGGCATTAGACTCCGATCGTCGTCTTGATCAGATCCGTATGGTTGGATCGTCAATCCAAGGCTTTGAAGTAAATATCCTTATCTCCTAACCACAAAAAGACGTAATTAACCTAACTTATATGCAACTACTCTAAATGCAGAATTATGGATGCTATACAATATTTATAACATGAAATGCAAATCTAAGCCTAGGAACATGCATGAATAGGCATTTTAACCTCAATAAATGTGTTTACATCACCCTATGATCTCATGTGTTATTGGAGATACTACTTTTGATAGGGCTCTATTAGATTTAGGTGCCTCCATAAATTTAGTACCCACTATGTTATATGAAGAATTTAACTTTAGAGAGTTAAAACCTCCTAAGGTCACATTACAACTGGCTAATCGATCTGTGACCACACCACAAGAGATTGTTGAGGATATAATTTTCAAGGTTCGTGATTTTTATTTCCATGTGGATTTCCTAGTCATTTACATGGAGGTACCAGGGAACTTGAAGAACACCTCGATAATTCTAGGAAGATCATTTTTAGCTATTGCTAGGGCAAATATTGATTGTGAATCTAGCAATATGAAAATCAAATTCGGGGATAAGAAAATAAGATTAACATCTTTAAGGCCATCAAACAATTTGAGGATTGTAAAATGATAGAAGATTCTGAGGACAATATCGTTGAATATTGTATGGAATTAGGAATAACCCAATCTGATCCTACAGGCCTTGACACCCAAACCAATCAAGAGGTTAGCCCATTAATCACTAACTTGATTCCAAGACCTCTTGAGAGTAACTGTGATCCACCACTGGACCATTTATCCCAAGGACCCAAACCTGAACTTAAACCTCTTCCAAATCATCTAAAATATGTTTTCTTAGGATTTGATCAGACTTACCCTTTAATCATTAGCTCTCATCTAACCCAAACTCAAGAAAAACAATTGATTCAAGTGTTGGGAAGAAACAGTAGAGCAACTGGTTGGACATTAGATGATCTGAAAAGAATCAATCCCACTTACTACACCCACAGAATCTATATTGAGGATGGATTGAGACCCTCCAGAGAAATGCAGAGATGGTTGAATCCTAAAATGCGGGAGATAGTGAAAAAGAAAATAATTAAGTGGTTAGACACGAGAATAATCTTCCCAATCTCTGACAACCCATGGATCAGTCCTATATAAGTGGTTCTTAAGAAAGTCGAGCTGACTGTGATTACTAATGATAATGGCGAATTGATTCCAACCCACATAGCTTCCTCTTGGAGAGTATATATTGACTACAAGAAGCTCAATAGTGCAACCAAGAAAGACCACTTTCCACTTCCCTTCATTGATCAAATCCTGGAAAGACTAGCCAGCCAACATTATGTTTCTTGGATGGCTATTCCAGCTATAATCAAGTAGCTATCCAACCCAAGGATCAAGAAGAAACCACCTTCACATGTCCCTACAGAACATTTGCCTTCCGTAGAATGCCTTTTGGATTATGTAATGTACCAGCAACCTTTCAAAGGTGCATGCTTGCAATATTTTTAGACATGGTGGGTGATTTCATGGAAATCTTCATGGATGATTTTTTTGTGTTCGGGGACTCTTTTGAATCATGTCTGATCAATCTTGAAAAGACTTTACAAAAATGCATTGAGGTGAATCTTGTTCTATGTTGGGAAAAGAGTCACTTCATGGTCAAGAAGGGCATAGTCCTTGGCCATGTTGTGTTTGAAAAAGGAATTGAAGTGGATAAAGCCAAGATGGACACTATAGTCAAACTTCCACCACCTTCGATGCTTAAGCAAGTAAGATCGTTTCTCGAACATGTGTGATTTTACCGTCAATTTATTAAAGACATTTCTAAGGTGGCAAGGCCCTTAAGCAACTTGCTGGTAAAAGATCAATCCTTTGATTTTGATTCAAATTGCTTAAAGGCTTTTAATTAGCTGAAGGAGGCTATTACACAATCAACCATCTTACAACCTCCTAATTGGGATCATCCCTTCGAAATCATGATCGACGCCTTTGATTATTACATCGAGCTAGTCTTGGGACAAAAGGTAGACAAGAAACCATCTGTGATTTACTACGCTAGTGAAACTCTGGATGAGGCTCAAAGAATGTACACCACTACAGAAAAAGAGTTGCTAGTCGTAGTGTTTGCTCTGGAGAAGTTTAGACCTTACCTACTAGGATCTCATGTCACAATCTTCATAGATCACACTACATTAAGGCACCTGATGTCTAAAAAGGATGCAAAACCCAGTTTAATCAGATGGATCCTACTGCTGCAAGAATTTATTTAGAAATCAAAGACCAATTTGGTACCCAAAATGTAGTAGCAGATCATCTCTCCAGAATCCTTGTAGACTCTACAACTCCTCAACTCTATGATTCTTTCTCTAATGAGACTCTCTTGACTATTTGCAAACTACCTTGTTTTGCAGATATTGTCAACTATTTGGCCATCAGAAAATTGCCCATGGATTGGTGATCGGGAGATTTTTTCTTGTAGAAATAATATATCAGACAAATATGTCGTCATAGTAAAATCACATGGTGGAAAATCCTAAACAAAGATATTTCAATAAAACTAACCACGAAGAGTTAGGTCGTATCCACAGGGAGGAACGGCTGTAATAAATTCACTAGTATAGAGCCATCATGTTTGCAGAAACATTCGCGAAATTAATTTAATGAATTTGCTGCTCTGAATGTCACTTTCAATTTCATGAGAAGTTCAGGGCTATTTATGTAAATTTCACATCAAAAATTAAGCTCCTAAAATTACGTGGATGATGCACTTGTAGTGGTAAAGTATGTAATTTTTAATTGCATGCCATTCTTAATCCAATTTCAATACAAAATGAGATGAATTACAATAACTAAACAAATATGAGAAAGAATAAGTATGATGTTGAAATTTCACCTCAATTTAATAATCAAAAATAGAAAAATGAGTTTTGGCAATGGCATTTGTCATAAATTTTAATGTGGCATTCACTATAGAGAAATAAGGGAAAAAAACTCCCCTTGCTCGCACGCGGAGGAGAAGGCACGTTTGGAGGAGAGACGCCAAGGGGAGGATGGCCGTGATGAGGGCATTCCGATGGCGGTGGTGGCACGGCCAACGGCGGCTGGAGTTGGCACCAGCGATGAGGAGGATCAGCGGCGGCAGTGGCTCGCTGGAGTGCAGGTCGTCGATTGATGGGTCGAATGGCATGGATGCACTCGTGAAGGTGAGGGGAGCAAGTTGCCGTCAACGATGCAGAGTTTCGATGCCCGTGGACATGGCTGTGTTTTGGGTGGTTTAGGTTCCTTCTGCTGGTAGAGAGGAGGAAGAAGAAGAAGAAGCAGAAGAGGGCATGCGCACGAGCTGATGGCGCCGGCTGCTTTGGCTGTGGGAGCGAGTGTCCACACGCACGCAAGGAAGAAGTGTTGTGGCTGCAAGCGCGGTGAGGAGGTAGGCTGCACACAAGGGTGGTGCGCGCTGCTGAGGGCGTGGTGTTTCTGGTGATGGACTGGTGATCGTGGTGATGCTCTCTGTCATAGAGCACCACAGGTTGAGGGCAGATTGTAGAGTCGACAGTGGAGGTCGCTCAAACCACAGTGCATGCTTTGGTTTCACGGTGTAGGCGAGAAGGCCATGGTGGAGAGGGTGGAGGTGATGAAGAAGCCTCGGAGAAGATGATCCTCTCTTTTAAAAATGAAGCTCACCTGTTTGTTTCCTCCGTCAGAAGCTTCTCCAACCACTCACGATCTTTGCGAGTGGTTGGCACAAATGGATAAGCACTGGCCATTCCCATCAGACGTCTGACGTTAACTTCGAACGTCTTAAAACATGTAGAAACAGGAGCTTGTGATGGCAATTTCCCAGACGTCCATACTGATCTGCAAATGTCTAATAGACGCAGAAATGCACATCTGAACTCTTTCACCTAGCCTGCATTCATCAAATAAGTTATATTATCATATCATATGTTATTAAATGTAAAATTAGCGCATAAAATTAAATGCAGGCTAAGGTGAATTACCATTTAACTCCTACTCAATTAACAATTAAGGACAACTAATTAAAGAGTACTTAAGCCAAATAATGATCCACAAAGTGGACTTATCAAATGCCCCCATGCCTAAGTTTTGCTAGTCCCGAACAAAAGTGAAAAACAATAGAAGTAACCAAGAGATTTCTCCTTTCCTTATTCCAAAAATTTGGAGATCCAAACAAATTTGAAGTGATAGTAGCCTAGGCAACAGATACAAGTAAAAAGCCAACTCATATTGGAAATTCGTACTTCACCCTTGATAAAATTTTATTAGGATAGGCAACTTCTTCCCTCGAGGATAAAGTAGCAAATGACCTATAATTTGACCCTGGCTTTCTGGCTTAGGTAGGAGATACTGAGTTGAATGGATTTATATTTGGTGGCTCACATTCATCTGGTTGTACATGTAGTCTAGTACTACAGACTTTAAATCTCTAGATTATCAAACGAGTCAACCCAGAGATAGGCTAAAACCTATGCCGTCTTTGCGTTCCTTTGTGCTCTCTCACTCTCTGTTTTCTTTCTTCTTTTCTCTTTTTTATTTTTTGAGATCATATATCTTACCAGATTTTTTAAATGTACTCAATATTTGGTGGCCTCACATGGCATTCACACTTCGATTAAAGTCTTAATAACCCTACAACTAAGTTAGAAGTCCTCAACCAGTATTCGGGCAATCAGAAATATTGAAAAGTAGGTATGGGTCATATTTGGTGGATCACAATGGATGTTTTTGTTGTTGCCTCAAAAACATTGACACAAAAAAAATGACATGAAGACAAAACTCCAAACTTGGACTCTTTTTTCTTTTTTTTATATTTTTCTAAATATAAATATTTCTCTTTCTTTTTTTTTCTTTCTTTTTTTTATATATATCTATATATATCTTTTTTTTTTTCATAAATCAACACAACACGATGCAAACTTTTATTCATAGGGCATTATTAGGGATGATGATGGTCAAGAGGATATTATGTGGCTTATTTGGTGGAAGTGCCTACTCTCGGCACCGGGAAAGGATGGATAGGGCAAGCATATTTCCGACCTTTGACACTATTACCCTCCTTCAGCCGAGGATTTTATGAATAATGGTCGTAACCATCCACCATAGTTATAGTTTTATTAGAACTCAATCTCTATGTATCTACCTTATTTGTTGACTCTTAGAAATTCATACAATGTACGTACACAGGAACGAAGAGCGAAAAACTATGCATAACTCTGAGGTATCATCATTTAATTATCCAGAACTTAAAAGTCCCTACACTGGACTTAACACACCATTAGTCTCACTACTTCTCCTCATAAATATTAGGTGGATTTAATAAAAGATAGTATGCATGTCTCCCTATTAACTGTCCAAGGGTTTAGCAGACAAAAACTGTTTATTGATTTTCTACAAAGATCCATTACCCAGTCACATGCAAGTGAAGTAAATGTATTGGATTCTATACTTAATAAATAATTTAAGAAGAAAATCTTTAATGACACCTCCTTGATAAAAACTTTCTGCTAGGGACTAATCAATTTAGCTCAAGAAAATAAAAGATTTCTTTTTTTAATCCACTATCCTAAATGCATGCAAATATTTATAAATGTTATAAATATCCTCAGGTTATATCCCCCCATGCTTAAGACTAACAATGCCCTCATTGGAAAAATAAAGACATAGAAGAATATCACCTGAGAAGAGTTGGAGGAGCTAAGGCTCCTCAAGCCAAAGTGCATCCAAAGCTTGGCTGATTAGCCCATATTCGTGGGCTATTTAAGTATCTAAATGTCTAGACATTAAATTAATTTTAACATTTAGGTAGCATATATTAGGATGTAAATAAATTAATTCATATTTTTAGCTTAAGTACATAATTCATGCATTTAGAATTAACCTAGGGTTGCATACATTTAATTAGTTAATTAATTAGATGCACTATTTTAATTAACATAGAAGTTAAGGTGTTATGTATAAATAACCCTCATTATTTTATTATTTTATTCTTTTTCTCCTTGCATAGGTAACTCCTCTGGCTCCACCTCCTCCTCCGCATCACATTCATGCTACGGCATTTTGAATTTGAAATCAATGTGGCCATGGCTACAAAAGGAGAAGGGTGAGCTGCCATTGAGAGGAGGCCACCACCTTTTGTTCCTCACTGTACTTAAAGGATCTTGCTCCTCTTCCATTCCATACCACTGGCCTCACCACGACAGAACGACTCACCACTGTGGGCATGTGGGGTGACAGTCCACACCGCCAAAGAGTCTCTGCAACTCCTCACCTCAGCCATCAACTCATGCAAGCCTCTGCACACACACCTCCAGCGCACCCACCTTCAGCGCATGCACCATCTTCCACCACTCCATCAGACACCACCTCACACCCTCACTTCATTTCCAGTCATCAGACACCACCCACCACACGCAATCTGCCTGCGTGCACACTAGCTGCTCACTGCGCCTTCACCTTCACCACGCTCGCGTGCCCTTGCAGCCTGCAGAGCACCCTCCAGCAGCGCCTACAACCCCCCAGCGACCCCCCGCTCCATCAAACCACGCTCACGCCTCCTCGCCTCCACCAGAACCTCCAGAAACACCTACAACCCACCGTGCGCTCTCACATCACCTCCAGCACACACGCCAACACCACGTGCCTTTGCACCCCTTGCGACCTGTAGAGTCGAGCCTCCACACGCCCATGCTCCTTCGCTCTCAGCACCCCTACTCAGAACACTCCAGCACCCCCGCGCCCACTCTCCAGCGCCTCCCTGCAGCACCTGCAGCCGACGCAACTAGCACGCCCGTGCGCACCCAAGCGGCCTGCAGAGCACCTGCGCGCCCAAGCCTCCGTGCGCCTGCAGCAAGCGCGGCCAGCAGTAGACTCCTCCACCACCACCACTCCTTTCCTCCGGTAGGCTAGCTCTGGCCATCTCAAGATGCACCACCACCACCACCGTGAGGGCCTTGCTTCAGCCGACCTCTTGTAGGAGTAGCTTCTCGAATGAGCCTCTCTCCCATGCGTGAGGAGAGAGGTAAAATCCTCTGTTTTTACTTTAATTAATAATTACATTTGAATTCCATTGCCATGAAAATGAGTTTTGATTTATGATTATAATATTGAGTGAAATTGCGACTTCATACTCAAGCTTTCTTACAATTGCGTGGCTTTTATGATTCACATTGTTTGACATTGGTTTTGGATTAAGATGTGCACAAATTTTCTCTAATGCATGTCAATTGAAAATTACATAGATTCATCACATATTTATTGAATATTTCAGTGAGGAAAAATTGCACATCTACCCTTATATTTTTGAGTTATTGTACATCTTCTTTCCGTCACATTTCATGTCAGATTTGACTATGTATTTCGCACTTGATTGACTGAATATGAAATAATCGAGATTTTATTGCATCATTATCTCCCTATTGAGATGACCCACTCTTATATGAGTGGTTAATTTTTATTGTAATTATTTTGTTAAGCGATTTTCCACCACTTTGTTACTAAAATGACAAATCATCTTAATAACATTATTCGAAAGCGAAAATTGTCTTATCACTGGCCATTTAAAAGAGTAACATAAGGTTTAAGTCGTTAGCTATTTACATTAAAGCTCACACCAGAAGTAAGGTTCTAAATCTCTACAGCTCCATGAGGGAAGGCATTGATAACAACATATGGCTCATCCAAGCGAGACTTGAGCTTTCCTTGAAATAATTTAAGTTTGGAATTAAAAAGCTAGACCCACTAGTTGGGCTCAAATGTCTTTCTAATGACGTGCTTATCATGGAAGACCTTTGTACATTGCTTGTAAGCTTGAGAAGTTTCATAGGCTTCATTATGAAGCTCCTCAAGCTCACTTAACTCCAGCATACGTGCCTTTCCCGCTTTATCCAGATTTAAGTTAACATTTTTAATAGCCCAATAGGCTTTGTGTTGGATTTCAACGGGAAGATGGCATGCCTTTCTGTAGACAAGATTGAAAGGATACATGCCCAAGGGAGTCTTATACGCGGTTCTGTAGGCCCAAAGAGCATCATTTAGTTTTTTAGACCAATCCTTACAGTTGGGCCTAACAGTTTTTTCTAAAATTTATTTAATCTCCCTATTAGACACTTCAAATTGTCCACTTGTTTGGGGATGGTAAGGTGTGGCTATCATGTGGTTGACTCCCAAATTTTGTAGTCTTGTGAAGTGTACATTCTTGAAGTGAGGTCCTCCATCACTTATGATCATCCTTGGGCACCCGTACTGGGAAATGATATTAGCCTTAACAAAATCCAAGACCATGGAATGGTCATTGGTCTGTGTGGGTATGGCTTCTATCCATTTCGATACATAGTCAATAGCCACAAGGATGTACTCATATCCAAAGGACAAAGGAAAGGGACCCATGAAGTCGATGCCCCAAATGTCAAAGATCTCCATCGGGAGAATAGGTTGCTGGGGCATCTCAACCCTTTTTTCGATGGTTTCCATCTGCTAGCAACGTAGACATGCGCCTATGTATGTATGTGCATCTTAGAATAATGTGGGCCACCAAAAGCCAAACTGAAGAACCTTATGGGCGGTCTTTTTTCCACTAAAATGTCATTAGTGGAGGTCATGGCAGAAGCTGAGAATACTTCTTTATTCTTCGTCAGGGATACAACGGAGAAAAAGTTGGTCAAGGCCCATTCTAAAAGGCTCGGGTTCCTCCTAGTGATAACCTGTTGTGATCTACTATGCTAGCAGGACTCTTGATGATACTCAAAAGAATTACACCACCACTGAAAAGGAGTTGCTAGCGGTTGTCTTTGCTTTAGAAAAGTTTAGAGCTTACCTTCTAGGATCCCATGTGATTATCTATACCGACCACTCTGCTCTAAGACACCTGTTAGCTAAGAAAGATGCCAAACCAAGGCTAATTAAGTGGATCCTCCTGCTTCAAGAATTTGACTTAGAAATTAGAGATAAAGTAGGAGCGCAGAATGTAGTGGCTGATCATTTATCTTGAATCCTAGTTGAGAATCCAAATCCAACCATACCTATTGATGGGAACACCATCACGAGCCCTAACTAGCTCATTTTGACCCAATAAAGAAAATAAAAGCTCCTATATAACCTATTGAAGGTCATAATTCACTACACAACCATTCTGAGAGTAAAATAAGAAATTAAGGTTAAAACTGTAATTTTACCATTGTAGTACAACAATGGGTTTTCTCAAGGGATAAACAAAGCTCAAATGGTCTTAATATGATTATAATTTGGTTGAATCAAACAGAAAAGGGTTCGTGTGAGTTCTGGGAATTAAATGACTTATTGAAACCCTAAAAAGACCCATTTGATTAACCAAGGTTCTGGTCAGGATAAAATTCACCTAAACCCACTAAAAATCATAGAAAAATATCCTCTAGGGTTTTGTACCTTCAATTTGGCCATTGAAACCCATGTTGACCTAGAATGGGATCTCAGACAGATATTTTCCTTAAATTGGGTTTACTTAAATTTTCCAGTCAAACGTGATCAAAACCAAAATCCAACTTCACCATTAGATTCCTTAGGTCCAAATTAGGTTTATACCAAAATTTGGACCTAAGGGGAACTCATCTTGACCTACTTTACAAAAAGGTCCAGCCTGATTACATTTCTACACCTATCTTTCAAAAACCCCTACAATCGGCCCCCTAGCCTTCTTATCATCTTCACAAATAGGTCCCTCCGCCATTATAGCGGAGGAATCCTACTCCGGTGAGCTTTGAAAGGAGGTTTCTCCATGATTGCTCAGAGAATCCCTCCTAAAATTGGAAGAGAGATTTTCTAAGTAATCCCCTCCAATCTGAACCCATTAATGAGCCCTGATTGTTGCCCAATCTCTCATGCGAATGCATGAGAGATTTGGGTCTTTTTGAAGTTGCCATCTCCAGCGACCATACCTTGCTTGGAAGCTTGGCTTCCAAGCACAAATCCTTCTCCAGAGACCTATTTAAGACTCCCCAAATCCAACTGCATCCCCTCAGCTTGAAATTGGGTCGAATTCCCTTACATTCTTCTCTCCTTCCCAGCCGCAACCCTCCGCAAGCTCTGGCGGCTTCTCCCTTGCTCTCTTGTCGCCTAACCACAATACCAGTGGTTGGGCTGTCTTGCTCTCATTCATTCGCGTCACGCAACACCAGCCGACGTCGCCTCTGCCCATCTTTGCCACCACCTCACCTACAGAGGTATTCGTCTTCCCCACGTCTGGTGACCATACCGGAGTGGGATTCCCTTTCCTTTCATCCCTTAGATTAGGTTTCTTAAACTTCTTATCCTCCGCATTCTTTTTCCCTCTCTTTATTTCCCTAAACTAACCCTTGACAGCACTAATCACCATCATCTTCTCCACCTCCAGCCATACCTCCAGCGAGGTGCCCCAGTCACTCTGCACCTCCATCCACCTCGCCAACCACCCTACAACCTTCGCCTCGACTCCCTGATCACATCCCCTCACTCATACCACCACACCACCCACACATACGCACACAGTGAACCCTAGACACGCCACCACAGCCACCCACATGTCACAAAACCATGCCCATCACATCCGCCAAGGTTCGGTGAGGCTCCCTGAGTGAATTGACGTGGCCATGAGGCTATTCTCATGTTTTCAAATTCAGGCACCCCCCCGCCATTACCACCGAGCTTGAAGCGAGCTTGATGCTATGCTCTAGGTGCTGCTGCTCCAGGTGATAGTCCCAGGCGGTATGGACTTGAGGCACACACGCCCTCAGGTTCTCAATCGGAGTCAAGAGCCCTCGTAGCCCCACCAATTGAGCCACACATCTATTGCTGCGGTGCGTAAAGGAAGGTGGGACATTTAGTCCCACCTCGAAACTGGAAGAGAGGCCATGTGTGCATAAAAGGATTTTGTGTTAGAGGCTTATCATCTCCAACACTGAGGGTAAGGCCCTCCTCCCCCCCTCTCTCTATCTCGTCTACAGCACTGACCATGTGGTCCTGGCCACGACCTGTTTACCCAACCTCTTCACTCCTCGCTCACCACACACACCAGTGAGCCTAGACCCGGGTCTTCGTTAGGTCCGATTACCTGAACCGACTGTGGCTCTAGGAGAGTGAACCTGAAATAGAGAAGAGAGAAAGAAAGGAAAGCTATGCAGGGGAAGAGGGGGTTTTGCCTTGGAAAGTTTGGCTCCACACTTAGCCAAATTTAGAGAAGAAGAAGAGGTCAGGCAGAAAAGGAAGAAGAAGAGGAGGTTAGGCAGGGAAGAAGAAGAAGGAAGGAGAAGGGCCAAAGAAGGAGGAAGAAACTAAAGAAGAAGGATCATAAAGGCTTAAGGCAAAGCAAAGAAAGAAGGAAGCTGAAGAAGAAAGAAGCTTAAGGCAAAAGGTAGAGAAAGAGAAAAGGGAGAGAAGGCCAAAGCAAAAGAGAAGGAAGAAGCCATAGGAAGAATAGAAGAAGAAGGGAAATCAGAGAAAGAAATCAGAAAGCTAAGAAAAGAAAGGCACTGTAGCACTAGATATTTAAGACGTCTGATTGCAAAATCAGACGTCTGATGTTCACATGCTCTTTCTTATTTTGCCTACAATTCAATTTTTTGTTCACATACTCATGCTTTACAATCCTAATTAGATTTTGAGTAGTATTATGTGTTCAATTTGCATTTATTGTTGAGATTAGTGCGTGAATTCAATTTGCACTCTGTGTTCGACCTCAGACTTCAAATTCGAGTAATAAAATTGTATTTATTTTGAACGTTTTTTCGACTGTACTCAATGCAACACTCTTAAATACCGATCCAGCACCCTCAACATTTTGGTGCCGTTGCCGGGGAGCAACGCGCAATTCACCACTATTCTCTGCATTATTTGATTATATTTGAGCACTAACTTGCCCTATTTGCTTTATTGTGATTTTACGAGGTACTCTACGAGAGGATCTTCCGCGCAAGTCAACCACCCCAGGGTAGGTAACTTCTCTTTTCTTCCCTAATCAACCTCCTAATCTTGGGAAGACAAAAAGGAAATAAGCAATTAGGAATCACCTACGTTATTTTTCATAGCAATTATCATTTAAAAGGCAAGTTTCCTGATTTATGAATTTTTTCAAATCTTATTGTAGTTGAAGCAATTTTAGAGATCCTACCCCAAAATTTTGTGCCTATTAGGGACTACGCTTAAATTCTAATCTTCTTGGACTATACACTTCTTGTTTGAAGCCCAAGGAGAAAATTTGTGAAAATCAAAGAGGACTTGAAAATAAAGCCAATTAGGGTTTCTACATTAGGGTTTTGGAGTGCTAGTTCACATTTACCTACATAAAAGGAAACAAACCTGCCTGCATTTGTGTGCTACCCAAACTCTTGATTGAAAAGATGTAATAAAGAAAAACCCTAAAATCAGGCTCTAAAATCACTTAAACCTTAAAATCCTTGGACCTAATAACCTAGGAGTCAAATCAGGGTGACTTCTAGGTCTTGACCTAGTGTCATTTTGCCATCTTTAGGGCAAGTCAGGTAAAGTTGGACTACATTGTAGGCCAACCAACCTTCAAGTTAGGTCACAAGTCAAATCAACTGCTAATTTAAGTGAAAACAAAGGCACGAATTAGGATATAAAACGGGTAGACTTAAGAGGTCAAGTTATCCATTCTAGTCTACCTGGACCCTCAGTGACAAGAGAGGTCAGGTGGTGGAAACCCTATAACCCATGGGGGTGCTCTACCGTGTAGGGGTCTTTGCGAGACTCTCCCTCTCTGGCTGCCCAGGTAATTCTCAGGTGGACGACTTTTTTACTAAGGGATACCATCCACCCCGAACCTTCATAGTCATCCAAAAATCTTTGGGTGCCTTGATTGGGTCAACATCACATCCAGTCCCTCATCCCTTCTATTTAGAGCATTGATGAAGCGTCGGTTTCCGTTGTTAATTCGTTGTAGTAAAGCCGGTCGTTACCAACGTTTCATATAAAATTTTTATTACTCGGAAAACTGAAAGAGTTCCCGAGGTCGAACTCAGGGAGCAAGTTGTATTCTAGAGATATACAAGTTCTATTACAAAAATAAAGAGAGAGAGAGAGAGATGAAAAATTGGCTTCTTCTTCTTTTCTTCTTTCTTCCTCTTTGTCTTTGGTTCTCCCTGTTCTTCTTCTTCTTCTTCTTCTTTTTCTTATGCTTTCTTCAGATTTTCCCCTCGTGCTCTTCTTCTTGTTTCCTTTCTTTTTCGTCAGATCATCTTCTTCTTTTCTTGCTTCTTGCTTCTCTTCATTCCTTCTTCTTCTTTGTCTTCACCTGCCTTGACTTCTCTTTTTCTTCTTTCGCGATGGCCGTTGCTCTTCCTTCTTCTTCAGCGGGTCTTCTTCTTCTTTGGCTGCTGACCTTCCGTCGTCTGCGCCAGTGCTGAGACGACTTAACAATGCCTTCGCTACAGTGCAGCAGCTCCTTCTTCTTCAGCGGGTCTGCTTCTTCTTCTTTGGCCTGCACACTTCAGAGTTTATTCGTCAAGGCAAAAACCTACTCTACCCCCCTCCCCCGCGTATCTCTCTCTCTGAAATCACTCTTCGGAAGCTCTCCCAGAGCGCTACCGGGTAATCGGGTTCGGGTCAAGCCCGGGTCCAGGCCCACCGGCGTGCGTGGTGGGCGAGGAGTGCAGGTCAGTCTAATCGGGTCGGGCCAGGTCCGCGGAGCGTGGTCACGGACGAGGCCGAGTCGGGTCGGGTCGGGTGAGAGGGACCTCACCCCGTGGTAACTGAGGCAAACAGCATAAGGCAGTTTTTGCCTTTATGCATCAGCGCGCCTTTGAGAGATTCCGAGGTGGGACTAAATGTCCCACCCCAATTCTCTCACGTCTGCAGCAGGGATGGTGCTCCCAATTGCATCGGCTGTTGAGGCGCACAGCTCCAATTGAGGGCCAGGGTGTGTGCGCGAGACTCTTCCGCGCTGGCCGTGGCTATTCAACCTGGGATATCTCGGCTTGGAGCAACCTTGAGCAGGCTTCGAGCTTCCTCGCCAATGGCGGTCAAGGCCTGGAACCTGAAACCAATGGCACGGCCTCTCGGCCAGATCAGACAGGCGGGGGACCTTCGCCGTGGCACGGCGAAGGTGGTCAGGGGGTCTGCAGGGGGCGAGATGGAGCTGTCGGGTCGTCCTAGGTCAAACTGTGAGCGAGGGAGTGGGTGTGTTCGGTGGGTCTGCAGAGGGTGTTTGGTGGGAAGTGGAGGGGCGGAAGAGGATCAGGGTGAGGAGGCGGAGGTTCTGCGGTAGTCGGCGAGCCGTGTGGGTCGCTGAGGTGATGGGAGCGGCTCGCCGGAGGGTGGTCGGAGGCGGAGAGGATGAGGGTGAACAGGGTCGGTAGAGGGCTTAATTGACTAAATCGAAAGCGGGGAAAGAAAGAGGAGGAGAAGGGGAGTAAGTCTAACTTAACTGCAGGGACGAAGGGGGAGGAACAGGGCGACAGTCGTATCGACTGTCGCCGGAGAAGACGATGCCCAGTGGGGAAGGACGGCGGTGACGACGGGGCAGAGGCAGCGCGCGCCGGTATTGCGCGACGCGGAAAGAGCAGGGGAAGAAATCTCTGCTGCTGGTATTGCGGCAGAGCGAAGAGGAGGAGGAGGAAGAACCGCCGGAGCTGGTGGGCGTCTGCCGGAGTGAGAAGAGAGGAAAATTGGGGGTTTTCTCCGTCAGATCCAGGCTGCCTTGGTCGGTGGAGCGGCGGGGGGTATTTATAGGGTTGAAGCAGGGAGGAAGGCGGAGGGAGACGACGTGTCTCCCTCGCCGGAGCATGGTCGGAATACGAACCCATACCGTCCGTGCGTTCGCACGGCCGGTATGGGGGGCTGCAATGACCATGGGGGTGCTCCTGCGACGGCTGACGACGCAGGGCACCCCCGGTACACATGCCAGGTCCTCCACCTCACCCTGCGCGGCGCCATGCTCCGCGCAAGGTCGCCGGAGCATGGCGCTGGCAGGGTTTTGCAGGAGGGACCTGTTTGCAAAGAACGAAGGAGAGTTAGGGGCCTAAATGCGAGGGTTCAAAAGTTGAGGGCCAAAGAGTAAATATATGAGGACCAAAGTGTAAAGTCGGTCAAGGAGGTTTCTTCTTAGGCTCAAGTTTTTATACATGACTAATTAGAACCTAAGGAATCTGATGGTAAATTTCATTTTCATATTAAACCTTGTTTGACTGGTCAATTTGCGTAAAGACCCAAATTAAGTTATTAATTGGGCATGGTTCTCAATGTAGGTCAAAATGGGTTCTAAAGGCCAAATTGAAGGTTCTAAACCCTAGAGATTATTTTTCTATGAATTTTAGAGGGTTTATTCTATTTTTACTTTGCCTCGAACCTTGTGAATTGAAGTGGGTTGTTCTAGGGTTACAGATTATCATTTGGTTCCTTGGAAGTGCTGTAGCCCTTGCTAGATCATCTCATCCCACTTTTATTCTTATTAAGCTGTTTTGACCTGTGTTTGGGCCCTGAATTACCCTGTATGCAGATTATACTGGTAAAATTGCACTTTTACCCCTTATGACTGGTTTTCTTCTCAAACTCAGAATTCTCTGAGTTAAGCCTTTCCTTGAGATATGCAGGAGCTTTTATCCTTTGTATTGGGTCAAAATGAGCTAGTTATGGCTCATGATGAGGTTCTCATCAAGCATACACACATATTTTCATTAGGAATCTCTTCCAGATCAAATGACTTCATTCTAAGACTTGAATTTTGATCCTACATCTTGATTCCACTATCTGATTCAAATATGCAGCTTGGTTACTTAGGAAGACCATTGAAGAAACCTGAATCACAAAGATCTATGATAGGTAGAATGGTTGATGATGCCCTTGAATTTTATGAGATTGAGTACAAAACCTCAAAACCAGTATAAGACATTTAAGTTAGTCTACCGACAACAACAACCTTCATCATAAACTGTGCTCAATTGTTATTAACAGAAGCAACAAAGGGATCAACTCGGGATATTCTCATAACAAGATACATTGAGATAGAAAAATTGCATAACTTTGAATATCTCCAATAAATGACAAATCCTATACTTTGGGAAAAACACCAAGATGATCTTGAAAAATGGGAAGAGATGATGAAATTGTTGAAACAAGTTATCGATCAACAATACTCGTGCATACCCCAAATAGTTAATGAAACATCTTGGACTAATATTGAGGATCAATCTGATTTCCCAAAGGCTGGGTTTGAGACACAAGGTTGTTGTGGATTCCCAACTCAGATATAGTATAACATGCCTGATCTTGAAATAGGTTGGGACGTCCAAATTGCAAGAGAACACGATTTTGAGCTAGTGTTCAGTAGTCGTAGAGCGCATTTTTGATAGGAAAACGTCATAGTATAGTGCGTAATATGATCAAACAAAGATATGTAATAAAAGATAACGAGATGTTGAGTCCCGATCGTTAGTCTCTGGGAGACGTTTGTTTTACTTTTGAATTCAATCTTTCACTGTTCTACTTTGTTCAAAATCGCACGTCGATTTTCGATCTTCTGATTAAAATTTCACCACTTCTATTATGAACCCCAATTATGTCCGCGTGTGTTAAATAGATCACAAAGGAGAAAGTGTGAGTTTCTATGCGCACGATTCTAGTGAGGTGGTGACTGTTTATAGAAAATGCATCCATAGTCAGATTTTCTATATTTTTCGAAAATGACATGCTTGTTGCAAAATATCAGAAGTTAAAAATAGGAAACATTAATCACACAAAAGATATTGCAATAAGCTCATGATGATTCTCAACAAATAGACATATATATATAGAAAATATATTTTTCATTCATTCATCTGGAGAGTGTTTACAACATGAACTTGTAGAGGAAAGCTTATACATGAATGCTAAAAAATGTAGATCTAGCTATCAGAAAACGATCGCATATAAGAATCTACGGGAGGATTTTGCATGCATCATTTGGGGAGAATAAGGACTACACTACTAAGCAGTAATTAAAAGCAGTAAATGTAAAGAACTAGCTACTAATCTATCAGAAGTGAGGGCATTCGGAGGTGGTCTCCGATGGCCTTGGAATGGTGGAGAGGAGAATGAGGGGCGGCCAATGGAGCTTAGGACGGCCCTTGGAGAGAGAGAGGAGTGATCCAACATCCTGGCATGGTGTCCTTCATGGTGGTGCTCAGCTCATGGAGATGGAGTCGAGAGGGTGGCGACTAGCCTAAGTGGAAGTAGGTGAAGCCATGAATGTGGATGGGAGCCAATGGATGTGAATGGGTGCAAATGGCCACCCCTAAGGTCATTTTATAGACCTAAGGGATTCTCTCTAGAGAGGTGTGGAACTCTCTAGAGAGAGTCCAAGAGTGGCCGGCCAAGTGGTTTTGAGATCCACAAAATGTGGATCTCAATTTGAATGCCTCTTGATTGCTAAATTTGGCAACCAAGAGTGGTGCCACTTGGAGAGAGTTCTAGAGATCTCTAGATGTGTGGGAGTGTGTGAATGGGTGTGTGTGTGTGTGTGTGTGGTCATGCCCTATGTGGCTAGGTGGTTTAGTTTAGGTCCTAAGGGGTTTAGGTAGGTGTATGCCTTGAATTAGGGTTACAAACCCTAATTGCTAAGGGGAATTTGCAATTAGACTTAACCCAAGTTTAATTGAATGAGTGTGAGCCTAATTGAGAGTGAAATAACTCAATTAGGTTGGATTTAGGTCAAGTGGACTCTCACTAAGTCCAATTGAACTTGTGTGGGTTGAGATCTAAGCTCAATTGGACTCAATGAGTCCAATTGACTTAGGTGAAGGTAATTGAATTTGATCTAAGTCAATTGGGTTTGGTGAGGACCTAATTAGGTCCTTAGGTAGGTCTAGAGGTGATGTACTAGGGTTAGGACACTTTAATTTAGGTTCCTATGGGGTTGGGATTAGGTCTACGGAGCTAGAGATCCAATATCAAGGCTTGAATCTCAAAACAGGAACTGGAGACCAGTTCCAGACGTCCAAAAATATGATCAGACGACTTATACTAAAAAATAAGAAGTCCAGACTTCAATTCTAGACGTCCAATCTAAGTCAGGGGGAAATCTAAGTTCTATTTTGGGTATTCTACAGAAATTGGACATCTGACAAAGTGTCTGGATGTCCAATTTCACTGCAAAAGTGGGTTTGAGGTGTGTGGGAGTTGGCTAAGGGTCCTGGACGTCCTATAAATTATCTGGATGTTCAGCCTAGAATCTAGATCTGAATCTCCTTGGGACGATTACAAGGCCCCGTATGTCGAAGATCAAAGTTTGAATTTGGATTATGATTCTGGGCCTTTGTTTGATGAATGTTCCTCTCCAACATCCTCAGAAATATAGATTGATTTTTCGGAAGTCACGCCAATCTATGATACAGAAATCGAGGAGTTGAAAGAGTGGGGTTTTGATTGGATCTTCCCCACAAGCCAAAAACCTGAGCCCAGACCCTATAAAGACACCTTTTTAAGCTCAAAATCTACAAATAGGCTAGACCCAAGTCAAGTTGCTGAGTTTACATCTTGTGATTTATTCTGTGGTGAAACCTATGATCTCGAATCTGATGCAGAATTTAAGCCTTGCAATTTCTCCAACGATTTTGAATCTTACCATGATTTCAGAGAACCATTGTTTCCTGACAACTACGAGCCAATCTACGACCTCAGCTAACATGATTCATTCTTCAACTCTGACTCTGAGGTCCTTAATCTTGAGATCATTGATCTAAATTCAAGTTCCGTTGAGATGGAATCATTTCTTTTCAATCCTCAGGAATCAAAACGAAAAAGTGCCAAGAGTAACTAAAATCCAGAATTCAAATCATTTCTTGACTCAGATTTTCCTCATCCTATAAACACTCTTCAAGCATTTACCTTTGAATTTGACGACTACTATGAGGACTCCCTAAATGAACCCACCTTTAAACTGTTACTAGAAGAGTCCTCATACACAATTCTTATTGAAGCCATCTCCTCCACATATGCGGAACCTATCCAAACTCGTTTTCAACCCTGACCTGCAACCGGACTCAATTTCTATTCTGATTCCTCTCTTACAGAGCCAATTGCAGATGATTCACCTCCACATTTTTATCAGGTTTCAGACATTGATCAGACTACAAATCATGCTCCATCATTCTCTGATCACTTCTGTAGGGTTTTTGCATCATCCACTGATTCTTTTTTGTTTAAGGATCCCTACTTTGATAAGGTTGATTCGACTTAGCCAAACGCTAGATTCACACTTCCGTATCATTCCGAGCTTCACAGCATATCGTGGGTTCTGCATCTCTTGTTCTACACTTATCAACCAACCAAATTGTTTGGGTTTGGGTTGCATCATTAGCTTGTTGATTTGAACAAGCACTTGGTTGGACCAACCAGGCTTTTGATCAAGGTGCTTGTTCTACAAAACTCAGCTGATTTGACCACTCCCTCTCCACACCATTTCCCGCTCAGTTGAAGGTGTTGAATTTAGCGCTTAACGGGAGGCAACCCGTCATTCCAAAAACTCAAGATCCTTCTGCTTACCCTTCTGTACTTCACATCTATTGCACCCTAAGTTCGATCTTAGAACAGTCGATCCCACCTTTGGTACACGTGCCAGAGCTTGAAATCATCCGCAACAGTCATTTCTGACCCGTTCACCCACCCGATAAATACTATTCTATGTCCTGAAACCCAAACCCATTTCACACCCTCCATTTACAATGACATTGCAAAACTTAGGCATGGGGGGGTGGTAAAGTGCAAACATACAAAATCAAAATTCGGAAGGATTCTCACAAAAAAAATCACATATTCCAAAAATACCAAAAAAATATAAAATTATGAAAAAGAACAAAAAAAATGGAGGAGAGAAAATTTTGAGGCCATACAAATCTTGAGGAGAAAAAGGGAAAAGTGAAAAATGTCAAAAAAAGGAGCACAAATTGAAAAGAAAAGAGATAGTCATTAGTAAGAAATTAAGGAATTGACTTAAGTTCTAGACCAAAGAAAGAAAATGAAAGAAGCAAAAAATGCTAATGAAACACAGGAGAGATTAGTAGGAACGCTGATCTTAGGCCTCTTGGGCTAGACTACTAGGCATAAAAATTCAAGTATCCACTAAGATCTGGATAGTCCTCAAGAGGTTGAGGAAAATGCAAAGCTTAAGTATTACATCTAAGGCTTAGGGAGTATTTGGCCTCATTAACTGGCCTCTGATTTGCAGGACTCGGTAACCTAAGCACCCCAATCCACACACAGTTTGGTTCAGTGTGCTTAAGTATCAAAATCATGCAAATGCATCTAAATTGTTCTGAAAAAGTTGCCTAGATTAGGAGTGGCCGATCGACACAAGTTGATTTGGATGAGTTCCGGGCGCGGAGAAGTGGGAAATTCCCCTCGAAGATGCGCAATGACATATCGTCTCGTTGGTGCTTATCTCCTAGGATATCTACATATCCTACCGGGGGCATGTAAGCACCCTGTGCTGGTTCAGATGCCATGGGCAGCATCATCATGAAATGTCGATTGCCAGGGTCTAGATATAGCTATAAAACACCATGAGTGGGATTATCTCGAAAGCCAGGGTTCTGGGGGTTTCCATGGGTGGTACTTTCACAAAGCATCGATTGCCAGGGACCCTTTGAGGATTGATGATGGGGACTAGGAATCTGATACAAACTGTGTTGTAAATCCAATCTGAAGCTAGAAATAAAAAGAAAAGAGAGACAAAACTCTCAAAAAAAGAAAATTTCTTTGTCTCTCTCTTACAAAAATGCACTGCAAACTGAACCAAGGATAAAATATGTTACAACCACAGGTGCTTTAACTGTGGGGTCCAATGAACATTAGGATAGTTCTTGTGGGTCTTAAAAACCTTCGTGGCAAACTGAGGTTAGAGCTGGTCAGGTCCAGATCTTAGTAGGTACTTGAGTACCTCTAGGCCTACCATTAGCATTCTAACCTAATCCATAGAAGAAAGCACACACCACAATTTTGAACATCAAAAAGATTACATGGTCTTGAATCAAAGTTAAAACCTTAAAATTTTACTAAGGGACTAGCAAAAGCTAAGAATGGGGGTATGATGGGAACACCATCATGAGCCCTAACTAGCTCATTTTGACCCAATAAAGAGAATAAAAGCTCCTACATAACCTACTGAAGGTCATAATTCACTACACAACCATTCTGAGAGTAAAATAAGAAACTAGGGTTAAAACTATAATTTTACCATTGCAGTACAACAACGGGTTTTCTCAAGGGCTAAACAACGATCAAATGGTCTTAATAAGATTATAACTGGGTTGAATCAGAAAGAAAAGGGTTCGTGTGAGTTCTGGGAATTAAATGACTTCTTGAAACCCTAAAACAGACCCACTTGATTAACCAAGGTTCTGGTTAGGATAAAATTTATTTAAATACTCTAAAAATCATATCAAAATATCCTCTAGGGTTTTGTACCTTCAATTTGGCCATTGGAATCCATCTTGACCAAAAATGGGGTCTTAGACAAATATTTACCCTAGATTGGGTTTTTACGTAAATTGCCTAGTCAAATGTGGTCAAACCAAAACTCCAACTTCTCTATTGGATTCCTTAGGTCCAAATTAGGTTTATACCAAAATATGGACCTAAGGGGAACTCATCTTGACCTACTTTGCAAAAAGGTCCAACCTGATTACATTTTTACCCCTATCTTTCAAAAACCCTTACAATTAGCCCCTTAGCTTTCTTATCATCATCACAAATAGGTCCCTCCTCCATTATAGTGAAGGAATCCTACTTCGGCAAGCTTTGAAAGGAGGTTTCTCCATGATTGCTCAGAGAATCCCTCCCAAAATTGGATGGGAGATTCTCTGAGTAATCCCCTCCAATCTGAACCCATTAATGAGCCCTGATTGTTGCCCAAACTCTCATGAGAATGCATGAGAGATTTGGGTCTTTTTGAAGTTGCCATCTCCGGCGACCATACCTGATGAGAACCTCATCATGAGCCATAATTAGCTCATTTTGACCCAATACAAAGGATAAAAGCTCCTACATAACTCAAGGAAAGGCTTAACTCAGAGAATTCTGAGTTTAAGGAGAAAACAAGTTATAAGGGGTAAAAATGCAATTTTACCAGTATAATCTGCATACAGGGTAATTCAGGGTCCAAACATAGGTCAAAGCAACTTAATAAGAATAAAAGTGGGATGAGATGATCTAGCAAGGGCTACAGCAATTCCAAGGACTAAATGATAATCTGTAACCCTAAAACAACCCACTTCAATTCACGAGGTTCGAGGTAAAGTAAAAATAGAATAAACCCTCTAAAATTCATAGAAAAATAATCTCTAGGGTTTAGAACCTTCAATTTGGCCTTCAGAACCCATTTTGACCTACATTGAGAACCATGCCCAATTAATAACTTAATCTGGGTTTTCGCATAAATTGACCGGTCAAACAAGGTTTAATATAGAAATTAATATCACCATCAGATTCCTTAGGTCCTAATTAATCATGTATAAAAACTTGAGCCTAAGAAGAAACCTCCTTGACCGACTTTACACTTTGGTCCTCATATATTTACTTTTTGGCCCTCAACTTTTGAACCGTCGCATTTTGGCCCCTAACTCTCCTTCGTTCTTTGCATTCAGGTCCCCCCTGCAAAACCGGCCAGCACCATGCTCCGGCGACCTTGCGCGGAGCATGGCGCCGCGCAGGGTGAGGGGGAAAGCCTGGCAAGTAAACCAGGGGTGCCCTGCGTTGTCAGCCGTCGCAGGGACACCCCCCTGGTCGCTGTAGCCCACCATACCGGCCGTGCGAACGCACGGACGGTATGGGTTTTCATCTCCGGCCATCCTCCGGCGAGGGAGACACGTCGTCTCCCTCCGCCTCCCTCCCTGTTTTGATCCCTATAAATACCCCCCATTGCTCCACAGACCGGGGCAGCTCGGATCTGACGGAGAAAACCCCCAACTTTCCTCTCTTCTCTCTCCGGCAGACGCTCACCAGCTCCGGCGGTTCCTCCCCCTCTTCCTCTTCGCTCTGCCGCAATACCAGCAGCAGAGACTTCCTCCCCTGCTCTTCCCGCGCCACGCCGCACCCAGCTGGCGCCTCTCCGGCTCTCTGCTCGCCGCCGCCCCTTTCCCTGAGCATCTTCTTCTCCGGCGACAGTCGATACGACTGTCGCCCTACTGCTCCCCCTTCGTCCCTGCAAGTAAGTTAGAACTACTTCCCTTCCTCTCCTCTTTCTTTCCCCGGTTTCAATTTGTTCAATTAAGCCCTCGACCGACCCTGAGCATCGTCACCCCCTTCGTCTCCGGCCACCCTCCGGCGAGATGTTCCCATCGCTCCACAACCTCACACACCTCACCGACCCTCACCGAACCTCCGCCTCATCACACTGAGCACCCCCCACCCCTCCACTGCCACTCCACACCTCCGTAACGCCCCCCCGAACAAACCCATTCCTCCGGTTGCAGTCCAACCTAGGGCTACCGCCAGACACCACCTTGCGGCTTGCCGCGCAGCTCCTCACCTTCGCCGTGCCACGGCGAAGGTTCCCCAGTGGTTTGATCAGGCCGAGAGGCCATATTCGTGTTCTACAGATTTTGAGGTTCGACCGCCATTAACGCACATTGAAGCAGCTTCTCCCGCGCTCCAGGCTTGAGGACTCCAGGTCTCCAGCTGCTGCGGATTACAGGGAGTCTTGCGAAGGCAGCCAGCCAGCAACCTACGCAAATCGAAGCCGCAGCTGCAGAAGCTAGGCCGCGGTCTCCCAGCAGGCGCACGCGAGGAGAGGTCTCCGTTTAGTCCCACATCGGTAAGCCTCACAACCTTTTCACTGTTTAAATTGATTTTGTGCATTAGCCTTACTACCTCAGCACACGAGGTGAGGTCCCCTTCACCCGCCCGGTTACCCGGTCTCGTCCGTGCTCACGCCCCGCGGACCTGACCCGACCCGACTTAGACTGACCTGCACTCCTCGCCCACCACGCACGCCGGTGGGCCTGGACCCGGGCGCGACCCGAACCCGATTACCCGGCAGCTCTGGGAGAGCTTTCCCAAGAGTGGTTTCAGAGAGAGAGACGTGGGGGAGAGGGTAGAGTAGGTTTTGTCCTCTGACGTAAAGCTCTGAAGTGTGCAGGCACAGGTGAAGAAGAAGGACCGCGGAAGAAGAAGGAAGCTGAGGGAGACACTGTAGCAACAGGCAGTTTAAGTCGTCTGATTTGGAAATCAGACGACGTCCTGAAGGGAAAAGAAGAAAGAAGGAGGGGCGACGTCCTGACTGGAAAAAGAAAAGAAGAAAGAAGGAGATCTGAAGAACAACAGAAGAAGGCGAGGCAGAGGAGAACACAAAAGAACAAGGGAAGAACTGAAAGAAGAAAAACAAAGAAGAAAGAAGAAGATCTGAAGAAAGACAGAAGAAAAAGGAAGAGCAGGAACAGCTGGAAGAAGAAGAAGAACATCACCTCTGCAGACAAAGAAGAAGAAGATCTGAGACGAGGAGAAAACAAAGAGAAAAGAAGACAACAAATTCTTTCTCTCTCTCTTTCTTTATTTTTGTAAAAGAAACATGTATATCTCTAGAATACAACTTGCTCCCTGAGTTCGACCTCGGGAACTCTTTTATTTTCCGAGTAAAAAAATTTATATTTGAAATGTTGGCAATAACTGGCTATACTACAACGCTATAACAATAAAACCCGGTTGCCCACAGCGTTTCATTTTTGGCGCCGTTGCCGGGGAGCAACGGCTATTCTAGAGGTAAACATTCCTGTTTCTTTTTAATTTCTGATAATCTCCTCTCTTTTGTGCAGCTACAGGAAATCAAGAAGACAAGCAACCACACGACAACCACTCCGAGGACAGGTAAATTTTTCCTCTCGCTATTAACCCCTAAACTCTAAAGAGGAAGAAAAGAAAAGAACAAGCAATATAGGGCTAACCTGTCTTCCATACTTAGTAACCATAAAGAGTTGCATGTTTTCAACTCATTAGTCCTGCAAACTATTAAGGGTATTTAAGGGCTAACACATTCTTGCTTGAGCCCTAATTACCCAACAAAGAACTAACTGGACCAAGTAGAGCCAACATAAGATTCAACATTAGGGTTTTAGAGACACACTACGTAAATCAAGAATGGAGAAAATCCAAAAGAAGTGTGCCTAAACCATTGATTGAAAATACCTATTCAAAAGAAAACCTAAAACAATTGGCTCTCTAAACACTTGAACCCTAAAAGACAAGACCTGAAAGCTCTCAAAGAAAACAAGAGGTAAAGTTGACCCCTTGGGTCAACCAACCTTAAATTAGGTCACTCTTTGCACTTAAAAAGACTAAAGTTCAAGTGAAACCTTAAGCACCCTGATCTTAAAATTGGTAGACTTAAGAGGTCAAGATCCCCATTCTGGTCTACCTGGAACCGCAGTGACAAGAGAGGTCGGGTGGGGGAAACCCTGTAACCCGTGGGGACGCTCTACCGTGTAGGGGTCTTCGCGGGACTCTCCCTCTCTGGCTGCCCAGGTAATTCTCAGGTGGACGATCTTTCTGATCAAGGGGTCCATCTGCCCCGCACCTCTATAGTCACCCAACACATTTTTGGGTGTCTTGATTGGGTCCAGCACCTTCTAAACTTACCTCTTCCAACAGTGCATGTACGGAAGGAGGTCCCTAAGACCACCCTTAAGACCTCCTTTAGAAATTCGCTCTCGTCAAGGCCAAGCCTCGACGCCCGTGTTTGTGCAGCAACACCCTCACATTATTCTCTCTTCTGATTCAGAACCAAGTTCTTCTTCCCCCATCATGGCTCAGCCAGTTGAGGAAGAAAATAATCTGGAACACCAGCTCCAGCGACTCAATGACCTCTTCCAAAACTTCGTGCACCCACCACAGCGTCCTATGATGCGGGACCACTACAATCCTGCTGCGGTGGCCATTGAGCCTCGAGTCAGAATCCCGACTGGAGGACCTGATTCCGAATTAAAACCCAACATGATTCATGCTATACCTAAATTCCATGGGCTTAATTCCGAAGATCCCTTCCAGCACATCAAACAGCTAAAGCATCTGGCCCACACTTTTGGATCAGATGCGCAAAATCGGGATATTCTTCTCATGAAGATGTTCTCCTTTTCTCTTATGGACAAGGCCGCCCATTGGTATCAAACTCAGACCCGGCCGATCAACACTTGGGAAGAACTTCAATCCGAATTTTTGAAAAAGTTTTTTCCCGTTGGTCGGACCAACGCCTTGCGCCATCAGATTACACACTTCACTCAACAATCAGGAGAACCTCTCCATGAGGCATGGGATCGCTTTCAAGATCTCATGAGAAAGTGCCCCCATCACGGAGTTCCTAAATGGGAACAAGTCCAATCTTTTTACCAGGGACTCCGTGAGGACATCCGCCTTTTCGTCAATGCAACTTGCGGAGGAAACATCATGGGTCAACATGAAGACACCGTATGGGAGATTCTCGAAAACATGTGCGAGAACTCCATCAACAATGACTCCATGGGATTATTCGACAGGACGAATACCCGCGCAGCGACGAATCTTAAGGGAGCACATGAGACGCAGGGCCTGTCCGCATCAGTCGACCTGGAATTAATGGCCAGTCGATTGGACAAGGTCTCAATCATTGAAAAGAAGGTGGATGAGCTGACTCAGCACTTGCAGCGAGCCACCTCCGCGCGTAATTCCTTTGCACAACCTCCTTCCACACAGGAATCTGTGCAAAACATCCTCCACCGACCTTCCCCTGGGATGGATCCATATCCATCCCCATCTGATTCTTGGATCGGAGGATCATCCGATCCTTTCCACACCAGCCGGGGGAACTCCATTCTCCCTTTCCCTGATTCTCAGGAGGTTCCTCAGACCTGCGAGGACCTCAACGCCATCCAGAACGACCCATTCTCCAACACTTACAACCCTGGATGGCGAAACCATCCCAATTTTCAGTGGGCGGGAAATTCCCAAACCCAAAGACCACCTTTTCAGTCCCGCCCACAGCCCTCTCGTCATTACCAGCCGCCTCAGCCTCGGCCCAACCCTACTTATCCATCAGGGCCAAATCAGGATCAAATGTCCCTAATCCTTCAGACTCTGGCTGACATTCAAAAAACGAATGCGGCTATTCAAAAACAGCACAAGGACGAGCTTACTGAAGTTAAAACTCAACTGGCCCAGTTGGCAAATTCTCGCCAGCCAGGCACACTCCCTTCCCAACCTCTTCCTAACCCAAATAACGTGCCAACCCAGAAGCGCGTTATGAATCCAAATTTAGGCCACGCTCAATGGATTTATCAGGCCCCTACTGCTCCATCTCCAGACGAGATGGAAGCCTCAACTTCTTATGCGGGATTTCAGCAGCAGCCACCCCTCTTACCAAACCCAAACCAGAATCAGGCCGGATTAAATTCTGTAACAACACGTAGTGGTAAAACAACTCAAGACCCGCATTATCCAAACCACTCCAAGCCTGATAACCATTACCCTAGGATAGTTATCCAAGATACCGCTGTTCCGGATCCACAACCTGGACCTATCCTAGAAGAACCAACCAAGATCCCGTTTCCCGAGGCCTTGACCAAGGGAAAGAAGACCACCAAACCCGTGGCCCCTGAGGAGGACCTGGTCAAGCTCTTTGAGCAGGTCCACATAAACATCCCCTTGACGGATGCAATCCGCCACGTACCAGCTTACGCACGATTTCTAAAGAATATATGTACACCCCAGCGTAAGCCGCGAACCAAGGGAGGGAGCCCAATTGTTCTGTCAGAGCAAGCCAGCTCTGTAATCCTTAGTAGACTCCCACCCAAGGCAAAAGATCCTGGGACTCCCCTGATTTCCTGTAAGATAGGTGGTACCCAATTTGATAGAGCATTGTTAGACTTGGGTGCATCCATAAACCTGATACCCACATCCTTACTTGACCATCTAGAAGAATCTGAGCTAAAACCAACCGAGGTGACATTACAATTAGCAGATCGATCTATAAAGTCACCAAAAGGGATTCTCGAGGATGTTATTGTAAGAGTGCGGGATTTCTATTTTCCAGTGGACTTTATAGTCTTAGATATGGATGCACCTGAGAACCCTAGGGATACACCAATCATTCTAGGGAGACCTTTCTTGGCTACTGCTAGAGCCAACATCAGCTGTGAGGAGGGCCAAATAGAGCTTAAGTTTAGAGATCAAACACTGAAAATTGATATATTTAAGGCCCAACAAGGAATTAATTGCGGCGTCATCGAACAAATTTGTGACATCAAGACTTTGGTTGATGAATCACACCTCCAGAATGACTCGAGTATGCCTCATCAACCACAGAAGGATCTTGACCCGCAAACAGAGGAGTCGAATCCAGATATGAACAACCCAGTAACTCCCACCCTTAAACCTCACATCTATACTGAACCACCCGCTGCTGCTGAAAACCCCATCCTCGAACTGAAACCCCTTCCTGCTCACTTGAAATACGTCTTTTTGGGTTCTAATCAGACCCTTCCTGTGATTATTAATTCCAACCTCAGTCCTGAACAGGAATCCCATCTGATTGTTGTCCTCCAGCAACATCGCAGAGCCATCGGATGGACTCTCGATGATTTGACTGGAATAAGTCCCTCTTATTGTACTCATCATATCTATTCAGAAGAGGGCACACGACCTTCTCGTGAAATGCAGAGACGCTTAAGCCCCAATCTGCAGGAGGTCGTGAAAAAGGAGATCATCAAGTGGTTAGATGCCGGGATCATCTACCCGATCTCCGATAGTCGTTGGGTGAGCCCAATTCAGGTCGTGCCCAAGAAGGCAGGACTCACCACTATAACGACTGAGACCGGAGAAATCATTCCTACCCGATTAGCCAACTCGTGGAGAGTCTGTATAGATTACCGCCGACTAAATTCCTCCACAAAGAAGGATCATTTCCCACTACCCTTCATTGATCAAATTCTCGAAAAACTTGCGGGAAATAGGTTCTTCTGCTTTCTTGACGGGTACTCCGGTTATAACCAGGTGGCAATCCATCCTGAGGACCAAGAAAAGACCACGTTCACCTGCCCCTTCGGAACATACGCTTTCCGAAGGATGCCTTTCGGTCTTTGCAATGCACCCGCTACTTTTCAACGATGCATGCTTGCCATATTCTCAGATATGGTAGGTGATTATCTGGAAGTCTTCATGGATGACTTTTCAGTTTTCGGAGCATCATTCGACGATTGCCTCCAACACTTGGTCCAGATACTCAGGCGGTGCATCGATGTGAATTTGGTTCTTTCCTGGGAAAAGAGCCATTTCATGGTGCCTGAGGGAATTGTCCTGGGACGCTCAATTTCGGAGAAAGGTATCCAAGTGGATCGAGCTAAGGTTAATCTGATTTCTCACCTTCCTATGCCTAGCTCGATCAGGGACATCCATTCCTTTTAGGGCATGTCAGTTTTTATTGACGATTTATCCCTGATTTTTCAAAAATCGCACGCCCCCTGACCACTCTTCTCTCCAAGGATGTTCCTTTTGAAATTTCCAAGGAATGCACTCAAGCATTTGAAATCCTGCGTGACCAAGTCACCCAAGCCCCGATCCTACAGTCCCCTGATTGGTCTCAACCCTTTGAGATCATGTGCGATGCATCCGACTTCGCTGTAGGAGCGGTTTTGGGGCAGAAAATTGACAGGAAACCTGTAGCCATTTACTACGCCAGCAAAACACTCGATGAGGCTCAGCGTAACTATACGGTTACTGAGAAAGAGCTGCTAGCTGTAGTATTTGCCCTAGAAAAGTTCAGATCGTACCTTCTGGGTTCCCGTGTCATCATATACTCGGATCACACAGCTGTGAGGCATCTCCTTGCAAAGAAGGACGCGAAACCTCGATTAATCCGATGGATCTTGCTGTTGCAAGAATTTGACCTTGAGATTCGCGACAAAGCGGGAAAGCAAAATGTGGTAGCTGATCACTTGTCCCGTCTTCCTTCTGAAATAATTGACCCTTCCGGACCCATCACTGAGCATTTTCCCGATGAGCACCTGCTGACTATTGGTACTAGCCTTCCATGGTTTGCTAATGTAGTAAATTACTTGGCATCTCATCAGATCCCCTCCGATTGGCCGAAGGCCAAGAAAGACAAATTATGCTCCGATGCCAAGTATTACATTTGGGAAGACCCGTACCTCTTCCGCATAGGTGCCGATCAGATCATCCGGAGATGTGTCCCGGAAGGGGAATTCAACAATGTCCTCTCTTTCTGCCATGACCAGGCATGCGGTGGCCATTTCGCCGGGCATAAAACCGCATCAAAAGTCCTCCAGTGCGGCTTTTACTGGCCCACACTGTTCAAAGACGCATACAATCACTGCAAGGCATGCAGTCGTTGCCAGACTTTGGGCAACATGAGCCATCGCGACATGATGCCTATGCAACCGATTCTAGTATGCGAAATCTTTGATGTTTGGGGGATTGATTTTATGGGCCCCTTTCCTGTTTCGGATGGTTTCGAATACATTCTGTTGGCTGTGGACTACGTGTCCAAATGGATCGAAGCCATACCGACCCGAACCTGTGATCACAAAATCGTTCTCAAATTCATTCATCAACACATTTTCTCAAGGTTCGGGATTCCTCGTGCAATAATCTCTGATGGAGGGACCCATTTCACAAATGCTCAGTTTAGGTCACTGATGACCAAATACGGGGTGTCTCACCGAATCTCTACTCCTTACCACCCCCAAACTAATGGTCTAGCTGAGCTGTCTAATCGGGAGATCAAGAAAATCCTGCAAGTCACTGTTCGACCTGACAGGAAGGACTGGTCGTCCCGACTTCCGGAAGCATTGTGGGCCTATAGGACCGCCCACAAGACCCAATTGGGCATGTCTCCCTTTAGACTGGTGTACGGAAAGGCATGCCACCTTCCCGTAGAACTGGAGCATAAAGCCTATTGGGCAGTACGGAACTGTAATCTAGATCTTTCCAAGGCTGGGACCCACAGAAAACTCCAAATCAGCGAGATCGATGAATTACGCCTAGACGCGTACGAGAACTCGCAAATCTACAAGGAGCGGGTTAAAGCCTTCCACGACAAACACATCTCGAGAAAGATCTTTCATCCTGGTCAAAAGGTCCTACTCTTTGATGCCCGACTAAAACTCTTCCCAGGAAAACTGAGATCCAAGTGGGTCGGACCATTTTTGGTCCGACAGGTTTTTGGAAATGGAGCAATCGAAATCAGTCCACTCAGCCACGATTCTGAACCTTTCATCGTGAACGGTCAGAGACTCAAGCCGTTCATTGATGTAACTTCTACTGATTTGGCTGAGGCATCTTATATCCTCCTTTCCCCTTGAGCTTATTGCGCCCAGCCGATGGCGTAAAACTCAGCGCTTAACGGGAGGCAGCCCGTCATTCTCTTTGAAAACCTGAAACTTGTTCTGACACCTTTTTGCACTCAAAGTTCACCCTTGTAGACAGCCGACCCCACCTCAGATGCTTGCATCTGGGATTAGAAATCGTCCGCAAAAATTCAACCCGACCCATCCACTCATCCAAATTTCTGTCTTAAGGAATGAACTAAGTTAAATAAAAACCCCTAGGTTACAATGAGGACATTGCAAATCTTAGGCATGGGGGGGTATGGAAGTGCAAAACTTGTAAGAAAAGGTTTCAAACAAAAAAAATTCACATATGCCAAAAAAAAAAAAAACCATAAAAATTAAAAAAAAAATTTCGAAAAAGAATAAGAGGAAAAGAGGAGAAGGAAATTTTGTGAAGAAGAAAGAGAAAAGAAACAAAATGAAAAAGGAGCACAAAATTATAAGAAAAGGTGATAGTCATTAGTAAGGAACTAAGGAATTAACCTAAGTTCTAGACCTCATTCAAGGAAATAACTGAAAAGTGCATAATGAGATTAGTAAGAATGCAAACCTTAGGCATTCTTGAATAGACTCTTAGTACCCATTAAGATCTAGACACTCCTCAAGAGGTTGAGGAAAATGAAAAGCTGAAGTATTAGGTCTAAGGCTTAGGGAGTATTTGGCCTCGTTAACTAATTTTTGGTTTACGGGACTCAGTAACCTAAGCACCCTAACCTCACACACAGCCTGGTTCAGTAAGCGTAAAAATCAGAATCACGCAGAAGCATCGCAAAATTCTGAAAAGAACACCTAGAATAGGAGCGGCCGATCAACACAAGTTTATTTGGACGAGTTCCCAGCGCGGAGAGGCAGGAAATCCCCTCGAAGATGCGTAACAAAATATCATCTCCTCGGTGCTTGTCTCTTAGGATATTTACATATCCTACTGGGGGCATGTAAGCACTCTGCTGGTTCAGATTCCATGGATGGCATTATCTCGAAGTGTCAATTGCCAGGGTCTGGATTCGGCCACGGAACACCATGGATGGGATTATCTCGAAATCTCAATAGCCAGGGTTCCAGGGGTTGCCATGGGCGGTGCTATCTCGAAGCATCGATCGCCAGGAACCCTTGAGGATTGATGATGGGAGCAAGGAATCTGATACAGACCGTGTTGAAAAGCCAATCCTAGGCTAGAACTAAAAAGAAAAAGAGAGAGAAAACTCTCCAAACAGAAAAACTTTCTATCTCTCTCTTACAAACGCACTGCGAACTGAGCCAGGGCTAAAATCATTTCAAGCACGGGTGCTTTAACCACAAAGTCCAATAAACCTTAGGTTAGTTCTTGTGGACCTTAAAAACCTTTGCTAGAGACTGAGGCTAAGGCTAGACAGATTTGGATCTTGATTGGTACTAGAGTACCTTTTAGGCCTATGGTCAGCATTCTAACCTAATCTAAGCTCAAATAAAAAAGCACTTATCTAAAGCTATTAAGAACTTCATGGTCTAGAACAAGGGTTGAAACCTTAAGTTTTTGCTAAGGGACTAGCAAAAGCTAGGCATGGGGGTATGATGAGAACCTCATCATGAGCCATAATTAGCTCATTTTGACCCAATACAAAGGATAAAAGCTCCTACATAACTCAAGGAAAGGCTTAACTCAGAGAATTCTGAGTTTAAGGAGAAAATAAGTCATAAGGGGTAAAAATGCAATTTTACCAGTATAATCTGCATACAGGGTAATTCAGGGTCCAAACATAGGTCAAAGCAACTTAATAAGAATAAAAGTGGGATGAGATGATCTAGCAAGGGCTACAGCAATTCCAAGGAACTAAATGATAATCTGTAACCCTAAAACAACCCACTTCAATTCATGAGGTTCGAGGCAAAGTAAAAATAGAATAAATCCTCTAAAATTCATAGAAAAATAATCTCTAGGGTTTAGAACCTTCAATTTGGCCTTCAGAACCCATTTTGACCTACATTGAGAACCATGCCCAATTAATAACTTAATCTGGGTTTTCGCATAAATTGACCGGTCAACCAAGGTTTAATATAGAAATAAAATTCACCATCAGATTCCTTAGGTCCTAATTAATCATGTATAAAAACTTGAGCCTAAGAAGAAACCTCCTTGACCGACTTTACACTTTGGTCCTCATATATTTACTTTTTGGCCCTCAACTTTTGAACCGTCGCATTTTGGCCCCTAACTCTCCTTCGTTCTTTGCATTCAGGTCCCCCCTGCAAAACCGGCCAGCACCATGCTCCGGTGACCTTGCGCGGAGCATGGCGCCGCGTAGGGTGAGGGGGAAAGCCTGGCAAGTAAACCAGGGGTGCCCTGCGTTGTCAGCCGTCGCAGGGACACCCCCCTGGTTGCTGTAGCCCACCATACCGGCCGTGCGAACGCATGGACGGTATGGGTTTTCGTCTCCGGCCATCCTCCGGCGAGGGAGACACGTCGTCTCCCTCCGCCTCCCTCCCTGTTTTGATCCCTATAAATACCCCCCATTGCTCCACAGACCGGGGCAGCTCGGATCTGACGGAGAAAACCCCCAACTTTCCTCTCTTCTCTCTCCGGCAGACGCTCACCAGCTCCGGCGGTTCCTCCCCCTCTTCCTCTTCGCTCTGCCGCAATACCAGCAGTAGAGACTTCCTCCCCTGCTCTTCCCGCGCCACGCCGCACCCAGCTGGCGCCTCTCCGGCTCTCTGCTCGCCGCCGCCCCTTTCCCTGAGCATCTTCTTCTCCGGCGACAGTCGATACGACTGTCGCCCTACTGCTCCCCCTTCGTCCCTGCAAGTAAGTTAGAACTACTTCCCTTCCTCTCCTCTTTCTTTCCCCGGTTTCAATTTGTTCAATTAAGCCCTCGACCGACCCTGAGCATCGTCACCCCCTTCGTCTCCGGCCACCCTCCGGCGAGATGTTCCCATCGCTCCACAACCTCACACACCTCGCCGACCCTCACCGAACCTCCGCCTCATCACACTGAGCACCCCCCACCCCTCCACTGCCACTCCACACCTCCGTAACGCCCCCCCGAACAAACCCATTCCTCCGGTTGCAGTCCAACCTAGGGCTGCCGCCAGGCACCACCTTGCGGCTTGCCGCGCAGCTCCTCACCTTCGCTGTGCCACGGCGAAGGTTCCCCAGTGGTTTGATCAGGCCGAGAGGCCATATTCGTGTCCGACAGGTTTTGAGGTTCGACCGCCATTAACGCACATTGAAGCAACTTCTCCCGCGCTCCAGGCTTGAGGACTCCAGGTCTCCAGCTGCTGCGGATTACAGGGAGTCTTGCGAAGGCAGCCAGCCAGCAACCTACGCAAATCGAAGCCGCAGCTGCAGAAGCTAGGCCGCGGTCTCCCAGCAGGCGCACGCGAGGAGAGGTCTCCGTTTAGTCCCACATCGGTAAGCCTCACAACCTTTTCACTGTTTAAATTGATTTTGTGCATTAGCCTTACTGCCTCAGCACACGGGGTGAGGTCCCCTTCACCCGCCCGGTTACCCGGTCTCGTCCGCGCTCACGCCCCGCGGACCTGACCCGACCCGACTTAGACTGACCTGCACTCCTCGCCCACCACGCACGCCGGTGGGCCTGGACCCGGGCGCGTCCCGAACCCGATTACCCGGCAGCTCTGGGAGAGCTTTCCCAAGAGTGGTTTCAGAGAGAGAGAGAGACGCGGGGGAGAGGGTAGAGTAGGTTTTGTCCTCTGACGTAAAGCTCTGAAGTGTGCAGGCACAGGTGAAGAAGAAGGACCGCGGAAGAAGAAGGAAGCTGAGGGAGACACTGTAGCAACAGGCAGTTTAAGTCGTCTGATTTGGAAATCAGACGACGTCCTGAAGGGAAAAGAAGAAAGAAGGAGGGGCGACGTCCTGACTGGAAAAAGAAAAGAAGAAAGAAGGAGATCTGAAGAACAACAGAAGAAGGCGAGGCAGAGGAGAACACAAAAGAACAAGGGAAGAACTGAAAGAAGAAAAACAAAGAAGAAAGAAGAAGATCTGAAGAAAGACAGAAGAAAAAGGAAGAGCAGGAACAGCTGGAAGAAGAAGAAGAACATCACCTCTGCAGACAAAGAAGAAGAAGATCTGAGACGAGGAGAAAACAAAGAGAAAAGAAGACAACAAATTCTTTCTCTCTCTCTTTCTTTATTTTTGTAAAAGAAACATGTATATCTCTAGAATACAACTTGCTCCCTGAGTTCGACCTCGGGAACTCTTTTATTTTCCGAGTAAAAAAATTTATATTTGAAATGTTGGCAATAACTGGCTATACTACAACGCTATAACAATAAAACCCGGTTGCCCACAGCGTTTCAATACCTTGCTTGGAAGCTTGGCTTCCAAGCACAAATCCCTCTCCAGAGACCTATTTAAGATTCCCCAAATCCAACCGCACCCCCTCAGCTCGAAATTGGGCCGGATTCCCTCACATTCTTCTCTCCTCACTGGCCGCAACCCTCCGCAAGCTCTAACAGCTTCTCCCTCGCTCTCTCGTCGCCCAACCACAATACCAGTGGTCGGGTTGTCTTCCTCTCATTCATCCGCGTCGCACAACACAGGCCGACGCCGCCTCTGCCTCATCTGTGCCGCCACCTCACCTACGAAGGTATTTGTCTTCCCCACATCTGGCGACCAAACCGACGTGGAATTCCCTTTCCTTTCATCCCTTAGATTAGGTTTCTTAAACTCCTTATCCTTCGCATTCTTTTTTCCTCTCTTTATTTCCCTAAACCAACCCTCAACGCCACTGATCACCATCACCTTCTCCACCTCCGACCATACCTCCGGCAAGGTGCCCCAATCACTCCGCTCCTCCATCCACCTTGCCAACCACCCTACGACCTCCACCTCAACTCCCTAATCACATCCCCTCACTCATACCACCACGCCACCCACCCAAACATTCCACCGAACACACCCACACATACGCACACAATGAACCCTAGACACGCCACCACAGCCACCCACATGTCATGAAACCACGCCCATCACATCCACATGGTCCAGTGAAGCTCCCTGAGTGAATTGACGTGGCCGTGAAGCTGTTCTCATGTTTTCAGGTTTAGGCACCCCTCTGCCATTACCGTTGAGCTTGGAGCAAGCTTGTTGCTACACTTTAGGTGCTGCTGCTCTAGGTGATACTCCTAGGTGGTACAAACTTGAGGCTCACAAGCACTCAGGTTCTCAATTGGAGTCAAGAGCCCTTGCAGCCTTGCCAATTGAGCCACGCATCTGCTGCTGTGGTGCACAAAGGAAGGTAGGACATTTAGTCCCACCTCAGAACTGGAAGAGAGGTCATCTGTGCATAAAAGGATTTTGTGTTAGAGTCTTATCGCCTCCAACACTGAGGGTGAGGTCCTCCTCCCCCCCTCTCTCAATCTCGTCCACGGCACTGACCACGAGGATCTGGCCACAACCCGTTTACCCGACCTCTTCACTCCTCGCTCACCACACACGTCGGTGAGCCTGAACCCGGGTCTCCGTTAGGTCTGATTACCTGAACCGGCTGTGGCTCTAGGAGAGCGAACCTGAAATAGAGAAGAGAGAAAGAGAGGAAAGCTACGTAGGGAAAGGGGGGTTTTGCCTTGGAAAGTTTGGCTCCACACTTAGCCAAATTTAGAGAAGAAGAGGTTAGGCAGAAAAAGGAAGAAGAAGAGGAGGTCAGGCAGCGAAGAAGAAGGAAGGAGAAGGGCCAAAGAAGGAGGAAGAAACTAAAGAAGAAGGACCACAAAGGCTTAAGGCAAAGCAAAGAAAGAAGGAAGAAGCTGAAGAAGAAAGAAGCTTAAGGCAAAAGGTAGAGAAAGAGAAAAGGGAGAGAAGGCCAAAGCAAAAGAGAAGGAAGAAGCCATAGGAAGAATAGAAGAAGGGAAATCAGAGAAAGAAATCAGAAAGCTAAGAAAAGAAAGGCACTGTAGCACTAGATATTTAAGACGTCTGATTGCAAAATCAGACATCTGATGTTAACATGCTCTTTCTTATTTTGCCTACAATTCTTTTTTTGTTCACATACTCATGCTTTACATTCTTAATTAGATTTTAAGTAGTATTATGCATTTAATTTGCATTTATTGTTGAGATTAATGTGTAAATTCTATTTGCTCCCTATGTTCGACCTCAAACTTCAAATTTGAGTAATAAAATTGTATTTGTTTTGAACGCTTTTTTGGCTATACTACAATGCAACACTCTTAAATACCGATCCAGTGCCCTCAATGCCAAACCCCTTAGTATGCTGATATTGTGAATTACTTGGCTATTGGATGAATACCTAAGGATTGGTCCAAGCAGAGAAAAGATAAATTTTATTCTGAGGTCAGGTACTACTTATGGGAGTATCCTAAATTGTTTAGACTTTGTATTGATCAGATTATCCATAGATGTGTCCCTGATAATGAAATCCATAGTATTTTGACATTTTGTCATAATTCTGCTTGTGGAGGACACTTCTCAAGGAAGAAAACGACCGCCAAAATGTTACAGAGTGGATTTTATTGGCCTAGCATTCACAAAGATGCCCACACATTCTCTAAGTCATGTCCCCAATGCTAATCTATAGGAAACATGACTAGGAGAGACATTATGCCCTTAAACCCCATATTAGTGGTTGAGATCTTTGATATTTGGGGTATTGACTTTATGGGACCCTTCACACCATCCTTTGGATATCAGATGTCCTCATAGTTGTAGATTATGTGTCCAAATGGATCGAGGCAATCCCAACTAAAATGAATAATCACAAGATCATTATGGAGTTTATTAAGAAGAACATCTTTAGCCGATTGGGGATGCCAAGAGCTATAATCAATGATGGAGGGACCCATTTCACACACAATCAGTTTAGGAACCTTCTTGCTAAATACGGGGTTACACATGAGATTTCTACACCCTACCATCCATAGACAAATGGCCAGGCTAAGGTTTCACATAGGGAGATCAAGAATATATTGCAGAAGATGGTTAGGCCCGATAGGAAGGATTGGGCAACCAAGCTCGATGATGCACTTTGGGCTTACCGTACAACCTATAAAACCCCCATTGGAATGTCACTGTACCGTTTAGTGTTTGGTAAGGCCTGTCACCTCCCTATAGAAATAGAACATAGGGCTTATTGGGTAATTAAGGAATGCAACTATCATCTGGATAAAGCGGGAAAGCATAGGAAGTTGCAGTTGACTGAGCTCAAGGAGATTTGTAATGATGCTTATGAGAATGCCTAGATTTACAAGGAGAAAACCAAAGCTTTCCATGACATGCATATATCTAGAAAAAGCTTTGAACCTAACCAAAGGGTTTGGTTATTTGATGCCAAGTTACATTTATTCCCAGGAAACCTCAAGTTGAGATGGAACGGCCCTTATACTATTACACATATCTTTTCACATGGAGCTGTTGAGATCATAGACCCAAAGATAGGTCAAACTTTCACTGTGAATGGTCAAAGACTGAAACCTTACATTGAGAACATTGAACCTGGACTTGTCCCAGAGAAGACAGCACTTTTAGACTACTAAGAGGTGCACGCCTGGCTGAAGGCATTAAACTTAGCGCTTGTTGGGAGGCAACCCAACCCAATTTTTCTTATACGTAATAGATTAATTTCTTTTCAGGTTGGAGCTAGTGTTTTAACGAGAATAATTTAGAGCTATTCAAGTGATATCTTCCCCTTCTCATACTTACTTTCTATTCTTCAGCATACAATGAGGACATTGCATGAAATACGTAGGGGGTAGGTAAAATTTTTGCTGAGTCACCTATATCTAGTTTCCATCAGTCTTACATATATTCATTTGCATTAAAAAAAAACTTATATATAGCATTTATTCAAAAAAAATCAAAAATATTTTTATCAATGAGGTTTTATTAAGAATTTTTTCTTGAATTATTTCTTAGTTTAGAATCCAGTACATCCATTTCACTTACATGTAGACTTTGTAATGGATTCATTATGAAAACTAATAGACATCTTTAGTTTGTCGAGGAGAAGCATTTACTTCTTTTCCTAAACCCTTGGACAGTTAGTTAAGAAGTTAGGCAAACTATCTTTCATTAGATCCACCAAATATTTGTGAGGTGAGAGTAGAGTGTCTACTGGTGCTCTAAGTCTAGTGCAATGAATCTTAAGTTTTGGATAATTGAATAATGATACCTTAGAGTTATGCATAGTTTTCCGCTCTCAATTCCCACGTACGAATTTTGTGTGAAATTTTGAGAGCCACCAAATAAAGCAAATACACAGAAATTGAGTTCTAATAAAACTATGACTAAGGTGGACGGTTACGACCATCCTTTATGGAATCCTCGGCTAAAGGAGGGCATTAGTGTCAAAGGTCAGAAATACATTGTCCTATCCATTCCTTCCCGATGCTGAGAGTAGGCACTTCCACCAAATAAGCCACACAATATCCTCTTGAACACCCTCATTTCCCAATAATGCCTCATAAATGAAAGTTGTGTTGTATGGTGTTATGTTGTTATGAAAAAAAAAAATTGTTTGAGTTCATAGTTATGCTTATGTGTTGATTTGTTATGAATAAATTTCGTTGAGGAAACAATACCCACTACCATTTGCGATATACCAAATAAGACCCATACCTACTTTTCTGTATCTCTGACTACTTGAATACTAGTTAAGGAATTCTAACTTAGTTGTAAGGTTATCAGAACTTTATTAAAGTATTAATGCCACGTGAGGCCACCAAATATTGAGTGTATTTACACAATCTGGTGAATTGTGAGTTCGAAAAAAAAAAAACAAAGAGAGAGTGAGTGAAAAGGAACCAAAAAGGGAGCACAGTTTTGAGTCTCTCTTTGGGTTGACTTATTTGATAGTTTAGAGATCGAGAGTTTGTAGTACTAGTCCATATGTAGCACCAGACGAGTATGAGCCACCAAATGTAAAATCATTTGATTCAGATATCTTCTACCTAAGCCAAAAAGCCAGGGTCAAATCATAGTGTACTAGTTATGTTATCCCCGAGGGATGAAGTTTGCCTATCTTGATAGAATTTTTACTGAGGGTCTAATACAAACTTTAAGTGTGTGTTGGTGTTTCACTTGAATCTGTTACTTATGCTACTATTACTACATTTTCATGTTGTCTGGATCTCCAAACTTTCGAAAGAGGAAAAGAAGAAATTTTTTGTTAAAGCCCTGATATAAAAAAAAATAAAAAAATCAACCCTTTGGTAGCCAAGTTGTAAATAGCATGCATCATATATTTTTCATTCTTACATTTGCTCGAGGACTAGCGAAAGATAGGCATAAGGATGTGATAAATCCATATTTATATACATAATTTATGTCTAACTATTGTTAGTTTAAGAGTAAAATAGTTTACATTACATTAGATTAGATTATATTAGTCACATTATAGTATTTTGTAAATATTACATTTTTTAGAGATATAATTATAATTTTTGCTCCTACTTATATCTGATTTCTTGATATATTTTTTTTTATCTGTACAGGTGCCAAGTCTAGATTTGGCTAGAGCTCTGCATTAATGTTGAATCAACTTGAGCTCAAATTTTTTAATGAGGTTAAACCTATTTTCTATACCAAAACCCAATTTAACCCTTAAGAACCCATTTTACCACCTAAACCAAAAATCCTACCACCATTTATGTCATTTTCCTATTCCAGGGCACACCCTTACATAAACTTTTCCCCTCCAATCCCACGTACAACACCCACTAAAAAATATACCACAACCTTTCCTCCGTGCACCACCCAATATTCCGTCCCATTATTAAAACAGAAGAAAAATCCATTCTACCTTTTTTTCTCCCGCTCGTAATATCCCATCCCCAGTCAATTCCCTTTCCAACTTTTTTGTCTAACAAAAATCCCACGAAATCTTTTCCACCAAACAAACCAACCCCTCCTATCAATAAATCCCATGCACAATCCTAAACATCCTCCTCCGACGTACACACTTTCCAACAAAATCCCTATCTAATATCCCAACAATCGAATTGCCTCCAACACAAAAAAAATCTCACGTACTCTCACTCTATCTATAAATAATCCCAACTCTCCCTCTCCGATTATCTCATCTCACCTCTCCGTCTCAACTCAAATTCCAAACCTACGATCCCTCTCTCTCTCAATCCCCCGGCATTTTATTTATTCCTCTACCGATCTTTTTCCCTGACCACCCACGTTTTTCCCCTCTCAATTCTCTCGCCCCCTCTCAACTTCCCCCTCTCTTGTTCATCTCTCTCTCTCTCACGATTCCGCCCTATGGGAATGCCCTCGTCGTCCGACATCCACGCCCACTCTCCTCCTCCGCTCTCTCTCTCCCTCACACATGCAACACGGCACCACACGAGAACTCCCTCTCGATGCTCTTCATCGGCCTCATCACGTCCTCAACATAAGGCCGTGACCCCTAGCAACCACCCGCTATCGATGAGCGGTACACCACCTTCAACCACGACATCTCTTCTTCGACCTCTCGTCTCCGTCACCTTCTCCACCGACGACTGTCGATGGCACTCTCCACCCCTGTCACAACATCGTCGGATTTCTATCTGAGATTATTTTTCTCTTCTTCTTCTTGCTATTCTATATTATTCTAACTTTCTAGTAGTAGTAAAGTTCTTATTTGCATTTACGTGTTCACTTCGTATTTGTCTCTGTGTTTGTTTAATTTATTTCCTTTTATTATAAATATATATATAAATAATAATAAAAAATTCATTTACTTTATCATGTTGGAAATCATCTAAATATCCTTACCCCCCAATGAGACGACCCGTACTCCCAACATTATTCTCATATTTTTTAGAGACGATTTTATAAATTTAAAATGACATGTTTTCTCACCTATGACAACGGATTTATCATTATCGCGATTTCACGACCAAGGACACTCCCCCAAAAACAGGCCCTAGAGTACAAGGGCGAGAAAACAACTAACTAAACTAAACCTAAAGAATCTACTCAAATGCTGAATCAAAAGTCTAAGAGAAAGAATCCTCCTAGATGGTCCTCTGCGTGTCTCCACACATGTGGGATCAAGGCCCACAAGCTCTTGTGATTATCTCCGCATGTGGACGTCGCTCGAGGTCAACGTCGTCTCTCAGCTATGCCTGTCGCTTCGTCAGATTCCTCACACAAAAAAGATAAAGAATGATCAGATAAATGTGCAATTCAAAATAATCAGAAATAAAGTCAAGTGAATTTATTGCATCGATTGCCTTCCCGGCAATGGCGTCATTTGATCGAGAGATTTTCACTTGTAGAAATAATGTATTAGAGTAATATGTCGTCACAATAAAATCACGTGGTGGAAAATCCCGAACAAAGATATTTCAATAAAACTAACCACAAAAAGTTAGGTCATATCCACATGGAGGAACGACTGCAATAAATTCATGAGTATAGAGCCATCATGTTTGCAGAAACATTCACGAAATTAATTTAATGAATTTGCTGCTCTAAATGACACTTTCAATTTCATGAGAAGTTCAGGGCTATTTGTGTAAATTTCACATCAGAAATTAAGCTCCTAAAAATACGTGGATGATACACATGTAGTGGCAAAGTATGTAATTTTTAATTGCATACTATTCTTAATCCAATTTCAATGCAAAATGAGATGAATTACAATAGCTAAACAAATATGAGAAAGAATAAGTATGATGTCCAAATTTCACCTCAATTTAATAATAAAACATCATAAAATGAGTTTTGGCAGTGTCAATTGTTGTAAATTATAATGTGGCATTCACTGTAGAGAAATAGGGGAAAAAACTCTCCTTGCTCACATGCAGAGGAGAAGGCACATCTGGAGGACAGATACCTAGGGGTGGATGGCGGCATTGAGGGTGTTCCGATGGCAGTGGTGGCATAACCAACGGTGGTTGGAGTTGGTGCTGGCGATGAGGACCGGTGGTGGTGGCTCATCGGTGTGCAAGTCATCGGTTGATGGCGCGAATGGCGTGGATGCACTCGTGAAGGCGAGGGGAGCGAGTTGGCATCAATGGTGCAGAGATTCAATGCCCATGGACGTGGCTGCTCTTTGGGTGGTTTGGGTTCCTTCGGTTGGCAGAGAGGAGGAAGAAGAAGAAGAAGACCAAGAAGAGGGAGTGCGCATGGGCTAGCGGTGTCAGCTGCTTTGGCTATGGGCACTAGCATGCACTTGCACGCAAGGAGGAAGCACTATGGCTACACATGCGGTGGCTACATGCGAGGTGAGGAGGCAAGTTGCACGCAAGGGAGGTGCACGCGACAGAGGGCATGGTGTTTTTGGTGATGGACTGGTGATGGTGGTGATGCTCTCTATCACAGAGCACCATAGGTTGAGGGTAGATTGTAGGGTCGATGGTGGAGGTCGCTCAAGCCATGGTGCGCACTTTGGTTTCACGGTGCAGGTCAGAGGGCCATGGTGGAGAGGGTGGAGGTGATGAAGAAGCCCTGGAGAAGATGATCCTCTCTTTTAAAAATAAAGCCTTCCTGTTTGTTTCCTCCGCCGGAAGCTTCTCCAACCACTCACGGTCTTCGTGAGTGGTTGGAACAAATGGATTAACGCTGGCAATTCCCATTAGACATCTGACGTTAACTCCAGACGTCTTAAAACATGTAGAAATAGGAGCTTGTGATGGCAATTTCCCAGACGTCCATACTAATCTCAAAACGTCTAATTGACGCAGAAATGCACGTCTGAACTCTTTCACGTAGCCTTCATTCATCAAATAAGTTATATTATCATATCATATGTTATTAAATGTAAAATTAGTGCATAAATTTAAATGCAGGCTAAGGTAAATTTCCATTTAACTCCTACTCAATTAACAATTAAGGATAATTAATTAAAGAGTACTTAAGCCAAATAATGTTCCACAAAAGTGGACTTATCATTTGGCTGAAGCATAAGTAGGAGAAGTTAATTTCTGATGCCAAATACTACCTTTGGGAAGACCTAGAGCTATTCAAAGTTTGCGCGGATCAGGTTATCTACCGTTGTTTTCCAGATGAGAAGATCACAAGTGTACTAGAATTTGCCGCACTTCTACTTGTGGAGGTCACTTCCCAGGAGAGAAGACGGCAACCACGATGCTGCAGAGTTGATTGTATTGGCCATCTTTATTGCGTGACTCATATAACTTCTGTAAGTCATGTATCAATTGCCAAACTTTAGGAAACATGACCAGGAAGGACATGATGCCCCTAAACCTAGTTCTTGAAGTTGAAATCTTTGATGTTTGGGGCATTGATTTTATAGGACATTTTACCAATTCATTTGGGTACCTGTACATTCTGGTGGCAGTTGATTATGTATCCAAATGGATTGAGGTCATCCTGACCCGAACCAATGATCATAAAGTGGTCATGGATTTTGTAAAGAAGAACATCTTTAGTTGGTTCGGTGTACCCAAAGAATTGATTAGTGATGACGGGTCCCATTTTACTCATAACCAATTCATGACCTTACTAGCCAAGTATGGAGTCACTAATAGAATCTCTACTCCATACCATCCGCAGACCAATGAACCAACCAAAATCTCCAATCAAGAAATCAAAAAGATCCTTCAAAAGATGGTCCACCCGGATCTGAAGGATTGGTCTACCAAATTGGATGACACTCTCTAGGCCTACCGGACTGTGTATAAAACTCCAATTGGAATGTCTCCATTCTGTCTGGTCTATGGAAAATCTTGCCATCTACTCGTTGAGCTTGAACATAAAGCTTTTTGGGCAATCACAACATTTAACTTGGATCCCGATCGATCTGGACGACAAAGGAAACTCCAATTAACTGAATTAGATGAAATCCGGAATGATGCTTATGTGAACGTGAGAATCTATAAGAATAGGACAAAAGCTTTACATGATAAGTACATCTCTAGAAAAAGCTTTGTTCCTAATTAAAAGGTTTGGTTATTTGGTGCATGGTTGAATCTCTTTCCGGGAAAATTATGATCAAAGTGGACAGGTTCCTTCATTATAAGAAAAGTCTACCCTCATGAAGTTGCACTTATCTTGGATCCCAAGACCGGCAATGAGACAAAGGTGAATGGTCAGAGATTGAACCCTTTTATCACACAGAACTGTGATCCCATTTCTGATGGTCACATCAACCTTCTGGAATCTTCTTAAAGCTGAACTAAGTCCAGCAAATGACGTTAAACTTAGTGCTGGCTGGGAGGCAACCCAGTACTCTATACAGGTAGCTCTGCATCCTCTGCATCCATACTGACCTGGATTAACAAGCATATTCAGGTGATATCCCCTCCTCTTGCTTATTATATTTTGATTTTCATGTATGCATTTCAATGAGGACATTGTAATGAATAGGCATGAGGGGGTGGACATTGCATGTCTTATTTTTATGTCAAAAATATTTATATATATATTGCATTTAGGCATAAAGAATTTTTATTAAGGTTTTATTAGGGATTTATTCTTAAGTTGATTCCTGAGTTTAGAATCCGGTATAATTTCACACTTACACATAGAATTTGTAATGAATCCTCTGTGACGACCGATAAACATCTTTAGTTTGTCGAAAAGAAGCAATGCTTCTTCTCCTAAACCATTGGACAGTAACTAGGGAGTTAGGAAAACTATCTTCTAACAGATCCACCAAACAAGTGTGAGGTAAGAATAGAAAATCTACTAGTGGTCTAAGGCTAGTATGAGGAATCTTAAACTCTGGATAATGAGATAATGATACTTAGAGTTAGGCATAGTTTTCGCTCTCGATTTCTGTGTACAAGTTCATAGTGCAAATCTCTTGAGAGCCACCAAATAAGGCAAATACACAGAGAGCGGGTTCTAATAAAACTAGGATTAAGGTGGATGGTCACGACCATCTTTTAATGTCAAGGTCAGAAATACATTGTCCTATCCATTCCCTTCCCGGTGCCGAGAATAGGCACTTCCACAAAATAAGTCTCCCGATATCCTCTTGAACACCCATAATCCCAAATAATGCCTCGTAAATAAAAGTTCATATGCTGCATTACGTTAGTAGATATTTGGATATGAAAAGAAAAAGAAAAATAGAAGAAAAATATATATATATATATATACATAGAAAAATTTTAGAAAGAAAGAAAAAGCAGAAAAGAAAAAAAGAGAGTTTATAAGTGTTTCTAGAATTTATTTCAAATGTAATGAGGTAACAACACCTACCACCCTCACGATCCACCAAATATAGCCTTAACCTACTTTTCTGTATTTCTGGCCACCTGAATATGGGCTAAGGCATTCTGACTTAGTCTTAGAGTTATCAGAACCTAATCAAGGTGTTAATGCTAGTAGAGACCACCAAATATATTGATAAATCTGGTGAGATTGTGAGCTCAAAAAAAAAGAAAAGATAAGATAAGATAAGATAAGAGAAAGAACGAGAAAGAGAAAGAGAGAGAGAGAATGAGTACAAAGGACCTAAAGAGAGCACAATTTCTCGCCTCTCTTTGAGTTGAATTATTTCATAATCTGCAAATCTAGGTTCTAAAGTACTAGTCTATATGTAGCACCAAATTAGTGTGAGCCACCAAATACAAATCTACTTGACTCAGAAATCTTCTACCTAAGTCAAAAACCAGGGTTGAATTTACAGATAACCCCGAGGGAAGAAGTTTGCTTATCCCAATAGATTTTTGCTAAGGGTCAAGTACGAGCTTTAGATAAGGATTGGCTTTCACTTGGATCCATTGCATAGGCTACAACAAAACACATTCATGATTATCTGCAATACTAAAGCTTCGAATGTAAACAGCAGACATAAACCTCTAGTCAAACTCTTGATAAAAATTACTCATGTAAGACCACTTTGCATTTAGTCAAGCATTTGCTAGGGACTAACAAGATTTAGGCATGGGGGTGCGATTGCACAGCAATCGTGCAACCTAAATCACTTGAATTAAGCTAGATCCTAGCATAACTTAGGATTAATGCATTCATAGGCATCGTAATTTGCACAATAGTCATTTTATTAGTCATATAGATAATATCATCATTTTATAATCAAAAAGAGAGATGATTTTAATCACAGATGATTCAAAGTCGTGGATGTCAGATCATACTGGACAGATCTGATCAGAATGAAGACGAGAGTCCAACGCTTCCGAAATCGTCCTGATCAGACACCCAGGACATCTTGTGTAGGCCATAAAAGGATGTAGATCATAAAGCCAAAATACAAAGATCCGAAGCTCAAATGAAAATCCAACCGTACGGATGAATCTAGATTGACGAACGCAATCCAACGGCAAAGAAATCAACTTAATTGGAGATCTACATCACCAGATATAAAGAAAAGAAGATGGATGGCCATGATGGTGCCACATGGCACCATCAAAGCCGCCCCCACGTCGCCATCCCATCTGTGAAGGTTCTTCACCATGCACTAAGGACCGTTGGACCTCCATCCAATGGTCATGAACGCAACACGTCGACCGTCCACCTGCGTTTCATCAAAGACGAGTGACTCTCGACCGTTGGATCTTCATCCAACGAACGAGAATAAGTTGTCTCAAAATGAAAATGCAACAAACAATAGGAATGGCGCGTTGGTTAGCGCCCTCTCCGCGGAGCGATAGGCTCTTGATCGAATCGCATCTAGTGTGAAATACGGAGGGGTGCGCGAGCGGAGAAAATTAGGTCGTCAGATGTTGAGCGGAGGGCGGCGATGCAACCATTTGGAGAAATGAGAGTGGATCATGACCAAACGGGGGATCTGACGCATGTTTAACGCGCGATCCCACGTGCTTCTTCGAAACAGAAGAGATGAGCGCGTGTTGGACGGCTGACGTTGAGGCGCTTAGAGAAGGTGAGTGGAGAAGTGAAGAAGTGAAGCGCACGTGTGTGGAGAGATCTAGAGCATCCGATGGCCATTCGATGATGCAAAGCATGCCACGTGTCAACAAGAGGTTAAATCTGAGCGTGGAGAAGGATTTTGAAGGTGTTTTAAGGCCTAATCAGGTCCGTTAATCTCCCGATCGACGGATCTAATTGACCTAAGGTTATTACGCGAGATAGAGGGCCAAAATACCCTTTTTGCCCTCCATAAAAACTATAAAAGAAGGCCAAAGCCCCCCAGTTGAAGCATCTCTCTTCCATCAACTCCAGATATCTTCCACCTTCTCTGCAACTCTGCATTCCTCTATGTAACGAACGCGGGCTGCAGACGTCTTTTAAGACGTCTGGGAGGTGGCCCAGACGTCTGAACAGACGTCTGGAAATCGGTTATTTTTGGCACCAACGGTTTCGTTTGCGCGCCTGAGTGCGCAGACCTGCGAACGCTCTCTCTCTCTCTTTTTCCCTCTCTCCTGCGGCCGCAGGCTGTCTATCCGCTCTCTCTCCTCCCCGCGCGGCTTTAAAAGGGCACGCCCCCTCCCACACTCTCATCACCTCCGCCCCCTTCCTCTTCTCCTTCCAGCCGGTGCGCGTGAGTGAGCGCGAGTGAGCGGCGGCGGCGACAGCTGCGGCAGGTGCGAGAGGAAGTCCTGTGCGGGGGAGGAGGCGTCAGCCGTGAGGGCTCGAGCCTGCCGGGGCAGCGGGAGCCGGCCGGCGGGGGCACAGCAGACGCGGGGTGGCGCGGGAGGCCTGCTGCAGCTCGAGCAGCAGGCGGAGCACTCGCAGCGCGACCGTGCGTCGCGAGCGGAGGGCGAGTGGTGCCCTGGTTCTGGAAACTTTTCCAGAATCAGACGTCTGGGATTCTAGCCAGACGACGTGAACGACGTTTGGAAGACTGTCCAGACGCCTGAAAGGTGAGTTATTCCGTCTTCTTCATTTTCTTCGATTGACTGTATTAAGAGAGAGAGGAAATGGGTACGCGCAGGGTCTGAGATTCGCATCCAACGCGAATCAGACGTCTGACTGAAGTGACAGATGACTTGAGCGACTTACAGACGTCCAGGGTGACCATCGGACGTCTGAGAACTAGGCCAGACGCCCCCGCAGGCTTCTGGACGTCTGAGAGACCGCGCAGAGCAAGGTAACCCCTGATCCACCTTTTAAGACGTCTGGAATAAGTTCCAGACATCTGATTTTGCACTGTTTCGTCATTTTCGACCCGTTTAGGGCTAGTTCGGGTTCCGTTTTCCGCATTTCGAGTTGCGTTCTTTTCGGAATTAAATCCTCTACCTGTCTACAGTAGCTGTATACTGTTTTGAGAAATTCCTTGTGTTTGATCCTTGTGATAGGACCCCGTTCAGTTGCAGTCTCGGAGGTTGCGGAGGCACGCAGGATTCCCGACCACGCCCTTAGTTCGCCTGTTGTAACCAGTAGAGTGGCTTTAAGTATAATCTGTTAAATTATAAAACCATAAATAGAACCTAGGACATTGCATGAATCCTAGGAATGAGAAATAGATTGAATGGTAGATCCTAGGGTGTTGCATGAATCCTAGGGCTGGAAAACTAGATTGTATGATAGATCCTAGGATATGGCATGAATCCTAGGATGGGAAAACTAGTGGAATGTATGAATACTGCAGTCTTGGAAAATGTGGAAAGGAAATAATAGCTTCCTGTGAATTGAATTAACAGCTGCCTGCTATGAATAAATAAACGTGATTGAGAACATGGATTGTAAGAACGTGAAACTGGAAAGTGAAACATGGATGTTCTGAGTTAAAAGAGCTGGAACCCTACGGGGAATTAGGAGTAGAACTCCTGAAAAGTGAATGGAATAGAATTGGGGAAGTGAGCTGGCCCTTGAGTACGGAGTACCAAGGAGAGCGATTGTCCCCCTGTTTAGTGCAGAGCGGAGCCAGCCGCCCCAGGGACCCGGGGTTGGGACTAGCCACTCTATACCGACTTGCTGGCCCTCCTGTACGTAGTACCGAGGAGAGCTACTAGTGTAGGGAGGTACTAGCTACCCCACGGGCCCCGAGGTTCTGCTAGCCTCCTACATCGACTTGTTAGGCCCACTGGGGCAAACCAGGGTAGTCAGGCAAGGGTGCGCGGACTGTGGAGGGGCAAGGCCCCTGTTTGGTTACTGTGGAGGGGTTGGACCCCTGTTACTGAGAGGGCACTGCCCTGTACTGGTTTCGTGCTGTGCTTTGGGCGCACCCGTTAACGGAAACGACTGGCCGCGTGCCAGTGCGGGTTAGCTACCCGTGCGTTTACCGCGCATGCCGTAGTCACCGTTACATCTATCAGTGGCCTTGGGGTGGTTGACTTAGAGTAGGATCACCATGGGGGACTCTCCCAGCCAGGAGAGCACCACGTGCTACTTCTACTGTTCGGAAAAGACTGCAATCAAGATCGTTCCCATGAGGAACATTCGAGATCAAGTGAAGGATCTGAGAAATAGATAAATTGTGAAACAATAGAAAGACGTAAATAAAGGAAGAAAGAAAATTAAAATAGCTACTGTACACTTTACTGTTTCTTTAGTTTAGCTGCCACTCTACTCAGCGTTTTGCTGACGTGTTACACTCATTACCTTTCAGGACCAGGTGTTGAGCAGCCAGGGTCAGCGGCTGCAGAGGACGCTGGGCCGAGTAGGGTCCAGTAGAGTTACCACTGTTCTCTTGTACCTCTTTTTGGTTCCACTGTAGTGAATAGTTCTTATTTCCGTTGTACTTTTCTTTACCTGCAGTTCATATTATGTTATGAATGTTGTTCTACTGTTGTGATGGTACATACTGTAGTAGTTTCTTTCCTTACTGCTGTATTTTCTTACTGTTAGTTATATTCATGTTGAATGTGGTTTATTTTACTGCTCTTTTGGTTACTTCCTCGTTGGACGACCAGGTCTTGGGTTTAGTTGAGTCGGTCCGGTTATCGTGTCTCGTAGGGACTTGGGAATCGGGTCGTTACACTCTACAACACTGCTCCAACCTTCATCCCGATGCTCTGGATCTAAGGTGCTACTGCAGCTGGCACAAGTATCCTATAAGCGGCATCATCTCTCTACCACTTTCTATCTCTCTCTCTATCTATCTGTTTCTATTTAGCATAGCAATTCATACTGTAAAAATTCTTTATCAATGAAACAAAATTTGATTCATGAATGCCTGATACCTCTTTATACATATATACATATATAAATACCTGTTAGAACTAGTTTTATTGAATAGCTTTTGTTAAAATTGAGATTGGCTCCCTACGAACGACCTGGAACTCACCGATTTTATAAATATTATTTGTCGACGTGTTTTCATGCTATACTACAACTGAAATAATATTTTAAATGTGAATTACGCAGCGAACACTCGATTAGCATTGCCATATCCAAAAAGAGAACCAAAAACAAGAAACCCAAAATAGGAGAATCTAAAGAAGCATTGTGATAAGCAGTTCATACAAAATTCAACATGCCAAGACAAGACCTACAAATTTCTCTAGTCCGAATCAAATGCATATCTCTAACAACACTTCAAACAAATCCAATACCCAAAATCTCCATCAACCCAACGGGTAGGACCACATCTACAAAAAGAAGAAATACAAGAACAAGAAATTAAAGAATGTTTAATTTGACCTAAAAAGGGCAAGAAAGGTATCACATTCATGAAATTCAGATCAAAAATTCAAGTTTCGTCAACATCCATAGAAATTTATTAAGAACCGATCCACATGCATGTGAATTGATTCAGCATTGATAGCAAGGACTAAGAAGCTGAATCAATTACTATAGCTTCCCAAGGAGATTCACTCCAGCAGAAAACTATTGTTGTGGGAAAGAGAAGATTAGTCATATTGAAGGCCACAATGGCAAAGAACTTAAGAGTCATATTTGTGGTCTCATCATATCTGATCAAATACAAATCAAAGAAATAGACATCAATAGAGAGAGACAGAGAGAGAGAGCAAATGAGAGAAATCAAGTTGAAGAGATCTAATCAATCGTACGTAGATTTGATTGAAGGAACAATAAGAGAGATTGATAGAGAGAAATCGAGTGCGAGAGATCGAGTCGAGTGGGAAAGATCTGGTCGAGTGGAATCTGATCAATGGAACAGTGAGAGAGGTTGAGAAAGAGAGGGATTGATTTGAGTGTAGATTTCAAAAACCTAAAAGAGAAAATCTAAGCGAGTAATTAGATTTGAGTGTAGATCTGAGTGAGAGATTAATCCAAAACTCTACGAGAGATCTCTCCAGCTTCAGTGATCTCCGATGAGGGCCAAGAATGTACAAGATCAATCGCAAGAATAGAGAGAGAGACAACTTTAACTAACCTGAGTCGACTAAGATGTGAGGCTGCGATCGATCAGGGGTAGCAAGGAGAATGGTGTTGCCTTAGGCGCTCAATTGGGAGAAATGGCATTGACTTTGAGGTCCAAGGAGAAGTCGGGAGGAGGTGCGGTTGAGGGTTAGGATTGGAAAGAGTCAAATGTGAAAGAGAACATATTTGCTCCCGTGGTTTTTCTTTTGTCCCAATTTAATATTAGCAACTTATGGTACAACCTATAGTGACATATGTTTACCATCCGTGTAGCTGCACGATCAACGTAGGACAACTTTTTTGTGGTGAAAACAAAAATAAAAAACAAAAAAGGAGACACTGATTATTGATTAATTAATTTGTCTGTTTGAATCTATGCATTAAGGTAACGTTGGTTTTGCTGGATTAGTTTTGAATATAGGTTAAATCATAGGATGTTTGGTATGATAAGTATTAATGTTCTCTTACATAATCTCGGGATAAGTTTATCCTACGTACCTTTCTTCGTGAAATTGGAAAGTCTTAGAATTTAGGGTTCTATCCCAGGATTTTTATCCAAGATTAAAAAAATCAAATACAATGTAAACAATTCAATTTCTACAAATAATTAGTGTCTAAAGAACAATTTTAATCCTTACCGGGTAGGGTAAAACCTTGCAGAATCAGTATACAATTTAATGGACTAAAAGTTGATTCTTTTGCAAACAAAAACAGCTATAGCAACAAAATTTGCCTTACCGATTTTCTAAAATACATCTCAAAGAACAGCATTTCCTTTCTCTTTGTTGCGGGTATGCCTGTATGTATGTGGGGTACAAAGAGTCATTTTAATTTTACTGTGAAACGTTTTTTTTTTATTTCTTTTTTTAGAAATCTCCATGCATCGCTTTCTCTCCCTCATCATAAAGATACTTTAGTTGCTGATCTAATTCTTTATAAGGATCCTTCCTCGTGGCATACGCATGCCACCGCTGGCACCCTTTGCCCTCATCGTTGGCCTTCCCTTCCACCATCACCTTTCCTTACATTATTTTTGTCTTGCATGTGAGGATAGATGATCCCACTAGCACCAGTGAGTGTGTCTGAGTGTGATGGGAGCACATGGACTGTTTGTTCCTTACCAAAAGGGACTTGTCAATAGAAAGGGGTTAAGGGGATGACAAGGATGGAGATATCTTGGAGATTTGCCAAAGGAAAAAGGAAGAGGATTAAATCTCTCTCTGCCTTTGCTGAAATTTTTGTGAGGGTTATATGCGGTTGCATTGGAAACTGCCATGAAGCCTCCTAACAAAATAACAAAGCGCCTTTATTAATTTCTAAAGCGACGTGTAGGGAATCAGACTTGAGTTTCCTAGGATTTCTAAAGATCGTAAATTCACGCACTTGACATGTGTGTGTGTGTCTTTAATGGGGAATATTTCTAACTTCAAGCGAAAGGAAGGGCTAGCGCTTGGAACGAGAAATTGTTTTTACCAAACGCGTAACACCAATGAGATTTTTTGGTTTTTATCTTCAAATTAAATATTTCTTCCTAAAAGAGAAGAATATTAATGCATAGTTTTCACAATTTCAACGATTCAAATGCTGTTGTTAGTGCTTTTTTGGGTTAATACCACTAGTAAAAAAAGTACTGTTTGTGATGGATATTTTCGATTGTTTAAATTAATAGTCCACAATAATATTATTTTCGATCGTTTTAATAGGAACGATTGTCAAAAATCTGGTCATTAACTTTATCATCTGGAAAACAGTCGAGGAGGTTGAGACCATTATCGATAGTTAGAAATAATCGAAAATAAAAATTTACTCGACCGTTGTTATATAAACCATCGAGGATAAATGAAATCCTCGACTGTGCAATATATAACGGTCAAGAAAGTGAAGTAAAATTAAGATGTCAGGTTGATACCATTGTTGACCATTTATAACAGTAGAAAATAATAATATAGTCGACTGTTTCTATATTAACTGTCGGCGATAATGTTTTCATAACCTACGAGCACGAGCAGACAAATTTTCAAAGTCTATCGTTGACCATTCGACCTTAAGGGTCAGGAAAGGAGTTATTCCCGACCGTTATTCTAGATCGTTTCTTAGGAACAGTTGAGAAAGTTGACTAAAATCACTAACCCTACCCCGACTCCCTCCCCCTTCTTCCCAAATCACTTTCTTCCTCCTAAGCGCTCCCTCCTACACCCGCGCGACCTCCTCCTCCTCGGCTCCTCCTACGTACCCTCACTGCGGCTCCTCCTCCACCTTGACTCCTCCACGACCCCTAACACCAACAGTATCCCTCCTCCTTCATGACAGACCACACTGTAGGTAGCCGCCCTCCTCATCTTCTTCATCCTCTGCTCGCCTCCTCCTTCCCCTCCCCCTCCCCCTCGTCGATGGCCTGAAGACCCCTCTCCCTCCACCACCACTAGCACCACCATCACCAACGACCACCTGCCACCACCACCCACAGCACCCCCATCCCCTACGGCCACCACTAGCACTCGCCACCACCATCTACTACCCTTGTTGCCGCCACCACCAGCATCTCTGCCACCACCTTTGCCTCTTCCCTTGCCTCCCCTCCTCCTCACCTGCCTGTGCCCCCTCCGCCTCCCTCACCTTCACTCCTCCTTGCCTGCATGGCCAGCCTGCCCCCCCCCCCCCCACCCACCATCGTGCCTTCCCCTCTGCCTATAACCCCCCTTCCCCCTGCCGTAGTCCCCTTCCCCCTGCCTACAGAGTCCCCTTTCCCCTCCTGCAACCCCCCCCACCCACCCACCTGCCGTCCCCTTACCAGTAGCACCCCCCCCCCCCAATAAGAATTAATCTTAGTTTTTAATTAAAAATTTATGTTATTTTTAATTTGAAATAAAAGGTAATGTGCTTAGATTTCAGCTTCCATGGCATATACTCCCTTAATTTTTATATTCCAAACCTAGCCTGAATTTCACAAACAACCTGCATTTAATATTTATATTCTGACTATACGTGGTTTGTCTTCACTCATACCATGTCAGCCTGAATTTGTAGAACTTCAACTAAAGAATTCCAAAGTTCAAACACATTGGTAAACCAATAGGAGCTGATCTTAATAGATATTTTTTAAACAAATTCAGAAGCTTAATACAAGGAAAAAATTACATATTGCACAATAACAACAAACAGAGATGCAAACAACTCCAACAGGCTTACAAATTGCAAGAAACTTTCCATGCAAAAAAGCCACTAAAGACATAGAAAATGGATAAAGCTCAATAGAAATTCATAGTTTATTTTTTTTAAATTACATTTAAATTATTTTATCTTTTATTAAATGTTTCATTCATTTATATATCAAAACTAAATTTTTTTTTATTACCTTCTCATATAGATTCTTCGCATTCTCCTACTGTTTGTGCACCGATTGTTTCCATTTCGTCACTATGGTGAGTTTCTTACTATTTTTTTTTTTAATGCTGTTATCATGTTAGATGTGGGGTGTGCCCACTTAGGTTTATTTTAAGAGTAGGGTGTGTCCACTTAGGTTCATTTTTTGTGTGGGGTGTGTCCACTTAGATTTATTCTTTTTGTGGGGTGTACCCACTTAGATTTATTTCTTGTGTGGAATGATGCTTTTTTTTTATCTTGAATGTTTTATGTTGAAGAAAGAAGAGAAGAAAGAGGAGAGAAAATAAGGGAGGGTAATAAAGGAAGGAAGAGAGAAAGAGAAGGGGAGGTAAGGAAGAAAGGGAGAAAGAGAAGGGGAAAGAGGAGAAGAAAGAGGAGAGGAAATAAGAAGGGGAGGGTAACTGAGGAAGAAAGGGAGAAAGAGAAGGAGAAGAAAGAGGAATGGGAGGGTAAGGGAAGGGGAAACATAATGAGAGAAAGAGGAAGGGGAGGGAAATGGAGAAAGGGAAGGTTATTTCATTTATATACACTCATTTCATTTTCAATTATTTGTATACTTATTTCATACAGGATTTTTGAAATATCACAATATATAGGGGAAATGCTATCGAATTTTTTAAAAAAATATCTAATTATTTGTAATATTTTTACATAGGTTATTTTCAAGAAAAAGGTTAATAGAAGGAGCAGAGAGGAGGCTCAGGCCTCCCAGCAGACTGAGGCCCCCCCACAGCGACCTGAGGCTCCCCGCCAGCAGCCTCAGCCTCAGGTTCACCACCAGCATCCTCAGCCTCAACCCCAGGCACCTCGCCAGTAGTTTTTGAGGCTGGAGATGTAGCTCGATATTTCCAGAGTTAGGGGAAGGGAGGTAGGGGGAAGGGGAAGAGTCCGATACCTCCTCCGACGAATCTCCTAGCGGAGGATTCTGACTATGAGAAGGATGCACTCGCCGATAAGGAGGAGGACGATAGTGCTTCATTTAATGAGAATGCTAGATTGGATGATTAGCCAGAGCAAACGGTTGGCCCGGATCCTTCTCAGACGGGATGTTCTGCACCACAACCACCCGCCCGCAGTTTAGGTACAAATTTAATATTTGATAAATGTTATGTTCTCAATTTTTTTTCTTTGTTATTTAATTTTATGTTATATTCTATCCTATAGGTGCACGTAGGGGGAGAGGTCCCACGTGGAATAGGGACTTAGAGAGAATTTCGCATGGGGCCCACATTTCAGTGCAGATCACACCAATGGGGGAAGCAGTGGACCATCATCCATTTGTCAGCAGACTGGGTATGCTGACGAAGGCAATCATCCCACTATCCCACTTCAATTGGAGGAAGGTGCTAAATGAGCTGAAATGGCAGCTCATTCGAGAGTTAGAGGTAATTGGTAAAAACCAATAACTTTTGTAAATTACTTTATATAAGTGTAAATTATGTAACAATTTCTATTCTCTTTCTAATGTAGTCCATGTTCAAATGGGGCAATGATCCGAACATCCCCAAATATATCCTCAAGCACATAGCGAAGATTCATAAAGATTGGAGATTGGAGATGAAGAATAAGGTAAAAGATAAATTTTAATTATATTTCTTTATTTCTTTTACCATTATTCAAATATTATTTCTAACATTAAAATTATATTTTTTGGTATTATAAGAACAGGAATCATGATGAGGCATTGCATAATTCGCCTCTTTTGATGCAGCCACACATTTGGAAGGAAGAGTGCGAGCTTTGGCATGATCTAGCGATGCAGGTAAAAGTATTTCATATTTTATCATTTATTTAAACATTTTATAAGTTAATAAATTGTACCTTCATTTTCAGAAGCTAGCCAAGAAAAATAAGGAAAATAGGGCTAAAGCTCCACCGAAGACCCATGTCTTGGGTAAGAGGAGCGTATTCTCGACTGTTTAAAATGGTCTACAATACGAGTTTTCTCAACCGTTACTCAATAACTATCATAAAAAGTTAACATTGTCAATCGTCCGTAAATCGACGAAAATATCATTATTTTTTACTGTTATTAACAAATGCTCAGAAATACGCTCTTACTCAATTGTAAAAATAACGGTTGAGGTAAATACTTTTGCCAACCGTGGACATTAAATGATCAGGAAAGAGCATTATCGACCATTTGAAATTGACAAAAGAAATGACCAAACGTCGAGTGGAGATGCATCTTTTTTTTCGACCGTATTGTTCAATAACGGTCGAGAAAACCCAATTGCGATTGTACATTCCTCGATTCTTTTTCTCGATAGTTACTTGAACATTTGTGATCATTTTTAATGGTCGAGAATACTTAATATTCTTGTAGTGTACTTTTAAGCATTTATACGTTCATATCATGTATTTTTGCATAATTGCAAGCACAAAGTCCATTACTCATACTTGCAAACATGGAGAAGCTAACCCCTTTAATAGTACTCTAAGGTTCTGTTTTAAGGATGGATAAAATATTATGGGGATAGGTTAAAATAAAATATATAGGGATGAGTGTTTGGGTGGTGACATAAGAAGAGGATTAAGTAAGCGGTTAAAATAATTGGTCTAATGATTTGATGTTGGTGATATTTGTTTGATAATATAAGTAGGAGTGAAGTATGTTAATGAGTATTTATTTAATAGTAAAAGTGAGAGTGGATGGTGCAGTGGGTATTTTTTAATAGTAAAAGTGAGTAAATGTTACTGTAATTTGATTAGAATTATTGTAATTAATTATGCAGAAGTTTGTCTTAAAATGATGGGAAAAACTTGAACAAAAATCGTTGTTTGTTAAAAAAACTCCTTTAACCCCACTGTTAAGCGGACCCTAAGATGCCTATTCCATGTCAACTTGAATTAGATTTTTTTTTAATAACGGATAATGCAAAACCCTATTTCTACATATATAGATTTTGCATGTGGAAAATAGTCTTTGGTGCACAGTTTACTACACTATAATATTATTATTTTTTTTTTCATTTTGCTATAGTAGTCTCTGCGTTTCTATCTCTCATCTCTCTCTCCTTAGTTCTGTCTCTTATCTTTTTCTTTCTCTTATTTTATTTTTCTTGCATACTACTTAGCATGTATGTTCATTTCAAATTTTATCTTTGTCATAGATCTTGTCATCTTATGCTATTTCATTAAAGACCACTATTGACTATATTTCTATGAGAATACAAAGTAATACATATACAAATAAACTTAATCTATGACATTGATTGGAAATTGAAATGCACTGAGTAATATTTTTCACAATGCACGATATGTCTTGATTTCCAATTAGTATTTTTTTTATTTTTATGGGTTGAAATCAAGATTCACCAAACAATATATTTTACAATACACAATATGTTGGTTTTCCATTAATCAAAAACCAAGATGTACCGATTGAAATCATTTTAGACTTTCATATGATTGACTTTTGCACTCCCGCTGTGATTGCCTTTTACACTTTCACAGCAATGTGCGGGTTAAAGATTTTCGATTAGTGTTTCTTTTTATCCATCGGTCAAAATTCAAGATACACTGAGTAATATATTTTGCAATTTACGATGTGTTCGCTGGTTAAAGATTTCCGATCAATGTTTCTTTTTTTACATTGATCACTGGACAATGCATTTTGCAATGTGAGATATGTTGATTTTCTACTGAGCGAAAACTAAGATGCACCGATTAAAAATCATGATAGATTTTCATATGATTGACTTTTACACTCCTATAACAATGCACATGTTAAAAACTAGTTAGAATTGAATCAAGTATATATAAACTTTCATTCAATATGTTATGTTCGGCATTTGCATGGCATTAATTTATTCTAGTCAAAAAGTAAACAAATGTATGTTACAATATATTTTGCAACACACAAAGTGAGAGTAGTAGTTTTAATCAGTGTATTTTAATTATCTATCAGTGAAAATCGCTTTACATAGATAAAAAATTATTTTCAAGTAAAAAATTATTTCCAATAGATGAAAAATCATGATCCAAATGAAAAAACATCTATCACCAATAAAAAGGTGAAACATACCAATCTGTTTTGATTTTCAACCAATTAAACGTTATTTTCAATTGATGTATTTTAATTTTGAGTTGATTTACTTGATTTTTAACTGATCATTTATCATTCTTCAACCGATAGATTTTGATTTTCAACTGACTAATTTTAATTTCTAAAATTATATTTTACTTTTTATTTTAAAAAAAACATAAGTGAAAATTATACATTATAAAATATATTACAACATATATTTTGTTACTCGTATCATTTCTTCTAATAAATTTATAATTACATTATTTTGTAATTGCAATGGAAACCAACAAAAGTGACAAGAGTGATATTTTCCACGTCAGCAAGTGCATTAATTGAACATACGAAATAAAAACAGCCTTTTTTCCAATCTGATTCATCTCAAAAAAATTGCATGCAGACGCATTCACATTCCCATTTTAATGGTTAGGTTGCACAATAACGAATATTCTAGTAATGATTCTCATGTCCGTAACCAATTAACAATATATCACGTCAGGCAACTAATCAGGATCAAGTACAGCAGCATTTTGTCATACTTTAGAAGCCTTTCAAAAGCAGATGCTGTTGATGTTTTTATGCGAATTTCACGTCTGAAGGCTTATATAAAGTAATTATATCGACAAGGCTGTTGCCTTTTTTCCTTTTATAAGGGCTAGCATGTATTTTGCATTGGTGGGATAATATCGTGATGTTTGAAAGTTGAGTTTTGTTTCAATTCGCCTTTATCACTCGTCAAGGTCATACACTACATTATTTAGTAATAATTTCCTAGCGAAAAAGACACACTAACCGTTATCATTCCCTATTATACCAGACGACAAATAACGGTTTATCAAATAAAAAAGCTTGGTGGCGCTCCTTTTATTACAACCTGATCTTTTCTACTTTTGCTAAGAGAGATTTGTTATAATTATCATTACAAAAAAAGGGGAAAGACGATTTCCCAAATAATGAATCTCATACCATGAAATACCCATACGGACATAATGAAGCAATTGCTTTCAAAGTATTGATCATGGCCCCTACTTATTTTCCTTGGTATTTACCTTTCCTATCTCTCGTTCAAGTTTTAACTAGATGTTAATTAAGAGTGTACACGGGTTGAATTCAATTATACTTAAGTCAAATGGGTTGTGTTATTAATTATAATGAGTTGATAGAGGTAGGTTTAGATTTGTTCAATTCCATAAAAAAAATGTTAGAATGGGTTAAGGTTTTAATTAAATCTGTACCTGGACACACACACACACATATATATATATATATATATATATATATATATATATATATATATATATATATATATATATATATATATAAGTTAAAGTTAAATCTTTCACAATTATAACTCAATCAACACTAAACCTATCCAATGTCTCAAAATTTCCCCTATATTATCCTATTTTGACTTCTCTTATGTCTAAAATTCAAAATTCTCATATTCTTATCCTAGTTATTTTCTTTTTATTTTTACCTATTTTAGTCATTTTTTAGAAGATGAAAATTATTAATGAGTTTAAAATATTTTACTATTAAATATTAAAGATATAAAAAATATATAAGAGATAAACATAAATTTTAAATCTTTTGACGAGTTAACAATCAACCCAATTCAATTCAACTCAATCTAATTTATATAGATTGGATTAGGTTTGGTACAATATTGAATGTAACGGATTTGATTGGATTGAAAAAATTTCAACCTAATAACTGCATGTTAGATTTGAGTTGAGTTTAAACCTAACCTATTTTGACCCTTATGCATCTCTAAATATAATATTGATCTTTTGTATTTTTTATTCTTTGAGAGAAGATTTCATTAAAAAGAAAAGAATCTGATATAAAAAATACACCTCTTCACGGAAAGGGAGAGAGAGGAAATCTACACCCTCAAAAGAGGAAGTTGCTTCATTAAAATGGGGAAAGTCAAATTACAACAATAAAATAAAATAAAAGACAAAAAAATAAAAAGACAAAGAAAGAATATCCTACGATCGAACGTCCCAAGAAGAGCAACCCACGCTCGTTAAACGGCTGAAAAATCAAATAAGTTGGTCGTATTGACCTTTTAAACTTGTCCAAGCATTTTCAACGTCGTCGTATTATTCTGTGACAGATCTTGTCATCTGCGGTCACGCTTTCATTTGAAAATTACATTACACCGCAGAAATTTAATAATGATCATCAGAACATCTGCCTAATGAATAGCAGGAAGTCTTCTGATAAAACGACAACAATAAAGGAACAAAATGATAAGACAGAGATACTGCTGAATTAATTATTGCATAGATCGTTACCAAGATATTTTCATGAAGAGGGGACAAGCGTTAACATGAAATTTGGGTAGTCTAATTAAATGAAAATATTTCAGCTAATTTTACTCGTAAAAGTATAAAATTTCTCTCAACTCTTTTATATATATAACTAACCGTTTAGATGGTATTATTATTAATTTTTTTACTTGAACATTTATGTTCTCAACTTTTTCCTATTTTTTGGTTTTTGGTCTATCTGCGGGTTATCTCTCTCAACTTTTTTTTTCTTTTATTTTTTATTTCATTTTTTTACATTATTTGTTATGTACATCTACTTTGAATTCCATCTTCGCCATCAATCTTATCGTCTTATCCTCTTTCATTAGAGACTAATATTGAGTATGCTTCTACAATAATGTGAAATAATGCATATACAAAGTTAGGCTGTATAAATACAATCTAAGATATTAATTGAAAATCAAATACATCATGTGGTGTATTTTGATTTCAAATACACTGGTCGAAAATAAAAATACACCAGTGTATTTTGTTGAGTTGAGACATTTATTTACTTTTCAATCAATATATTTTGATTTCCAACCTGTATATTTCAGTGGAAAACCAAAATGCACCGTTGTACTTTAATTGTAAATTAGTGTGTTTTGATAGAAAATGAAAACACAATGGTTGAAGTTAAAAATGCATCAGTATATTTTGTTGATCGAGGATGCTTACTTATTTCAACCGGTATATTTTACTTTTCAATCGATAATTTTCGGTGTAAAACTAAAATACATCGATTAAAAATTAAAATACACCAATATATTTAATTTATTAAGTGAGAACGTCTTACATATGATATAAATAGCTATTGAATAGGCATTGTGTATACACTACAAGACAAAGCACATTTCATAATGGTCAAAAATCGTCGTCTAAACAGTTAAAATTGTCATCATTTAGCGTCGTGAAAATGAGCGTAACTATTAAGCATATAGGATGGTTTTGTAAAAATCATCGTTCTTGTAAACTATAAGACGATTTCACACACCGTCGCGTATTCTCGGTTATAGTGTAGGTAGCTTCCCAAACAAAAAGGAGATGAGTTCTAAATCAACTTCATTTTGTATAAAAGATGATTTTTAAAAAAATCATCGTATATCAATGGGATTGTTTTTTTAATATTATGCATATATATAGATAAGTAATAAATAATATATATATATATATATAATATTAATAGAAATTACACGCAACATCACAATTCAAAGGTTGAAGTAAATCTTCATTAATAATAAAACTTTACACAACATAATAACACATATATACAACAAAGTAAAAAATGTACAAGTAAAAAAAATGCAACTCAACTTCTACTCCTACCCCATGACATGCTCTACTACTCCTAAAATCGTCATCTCTACGAGGTTGGAAAAGGTATGAAGTGTGCTCTGACCCTCCTTGTATAAGCTGCATCATCTCTTGCATTTGAGCTCCTGCATAAATTTCTTGTATCCTGCCAGGCTTGAGTTTGTTGATCCAGCTTTGCGGTGACATTTTCGAGCTTCTGCAGTGTTTGTCTCATATTCATGTTTTTTTTTAGCAAGTGTATGTCTCCAACAATATAATAATCATGTTTTAGCTACAAAAATAATTAAATAACTAAAATCATAAAGCACCTCCCAACCAATTAGTATTAATGAATTTTTAAAAATTTTGACAGAGTTTCCTTTTATATATTTAATTTTTCAAATAAAATAGTATTTTTACATGTAATAAAATAATCCATAAAACAGCACAGCAGATAATCCATTCAATTAAAAGATAGTACGTAAGCACACCGTACATCTAATAAAATCCTAAAAATGCATTTAAAATACATAAAAGTAGACACATCCTACCATGAATTCAACAAAATGTAATATATATGTGGGCTCACCCCACATCTAACATGGTCTTAAAATATTACACAAAAATTTTCATATATAAAATGTAATATGTAAACACACCGCACATCTAATATGATCTTAAATATACGCCGCAAAAAAGAAATAGATATTTTTAAAACTTACCTCCAAAGCATTCAAGTGTCTATCGCGAGCAACATGAAATTTTAAAAACATAATAAATTAAATTACTAACTGGTATGCTATTAAAAACCTTAGCAATTACTTTAATACTAAAGTTAAACTAACTACTACAGACACAATTAAGCCCTATATATGTATTAACCCTAACTCTAAAGCAATATATAAATCCTAACTCTAAACCAAAACATAAGACCTAAACCCAAACAAAAGACAATTAACGCAATTAAAACTAAAACTAACACAATTGATTTAGGTTTTATTGACACACAACTAACTAAACCTAAAACCCACATTTAACATGGTCCTAAAATATATACCACAAAAAAGAAATAGATGTCTTTAAAACTTACCTCCAAAGCCTTTGAATGTCTATCACGAACAACCTGGAATTTCAGAAACACATTATAAATTAATTTACTAATTGCTATGCTATTAAAAACCTCAACAATTAATTTAATACTAAAGTTAAACTAGCTAGTATAGACACAATTAAGCCCTACATATGCATTAATCGTAACTCTAAAGATATGTATAAACCCTAACTCTAAACCAAAACTTAAAACCTAAACCCTGCCAAAAGACAATTAACACAATTAAAACTAAAACTAACACAATTGATTTAGGTTTTAATGGCACACAATTAACTAAACCTAAACTTAAAACCCACATCTAACATGGTCCTAAAATATATACCACAAAAAAGAAATAGATGTTTTTAAAACTTGTCTCCAAAGCCTTTGAGTGTCTTTTGCAAACAACTTAGAATTTCAAAAGCACATAATAAATTAAATTACTAGCTACTATGCTATTAGAAACCTCAACAATTAATTTAATACTAAAGTTAAACTAGCACTATAGGAAAACTATGGTTTTGTGACAATTGATTGCAATGATAAATTTTTCCATCACAAAAAGTTTCATTTTTTGTGACAGTAATAACATATCCTATACAAAACTAAGTCACATTATTTTTAGAGACCTAAAATTATCATCGTAAAAGTAAAACAAAAAATCAGGCGGGCACTCTCTTGCAGATCCAGAAAAAAAACCCCTTTACCTTTTCCCTTCCCCCTAAGTCCACAGAAACCCTTACTCATCCCTTTTGTAATCCCCTCACCCACCACTCTGATGCCATCAACCAGATGCCTCCGCTCTCAACTCCCCTTCACTCTTGACACCTCCACTCTAGCGATAATCAGCAACACCCTTGAGCGTGAGGGAGTCGAGAGAGAGGACGGTGAGGATGGGTGGTGCCAGCACACAACAAGCGAGGACTAGCGGAGGAGGAGAAATGGCTCCGACGAAAGTAGGGCGATGCCACCACCTAGGGCTTTGGTGCTCCTAGGGCTCTAGCGCACTTGAGGTAATGCCACTGCCTCCTCTTTCCCCTGTCGTTGCTCCCCCTCGTCCTCTATGTCTGGCTGCAAGACATCTACGCGAGGGTGCACGGGCCTGTGCAAATAGAGCACTCCGTCGACGCCGTGGTCATGCCTTACCTCCTCAACCTCCTCGCGTTGGGATTAAAAAGGAGTGCCTTCTGATCGTGTCCACTGCCGTCCTTGCAGATCCATTGCCGTTGCATCTTCTGATCACATCAACGCCCACCTCCTTTCTTGCAAGGCTACCTTCACCCTCCACTCCAACATCTGCAAGGGCCACACCATCAGGCTCCTCCTTTAGAACTACCCTGAGTTCACCTTTGCCTCCATGCCTAGCGCTGCCCAAATGCTACCTTGGTTTTGAGGCGCTACTGGCTAGGGCGGATGAAGTAACTGTGTCAAAGGTGAAGATCGATCTGCGGGGATCCTATTCTCATTGGCAACGATGGGGTTACCCAAGGGATGCACAAGAGCCTTGATGAGCATATCACAACAGGCCGATGGCAAGAACCCTAACCTAGACATGGAATAAGGGGGATGCGGTACTGTGCGTGTTCCCCATAGTTTTGAGCCTTGCTTTCGAGGCCGAGGTATTTGATCTTATTTGTTGTTTTTAAGATTCATTGTAGTTTCCCTATTGCTCTGTTCCGATCTTGATAACTCTTTTGGGTTGAAATTTTGGATTAGTGTATTTCACATATATTGAATTTTCTTCATCAATATTCAGATTGAAACAAAAGCAAATGCTATGAAATCTGTTGCATCCTCAAATTGTCATATGATAATGAGTTTAGATAGAGTGGTTTTGACATCCGATGTGTGCTTTAGTTAACTTTCTAATTTCTTCTGGTTACTTAGGTAAACTCAGGTGTTGATCCAACTTTGATACGTACAAAACTAAAAGAGGCCCTTCTACATGCATTGGAAAAGCAACGAGTAAAGAGTCTATCTTGTTTTCTTGGGCCTCTTTTTTTTACTTTTGATTAGAAGTTTATTTTCTTTTTTGGTATACGTGTCATAGATTTTGATTTTGTTGTGCTATAGAATATGTGGCCTACCATTGTTGACCATATACTCAATATGTTCATGATAGTATGACCTTGTTATTCTTTACACTTCATTTGCAAGACTTTTAGGGCCTCTTAACACACCAATTAAGGTAAAGTTTCTCTAGGAGGATTTTATTCTTACATTATTCTAATGACCAAAACATTTAATCCATTTTGTCATGAGAGCTCACCGTTTTCTTGGTGCTTGATAACTCCACATCTAATGATGATAATTCCATCAACTGGGGTCAGTTTTGAGGATAAATGTGCGTTAATGATATACCATAATGGGCTTGGGAGCATTGCATGCATGACAAATTATTATAATCAATATTTAATGGCCATATGCACAAGTGCGTATTGAAATAGGCCTCAAATGAGCAATTAGACCGCATCGATGGATTCAAAACGACGAATGGAGTCCAACGGACTCAAAATCGCTAAAATCTGACATTCGGAGCTCCCTCAACTAGCCCAACAAGTTCTGGCCGTCGATCTGATGATCAACGACCTACAAGCGACCATGTGGCAGCATCCAACGTGCCCTCGCGAACTCAGCTTCAGATCCTGACCGTTGGATTTCCATCCAACGGTCGACACCTTCCCACGCCTGATCTAGTCTTTGCGACTAACCGAGAAAGCAGCGCAGCGGTGTGCACCTCGCCCTCGCGATGAGAGGCGAGTGTTCGAATCACACGTGCTTCAAATCGTGGCCCAGCATGCACCACGACTAATTCGAGCCATCCGATCGACGCTGAGCAGTGCAGATGGAGGCTACGTGGTGCTCTGGATGTGCACGGATGATCATGCACGCGATAACGTGCGAGGCACGTGCTCCGCAAGCGCGATACATAGTGCGTGCTCACGCGAAATCTCAACTGTCCGATCCTTGATCGGATGGCCCATAGTGTGAGCACACGGATTGCAGGCGCGGCTTGAGAAGAAGAAGAATGCATGCCTACGATGGACTGGCGGGAGGAGGGCTTCAACGACATTTTTGGAAGGGGTTTAGCGACGTCCTAGACATTGGTAAACCCCCTTTACCTCATTTTGAAGCCCTTTTCTCCTATTTAAACCCCTTCAACCACCCAATTCAAAGGCATTGAATACACACACCTTCCACCATACTCCTAGCTCCTTCCAAGCTTCACCAAGCATACTTCACACTCGTCGGAGTTGTCAAGCCATCGATGAAGCCCTCCTCCACCGCCATGGCTGCCTTGCCTCCTCCTCTCTCTCTCTTTACCCTAGTTTCATATTGCTTTTGTTTAAACTTTTCGCTATTGTTTTATTTGCAAACAAACTCAAGTTACATGCTAAATGTTAATGTTGATGTTGTTTCGTTTATAGCTCCCATCTTGTTTGAATAAATGTCGTGATTCAAAGACAAATTCTAACCCTACTCTTTCTCATTTTCTCGCAAGCAAACCAAGCTTCATGTGACAACTAAAAGCAACAAAGTAATTTGATCTCACGCCTCCTCGTGTTCGACATTTGGACTCACAAAATCCAATCTTTAATTAAAACTGACGTCGTGAATGCATGTTATAACGACACAATTGAACAACCGTGTCTTGCACACGTCAGTTTTTGGCACTGTTGCTGGGGAGGCGACGGATTTCTTTTGTTGCTTTCATCCCGGATTCGTATTCACATTGTCTAACTCATTTTTCTCCCTCTACTTGATTGATTGCAGGAACTCAACGTGTAGGCGGCGAAGGAGCGCAATTTGCGACGGTAGAGATGGAGTAGAGTGCGGCAAAGACCAGTTGTGAGAGTATCACTCCTCCCTTTGGTTGTTTGCGTGCTTTTAAAAAAAAATTGGCATGGTGAATGACTACTTGACCCACATCCCAAATTCATCACCCAAAAAAATATATATATACCCTAACATTCTTAAGGAGATAATCTTTTTGAGTGTTCTTTTTCCTTTTGAGTGGTGTTTGTGAAGCCACCGTGATTTGACTTGGGCCACACCACTCACCATAACTAAAATAAACTCACCTGGTAGAGCTACATGAACACTAGGGTGAACTCATTAGGGTTGCTTTTCTAGGGCCACATCACTCTAAAGGAAATCAACTTTCGCAGGTTGCATGCAAAACTTTGTGTGCCCACTTGAACCTTGTTTAATGACATTAAGGCACTTCAACCCTAAAACGCACTATAGCAAGGACAAATCATTAAAAGACACCACATCTTAAAATCCTTACTTAAGAACCATGTCTTGTTAAGTGCATACACGCTCAAATCGATTAACTAAGAGGCATAACCCCACTCAACACCTCATCACATATCTTAAGCACAAGCACTAGCCTAGCCCTTGATTAAAATGTAGTAGACATGCCCTAGGTAGGACTGATTTAAGTCTTGGAGATGTCATTTGGTTTGCTGGGCATTTGGCCTTCATTTCCTTTGTAGAATTTGGTGTGTAGGCTGCAGGGAAGTGTCAAATGACTGCAGTTGTGGGGTCTATGGAACCGGTGGTGAAAGCCAAAGGAAGAACCTTCCCCTCAATCCCCTCTTAATCAACCTGGCCAGATTAACATTGGGAAGGGCAGTTAAGTGCTTACAGGCTTGATCATTCCCTTTGAGGCTTCAAGCTCACCTAAGGTGTACACTGTAATACTAGACTTGTCTGCTTGTTTGTGCACACACTTCTCGCATCTGTTTCTCTCTACATCCCTCTCCGTTCTTCCCTAGTGTATGCACGGGAGATGATCACTGCATCCTAAGCTGTTTGTTTTAGATAGGGAAATCAGGAGGAGACTTGATTTTACACAAGAAATGGCTGAACCAAGAATTGATGAGGTTGAGGACCAACCCCCACCCAATGCTATGGCCATCATTCAGGCCCAGATCTCTGCCAACCACCAACTACAACAATAACAAATCCAAACCATCATGCAAGCCATACACAGATTGCAAAACCCTCAAGGGCAACCCCCACTAAACCCACCTAACCCACCACAACCTCCGGAGGGCTAACCTAGGCCCCTCTGCGACTTTTACGATCTGTCTGCTATTTGGATCGAACCCCATCTTAGGGTCCCTGAAGGGGGAGATGATTTTGAGCTGAAATCTAATGTCTTGAGCTTGACTCAGAGCCACTTTCATGGGAGCTCAAATGAGGACCCCTTCCAACACCTAGAGGACCTTGATCGAATCACTAGAACTATGAAACCCATGAACATTAGCTTGAACATTGTTTTGATTAAGAAGTTCCGTTTCTCCCTAAAAGACAAGGCATCTCACTGGCTTAGAGCCTTAGGGAGACCCATCTCCACTTGGGAGGAATTGAGGCATGCATTTTCAAAGAAATTCTTCCCCATAGGTAAAACCAATGCCCTTAGGAGAGCCATTACCACATTTACACTCCAAGGTGGGGAACAATTCCATGAGGCATGGGAACGATTTAATGAATTATTGAGGAAATGCCCACACCATGAGGTTCCAAGGTGGCAATTGGCCCAGATCTTCTACCATGGTCTGGACAACAACCTTAGGAACTTTATTGATGCCTTATGTGGAGGCAACTTTTTGAACAAGGATGAGGAGAGCGCATTCGAACTCTTTAAGTCCATGAGTGAGAATTCACTCAACAATGCCTCTATGACCCAGTTTAATCGATCCAGTCAACCTCATGGTGGGATCTATGAGGTGCAAGCAAATTCTAGAATGGTTGACATGGACATTATAGCCAAAAAGTTGGATCGAGTTGAATTGGTGGACAAAAAGATTGATGAGCTGCTAAACCAAACCAGGAACCCGCTACATACCCTCTCCCGAGAAAAGGGAGCTCACAATGTACATTTAGTACAACCAATGAGCCAAATGCACTTGGAACAACCCCTAACCATGTTCTAGGGAGGGACCTTTGCTCTCTCAACCCCTGATTACTCACTTCCCTCCCCCTCGACACCTTCTATCTTTGAAGATGTCCAAGATATCCAAGGTTATTCCAAACCTGACCCCTTCTCCAACACCTACAATGCCAGATGGCATAATCACCCAAATTTCACCTGGACGAACCAAAAATCGAACCAATTACAGAACCAACCCAGGCCAAATCCCCCTATCAATAAGGCTACCTGTTAGACCACCCTATAATCAGAATAAGGCATCCCCTCCCCTTAAAACCAAATGGACACATTGATAAAAATGATGGCTGACATGAATCAAAAACATCAGGAAGAAATGGCCTTAGTGAAGGGACAATTGAGCCAGCTATTGGATTATAAACAATAGGGATCCCTTCCTTCTCAGCCACAACCGAACCCGTGAAATGTGATTAACAGAGGCCCCGATTTGCAAGGGTTCCAAGCCAACCCTGGACATGCCCACATGGTCTAATAAGCCCCCCAAACACCCCCTAGGTTTGGTGCTCCTTCTTCCTCTTCTTCTCAAGGATCTACCCATGGTCCCAACGCCTCTGCCAACGTGGTTACCTTGAGAAGCGGCACTAAGACCCAAGACCCCAAATGGCCAACCCCTCCCGTGACCTCACTTCCTAAGATACCCGAGTCTGAGGGTGAGCAGGAGGAACCCAAGGACATGGAGATTGACCGGATTCAAACCTAAACACCATACCCTAAGGCCTTGGATAAAAGGAAGAAAAAGAAAGCTATAGTTGAGAATGAGGAGCTATTGGATACTTTCAAACAAGTCCAGATTAATATTCCTCTCCTTGAAGCAATTAAACATATCCCGTCTTATGCTAAGTTCTTGAAGGATGCTTGTACGCTGAAGCGTAAGCAGAAAACCCAAGCACCTAGGAAGGTAGTGCTCTCAGAACAAGCTAGTTCAGTGATATTGAGTAGCCTACCTCCCAAACGAACTGGCCCAGGAGCGCCGCTGATTTCTTGTAATATTGGGGACATGACATTTAATAGAGAGCTCTTGGACTTAGGTGCTTCAATCAACCTCATCCCAATGACCTTGTATCACCAGTTTGGATTTGGAGAATTGAAACCCACACCTGTGACCATCCAATTCGCTGATAGAACTGTGAAAACCCTGAAGGGGGTAGTCGAGGACATAATTGTTCTGGTCAAGGACTTCTACTTCCCGGTTGACTTTTTGGTTCTCGACATGGAAGTCCCCAAACAATTACAAAACACACCCATCATCTTAGGCAGGCCCTTTTTAGCTATAGCTAAAGCGAACATTGATTGCAACATGGGATGTATGGGAATTGCCTTTAGAGACAAGAAGATGAAATTGGATATCTTCAAGGTAGCCAAGTCTTTTGATTGTGACTGGATCAAGGAGCACGATCCCGTGGAACCTCTGGTTGAAGAATGCCTCACTCTTAGTTTGTCAGCTGACCATCTGACTCAACCGACCAATGACTATCCTGACCCATCCCAGCCTGTGGAGATTGACATTTATAGAGCTGATTACCTTCCACAACCACCATTTGAGGAGATTGTTGTTGATCAACTCCCACCTTTTCCTTACCCGTTGAATGTTGTCCCACCTACACTCGAACTGAAGCCTTTGCCCGATAATCTCAAGTTTGCCTTCCTAGGACCTGACCGGACCTTCCCTATGATTATCAATGCCCATTTAACTAGGGAACAAGAACTTAGGTTGATTGCAACCCTCTTTGAACATCGGGCAGCCATTGGATGGACAATTTCTGACTTGAGGGGAATTAGCCCCACTGCAATAAATGAAAACAAGGAAAGAAATTAACTCGGAAAATCACAATCGAAAAATCAAGAAAAAGAAGATAAAGTCTAGACAGTCCAAAATTATTACAAAGAACGTGTGAGAACAGGCTCCCACAACTTATGACTAACAATTTTTCCTAATTAATATACCTAAAACTATCTAAACTAAACTACTACTATTACTAATCCTACAGCTACTCCGAGGGAAACTCCACCAGGAAGATGGGTCAGGAGCACAGTGACTCCACGAGGAAGATGACCTCTACCTGGATGATGATACTGCTTCTCCTCCTCAAGTGCTGTGGAAAAATAAATGATTAGTAAAAGAATAAAGGAATGTATACACAAATAAATCAATGGAAGAAAGCAATTACAATCAATGAATGAAATGAAATGAAGAATTTCTATATACAAATGAATTAAAGGGTAATTTTGTCGTAAAGAGCGTTGCCTCCCCGGCAACGGCGCCAAAAATAATAATAAAACAAATGGTTGGTTGTGATGATAATGATTATGTATTGCGTTGTAGTAATGTTGTGATTTGAAACATCATGAGTGTCAAAGTGGTGAGTTAGGGTAAGTACCAGTCATTACAACCATTATTATTATTTACTTATCTAATTTTTACTGGTTTTGTTCCAGGTCGTTCACTGGGAGGCAATTTATTGAATTACATCGATCACTCTTTAATCTCAAAATTATCCTCTAATTCCAAAAAGAAACTTTACATCTTATTAAAGAATGAATGAATATAAAAATGGTTTGCCTACTTACTAAAAGTTAACTGTAATGCTTATAAAAATTAACTAACTAAAAACAAGCACCAAACAATTTATTACTATACTAAAGACTATGTATTTACAAGTTATAGTATTAATACTAACATGATAGTACCTCATACACTAGGATGCCATAGTGTAAAAACTTAACTTACTAGTCTGTTATCTACAGTAACATATACAGCAGTTTTAATGACAGACATAAGCGTCGCTAAATCTCAGAAAACACTATACAACCTAAGGGGGAAAACTGAGGTCTTTAGCGACGTTTATAGTGTCATTTTATTCTGTTAGTAATTATATAGGTTTACTTATACAAATAATAGGCTATACTACGTGTACATATGTATATCTTTTTCTTCTCTTTTGTTTCTACCTTGACAGGTTCCAGATACAGCGGCGTAAAGGCACTTAACACTATCATTAACTTTCTTTAATCAATTAAAAATGTGTTTAATTTGCGGGGGTGCTTTTCGAGGGATACACTGCACCCAGAGGGTGGGACCAGACCTCTACTAAGCGCACCCTAACCTTCATTAGGCCGCTTAATTATGTTTTCAGACTCAGCGCAGGGCCTCAGGCAAACGCCGCGCACACACTCGGGTCTCCGACCCCACACACAATGTACACTTTCATCACAATGTTCAGACAGAATGCTCAGATGGTAACCGGATCGTGCATATGTTATGTTTCGGGCGCCCGACGCCCATGACGACTCGGCAGTAAGAAACACAAATTCTTAATAAGGCGCTGCGCACGATTTGCAGCGCACGATGTGGCGCTATTCCAGCGCCACATCTGCGCTGGAAATCGGGCGCAGCTGCGCCTAGAGGCAAATTTGGCCCTCGATTTGGGGGCCATAAATTATTAAAAAAAATAAAATAAATTATGGAAAATAAAGTATCTACATAATACTACACAATTGCTTAATTAATTTTTAATTTTAATTAAGTTTACTATACAAATACATTAATTAAATTAGGCTGTTTGTACAGGGTAATTTAGGTGCTTTATTAGTTATTTACTTATAAATTAGTTAGTAAATGGTCTAATTGACCTTATACAGATTTAAATTAGATACTTAAGTCTTTTATACATATTTTTATTATATTTTTCTGTATTTATTTATGTTTTATTTATATTGAAATAGCAGTTTTTGGCTATTTAATTTATAAACTAAATAACAGTAATCTAAAATGGGTATAAATATACTTTAACTAGCTTAAATTTCTTAATATAAATTAACCCAAGTCTGTAGATTCACTTAACTTAGTTATAACCCTAAATTACTAATTTAGCTAAATTAACTTAACACTCTAGCTATAAACTGAATAAATTCATTATTTATATTTGTATATACAATTCAGTAATTATATATGCATAAATTCAATTCAGTAATTCAGTATTTATGTATATATGTCTGTAAGTTACATATATATAGATATATGCAATTTTATACAGTATACAGTATATATGTATATATACTTACATAGTTATTATATTCATTATAGTTAAAGTTAGTAGTATATGTATATATACAGTATTAGATTTAAGTATTTACAGTTAGATTTCAATAGGAGGATGAGGAAAGAAGGATTGATTGTGTTCAATTTTCTTGTCTAACAGCAGCTTTAGCCACTGTCAGATGGGTGGAGAAGGGGGAGAGTGTTAAGAATTCAGTGTTTCTTTCAGCAGCCTAAGCTACTGTCAAATGGGCTAACTTCTGCTGCAGTTAGTCCATTTGAAAAGAGAGATGAATCCAAATGGTGAGAAGGGAAGAGTTTAGAGAGAAGGAAGATATGTAGCTGCAAGATGCAGCAGTTTATTGTGTATTGGGATTAAAAGCAATCAAAATCAACTGAAAAGTAGATAAGTGAATCCCAAATCTGACAAGGGTTTAATTCCTCATGAAAATCACAAAATGTCTTAATTTAAATGCCCAAAAACCCTCATCAAAAACCTCATTTCAGATTAAAACCAAAAATAACACTGAATTAGCTCTTCCTAATGCTATAGACAGCATGAAGGAAGAATTAATTCAGCCAATTAAAACCACAAAATCAAATCCCAGTTTCTTGCAACCTTAAGGAGTATTGAGAACTCCTTAGGTTAGGAATTCACCATACAAATCACCATAGTCATTATCACATTAATTATCAAAACAGATAGTGTATGGCAATTCTGAATTATCAAGACAGTACTGAGAATTCATTAAGGGAATTCACGGTAACTTGTAAATGCATTCAAAGCATAGCAAAACAGATAATGGATGGCTCTTCTGAGATAGTTTCTATCACCAGAAATTCTCTCAGAGTCCTTGCCAACAGGAAATTCCAATCATCTTCAATCTGTCAGATCAGGCAATGAAATCTAGAAAGCAAAAATCCTTAAAATCCATGTTGAAAAGAAATCTGACAAACTGAAGAATTCAACCCAAAATCAAGGGGCATTTGTGAACAAATATGGGGTGAGTGAGAAGCCCCAAAGGTGCTTGTGACGCCAATTTCAGATCTGAGGTTGTAAACCACCAGATCTGAAATTGGATCAGGGTGTGTGGGTGAAGGATGAGAAAAACTTGTCGTTAAAAAGAAATTAGAACTGGATTGTGAAAAAACATGGAGAGGGAGATAATTTGAAAAATGATTTGATGAATTCTTCCCCTCTAATCTGGACTGATCATAGGAGGTGAGGGAAGGGAATTAAAGCTAATTCTACTCCTACAGCTACTTTAACCTACAACGAAAATTAAACACTAACAATTATGCTAATTCTACTCTAAACTACTTAACTACTGCTAAAACTAATTATGCAGAATTAAAAACCTAAACTAACAGGAAGAATGGGACCTATGGGTCCTTAGCCGGTGGCTAAGGAGGAAGAAAGGAGGAAGATGACTCCAGCGGAGGGAAGAGTCTGCTAGTGAGGCTCTAGGGTCGTCCTCAGGTGCTACGAAGTCCTTAGCGACGAGGAGTGTCGAGAGAAGGTGATGATTTCACAGCCGGGGCTGTGAAATCAGAGGCTGGATGGGGAGGAGAGACTGGAGTGGACGAATTGATCGCTAAGAGATGTAGGAGGGAGCGATCCCTTGCGCGCGACACCACTGAAGTGCTTAAGTAGCAGCTCAGTGGCTGAGATCACCACGCAGGTGAGAATAAACAAGATGGAACCGGCGGTGAGGATGTGAGGGGCGAAGCACGCGGTGAGCTAAGCACAAGATCTGACCATCAGATGAGATCTGGGGAGAGAGGTGAACGCACTCATTGAATTTCGTGAAAGTTCCAATAGAATCCAACCGTAGATTAAGATCTAAAGAGCGATGGACGACTGAGATTGGCTGTGTTCTTCGCGCGCTACGGTGCGTGTGAAGAGCAGTAGGCTTCTCTCTGAAATGAGGGAAAATTTGCAGGAAGACCCTTGAACGAAGGGGTAGAAGAATAGCATGCAGGCCCATAAGTGAAAAGAACTATAACTGGAAGGACCCTGCAGCCTTTCAAAAGGGTCCCTGTGGCTTACAAGCAGGTCCAAAAATGAGTTTTTAAGGGTCAAAGTGTAATGCATGAAGGACCTAAGTATAAGCTATCTATTTCAAAACCTAAATGATGTCCAATTGCCTTCAAATTTTTATATGTGCTTAATTGAACATTTAAGACATTGATTATACTTCTGATTTGGCTTTTCAAATTTATTTATGTGTTCAATTGACGCATGGATCATCATTTGTATTTTGCTTTCAGAATATCTCATTTTTGTGACCTAATTATGAAGTTTTAACACAGAGTAAAGGTTTTAGGTCTTTTTCTTTAATTTCCACACTTAACCCTTTTTATCTGTTAATTTTATATTATTTTGCTTAGTGTCTAGCTTAATTTCAGCTTTTTAGCCATGATGAGTAGCTACTCATCACCCACCTATTGCACTCACAAGATTTATTTGGAAGATGGGACTCGACCTTCTCGCCAGATGCAGAGATGATTGAATCCAAATATGCGAGAGGTCATTAAAAAGGAAATAATCAAGTGGCTTGATGTTGATATCATTTAACCAATTTCCGATAGCCCCTAGGTAAGCCCCACTCAAGTGGTACCCAAGAAAGTTGGGCTCACCGTTGTCACTAATGATTAGGCTGAATCCATCCCCATCCGCACTACTACTGCATGGCGGGTGTGTATCGATTATAGGTAGCTTAATGAGGCTACCAAGAAAGATCATTTCCCTCTACCATTCATTGACTAGATTCTCGAGAGATTGGCAGGGCATAAATATTTTTTCTTCCTGGATGCATATTCAGGATACAACCAAGTTGCTATTGCACCAAAAGAGCAAGAGAAGACCACATTCACTTGTCTGTATGGCACGTTCGCATTCTGTCGTATGCCATTCAGGTTTTGCAACGCACCCGTTACCTTTCAACGTTGCATGCTAGCCATCTTTTCAGAGATGGTGGGTGAATACCTGGAGGTCTTTATGGATGATTTCTCCATGTTCAGTAATTCATTCGTCCATTGCCTCAGTAGTTTGGAGAAGATTCTGAAAAGATATATCAAGATCAAACTGGTTTTAAGCTAGGAAAAGAGCTATTTCATGGTTTAGGAAGGGATTGTCCTCAGTCACATCGTCTCGCATAGGGGCATTGAAGTAGATCGAACAAAGGTTGATCTAATTTCCAAACTTCCACCTCCTAGCTCGGTCCAGCAAATCAGATCTTTCCTAGGACATGTTGGCTTTTATAGAAGGTTCATTAAAGATTTTTCCAAACTCTCTAAACCCTTGACTAACCTTCTAGCCAACAACGCCCTTTTTCACATGACACCTGATTGCATCAAGGCTTATAACACTCTCAGGGACAGTATCCACTGCGCCTGTATTACAACCCCCAGATTGGTCCCAAGACTTTGAGATTATGTGCGATGCATCAGATTTTGGCATTGGTGCTATCCTAGGACAAAGAAGAGAAAAGAAACCTGTGGTGATCTACTACACGAGCAAGATGTTGGATGAGTCTCAACGGAATTATACTGTGAAAGAAAAAGAACTGCTCGCCATAGTCTTTGGATTAGAAAAGTTCCAATCATATCTTCTGGGATCCCACGTGATGATTTACACTAACCACTTAGCTATCCAGCATTTGTTGACCAAAAAGGATGCTAAACGCAGGCTCATCAGATGGATCCTGCTCTTGTAGGAATTTGACCTGGAAATACATGACAAAGTCGAGTCCAAGAACGTCGTAGCCGATCACCTATCCAGACTCCACCCAGACCACATCGAACCATCATTACCCTTGACCGACACCTTTCCTGATGAACAACTTCTAGCTGTGCAAGGAAGAAAGCTACTCTGGTATGCAGACTTCGTCAACTATTTGGTGGTTGGACAGACTCCGCATGGCTGGTCCAGACAGCAACGGGATAAGTTCTTGGCTGAAGCCAAGCACTATTTCTAGGATGATCCCATGCTGTTTAGACTCTGTGTCAACCAGATCATTAGGAGGTGTATTCCTGAGGAAGAAGTCCAAAGTGTGCTATCATTTTGTCACAACCAAGCTTGTGGTGGCCACTTTTCGGGGAAGAAAACGGCTGCAAAGGTTTTGCAGTATGGATTTTACTGGCCCTCCCTATTCAAGACTCACATAGCTTCGCTAAGACTTACTCTCGCTGCCAAACATTAGGAACTATGACCAAAAAGGACATGATGCCCCTCCAGCCCATTCTGATTGTCAAAATCTTTGATGTTTGGGGCATCGATTTTATGGGTCCCTTCCCACCATCCGACGGCTTTGAGTACATACTAGTCTCAGTGGACTTTGTCTCGAAATGGATCAAAGCCGTTGCCACACGAAGATGTGATCATAAGGCTGTCATGGACTTTGTTAAGAAAAACATCTTCTCTCGATTTGGGATACCGAAGGCCATGATTAGTGATGGTGGGAGTCACTTTATTCATGCCCAATTCCGTGCCTTGCATAGAAAATACGGAGTTACTCACCGTATTGTCACCCCGTATCACCCGCAAACAAATGGGCAAACTGAGGTCTCTAACAGGCAAATCAAGAATATTCTGCAAAAGTCTGCGAGACCTGACTGGAAGGATTGGTCCACACGACTAGATGATGCCCTTTGGGCATACAGGACCGCTTTTAAGACCTCGATAGGTATGTCACCTTATCACCTGGTCTTTGGCAAAGCTTGCCACCTTCCAGTTGAGTTGGAACACCAGGCTTACTGGGTTGTTGAGAAGTGCAACATGGATTCTCAGTTAGCCGGAGCATAGATGACACTCCAACTCTCCGAGCTCGAGGAAATCCGTTGGAACACATATGAGAATAGTTGACTTTACAAAGAAAAGATGAAAGCCGTCCATGATCGACACATCCATAAGAAAACCTTTGAGCCCAACTAGCAAGTCTAGCTTTTTGATGCCCAACTCAAACTTTTCCCTAGGAAGTTGAGATCAAAGTGGACAAGACCATATCAGGTGATCAAACCTTATCCCAATGGGACGGTTGAAATTGCGATCCTAACACTAGGCAAACCATCACAGTAAACGGTCAAAGATTAAAATATTTTCTTTCCTAGGTTCCCCCAAAGGAAGTTGTCACCCTCATTGAGGGTTGACACAGAGCCTCGCCTAGATGGAGGCAATAAACTTAGTGCTTTCTGGGAGGCAACCCACAAGATTCAGACTGATCAGGAACACAACAACACTCAGGTGATTTCTTTTTGTAACCCCTCTGCATCCATTTATTTGCCAATGAGGACATTGTCCAACTTAACCATGGAGGGGGTGGTAATTTGCATTCTCTGAGTTTGTTCGCATTCTCTGAGTTTATATTATCAGCCTGAATTATATAATAAATAAATTTTAAAAAAAATTTAGAAAGGAGAACTTAGGCATTAGGAGCTTGTCAACTATGGGAAATAATACGAGAAGAACCTGAAAACTTAAACTTTTTAGGCCTTCAGGCTTAATGAACCCAGGTGTCCCTAAAATACGGATTTAGCCTCGAATCCTTGCAACCTTAATTTACTGTAATTCGCCGATAAAGTAGGGTGATAAGTATACGACTTATCAACCCGTCCTCTGACTCGGAGGGCTTTTAGTCTAAGCATCTGCACACATTTTCACATTGACTCACTCCTCGGAGATTCTAATGGAAATTGGGTAGCTAATGAATCTTCTAGGGTGGTATGGCTGGCAAGTTATCATGGGTAATAGCAAATTGGCTGGTTGTCCAGAGCCCAGCCACATGACCACTTTCTTTTATTGTCTCTAGGTAAATCTGAGATCAAGGAAGCCACCTACTAAACAACAAAAGAAAAAGAAAAGAAAAAAGAAAAAGGGAGAAATAGAAAAATAGAAAAAGAAGAAAAAGAAAAAAATAAATAAGCCACACTTCACCGCACGAGTATGGCTAGCAAGTGGTCGTGGGTAACAGACCATTGGCCGGTTGTCCAGAACCTAGCTCACTAAATGCACAAAAAGTCCCAAAACACTTAGGGAAGAAGTGGTGAAGTAGAGCAATCTAGGGAGATATACATTGGAAACACCCTTGTGTTGACCCCATGTAAAATAAAACTAGGGAGAAAGCTACCAATTAGACAGATACACCTTCAAGCAAGCATTTCCTTTTCAGATCACCTAGGGGCATAGAAATCTGAAGTCTATTTTAATTACCATTGAGTGAGTCTATCACAATATTCACACCAAGATGCTTAGCACTTATAGTCTTTTTTGAGTTGTGGGTGGGTTGGGTAGCCGTAAAAAGTGTCGGACACACTCTCAACCCCAAAAATCCAAAAAAAATGAGAAAAGATGAAAAGAATATATATATATATGTATATATGCTTTAAAGCGAGGATTTGGGTGGTTCACATTTTGGCAGACACATGGGCGCTGTTTAGTCTCTATAGATCAAGCTCTTAGTGTATTTCCTCCCGTTGACAAGCAATAGATGTCTAAGTAATCAAATCCTAATCCCAAATGGAAATAACAGCTAGGATAAATCTTGCTAGGGACTAGTAAGGGATGAGCATGGAGGTATAATAACTCTACATCTAATGATGATAATTCCATCAACTGGGGTCAGTTTTGAGGATATATGTGCGTTACTAATATACCATAATGGACTTGGGAGTATTGCATGCATGACAAATTAAAATTGCTTATAATCAATGTTTAATGGCCATAAGTACAAGTGTGCATTGAAATAGGCCTCAAATGAGCAATCGGATCGCATGGATGGATTTAAAATGACGAACGGAGTCCAACGGACTCAAAATCGCTCAAATCTGACATCTGGAGCTCCCTCAACTAGCCCAAGTTTTGGCCGCTGATCTGATGATCAACAACCCACAGGTGGCCACGTAGTAGCATTTGATGTGCCCTTGCGGCCTCAGCTTTAGATCCGGACTGTTGGATTTCCATCCAACGATTGACACCTCCCCGCCCTTGATCTTGTCTTCGCGACCAACCGAGAAAGCAATGCAGTGGTGCGTGCCTCGACCTCTTGATGAGAGGTGAGCATTCGAATCACATCGCACTTCAGATCGTGGCCTAATGCGCACCATGGCTAATTCGAGCCGTTCGATCAATGTCGAGCGGTGCAGATGGAGGCTATGTGGCGCTCTGGATGTGAGCGGATGATCACACGCACGATAACACGTGAGGTGCATGCTCTGCAAGTGAGATCCATAGCGCATGCTCATGTAAAATCTCAACCATCATATCTTTGATCGGATGGCCCACAGCGCAAGAACACGGATCGCTGGCACGACTTGAGAAGAGGAAGAACGCATGCCTACGATGGACCTATGGGAGGACGTCTTCAGCGATGTTTTTGGAAGGGGTTTAGCGACGTCCTAGACATTGCTAAACCCCCTTTACCTCATTTAGAAGCCCTTTTCTCCTATTTAAACCCCTGGACATTGCTAAACCGCCTTTACCTCATTTTGAAGCCTTGTTCTCTTATTTAAACCCCTTCAACCACCCCATTCAAAGGCATTGAATACACACACACCTTCCACCCTACTCTTAGCTCCTTCCTAGTTTCACGAAGCATACTTCACACTCACCAGGGTTGTCAAGCTGTCGACGGAGCCCTCCTCCATCGCCGTGGCCACCTTGCCTCCTCCTCTCTCTCTCTTTACCGTAGTTTCATATTGCTTTTGTTTAAACTTTTAGCTATTGTTGTATTTGCAATCAAACTCAAGTTGCATGCTCAATGTTAATGTTGATGTTGTTTCTTATATAGCTTCCATCTTGTTCGAATGAATGTCGTGATTCAAAGACAAATTCTAACCCTACTCTCTCTCTCTCTCTTTCTTGTTTTCTCGCAAGCAAACCAAACTTCATGTGACAACTAAAAGTAACAAAGTAATCCGATTTCACGCCTCCTCATATTCGACACTTGGACTCACCAAATCAATCTTTAATTAAAATCAACGTCGCAAACGCATGCTATAACGACATAATTGAACAACCGCATCCTGCACATGTCAGTGCTCTAGATGATGGTTTCCAAGGACCTCCCACAGGTCTTTTCCTCCCTCTACAAATAAATCAATGATGTTCATTTTGTTGCATAAGATCTCTAAATAATCTTCCACTACCATGTGAGTTGCTACCAAGTTGTCTATATATATTTTTTGTTAACATCATACAAGCTTTTTGATTTGGAAAAATGTGTTGCCAAACCATTTCTTTTTCTTGTTTGGTGTCAAGAGACCTGATGGTCCTTATCATTGGAGTTTACTGCATAATCAAAAGCATGGATGTTATGGTGTTGATTGGTATCTTTAATGGTGCATTTTGTTATATGTCTACTATACTCTTGTTGAAGGTGTTTGCTGGTTATTCTCGTTATAGAATTGAGTCATGGAACAGCTGTAAAAGCATCGTCAATGATGTTTTTACTTTTTAGTTTTTACAAGAGACTATATGAAATCATAGCTGAGATTATACCATCTATAAGTGCATACATGCTAGGAATATGGCATACTTAATCTTATATATTTATAATTTGTTTCCTTTGCCATACCAAACTTGCATTGCATACATTCAGTGTTTGACTTTGCTTTCACGATCCCTGTAGCGCTCCAGTTTCCTATTGATTTAGTGCTTTGTCTAAGAAGAGAATGTTATTTGCAAGAAGCATGTGCCATGTTAGTCTATATTAGATGTGCTTTGTCAACTGCGATGAATGATTAGTAGAGGGATCACTTATTATTAAAATAGGTCTATCTCATGGCTAGAGCAATGATATTTCCCACATCCCTTCATATTTTTTTGACACTTTTGTCCATCCTTTTGAAAAAAGGAATCCAGATTTCAAATTCAGCCTCACGTACTTCTTTGTAATAATAAATTGTCAAGATAGATAACTTACATGTGCTTAGAGCTTTGAAGATATTATTGCTTTGTCAACCTATCAAATCATACAATCCAATTCAACTACAATTTAAAGTAGAACTCATGGGATTATCAGTGTTTGAATTATAGTTGAATTCCTATTTTTTGACATATCTAAGAATGATAGTGTTCGTGATGTCGTCCTACTTACATTTATGGCAGAAGAATGAAGCCCATACATAAACTTTTTTGGGAAATGGTGGCAATCCATGTAACATATTTTTGCTCTCCTTATTGAGCAATACCACTAGTAGAGTATAATGTACTTTTGGTAGTTCTTTCAGCCTATTGATGAATTACGACTCATCATAGCTAAATCACCTAAGTTAAGCTAGAAACTAGGTTAAACACTATCAAATTAACACATAAAAAGGGTTAAGTATGAGAAATAGAGAAAAAGATCTAAAACATCAATTTTGTGCTAAAAACGTATAATTAGGTCACTAATTGAGATATTCTTTTAATAAATTTAAAATGGTGATCCAATTATAAATTGAACACACTAATGAGTTTAAAAGTTTAAATCAAAAGTGTAATTAACTTCCTAAATGTTCAATTAAGCTTCCATAAAAACTTGGGTACATTTGGACATCATTAGGACCTTGCAATTATAGATTTACATTTAGGTCCTCCTTTCATCACATTTCATTCATTAGCAAACCAGCCAAGGACCTACTTGAAGGACACAGGGACCATTTTGCAAGCCCTTAAGGACCTCTCTATAATCATTTCTAACCACTTATGGGTGCCCCTACTATTTCTCTACCCCTTCGTGCAGGGGCATTATGCGAAATTTCACCAACAGAACCTTGTGCCACATGCAACTGCACGTGCACTGTAGCACCGCAAGAATACGAGAAATCCTTGTCATTGATCCTCTTAACCCACTCAATCTGTGGCTATCCTTAATTGGAAGCTTCACACGAATCGGTGCGTGTGGTCACCCCTACCCTCAGATCCCATCTAACAGCCACTTTTTGATTTCAAACTTGCTTGCGCTCTCTCCTCAAATCCTCACCGCCCAAACCCCTTGCACCTAATCTCACTATTGCAGTGAGTATAATCACTCTTGATTCTACTTAAGCACCTTCGTTGCCTCGCGCGCAGGGGATCGCTCCCTTCTACACCTCTCGAGCAGATCATTAATCCACTCCAGCTTTTCTCCTCACACTATCTCAAATTCACTACCACTGGAGATGAAACTCCACTTCTTCCCCGACTCTCCTCACCGCTAAGGACTTCGTAGCACATGAGGGCGACCCAGAACTCCTCTAGCGAGTTTTCCCTCCCCTGGAGCGCTTCCTCCCTCCATTCTTCCTCTCCATCCATCGGGTTGAGATCCAAAGGTCCCATTCTTCCATTTAGACTAGGTTTTAATGCTTTCTAGTTGTAGAATAGATGTAGCAATTAATAGTGTAGCGTAGATTAGATAGGAGTAGATCAGGTAGAAATTCGTTGATGATGTAGTTAGCTTAAGAGTAGATTTAGTGTGGAATCCACATTTTCACCTGCTCTGATCTGAGGAGACCATTTCACCCATCCATTGATCATTGATTCTCCCTCTTCATGTTTCCACTCCGCATTCTAATTTCTCGCATTTTTGTTTCGTAATCCACCAATCCATTTGAGTCAAACCCTCATCTCATTACTCTCAAGCTTTGAGATGAGGATTTGCGCTCAAATCCATCTAGGAGTCTCCCATCCATTTTAGATTTTCCACGAAGACCCCTGATCTGGTTTTAAATTGAATCAATTTGCTTGATCGATTTTTAATTTGGTTTTCAAAACAAGATCGCAAGGTTTTGATCAAATTGAGTTTTAAAGGATTTTTGATCAAGTGAATTGATAAGTTTCTATTTAATTCAGTCTATTGTCATGATTCTGAGATGATTCTAATGATAAGTTTTTCCCTCACATGAGCCATATCTGAATTTGGTTTGAATTCGGATGTTTTGATCTTCAATGTGTAGAAAGCCAAGGAAAATCAACCTTGTTGATTTGAGGCTCTCTCCCTTGTATTTCTGTGTGGATTGGCATTCTTTTGATTCTGATTTTTCACCTAATGAATTGTCAATGTTCCTTAAGGTTTAGAGGATTGGGATTCAAGTTGGATTTATGGGACTGATTCTAACACCTCCTTCATGCTGTCTATAGCATTATGAAGGTGTTAGTTCAGTAATTTTACCTCTGATTTGAAAAGAAAATGTTGACAAGGATTTTCTGATGTAGATTTTAACATCCCAAAGTGATTTCAATGTGATTTTTAAGCCTGATCAGATTCTGATGTGATTTCTATCGTGTGTTTGAATCCCATCATATTAAAGTACTGCATTAGCAGCTACATTCCAAGGGTTTCCAAACCTTGAATTCCATGCAAATTACCCCCTAATTTGAATATTTTATATCCCTGATTAGACTTTCTCAGGTTTGATCTAGGATATGCATGTACTTAATTAGGGACTAATCTGCTGAATTGGAAATCCAGACCCTGCTGCAGTTGTTTCTTTGATTTCTGCATGTACTACAACAACCTTTGAATTGGATGTTTAAGACATCTTGAGCAGCTCTTTGAGCTGCTGTGTGTTCCAGTAGCTGCTGTCAGTTGCTGCAGCTGCTGTCTTGCTGTGCTTCAGTTGCTGCTGATGTTCTACTGAACTCTAGCAGCAACATTGCTATTGTATGAAGCTACTGGATGGTCTGAAGATTGTAGGACAGTAGGCTAGAATTAGGAGAGTTGAATGGCTGACATATTTGTAATGTGTGTATTAATTTGTAACAAGCATTCTTGTACTAATATTGATCTTTAAATCTCATTTAGATTGCTTATATCTAGTTTTAATCATTCATTGTCAGCTATTTTTGTGCCTAACTATCTACAAGGAGAATTTAAAGGATAGATTAAATGAAATTCATGTTTAATGGCTGGAACATATTTCTTAGATTATATAGAGCTTATCTGAATGTTTTTACTGCATTTCCAGCCTTTAGATTAGAATTCTAGGCCTTGAGTTCACCTTGAAAATCCCTTTTAAGGCCTAGGTTGTATGAAATTTGTAAATACATAAAAATGATATAAAAAATCAAAAAAATAAAATAAACATGTCTTAGTGAAGATTAGGTAAATTTTTATACATATGCCAAGTTTCAAGGCATTCTGAACCCTCTGCTTGGTAGAACATATCAGCAGACGGTTCAGTCTACCTTAAAACTCAATAAAAGACTCTAAACCAAAAATCACAAAAACACAATCTATTCTTCTCATCTCTCTCTTTCTTTCTCACCTCGTACCTCTATAAAACGTATAAAACCCATAAAACGAAGAAAAACCAAAAAATACACAAAAATACCATATATGTTATGTATATACTTGTATATATAAGGTATATATTAAGTTATATATATATGTAAATAATGTAGAATATGTCTGTAGACTGTATAAATAACTTATGTATAGATTCTATAAAGTAAATTAAGAATTTAAGATAACTTATTCTTTATATAACTTATTTGTATAATTAGCTATTAATTTAATTAACTTATATGTACTATAAGCTACATAATTATAGAAACCCTAATAAATTAACTTATCTAGAAGTAATACTGTACATACATAATTATATATGTATTATGTACATTAGAAACCTTATATCATAATTTAATTATGTATATATAATAAATAATTTATTTATTAAGTTACTTAGTAAGTTCTTAAGTTAAATTAAAATAAATTAGTAATTTAAGTTATAACTGAGCTAACATATACTATACATTTATATAATTTTATTTTAAGTAAATTAATCTAATTTAACTATATTTATAATATATTATGTTATTTATAACTTGAATTATCCTTATACACCCTGAATTCCCTATTTAAATGAAAATAAATTAAAATAAAACTTGTAAAATAAAATAAAAATATGTAATAAATACTTTAATATGTATATTATTACTATAATAGGTCAATTATACCATTAATTAACTAATTTATATGTTAATTAAGAAATAAACCCTTAAAGCAGTATGTATAAACTGTGAACTTTGGCTAATTTATTTATATAGTAAATGTAAGTAATTTTGTAAATAAAATGTATAATCCTGTACCCCTATGTAAATACTTTAAAACCCCATAATTTATTTTTAATTTATGATAAATTATGGCCCTCAAATCAAGGGCCAAAATCAAGGAACCAGAGAGCTGTGCGCTGGAATTTCAGCACTGAACCCCTGTGGCATAGTGCCACATTGTGGGTTGTAAAATTCCCGGTGCTGCATAAGTTGAAATCCTTCCTTTGGCTATCCAGTCGTCACGGGCGCCGGGCGCTCGAAACCCATTACCCGTTATACCCTCTGAGCATAATCTAGAATATGACCTTGGTTTGTGATGATGTTGGTGTATGGTGTGTGGCTGGGAGCCATGCACTGTGCGAGGGCTAGTGTGGGCCCATTATTGAGCATAAAATGTGATTAAGAGGTTAATTAACAAATTAAGGTGGCCTTAGTAGAGGTCTGGTCCCACACGAGAGGGTGCTGTGTATCCCTAAAAAAGGTTGCCCGCCAATTAATAACTTAATTTTTGATTAGATGAATAGTAACCATGGGTCTTAATTACTAAGGGGAGGGAAGAGAGAAGCTATAAAAAAAAATGCTAAGTGTTGGCCATAGAAGGCTAAGGGTGAAAGAACAAGAAGAGAGAGAGTGAGTCTGAGATGCTAAGTTAGGAAGAAAAACAGAAGAAGCATAGAGAAGAAAGAGTTAAAGTGCTGTGCATGTGTTTAATATGTATAGTATACAAGTATATAGTATAAATATAACATATGTATATAGTATACTGTAAATAAATAATATGTATAAGAAGTATACGTAGTATAAGTAATGTTTGAGCTATATATGTACATAAATAATAGTATAGCTTTAGTAACAGACTAATCTGTCACTGTAGATAGAATAAGTGTCACTATTGACCCTAGTTTTTACCTTAGCTTATGTACATACTTTTCCTAAGGTTTAGCGATGTTTATATATGTTGCTGTATATACTATATTTGTTATTGTATATGTTAGTATATTAAGTTAAGTTAGTATAGTATATATTATTACTTATTATTGTATATATATGTAAGTATTGTTATTATAAGTATAAATAGATAGTATATAGTACTTAATTATAGTGTTCGATGCTTGTTTGTATATATTTGTTTGCAAGCATTTTAGTTCATTCTATTGTATATAATTAAGCTACTATTATTTCATTAATTCATTCATTCATAATTGTATATAAAATTAATCTTTTTGGAATTAAAGAATAATATTGGACTTAGAGAATGATGTATATAGGCATTCTTTTATTCAAATTCTTTGTTGTATATATATTTGTTTCATTTATTAATTCCTTTTGTATATACATTCTTTGATTCTTTTACTAATCAATTATTGTTTTTGCAGCACTTGAGGAATAGGAGGAGTAGCATCATCTTCTAGGCAGAGTTCGTCTTCCTGGCAGATTCGCTGTGCTTCTGACATGACATCCCAGCAAAGTTTTCCCTTGGAGCTGTAGTTTTCTTGCTTTAGTAGTTTAGTTTAGTATAGTTTAGATTTAGGTACATATATTAGGGTATATTTGTTAGGCATAAGTTGTGAGAGCCTGTTCTCACACATTGTTTTGTAATAATTTGGACTCTCTTATTCTCTCTATTCATCTCTCACCGACACGGTTTCTCCTTTCGCAGGTTTTCCGTATTGATTTCTTTCTTTTTGTTTTTGTTTGTTACATTATTCAAAAAAATCCAAAAAAATTATAAAATCAAAAATTCAAAGAAAGTCTCATCCTTATATAGCAGCAGCATGTATTAGGCATCCATTCTTAGGTTGCATCTTTCCTGCTAGATTTCAATTCCAAGTTAATTGCATATCGTAGAATTGCTAGAGTCAGGTACGCACTTTCTATCCCTCAACTCCTATCCTCCTTGCATGTGGCTTAAAATTAACAAGACCATCTCTTGTTTGAAAAGATTAAAAAAGTGAGACAAGCAACATAGAAAACAAATTCTAATTACTTGAATCAAATCAAAAGGAGACATAAAAACTTGCTTGAAACCCTAACTGAGATTTTTTATCGCCATTGTGTTGATTGCTTCGTTCACACAGCACGATCACTTAAGATTCACATACACGGATTTCTATCTCATCTCCTTTAGCACTCACAGGATCTGGATTCGCACGCCAGTCTTATCCAGACTCTCAGTGGACTATAGAGGTTAGCACTCCACTAGGTTGATCTCTGGGACGCGTACAATTGTTTGAAACATTTGTTTGCGTACTACTACTTTGCGTAGCAGCCTCTAGGAAAAATTTGATTTATCTCTCTTGATTGTTATATTAGCCATGAGGTGATTGATATTGATTGAGATTTATCCTTTCCTTTGAGTTATGACTGTTTTTAAAACTCATTTTCAAAAGCCAACTCAATGGAAGATTGGAGATCCCAAAACCCTGAGCTAGTACTCCCCTTGGGTACTGATGCCCAAGTTACTGCATCCACTTCTATGCCTTCCACATCCAATCCTTTACCTCTTGAGCCTCAAACTCCCATTGACTACTCCACACATCATGAGGATGATCATGATTCTATATAGTTTGAAGATTTCGAGGAACTTCCTTCACATCTTGTTGCACATCCTCCACCACCACCACCACCAAACCATAGGTTCCAACCTCCATCATATCCTAATTTTTCTAATCCACCACCGGAAAGAGGACCTATGCCTCATCTTCAACACCTGTTCGAAACACAACATCAAATGAATACCCTCACTCAACAGGTGCAACAGCTTACACAAGCTGTTAATCTTTTAGCAAACCCCCAACCTCAACCTCAACCTAGAAACCCTTAGGCACCACCTCAACCTTGTAGACGTCAACTACGGGATTACTATAATCCCCCAGTTGCACAACCTGTGCTAATGGTACAATATCTCAATGGGGGTCGTGCTGCTGAATTGAAGCCGAATATCATAGCACTTATTCCTCACTTCCATGGACTTGCTTCTGAGGACCCTTTTAAGCATTTAGAGGAGCTGAAAAGCCTTTCTCAAACTCTTGGCCCGCAAGGCCATGATCAGCACACGCTTTTAATTGAAAGATAAAGTCACCTTTTGGTTTATAACTCTTTCACGGACTACATCGATAGACACCTACGCTTCTTTGGAACATGAGTTCCTAAAGAAGTACTTTCCTATAGGTCGCACCAGTGCTTTAAGGCGTGCTATCACCACTTTCACCCAAAACTTAGGAGAACAAATGCAGGAGACTTGGGAGAGATTCCATGAGATTCTAAGAAAATGTCCCCACCATGGTGTCCCACGCCGGCAATAGGTCCAAATCTTCTATCATGGGCTCAATGATGACACAAGGAATTTTGTAGATGCCGCTTGTGGAGGCAACTTCCTATGTCGGGATGAGGACTTAGCCTTTAAGCTCTTCGAAGGCATGGCTGAAAAATCTATTAATAATGCTTCGATGAACATGTTTAATAGAAAGTCCTCACATTCCCACTCACACTCAGGGGTACACGAAGCCCAATCCAGTAGTAGAGACTTAGAGATTGTGGCTAGTCAGCTGGATAAGGTGGGCTTAATAGAGAAGAAAGTAGATGAAATATGGAAATTTCTCTCTAAACCTTCATCATCTCCTTCTTCTCAGTCACCTGCACCACACACTTCTTCTTAGTTTCCCATAAGGAGGGAAACTATGAATAACCTTTCCGTGACACAACCTGCACTATCGAACTATTCATTTCCATATCCTTCACCGGTTTGAGGGTCCTTTGTTCCTACTTACATTGACTTCCCTGCACATTCTAGAGCATCAGAGGAGCTCCACGCCATTCACAATGACCCATTCGCACAAACCTACAACCTTGGATGGAGAAATCATCCAAATTTCTCGTGGTCAGGAAATTCATAAAGACCTACCTATCAACAACCTTCTTCACTACCACTTCACAACCCGATCCGAGAACCACCTCCACATACACACAGTTATCCACCATGTGCCTACCAGTAACCCCAACCCAGGCCTGCCCAATACTCTCAACCTGGGCCTACACGAGATGACCAATTGGGGCCAATCATGAAAGCTCTTGCTGATATGCAACAATAAAACATTGCTATGCAGCAGAGACAGGATGCGACACTAGCTGAGATGAGAGCCTAGCTATCGCACTTGATGGAATCTTGTCAACCACATTCACTTTCATCTCAAGCACAACCCAATCCTAGGAACATATCTGCCTAGAGGTATGTTCAACCTAGACCTTCAGTGCAAGGTCAAGCACATGCCATCTTACAACCCTTGCACGAAACTGAGTTCTACACTGACCCAAATTCCTCCTATCCACAACCTCAACCACCTCTTTTACTAAAGTCTGAGTTACCATCTACATCTAGAGCTGAACTTCATGCCATAGTCATTAAGAGTAGTAGAAGCATTGTAGATCCACCATTTCTTGCTTCTACATCTCTTCCTGGACTTACTTCCACTCCTCCATCTAATTCACTTCTTCCTGCTTCTTCTCTACCTAGGAATGACCCTCCTATCACCACTTCTATACCATTTTCAGAGGCTTTAAAGAAGAAGGGGAAAGGAAAAAAGAAGACTTGTGTGGCACCTGAGGAGGATTTACTTAAGCTCTTTGAGCAAGTCCACATAAACATCCCTTTGTTGGATGCGATACGCCACATACCTCTTTACGCTATGTTTTTAAAAGACTTATGTACACCTAAGCGTAAAGCAAGGATTCAAAAAGGGAGTAGTCCAATCATCCTCACGGAACAAGCTAGTTCCATCATTTCCAGTATCCTCTCTACTAAGATGAAAGACCTAGGCACCCCTCTTCTCTCTTGCATGATAGGTAACACTACATTCAATAGAGCACTACTTGACCTAGGTGCTTCCATCAATATTATCCCAACTTCCCTACTGACACATTTTGAGGTTGGCAATCTGAAGCCAACTGAGTGTCCTTGCAATTAGCTGACAGATTAGTTAAGACACCTCAGGGAGTGTTGGAAGATGTTATAGTGCAGGTCAAGGACTTTTATTTCCCTGTAGACTTTATAGTCCTTGACATGGAAGACTTTATAGTGTGGGTCAAGGACTAAAAGGTATTTTTCAATTTTTCTTTTAATGGAAAGAGGCTATTATGAGTTAATGGAGGATAAAATGAGATAGAGGCTCCTTTGAGGTAATTCTGACATCTGGAGAGAGCCTTTTGATGCACAAACCTAAAGGAGTGAAATTGGATTTTGAGCCTAAGAAGATTAACAACCATATAGGCACAAAGCCAACAACCTCATCCAATCCACCGGGGGAGCGTCGAATCCTTCTTGATTGATGCATGTACCTCGACGAACCCCCGTGTGCCTAGTCCAATGACTGTGGATCCTCAAGGAGAAGCGAGGACACCCTCAATAGATCCTCCCTCCTCCTCCTCCCACCACCCTCCCCAAGTATGTAGCATCCTACACCATAAACTTGCCCTGAAATCCATTTGTATCTACCATCTAGCCAGTTTCCCATCGTAGCCAAGACAATCTCCAATGGATAGATTTAATGCCCCTTTGTTTGGGCTGTTGAGAAGAGGTGCCCAAACAGACAACAAACTTAAATGGCTAAACCACCAATGCTAGTTCCATGGCCTATTTTCTCGATTCAAGTCTCAACTGATCTAATCGCCACTAGTTTCATAGAGGTAGGAAGGGGTATGTTCAAGTTGTGAATCTGGACATCGGTCGGATGTTGAGCAGCTAAGATGCTCAAACAAACAAAATAACTAACAAAGAAAAAAAAAAAGAGGGACAGAAAGAGGGATTTGGGACCTCTCTAGGAGGATTGGGCTTGTTGGGGCAAGAGTGCTGGAAGTGGGGGAGACATAGTCGACGGAGGAGTCGATGGTGCACCACATGTCAAAGGGGTTGACAATGATGCAGTTGGGTTGGAGGAGCAGGTGGTGGTGGTCCCCTCGACCCCTCAGCTTCTTCCTCCTCCCCTGTGGCTTCTTCGAGGGCCACTCAATGGAGGACCACATGGTGATGACCATTGAGGAAAAGGAGCTGGGGGTGAGAACGTATGCTCCTGAGGAGGGGGAGGTGCAGTCGATACCGCGGAAGACCCCCATGTGGGGGAATCCCCCCGCTTTCTTCTTCTCGTCCTTCGTTAACAGTTCCCACCGAGGAGTAGGCTTCTGGGTTGACAAGGGTGTTGTGGGTTAAGGTTGGAAACTAGTATGAGGTTGAGAATGAGGGTAATCGACGATGAGGGTGGGCACTCGAGTTTTCAGTGATAGTGGTCACAAGGGAAAAGGATGGTGACAGGGGTCCTGATTTGGGGAGTTCGATGGGTCAGGGGTGGTGAGGTCGATGGTGAAGGGGATTAGGGGAGGGAGGGAGTAGGAAAGGCAAGAGTGGGAAGATTGTGAGGGGGTGGTAGAGCTCGTAGGGGAAAGGCATGGTCGCAGCGGTCCTTGGGAGTGCAAGGCAATTTGAATTTAGGGTAAGGTCACAAGGGGATTGGGATTTGGAGGGGTAGGAGATGAGGTTTTGAGCAAGTGGGGCTATGTTTTTGTGAATACAGAGGTTGGATTTTGTAATAAAGTTGCCTGATTTTCTAATGAGTCATGAGATGCATTTGGAAGAGACGAATTAAGGGATTATCATACATTTAAAATAATGGCTATTGAAATATTGCTCTAATTTTTTTATTAAAAATGAACACTCTTGTGAAAGTACATTTTCAATTATATCTTAGTACTTTAATTAACATTTTTTTCAATATTGTTGTTACTTTGCTTCAATTCCCGCCTACGTGTATTTCAATACTAAATAAAATCAGAAAGTTTTTTCTGTTTAAAAGGATAAGTTTGAATTTAGCTTTTCACTCTTTATGTTATTAAAAAAATGTTGAAGATGAAATATTAGCCCCATTTCACCAACCAATTTGTCATTTTAAAAAAATATTATAATAGCATAAGTAAAAATTGCTACTAAATCAAAGGCAATAGTGGCAAATATATTTACCACTAATGTTAATTGTTATTTAACAAAAATATTATAGTAGCATAAGTATCAATTGCTACTAAATCAAAGGTAATAGTAGCAAATATATTTGCCACTAATGCTAATTATCTTTTGACAAAATGTTATAGTGGTATATAAAAAACATTTGCCACTAAATCAAAAGAATTAGTGGCAAATGCGTTATATGTCACTATCTAATTTTTCGCTAAAGGTTATTTTTTTGTAGTAGAGCTACCTTAGCTGGCTTAGCATGCTAGTTCTTTGCTAGTTGCTAAGTCAAGCTAGGATGAGCTGACTTTTTCTAATCTGAGCGAAGGTGAGCTAGGTCTGGCCTTCCCGAAGATTACTTAGCTAGCTGGAATAGCTAGCTTAGGTCAAGTAGCTCAACTCAACTACGTTGAGATGAGTTAAGCCTTCGAGAGCTAGACGTGAGTTGGCCTGAGTTGGTTGATGACTTCTTCAGCTAACTAGGTCTAGCTAATTAATGGCAGTAGCTAGTCCAAGTCAGTTTGAGCTTCCAGTGAACTATTCTGAGTTAGAGGAGCTGGAATGGAGCTGGGATCAACTGTCTTGAGCCAGTTTGAGCTATCATCTGACGGAGAGATTTTCGCTTACTTATGATAGCAATAGAAGAATATGTCGTTGTAATTAATGTGGTGGAAATCTCTCAATAAAAAATTAACATAGATATGAATTTAAACCATAATAAAGGATGTCGTATCCATAGGGAGGAATAGAATAATAAATTCACGAGTCAAGGAATACACAGTTCACAGACTCTTCTGCAACTTTAATGCAAGGAATATGCTATTTTAAATGAAGCTTGAAATTTCCTTAAAGGTTCAGGGGTATTTATGCAGTTTTCATGTCAGGAATTAAGCTCCAAAAACATGTGTATGATGTATGTGTAATGGCTTATCATGTAAATTCAACTTTCATGTAATTTTGATTGCAAATTCAAGGTAGAATCATGCACATAACACAAGTAAAATAATTTTAGGAAAGTCTAAGTGCATCAATGCAATGTGGCCTGAATAAAATATTAATATAAAATTGGCAATGTCATTGAATGTAATTATTAATGGAGACAAAAGTAGAGGAATTCTCCTCTCTCCTCCTCGTGTGTGCGACCGTGCACAGTTGGTCGCAAGAGTCGGCAGGGAGGTGCGCCTCGACGAGGGCTATGCAACGGCGGTGACGCGGCAGCTAGAGGTGGCCGGCGGCGGCCGGACGGAGGAGGATGGCCGCCGGCCTGTTGGAGGAGGATGGTCGCTGCTGCAGCTGCGCGGCCGTACACTGGGCGCTGGCGTAGGTGCACGCGGGTGCGCGCCTGCAGAGAGCTGGTGGCAAGGGCGTAAGCGCCTGCAGGGTGTTGGTGGCGAGGACGCGGGCGCCTGTAGGGTGCTGTGCGGGTGCGCAGGTGTGGTGGTGCGCCTGAATAGGCCTGCAGGCGATGGAGGAGGGGGCGTGCTGCAGTGGGTGCTGTGCAGGTGTGCCTGCAGTGAGAGGAGTGCTCCTGCGGGGCACGATGGCGCTGGTGCGGGCGCGGGTGGGGCGGCTACAAGCTGGAAGGGTGTGGTGGATGCAGTAGCGTGAAGGTGATGGCACTGGAAGGGGGTGCGATGATGGCGCTGGTGCGGGTGTGCCTGAGGCGGCTGCAGGCTGGAAGGGGGCGATGGATGCAGTAGCGTGAAGGTGCTTCCTACTGTGCAGTGCCTGGGGGCGTGGCTGGAGGGAGAGGTGGACGGTGGATGCAGGTGCAGGCTGGAGGGTTGTTTGCGGTGGGAGACTTGGTGCACAGTGCACATGGTGGTTGCACGGTTCCTAGATGATTGCTCTCTTCTCCTGCGCTCTGCCTCCTCTTAACTCCTCTCTTCCGCTCTTCCAGGGATTTTTAAAATCCCCTCCTAATTTTAGTCAGCGGCGATTTGCATTTGTTGAGGGTGGCCAAAGGATGGGGAAAAGATGGAGCCGGTTGTTTGAAAGAGGAATTTACCTTCCCCTCCTTGTTCTTTTCCCATTATTATTCCTGCAACCTAAAAACATAAAATCATTACATATTAAGTTATAGAATGCTATAAAATAGATGTAAACTTAAATAATGATGCATGCAAACATTCTATAACTTAATTTAGTTATTAACAAACTTGAAAGGTAAGATTAAAGTTAACTTAGGCGTAATAATAGTCCATTAAAATGGACTCATCAGATACCCCTATGCCTAAGATTTGCTAGTCCCTATCAAAAATGAAAAATAATAGAAGTAATAAGAAGATTTCTTCTTTTCTTATTTCAAAACTTTAGAGATCCAGACAAATGTGGCGTGATAACTGGCTAAGTAACAGATCTAAGTGAAAAAGCCAATTCGCATTGGGAGTTCGTACTTTACCCTTGGTAAATATTTCTGTCAGGATAGGCAACTACTTCCTTCGGGGATAAAGCAAAAGATAATTTGTAATTTTACCCCGGCTTTTGGCTTAGGTAGGAGATATTGAGTAGAATGGATTTGTATTTGGTGGCACAGACTCATCTGGTGCTACATGTAGTCTAGTACTACAGACTCTAGATCTCTAGACTATTAGAAAAGTCAACTCAGAGAGAGGCTAAACAACTGTGCTCTCTTGATGTTCCTGGGCGCTCACTCTTTTCTTTCTTTCTGAGATCACAAATCTCGCCAGATTTAGTACTTGTACTCACTATTTGGTGGCCTCACATGTCATCCACACTTCAATTAAAGTCCTAATAACTCTACAACTAAGTTAGAGTCCTCAACCAGTATTCGGATGATCCGAAATACTAAAAGGTAGATATGGGTCATATTTGGTGGAACGCGATAGGTGTTCTGTTGCCTCAGAAACAGTGTTACATTATAAACTTAGACTTTTTTTTTTCCTTTCTTTTCTTTTTTTTTTTAATATCACTGTTTCTTCTTTTTCTTCTTTTTTTTTTCTTTCTCTCTTTTTTTTATAAATCAACATAATACGACACAGACTTTTATTTATGAGGCATTATTAGGGATGATGATGGTCAAGAGGATATTGTGTGGCTTATTTGATGGAAGTGCCTATTCTCGGCATCGGGAAGGAATGGATAGGACAGGCGTATTTTTTACCTTTGACACTATTACCCTCCTTCAGCCAAGGACTCTATGAAGGACGATCGTAACCATCCACCATAGTCATATCTTTATTAAGACTCAATCTTTGTGTATCTGCCTTATTTGGTGACTCTCAGGAATTCACACAAAGTACACACACAGAAACAGAGAGTGAAAACTACGCCTAACTCTGAAGTATCATCATCTAATTGTCCAAAAATTAAGAGTCCTTGCACTAGCCTTATTGTACCAGTAATCTCTCTACTTTCTTCTCACAAATATGAGGTGGATCTACTAGAAGATAATATGCCTGACTCCCTATGAACTGTCCAAGGGTTTAGTAGACTACAAATGCTTATTGGTTTTCTTCAAGAATCTATTACCAAGTCTACATGCATGTGAAATAAATGTACTAGATTCTAAACTTAAGAAATAATTTTAAGAAGAAAAACCTCCAATGACAAAGGTGTTCTGCTTGGGACTAACCCATTCAACTCAAGAAAAGAGAATTTTTTTTTATATACATATAAATATGTATGCAAATATTTATAATTGCTATAAACATTCTCATGTTATACCCTCCCATGCCTAAGACTGATAATGTCCTCATTGGAAAAATGCAAACATAGAAGAATATCACCTAAGGAGGAGAGTGGGAGGAGCTAAGGCTCCTCAAGCTGAAGTGCGTCCAAAACCTGGCCATCTGAAAGAGTAATATACAGTTTAAGTCGTTGGCCATTTCCCTTAAAGTTCGCACCTGAAATAGGGTTCCAAATCTCTACAGCTCCATGAGGGAAAGTATTGATAACAACTTATGGCCCAATCCAACGGGACTTGAGCTTTCCAGGAAATAATTTAAGTCTAGAATTAAAAAGCCAAACCCACTGGTTGGGCTCAAAAGCCTTTCTAATGATGTGCTTGTCATGGAAGACTTTTGTACGTTGCTTGTAAGCTTGAGAAGTTTCATAAGCTTCATTACGAAGCACCTCAAGCTTACTTAATTCTAACATACATGCCTTTCCAGCATTATCCAGATTCAAGTTAACATATTTAATAGCCCAATAAGCTTTATGTTGGATTTCAATGGGAAGGTGGCACGCTTTTCCATAGACAAGACGGAAAGGAGACATGCCTAAGGGAGTCTTATACGTAGTTCTGTAGGCCCAAAGAGCATCATTTAGTTTTTTAGACCAATCCTTTCGATCAGGCCTGACAGTTTTTTCTAAAATTCGCTTAATCTCCCTATTAGACACTTCAACTTGTCCACTCATTTGGGGATGATAAGGTGTGGCTATCATGTGATTGACTGCCAAATTTTGGAGTAGTCTTGTGAAGTGTACATTCTTAAAGTGAGGTCCTCCACTTATGATCGTCCTTAGGCACCCATACCGAGAAATGATATTAGCCTTAACAAAGGCCAAGACCACGGAATGGTCATTGGTTCACGTGGGTATGGCTTCTATCCATTTCGATACATAGTCTATAGCCACAAGGATGTATTCATATCCGAAGGACACAGGAAAGGGACCCATGAAGTCAATGCCCCAAATATCAAAGATTTCAACAGGGAGGATAGGTTGTTGGGGCATCTCATCCCTTTTTCCAATGGTTCCCGTCTGTTGGCAACATAGACATGCGCCCACATACGTATGTGCATCTCGGAATAATGTAGGCCACCAAAAGCCAGACTGAAGAACCTTATAAGCAGTCTTCTTCCCACTAAAATGTCCCCCACAGTGGAGGTCATGGCAGAAACTCAGAACACTTCTTTGTTCTTCGTCAGGGACGCAACGGCGAAAAAGCTGGTCAGGGCCTATTCTAAAAAGCTCGGGTTCCTCCCAGTGATAAAATTTAGCGTTGGCAAGAAACCTATCTCGCTTCTGCTTGTCCCAAGTACTGGGGGTAATGCCCGTGACCAAATAGTTCACTATGTCAGCGAACCAAGGAGTTTAAGCTTCCACAGTCATCAGAGACTCATTAGGGAAAGTCTCTTGAATACTGCCAGCAGGGTTTGATGCCTCAATAGGGATCCTAGACAAATGGTCTGCTACCACATTATCAACTCCTTTCTTGTCTTTAATTTCCAGGTCAAATTCTTGGAGTAGCAGAATCCAATGAATTAGGCGAGGTTTGGTGTCCTTTTTAGCCAGAAGATGCTTTAGGACAGAATGATCAGTGAACACTACAACCTTGGATCCCAAAAGATAAGATCGAAACTTTTCTAAAGCAAATACTACAGCAAGTAGTTCCTTTTCAGCGACCGTGTAGTTTTGCTGAGGATCAGTAAGGGTCTTGATGGCATAATGTAGCACATGAGGTTTGCCATCAACCCTTTGACCTAAGACCGCTCCCACTGCAAAATCAGAAGCATCTCACATAAGCTCCAACGGGAGGGTCCAATCTGGTGCTTGGAGAATCGATGCGGTAATGAGGGCTTTCTTCAAAACTTGGAAAGCCTCACCACATCTATCATCAAAATCGAAGGAGACATCCTTCGCTAACAGGTCGCAGAGTGGCTTAGAGATTTTGCTGAAATCTCTAATGAAGCGCCTATAAAATCCAGCATGGCCAAGGAAAGATCTAACCTGACGAACATTGGCGGGCAATGGAAGCTTAGACATGGAATCGATTTTTGCGGTGTCCACCTCTAATCCTCTCTCAGAAACTATATGCCCTAACACAATGCCCTGCTGACCATAAAGTGGCTTTTCTCCCAACTAAGCACTAGCTTTGCCTCTTCGCAACAGGTTAAGACTTTATCAAGGTGCGAAAGGTATAGGTCAAACGACGAGCCATAAATGGAGAAGTCATTCATGAAAATTTCAACGAACTCGTCGATCATATCAGAAAAGATAGCCATCATACAACGTTGGAAAGTGGCAGGAGCATTACATATCCCAAATGGCATTCGGCGGAACGTAAAAGTTCCATACGGACTCGTGAAGGTGGTACGCTCCTGATCATCAGGAGAAATGGCTATCTGATTGTACCCAGAGTACCTGTCAAGAAAACAAAAGTACTTGTTCCTTGCTAATCGTTCCAGAATTTGATCGATAAACGGTAAGGGGAAATGGTCTTTCTGGGTAGCCGTGTTTAAACGGCGGTAATCAATGCAGACCCTCCAACTAGTTGAGGGTCTAGTGGTCACCAATTCTCCTTGGTCATTCTCTTCCATAGTGATTCCTGCCTTTTTGGGAACTACGTGAATAGGACTGACCCATTTACTATCTGAAGTGGGATAGATAATCCCTGCACCCAGCCATTTCAGAATCTCCTTTTTAACAACCTCCCACATATTTGGATTGAGCCTTCTCTGAATATCTCCGAAAGGCTTCATGGACTCGTCCGTGTATATATGATGCATGCAAAGAGCGGGATCAACACCCTTAATATCGGCAATTGTCTAGGCAATTGCTTCCTTGTGCCTTTGTAAACACTCAAGCAGAGCTCCCTGATCGTGCGGCTTACTCAACTTAGTAATTGAGTTAATTTCACTTAATTAAGAGTAGAAGAAGTCACTTAGGTTAACTCGAAATTGTGTCGGTTGTGTAGTATAGGGTCGAATTAACCTAACATTTTAAAAATTTTTACTAGTTGAGTCCAGGTCGTTCGTTGGGAGGTATAATAAATTTTCAAATTCACCAATTTTCTTTTATTTCTCTATAAGTTTAGGAGGTATAACTAGGTTGATTTTAAAACATGAATTTTGCCAAAATATTTAAACTATAAAGAATATACAAAATTCCATACGAAAAACATATTTACTCAAATGATGTACTTTATTAACAAGTAAACATGTTAGTTTTCCAATTTATTTCAAAGCAATTAAGGCAATAAAAGTTGTTCTATTAAAATATATCTTTTTACAATTAAAACAAATTCAAAAAGTAATTAAAATGATGCAAGAAAAGATTTTCTTTATTTATTTTCTTCAGCCTCTTATCTTCTCTCCTTTTCTTTTTCTTCTCTCTCTCAAGCTCTCTTTCTTACCTCTCTTTTGTTGTTCCTACCTTCTTCTCTTCCTGACTCTTATTCTCTTTCCCTTAGTCTTCTTATTCCTTAGTTCATTCCTTAGTAGTGCCTGTGCTCCTTTCTTTCCTTAGCCTTCAGCTTCAACACTTAACTTTAACTTTCAACACTTAGCTTAACCTTAACATCCTTCAGCGGCTTGACATTAGCTTGTTTGTCCTTTGAACCATCAGTTGAACTGGGTTTTTTTTCGTTTTTCACCAAAATTTATTTTATTTGCGGGAGGACCTTTTGAGGATACACAGCACCCTGAGATCAGGGTAGGACCAGACCTTACTTGGTCCTCGCCTAATCTCAATTAGGTTCGATTTTGGTTTATTTCATTTCAGTTCATAGTCTCGAGCCCATCCAGCTCAACCCAGCCTCCCAAGCCTCTCGCCCTCCCAGGGCACATTCGCTCGTGCCTACAAGGGCGCACATTCGCAAGCACACAAGCCCGCACACACACATGCACATGTTCAGAATGCTCAGATAATCAGATCGGTAACTGGTGTGTCGAGTGCTGATGACTGAAGAGCCGGGGTAACAAAATCGTTTTATCCCCATGCATGCACTCAGAAACTAGCGATGTGGGACTATCCTAACCCCTTCCAGACCCAACTTCAACTGATCATAACTTCCTACCCAGAGCTCCAAATCGAGTGATTTAAAGTTTGTTAGAAAGCTCTAAGGTAGATTTATACAATTGCAGGGTCAATTTAAGGTTTTAAAGATGTTTTCCTCTTCAATTTGAAGAGTGAAATCAGGGGTTCCAACAGGTTATTTATCACCTGGAAATAGTTTTTAACTTCACAGAGTCCTCAGATGGACTTTTCTCTCTTATTTAAAGGTCTATACAGGTTATACAATTAATTCTGCATCTGTTAGAGTAAGTTTCTAATTTCTCAAGACCTTCAGACAATGTACAGAAGGTTGAAGCTTCTCTGAAAGCTTCAGAGTTCAAAATTTCAGACTGAAATGGATGAACAGACACAGAGAAACATCTCTAATTGAATTAAACTAGTTCTAAGGGTTGTAATTGACTTATTTGGGTAAGATTCAAGTTCATATTTCATCAAAATGCTTCTCCTGCTAGTTTGGGTTCGAAAGGAACCCAAACTGACAGGAACTAAAATCCTATCAAAAAACATGTTTGAGCTCAGTCAAATCTCTCTAAAACAATCCAACAGAATCTCAGAATCCATTTAATCTCATCAATTCCTTAGATTGAGCTCAAAACTCCATAATCAAACTTTGTTTGACTGTGAAGGCACAAAAAGTTGACTTTCTATTAAAAGCTTCTCCACAGGAAATCAAAGCCTCAATTAGAGTCTTCTCAACCTCAAAAAATTATTCAGATCTTCAGGTAGGTGTTCTGACTCATATTCCTAGGGTTTTAGGCTCGCCGCCTGAGATTCAAAAAGTGTTTGTTCGATAAAGAAAATCAGAGGTTGTTACAGTGGAATGAGGTCATGAACAGCTTCAGTGCATCTCACTGAAGCTTCTAGGATCCTTAAATGCTTCTTATGTCATTTTATCAGACTTCTCCAACTCTGTTGGAGTTGGAGAAGATGAACTTCATATCTACAGCTCCAGTGGTTAAATCCTCAAATAAACATCCTTAAAACAATCAGTGATCCATTTAATATCATTCTGGAGCTTCTCAACAAATTCTAAAGGATGAAGTACAGACTTGGCTCGATGGAGCTCGCCAGAGCTCCGGCGAGTCCAGAAAAAGGCAAAATTGTGTACAGATTGTTAAAACTTGCCATTTTTGATTTAGAAAGGATTCTGAGGTTGCAAGGAACCTCAGTATCACATTTAATTCTTCATTTGTCCATGAGAATTAAGATTTGACAGTGAATTCATTTCTTTAAAAGTTTTATTTGAAATAAGCTCAGGACTTGTTTAACCACTCAATTGAGAGGTTAAAACAAGTCAACAAGTGTTTATATTCATATATATATTTAATTTAGGATTTGAACTGCTCCTGAGCCGCCATTGACAGTGAGCTCAAGAGCTTAATTAAGATTGGGCGTTTAATTTATATATGATATTATATGTATTATAGTGTCGATTAGGGTCCATAGATGATGAAAGACCCTATGAAGGTGGAATTAGGTCGATTACTGTCACCATGGACAGTGACAGTAGTCGGTGGAGGTGGAATGTGAATTAGGCAATTAGGTGATCAATTAAATGATTAAGTGATTTAGAAATGATCATGGAAGTTAAAGGAAGGTGGACAACGATTTCAAAAGACAAGATTAAGGCTCTGGCGAACTCAAGGAGCTCACCGGAGTCGGAGAAGATGACACTAAAATTCTAAAATTACATCTAATCTAACTAACTGCCTACCTAACTAAGCTAGCCTACTCCTACTCCTACTCCTATTCCTACTCCTAATCTACTGTTACCTGGATGAAGGAGTCAATAGGGTTCCGCTGAAGGTTCATAGCGGATGATAAAATCATAGGGTGGAAGAAAGATCTCCTCGTCCATGGCGCCTGTGTCGGAGACGTGGCAGACCATGGCGGATCTCCTCGGCTGATCGGAATGAATGGAGGAAGTCGGAAAGTGAAATGGAAAGTCATCGGAGTTTTGGATGAATAGCCTATCGAAGTCGGCTGCAGTGCTAGAAGAGGGAAGGGAGCCAACTTGAGTAAAATTCGAGGTGTGAGGGGGTATTTATAGCAGTTGGCAGCGAAGAGAATGGCAGGGTCTGGCCGAAGAAGGAGCTTAACCTCCGTCGTCATCTCCGACGATGGTGAGGTTATCTCCCATTGAGAAATAGGATTTCCGGTTAATCCAGACAGGAGGATGAAATGGAGGTGGTGAGCGCAAGCTGCAAGAGCTTAGACGAAGAAGGTTGATGTCGGCAGGGAGGTGATCGTGCGGTGGCGTGACTCTCTGCCGCCAGCCGTTCATTCGGCTGAAGAAGAAGAAGAAGAGGAAAGGGGACTTAAATGTAATGAATCTTAAGGACTTATGTGAGAAATAAGGACCTGATTGTAATAAATTTTAAGGACCAAAATGTAAACCCAGGTTTTGAAGGTTTATTTTAATTTAGATCTTTTTCAACTTTTTATATATGTTAGTAAATAAGGTAAATATTATGTTTTCACCTTGAATTTACATTTTTGAACTTTTTAGATTAATTTATTAGATTAAGTAAAATCAGTTAAGCTATTACATAGTTAGGTATACATTATATTTAAGTTACTTATCTTATTAATTAAGGGAATGATTAACAAAATTTTGAGTCCAATTATTATCTAAATTTTTAATAATGTTAATTGAATGATAAAATGTCATTTTAAACTTATTTTAAGGTCCGTTACTAAATATCCCTTATTCTATAATTAACCCTTATATGTTCATAACCTTAGCTAATTAACTAGGAAGACTAGTTAATTAGGGGTAATTAAAGATCATGATGAGTGTCTCATCACTCCCTCCTACAATTAAGATAATGCAGACGAGATAATAACGGGGAGCATGTTATTTGGGCCAAGGAAAGCATATTTCAATGTGTTTGAGAGGGGTTTCAACTCCAATTCAGGAGCCTTTTGGATTGAGGGTTTTAGTTGAGATGTCCCCACCTCAGGCAGCGGATCTACCTTCATAGTCCAGGGTGGGGATAGAGACTCAGTGTGTATCCCCAGCAACTCTTCTAGTTCGGGCATTTCCCTTTCAGTTTCTTTAATAATCGAGAGATGGTCCTTAGATATGACCTTCTGAAGGGGATCTCTACATAAGAGTGCTGGAGTAGCCTCTTCAATTATTTCATCAACGACCTCAATCTGAGAACAATCTTCAAATCCGGGTTGCTTGTAAGTATCAAAAACATTCAACCAGATCTTCTTGTTCCCAAAGCCCATTTTAAGTGCCCCAGATCTACAATTTATAGAGGCATTAGCTGTGGCCAAGAAGGGGCATCCCAGAATAATGGAATTTTTTGTGGGCTTATTAGATGGGTTAGTATCAAGTACCAGAAAGTCAACGGGGAAGAAGAAATCCTCCACTCTCACAAGGACATCTTCCAACAATCCCCGCGATGTCTTAAGTGATCTGTCTGCAACTTGGAGGATTACTAGACTAGGCTTTAGCTTGCCTCCTCCCAAAAGGTCGTAGACAGAGCTCGGTAGAATGTTCACCCCCGCACCCAGATCGAGCAGAGCCTCGTCAATGTGTTGGTTACCTATAACCACTGAAATATACAGGGCCCCTGGGTCTTTATTTTGGGGGGTGTTCCATACTGGAGAACTGAGCTAACATGGTCAGGCAGGATGACCTTAGTTTGGACCTGTTTCCTAGATCGATGCTTCTAGATGCATAGGTCCTTCAGAAACTTGGCATAGGATGGAATTTGTTTAGTCGCTTCCAACAGAGGCAAGTTAATCTGAACTTGCCTAAAAGTATCCATAATCTCTTCCATCCTATCCTTGGCTCTAGACGAGCCAACAAAAGATTCCCCAGGAGCAGATAGGCGCTCTGGATAGGGCACCCTCGACTTTTGGGTAGAGGGGTCGTCATGGTGGGAAAGGGGTAGTGGAAGGATGGCATCTTCATTGTGGGTGATTTTGTGTGAGGGAGAGCAGTGTGGCTCTTCCTCGGTGGAGATGGAAGTCAGGTCAGGTGTGGAAGGGGAATTATGAGATGTAACCGTAGGAGTGTTATTAGGCTTGTCAATCTTTTTTTCACTCCTTAACACGGTCACTGCTTGGGTGTGCTCCCTGAATACAACCCCCTTGCCCGTAGGGTTCTCCTCAGAAGAGCTAGGCAGCTTCCCTGGATCATGTTGCCTAACTGCCTCAGTAAGATGACCAATTTGGGATTGCATATCAGTAATCATCTTATTCTGAGATTGGATAACCATATTCTGATGCTCTTGCATTGCTTGCATCATGGCCTTTAGTTCATCCATCTCAGAGGGTTTATTCTAAGGAGGGTTTTCATAAGAAGGTTGGCATATGGGCTGGGAAGGCAAGGGTCTTGTATTCCCAGAGTTAGAAGCATCACCTTGCTTCCAAGAGATGTTTGGATGGTTCTGCCACCCTGGATTATAAGTATTGGAATAAGGGTTATTGCGAGGGGGGCGGAAACCTTGGGCTGTGTTCAAGTCGACCTGAATCAACTCAGGGAATTAATTTGCCTGATGGCACTCCGCAGTGGCATGCATTGTGCTTTGGCAAATGGAACATTCTCTTGAAGCCTGAAAAATAGAGGCTACTTTCGGGTTCATGCCAGGGTTTGCTAAAAGCCTATCAAAGTTTTTATTCAATAGTTGAATCTGATAAGCCAAATCCTGAGAAGCCCCGGCTTCATGGGCCTCTATCTTCCTCTGCAAGATTGATGGTTTTCTTTCTTGATAGGCAGAGGACAGATGTATGGAGTTGTCGCTTAATGTTTCAAATAATGCCCAGGCTTCATCCTCAGTTCTGCTCATGAAGGTTCCTGCACAAGCTGCATCGATGGTTTGCCTATGCCTTTCAGATAATCCATTATAGAACCTTTCGACCAACTACCATCTTGGAACTTGATGATGGGGGCATAACCTAAGAAGGTCATTAAAGCACTTCCAAGTCTCATGAAATTGCTCCCCTTCCTATTGAGTAAAACCCATAATCTCTCTTCTGTAATGGTTGGTTTTACTCATAGGAAAATACTTTTTCAAAAATTCTCCCTTAAGGGTGGCCCAATCATTTATCCTTGCATCGAGGGTATGATACCAGTGCTTGGCCTTATCCTTTAGGGAGAAAGGAAATAGAGTCCTTGGTGATGGCCAACCGCGGTGCTGCTTTGTGCCTTTATATTTATTATAATACAGTCGATATAGTATAAGATGAGACATCTACAGTTGTCATTCCCATACAAATTTTTTACTCGAAAATAGTTTCCCAAGGTCGAACTCAGGGAGCTACTGGAATTCTAGAAGTTCAAAGTTTCTTTATTACAAAAATAAGAGAGAGAGAGAGAGAGATATTTTGTCTTGCCTTCTTCTTCTCTTCTTTCTCTTTGTGCTTTCCCTTTTCTTTCTTTTACTACTCTTCCTGTCTTCTTCTTCTCTTCTTTCTCTTTTCTTCAGCTACAGTATCTCTCTCTACGAGTCTTCTTCTTCGAAGGCTCTGTTTGCCTTCAATTCCTCTTCTTCTTCTGCTTGTCTTCTAATTCTTTTCTTCTTTAGTTCTTCTTCTTTTCCTTGTCTTTATCGCCTGTAAAGTCTTCTTTTTCTTCCTTCTTCTCTTTTCTTTCTTTTCTGCTGCGGAGCCTTCTCTTTTCTTCTTCTTCCTTGGTCTTCTGCTTTAGCTCCTTTGAAGGTTTATCCGTCGTCTGATATTGCAGTCAGACGACTTAAACGGCGGTCTGCTACAGTGCTTCCCCTCTTTTTCTTCCTTCGCTGCTTCTTCTTCTTTGGCGAGCCTTCTTCTTCTGCTTCTTCTCTTCTCCTTCCTGCAGCTAAGTGCTGAGCCCTTCTACTGCAGCGCTCCTATCCTGCACACAAGGGGGAAGCAAAACCTATGCCCTCCCTCTACCCGCACGTATCTCTCTCTCTCTACAAACCGCTCATAGGAAGCTCTCCCAGAGCCGGGTTATCGGGTCGGGTAGCGTACCCATGACCAGGCGCACCAGCGTGACTTAGTGCGTGAGGTGTGCGTGGGTAGTGTCGGGTCGGATCCGCTGGGTCTGCGTGGTGAAACCGCGGACGGGGCGTGTGATGGGGCGCGGGACCTCACCCCAGGTGTATCGGAGGCAATAAGGTAAAAACACAAAATCAATTTAAATGGGTGCGACGCTTCGAGATCTTACGATGTGGGACTAAACTTCGCTCCTTCTAGCACGTGCCCGCAGGAAGAACGTGACCTCACTTCAGCAGCTGTGTCCTCGTTTCCCCTCGCGTGCCAGTTGCCTGCCTTCACCCGATTCTCCCCAATTTGCATCAGCTAGAGATCTGACGCTCTGAGGCCTAGAGCTCGCTTGGAAGCTCCTTGCGTCATCGCCAATGGCGGCCGGGGCAGTAGGTCTGTCTTACACAAGTAGGGCCTCTCGGCCTAATCAGACCACAGGGGAACCTTCACCGTGGCACGGTGAAGGTAGTGCGAGGTGTAGCAGGCCGCGGGATGGCCTAGGCGTGCGTGCCTAGGTCGTTCTGTGACCGGAAAAGTGGGTTTGATCGAGGGAGTGTTGTGGAGGTGTAGAGTCGCAGTGGAGGGCGTTTGGTGAGGTGAGGTGGAGCTTTTGGTGCAGTTGGCGAGTCGTATGGGGTTGTGGGATGATGGGAACGACTCGCTGGAGAGTGGCCGAAGGTGGGGAAGATGAGGGTGGTCAGGCGTGGTCATAGGGCAATCGAACAAAACAGTTTGGGAAAAAGAAAGAGGGGAGGAAGGGGAGTAAATGTAACCTACTTACTGGGACGAAAGGGGGGGCGGACCCACCGGCTCATACCTTCCGGAGCTGAAGAAGAAGAACCCAGGGGGAGAGAGCGGCGGCGAGGAAGTGGGCAGGGAGGCGCGCGCTTGGTACGGCGCGACGAGGGAAGATTGGGCAAGGTTGGCTCTGCTGCTGGTATTGCAGCAGAGCGACGAGAAGGAGGATGAGTGGCCGCCAGAGCTGGTGGGTTTCCTGTCGGAGTGGGGAGAGAGGAAGGGTTGGGGGTTTCTCCGCCAAGACCAGACTGGGAGAACCGGCTGGCGATGCTGGTCTTTATAAAGGCGGTGGCGGAGGGTCGGACGCAGGGAGGCGACGTGTGTCCCTCGCTGGAGTTTGGTCGGAGACGAGACCCATACCTTCCGCGCGTTCGCACGGAAGGTGTGGGCACCTTCAGGTGGCATGGTCGAGTCCCTCCGACAGCAGACGTCGCAGGGAACTTCGCATTTACTTTGCAGGATGCCTCCCTCACCCTGCGCAGCGCCATGCTCCACGCAAAGTCGCCGGAGCATGGTGCTGCGCAGAGACTTGCAGGAGGGACCAAAATGCAAAGAATGATGAGGAAATTAGGGGCCAAAATGCAAGCATTTCGAAAGTTGAGGGTCAAAAAGTAAATGATGAGGACCAAATTGCAAAGTTGGTCAAGGAGGTCTCTTCTTATGCTCAAGTTTTTATGCATGACTAAATTGGACCTAAGGATTTTAATGGTGAATTTTGTTTCTTGGTAAGACCATGTTTGGCTGCCAATTTACGTAAAAACCCAAATTAAATCATTAATTGGGCATGGTTCTCAATGTAGGTCAAAATGGATTTCTAAGGCCAAATTGAAGGTTATAAACCCTAGAGATTATTTTTCTATGAATTTTAGAGGGTTTAGTTAATTTTTACCCTAACTCGAACCTCGTGAATTGAAGTAGGTATGTTTTAGGGTTACAGAATGTCATTTAATTCCTTGGTGTTGCTGTAGCCCTTGTTAGGTTAGATCATCCCACTTTCCTTCTTATTAGGTTAGTTTGACCTGTGTTTGGACCCTTAATTACCCTGTTTGCAAATTGTGTTGGTGAAATTACATTTTTACCCCTTATGACTTGTTTTCTTTTTGAACTCAGAATTCTTTGAGTTAGGCCTTTCTTTGAGTAATGTAGGAGCTCTTTTTTGCATATCTAGGTTAGATTGTGCTAGTTAGGGTTCATGATGAGGTTCTCATCATACCCCCATCCCTAGCTTTTGCTAGTCCCTTAGCAAAAACTTAAGGTTTCAACCTTTGTTCTAGACCATGAAGTTCTTAATGGTTTTAGATAAGTGCTTTTTCTTTTTTTCATTTGAACCTAGATTAGGTCAGAATGATGACCATAGGCCTAAAAGGTACTCTAGTACCAACCAAGATCCAGATCTGTCTAGCCTCAGCCTTAGTCCTTAGCAAAGGTTTTTAAGGACCATAAGAACTAACCTAAGGTCTATTGGACTTTGTGGTTAAAGAACCCGTGCTTGAAATAATTTTAGCCCTGGCTCAGTTCGCAGTGCATTTTGTAAGAGAGAGAGATAGAAGATTTTTCTGTTTGGAGAGTTTTCTCTCTCTTTTTCTTTTTAATTATAGCCTAGGATTGGCTTTTCAACACGGTCTGTATCAGATTCCTTGTTCCCATCATCGATCCTCAAAGGTTCCTGGAAATCGATGCTTCGAGATAGAACCGCCCATGGCAACCCGCAAAACCCTGGCTATTAAGATTTCGAGATAATCCCATCCATGGTGTTCCGTGGCCGAATCCATACCCTGGCAATTGACACTTCATGATAATGCCATCCATGGAATCTAAACCAGCAGAGTGCTTACATGCCCCCAGTAGGATATGTAAATATCCTAAGAGACAAGCACCGAGGAGATGATATTTTGTTACTCATCTTCGAGGGGAATTTCCCACCTCTACGCACTGGGAACTCGTCCAAATCAACTTGTGTTGATTGGCCGCTCCTACTCTAGGTGTTCTTTTCAGAATTTTGCGATGCTTCTGCATGATTTTGATTTTTATGCTTACTGAACCAGGCTGTGTGTGGGGTTAGGGTGCTTAGGTTACTGAGTCCTATAAACCAAAAGTTAGTTAATGAGGCCAAATACTCCCTAAGCCTTGGACCTAATACTTAAGCTTTTCATTTTCCTCAACCTCTTGAGGAATGTCTAGATCTTAATGGGTACTAAGAGTCTATTCACGAATGCCTAAGGTTTGCGTTCTTACTAATCTTACTGTGCACTTTTCAATTTTTTCATGAATGAGGTCTAGAACTTAGGTCAATTCCTTAGTTCCTTACTAATGACTATCACTCTTTTCTCACATTTTTGTGCTCCTTTTTCATTTTGTTTCTTTTCTCCTTCTTCTTCACAAAATTTTCTTTCCTCCCTCATTTTATTCTTTTTTTTCAAAATTTTTTTTAATGTTTATGGTATTTTTGGTATATGTGAATTTCTTTGTTTGAAACCTTTTCTTATAAGTTTTGCACTTTCATACCCCCCATGCCTAAGATTTGCAATGTCCTCATTGTAACCTAGGGGGTTTTTATTCAACTTAGTTCATTCCTTAGGACAGATGTTTTGATGAGTGAATGGGCCGGGGTGGCTGGCGGACGATTTCTAATCTCAGATGCAAGCATCTGAGGTGGAGTCGGCTGTCTTAAAGGGTGAACCTTAAGTGCACAAAGGTGTCAAAAAAGGTTTCAGGCTTTCAAGGAGAATGATGGGCTGCCTCTCGTTGAGCGCTAAATTTGACACCTTCAGCCAAGTGGGAAATGAGATGGAGAGGGGATGGTCAAATCAGTAGAGTTTAATATAACAAGCACCTTAATTAAGAGCCTGGTTGGTCCAACCAGGTGCTTGTTAAGATCAACAGGCTGATGATGCTGCCCAAACCCAATCAATCTGGTGGGTTGATAGATGTATATCAAAAGGTGTGGGACCCACCATATGCAATGTGGCTCAGATGGATGTGGAAGTGTGAATACAGGGTTTGGCTGAGTGGAATCAGCTTGGTCAGAATAGGGACCCGTAGAATAATGAGTGATTGACGTGGGAACCCTACAGGGGTGATCAGAGAATGATGGAGCATGGTATGTAGTCTGATCAGTGTTCCAAACCCGATGTGGAAATGCAATCGGCTCGGTGAGAGGTGAATCTGAATAGAAATTGAGTCCGATTGCGGGTCGGGGTTGGGAAGAGGTTTTGATAAGTTCTGTGTGTGCGGACGAGGTGGCAACTGTGTATGAGGGCTCTTCTAGAAATGAATAACAGGTGGTTTTCTGTAGAGAGTCCATTGGGTAACTATCAAATGCCTGAAGAGTGTCTATAGGATGAAAGAAATCTAATTTGAGAAAAGATTTGAATTCTGGGTTGTAATCACTCTTGGCATTTTCTGTTTTTGGTTCCTGAGGATCGAAAAGGAATGATTCTGTGTTATCAATGATCTCGGGAACCGGGACCTCAGAGTCGGAGTCAGAGAATGAGTCATGTGAACTGAGGTCGTAGATGGGCTTGGTGTGTTCAGGAAGGAGAGTCTCTCCGCAATTATAGTCAGATCCGAAGTTGTCGGAGAGTTTGCGAAAATGAGATTCATGATCATGAATTCCACCGCAACATAAATCATCAGATGTGGAATCTGCAGCCTGACTGGGGTCTAGCCTATATGTCAATTCTGGACTTAAAAAGGTGTTCTGTGTAGGCTCGAGCTCCAAGCTGGTAGGATAGACCCAATTGAAACCCCACACATCCAACTCCTCAGTTTCTGTATCATAAATTGGCATGTCTTCTAAAAAATCGATCAGATTTCCTGAGGATGTTGGAGAGGGATATTCATCAAATAGAGGCCCGGAATCGTATTCTTTAAAAATTTGATCTTTCTCATATGGGGCCTCATAATCTTCCCAATAAGTTTTGGATCTAGATTCTAGGTTTAGGATGTGGGTAGGATTACTAGAATCAAAGTCCGAATAACCTTCGAAGGTCACCTTATCAAAATAAGGGGTGGAATTTATACCCTCAAAAGGTTCAGTTCTGATCTCATTATTGCAGGAGTTTTGGAATTCTAAGCTTAGCAATTCATGGTTTAGGGTCGGTTCATCATTGTGTTCTCCTGCAATATCCCAACCTAATTCAATGTTGTCTTCTATCTGGGTTGGGAATCCACAACCACCCTGTGCCTCAGTCCCGAGATCTGGGAAACTGGATTGATCCTTAATAATGTTCTAAAATGGTTCATCCTCTGTTTCTGGTATATACGGGTATTTCTAGTTGATAATTTGTTCTAGTGATCTCATCATTTCTACCCGTTTTATAAGGGCATCTTGGTGTTGTTCTCAAAGTACAGGATTTATCAAGCATTGAAGGTATTCAAATTTGTGTAATTTTTCTATCTCAGTGTATCCTGTCATGAGCATGTCTCGGGTTGATTGATGAGAGCCTCATCATGAGCCATAACTAGCTCATTTTGACCCAATAAAGAAGATAAAAACTCCTACATAACCTAGAAGAAGGCCTAAATGAAGGAATAAGTGCTCTGAGAAGAAAACATGAAATAAAGGTTAAAACTGCAATTTTACCATTGCAGTACATAAATAGGATTTCTCAGAGGCAAAACATAGGTCAAATGGTCTAAATAAGATAAAAAGTGGGTTGAGTCAATCAGAAATGGGTTCATGTGCAATTTTGGAATTAAATGACATTTCGTAACCCTAAAACAGACCTGCTTAAATCAACAAGGTTCCGGTCAGGATAAAAATCAAGCAAACCCTCTAAAAATCATGGAAAAATATCCTCTACAGTTTAGAACACTTAATTTGGCCTTTGGAACCTAGTTTGACCTAGAATAGGGTCCTAGCTCATTAATTAACTTAATTTGGGTTTTTACGTAAAATGTCTAGTCAAAAGAGGTCAAACCTAAAATCCAACTTCACCATTGGATTCCTTAGGTCTAAATTAGGTTTTTACCAAAATTTGGACGTAAGGGGAGGTCATCTTGACCTACTTTGCAATTTAGTACACCCAAATCATAATTTGGTCCCTATCTTTTGAAAATCATTGCAGAGAGCCCCCTAATTTCCTCGCCACCTTTGCAATCAAGTCCTACCGCCATTGTTGGGGCAGAATCGACCTCCGGCGAGGTTTAGAGAGGGAATACTCTCTGATTCCTCAGAGATCCCCTCCCAGAAATGGAAGGGAGATTCTCTGAGGAATTCCCTTCCATCTAAGGCCAATCACGATCTCTGGTGTGCACCCAATCTCTCGTGCGAACGCACGAGGGATTTGGGTATCCACCCTCTTTCCTTCTCCGGTGAGCCATCAGAGATAATTGCGTAGCCCTCCGCACACTAGAAAGTTTGGCCAGCACCTATAAAAGGATCCCCAAACCCGGCCGCTGATCTTCAGACTTGTCTTGGCAGAGATTCCCCCAAATTTTCTTCTCTTCCATCTCCAGCCAAGGAACCCGCAAGCTCCAGCGACCTCCTCCTCTCCTTCTCGTCGCTCTGCTGCCATACCAGCGGTAGAGTCCACTTCGCCTCTTCCTCCCACGTCGCGCCGTACCAAGCGCACGTTCCCCTGACCTTGTCCTCGTCGCCGCTCCCTTCCTCAGGGTGCTTCTTCTCTGACGACAGCAGCTACACGCCATCCACTCCACTGCCTCTCTCCCTTCCAGAACACTCCAGATACATTCTCCATCTTCCCCTCTCTCTTTTCCCTTTTACATTAGATTTAATTGCCCCTCGACACTACCTGACCACCCTCCTCTTCCACGTCACCGGCCGACTTCCGGCGAGTCGCCCCCATCATTCCGCCCCTCCACACGCCTCGCCAACCGTCTCATAAGCTCCGCCTTACCACAAGGAACAACCTCCGCCCATCCACCATCCCTCTATGCCTCCACCACAGCCCCCCGAACACCCCCACACTTCCGGTCACAGGATGACCTAGGCACGCACGCCTAGGCCGTCCCACGACCTGCGGCACCGTGCACCACCTTCGCCGTGCCACGACGAAGGTCCCCAGCTAGTCTGATTAAGCTGAGAGGCTTGTTTTGTGTTTGGCAATATTCCAGCCCCTGCCGCCATTGACGGTTGAAGCAGCTCCAGGGCTCAGGACCTTTAGCCTTCAGGTGCAGCGGACTCGGGCGAGCAGTGCAAAGACATCTGGTCTAGCAAGGAGCGCAGCGAAGCTCGCAGCCTTGGCAATTGCACGAAGAGTCTTCTGCGGGCGTGCACGAGAGCGGGGCAGGACTAATAGTTCCACATCGGTGAAATACGAAGCGCAGGTATGATATAAAGTGAATTTGTGTTATCTTCTCGTTGCCTCCGAACGCACAGGGGTGAGGTCCCTCACCTAGCACTCGCCTCGTCCGTGGTTTCACCTCGCGGATCTGGCAAGCTCCGACCCGACCCAATCTGAGCACACCTCGTGCATCACCCACTCGCCAGTGCGCCTAGTCCCAGGTGCGAAATCTGACCTGATTACCCATGGCTCTGGGAGAGCATCCTTGAGTGAATTTCAAAGAGAGGGAGAGACGTGCGGGTAGAGGGGCAGGGTAGGTTTTTGCTTCCCACCTTCTCTGTGCAGGCAGGCTGAGCGAAGAAGAGAAGAAACTTAGCCAAGGAAGAAAAGGACTGCAGACAAAAAGAAGACAGAAGAGAAAAGAAGCAAAGGCAGGAAGAAGACTAAGGAAGAAGAAGCCCTGTAGATCAGAAGAAAAGAAGAAGAAAAACCTACGAAGAAGAAGAAGGCAGAAGAGAGAAGTAAGACTGCAGAGAAAGCAAAGACCAAGAAAGAAGGCCAAACAAGAAGACTACATTTAAGACCAATTCTTTTCTCTCTCTTAGCAACTATTTTTTTTAAATCTCTCTGTAAATCAATTATCTTTCATTTAAAAGTTGTATTCCTTAGTTTTAAAAGTACTGAGATTGCTCCTTGTGTTCGACCTCGGATACTCCAATTTTTGAGTAATAAAATTCTCTATTTGTTTGAATGCTTTGTCGGCTATATTACAACGTGTTATCTTTTAAAACCCGATCAAGCGCGATAAACATTTTGGCACCATTGCCGGGGAGCAACGAGCACTTTTAAAGCTTTTGATTACAACTTTTTGATCCAATATTTGACCTAACTCCTCTCTTTTGTTGTGCTTATTACAGGGAAAGCAAAAAGGAAAGAAGAGCAGCTGCACAACAGACACTCCAAGGAACAGGTAATTTCCATAAGCCCTCCCTCTTAACTCGCTCAAAATCTGAAAAGAAAAAGAGAACAATCAACTTAGGGCTACCTATTTCATATTTAGTAATTCATCAAGTTGCCTGATTTTCATTTCAACACATTTTTATCTACTCATCCAACTAAGGTAACTAGGGCTAAAACTTTCTTAATTGAGCCCTAGGTACTAAACTCTGAGGCAACTAAATTGGACCCACTAGAGCCAATTTAAGGATTACAAAGCTAGGGTTTTTAGAGACACACCTTATCTTAAACAAAGAAACAAATTTTCCCAAAAGAGGTGTGCCTAAACGTTGTTTGAAAAGATCTACACAAGAAGAACCCTAAGCAAATCAAGCTTTTAATCCATTTGAACCTTAAAAGAAAAGGACCTAAAAGCTTTTAAAGGAACAAAAGGTGAAGTTGATCCCTTGGGTCAACCAACCTTAAAATTAGGTCACTTTTTCACTCAAAATACTTAAAAGTTCAAGTGGAACATTAAGCACCTTGATCTTAAAGTAAAAAAGGTAGACTTAAGAGGTCAAGGTCCCCATTCTGGTCTACCTGGAACCGCAGTGACAAGAGAGGTCGGGTGGGGGAAACCCCGTAACTTGTGGGGATGCTCTACCGTGTAGGGGCCTTTGCGAGACTCTCCCTCTCTGGCTGCCCAGGTATTTCTCAAGTGGACGACCTTTCTGACTAAGGGGTCCATCCACCCCGAACCTCTATAGTCACCCAACAATTTTTGGGTGTCTTGATTGGGTCCAGCACCTTGTAATCTCATCACATCCTTCGATGCATGTTCGGTAGGAGGTCCTTAAGGCCACCCTTAAGACCTCCTTTAGAAACTCACTCTCGTCGAGGCCAAGCCTTGATGCCCTTGTTTGTGCAGCAACCCCACCACATAAATCTTTTATCTGATTCAGACCCTGGTTCTCCTTCTTCTTCCATCATGGCACAACCCATTGAAGAGGAGAATAACCTTGAACACCAACTTCAACACCTTAATGATCTTGTTCAGAACTTTGTAAACCCACCGCAGCGACCTATGATGCGAGATCACTATAATCTCGCTGCGGTGGCGATCGAACCTTGAGTACGAATCCCGATTGGAGGACCTGATTCTGAACTGAAGCCCAATATGATTCATGCCATACTGAAGTTTCATGGGCTTAACTCTGAGGATCCATTCCAACACATTAAACAACTCAAGCATCTGGCCCAGACCTTCGGGTCAGATCTACAAAATCGGGATATCCTACTCATGAAAATGTTTTCGTTCTCCCTCTTGGACAAGGCCGCACATTGGTATCAAACTCAGACCCGTCCGATCAACACATGGGAGGAACTTCGGTCCGAATTTTTGAAAAAATTCTTCCCCGTTGGCCGGACGAATGCCTTGCGCCACCAGATCACTCATTTCACTCAACAACCAGGAGAACCTCTTCACGAGGCATGGGATCGATTCTTAGATCTCATGCGAAAGTGTCCCCATCACGGAGTTCCTAAGTGGGAACAAGTCCAGTCTTTTTACCAGGGACTCCATGAAGATATTCGTTTATTCGTCAATGCAACGTGCGGAGGAAACATCATGGGTCAACATGAGGACATGGTGTGGGAGATTCTCGAAAACATGTGCGAGAACTCCATAAATAATGACTCCATGGGCTTATTCGACAGGACGAATGCCCGCGCATCGAAGAATCTAAGAGGGACACATGAGATGCAGGACCTATCCAATTCTGTCGACTTGGAACTGATGGCCAGTCGGTTGGACAAGGTTTCTATCATAGAAAAGAAGGTGGATGAGCTAACTCGGCATTTGCAGGAAGCCATGATGAGAACCTCATCATGAGCCATAACTAGCTCATTTTGACCCAATACAAAGGATAAAAGCTCCTACATATCTCAAGGAAAAGCTTAACTCAGAGAATTCTGAGTTTGAGAAGAAAACAAGTCATAAGGGGTAAAAGTGCAATTTTACCAGTATAATCTGCATACAGGGTAATTCAGGGCCCAAACATAGGTCAAAACAGCTTAATAAGAATAAAAGTGGGATGAGATGATCTAGCAAGGGCTACAGCACTTCCAAGGAACCAAATGATAATCTGTAACCCTAAAACAACCCACTTCAATTCACAAGGTTCGAGGCAAAGTAAAAATAGAATAAACCCTCTAAAATTCATAGAAAAATAATCTCTAGGGTTTAGAACCTTCAATTTGGCCTTTAGAACCCATTTTGACCTACATTGAGAACCATGCCCAATTAATAACTTAATTTGGGTTTTTGCGCAAATTGACCGGTCAAACAAGGTTTAATATGAAAATAAAATTCACCATCAGATTCCTTAGGTCCTAATTAGTCATGTATAAAAACTTGAGCCTAAGAAGAAACCTCCTTGACCGACTTCACACTTTGGTCCTCATATATTTACTCTTTGGCCCTCAACTTTTGAACCCTCGCATTTTGGCCCCTAACTCTCCTTCGTTCTTTGCAATCAGGTCCCTCCTGCAAAACCCTGCCAGCACCATGCTCCGGCGACCTTGCGCGGAGCATGGCGCCGGGCAGGGTGAGGTGGGGGACCTGGGAAGTGTACCGGGGGTGCCCTGCGTCGTCAGCCGTCGCAGGAGCACCCCCCTGGACATTGTAGGCCACCATACCGGCCGTGCGAACGCACGGACGGTATGGGTTCATGTTCCGACCATTCTCCGGCGAGGGAGACACGTCGTCTCCCTCCGCCTTCCTCCCTGCTTCATCCCTATAAATACCCCCCGCCGCTCCACCGACGAAGGCAGCCTGGATCTGACGGAGAAAACCCCCAGCTTTCTTCTCTTCTTTCTCCGGCAGACGCTCACCAGCTCCGGCGGCTTCCTCCCCCTCCACCTCTTCGCTCTGCCACACTACCAGCAGCAGAGACTTCCTCCCCTGCTCTTCCCGCGCCACGCCGCACCCAGCTGGCGCCTCTCCAGCCCTCTGCTCGCCGCCGCCCCTCTCCCTGAGCATCGTCTTCTCCGGCGACAGTCGATACGACTGTCGCCCTGTTCCTCCCCCTTCGTCCCTGCAAGTAAGTTAGACCTACTCCCCTTCTTCTCCTCTTTCTTTCCCCGCTTTCAATTTAGTCAATTAAACCCTCGACCGTTCCTGTTCACCCTCATCCTCTCCGCCTCCGACCACCCTCCGGCGAGCCGCTCCCATCACCTCAGCGACCCACACGGCTCGCCGACCACCGCAGAACCTCCGCCTCCTCACCCTCATCCTCTTCCGCCCCTCCACTTCCCACCAAACACCCTCTGCAGATCCACCGAACACACCCACTTCTTCGCTCACAGTTTGACCTAGGACGACCTGTTAGCTCCATCTCGCCCCCTGCAGACCCCCTGACCACCTTCGCCGTGCCACGGCGAAGGTCCCCCGCCTGTCTGATTTGGCCGAGAGGCCGTTCTATTGATTTCAGGTTCCAGGCCTTGACCGCCATTGGCGAGGAAGCTCGAAGCTTGCTTGAGGTTGCTCCAAGCCTAGATATCCCAGGTTGAAGACCTAGGCTGCGCGAAAGAGTCTTGCGCACACACCCTGGCCCTCAATTGGAGTTGCGAGCCTCAACAGCTGTTGCAATTGGAAGCACCATCCCTACTGCAGGCGTGAGAGAAAAGGGGTGCGCGGATAGTCCCACCTCGGGAATTTCTGAAGCCACACACCCACATAAATTGCAAAAGTGCCACCATCTGTTTGCCTCAGTTACCACGGGGTGAGGTCCCTCTCACCCGACCCGACCCGGCCTCGTCCGTGACCACGCTCCGCGGACCTGGCCCGACCCGATTAGACTGACCTGCACTCCTCGCCCACCACGCACGCCGGTGGGCCTGGACCCGGGCCTGACCCGAACCCGATTACCTGGTAGCGCTCTGGGAGAGCTTCCGAAGAGTGATTTCAGAGAGAGAGAGATACGCGGGGGAGGGGGGGGGTAGAGTAGGTTTTGCCTCTTGACGAAAAAATTCTGAAGTGTGCAGGCCAAAGAAGAAGAAGCAGACCCGCTGAAGAAGAAGGAGCTGCTGCACTGTAGCAAAGGCATCGTTAAGTCGTCTCAGCACCGGGGCAGACGACGGAAGGTCAGCAGCCAAAGAAGAAGAAGCAGACCCGCTGAAGAAGAAGGAAGAGCAACGGCCAACGCGAAAGAAGAAGAAGAAAGGTCAAGGCAGAAAACCAAAGAAGAAGAAGAACAAGGAGCTCTGAAGAAAGAAGAACATCACCAACGGAAGAACAGCAGGAAGAAGAAGAAGAGCACCACCATTGCAAGAGAAGAATATCACCTGAACAGAGAGAAAGAAGGAGATCTAAAGAAAGAGAGAAAGAAGAGCACCCCCCTCTGCAGAACAAAGAGAACAACAAATTCTCTCTCTCTCTTTATTTTTGTAAAAGAAACATGTATATCTCTAGAATACAACTTGCTCCCTGAGTTCGACCTCGGGAACTCTTTTATTTTTCCGAGTAAAAAAAATTTATATTTGAAATGTTGGTAATAATCGGCTTTACTACAACGTTATAACAGAACCGACGTTTCATTTTGGCGCCGTTGCCGGGGAGCAACGGCTATTCTAGAGGTAAACATTCCTGTATCTTTTAATTTCTGATAATCTCCTCTCTTTTGTGCAGCTACAGGAACTCAAGAAGACAAGCAACCACACAACCACTCCAAAGACAGGTAAATCTTTTCTCTCACTATTAACCCCTACACTCTAAAGAGGAAGAAAAGAAAAGAACAAGCAATATAGGGCTAACCTGTCTTCCATACTTAGTAACCATAAAAAGTTGCATGTCTTCAACTCATCACTCCTGCACACTATTAAGGGTATTTAAGGGCTAACACATTCTTGCTTGAGCCCTAATTGCCCAACAAAGAGTTAAATGGACCAAGTAGAGCCAACATAAGGTCAAACATTAGGATTTCAGTAGAGACACACCCCTTAATCAAGAATTGAGGAAATCCTAAAGAGGTGTGCCCAAGCCATTGATTGAAAATAATTAACAAGAAAAATCCTAAACAATTGGCTCTCTCTAAACACTTGAACCCTAAAAGACAGGACCTAAAAGCTCTTAAAGAAAACAATAGGTAAAGTTGACCCCTTGGGTTAACCAACCTTAAATTAGGTCACTCTTTGCACTTAAAAAGACTAAAGTTCAAGTGAAACCTTAAGCACCCTGATCTTAAAATTGGTAGACTTAAGAGGTCAAGATCCCCATTCTGGTCTACCTGGAACCGCAGTGACAAGAGTGGTCGGGTGGGGGAAACCCTGTAACCCGTGGGGACGCTCTACCGTGTAGGGGTCTTCGCGGGACTCTCCTTCTCTGGCTGCCCAGGTAATTCTCAGGTGGACGATCTTTCTGATCAAGGGGTCCATCTGCCCCGCACCTCTATAGTCACCCAACACATTTTTGGGTGTCTTGATTGGGTCCAGCACCTTCTAAACTTACCTCTCCCAACTGTGCATGTACGGAAGGAGGTCTCTAAGACCACCCTTAAGACCTCCTTTAGAAATTCACTCTCGTCAAGGCCAAGCCTCGACGCCCGTGTTTGTGCAGCAACACCCTCACATTATTCTCTCTTCTGATTCAGAACCAAGTTCTTCTTCTTCCCCCATCATGGCTCAGCCAGTTGAGGAAGAAAATAATCTGGAACACCAGCTCCAGCGACTCAATGACCTCTTCCAAAACTTCGTGCACCCACCACAGCGTCCTATGATGCGGGACCACTACAATCCTGCTGCGGTGGCCATTGAGCCTCGAGTTAGAATCCCGATTGGAGGACCTGATTCCGAACTAAAGCCCAACATGATTCATGCTATACCTAAATTCCATGGGCTTAATTATGAAGATCCCTTCCAGCACATCAAACAGCTTAAGCATCTGGCCCACACTTTTGGATCAGATGCGCAAAATCGGGATATTCTTCTCATGAAGATGTTCTCCTTTTCTCTTATGGACAAGGCCGCCCATTGGTATCAAACTCAGACCCGGCCGATCAACACTTGGGGAGAACTTCAATCCGAGTTTTTGAAAAAGTTCTTTCCCGTTGGTCGAACCAACGCCTTGCGCCATCAGATTACACACTTCACTCAACAATCAGGAGAACCTCTCCATGAGGCATGGGATCGTTTTCAGGATCTCATGAGGAAGTGCCCCCATCACGGAGTTCCTAAATGGGAACAAGTCCAATCTTTTTACCAGGGACTCCGTGAGGACATCCGCCTTTTCGTCAATGCAACTTGCGGAGGAAACATCATGGGTCAACATGAAGACACCGTATGGGAGATTCTCGAAAACATGTGCGAGAACTCCATCAACAATGACTCCATGGGATTATTCGACAGGACGAATACCCGCGCAGCGACGAATCTTAAGGGAGCACATGAGACGCAGGGCCTGTCCGCATCAGTCGACCTGGAATTAATGGCCAGTCGATTGGACAAGGTCTCAATCATTGAAAAGAAGGTGGATGAGCTGACTCAGCACTTGCAGCGAGCCACCTCTGCGCGTAACTCCTTTGCACAACCTCCTTCCACACAGGAGACTGTGCAAAATATCCTCCACCGATCCTCCCTTGGGATGGATCCATATCCATCCCCATCTGATTCTTGGACTGGAAGATCATCCGATCCTTTCTTCACCAGCCGGGGGAACTCCATTCCTCCTTTCCCTGATTCTCAGGAGGTTCCTCAGACCTGCGAGGACCTCAACGCCATCCAGAACGACCCATTCTCCAACACTTACAACCCTGGATGGCGAAACCATCCCAATTTTCAGTGGGCGGGAAATTCCCAAACCCAAAGACCACCTTTTCAGTCCCGCCCACAGCCCTCTCATCACTACCAGCCGCCTCAGCCTCGGCCCAACCCTACTTATCCATCAGGGCCAAATCAAGATCAAATGTCCTTAATCCTTCAGACTCTGGCTGACATTCAAAAATCGAATGCGGCCATTCAAAAACAGCACAAGGACGAGCTTACTGAAGTTAAAACTCAGCTGGCCCAGTTGGCAAATTCTCGCCAGCCAGGCACACTCCCTTCCCAACCTCTTCCTAACCCAAATAACGTGCCAACCCAGAAGCGCGTTATGAATCCAAATTTAGGCCACGCTCAATGGATTTATCAGGCCCCCACTGCTCCATCTCCAGACGAGATGGAAGCCTCTACTTCTCGTACGGGATTTCAGCAGCAGCCACCCCTCCTACCAAATCCAAACCAAAATCAGGCTGGATTAAATTCTGTAACAACACGTAGTGGTAAGACAACTCAGGACCCGCATTATCCAAACCAATCCCAGCCTGATAACCATGACCCTAGGATAGTTATCCAAGGTACCGCTGTTCCAGACCCACAACCTGGACCTATCCTAGAGGAACCAACCAAGATCCCGTTTCCCGAGGCCCTGACCAAGGGAAAGAAGACCACCAAACCCGTGGCCCCTGAGGAGGACCTGGTCAAGCTCTTTGAGCAGGTCCACATAAACATCCCCTTGATGGATGCAATCCGCCACGTACCAGCTTACGCACGATTTCTAAAGAATATATGTACACCCCAGCGTAAGCCGCGAACCAAGGGGGGGAGCCCAATTGTTCTGTCAGAGCAAGCCAGCTCTGTAATCCTTAGTAGACTCCCACCCAAGGCAAAAGATCCTGGAACTCCCCTGATCTCCTGTAAGATAGGTGGTACCCAACTTGATAGAGCATTGTTAGACTTAGGTGCATCTATAAATCTGATACCCACATCCTTACTTGACCATCTGGAAGAATCTGAGCTGAAACCAACCGAGGTGACATTACAATTAGCAGATCGATCTATAAAGTCACCAAAAGGGATTCTCGAGGATGTTATCGTGAGAGTGCGGGATTTCTATTTTCCAGTGGACTTTATAGTCTTAGACATGGATGCACCTGAGAACCCTAGGGATACACCAATCATTCTAGGGAGACCTTTCTTGGCTACTGCTAGAGCCAACATCAGCTGTGAGGAGGGCCAAATAGAGCTTAAGTTTGGAGATCAAACACTGAAAATTGATATATTTAAGGCCCAACAAGGAATTAATTGCGGCGTCATCGAGCAAATTTGTGACATCAAGACTTTGGTTGATGAATCACACCTCTAGAATGACTTGAGTATTCCTCATCAACCACAGAAGGATCTTGACCCGCAAATAGAGGAGTCAAATCCAGATGTGAACAACCCAGTAATTCCCACCCTTGAACCTCACATCTATACTGAACCACCCGCTGCTGCTGAAAACCCCATCCTCGAACTGAAACCCCTTCCTGCTCATTTGAAATACATCTTTTTGGGTTCTAATCAGACCCTTCCTGTGATCATCAATTCCAACCTTAGTCCTGAACAGGAATCCCGTCTGATTGTTGTCCTCCAGCAACATCGCAGAGCCATCGGATGGACCCTCGATGATTTGACTGGAATAAGTCCCTCTTATTGTACTCATCATATCTATTCAGAAGAGGGCACACGACCTTCTCGTGAAATGCAGAGACGCTTAAACCCCAATCTGCAGGAGGTCGTGAAAAAGGAGATCATCAAGTGGTTAGATGCCGGGATCATCTACCCGATCTCCGATAGTCGTTGGGTGAGCCCAATTCAGGTCGTGCCTAAGAAGGCAGGACTCACCACTATAACGACTGGGACCGGAGAAATCATTCCTACCCGATTAGCCAACTCGTGGAGAGTCTGTATAGATTACCGTCGACTCAATTCCTCCACGAAGAAGGATCATTTCCCACTACCCTTCATTGATCAAATTCTCGAAAAATTAGCGGGAAATAGGTTCTTCTGCTTCCTTGACGGGTACTCCGGTTACAACCAGGTGGCAATCCATCCTGAGGACCAAGAAAAGACCACGTTCACCTGCCCCTTCGGAACATACGCTTTCCGAAGGATGCCTTTCGGTCTTTGCAATGCACCCGCTACTTTTCAGCGATGCATGCTTGCCATATTCTCAGATATGGTAGGTGATTATCTGGAAGTCTTCATGGATGACTTTTCAGTTTTCGGAGCATCATTCGACGATTGCCTCCAACACTTGGTCCAGATACTCAGGCGGTGCATCGACGTGAATTTGGTTCTTTCCTGGGAAAAGAGCCATTTCATGGTGCCTGAGGGAATTGTCCTGGGACACTCAATTTCGGAGAAAGGTATCCAAGTGGATCGAGCTAAGGTTAATCTGATTTCTCACCTTCCTATGCCTAGCTCGATTAGGGACATCCGATCCTTTTTAGGGCATGTCGGTTTTTATCGACGATTTATCCCTGATTTTTCAAAAATCGCACGCCCCCTGACCACTCTTCTCTCCAAGGATGTTCCCTTCGAAATCTCCAAGGAATGCACTCAAGCATTTGAAATCCTGCGTGACCGAGTCACCCAAGCCCCGATCCTACAATCCCCTGATTGGTCTCAACCCTTTGAGATCATGTGTGATGCATCCGACTTCGCTGTAGGAGCGGTTTTGGGGCAGAAAAATGACAAGAAACCTGTGGTCATTTACTACGCCAGCAAAACACTCGATGAGGCTCAGCGTAACTATACAGTTACTGAGAAAGAGCTGCTAGCTGTAGTATTTGCCCTTGAGAAGTTCAGATCATACCTTCTGGGTTCCCATGTCATCATATACTCGGATCACACGGCTGTTAGGCATCTCCTTGCAAAGAAGGACGCGAAACCTCGATTGATCCGATGGATCTTGCTGTTGCAAGAATTTGACCTCGAGATTCGCGATAAAGCGGGAAAACAAAACGTGGTAGCTGATCACTTGTCCCGTCTTCCTTCTGAAATGATAGACCCTTCCGGACCCATCACTGAGCATTTTCCCGATGAGCACCTGCTGACTATTGGTACTAGCCTTCCATGGTTTGCTAATATTGTAAATTACTTGGCATCTCATCAGACCCCGTCCGATTGGCCGAAGGCCAAGAAAGACAAATTACGCTCCGATGCCAAGTATTACATTTGGGAAGACCCGTACCTCTTCCGCATAGGTGCCGATCAGATCATCCGGAGATGTGTCCCGGAAGGGGAAGTCAACAATATCCTCTCTTTCTGCCATGACCAGGCATGCGGTGGCCATTTTGCCGGGCATAAAACCGCATCAAAAGTCCTCCAGTGCGGCTTTTACTGGCCCACACTGTTCAAAGACGCACACAGTCATTGCAAGGCATGCAATCGTTGCCAGACTTTGGGCAACATGAGCCGTCGTGACATGATGCCTATGCAACCGATTCTAGTATGCGAAATCTTTGATGTTTGGGGGATTGATTTTATGGGCCCCTTTCCTATTTCGGATGGTTTCGAATACATTCTGTTGGCTGTGGACTACGTGTCCAAATGGATCGAAGCCATACCGACCCGAACCTGTGATCACAAAATCGTTCTCAAATTCATTCATCAACACATTTTCTCAAGGTTCGGGATTCCTCGTGCAATAATCTCTGATGGGGGGACCCATTTCACAAATGCTCAGTTTAGGTCACTGATGACCAAATACGGGGTGTCTCACCGAATCTCTACTCCTTACCACCCCCAAACTAATGGTCTAGCTGAGCTGTCGAATCGGGAAATCAAGAAAATCCTGCAGGTCACTGTTCGACCTGACAGGAAGGACTGGTCGTCCCGACTTCCGGAAGCATTGTGGGCCTATAGGACCGCCCACAAGACCCAATTGGGCATGTCTCCCTTTAGATTGGTGTACGGGAAGGCATGCCACCTTCCCGTCGAACTGGAGCATAAAGCCTATTGGGCAGTACGGAACTGTAATCTAGATCTTTCCAAGGCTGGGACCCACAGAAAACTCCAAATCAGCGAGATCGATGAATTACGCACAGACGCGTACGAGAACTCGCAAATCTACAAGGAGCGGGTTAAAGCCTTCCACGACAAACACATCTCGAGAAAGATCTTTCATCCTGGTCAAAAGGTCCTACTCTTTGATGCCCGACTCAAACTCTTCCCAGGAAAACTGAGATCTAAGTGGGTCGGACCATATTTGGTCCGACAGGTTTTTGGAAATGGAGCAATCGAAATCAGTCCACTCAGCCACGATTCTGAACCTTTCATCGTGAATGGTCAAAGACTCAAGCCGTTCATTGATGTAACTTCTACTGATTTGGCTGAGGCATCTTATATCCTCCGTTCCCCTTGAGCTTATTGCGCCCAGCCGATGGCGTAAAACTCAGCGCTTAACGGGAGGCAGCCCGTCATTCTCTTTGAAAACCTGAAACTTGTTCTGACACCTTTCAGCACTCGAAGTTCACCCTTATAGACAGCCGACCCCAACTCAGATGTTCGCATCTGAAATTTGAAATCGTCCGCAAAAATTCAACCCGACCCATCCACTCACCCAAATTTCTGTCTTAAGGAATGAACTAAGACCCCCTAGGTTACAATGAGGACATTGCAAATCTTAGGCATGGGGGGGTAGGAAAGTGCAAAAACTTGTAAGAAAATGTTTCAAACAAAAAAATTCACATATGCCAAAAATACCATAAAAATTAAAAAATTTTTTTTGAAAAAGAATAAGAGGAAAAGAGGAGAAGGAAAATTTTGTGAAGGAGAAAAGAAACAAAATGAAAAAGGAGCACAAAATTATGAGAAAAAGTGATAGTCATTAGTAAGGAACTAAGGAATTAACCTAAGTTCTAGACCTCATTCGAGAAAATAACTGAAAAGTGCACAATGAGATTAGTAAGAATGCAAACCTTAGGCATTCTTGAATAGACTCTTAGTACCCATTAAGATCTGGACACTCCTCAAGAGGTTGAGGAAAATGAAAAGCTGAAGTATTAGGTCTAAGGCTTAGGGAGTATTCGGCCTCGTTAACTAATTTTTGGTTTACGGGACTCAGTAACCTAAGCACCCTAATCTCACACACAGCCTGGTTCAGTAAGCGTAAAAATCAGAATCACGCAGAAGCGTCACAAAAATCTGAAAAGAACATCTAGAATAGGAGCGGCCGATCAACACAAGTTGATTTGGACGAGTTCCCAGCGCGGAGAGGCGGGAAATCCCCTCGAAGATGCGTAACAAAATATCATCTCCTCGGTGCTTGTCTCTTAGGATATTTACATATCCTACGGGGGGCATATAAGCACTCTGCTGGTTCAGATTCCATGGATGGCATTATCTCGAAATGTCAATTGCCAGGGTCTGGATTCGGCCACGAAATACCATGGATGGGATTATCTCGAAATCTCAATAGCCAGGGTTCCGGGGGTTGCCATGGGCGGTGCTATCTCGAAGCATCGATCGCCAGGAACCCTTGAGGATTGATGATGGGAGCAAGGAATCTGATACAGACCGTGTTGAAAAGCCAATCCTAGGCTAGAACTAAAAAGAAAAAGAGAGAGAAAACTCTCCAAACAGAAAAACTTTCTATCTCTCTCTTACAAAACGCACTGCGAACTGAGCCAGGGCTAAAATCATTTCAAGCACGGGTGCTTTAACCACGAAGTCCAATAAACCTTAGGTTAGTTCTTGTGGGCCTTAAAAACCTTTGCTAAAAGACTGAGGCTAAGGCTAGACAGATTTGGATCTTGACTGGTACTGGAGTACCTTTTAGGCCTATGATCAGCATTCTAACCTAATCTATGAAGGCACTTATCTAAAACTATTGAAAACTTCATGGTCTAGAACAAGGGTTGAAACCTTAAGTTTTTGCTAAGGGACTAGCAAAAGCTAGGCATGGGGGTATGATGAGAACCTCATCATGAGCCATAACTAGCTCATTTTGACCCAATACAAAGGATAAAAGCTCCTACATATCTCAAGGAAAAGCTTAACTCAGAGAATTCTGAGTTTGAGAAGAAAACAAGTCATAAGGGGTAAAAGTGCAATTTTACCAGTATAATCTGCATACAGGGTAATTCAGGGCCCAAACATAGGTCAAAACAGCTTAATAAGAATAAAAGTGGGATGAGATGATCTAGCAAGGGCTACAACACTTCCAAGGAACCAAATGATAATCTGTAACCCTAAAACAACCCACTTCAATTCACAAGGTTCGAGGCAAAGTAAAAATAGAATAAACCCTCTAAAATTCATAGAAAAATAATCTCTAGGGTTTAGAACCTTCAATTTGGCCTTTAGAACCCATTTTGACCTACATTGAGAACCATGCCCAATTAATAACTTAATTTGGGTTTTTGCGCAAATTGACCAGTCAAACAAGGTTTAATATGAAAATAAAATTCACCATCAGATTCCTTAGGTCCTAATTAGTCATGTATAAAAACTTGAGCCTAAGAAGAAACCTCCTTGACCGACTTCACACTTTGGTCCTCATATATTTACTCTTTGGCCCTCAACTTTTGAACCCTCGCATTTTGGCCCCTAACTCTCCTTCGTTCTTTGCAATCAGGTCCCTCCTGCAAAACCCTGCCAGCACCATGCTCCGGCGACCTTGCGCGGAGCATGGCGCCGGGCAGGGTGAGGTGGGGGACCTGGCAAGTGTACCGGGGGTGCCCTGCGTCGTCAGCCGTCGCAGGAGCACCCCCCTGGACATTGTAGGCCACCATACCGGCCGTGCGAACGCACGGACGGTATGGGTTCATGTTCCGACCATTCTCCGGCGAGGGAGACACGTCGTCTCCCTCTGCCTTCCTCCCTGCTTCATCCCTATAAATACCCCCCGCCGCTCCACCGACGAAGGCAGCCTGGATCTGACGGAGAAAACCCCCAGCTTTCTTCTCTTCTTTCTCCGGCAGACGCTCACCAGCTCCGGCGGCTTCCTCCCCCTCCACCTCTTCGCTCTGCCACACTACCAGCAGCAGAGACTTCCTCCCCTGCTCTTCCCGCGCCACGCCGCACCCAGCTGGCGCCTCTCCAGCCCTCTGCTCGCCGCCGCCCCTCTCCCTGAGCATCGTCTTCTCCGGCGACAGTCGATACGACTGTCGCCCTGTTCCTCCCCCTTCGTCCCTGCAAGTAAGTTAGACCTACTCCCCTTCTTCTCCTCTTTCTTTCCCCGCTTTCAATTTAGTCAATTAAACCCTCGACCGTTCCTGTTCACCCTCATCCTCTCCGCCTCCGACCACCCTCCGGCGAGCCGCTCCCATCACCTCAGCGACCCACACGGCTCGCCGACCACCGCAGAACCTCCGCCTCCTCACCCTCATCCTCTTCCGCCCCTCCACTTCCCACCAAACACCCTCTGCAGATCCACCGAACACACCCACTTCTTCGCTCACAGTTTGACCTAGGACGACCTGTTAGCTCCATCTCGCCCCCTGCAGACCCCCTGACCACCTTCGCCGTGCCACGGCGAAGGTCCCCCGCCTGTCTGATTTGGCCGAGAGGCCGTTCTATTGATTTCAGGTTCCAGGCCTTGACCGCCATTGGCGAGGAAGCTCGAAGCTTGCTTGAGGTTGCTCCAAGCCTAGATATCCCAGGTTGAAGACCTAGGCTGCGCGAAAGAGTCTTGCGCACACACCCTGGCCCTCAATTGGAGTTGCGAGCCTCAACAGCTGTTGCAATTGGAAGCACCATCCCTACTGCAGGCGTGAGAGAAAAGGGGTGCGCGGATAGTCCCACCTCGGGAATTTCTGAAGCCACACACCCACATAAATTGCAAAAGTGCCACCATCTGTTTGCCTCAGTTACCACGGGGTGAGGTCCCTCTCACCCGACCCGACCCGGCCTCGTCCGTGACCACGCTCCGCGGACCTGGCCCGACCCGATTAGACTGACCTGCACTCCTCGCCCACCACGCACGCCGGTGGGCCTGGACCCGGGCCTGACCCGAACCCGATTACCCGGTAGCGCTCTGGGAGAGCTTCCGAAGAGTGATTTCAGAGAGAGAGAGATACGCGGGGGAGGGGGGGGTAGAGTAGGTTTTGCCTCTTGACGAAAAAATTCTGAAGTGTGCAGGCCAAAGAAGAAGAAGCAGACCCGCTGAAGAAGAAGGAGCTGCTGCACTGTAGCAAAGGCATCGTTAAGTCGTCTCAGCACCGGGGCAGACGACGGAAGGTCAGCAGCCAAAGAAGAAGAAGCAGACCCGCTGAAGAAGAAGGAAGAGCAACGGCCAACGCGAAAGAAGAAGAAGAAAGGTCAAGGCAGAAAACCAAAGAAGAAGAAGAACAAGGAGCTCTGAAGAAAGAAGAACATCACCAACGGAAGAACAGCAGGAAGAAGAAGAAGAGCACCACCATTGCAAGAGAAGAATATCACCTGAACAGAGAGAAAGAAGGAGATCTAAAGAAAGAGAGAAAGAAGAGCACCCCCCTCTGCAGAACAAAGAGAACAACAAATTCTCTCTCTCTCTTTATTTTTGTAAAAGAAACATGTATATCTCTAGAATACAACTTGCTCCCTGAGTTCGACCTCGGGAACTCTTTTATTTTTCCGAGTAAAAAAAATTTATATTTGAAATGTTGGTAATAACCGGCTTTACTACAACGTTATAACAGAACCGACGTTTCAAGCCACCTCTGCGCAAAACTCTTTTGCATGACCACCTCTGGCAAGGGAAACTGTGCAAAACATCTATCACCAATCTGCCAAGGGGATGGACCCATATCCACCCCCATCTTCCTCTCGGACCGGAGTGACCTCCGATCCATTCTACTCGAGTTGGGGGAACTTTAAACCCTCGTATTCTGACTTTCCTGAGGTTCCTTAGAACTGCGAGGACCTCAACGCCATCCAGAATGACCCATTCTCTAATACCTACAACCCTGGATGGCGAAATCATCCTAACTTTCAGTGGGCGGGAAATTCTCAAAGACCACCATATCAACCCCGTCCACAAGCCCCTCATCCATATTAGCCGCCTCAGCCTCGGCCCAATCCCACATATCAATCCAGGAAAAACCAGGATCAACTGACTCTTATCCTTCAAGCTCTGGCTGACATTCAAAAGACGAATACAACAATGCAAAAATAGTACAAGGATGAGATCACAGAGGTTCGCAACCAACTGGCCCAGATGGCAAATTCCCGCCAACCTAGCACCCTTCCCTCGCAACCTCTGCCCAACCCAACTAACGTGCTAACCCAGAAGCAAGTTATGAATCCAAATTTAGGCCAAGCACATTTGATTTATTAGGCCCCTGCTGCTCCATCGCTAGACGAGATGGAAGCTTCGACATCTTATGCGGGATTTCAGCAGTAGCCACCCCTCCTACCTAACCCAAACCAAAATCAGGCCGGATTGAACTCTGTTACAACATGTAGTGGTAAAACAACCCAAGACCCACATTATCTGAACCACTCCAAGCCTGATAATAGCCAAGACCCTAGGATAGTTATCCAAGATACCACTATCCCAGATCAAGAACCTAGACCTATCCTAGAGGAACCAACTAGGATCCCATTTCCTGAGGCCTTGACCAAAGGAAAAAGGATAACTAAACCCATGGCCCCCGAGGAGGATCTGGTCAAGCTTTTTAAACAGGTCCAGATAAACATCCCATTGATGGATGCAATTCGCCACATACCGGCTTACGCAAGATTCTTGAAAGACATATGTACCCCTAAACGTAAGCCGCGAACCAAGGATGGGAATCCAATCGTACTGTCAGAGCAAGCCAGCTCTGTCATCTTGAGCAAACTCCCACCCAAGGCTAAAGACCCAGGAACTCCTTTGATTTCTTGTAAAATTGGTGAAACCCAATTTGATAGAGCCTTACTAGACCTAGGTGCCTCCATAAATTTAATACCTACATCCCTCCTTGACCACCTTGAAGAATCTGAACTTAAACCCACTGAGGTGACATTGCAATTAGCCGACCGATCCATCAAGTCACCTAAAGGAATACTCGAGGATGTCATTGTTAGGGTAAGAGATTTTTATTTCCCAGTGGACTTCATAGTACTGGACATGGATGCACCTAAGAACCCAAGGGACACACCAATCATATTAGGGAGACCCTTTTTGGCCACTGCTAGGGCCAACATAAACTGCGAAGAGGGCCGGATAGAATTAAAATTTGGGAATCAAAACCTGAAGATTGACATTTTTAAGGCCCAAGGGATTAATTGCGGGCTTATAGAGGAAATATGTGATATCAGAGCCATGGTTGATGAATTGCATATAGAGGACAACCTGATTATCCCTGATCAACCACTAGAGAATCAAAACCAGCTAACAGAGGAGTGCGAACATGATCTAGACACACCTATGACTCCTACCATTGCTCCTGATACAAACCCCGAACCACCCGCTGCTGCTGACAATCCTACCATGGAACTCAAGCCCCTTCCCGAACATCTAAAGTACATCTTTTTGGATTCAAATCAAACATTTCCTGTGATTATCAACTCTCGACTCACACCTGACCAGGAACTCCATTTGATTTCTGTTCTCCAGCAACATCGTAGAGCCATTGGATGGACTCTTGATGATTTGACTGGTATAAGCCCTTCATACTGCACACATCGAATCTACACAGAAGAAGGCGCACGACCTTCAAGAGAAATGCAAAGACGCCTAAACCCTAACCTACAGGAGGTCGTGAAAAAGGAGATCATAAAGTGGTTAGATGCAGGGATCATCTACTCGATCTCCAACAGTTGTTGGGTAAGTCCAATATAGGTGGTGCCTAAAAAGGTAGGACTTACCATCATCACGACTGAAATCGGAGAAGTCATTCCTACCTGAATAGCTAACTCGTGGAGTGTCTGCATTGATTACAGAAGGCTCAATTCCTCCACGAAGAAGGATCATTTCCCACTACCGTTTATTGATCAGATCCTCGAGAAACTAGCGGGAAATAGGTTCTTCTGCTTTCTTGACGGGTACTCCGGTTACAACCAGGTGGCAATCCATCTAGAGGACCAAGAAAAGACCACATTCACCTACCCATTCGGGACGTACGCATTTCGAAGGATGCCTTTCAGTCTCTGCAATGCACCTACAACTTTTCAGCGGTGCATGCTTGCCATATTCTCAGATATGGTAGGTGACTATCTGGAAGTCTTCATGGATGACTTTTCAATTTTTGGAGAATCATTTGACGATTGCCTCCAACACTTGGTCCAAATACTCAGGCGGTGCATCGAGGTGAATTTGGTTCTTTCCTGGGAAAAGAGCCATTTCATGGTGCCTGAGGGAATTGTCCTGGGACATTTAATCTCAGAGAAAGACATCAAAGTGGATCGAGCTAAGGTTAACCTGATTTCCAAGCTCCCTATGCCTAGCTCGATTAAGGACATTCGATATTTTTTGGGGCACGTCGGTTTTTACCGTCGATTTATCCCTGATTTCTCCAAAATCGCGTGCCCCCTGACCAATCTTCTCTCCAAGGATGTGCCTTTCAAAATTTCCAAGGAATGCACTCAAGCATTTGAGATCCTACGTGACCGAGTCACCCAAGCCCCGATCCTACAGTCCCCTGATTGGTCTCAACCCTTTGAAATCATGTGCGATGCATCTGACTTCGTTGTGGGAGCGGTTTTGGGGCAGAAAATTGACGGGAAACCTGTGGTCATTTACTACACCAGCAAAACACTGGATGAGGCTCAGCGTAACTATACGGTTACTGAGAAAGAGCTGCTTGCTATAGTATTTGCCTTAGAAAAATTCAGATCATACCTTCTGGGTTCCCGTGTCATCATATACTCGGATCACACAACTGTGAGGCATCTCCTTGCAAAGAAGGACACGAAACCTAGATTAATCCGATGGATCTTGCTGTTACAAGAATTTGACCTTGAGATTCGTGACAAGGCGGGAAAGCAAAATGTGGTAGCTGATCACTTGTCCCGCCTTCCTTCTGAAATAATTGACCCTTCCGGACCTATCATAGAACACTTTCCTGATGAGCACCTCCTGACTATCAATACAAGTCTTCCATGGTTCGCAGATATAGCAAATTACCTGGCATCACATCAGATTCCGTCCGATTGGCCGCAGGCCAAGAAGGACAAATTGCGTTCCGATGCCAAGTATTACCTTTGGGAAGACTCGTATCTATTTCGCATTGGTGCTGATCAAATAATTCGAAGATGCATCGCGGAAGTGGAAATCAAAGACATACTCTCATTTTGCCATGATTAGGCATGCGGTGGACATTTCTCAGGACATAAAACCGCATCAAAAGTCCTCCAATGTGGCTTTTACTGGCCCACAATTTTCAAGGATGCATACGATCACTGTAAGGCATGTTCCCGTTGCCAGACTCTGGGCAACATGAGCCATCGAGACATGATGCCTCTACAACCGATCTTGGTATGCGAAATTTTTGATGTCTGGGGGATTGATTTCATGGGACCCTTCCCGATCTCGGATGGCTTCGAATACATCTTACTCACAGTTGACTATGTTTCCAAGTGGATAGAAGCCATTCCGACCCGAACCAACAATCATAAAGTTGTTATAAAATTCATTCATCAAAACATTTTCTCAAGGTTCGGGATCCCACGTGCTATAATTTCCGACGGAGGGACCCATTTCACAAACGCTCAGTTCAGGTCACTGATGGCCAAATACGAGGTGTCACACCGAATCTCTACTCCTTACCACCCCCAAACTGATGGTCTAGCTGAGCTATCTAACCGAGAGATCAAGAAGATCCTTCAGGTTACTGTTCGACCTGATAGAAAAGATTGGTCTTCTCGGCTTCCGGAAGCATTGTGGGCCTATAGGACCGCTCACAAGACCCAATTAGGAATGTCTCCCTTCAGACTAGTGTACGGGAAGGCATGTCACCTCCCTGTCGAGTTGGAGCATAAAGCCTATTGGGCAGTACGGACCTATAATCTAGATCTTTCTAAGGTCGGAACCCACAGAAGACTTCAAATGAGCGAGATCGATGAATTACGCCACGACGCGTATGAGAACTCGCGAATTTATACAGAACGGGTTAAAGCTTTTCACGACAAACACATTTCTTGAAAGGTCTTTCATCTTGGTGAAAAGGTTTTACTCTTTGATGCCCGACTCAAATTATTCCCAGGAAAGCTAAGATCTAAGTGGGTCGGACCCTACCTAGTCCGACAAATCTTCGAAAATGGAGCCATTGAAATCAGCCCACTCAGCCACGATTCTGAACCCTTTGTCGTGAACGGTTAGAGACTCAAGCCGTTCATTGACATGACTGATATAGATTTGGCTGAGTCATCCTTTACCCTCCATTCCTCTTGAGCTCATTGCACCTAGCTGATGGCGTAAAACTCAGCGCTTAACGGGAGGCAACCCGTCATTCTGTGAAAAACCTAAAACCTTTTCTGACATTTCTATGCGGAATTCATATTGCACTTTAGGGTTCATCCATTAGAACAGCCGACTTCACCTCAGGTATCCCTACCCGAGATTAGAAATCGTTCGCAACAAGTCACTTCGACGCATTCACTCACCACACACCTGTCTTAATGCATTAACTAAGCTGAAATTGAACCCACCTAATTTACACTGGGGACATTGTAAATCTTAGGCATGGGGGGGTATGAAAGTGCAAAATGTCATGAAAATTCATATCAAGAAAGGGTTTCAATTGGAAACAAAAAAGAGAGACTTCAAGGAGGGGAGGAACAATTCAAGGTCATACAAATGAGAGGAGAAAAAGAGTAAAATGACAAAAAGGAGCACAAAATGAGAAAGAAAAAGAAATAGTCATTAGTAAAAGATTAAGGAATTAATTGAAGTTCTAGACCAGATCAAGAAAAGAAATAAAAGAAAAGTGCTAAGGAGATATAACAAGAGATTAGCAGGAACGCTGGTCTTAGGCCTCTTGGGCTAGATTCGTTAGCTTAAAAATTCACGTATCTGCTAAAATCTGGATAATCCTCAAGAGGTTGAGGAAAATGCAAAGCTTAAGTATTAGGTCTAAGGCTTAGGAAGTATTCAGCCTCGTTAACTGACCTCCGGTTTGCGGGATTCGGTAACCTAAGCACCCCAAATTCACACACAGTCTGGTTCAGTATGCATAAACATCCAAATCACGCAAAAGCATTTAATATTCTACAAAAGTCACCTAGATTAGGAGCAGCCAATCAACACAAGTTGATTTGGACGAGTTCCCAGTGCGGAGAGGCGGGAAATTCCCCTCGAAGATGCGTAACAACATATCGTCTCCTCGGTGCTTGTCTCTTAGGATATTTAAATATCCTACTGGGGGCATGTAAGCACTCTGCTGGTTCAAATACCATGGGCGGCATTATCACGAAATGTCGATCGCCAGGGTCTGAATTTGGCCATGGAACGCCATGGGCGGGGTTATCTCGAAATCTCGAAAGCCAGGGACCCTTGAGGATTGATGATGGGGACGAGGAATCTGATACAGACCGTGTTGAGAAGCTAATCCGAAGCTAGAAATAAAAAGAAAAAAGAGAGAAAAGCTCTCCAAACAAATAAATCTTCTATCTCTCTCTTACAAAAAGCACTGCAAAACTGAACTTAGGCTAAAAATGTCTCAAGCACGAGTGCTTTAACCGCGGAGTCCAACAAACCTTAGGATAGTTTCTGTGGGCCTTAGAAACCTTTACGGAGGACTGAGGCTAAAGCGGAACAGGTCTAAATTTTGGTTGGTACTTGAATACCTCTAGGCCTATTGTCGACATTCCTACCTAATCACAAAAGAAAAGGAGAAGCACTTATCATGATTGTTGACAGACACTCAGGGTCTAGAATAGAAGTTAAAACCTTAAAATGTTGCTAATAGACTAGCAAAATCTAGGCATGTGGGAATGATGAGAGCCTCATTATGATCCATAACTAGCTCATTTTGACCCAATAAAGAAGATAAAAGCTCCTACATAACCTAGAAGAAAGCCTAAATGAAGGAATAAGTGCTCTGAGAAGAAAACATGAAATAAAGGTTAAAACTACAATTTTACCATTGCAGTACATAAACAGGATTTCTCAGAGGCAAAACATAGGTCAAATGGTCTAAATAAGATAAAAAGTGGGTTGAGTCAATCAGAAATGGGTTCATGTGCAATTTAGGAATTAAATGACATTTGATAACCCTAAAATAGACCTGCTTAAATCAACAAGGTTCCGGTCAGGATAAAAATCAAATAAATCCTCTAAAAATCATGTAAAAATATCCTCTAGGGTTTAGAACACTTAATTTGGCCTTTGGAACCTATTTTGACCTAAAATAGGGTCCTAGCTCATTAATTAACCTAATTTGGGTTTTTACGCAAAATGTCCAGTCAAACGAGGTAAAACCTAAAATCCAACTTCACCATTGGATTCCTTAGGTCCAAATTAGGTTTGTACCAAAATTTAGACCTAAGGGGAGGTCATCTTGACCTACTTTGCAATTTAGTACACCCAAATCACAATTTGGTCCCTATCTTTTGAAAATCATTGCAGAGAGCCTCCTAATTTCCTCGCCACCTTTGCAATCAAGTCCTACCACCATTGTTGGGGCAGAATCAACCTCCGGCGAGGTTTAGAGAGGGAATACTCTCTGATTCCTCAGAGATCCCCTCCCAGAAATGGAAGGGAGATTCTTTGAGGAATTCCCTTCCATCTAAGGCCAATCACGATCTCTGGTGTGAACCCAATCTCTCGTGCGAACACACGAGGGATTTGGGTATCCACCCTCTTTCCTTCTCCGGCGAGCCGTCGGAGATAATTGCGCAGCCCTCCGCACACTAGAAAGTTCGGCCAGCACCTATAAAAGGATCCCCAAACCCGACCGCTGATCTTCAGACTTGTCTTGGCGGAGATTCCCCCAAATTTTCTTCTCTTCCATCTCTGGCCAAGGAACCCGCAAGCTCCGGCGACCTCCTCCCCTCCTTCTCGTCACTCTGTTGCCATACTAGCAGTAGAGTCCACTTCGCTCTTCCTCCCGCATCGCGCCGTACCAAGCGCGCGTTTCCCTGACCTCGTCCTCGTCGTCGCTCCCTTCCTCAGGGTGCTTCTTCTCCGACGATGACAGCTACGCGCCGTCCACTCCGCTGCCTCTCTCCCTTCCAGAACACTCCAGATACATTCTCCATCTTCCCCACTCTCTTTTCCCCTTTACATTTCATTTAATTGCCCCTTGACACTGCCTGACCACCCTCATCTTCCACGTCACCGGCCGACTTCCGGCGAGTCGCCCCCATCATTCCGCCCCTCCACACGCCTCGCCAACCGTCTCATAAGCTCCACCTCACCACAAGGAACAACCTCCGCCCATCCACCATCCCTCTACGCCTCCACCATAGCCCCCCGAACACCCCCACACTTTCGGTCACAGGACGACCTAGGCACGCATGCCTAGGCCGTCCCACGACCTGCGGCACCGTACACCACCTTCGCCGTGCCACGGCGAAGGTCCCCAGCTGGTCTGATTAAGCCGAGAGGCTTTTTTTATGTTTGGCAGTATTCCAGCCCCTGCGAAATACGAAGTGCAGGTATGATATAAAGTGAATTTGTGTTATCTTCTCGTTGCCTCCGAACGCACAGGGGTGAGGTCCCTCACCTAGCGCTCTCCTCGTCCGCGGTTTCACCTCGCGGATCTGGCGGGCTCCGACCCGACCCAATCTGAGCAAACCTCGCTCATCACCCACTCGCCTGTGCGCCTGGTCCCGGGTGCGAAATCCGACCCAATTACCCGTGGCTCTGGGAGAGCGTCCTTGAGTGAATTTCAAATAGAGAGAGAGACGTGCGGGTAGAGGGCAAGGTGGGTTTTTGCTTTCCACCTTCTCTGTGTAGGCAGGCTGAGCGAAGAGAAGAAACTTAGCCAAGGAAGAAAAGAAGGGCTGCAGACAAAAAGAAGAAGATAGAAGAGAAAAGAAGCAAAGGTAGGAAGAAGACCAAGGAAGAAGAAGCCCTGTAGATCAGAAGAAAAGAAGAAGAACCTACGAAGAAGAAGAAGAAGGCAGAAGAGAGAAGTAAGACTGCAGAGAAAGCAAAGACCAAGAAAGAAGGCCAAACAAGAAGACTACATTTAAGATGTCTGATAAAGAAATCAGACGTCTAATTCTGTTCTCTCTCTTAGCAACTATTTTTTTTAAATCTCTTTGTGAATCAATTATCTTTCATTTAAAAGTTGTATTCCTTAGTTTTAAAAGTACTGAGATTGCTCCCTGTGTTGGACCTCGGATACTCCGATTTTCGAGTAATAAAATTCTTTATTTGTTTGAACGCTTTGCCGGCTATATTACAACTTATTATCTTTTAAAACCTGATCAAGCACGATAAACATTATTATTGCAGGTGTTTTGGAATTCTAAGCTTGGCAATTCATGGTCGAGGGTCGGTTCATCATTGTGTTCTCCTGCAATATTCCAACCTAATTCAATGTTGTCTTCTATCTGGGTTGGGAATCCACAACCACCCTGTGCCTCAGTCCCAAGATCTGGGAAACTGGATTGATGCTTAATACTGTTCCAAGATGGTTCATCCTCTATTTCTGGTATATACAGGTATTTCTGGTTGATAATTTGTTCTAGTGATCTCATCATTTCTACCCATTTTATAAGGGCATCTTGGTGTTGTTCCCAAAGTACAGGATTTGTCAAGCATTGAAGGTATTCAGATTTGTGTAATTTTTCTATCTCAATGTATCCTGTCATGAGCATGTCTCGGGTTGATCCTTTTGTAATTTCTATCAACAGAATTTGGGCACAGTTTATGATGAAAGCTATGGTTGTTGGCACATCAACCTGAATGTTTTCTATTGGTGTTGAGGGTTTACATTTGATTTCATAGAATTCAAGGGCATCCTCAATCATCTTATCTTTCATGGATCTCTGATATTCAGGTTTTTTGAATGGTAGTCTTAATTGGTGTGGCTGCATCTTTGAATCAGGTGGTGGAATCAGGATATAGAATCAGAAGTTCGATGTAGACTCAAGCTGTGCCAAGATGGAAGAAGGGGGCTTTGTTCAGAATCAGAGGAAAAGGGGCTATGTGGAAGGCTTCTGCAAAAACAAGGGAGTCGAGGCTTAGCCTCGGGGATAGTGAATTTCTAAAGGAGGTTTCAAGGACCTCCTACCAAATACTAAAGGACTGGATGAGATAAGCAGGTGTTGGACTCAATCGAGGCACCCAAAATGTTGGGTGACTATAGAGGTGCAGGGCAGATGGACCCCTTGATTAGAAAGATCGTCCACCTAAGAATTACCTGGGCAGCCAGAGAGGGTGAGTCCCGCAAAGACCCCTACAAGATAGAGCGTCCCCACGAGTTACAGGGTTTCCCCCACCTGACCTCTCTTGTCACTGAGATTCGAGGTAGACCAGAAAGGGGATCTTGACCTCTTAAGTCTACCAATTTTTGGGTTAAAATCAAGGTGCTTAAGGTTCCACTTGAACTTTGAAGTATTTTGAGTGAAAAAGTGACCTAATTTTAAGGTTGGTTGACCCAAGGGGTCAACTTCACCTCTTGTTCCTTTTGAGAGCTTTTGGGTCATTTCTTTTAAGGTTCAAATGGATTTAAGAGCCTGATTTGCTTAGGGTTCCTCTTGTATAGATCTTTTCAAACATGGTTTAGGCACACCTCTTTTTGGGAAGATCTTTTCTTTGTTAATAGGTGTGTCTCTCAAACCCTAGCTTTTCAATCCTTGAGTTGGCTCTAGTTGGTCCATTTTAGTTTCCTCAAAATTTAGTAACTATGGCTCAATCAAGAAGGTTTTAGCCCTAGTTACCTTAATTGGATGGATAGTTAAAATGTGTTGAAATGAAAAATTAGGCAACTTTGATGAATTACTAAGTATAACATAGGTAGCCCTAAGTTGATTCTTCTTTTCGTTTCTTTTTAGATTTCAAGGGAGTTTAAGAGAGGGCTGATGAAGATTACCTGTTTGTTGGAGTGTTTGTTGTGCGGCTGCTCTTCCAATTCTTTTCCTTTACCTGCACACAAGAGAGAAAAAGATTAGCAATTTTTAAATAAAGAGTTCAAAACTTCTAGAATAGCCGTTGCTCCCCAGCAACGGCACCAAAATATGGTGATGGCCAACCGCGGTGCTGCTTTGTGCCTTTATATTTATTATAATACAGTCGTTATAGTATAAGATGAGACAACTACGATTGTCATTACCATACAAATTTTTTACTCGGAAATAGTTTCCCGAGGTCGAACTCAGGGAGCTATTGGAATTCTAGAAGTACAAAGTTTCTTTATTACAAAATAAGAGAGAGAGAGATATTTTGTCTTGGCTTCTTCTTCTTCTCTTCTTTCTCTTTGTGCTTTCCCTCTTCTTTCTTCTGCTACTCTTCCTCTCTTCTTCTCTTCTTTCTCTTTCCTTCAGCTGCAGTATCTCTCTCTACGAGTCTTGACAGAAAGCCATTTTCGCGCATTTGAAAGTCGTCAAAAATTGTAGTATAGTTGCGCAAAAACGTTAGTCAAAAATATTGTTTTGTAAAATAACAAGACTTGAGTCCTGGTCGTTCGTCTCTGGGAGGCGTGTTTCTATTTTTAAAATCGATCTTAAAGCCGCTCTACTTAGTATTCTGGTGTGCAATATATAGGCGGTTAAAAAACAGGCACTTAAATCACACAAATAAAATAATCATTCAGCTCATGGTGATTTCAAATACATAAAGAGAGATATATATATATATATAAATGCATTTTTCATTCATTCATTGGGGGAGAGTTGTTTGTACAGGAAATCCAGAGGAAAGCTTATACAGGAATGCTTTAAATTAAACCTAGCTACCAGAAAACGATTGCATACAAGAATCGACGGGGGGATTTCACTTGCATCATTGGGGGAGAAGAGAAACTACTCTACTAAGCAGTAAATGAAAGCAGTAAAACTTATAAAAAGCATGATCTAGAGCTAAAAGAGTAGAGGGCATTCAGGGGTGATCCCCGATGGCCTTGGAGTGGTTGAGAAGAGAATGAGGGGCGGCCAATGTAGCTTAGGCTGACCCTTGCAGAGAGGTAGGGTTGATCCAGCATCCCAGCATGGTGTCCTCCATGGTGGTGGTAGTGAGTGGCTAAGTGGAGGTGGCGTGAATGGCACCAATGGAGAGTAATTGCCAAGGGAGTGAATGGGTGCCAATGGCCACCCAAGGGGTCTTTTTATAGACCTAACGGAAGCTCTCTAGAGAATTATGGAATTCTCTAGAAGGCTTATGGTGGGATCTCGTGGGAGAGAGAGAGAGAGAGGGTGGATGGTGGTTTCTAGATCCACCAAATGTGGATCTAAAAATTGAATGGCTCTTGGTTGCTATTTTTGGCAACCAAGGCAACCACACATGGTAGAGAGTTCTAGAGAACTCTAGGCTAGATATTTTCGTGTGGATGGTGTGTGTGGGTGTGTGTGGGTCGAAACTTAGGTGGCTAGATTGATTAGGTTGGGTTCTAGTGGGTTTAGGTCAAGGTAGGTCTCAAATTAGGGTTATAAACCCTAATTCACTAAGGTAAAGTGCAATTAAATTTAATACAAGTTTAATTGGGTGTGTGGAAACTTAATTGAGAGTAAAATAACTCAATTAAGTCAGGTCTAGGTCAATTGGACTCTCACTGAGTCCAAGTGGACAGTGTGTGTTGAGATCAGGGCTCAATTGGACTCAATGAGTCCAATTGAATAGGCTGATGGATTTGACTAAGATCCAAGTCAATTAGGTTTAGTGAGGACCTCATTAGGTCCTTAGGGAGGTCCAGAGGTGATGTACTAGGGTTAGGGCACCTTAATTTAGGTTCCTATGGGGTTGGAATTGGGTTTAGGGACCTAGAGATCCAAGATCAAGGCTTAAATCTCAAAACAAGAATTGGAGAGCAGTATCAGACGTCTAATTATAGAATAAGATGTCTTATACTCAAAAATTAGAAGTCCAGACTTGTTGTCTGGACATCCAATAAGAGTCAGGAAGGATTTCGGGTTCTGTTTTGGGTATTCTGCAGAAATTGGACGTCTGACAAAGTGTCTAGACGTCCAATAACACTGCAGAAGTGGGTTTGAAGTGTGCGGGAGTTGGCTAAGGGTCATGGACATCTTAAAACTTATCTGGACATCCAGAGAAGGGTTGGAACTAGGGTTTTAGGGCTTCCTAAGGTGTTGTGACATAATCTAAGGGTGGCTAAGGCTTGGGGAAATCTCTAGGCTATCCTAGGGCTAGGATGGACTTATGCTCTTCACATTTTACTGCTTTATTTCTACTTAATAGAATAGAAAACCTTTAACCCCCTTACATTATTATTCCTACATCTAAACTAAGCCTTCTACTGCAGCTCTGCTACAACTCCTGTTATTCCTGATCCAGCTCCTAATCAGCTTATTCCCTGCAATCGACATAATGCACTTAATCAGCACATTATAACATTATTTTATGCATAGCTAAAGGAAAGCAATAAAGATGCAGATAATGCGTATGCATGCATGAATAACCGTAACTTATGCTAAGTCCTAGCCTAATTTAGGTCAATTAAGACCTATGATTGCTGCGCAATCAAGTCTTCTTCTTCGAAGGCTCTGTTTGCCTTCAATTCCTTTTCTTCTTCTGCTTGTCTTCTATTTCTTTTCTTCTTCAGTTCTTCTTCTTTTTCTTCCTTCTTCTCTTTTCTTTCTTTTCTGTTGTGGAGCCTTCTCTTTTCTTCTTCTTCTTCCTTGGTCTTCTGCTTTAGCTCCTCTGAAGGTTTATCCGTCGTCTGATATCGCAGTCAGATGACTTAAATGGCGGTCTGCTACAGTGCTTCCCTTCTTTTTCTTCCTTCGCTGCTTCTTCTTCTTTGGCGAGCCTTCTTCTTCTTCTTCTTCTTCTGCTTCTTCTTTTCTCCTTCCTGCGGCTAAGTGCTGAGCCCTTCTCCTTCAGCGCTCCTATCCTGCACACAAGGGGGAAGCAAAACCTATCCCCTCCCTCTACCCGCACGTATCTCTCTCTCTCTGCAAACCGCTCATAGGAAGCTCTCCCAGAGCTGGGTTATCGGGTCGGGTAGTGTACTCGTGACCAAGCGCACTGGCGTGATTTGGTGCGTGAGGTGTGCGTGGGTAGTGTCGGGTCGGATCTGCCGGGTCCGCGTGGTGAAACCGCGGATGGGCATGTGATGGGGCGCGGGACTTCACCCCAGGTGTATCAGAGGCGATAAGGTAAAAACACAAAATAAATTTCAATGGGTGCGGCGCTTCGAGATCTTACGATGTGGGACTAAACTTCGCTCCTTCTCGCGCGTGCCCACAGGAAGAACGTGACCTCGCTTCAGCAGCTTCATCCTCGTTTCCCCTCGCATGCCAGCTACCTGCCTTCACCCGATTCTCCCCAATTCGCATCAGCTGGAGATCTGACGCTCTGAGGCCTGGAGCTCGCTTGGAAGCTCCTTGCGTCATCGCCAATGGCGGCCGGGGCAGCAGGTCTGTCTAACACAAATAGGGCCTCTCGGCCTAATCAGACCACAGGGGAACCTTCGCCGTGGCACGACGAAGGTAGTGTGAGGTGCAGCAGGCAGCGGGACGGCCTAGGCATGCGTGCCTAGGTTGTTTTGTGGCCGAAAAAGTGGGTTTGATCGGGGGAGTGTTGTGGAGGTGTAGAGTGGCAGTGGAGGGGCGGAGGGTGTTTGGTGAGGTAAGGCGGAGCTTTTGGTGCAGTTGGCGAGTTGTATGGGGTTGTGGGATGACGGGAACGACTCGCCGAAGAGTGGCCAGAGGTGGGGAAGATGAGGGTGGTCAGGTGTGGTTGTAGGGCAATCGAACAAAATAGTTTGGTAAAAGGAAAGACGGGAGGAAGGGGAGTAAATGTAACCTACTTACAGGGACGAAAGGGGGGGGCGGAGCCACCGGCTCGTACCTGCCGGAGCTGGAGAAGAAGAACCCAGGGGGAGAGAGGGGCAGCGAGGAAGTGGGCAGGGAGGCGCGCGCTTGGTACGGCACGATGTGGGAAGATTGGGCAAGGTTGGCTCTGTTGCTGGTATTGCAGCAGAGCAACGAGAAGGAGGAGGGGTGGTCGCCGGAGTTGGTGGGTTTCCTGTCGGAGTGAGGAGAGAGGAAGGGTTGGGGGTTTCTCTGCCAAGACCAGACTGGGAGAACCAGCTGGCGATGCTGGTCTTTATAAAGGTGGTGGCGGAGGGTCGGATGCAGGGAGGCGACGTGCGTCCCTCGCCGGAGTTTGGTCAGAGACGAGACCCATACCTTCCGCGCGTTCTTACGGAAGGTGTGGGCATCGTCAGGTGACATGGCCGAGTCCTGCTGTCGCAGGGAACTTCGCGTTTACTTTGCAGGACGCCTCCTTCACCCTACGTGGCACCATGCTCCGCGCAAAGTCGCCAGAGCATGGTGCTGCGCAGAGACTTGCAGGAGGGACCAAAATGCAAAGAATGATGAGGAAATTAGGGGTCAAAATGCAAGGGTTTCGAAAGTTGAGGGTCAAAAAGTAAATGATGAGGACCAAATTGCAAAGTTGGTCAAGGAGGTCTCTTCTTAGGCTCAAGTTTTTATGCATGACTAAATTGGACCTAAGGATTTTAATGGTGAATTTTGTTTCTAGGTCAGACCATGTTTGACTAGCCAATTTACGTAAAAACCCAAATTAAATCATTAATTGGGCATGGTTCTCAATGTAGGTCAAAATGGATTTCTAAGGCCAAATTGAAGGTTCTAAACCATAGAGATTATTTTTCTATGAATTTTAGAGGGTTTAGTTGATTTTGACCCTACCTCGAACCTCGTGAATTGAAGTGGGTTTGTTTTAGGGTTATAGAATATCATTTAATTCCTTGGAGTTGCTGTAGCCCTTGTTAGGTCAGATCATCCCACTTTCCTTCTTATTAAGTTAGTTTGACCTATGTTTGGACCCTTAATTACCCCATTTGCAAATTGTGTTGGTGAAATTGCATTTTTACCCCTTATGACTTGTTTTATTTTTGAACTCAGAATTCTCTGAGTCAAGCCTTTCTTTGAGTAATGTAGGAGCTTTTTTTTGCATATCTAGGTTAGATTGTGCTAGTTAGGGTTCATGATGAGGTTCTCATCAGTCCTCATCAGGGCTTCATCAGTAAAGCCCTAGAGCTTCACTGTGGAACAGACCTCGATGAATTCCTCCAAATGCCGGTAGGGGTCCTCCCTAGTAGTACCATAAAAAGAGGGCAACAAAGATATGGTACTGCTCTTGATCTCATACGGATTATCCCCTGCTGATCGTCTTAGTGCTTGTGCAGGTTGGTTAGTTGGAATAAAATAGTACCTTAGGGTCCTTTGTTGATTTGCTCCTTGATCAGCCATTCCTTCTTTTTTCTCTCCTAGGTGAGCTCTCCTAAGAATTCTCTCAGGCTCAGGATCAAACACTAGACTACCCTCAAGAGAGCGTCTACTAAGCATACAAAACACAATTCAGGTTCTTATTGAGTAAGTAAAGCCTCCACTCCAAAGATAAGTCAAAAGATCAAGACTTATCCCTCCATTCCCACATAAGTGGTATAAGAGGGGAGTGGACTTGAAATCTTAACCTTCTTTATTGCGGAGGTTGAGTTAGTTAATATAAATGGCCAAACAAGTTTTTCACTACAATTACGTGCCTTAATTCAACCTTCGAGTGCCCTAGGACCTATACTTTGGTTGGATGATACTCCCAGGTGATCAAGTGAGAAGTTACTCCAAGGACAAATAAAGGGATGCAAGTAGGGCGAACCCTTCCTTTGAGGTGATGCGTATGCGGTGCCCCTTAACTACTCTTTTGTTCCTTTAAGGGGTGTCCCCCTCCATGGAGTATCAAAACACTTGGTCAAAAGATAGTATCACCACCACCACAAAGCATAATAGGAGGGTTTGCACCAATAAAGATATCGATGCCTATAGCCTTAAGGGATCGAGCCTTAGTGCGGTACCTAATGTGCATGCTCAGTGTCAGAAGTGTGCAACACACCGCAAATCTTTGTAATTTCTTTTGAAATCGAAGACAAGTCCCTTAGAATCAGATCAAATGTGAATTGCTTTTAGGGTTGAATCTGATTATCAGTCCCACTTTTAGTTATACGACTACTGAATTAGTAAATTCAAACAACTTGGTGGGGTTGAATTTTAATTTGAATGCAAATGTGTGAAAGGAGCTGGATTTAAAAGTTAGAAAGGTGTACCTGTCTCCAGCAATCTTCATGCTAATATGCTTGCAATGCAATAATAAGATCTAATGTGCTGCTCAATCACCCCAAAATGCGTGCACCTAAGGGCATGCAACTTCTAAATAGGCAGCTCAAAATTTTCTTTGTTGGTTTTAAAGGCAAGCAAGAAGAAAATAGAATCACGCATGCAAAAAAAAATAATGTAAGCCCTAGTAGCTAAAGGATGTGGGGACAAACCTCCAAAAATTCCTCCCCAATTACTACAAGGGCGAAAATATAGAAATAAATTTTGTGACGACGGAGAATCCTTTGTGAAAGCAGGATCTTGGTCTCCTACGTCTATTCCTCGTGTGGTTTAGCTCGTGGTTGCTGTTGTCGCTCTGTTGCGCCTCGTCACCTCATCAGATTCCTCGCACAGTAAAAAAAAAATTGATCAGATAATTTCACAACTCAGAATATTAAAAACTAATGAAGTGAATCTATTGCGTCTGTTGCCTCCCTGGCAACGGCGCCATTTTGACGGAGAGATCTTCGCTTACTTATGATAGCAATAGAAGAATATGTCGTTGTAATTAATGTGGTGGAAATCTCTCAATAAAAAATTAACATAGATATGAATTTAAACCACAATAAAGGATGTCATATCCACAGGGAGGAATAGACCAATAAATTTATGAGTCAAGGAATACACAGTTCGCAGACTCTTCTGCAACTTTAATGCGAGGAATATGCTATTTTAAATGAAGCTTGCAATTTCCTTAAAGGATCAGGGATATTTATGTAGTTTTCACATCAAGAATTAAGCTCCGAAAACATATGTATGATGTATGTGTAATGGCTTATCATGTAAATTCAACTTTCATGCAATTCTGATTGGAAATTCAAGGTAGAATCATGTACATAACAAAAGTAAAATAATTTTAGGAAAGTCTGAGTGCATCAATGCAATGTGGCTTGAATGAAATATTAATATAAAATTGAAAATGGCATTGAATGTAATTTTTAATGGAGACAAAAATAGAGGATTTCTCCTCTCTCCTCCTCGCATGTGCGGCCGTGCACGGTTGGTCGTGAGAGTCGGCGGGGAGGTGCGCCTCGACAAGGGCTATGCAACGGCAGTGACGTGGTGGCCGGACGGAGGAGGATAGCTGCCGGCCTGCTGGAGAAGGATGGCTGCTGCTGCAGCCGTGCGGCCGCGCACTGGGCGCTGGCGTAGGTGCACGCGGGTGCGCGCCTGCAGAGAGTTGGTGGCGAGGGCGTGAGCGCCTGTAGGGTGCTGGTGGCGAGGACGCAGGTGCCTGCAGGGCACTGTGCGGGTGCGTGGGTGGGGCGGTGCACCTGAATAGGCCTGCAGGCGATGGAGGAGGGGGCACGCTGCGGTGGGCACTGTGAGTGTGTGCGTGCAATGAGAGGACTGCGCCTAAGGGGCACGATGGCGCTGGTGTGGCTGCGGGTGGGGTGGCTGTAGGATGGAAGGGTGTGGTGGATGCAGTAGCGTGAAGGTGATGGTGCTAGAAGGGGGTGCGGTGATGGCTCTGGTGCGGGTGCGCCTGAGGCGGCTGCAGGCTGAAGGGTGCGGTGGATGCAGTAGTGTGAAGGTGCTTCTTGCTGTGCAGTGCCTGCGAGCACGGCTGGAGGAAGCGGTAGACGGTGGATGCAGGTGCAAGCTGGAGGGTTGTTTGCGGTGGGAGACTTAGTGCACAGTGCACACAGTGGTTGCACGGTTCCTGGATGATCGCTCTCTTCTCCTGTGCTCCACCTCCTCTTAACTCCTCTCTTCCACCCTTTCAGGGATTTTCAAAATCCCCTCCTAATTTTAGTTGGCGTTGGTTTGCATTTGTTAAGGGTGGCCGGAGGATGGGGAAAAGATAGAGCAGGTTGTTTGAAAGGGGAATTTACCCTCACCTTCTTGTTCTTTTCCCATTATTATTCCTGCAACCGAAAAACATAAAATCATTACATATTAAGTTATAGATGCTATAAAATAGATGTAAACTTAAATAATGATGCATGCAAACATTCTATAACTTAATTTAGTTATTAACAAACCAAAAAGGTAAGATTAAATTTAACTTAGGCATAATAATAGTCCATTAAAATGGACTCATCACCATCCAGCTGAGGTGAGCTGAATGGAGCTGTGGTGAACTAACTTGAGCTATCATTCAACTAAGATGAGATGAGTGGAGCTAAGGACAGGTTGATCTAGTTAGAAGGAGTTGGGATCCAGCTTTGATGAGTTGGATCTAGCTAAGATCCAACTAATAGGTGCTACTCCATCTTCTGCCTTCTTGAATGCAAAGGTTTGCAAGATCTAACTTTCTGCTTATCCCTAGCTCTCAGATAAACACAAAAAATACAAATAAAATGTAATGCATGCCTAACCTAGGTAAATGCCTAAATGCAGCTCGAAAACCCATTTGTGGAGTTAAAAACCTAAGAGCTAGATCTGTTTTAGGGCATAAGAATGATGGTAAACTGGTGTTTATCAATCCTCTCTTGATCCTCCTTGTCAGTGCCCTCCTCCGCCTTCGCTGTCTGTGCCACCGCTCCCCGTCCTCCGTCAGTCGTCGACGGACCTCCTCCTCCTCATCCTTGCCCTCCTCTGCCTCTCCTCCTCACCCTCCTTCGCCTCTCCTCCTCCCTGCCCACCTCCTCCTCCTCCTCTCCTCCTCTCGTCCTTGCCACCCTCCTCCTCCTCAACGGCTGTTGCCCTTCCTCCTCCTCTGCCTGCCATCCCCCTTCTCCTCCTGTAGTCCCCCATCCTCCTCTCCTCCCTACTGCCACCCTCCTTATCCTCCCCCATCTGCCCCCTCTTCCTCATCTCCTTCTACTGCCACCTTCCACCTCATCCCCTTCTCATCGTCCTTTCCTTATATCGAACTAATTACTTAAGTTATTAATAACATAATGGTTTATTATTTAATTTATTTTGCACTAATGAATTTACAGATTGTTGGTGATGATCACGCTGTTGGGAGAAAATCATAGCTCGCATTTTTGATAAAAGCATCATAGTATAGTTGCGAAATATGATCCAACAAAGATATTATTTTGTAAAAATAATGAGACTTTGAGTCCCGGTCGTTCATCTCTGGGAGGCGTTGCTTTTACTTTTGAAATCGATCTTACTCTACTTTGTTTAGAATCGCATGCTAGTTCGTGATTAATACGTATTTAGGTATGACATGCTTAGTTGCAAGAATATTAGGAATTGGAAATAGGCAACTTGAATCACACAAAAAGAATGACAATTGTTAAGCTCGTGGTGATTTCAAACATATAGAGACAAATATATATATAAAAGCATTTTTCATTCATTCAGCGGGAGAGTTGTTTGCAACATGAAATGTAGAAGAAAGCTTGTACATAAATGCTTGAAAATTAAACCTAGCTACCATAAAATGATTGCATACAAGAATTGGTGGGGGGATTTCACATGCATCATTGGGGGAGAGGTAAGACTACACTACTAAGCAGTAAATAAAGCAGTAAATATACGAAAAGCTAAGCTACTAATCTAGCAGAAGGAAGGGCATTCGGAGGTGGTCTCCGATGGCCTTTGAGTGGCTAAGAGAAGAAGGAGGGGCGGCCAATGGAGCTTAGGCCGACCCTTGGGGAGAGGTTGGGGAGCTGATCCAACTTCCTGGCGTGGAGATGGTGGCCTCCATCGTGGTGCTCAACTCGTGGAGGTGGAGTGGAGATGGAATTGGCTAGCCTAAGTGGAATGAATGCCAAGGAAGTGAATGGGTGCAAATGGCCACCCATTGGGTCTTTTTATAGACCTAAGGGAAGCTCTCTAGAGAATTATGGAATTCTCTAGAGAGGCCTATGGTGGGAGCTCGTGGGAGAGTGAGAGAGAGAGGGTGGATGGTGGTTTTTAGATCCACCAAATGTGGATCTAAAAATTGAATGGCTCTTGGTTGCTATTTTTGGCAACCAAGGCAACCACACATGGTAGAGAGTTCTAGAGAACTCTAGGCTAGATATTTTCGTGTGGATGGTGTGTGTGGGTGTGTGTGGGTCGAAACCTAGGTGGCTAGGTTGATTAGGTTAGGTTCTAGTGGGTTTAGGTCAAGGTATGTCTCAAATTAGGGTTATAAACCCTAATTCACTAAGGTAAAGTTCAATTAAATTTAATACAAGTTTAATTGGGTGTGTGGAAACTTAGTTGAGAGTAAAAAAACTCAATTAATTTAGGTCTAGGTCAATTGGACTCTCACTGAGTCCAATTAGACAGTGTGTGTTGAGATCAGGCTCAATTGGACTCAATGAGTCCAATTGAATAGGCTGATGGAATTGACTAAGATCCAAGTAAATTAGGTTTAGTGAGGACCTAATTAGGTCCTTAGGGAGGTCTAGAGGTCATGTACTAGGGTTAAGGTACCTTAATTTAGGTTCTTGTGGGGTTGGAATTGGGTTTAGGGACCTAGAGATCCAAGATCAAGGCTTAAATCTCAAAATAGGAATTGGAGAGCAGTATCAGACGTCTAATAATAGTGTCAGATGTCTTATACTCAAAAATCAGAAGTCCAGACTTGTTGTCTGGATGTCCAATCAGAGTCAGAAAGGATTTCGGGTTCTGTTTTGGGTATTCTGCAGAAATTGGACGTCCAACAAAGTGTTTGGACATCCAATAACACTGCAGAAGTGAGTTTGAAGTGTGTGGGAGATGGCTAAGGGTCCTGGACGTCCCATAACTTATTTGGACATCCAGATAAGGGTTGGAACTAGGGTTTTAGGGCTTCCTAGGGTGTTGTGACCTAATCTAAGGGTGGCTAAGGCTTGGGAGGTCTCTAGGCTATCCTAAGGCTAGGATGGACCTAAGCTCTTCACATTTTACTGCTTTCTTTCTACTTAATAGAATAGAAAACCTTTAACCCCCTTACATTATTATTCCTACATCTAAACTAGGCCTTCTGCTCCAGCTCTACTACAACTCCCGTTATTTCAGATTCAGCTTCAGATCCTGCTCCAGATCCAGCTCCAGATCTGCTTATTGCCTGCAATCAACATAATATACTTAATCAGCACATTATAACATTATTTTATGCATAGCTAAAATAAAGCAGTAAAGATGCAGATAATGCTTATGCGTGCATGAATTTCCCTAACTTATGCTAAGTTCTAGCCTAATCTAGGTCAATTATGACCTATGATTGCTGCGAAATCACACGCTTAGAGGTTGTAGTTCATCAGAGGTATAATTTCATTTTTTATAATTTATTTTTTAATATTTTAGGACTATATTAGATGTGGGGTGTGCCCACTTTTACATGTTTAGAATGCATTGTTAGGATTTATTACATGTGGGTGTGCCCACATATTATCTTACATTTGACTGAATGGTGGGGTGTGCCCACATTTATGTGGCAACATATATTATCTTTTTATGCATTTTTATGTTTTTGTGTGATGCACTATTATTGTGGGGTGTGCCTACTTTTATTATGTGTGTTATTTTGATATGCAAGTTTATGAAAAAAAATAAAATTCAAGGGGAAACTCTGTCAAAATTTTTAAAATTCTTTCTTGTTCAATGTATTTGTTGGTTGGGGATTTAGGGTTAGGTTGGGATTTGGTTAGGTTATGTTAGGATTTAGGTAGGATGATGGTTAGGTTTAAGATGGAGTTGGGATGGTTTAAGATGGTTAGGTTATGGTTGCGATGGTTAAGACTTACGGTTGGGGTTTGGGTTGGATCATGATTGATTTGTGTCAGGTTGGGTTTAATATATGTTGTTTAGGTTTGGTAATGGGTTGGGTATAGGGTTAGGGTGGTTGGGTTGGGCTAGGGTTTAGGGATTCAGTTGGGCTTTATGCTTAATCTATGCCTCATATGGAAATCTCATCATGAATCAGGACAAGATTGCAGTTCAAATTCTACCACACAGAAAATGTTTTGTGAAGAAAACTATCAGACTTCCTCTTTGGTTCTTGTCCTGAACATGCTTCCCAAATTGGTCTCTCACATTAAAGGGTCGGAAAAGCTCTCCAATTTCAAGTTGCCAACTTATTCTTTGTTCCCCAAATTATTGTAAACATGCCTAATAACTTGCATTTGGTGAAGAATAGCAAGTGATATTCCTCAATTTTGTGGATAGGAAGTGCTATTCAACTATGAATTACTACTTCAAATTAACAATTGCAGATTTAGCTTGGTTCGAAAGGAAAAGTTGTGATTAAAGTTTAGTTTTATACCCATTTCCGTTCAAGTTTTTAAAATTAGACCCATACCCATTTAGAAACTGTCAGGTTTGAACCAAGTTGACATCTTACTCACATCCTATTTAGCCTTTTTTGGCCATTCAATGTGAGAAAGTGGAGCAACCTAATGAGGACAAAGGGACTACAGGTAAGGAGAGGAGATACATAATGGCTTGGAGTTGGAGATATAGAAGATAATCTTTTCATGGCCCCATTATATGATACTAACTTGCGAATGATCTACCCATCATTTATATAATGTGTTCTTAAAGAACACTTTTCAGCTTAACAACACTCCTAAGATTGCCTATGACAAGTGGAATAAGAAAAGCACAATTACAAGGTTGGGAATTACTCAAAAAAGGAATTACAAGAGAAATTAGAGACTTTTTGTATTTAAGGCATTAAATATCAAATCAAGGAATTAAACATTACATCAGGTAGTCTATGAGAGGATTACAGTAAGAAGTGCAATTGTTTATTCCAAAATTAAGAATTTAATTCCACAATAAAAATTATAGCTTTCAAACACACAAATAGGAAGCCCATTTAAAGCCTAGTTCACATTGGGAGTTACCTCTACAAAGGGGCGTTAACCCTATTACCAAATCAATTTGCTTTTATAAAGGGCAAGAATGCCATGGCCCGCAAACAAGGGTGGGGCCCCCTAGCCAAACTGATAGATTCTTATGGAAAATCATAACCCCCTCTTGACTTCACCCAAATCCTGATTCCTAATTCAATCCATCCTGAATTGGATTAGCTTGGTGGTGGACCATTTGGGACCGAGCCAGTAGTCTACCAGACGTATCACCTTCAATCTTTTTTTCTGTAACTTGTAAATGCCTGATTCTTGATTCAATTTGTGTAACTTGCATATGTTCTTTGGTCGTTGGGACTATGATTTATCTATGAGGCATAGATAAAGTTGGGGATTGAGTTGGGATATAAAGTTTTGAAGTTACCTGTGTCCATAAAGTTTAAATCTCTACAAATCTTATTTGAATCATGTTATGATAAAATAACACTTTTGTACAATTCTTTTTAGCATTCAATAAAAATAATTTTATTTCTTATCACATGATTGCTTATGTTTATGTCAATTTCTTTGCAATTATAGATGAGAAACTAGGGGCATTTCTGCAAGATACTTTGAAAGTTAGGGGTCTGGTTGTAATAAATAAAGATTTTAGGGATTGAATTGCAAATTTAGTTAAGATAGACTTTGATTGGGCCCAAATTTTGACCTTAACGTAATGTGAACCCAAGGAATTTAATGGTAAGCTTGGATTTAAGTTTTGACCATGTTTGACTAGGCAATTTACACAGAAGCTCAAATCAGGGTAAAATCTTGTCTAAAACTCTATTCTAGGTCAAAATAGGTTTAGATGGTCATAGCAATAGTACTAAACCTCTTAGAATATTTTTATATAAATTTTAGGAGATTTAGATGAATTTTATCATGACCAGAACCTTTTCAATTCAAGTGGGGATGATAATTAGGGTCTTATGTACTGTTTCTATCAGTGTGGACCCACTTTTTTGTCTTTATTGATCAATTGACTTATAATTAATCCCTGAGTGACCCCGTGGTTACTCTGCATTCATGATGTGATGTTAAAGCTATAGATTTAGCCCTATTTTATTACTTTCTCCTCAAAATAGATCTAAGTGGAATTACGATCCTTAGGCAATCATTCAGGTGCATTTATCTCTTGATTTGAACTTATTCAAGCTAGTTATGGTGAATGATGGTGTTACCATCATCAACCCACCTGACTTACCCTGTTTTGATTTGCAAACAATTTATTAGGTCTCGATTGTATGATTCAAGTGATCTTAGAGCCTATATTTTAGGGTTAAACTTGTCAATTTAATTCAAATAAGGACTTAGGTGACATAATGCGGGAAATCAATTCCTTTTAAAGGCTTGCAATGTGTTTTTGCACCCTAATGTTTTAACTCTAATTGGATCTAAATGGAGTCCAATTTAAATTCAGATGCACCTTGAACTCAAACAAGAAGGTGATAATCCAAGGTGCTAATCAAATTTAGTACAAGTCCCTAATAGGCACACGAATCAAGGATTGGATGTACACTACAAGAAATTAGGGTTTTGGTCATGGTTAAAAATCGTGACCAAATGACTTATAACTGTCACCAATTAGCGATAGCAAAAGTTGCATTGCGGAAGGGTCTTTGGTGACGGTTCCACGCAAAATCGTTACCAAAGCTTTGGTGATGGTTTCACCAAAAATCATGACCGAAGCCACAGGGTTTTGGTAATGGATTTAAGTGGAACCATCACTGAAGCTCAGGGTTTTGTTGACGGTTTCACCCAAAACCATCACCGAAGCTTGCCGTTAGCTAGGTGTTACAACTTTGTTCACGGGGCTTTGGTGACGGTTTTAGGTGGAACCGTCATCGAAGCATAGGGATTTGGTGACAATTCCACCCAAAACCGTCATCAAATCCCATCGTTAGTTACGTTCTGTAGCTTTGGTCATGGTTATAAACTATGACCAAAGACGTTTAGTCACAGATGTAGAACTATGACCAAAGAGAGCTTTGGTCATGGTTAATAACCATGACCAGAGGTTGGCATGGAAGAAAGAGGATTCCTTTGGTCATGATTCCATAACCATCACCAAAGGGTCATCATGACCAAAGGTTACCTTTGGTGATGGCTAACCAACCGTCAGCAAAGGTTCTCTTTGGTTACGAATTATAAACCGTGACCAAAGGTCTCTTAAAACAAAAATATTAATGTGCACAAATCTATCCTAAATCTATGTGATATTCCCAAATCTCTTTGGTTACGGATTATTAAAGAAGCTCTATATGAAGCTAGGTAATTTGATAAGAAACTTTTGGTGGGGTAAAGGGAACATGGGCCAAAATCATGGAGAGTATCGTCAAGTAGTTGCTAAGGAGTTGGATTTGATAGTAATCGAAGGTAGTGGCGAGCAACAAGCCTTGCTCAATGGCAAGGCATTCCACCTGGGTAGTGTCATCGGCTAGAGACGAAGATGATCTGGCTGCAAACAAGTGCTTGTCAGGAAGGGTGGCCTCAGCTATAATAACAACCAATCCATCTTTGAAGGCCATGTCAACTTGAATAATAATTTTAGGTTCTTGTGAATTGTTATCCATCGGTATGACATTGGGAGAATTGTAGCCCATCATCTGGTTGATTAGAGGGCGAGTAGGAGAAGCAAGAAACTTGGCTCGAGTCAATGTCCAAACCGAATTTTGTGGAGTTTTCCCAAATTTAGCATCACATCTGGCTCTCCATATTAGATAGACGATGCAGCAACCCAAGCAGCTGGAGATATTGAAGAGAATGCCATGTTTCAGTATGCTCTTAATCATTTGATCAAGCTACAACTTGATTTCAGTGACATAGATACCTATACCAAACCAAATGCTCTAGCAAAATGGCAATGAAGGAACAGGTGGTCTAAGGATTCTTTAGAGACCAGACACAGGGGGCAAGAGCCATCACCACCCATCCTACTTGCTATGAGTTGCCCCACAGGAAGAGCACACTTGAGAATTCACCAGATGAACAAAAGAACTTGTGGTGCCTGCATTGTCCTCTTCCATAGTGCATTGAAGGGTAACTATGAATTTACCCTTTGAGTGGGGCATCCAAACCAACATGTCAGGGAGATCAATATTGGGTCTAAGGTTGGCAATTTGAGTTGCATCATGTGGGGAGAACCAATCACGTAGTGCCTCCTGATTCCATTTGCCATCATGGTTTATCAATTCGTACACATAAACAGCAGTGGGGAAGGAACCATGTGGAGGCTACAGTAGCTGGTTACTTATCCAATGGTCATCCTAGATCATCGTGTCCTAACCATATCCTACTGCCATACTCACATAAGCTTCCATGGGTTTTTTACAAGACGTAGTGGCTTTCCCCTTATGGATACATAGATGCAAAGTTGTGAGAGAAGGGGACTGAAATGACACATAAAACCTCTCCTGACTAAAAATGCCACCATGGAGTTCCTGTCGAAATGTGACATGACATGGACAACCATTCAGATAAGAATAGACATGTAAGCAAGAAATTGATGCACATTAACACCCCATTAGGGTTTTTTCATAGGATGCCATCAAGCATAATTGTTAGTTAATTACTATACGAACACAGTTGTTGAAAGTAGAACCCTTCTTTTATGAAGAAGAAGTAGCAGCTATATTAAAGATAAAGTGAGTTTTTATAATAACAATCAACTATTAGTTATAATAGCAACCTACAATATTTTTAGGTTGTAAAGATTAAGTGCTCCTTTTTCAGGTTGACCATGGGATTAAGCAGATTAAGTACATAGACCACCACTGAGATTAAAGGAAGTATCTACTTTAATCAGGTAAGTAGTTAGATGATAAAAATATGCTCCAATGGCATTTGAAAAATGCATAAAAGTACATTAAAGTATAGGTCACCAGACAGCGGGTACCTACAGATTGGATGTCAACACTAAATTACAAATGCAACTGTAAACAACCATCAACTCCTCAAAATCTTCTTTCAACGGTAAGACCTTCAGGAAGATGGGTAGCACCTGTGGACAAGAAATCAGAATTATGTACACGAATATTTTCCTAGGTGAGAACTTATAGACAAACAAATACATCCTGTTATTCCACCTGATTTAAAGGAATAGACTCAGGATGCACCATGATCATCCTTGCAACAACACCAGCAGCATTATCTTGGTGGCAATCCAAAGGAGGGATGAGGTTTGTTTCATAAGGTATCTGTCCTTCCTAGATTTTCATAGCAGATTTCAGGAAAACAAGTTCGATGAACTTTTTAAAATTCTCCCTTAGAAATCTCCAAACTATCCAGTTTTCATTGATTTTTCTTCAAATTTTGCAGTCTAATCCTTCTTGTATAACAGCTTTGCTCAAATTGGGTGCTAGAAAGTTTTTATAAGAGGGCAGATGTTTGCAAAAGGATATCAACACTGAATATTGCTTGTTAAGATGATCAGCCTTCAACACACTCTTCCATGAAACCTTTTCCCCAGCAGCAGGTGGAAGGAGCAGAGCAGTTGAAAGATGGAACAACATCACCATCATAAAGAGCATAAAATGTCAAAAAGTTCTTATCTCAGTCAACCTGACAATTATCATAACAAACATGAAACCCAGAGTAGTGGAATAAGTACTTGCAAAAAGACAGACCCACATGAATAAGCTTCTAAAGGCGGGACAAAGACAGATCCACCAAAAATGAATGAATTTTCTTAGACAAAGCAAAATGACTGTATAATATAGCATGCTGAAATATGAAATTCCTTTAGAAGGAGTAAACCACTTCTGCAGCAGCTGCAAATTGTGTGTCTCCTTCTCACCAATCACAATTTTTCTTCAATTCCTATCATCCAAATTACCATTCAAACACCAAAGCTCTCCTCGGGATCAGAACCAATAGAAAATCCAAATGAAAATCATACCAAATGATATCAAAGAACCTTTTGTAACGAAAGGAAACATCTACAAAATGTAATATGTGGTAAGTGTGTCTAAGAGACTGCAATTGGCTTAACTTCATGAGGCAGATGTCTATAAATTGCTAGAAGCATCTATGCCGGACCTCTGATTGTTGGAAGGTAGGATGGTAGCAAATGCTTTTCTATCAAAAGTAGCTAGATGTAGATTTAAAGAGATCTCTTCTAATTTCCTCAGATTAGGCATCTTACAAGAATGTTTTTCATTTTGCCGTTACCCTTCAAATAAACAGAACTTGTGAGTTTAAAATTTGGAATTACATAAACTGAAAGCAAAAGTCCAAGATTGAATTGAGGCCACCCCAATCAAATCAATAATTCTCAAGGTCCAGCATTAGTTACATAGGACATGGTATATAGCTCAGAATGCTTTTATCTTGAAAACCTTTTTCTGTAATTAGCAGACAGCCTCCATAATGATTTAAACACCCAGTACCTTACTGAATTAGATAGTTGGTGCCCTATTTTGTAACTCAACAAACTAAGCCACGAAGTCTTTTCTCTCCATGGTTTGCTACCACTTCACAAACAAATAGTGCATAACAAATCTTACCTTACCAGTGATATAATAAGTATACCGCTTGGAGCTAGGATCTCATATAAAGCATAAGCACACCCAAATTATTCAAAGTACCCAACTTGAAAGGCTTCACCTGTACCTTCACTTCCACATCAATGAGAAAGTGATCGACTTTTTGGAATCTTGTAGCCAACAAGTAGGGAAAGAAAAAGGACAAGCAACAAGCCCTAGAAAAAATTGTAGGGCCCCTAAAGTTGAAAAGATGAGACAAAAAGAACCATTAACCAGTGATGATTTGCATTGTCTGATTAGAACCCCTTAATCAAATAGGATGAGGAGTAGTGGATTCGCCTTTTAATGATTTAATTTCCCTTTGGAAAGCCATTTCATGAATTTAACCTCCAAAGCAAGTGATCCAATAAAAAGAGAATATAAAGGACAAGTTGAGGGATTGAAAACAAGTGATAGTGAACTTGCAGTCTCTAGAATGATTTGCCTCATTTGCCAACCCAACAACTAATGAAGTGATACTCACAGGAATAGAAAAACTTGAAAAATGTCACCATTAGCTAAACTATGTTACCAATTAAACCTACACAGAGAAACTTAGAATTGTTAGGGATTAAAATTTTCATATCTGACAAAAAATAGGCGAGCTTGGTTATGTCGATTAAATGTGTTGGGAACAACATCATGAGCCATAACTCGCTCATTTTGACCCAATTAAGTTAGTAAATGTTGCAACATAACTGCCAGAGAGTCACAAGTCATTACATAATCATTCTGAAGGAAAACCAAGAAACTAGGGTTAAAACTATAATTTTACCAGCCCATCATGAATGCAGTACAATCAAGCGCTTTCTTAAGGATTGAATGAAGGTCAGTTGGTCTTAAAAAGATAACAAGTGGGATAAGACAGACAGAAAAGGGTTTGCACATGTTATGAGAATTCAATGACTTTTGAAATCCTAAAAATAGACTTGCTTGATAAATTGAGGTTCTGATCAGTATAAAATTCACTTAAATCCTCTAAAAATCATATAAAAATATTCTCTAGGGTTTAGAATCTTCAATTTGACCATCAGAACCTATTTTGACCTAAAACAGAACCACAGACAAACATTTGTCCTAATTTGGGTTTTTGTATAAATTACCTAGTCAAACATGGTCAAAACCAAAATCCAACTTCACCATTAGATTTCTTAGGTCTAATTTAGGTTTTTACCATGATTTGGACCCAAGATAAATTTGTCTTGACCTAGTTTGCAAATTTATCCTGTCTAATTACATTTCTACCCTTAGCTTTCAAAATCCTTAGAGAAAGGCCCCTATCTTTGTGGTCACTCTTAGCAAATAGGTCCATCTGCCATTATCACAGAGGAATCCTTCTCCGTCGACCTTTGATTGAAGAGAACCCCTCTGTTCAATCATCCCTTCCAAAATTGGAAAGGAGATTCGTTGAGGAGTTCTCTTCCTTCTGAATCTATCCATAAGCTCCATAGACTTCCCAATCTCTCATGAGAATGCATGAGAGATTTGGGTATCTTTCAAAATCATACTCCGGCAAGAATTCTTAGCTTCAAAGCTTGGCTTCCAAGCTCAAAACTCTCTCTAGAGCCCTTTATAAGGATCCTCAGAGCTCGCTAAGTTCCCTAGACTCGTTTTTGGCTGGAGTTACCCCATGCTCTTCCCTCCTCTCCGATCGAAAAACTCCATGAGCTTCAGCGATATCCTTGACCTCCTTCCTCGTCCATTCTTGCAAAACCAGCGACGAATTCCTCATCCTCAGATTCTTCCCCGTGCTGCAATACCAGTGACCGTCCCCTTTCCACATCTTCATCGTCGCTCCTTCCTATTGAAGAAATCATCTTCCCCGACATTGGCCATACCAGCTGACGTCGTCCTCCCCCTTTTCGTCCACTTAGAATAGGTAGTTAGGTCTCTCTAGGTTCCTAGGTTAGTTTCCTACCCAGAAACACCAAAAACATCCCCTCGACGCGCCCGTTCACCTTCATCCTCTCCACCTTCGGTCGCCCTCCGACGAGGTCATCCACTCGCTACACAACTCCATCCACGTCGCTGACACTCCCAAAAGCTCCGCCACTCATTCCCACACAAAACCCCTCTCTTATTTCATCCTATTGACCTCTCACAACCGCCACCGAACAAACCCAACATTGACCTCCATCCCCGACTTCGTCCAACCACCACGCACGTCCATCCTCCATGAAACCACCGCCATTACATTCGCCAACGTTTGGCGAATCTTCTAAGGTGTTTTAACATGGCCGAAAGGCCTTATTTGTTTGTTTCAGGTGTTAGGTTGAAGCTCTACCGCTGTCGCCATCGCCAGCCTTATTCTTTGAGCTTCAGGACATGCAAGCCCCAGGCATCTCCTCCAGGTGGTGTGGAACCAATAGCGCCAGACTCCTTGGGCTTTGATTGGGAGTGTGAACCACAGAAACTATGCTAATTAGACACATCTTCATCGAGCTGTAGCAGGCGTGCACAAGGAAAAGGAGGTGGGATTAGTCCCACATTTGTTGTGACAAAGCCCCTGCACCTGCATAAATTGTAAAAGTGTTTGTGGCTATTTGCCTCCAAACACGGCGTGAGGTCCCTCTCACCCACACACGCCTTGTCCGTGACCTTTTCCCGCAGACCTAGCCTAACCCATTTACCCGCCTAGTGAAGCACTCCGCGACTGCTACCCTACTGCAGGCAACCTTGGACCCAGGTACGCTAAGTCTGATAACCCGATATCCTGAGAAAGGCCCTAGGAGGGTAGAGCCTAGGAGAGAGAGGGAAGGAGAGATTGCGCAAGGGTTAGGGGGATTTTGCTGCAGAAGACATTGGCTGACACTTAGCCAATTTAAGAAGTTCCCCTCCGCTATGTGAAGAAGGAGAAGGAAGCAAAAGAAGAAGAAGAGGTTGAACAGAGGAAGAAGAAAAGAAGAAGGCCTAGATAGAAGAAAGAAAGAAGAGGAGGAGGTGGACAGTGGAAGAGGAAGAAGCTGAAGAAAAAGAAAGGAGCACTGTAGCAATGCACTTTAAGTCTTCTGATTGTAAAATCAAACATTTGATTATTTGTTCCTTCATTTGATTATATTCAGTAAATACTATATATGTGTTAGGCTAATAATTGGTGATCCAAATCACCATTATTTTGTCTAAGATTCTTTTTATCTCTTCATATACTCATGTTATACATTGCACATTAGTTCTTGAGTAATTTATTGTGCTCATTTATACTATCTATTGAGATTAGTGTGTGAATTTCTATTTGCTCCTTGTGTTCGACCTCGGAACTTTTTTCGAGTAATAAAATTTCTTTGTTTAAATGTTATTTTGGCTATACTGCAACGTGACATTAATAAAACACCGATCTAGCGTTCGAACATTTTGGCGCCATTGTTAGGGAGCAACGCGCAATTCACCACTATTCTCTGCATTATTTGAGCACTAACTTGCCCTATTTGCTTTCTTATGATTTTGCGAGTTACTTCATGAGGAGATATTCCAAGCAAAACAACCACACCAGGGCAGGTAACTTCTCCATTCTTCCCTAATCAACCTTCTAATTTTGGGAAGACAAAAGAAAAAAAGGAAATAATTGATTAGGAATCACCTGCCTTATTTCATAGTAATCATCATTTAAAAGGCAAAATTCCTAATTTGCGATATTCTTTTCAAATCTCATTGAGTTGAAGTGATTCTATTTAGAGATCCTATCCCAAATTTTTTATGCCTATTAGGGACTATGTTTAATTTCTAATCACTTTTGGGCTAACACACTTCTTGCTTGAAGCCCAGGGTGAACATATCAAAGATCAATTGGACTTGGAAATAGAGCCAATCAAGGTTTTTGCATTAGGGTTTTTGAAGTGCTAGTACACATGTTTGCCTGAATTACAGGAAAGTTACCCTCCAGCATTTGTGTGCTACCCAAGCCCTTGATGGAAAACATCTAATCAAGAAAAAACCCTAAAATCAGGCTCTAAATTCATTGGAACCCTAAAATCCTTGGACCTAATAACCTGGAAGTCAAATCAAGGTGATTTCTAGGTCATGACCTAGATCTCATTCTGCCATCTTTAGGGCAAGTTAGGTGAAGTTGGTCTACATTGTTAGCCAACCAACCTCCAAATTAGGTCACAAGTTGAATTAATTTCTAATCAAGTGAAACTAAAGGCAAAAATTAGGACATAAAAGTGGTAGACTTAAGGACTTAAGTTCATACATTCCAGTCTACCTAGACCCTCAGTGACAAGGAAGGTCAGGTGGGGGAAATCTTGTAACCCGCGGGGACGCTCTACCGTGTAGGGGTCTTTACGGGACTCTCCCTTTCTGGCTGCCTAGTACTTCTCGGGTGTGCGAATTTCTGATTCAGAGGTATCATCTGCCTCAAAATTGCCTTAGTCATCCAAAAATCTTTGGGTGCCTTGATTGGGTCAATCTCACATCCACTCCCTCATTCCTTCTATTTAGAGCACACACACAGATTTCCTTGGGAATCTCTTTTCAGAGCTAATCAATTTCGATTTAATCTTGAATTTTGATTCTGCATCTTGATTCCACCATCTGATTAAAAAATGCAGCCTGGCTACTTAGGGAAATCATTGAAGAAACCTGAATCTCAAATATCCATGAAAGATAGAATGATTGAGGATGCCCTTAGATTTTATGAGATTAATGACAAAACCTCAAAACCAATTGAAGACATTCAGGTTAATATATCGATAACAACCACCTTCATCATAAACTGTGCCCAAGCAATTATAACACAAGTAACAAATCGATCTACCCAGGATGTTCTCATGACAGGATACATTGAGTTAGAGAAATTACATAACTTTGAGTATCTCCAATGCATGAAAAATCCTATACTTTAGGAAAGACACCAAGATGATCTTGAAAAATGGGAGGAGATGATAAAATTATTAAAGCATATGATCGATCGAAAATGCATGTACATTCCCCAAACATTCAGCAAAACATCTTGGAATAATACTAAGCATCTATCTAATCCTGGGTTCGAGAATCAAGGTTATTGTGGATCTCCAGCCCAAATGGAATATGATCAACCTAATATACAGATTAACATTCCTAATCTTGAAATAGGTTGGGAGGTCCCAATTGCAGGAGAACATGATTTTGAGCCAGCCTTAGAAAACCAAAACCCTGGTTCGCCAGGCAAAGAATTCTTAGAATCCTGTGATAATGAGATTGAATCAGAACCTCTCGAGGATGTAAATCTTGCTCCTTAATCTGATAAGGTGACCCCCGAGGGCAATTCTGACATCCATGTAGAGCTCAACCTAGATTCTAGTGATTTAACACACACACTTAGCCTAGAATTGGGATCTAAACCTTCTTGGGATAATCACAAGGTCTTGTGTGACGAAAATCAAAGTTTGAATTTGGATTATGATTCTGGGCCTTTATTTGATGAATGTACCTCTCCAACATCCTTAGAAATACAGATTGATTTTTCGGAAGTCACGCCGATCTACGTTACAGAAACCAAGGAGTTCGAGAAGTTAGGTTTTGATTGGATCTTCCCTACAAGCGAAAAACCCGAGCCCATACCCAATAAGGACACCTTTTTGAGCTTGAAATCTGAGAATAGGCTAGACCCAAGTCAGGTTGCTAAGTCTATATCTTGTGATTTATTCTGTGGTGGAACCTCTAATCTCGAATTAAATTCAGAACTTGATTCTCACAAATTCTCCGATGATTTCGAACCTTACTATGATTTCAAAGAACCATTGTTTCCTGACGACTATGAGCCAATCTACGACCTCAACGTACATGATCCATTCCTCGACTCTGACTCTGAGGCACCTAAGCTCATGATCACTAATTCAAAATCAGGTTCCATGGAGATGGAATCATTCCTTGTTGATCCTCAGGAATCAGAAAAAGAAATGGCCGAGAGTGTCAGCAACCTAGAATTTGAACCTTTTCTTGACTCAGACTTTCTTCATCCTATAAACACTCTGCAGGCATTTACCTTTGAGTATGATGGCTACTATGAGGACTCTCTAAATGAACCTACATTTGAATCCTTACTAGAAGAACCCTCATATACAATTCTTATTGATGCCACCTCTTCTACACATGCAAAACCTTCCTAAACCCGTTTGCAACCCCGACCCGCAACTGGACTCAATTTCTACTCTGATTCTCCTCCACATTCAAATCGGGTTTTAGAATCCGATCAGACTACAAATCATGCCCCATCCTTCTTTGATCACTCTCGTAGGGATTTCACATCTTCCAGTGATTCTTTTGGGGAACCCTACTTTGACCAGGCTGATCTGACTCAGCCAAACCTTGGATTCACACTTTCGCATCATTCCAAGCTCCACAGCATATGGTGGGTTTCGCATCTATTGATCTACATCTATCAACCTGCCATATTAATTGGGTTTGGACTGCATCATCAGCCTGTTGATTTGAACAAGCACCTGGTTAGACCAACCAGGCTATTAATCAAGGTGCTTGTTTTGCAAAACTCATCTAAATTCACCACTCCTCCATACTATTTTCCGCTCGGCTGAAGGCGTTGAATTTAGCACTTAACGGGAGGCAACCCGTCATTCCAAAAAGCCCGAGATCCTTCTGATTATCCTTCTGTACTTCCATCTATTGCACCCAAAGTTCAATTTTAGAATAGCTGATCCCACCTCTGGTACTCATACCAGGGCCTGAAATTGTCCGCAACAGTCATTCCCTACCCGTTCGCCCACCCGATAATCCTGTTCTAAACTTATGAACCCTAACTATTTCACACCCTCCATTTACAATGAGGACATTGCAAAACTTAGTCATTGGGGGGCGGTAAATTGCAAACATACAAAACTTCACAAGTTCAGAAGGGTTCTCACAAAAAAAGCACATATTCCAAAAACCAAAAAAAAATTGAAAAAAGAACAAAAATGGAAGAAGGGAGGAAATTTTGATGGCATATCAGTTTTGAGGAGAAAAAGGTAAAAAAGCACACTTGAAAAGAAAAAGAGATAGTCATTAGTAAGAGATTAGGGAATTAACTTAGTTCTAGACTAAATCAAAAGAAAGAAAATGAAAGGCAAAACGTGCTAATAAAACAAAGAAGAGATTAGTAGGAATGCTGATTTTAGACCTCTTGGGTTATAATCTTAGGCTTAAAAATTCAAGTACCCACTAAGATTTGAATAATCCTCAAGAGGTTGGGGAAAATGCGAAGCTTAAGTATTAGGTCTAAGACTTAGGGAATATTCAGCCTCGTTAACTAACCTCTAGTTTTCGGGACTCGGTAACCTAAGCACCCCAATCCACACATAGTCTTATTTAGTGCGCCTAAGTATCAAAATCACGTAAAAGTGTTAAACTTATTCTGAAAAAGTTACCTAGATGCGTTCCCAGTGTGGAAAGGCTAGAAATTCCCCTTGAAGATGCGCAATAACATATCGTCTCCTCGGTGCTTGTCTCCTAGGATATCTACATATCCTACTGGGGGCATGTAAGCACCCTGTGCTGGTTCAGATGCCATGGGCGGCATTATCTCGAAATGTCGATTGCCAGGGTCTGGACTTAGCTACAGAACGCCATGGGTGGGATTATCTTGAAATCTCAAAAGCCAGGGTTCTGGGGTTGCCATGGGCAATGCTATCGCGAAGCATTGATTTCTAGGGACCCTACGAGGATTGATGATGGGGACTATGAATCCGATACAGACCATGTTGTAAAGCTAATCCGAAGCTAGAAATAAAAAGAAAAGAGAGAGAAAACTCTCCAAAAGAAAAGAAAAATTCCTCTGTCTCTCTCTAGCAAAAATGCACTGCAAACTAAACCTGGGCTAAAACATATTGCAAGCATGGGTGCTTTAACCACGAAGTTCAACGAAGCTTAGGATAGTTCATGTGGGCCTTAGAAATCGTCGTGGCAGACTGAGGCTAGAGTTGGTCAGGTCCAAATCTTGGTTGGTACTTGAGTACCTCCAAACCTACTATCGCCATTCTAACCTAATCTACAAAAGGAAGCACACAACAAAGCTTTTAAGCATCAAAAGATTTTATGGTTTAGAATCAAAGATAATACCTTAAAATTTTGCTAAGGGACTAGCAAAAGCTAGGCATGAGGGTATGATGGGAACACCATCATGAGCCATAACTAGCTCATTTTGACCCAATCAAGTTAGTAAATGCTCCTACATAATCGCTAGAGAGTCACAAGTCATTGCATAATCATTTTGAAGGAAAACAAAGAAACTAGGGTTAAAATTGTAATTTTACCAGCTCATCATGAATGCAGTACAACCAAGGGCTTTCTCAAGGGTTGAATGAAGGTCAATTGGTCTTAAAAAGATAACAAGTGGGATAAGACAGACAGAAAAGGGTTTGCACATGTTATGAGAATTCAATGACTTTTGAAATCCTAAAAATAGACTTACTTAATAAACTGAGGTTATGATCAGGATAAAATTCACCTAAACCCTCTAAACATCATATAAAAATATTCTCTAGGGCTTAGAATCTTTAATTTGACCATCAGAACCTGTTTTGACCCAAAATAGAACCACAGACAAACATTTGACCTCATTTCGATTTTTGCATAAATTACCTAGTTAAACATGGTCAAAACCAAAATCCAACTTCACCATTAGATTTCTTAGGTCCAATTTAGATTTTTACCAAGATTTGGACCCAAGATAAATTTGTCTTGACCTAGTTTACAAATTGGTCCTATCTAATTACATTTCCACCCTTAGCTTTCAAAATCCTTATAGAAAGGCCCCTATCTTTGTTGTCACTCTTAGCAAATAGGTCCCTCCGCCATTATCATGGAGGAATCCTTCTCTGGTGACCTTTAATTGAAGAGAACTCCTCTGTTCAATCAATCCCTTCCAAAATTTGAAGGGAGATTCTTTAAGGAGTTCTCTTCCTTCTGAATCTGTCCATAAGCTCCATAGACTTCCCAATCTCTCATGTGAATGCATGAGAGATTCAGCTATCTTTCAAAATCCTACTTCGGCAAGAATTCTTAGCTTCAAAGCTTGGCTTCCAAGCTCAAAACTCTCTCTAGAGCCCTTTATAAGGACCCTCAGACCTCGCCAAGTTCCCCAGACTCATTTTTGGTCGGAGTTACCCCATGCTCTTCCCTCCTCTCCGACCGCAAAACTCTGCGAGCTTCGACGATATCCTTGACCTCCTTCCTCGTCCATTCTCGCAAAACCAGCAACGGATTCCTCATCCTCAGATTCTTCCGCGTGCTGCAATACCAGTGACCATCCCCTTTCTGGTGTCAAGCTCGGATAGGTTGTTAATATGATGATTTCATCATTGAAGTGTGTATAGTGGTAACCTAAATCGGACCAAACCATCTCTCTACAAAAAATTTTTAACCTGGCCTATTTGATTTTATCTTGGTCACTTTTAGGCCCAAGGTCGAACTCAGGGAAGTGGGGTACAAGTTAAGTTTCTACACCTTTCCTACAACTAGTCTCTTCTATTTGTTTATTATGTTTTTGGTGTTTTTTTTATTTAGATTTTCTTCTGGTAATCTTTGTCCTTGAGGCACACCCTCAAAATTGGGTTCTTGGCTTTGAGCCAAAATAGGGTTCCCAACATGGGTCTTGCTATTCGCAAGATGGAGTACCTGCAAGTTAAAGATTATCTTTTCTCTTTTATATATATATTTTTTATCTTTTTACTAACAGGAAAGCGAAACAGAAATAAAGTAAATACAGTATATATATAGGTATATATTATGTATATAAAGGGGTGGCGGTGGAGGCGGAGATGGAGTGTAGCACGGTGTCGAGTCGGTCGTCATCTAGAAAGACGCAACCAACAGGACGAGGTGCCGCGTGTAAGGTGTAGGATGGATGGTGGAAGATGAATGCGAACACGCTTTTTGTACGCGTGTATCGGGGAATATCAGCAACTGGTGCAGATATTCCTACGATACTACGTATGATAAGTAATGTGAATGTATATATATATGTATATATGTAAATATATCTATATGTATATATGGTTATAAATTGGTATATATATGTATATATATATGGGTATATATATATGTATATATGTATATATATAGGTATATGTATATGTGTATCTATATGTATAGATAGATATATGTATAGATGTATATATATATGTATGTATATATATATAATAATATATGTATATATATGTCGCTAGAAATGTATATATATGTATATATAGTTATATAGATATATATGTACATATGTATGTAGATATATACATATATATATATAAGCATATATGTATGTATAAGTATATATATATATATATATATATGTATATATATATAAGTATATAGATGTATATATATATATGTGTATATAGACTAATACATATTTACATAAGTATATAGATATATGTATATATGTATATAAGTATACTAATACTAGTATAAATATAGATACAAGTATATGTATATATATATGTATATGTATAGTAGTATATGTATATATGTATATATATATATATGTATGTATACTAATACATAAGTATATAAGTACTACTATATGTATAAATATAAGTATATATATATATATATATGTATATAAATATATGTATATATATATACATCAATATATATATGTATATGTATATATATATATATATGTATATAATAATGTATAGGTGTGTGGAAGTGTTAGTGTAGGTGTGTGTGAGCGTCGGTGTAGAGAGAGTGAGAGAGTGTTGTGAGAGAGAGTGAGAAAGAGAGCGAGAGAGAGAGAGCAACCGCTCTGCTGAGGCGGGGGCACTGTTAAGGTGTCTACAGACTAGGGCCGACGTCTGATCCATGCGTGCACGCGCAGGTGTGCATTCGCGTAGAGAGGAGCGTGCGAGAGGATTGTGCGTGGAGAGGAAAGGCAACACCTAGCACTGTGCGGAGTTGCTAGAACGGGCGCTCGCAGGCGCGAATGAAGGGAGCCAGCGAAGCAGACACATGGGCTGGTGCAGGCGACGCTGGGGTAGACGCACAGGCTGGCGTGCGCACGGGCGAGGGCCGGTTACCCGCGTGACCGATAAAGTGAGGAACTCTCCGGTCACGCTACTGTAGCCACAGTGTCGCGCAGACTCGCGTGAACAGTGGCTACAGTGGTCATCCACTCCGCGCAACCGGGAGCTTCAGGTGGTGTGAGTGTGGCTGGCTCGCGGCTAGCGCACGCGGGCTGGCATGCGAGGGAGAAGGCCTGTGCCGGTCGGTTGCGAGCGCGAAGAGCTTGCGACAGAGCGCTCAAAGAGGGAGGCGAGGGCGTCATGTCCCAATTAGTCCGATACACGCGCTGACGGTCATGTCCTCGTCAGATGTGTCATCCTCGATGCAATTGCAATCAAAGTTCCTAGCTACCTTGAAGATGTTAAGCTTGAGCTTTTCAAATCCAACGGCAATCTCAATACAGCTCGACTCGCAGTCGATAAGGGCACGGGCTGTGGCCAAGAAAGGCCGACCAAGGATGATCGGACAATCAGAAAGTGAGCTAGGAACTTCCATATCTAAAACAAGAAAGTCAACAGGAAAACAGAGACTATTGACCCTAACCACCACGTCTTCCACCACACCCTTTGGGATTTTGATAGAACGATCTGCCAACTGTAACGTGACAGGGGTGGGTTTTAGATTTCCTAAGGAGAATTTTTCGAGCATGATGGTTGGTATAAGATTTATGGAAGATCCTAGATCCAGTAGGGCACGGTTAAAATTGCAGCCTTGGATGCTACAGGAGATAAGCGGTGTGCCTGGATCTTTCTTCTTCGGTGGTAGATTTGATAGTATAGCACAACTCGCATGAGGCGAGAGAACAACTGGATTTTTTGTTTTCTTTGAATGCCGCCTGGGTGTTGTGTAGTCTTTGAAAAATCAAGCGACAGTAGGTATGTGATCGATAGCCTCGAGTAGGGGTACCTTGATTTCTACATCCTTGAACAAATTACGCAGGTTATCAAAGGCCTGCATGTCTTTCTTCTTGCCTTTTGGCTCCGTCAGTAGAGCCTCAGGGAATGGGACTGATTCTGGCAACAATTTGGGTGCATCGTCCTCTCGCGAATGCTGTGCACATCCCGAATGAGAGGGCGATGAAGAAGATGGGCCAGGATCAGGTCGAGGCGGATCGACAGTCTGCTTACCACTCCTCGTAATGATAGCATTGGACGATGCGGGTCCAGTGGGATCATACGGTGGAGGAGGGTTCGCAATGGGGACATAAGAGTGCGGTGCTATAGTGGGATTAGCCTGAAATCCCGGTGGAATGCTCGGAGCCTGCAGAATTTGATGAACCTACTCCTGAGAAGGTCGTACCTGTGGTTGAGGACCACAAGGTATGAAATTTCACAGGTTTGGGACAGGTTGGGCGGGAAGAGTACCCTGAGATTGAGTCGCCATGCGTAGTTGACTGATCTCAGCATTCTGCTGTGCCAATTGGTGCTGAAGAGAGGTCATGTTCTCTTCATGACGCTTTGACATATCCGTCATCATTAGCATCAATTTGTCAAGAGGAGTTGATGCATGTTCGGTTTACGGTACGGAAGGGCCTGATGGCGGATTTGCCGTAGGATTAGATTGGGCCCTTGGGATGACGAGTGCGGATGGTCGCATTGGTCCACCCGCGGGGTTTTGGCGCTACGGGTTGTTGGACCATGCGAAGTTCGGATGATTATGCCACCCTGGGTTATAAGTGGCAGAGAACGGGTTGTTCCCCAAGGCACAAGCGTATTCTATGCCAGAATGCATCCGCATGTAAGTATGCGTCCGAGCACACGGAGGCTTGGTCCTTCGTGTCGAAATACTGGCTCGCAGAAGCCAGTTCCACATGACTTACCGAGTCACTCGGTGCAACACTCGATAAGGAAGGTCTAACAGGGTTTCTTGGGATAAGCCTGGTGTTGGAAGAAGTGGGATTGTGACGAAGTAGTGAAGAGGTGGTGTTTGCCATAGAACGGGCGGGGTTGGCCAAAAGCTCGTCTAGCTTCTTGTGCACGATGGAGACTTCATCTAGTTTTTGTGCAATAAGGCTTAGATCAGTGGATGAATGGGAGGGTCCCGTGTCAACTTCGTGGACATTTCGGGGCTGGCTGGTACGATTAAAGGCAACAATGGAAGCATTGTTCATTGAGTTTTCACTCATATTTTGAAACAATTCAAATGCTCCATTATCGTCTTTATTCATAAAGTTCCCTCCGCAGGAAGCGTCTACAATCTATTTCAAAGTCTCATTTAGCTCATGGTAGAAAATCTGGGCTATATGCCACTTAGGCAGACTGTGGTGCGGACACTTCTTGAGGAGGTCGTTATACCTCTCCCATGCCTCATGAAATTGTTCGCCGTTTTGTTGCGTAAATGAAGTGATGGCATGGCAAAGCGCATTGGTTCGTTCGATTGGGAAGAACTTCTTGAGAAATGCTGTTCGCATCTCTTCCCAAGAGTGGATGGTTCTCCTAAGGGTGCGTAACCATTGTGACACTTTATCCCGCAATGAAAACAGGAACATTTTCATGAGGACTATAGGTAACCCGACATTTCTTAGTTTAACAGTTTCAGCCAGTCGGGTTAGGTCTTCCAAGTGGAGAAAAGGATCTTCACTTGCAAGACCATGAAAGTGGAAACTTATTAGGCCAATTATGTTTGGTTTTAGTTCAAAGTCGTCCTCACCCATGGGGACCCGAATTTGTCCTATGGTCTCTGTAGCAGCGGGATTCTGATAGGAGCTAAGAGACCTAGGCTCCTCCCGTTCAGGAGGGTTCTGCATTTCCTCCAATGTTTCCTGAATGGCTTCGATTTGCTCATTATACATTTCCATTTGGGCTTGGAGGCGGGTTATAGGATCTACGGCTCCACCACTTGGTGGGTTCTGAGGGCGGTTTCCTCCCTCAAGATTTGGGGGTGGACGTGCAGCCATGTTTGTGGAGGAGGATGATTCGACTTGTTTTCTAGATTTATCAGTCAATTCAAACTGTTCAGGGTTTTGTGACCTCCTCCCAAACATGCACTACCGCAGGAAGAATTGGGGGGATAAGAAGGGAAAAGAGATGAGAGAAATGATGCCGCAAAGGTACACTTGATGACAAATCAATTCAATCAAATTCCTAACCTCTACAGTGTGCCCTTAGACCTAAAGATCTAAGTTACCTACTATCACGAACTATGGAACCGAATGCGAGCACCGCGGAACCATCGGGCTAAATTGAAAGGCCGTTTGCCCCAGTCTTAGACACCCGATAGCACGCGGGAACTCTCACTAGCACGTAGCCGCTACACGCAGGTAGTTAGACCTCCAATCCTTAAGAAGGGTCAAGTTACTACCAGTTTTAGTTAGAGGCTTAGGGTCAAGTGCTTTTGGAATGTGAAGGGCATTGTTTACGGGTAATGCCTAAGTGATTGAATTTTCAAGTGTGTAATCCAAGCATGCAACAGGGAAATCTCCCCGAATTGAAGTTCTTAATTTGTGAATGGTTTTTAGAGTTCACCCTTAAGTAGTATGGATTTTAGATTTTCTCTAAATTACCAATTCAACCAATCTCTGGATTTTTGAGAGAATACAGGTTTTCTTCAATGCCCAACAAACCCTTCTTCAATATCAGTTGGTTAATGCATGCTAAAATGCAATGGGCTACCCTAAATGGAGATTTCTATGTGTAGATGCACGAGTCAATTTTAGATTTATGTGAAAGGGAGCCAAAGCACTTCAATTCAAGTGCTCCCAATCATCAAAATGATTTCCACACACAAGGCTCAACCAAAAGATAAAGAAAATCAAATTGTTGGGGGTTGAGGTATTCGGGATCGAATCTTAGGAAAATTGAAAAGTCGTGGTGGGGTTGGAATCAACTCAATTCCAAGTCTCCCCATCAAAAAGGTGATCCCGAATTGTAGATAAGTGAGGCAAAAGAGGGGTGCAATCAATCTTTTTGTGTTTGCCTCAAAGAATACTTCACACGGTGAAAAATTCAAGAATCAAGATTCTTGGATTTTCGCTATGCGAACTAATGCGAGAAATCCTGGGGCGGTGGGAGTGAAGACAATCAATCAAACAAGTGAATTTTAATCCACTTGCCCCAAGAGATCCCAAGAAGTTTTTCTAGTTTTTTTTTTTTAGTTTTTAGTTTTTAGTTTTTAGTTTTTTTATTAAGGTGACAAGTTAACCCTAGTTGCTAAGAAAAGAAGACCTACTTGTTCGGCAACGTGTGCGAAGCGCCAATGTGGTGTTGGCGTCTTCACGCTCTTGTTCCTACCTTGGATCTACTCACATCTTCGACTTTGTCTGCCTACCTTCTCCTTGCAACAGGTTCACCTGCACACCAAAAACAGAGATACCCGTGAAGAGAGAAGAGAAAAATTGAAAGGAATTGAATAGAAACTTACTTGAAGGCGCACTTCCCCGGCAACGGTGGCAGAAAAGATGTGGCGTCGAGCCCGGATAGGTTGTTAATATGATGATTTTATCATTGAAGTGTGTATAGTGGTTAACCTAAATCGGACCTAACCATCTCTTTCCTAAAAATTTTTAACCTGGCCTATTTGATTTTATCTTGGTCACTTTTAGGCCGAGGGTCGAACTCAGGGAAGTGGGGTACAAGTTAAGTTTCTACGCTGTTCCTACAACGAGTCTCTTCTGTTCGTTTATTGTGTTTTTGGTGTTTTTCTTATTTAGATTTTTTCTGGTAATCTTTATCCTTGAGGCACACCCTCAAAATTGGGTTCTTGGCTTTGAGCCAAAACAGGGTTCCCAACACGGGTCTTGCTATTCGCAAGACGAAGTACCTGCAAGTCAAAGATTATCTTTTCTCTTTTATATATTTTTTTTATCTTTTTACTAACAGGAAAGCGAAACAGAAATAAAGTAAATACAGTATATATATATAGGTATATATTATGTATATAAAGGGGTGAGGGTGGAGGCGGAGATGGAGTGTACCACGGTGTCGAGTCGGTCATCGTCTAGAAAGACGCAACCAACAGGATGAGGTGCCACGTGTAAGGTGTAGGATGGATGGTGGAAGATGAATGCGAACACGCTTTTTGTACGCATGTATCGGGGAATATCAGCAACTGATGCAGATATTCCCGCGATACTACGTATGATAAGTAACGTGAAAATATATATATATGTATATATGTAAATATATCTATATGTATATATGGTTATAAATAGGTATATATATGTATATATATATGTGTGTATATATATATGTATATATATAAGTATATGTATATATGTTGCTATATGTATAGATAGATATATGTATAGATGTATATATATATGTATGTATATATATATAATAATATATGTATATATATGTATATATGTATATATAGTTATATAGATATATATGTATATATGTATGTAGATATATATATATAAATATATAGATGTATATATGTATATATTTATGTGTATATAGACTAATACATATTTATATAAGTACTAATATATGTATAGATATATGTAAGTATATATGTGTATATATATATATATATATATATATGTATGTATGTATACTAATACATAAGTATATAAGTACTTCTATATGTATAAATATAAGTATATATATATATGTATATAAATATATGTACATATATATATCAATATATATATGTATACGTATATATATATATGTATATAATAATGTGTAGGTGTGTGTAGGTGTGTGGAAGTGTTAGTGTAGGTGTGTGTGAGCGTCGGTGTAGAGAGAGTGAGAGAGTGTTGTGAGAGAGAGTGAGAAAGAGAGCGGGAGAGATAAAGAGAGCAGCTGCTCTGCTGAGGCGGGGGCACTGTTAAGGTGTCTGCAGACCAGGGTCGACGTCTGATCCACGCACGCACACGCAGGTGCGCATTCGCATAGAGAGGAGCGCGTGGGAGGATTGGGCGCGAAGAGGAAAGGCAGCTCCCAGTGCTGCGTGGACTTGCTGGAAAGGGCACTGGCAGGCGCGAGTGAAGGGAGCGGGCGAAGCAGACGCGTGGGCTGGTGCGGGCGATGCTGGGGTAGACGCGCAGGCGGGCACGCGCACGGGGGAGGGCCAGTTGCGGCACGCCGTATGACCGGTAAAGTGAGGAACTCTCTGGTCACGCCACTGTAGCCACAGTGTCGCGTAGACTCATGTGAACAGTGGCTACAGTGGTCATCCGCGCCGCACAACCAGGAGCTTCAGGTGGTGTGAGTGTGGCCGGCTCGCAGCTGGCGCACGCGAGCTGGCGCGCGAGGGAGAAGGCCTGCGCCGGTCGGTTGCGAGCATGAAGAGCTCACGACAGAGCTCTCGGAGAGGGAGGCGAGGGCACTTGCAGCTTGCATGGAAGCTTGCAGGTGCTGTCTGGGGTGCAGGGAAGCGCTTGGCCGGCCGCTGCAGAGGAGCGCAAGGGCTGGTTGCGGGCGAAAGGGTGCACGACAGGGTGGAGAAGGCAGGAGGCGGAGGGGGCACGGAGGTGCGTGCGGAGGGTGAAGGCACCTGCAGGCGCGTGCGGAAGGGGTTACTGCTGCTGCTGCTTTGCCGCTGCTGCTGCGGCCGAGCTTCGAGCTTGAATCTTGCGGTAATGGCTGAAATGGCTGGAATGGAGAAAACAGTGAAGAAAGCCACCACGCCCATCAGCTCTTTGAAGAGCTGGGCGGTGGTGGTCTCACTATGGTGGTGTGCACCACAGTGAGGGCTCCTGCCCGCTGGGTGTCTCCTCGGAGGAGGAGGGCCGGCGTATGGAGGGAGAAGGAGGAGTGGACGGCCTAGAAGGAGAAGTTCTGCAGGTGGTTTTTTTTGGCTGTTGGACCAGGCTTCGTTTTGAAGGTAGAAGCCGTAGTCTTTTATAAAGGAAGAAGGCATGGCTGGGAATGGCTACATGCGGCTACAGGGAGAGGTTGGAATGGCTTGGTAAGGAGAGGTAGCCGCAGGGAAGGGCAGCTGCAGGGAATGGCGCGCGAGGAAGAAATTGCTCCATGCAACCGCGGGGAGAAAGATTTAAAAATCAAATGGAAATAAAAATAGAGATGGGAATTTTGCAAAGATGCACTTGAGGAAAAATGTAAAATGCATGGCCACTTATTTCATTCTCCTCCCTTCTCAATTAAATGCATGCATGCATGTATTTTTACAATGCAACTATGGAGACCTAATATGCATTGGTAATGCTAGGAAATAGCACAAGAAGGCACTATTGCAGGTGTATTTTTGCGGTGCAATCACTTTCCACGTCTTCATCGCCGCTCCTTCCTACCGAAGAAATCATCTTCCCCGTCACCGGCCATACCAGCTGGTGTCGTCCTTCCCCTTTTCATCCACTTAGAGTATGTAGTTAGGTCTCTCTAGGTTCCTAGGTTAATTTCCTACCCAAAAACACCAAAAATATCCCCTCGACGCACTCGTTCACCTTCATCCTCTCCACCTCTGGTCGCCCTTTGACGAGGTCATCCACTCGCTACACAACTCAATCCACCTCGCCGACACTCCCAAAAGCTCCGCCACTCATTCCCGCACAAAACCCCTCTCCTATTTCATCCTATTGACCTCTCACAACTGCAACCGAACAAACCCATCATCGGCCTCCGTCCCTAACTCCTTTCGACCACCACGCACCTCCATCCTCCATGAAACCATCGCCATTACATTCTCCTTCGTCCAGCGAATCTTCTAAGTTGTTTTAACGCTACTGAATGGCCTTATTTGTTTGTTTCATGTGTTAGGTTGGAGCTCTGCTATTGTCACCATCTCCGACCTTGTTCTTCGAGCTTTAGGACATGCAAGCCCCAGGCATCGCCTCCAGGTGGTGTGGAACCAATACGCTAGACTCCCAGGCCTTTGATTGGGAGTGTGAACCCCAGCAGCTACGCTAATCAGACACATCTTCTTCAGCGAGCTATAGCAGGTGTGCATAAGGAAAAGGAGGTGGCATTAGTCCCACATCGGTTGTGACAAAGCCCCTGCGCTTGCATAAATTGTAAAAGTGTTTGTGGCTATTTGCCTCCAAACGAGGGGTGAGGTCCCTCTCACCCACACACGCCTCATTCGTGACCTATGCCCGCGGACCTGGCCTGACCCGTTTACCTGCCTAGCCAAGCACTTCTCAGCTACTACCCCACTGCAGGCAGCCCTGGACCTAGGTGCGCTAGGTCCGATAACCCGATATCTTGAGAAAGGACCTAGGAGGGTGGAGCCTAGGAGAGAGAGGGAAGGAGAGATTGCGTGGGGGTTAAGGGGGTTTTGCTGCAGAAGACATTGGCTGACACTTAACCAATTTAAGAAGATCCTCTCTCCTGTGTGAAGAAGGAGAAGGAAGCAAAAGAAGAAGAGGTTGAGTAGAGGAAGAAGAAAAGAAGAAGGCCTGGACAGAAGAAAGAAAGAAGAGGAGGTGGACCGTGGAAGAGGAAGAAGAAGAAGAAGAAGTTGAAGAAAAAGAAAGGAGCACTGTAGCAACGCACTTTAAGTCTTCTGATTATCTGTTCCTTCATTTGATTATATTCAGTAAATACTATATATGTATTATGCTAATAATTGGTGATCCAAATCACCATTATTTTGTCAAAGATTTTTTTTTATCTCTTCATATACTCATGTTATACATTGCATATTAGTTCTTAAGTAATTTATTATGCTCATTTATACTATTTATTGGGATTAGTGTGTGAATTCCTATTTGCTTCCTGTGTTCGACCTCAGAACTTTTTTCGAGTAATAAAATTTGTTTGTTTGAACGCTATTTTGGCTATACTGCAACACGACATTCTTAAAACACCGATCTAGCATTCGAACAAAATGCATGGAGCAAAATCACATCAAATAGTTGGATATATGAAAAATTACAAAGGAAGTACCAACTGACATTCCGGCTAAAGGCACCAATAACTTGCAATGTAACCAACATTGAATATAAGAACTTAAACAAAGGATAGAGAACCGAAGAAGGATTCAAAAGAGATGTCGCAGTTATGACATTAACAACCTAACGAAAAATCTCTAGAAAAAATAAGGAAGAGATAAAAAACAACTACATTGGACAAAGAACCATACCTTTAAGTGACACCTTATGCTGCAACCATCAACATATAGAAAAACAATAAGATGACATGATATACATATGGTTCAAACAACAATAATAGAAGATTGTGCAGAAGAGACTTTTTATGCTACATTCAGCTTCCCCAGAAAAAGGTGCAGTCTAACTCTTAAAAGCCTCTTGTAATGAATAATGCCTTTCCACAACTGAAGTTATGACTCTAGCCCTTACACTTCAATGAAGAAACTTCCATGTTAAGTGTAACTTTGGGTCAGGAATTGGAACTTCAACTAAACAATGTGCTTTCCTACTTTGAACTCTTTTGTTCCATTGCCATTTCGACTTGAATTAACAAGGAAAGATAGTTATTGAGTCAACAATTACCTAGAACAAAGAAATTTACAAGTGGCATACATTAATGATGGGATTCTCAACTTGAGAAGAGAAAAGTCTCAACCACTATTACTTATCCATTTCTTCATCTTTAGATAATTTCTCCACATGCCCCCTCATGAATGGCCTTCTTTGAGGCTCACAAGTCGTATGTCACATAGAGTTTAGTCTACTCCATTAGACCAGTGTAGCATCCAACTTCAAATCAACTTGCTTTAGTAGAAAGGTCAGCTATTATTTAATACCATTTCTCCTTAGCATGTGGGTGTATGAAACTTAAAATCAATTGGATTGAGTGGAGAGGACCAACAGTTTATATATACCACTAAAGCATGGGTATAGATTCTCCACTGTCATCACCATGTGCAACCTATAAATGAGAAACATTTAGAATAAACTAATAACTTCTCAAAGAAATATATGCTTAGAAGGACCACATATAGGAGGGTGCATTTTCTAGTGAAGTTACAAAGCAAAGAGAGGTAACAAGCAACTACATGGAATTTTTTCCCTCCATTCAGATCTATTTTGTGTCATCAATGCCATAGTTTCTGCTTCCCTCCCTCTCTCTTGTGTGTGTTTTCATGTTTGGGGGGCAGGGGAGGAAATGTTAGAGAATTTATCACAAAGTTTTCTTAGAAATGATCCACCCAACTTTAAAGACTAGCCATATCAAAGCATTCCTAGACTTACCCCCTTGAAATTCATAGGAAGATCCCCCACACTAGTTAAAAGACCCATCCAACTTTTTGTCATGAAAAATTAAAACAACATCCATATTTAACTTCTGTTCAGGATTAATAAGCTATCCTTTTTCAAAGTAATAAAAAGAATAATGTTCTAGTTCTTGGTTAACTGTAAAACTAACCTAAGTTTTACAGGTTGCAGTGACACATGAATTACTTGAGACCAAGAGAGAGAACTCTAATCAAATTAAACCTTGCATCATAAATCTTGCTCTTCTTGGAGTGATGGACAAGCATGTGTGCTTACGTAAATTCAAGAACATGCCAACTGCTTTGAGTTCATGTAGAAACAAGATAGTGTTACATGTAGAGTCATAGAGATTAAGATGTGGTTAATATTAATAGATAGGGTTTCTCCATTAAAGCAAACTGGTTAGAGTTGGATGCTCTTGCATGGCATGGGGCCATTGATAACACCACGCAAGGGGGTAGTAATTAGGTTGAATATGGCCCATCTTTAGAATAAAAGGCACAACATAAAGTAGAATAGGAGCGTTGTATGCATCAAGTACCAAGATTGCTTATAAACCGTATTAATGGCCATTTGTGTAAAGTATTTGTCAAAGCAGGCCTCAGATGAGCAATCGGACTGCATGGATGGATTCAGGACGACGAACAGAGTCCAACGAACTCAAGATCAGCCAAATCCGACATCCGGAGCTCCCACAATGGGCCCAAGAAATCATGACCGTTGATCTCATGACCGTTGATCTGGAGATCAACGGCCCAGAACGCGCCACGTCGCCCCGCCCCCGCCGCTCGCTCGCCCTCAAGCCAGCCAAGAATGAATCTCGGTCGTTGATCTTCGATCGAACGGCCGAGATTCGCGCGGTCGCCACGACAAAGCGCGGGCATGGCGCAACGGTTAGCGCGCACGCCCACGTCGCAGCGACGCGCGTTCGAATCGCGCGGAGCAGAAATCAAGCGCGAGCGAAGGGCGCGGCGAAATTGAGCCACCCGATCAGCAGCGGGCGGTCAGGATTGCGCCATGCGGCGCGGCGACAGCGCCCGAGCACCCACACGCGCGAGCACACCGGGCGGAAACGCGCGTGCGCACGCGCGCCCGAAGCGCGATCTCAGCACGGGCGCGGGAGGATCTCAGCCGTTCGATCTTCGATCGGACGGCTCTCGTTCATCATCCACGGATCGAGCTTGGAGAGAGAGAGGGGGCGGGCGGCTGACCGACGGCAGAAGGCCTTCACCGACGTATCTGGAAGTGGTTTTAGCGATGTTCTGGATGTCGCTAAAGCACATTCTTCTTCTAGGAGGCCCTTAACTCTATTTAAACCCCCTTCTACCACCATTCAAGGCATCCTCTCCCACTTGCAACTACTCCACTCCTCTCCTAGCTAGTCTTAGGCACTCTTGTAATCGTCGGAGATGACGAGCCGCCAACGGAGCCTCCTCCACCGCCGTGGCTGCCTCGTCGCTCTCCACTCTCTCTCTACCTCTCTCTCTCTCTTTTAAGCTTTCACTTACTTTTGTTGAAGCATGTATTTAATGTTGTAAATCATGAACTATGAATGCATGTTTAATGAAATTATTTTCCATTTAGTTGCCATTTTAATTTCTGTTTAAAGTGCATGATCAAAACCAAGAGCTTTCTAACCCTAAACTCTCTCTCTATCTCTCGCTTTTCAAAACCGTCTCTTTCGCAAGCAAAACTCCACCTTTTTCGTGACAACAAGTGGTAAACAAAATCCGATTTCCACGCCTCCCTGAGATCGACATTCGGACTCACCTCCGTTTACTTCTTTTAAAACCGACGTATCAAGTGCAACTATAACGACACCTCTTAACACACACGCACGAAGGCACGTCAGTTTTTGGCGCCGTTGCCGGGGAGGCAACGGATTTGTTTTATCACCTCCATTCCACACTTATTCTCACATCGTCTAATGCCCTATTTTTCTTTTTACTTGACGGTTGCAGGAATTCGGTGCATGGACGGCGAAGCGACGCATTCCACGACGGTAGCAAGGGAGTAGGCGCCTCGAGGACCGATAGTGAGTACCCTCTCTCTCATTGTTTGCTTGCGTGAAAAAGCTAAAAAAAAAATCATAAAAACTAAAAAAATTGGCGTGGTGAATGATTGCTTGACCCACATTCTTAACACATCACCCTACAAAAAAATGTACACTCTAATATGCTGGATAAATTCTTGGAGTGTTCTTTTCTCTTTCTCTTGAGTGGTGTTTGCGAAGCCACCGTGAGTTGACCTGGGCCGCACCACTCAACCCTAAAACTGACTCATCTAATAGAAGCTGCACGATTATCAGGATGAGTACACTAGGGTTTTAGAGCCTCTACAGAAGAAAAAGGAAATCTACTTTCATCAAATTGTGTGCAGAACTTGACGTGCCCACTGAAACTTGGTTGAAAACATTAAGACACGTCAACCCTAAAAAGCACTAAAGTAAGGATAAAATACTAAAAGACACCACACCTTAAAAATCCTTGCTTGAAAACCATGTTTTGCTAGAAGCACACACTTTGAAAGTGGAAAATTAAGAGGCACCACCCCAATCAACGCCTCATCACATCACCCTAAGCACAAGCACTATCCTAACCCTTTAAAACTGAGTAGACGTGCCCTAGGCAGGACTGAGTTAAGTCTCAAAAGGCGAGGTTTTGTTTGCTAGGCACTTGGCTTTCATTCCCTTGGTAGAATCTAGTGACTAGGCTGCGGGGCAGTGTCAAATGACCGCGGTTGTGGGGTCTATGGAACCGAAGGCGCAAGCCAAAGGAAGAACCTTCCCTGCAATCCCCTCGTAATCAACCAGGCCAGATTAACCTCTGGAAGGGGAGTCCAGTGATTACGGACTTAATCAACCTTTGTGAGATTTCTAGGTCTTCTAAGGAATACACCATAAGGACTAGGCTTGTTTGCTTGGTTGAGGACACAACTCTCTCGCATCTGTTCTTCCCACATCCCTCCATTTCTTCCAAACCATGGATTTCAATACCTATCCATCTTACCCAAACTACCCCCAACAGGATTTGTACGCTAACCCAAGTGGACCATACCCACAGCCTAGTTGGGCTAACCAACCACCAAGTTGGGGGTACAACCTTGAATATCCCTCTTGGCCCAACTACGACCAAACCGCACCAACCTCTTATTGGAATACAACCAACATAGCCACCCAAGGGTATGATTCAAATCATGGGGCTCCATATCTCGTTTGTCCTCATGATGCCTCCTCATTTAGGTCCGACCCGCTCTACTGTGATAGGACCTACACTTTAGGAGAACACCAAGAACCCTACCCATCTCAGGATAATAACCAAGAAAGGTCATCTGAATTCAACAACCTTGCCTACTTGACCTTTGGATTAGAAGGAGTTCTAGACAAATGGAAATCAGAAAATGATCAGAAATCTAGGCAAGCCCAGGATCATCAACCTTTGATTTGGTCCCCTGATGAAGAATCTGACTGGGAGGAGGACTTAGAACCTCAACTATTCTGGAGTAGGACCAAACAGAGAATGGTTCCTCTTGAAGAACTGGACCCTGAACATGATAGAATAGAGGACCCACCCAAGAACCTAAACACTAATATGGATTTTGATCCACAACATCAACCATACTCTCTTAACCTAGATTTCAAGGAGGAAATCCAAAGGGCACCAAATGACACCATGTCAATTCTTGATAACCTCCAGTTAGAACTACACAGACAGAATAAAGAATTGGTTAAAGGGCAGCATGTCATCTTGGAGTTGTTCCAACAGTTGGGGGAAGAAGGCCAAAGAAAGCTGTTACACACAACACCATTCATGGAATTCATAAAGCAAGGACCTACCATGATCAATTGGACTACACCCAGTCATCCTGATTTGGTTCAGTCCACCATTGATACCCCTCAGGAGTTGGACAGCTCACTGGATAAGGACAATAAGGATTCCTTGGAACACAATTTGGGGAGCATTGAGAACAAACATCAGGAGGAAACTGAGAATGTGAGGGGAGAGGCCTTGGAATCTGAATCCAATCAGCCCAAGAGAAGCAATCCGGTGGGAGCAGCAGCCACCATCATAGATGGAGAATGGAGTTACAATCTCAAAGAAATTGATTATGAATCGGTTGGAATCCCCATCACAAATTTGGAGGAGGGCCAAGAGAAAGAATATGATCTAGAGGATGAAATTGACCCTACCTCTAATGTAACCCCAAACAGTGAATCTGATACAGAGAAGGTGGCAGAAAATATTCTTGAGATCAAGGGCTTGGAAGGAATGAGCGATGAAACCATAGTTGCGGAAGAGATGGATTCGTCTTCGGAGAGAGGCCTCATGCTTGGTTGTAGGGCTCAGTATGAAACTCTGGACTTTGTTACCTGCCCTACCAGAATAAGAATCCCGCAACCCGAATGCACTGGAATTGATACACTTTCGATGGATTACAGTTTTATGGGGACACAAGCTGAATATAAGACCTACATCTTTAGTGTTTGGCATGTCATATTTGGGGTGCGTTCATTCACAGCAACTTGTTTGCATGCCCACAAACTAAGAGAGGATTTGACATGGGCATGCATGATATATCTGTTACAGAATTTCCGCCCCTTAGGAATGGGACTCCACCACAACCTTATTCGCATTTGTGGACTTCTGATTTTGGGTCTGGTTAATTTTGAACATATCTTCTTGACCCAAGCCATTCCTGTTTGTGCATCGCCCAGGTGGAGGCGTTAAACTCAGCGCTTCCTGGGAGGCAACCCAGCGGATTCAGACTGATCTGGTAGTTTACGTCACTCAGGTACTATCTTTTTGAACCCTTCTGCATCCATGCATCTGCCAATGAGGACATTGTCCAACTTAAGCATGGGAGGGATGGTAAATTGTATAATCCTGAGCTTAATTAATCAGTCTGAATGAATAAATTAATTGATTAAAAAAAAAAATTGAATTTAGGAAGAAAAACTTAGGCATTAGAAACTTGTCAATAGTGGAAAATAATACAAAAAGAACTTAAACACTTAGACTTTTTAGGCCTTCAGGCTTAATCAGCCCTGGTGTCCATTAAAAAATGGATTTAGCGGCGAATCCTTCCAACTTTAAGCTATTCTAATCCACCTAATAAATAAGGTAATAAGTATACGACTTATCAACTCACCCTCTAACTCAGGAAAACTTTGAGTCTAAGCATCTACACACATTTTTGCACAGACTCACTTCTCGGAGATTTTGACAGAAATTGGGTAGCTAATGAACTCTCTAGGGTGGTATGGCTGGCAAGTTGTCGTGGGTAACAGCCCATTGGCAGGTTGTCTAGAACCCAGCCACAGGCCATTTCTTTTCCGCTGCCTCTAGGTACATTTGAGATTAGGGAAGCCACCTAAGAAAAAAAAAAAAAAAGAGAAAAGAAAAGAAAAGAAAATAAACCACACTTTATCGCACAAGTATGGATGGCAAGTGATCGTGGGTAACAGCCCATTGGTCGGTTGTCCAGAGCCCAGCTCAATAATTGCACAAAAAAAGACCAAAACACCTAAGGACGAAGCGAGGAAGTAGTACAAGCCGGGGAGATATACACTGGAAAATCCTTGTGTTGACCCCAAGTAAAATGAACGTAGGGAGAAAGCTACCAATCGAACAAATACACCTTCAGGAAAAAATTTATTTTCTTTTCAGGTCACCTAGGGGCGTAGAAACTGGAAGTCTGCCTCAATTACCGTTAAGTGAGTCTATCACAACATTCACACCAAGATGCTTAGCACTTAGGGTTTTGACCGAGTTTTGGGTGGGTTGGGTAGCCGTAAAAAGTTACCAACCCACACTGAATTCCGAAAATTCTAAAAGGACATATATAGATATATCTGTATACATATGTATAGTTATATATACAAAGCAAGGATTCGGACGATTCGTATTTTGGAAGACACCCGGGCGCTGCTTAGTCTTTGTAGATTAAGATCTTCGTATATTTCCTCTTATTGACGAGTAACGAAGTGCCTAAGTAATTACTTCTTGAATTCTCCAAAGAAATAAAGGCTAGAATAAACCTTGCTAGGGACTATCAAGGAGTGAGCATGGGGGTATGATAACACCATGCAAGGGGGTAGTAATTAGGTTGAATATGGCCCATCTTTAGAATAAAAGGCACAACATAATGTAGAATAGGAGCGTTGCATGCATCAAGTACCAAGATTGCTTATAAACCGTATTAATGGCCATTTGTGTAAAGTATTTGTCAAAGCAGGCCTCAGATGAGCAATCGGACCGCACGGATAGATTCAGGACGACGAACGGAGTCCAACGGACTCAAGATTAGCCAAATCCGACATCCGGAGCTCCCACAATGGGCCCAAGAAATCATGACCTTTGATCTGGAGATCAACGGCCCAGAACGCGCCACGTCGCCCCGCCCCCGCCGCTCGCTCGCCCTCAAGCCAGCCAAGAACGAATCTCGGCCGTTGATCTTCGATCGAACGGCCGAGATTCACGCGCTCGCCCGCGGTAGCCGTGACAAAGCGCGGGCGTGGCGCAACGGTTAGCGCGCACGCCCACGTCGCAGCGACGCGCGTTCGAATCGCGCGGAGCGGAAATCAAGCGCGAGAGAAGGGCGCGGTGAAATTGAGCCGCCCGATCAGCAGCGGGCGGTCAGGATTGCGCCATGCGGCGCGACGACAGCGCCCGAGCGCCCACGCGTGCGAGCACGCCGGGCAGAAACGCGCGCGCGCACGCACGCTCGAAGCGCGATCTCAGCATGGGCGCGGGAGGATCTCAGCCGTCCGATCTTCGATCGGATGGCTCTCGTTCATCATCCACGGATCGAGCTTGGAGAGAGAGAGGGGGCGGGCGGCTGACCGGCGGCAGAAGGCCTTCACCGACGTATCTGGAAGCGGTTTTAGCGACGTTCTGGATGTCGCTAAAGCACATTCTTCTTCTAGGAGGCCCTTAACTCTATTTAAACCCCCTTCTACCACCATTCAAGGCATCCTCTCCCACTTGCAACTACTCCACTCCTCTCCTAGCTAGTCTTAGGCACTCTTGTAATCGCCGGAGACGACGAGCCGCCGACGGAGCCTCCTCCACCACCGTGGCTGCCTCGTCGCTCTCCACTCTCTCTCTACCTCTGTCTCTCTCTTTTAAGCTTTCACTTACTTTTGTTGAAGCATGTATTTAATGTTGTAAATCATGAACTATGAATGCATGTTTAATGAAATTATTTTCCATTTAGTTGCCATTTTAATTTCTGTTTAAAGTGCATGATCAAAACCAAGAGCTTTCTAACCCTAAACTCTCTCTCTATCTCTCGCTTTTCAAAACCGTCTCTTTCGCAAGCAAAACTCCACCTTTTTCATGACAACAAGTGGTAAACAAAATCCGATTTCCACGCCTCCCTGAGATCGACACTCGGACTCACCTCCGTTTACTTCTTTTAAAACCGACGTATCAAGTGCAACTATAACGACACCTCTTAACACACACGCACGAAGGCATGTCAGCCATAACAATCTAAGGTCAAGGTTAAACTTTATGTTGCCCATCAATGTCTCCAAATATTGGATCATACAAACAAGCAATAAAGGAGAAATGAAAACAATGGTGATATAAATAGAATCTATAAAGCTATATAGACTTGAATCATAGACCTTCATGGTAAAATGAAAAAGCTAGTTAGTGCACAAATGATTTGCATTGTGTCAGAGACCCAACATGCTTGCACTATGTCAAAGAAGCTATACATTTTAGTGGCATTGGAACCAGATGCATAATTTTTTAATTTTTTTAACAAAGGATAGGGTATATAATCAAGCAATGCGAGTCTTGACCATTTCATTCCTGGTGATGTATCAGATCTCCAGCCAAGGCAACTTGAGTAGGTACCTAAATGCATAAAGAAAAATGTCAGATAACCACATGAGCAGGTTTATAGTTCAGCATTTCTTTATCAAATAGATCAAGCATTAATATTACTTAGCACTACTTGAGAGTGAAATGATGCATAATATGACTAATCAACATACACAACTACTGGAAAACATGATAAAAAAGGCAATGGAAAGTACCGACCCCAGGGAGTTGGCTCCCTCGTCATGCAGATAGCAAGCCCTCGACCCGTCCCAAGAATTATGTTGAATCTTTGTTTCCAGTTAGGGATCCATGTTGTTCACCTATTAGGTAACCGCTACAAAAAGAACAACAGCACAAATCAGAGTAGGGTGAATGAAGGAAAAAATGGTAGGTAGATTTGATACCTGAGCTCTTTATATCATTATTATGGTACCTGTCTCATACATTCACCACAAATGCAAACATACTGATATCATTATTTCCCAAATTCATATACTACAAATGCAAACATACTCATATCATTATTTTCCACATTCATATACCACAAGTGCAAATATATATTCTACCATTCATATATATATTCCATCATTCACCACATACATGATACTCATTCATAAATAAAACACATGTATATATCACATGTTTTGAAATGTATACATAAAACTAGACATGAAAATAAAAAAAAATCCAAGCAACTATGTAGTGGCTTCTATGCTGCTTGTTCTAGAACCTTCGCAGTCATCATTAGGTGAATGAGGTGGGAGGTGAAAAGAAGCATGATCTGCACCACCTTGTCCCAATGCACTTAAATTGCCTGAAATTGTACTTGCAACTGTGCCTGCATCTTCTCCCATTCTTATTGTGCTTCATGTCTCTGTCATTCTAGTATATCATTTATCTTGTCCAATTTCGACGTAACATCATTTAGTTTCTCTTGAAAGGTCTCCACCTGTGTCTGTAATTGTTGCAACCTCTCTGAACCCCCCAATCCCTTTCTTCCATACCAACTAGTAATAGTCTCACTTGCACCAGCACTACGAATAAAACCACCATGCTTGGGGGGCATAACTATCCTAAATGCTTGCTTTGCTGTCATAGGCTATAATGGGTCAGTCTCTGATTGCTCATCCATATCATCACTAGAAGGATGCATCAACTCCATCATGCGACCCTACACATAGTTGAGCTTATGGTAAGTTCTCCTAAATGTTTATCACTAAGTTATTCATTACTTATTTGAACGAGCTTACATGTCTCTCTTGATATAATTGATCAATCCAAACACGGGGGCCATCAGCATTAGACTTGCTATGACTCCTCTCATAGATCAAAACATGATCAAGTTGTACACCGTTATGGGTATCTAACTGCATATTTGAGATGTGGTTATGAATTAAGTTATCCTAAATTTAAGCTTCTCTTATTTAAGTCTCGTAACTTGTAAGTTTTATAATAGATATTATAATCAATAATCTTTCTATCGTCAATTAAGCTGGTGAAAATGTACTTACATAAGTATCCCTCAAGGTATCTATGCTCATCCGTCCCAAGCAGTGGGTTGTAGTCAGAGCTTTCGCCCTATTAGCTTTATTTTTCTTAGCTTGCACCTATAACAGCAAATTATGAAAATTGGTACTTAATCATTTTGCTGTTAGAATAGAAGTTATTAATATAAAATATTAATTACCTTCGTGTTTTCCTGATCCCAATATTCGTAGCACTCCACCCAATGACCAGCTTGTACTCCTGATGGCATATCTCTCAGTGCATCCTCATAATTCTTACCAATAAAGAACTATTTATATATATAGAAAAGTTAGCAACACCTAAAAGTAAATAGTTGTGTTATTGTGTTATTATGAATTCTATATCTATGCTTACGTCTTACTTGGCTTTTAAGCTCTTCTCTCCAGCTACGAAGTGCTCTCCCTGCTGCTGGAAGAATATATGTAGTCATCATCGGATTTGTTCCCTAATCATATGTCACCTGCATTTTATATTATAATGAATAAATAGATAAAGGATTTTAAGTAAAACAAATGAATGACATAACAACAATATCATATTAATGCCCCTAGCTCATGAATGAACTCATCCTTATGTCTGAGGGACTTGCCTCCAATCAAAATAGAATGGGGGTATCAACAGTCTCACAAGTGTAGGGATCCTACTATTAAAGGGTGTGTACATGAACATCTTCCGCTACAATTTACATCAACGGTTATTCGAGTCCCTTCAGGTAATTTTCTTAATTCCAAATTCCTTGTTTTATACCTTGGCTTTGATTTTATACCTTCAATAAACAAATAGTCAAAATAAAATTGTTATAAAGAATTAATAACAAAGAAAATTAATGTGAGAATTTATATACCATTAGACCCTGCTTGACTCTGCTCCTGAGATTGGATTCGTGACTGACTCTATGGCTGACTATTCTGCTGAGATTGGCCATATAAGTGAATCTAAGGAGGGTCTATGAACTGAGATGGTGCCTGCTATTGGGATTGACTCTGGGGAGGGTGTAGGGGTTGAGATAGTGCCTGCCGCTAGGATCGACTCTGGGGAGGGTGTAGGGGCTGAGATAGTGCCTGCTGCTGGGATCGACTTTGAGGAGGGTGTAGGGGTTGAGCAGGTGTCCGCTGTTGGGATGGGCTCTAGGGAGGGTGTAGGGGTTGAGCTGGTGTCCACTACTGAGATTAGCTCTGGGGAGGGTGTAGGGGTTGAGCTGGTGTCCACTGCTGGGACTAGCTTCGGGGAGGGTGTAAGGGTTGAGCTGGTGTCGGCTGTTGGAATTGGCTCCGGGGAGGGTGTAGGGGTTGAGCTGGTGTCGGCTGCTGGGACTAGCTCTGGGGAGGTTGTAGGGGCTGAGCTGGTGTCTGCTGTTGGGACTGGCTTTGGGAAGGGTGTAGGAGATGAGTTGGTGTCTGCTGCTTGGACTGGCTCTAGGGAGGGTGTACGGGTTGAGCTAGTGTTCACTGCTGGGACTGGCTCTGGGGGGGTGTAGGGGCTGAGCTAGTGTCCGCTGCTGGGACTGGCTCTGGGGAGGGTGTAGGGGCTGAGCTAGTGTCGGCTGTTGGGACTGGTTATGGGGAGGGTGTAGGGGCTGAGATGGTGTCCGCTGCTGGGTCTGGCTCTGGAGAGGGTGTAGGGGCTGAGTTGGTGTCCGCTGCTGGGTTTGGCTCTGGGAAAGGTGTAAGGGCTGAGCTGGTGTCTGCTGCTGGGATTGGCTCAGGGGAGGGTCTAAGGGCAGAGGGTGTGTGTGCCTAGGTGGAAGCTGAGAGTGAGGCTGTGTATTTTGTTGAGGTCTATACTGATGCCTAGATTTTGTAAGAGTATAAGGTGGGATCATAGCATGTCGAGTATGAGATCGAAGTCGAGTATGAGGTAGGGGCAAAGCCTGGAGATTGGGCATGGGGGAAGGCAACTAGAGTTGATTGTCATGCTGTGAGTAGGGTTGAGGTTCATGTTGGGGCTTAGGTTGGGTGTCGATGCCACCCTCATGTCCTTCGACCTGGTCATCTAGCTTAAATGAAGAGTCATCACTGCACATATCAAGACGACACCTTTTGTATGCCATCAACTTCTTAGGTGCCATCTACAGATGAAAAATAAATTATTAACAAAAAAAATTACAATAGAAAATTTACTACTGAATGTGATCAACTTATTTACTCCAACTTGATGCCACTTTGTATTAAATTTCACTTTGATTATTCCAATAGAATAATTTCAGTTTAATTATATTTCATGCCACTACGTATAGAAAGCACAAACTTGAAAATAGAAAGCTTACTCTTATATGATTTATTCAAAAAAAAAATCATAACTTTGGTTAAATGAAATAAGAGAGGAGCTATAAATTATAAAAGGATGATGTCATACTTTTTATATAGTTAACTGTAATGAAAGAAGTATGCCAAAGCAAGTAAAAGATCAACCTAGTACAATAAGAAAGCCTACAATGGAGAAAATATATGAAAAAAATTTTAAGAATGAAATAGTTAAACTCTACAAAATTGCTTAATTGAAAATGTTTACCTCAAATATCAATATCCATTGCACCATGCCCTACTCCTTCATCTTGTAGCATATCTTGGTATGCTTCAGAATCAAAGTCGAGATCCTTATCATATTCTATATCATAATAATCATGCAGCATTATTCTTATTGGTACTATCCAACCATTTCTACTATTATCAGGTATGTAAAAAACTTGTTCAACTTGATAAGCTAATGTAAACGGTTCAGATGCTTGAAGAATTGTATGATCCTTATTCAAACTTATAAAACCAGTTTCTTTGTCAACTTTAATACCATATCTACTATTAAAAATATCAAACCAGTCACACTTAAATAAGATGACTCGACAATCATGACTATAGCTGACTTCCACAATCTCTTTGATTTTCCCATAGTACCATCACAACCAGTCTGTATGCTATCATATTTCACAATAATGCCTAAATGTTGTGTAGCCTTCATATCATCAACTGATTGCACTTTAAATCTGAACACATTTATTATATATCCAGAGTGATAATGTGCATGATTTAAAGGTTTGTTCATCATTACATCAAAATCTTCTATCCATTGCGGATCATTGTTTTATTTCATTTCTTGCACATGAGTTCTGAACCAGTCAATGAAGTCTTCTTCACATCTAGAAATGTGTGAATATTTTCGTAATTCATCGTAAAAAGCCAAAATCTGCTTTAATATATATATATGAGATAATCGTCGATCATGTTCAGACATTGATTTAAATTATGTTCACATGATTGGCCTTCCTTGGATATCAAATACAGAAAAATAATCTTCCACATTTTCACCATTTTCTCTATCATCATTCCTTTCCAATCGATTGAATCGATTATCTGGACCATCCATATACATCGCACAAAAGTTGATGCATTCTTCTACAAGATACCCTTCGACAATTGAACCTTTTGACTTAGCCTTATTGAAGACGTTGTCTTTCAATTTTTTCAAGAAGAGCTCAACTGGATACATCCACCTATATTGAATTGGTACAACAATCCTTGCCTCATTCGCTAGGTGGAGTATAAGATGTACCATGACATCAAAAAATGCAGGAGGGAAAATCTGCTCCATCTTGCATAGTGTGATCACAATATACTTGTCCCAATAGTCTAACAGCTAAGAATCCAGTGTCTTTGAATATATAACCTTGAAGAATCGGCTTATCTCCATCACAGAGTCAACCACTGGTTGAGGAAGCACTCCACGGATTGCTAATGGAAACAAGATCTGCATGCAAACATGGCAATCATGACTCTTTAACCCAGTTACCTTCTTCATTGCTTCATTTAACATGTAGAAAGTTGTGACGAGAATCTATCTAGAACCTTGATATTTTTTAGAAAAGATAATATCTTCAGTTGTTGCTCATCCTTTAAAGTATATAATGCTTGAGGAAAGTCATAACTACCATCATCTTTATGATTTACGTGCAACTCAGGATGAATGCCCAACATCTTCAAATCATTACGGGTCTTCAACGTGTCTTTTAGACTATCTGTTAAGTTTAGCATATTTAAAATATTATCCATACCATTCTTCTCGATATGCATCACATCAAGTTTGTGACAAACTGTGAGATCTTTCCAATAAGGGAGCTCCATGAAGAATATGCTTTTCTTTTTAAATCCAGAATTATATAAAACTTAAGATCTTTCAGAAACAGATGACCCAATCGGATATTACCAATCTGTTGTAACTTCTCCATTATCTTGTATCCTGACAACCTGATTGTATCTGTTCTTAGAAAATTTTTTGATTTTTGGATGAATAGTGGCATGGTTTACCATCAAATTTGTCTTTAAACCTAGATTGTCTCCATCTATGTTTAATTGGTAGGAATCTACGATGCCCTAAATAACACAATTTATTGCTTTCAAGTAAACGCAAGTAATGAGTATCATCGATACATACAGGACAAGCCAACTTCCCTTTAGTGCTCCAATCAGATAAATTTGCATAAGCTGGGAAATCATTAATAGTCCACAACAATGCTGCATGCATCTTAAAAAATTATTTTCTAGCTGCATCATATGTTTCAACCCCGTTATACCATAGTGTTATAACCCTAGCATCAAACATCGTTTAAGACGTCTGGGAATTGGTCCAGACGTCTGGTCAGACGTCTGGAAGCCCTCCCAGACGTTTGGAATTTAATTTTTTCGGCGTACGGGTTCGCGTCTAAGCACATGTGCACGTAGACTGAACCGCTGCCCTCCTTCTTCTCTTTCCTTCCTCCCTGTAGGCGCAGCCACCTTTTTTTTCTCTCTCCCCACGGCAGCTTTCAAATACCCCCCTCTCCTCTCCCTCACCATCACTCCATCGCCTTCTTCTTCTTCATCCTATCAGCGAGAGAGTGAGCGGGCGAGGGCAGCAGCAGCTGCTGCTGTGAGTGCGTGGGGAGGAGGGGCTGCTGTGAGAGGGAGAGAGCTAGACCGCGAGGGTGCGAGCTTGCCAGAGCATCCAAGGCCAACCGGCGGGTGCGTAGTGGAAGCGTGGTGTTGGGGAGGAGCTGCTGCAACCTAGGCAGCAGGCGAGCGCGGCGCGACACGGCCGCGCGCTGTAGGCGGAGGGCGAGGAGGTCCTGATTCTGGGAAAATTTTCCAGAATCAGGCGTCTGGACATACGTCCAGACGACGCAGGAGACATCTGGAGGAAGGACCAGACGTCTGAAAGGTACGATATTTTTCCTTCCCTTCTTCTTTCGCATGTACGGCCATGCAGCTGTCTTGCCAAGGAGTTCTGCCTCATTTCGTGTTGAGGACGATCGCGTGTGCGTGCAGGTCTCGTTCATGAAGGCGCAAGGGCACTCCCTCCCACACAGATCGGACGTCTGGGCACAGCACCAGATGATGGAGAGGGTCTCCAAACGTCCGGAGTGACAGTCGGACGGTTGGAAACTAAGTCCAGACGGTTCAGTTGGATTCTGAACGTCTGAAGGACCGTGCAGGATCAAGGTATGACCTGAGCCACCGTTTAAGACGTCTGATTTTGGGAAGACTTGTCGTTTTTGACCCGTTTAGGGTCCGTTCGAAGTCCATTTTCCGTGTTTCAAGTTTCCTTCTTCTCAGATTTAGTTCCTCTACCTGTTTACAATATTTGTATCCTGTTCTGAGTAGCCCTTTGTAATTGATCCTTGTGTTAGGACCCCATTCCGTTGCGGCTCTGGGGGTTGCGGAGGCGCACGAGCTTGCCAGTCACGCCCCCAGTACTCCCGATTTTGCGGGTAGAGTGGCACCTTTAATTATTTATCAAAAATTATGTACTTGTGAAATAATTAATAGAATCTAGGGTATTGCATGAATCTTAGGACTGAAAAACTAGATTGAATGATAGATCCTAGGGTATTGCATGAATCCTAGGACTGAAAAACTAGATTGAATGATAGATCCTAGGATATGGCATGAATCCTAGGACTGGAAAACTAGATTGAATATATATATTGTAGTCTTGGAAAAGTAGAAAGGAAAATGATAACTGCCAGTAATTAGTTAATAGTTGCATGTTTATGAATGGATAATTACTGTTGAGAACATGGGCTATATGAAAATTAAAGCTGAAATGATGAAACCTAAATTGGCTAAGTTAAAGAAAAATGAGCATGAACCCTATGGGGAATTAGGAGTAGAGCTCTTGAGAAGTGAATGGAATAGAATTGGGGAAGTGAGTTGGCCCTTGAGTACGGAGTACCAAGGAGAGCGACTGTCCCTCGGTTTAGTGCAGAGCGGAGCTAGCCGCCCCAGGGATTCGGGGTTAGGTCTGGCCACTTTCTATCGACTTTTGGCCCTTGTGTACACAGTATCGAGGAGAGCTACTAGTGTAGGGAGAGCACTAGCCACCCCACAGGCCCCGAGGTTCTACTAGTCCTCCTACACCGACTTGTTAGGCCCACTAGGCAAACCAGGGTAGTCAGGCGAGGGTGCGCGGACAGTGAAGGAGCAAGACCCCTGTTTGGTTACTGTGGAGGGGCTAGACCCCTGTTACTGAGATGGCTCTGCCCTATACTGGTTCCGTGCTGAGCTTTGGGCGCACTTGTTAACGGAAATGACTGACTGCATGCCAGTGCAGGGTAGCTACCCGTGCGTTTATCGCGCGTGCCATAGTCACTGTTACGTCTATCACTGACCTTGGGGTGGTTGACTGAGGGTAGGACCACCACGAGGGACTCTCCCGGCCAGGAGAGTACCACGTGTTACTTCTACTTTTCGGAAAAGACTGCAATCAAGATCGTTTCCACGAGGAACATTCAAGATCAAGAGAAAGATCGGAGGAATAATTCAATAATGAGTAAATGGAAAAACAAAGAAAGAGATTAAAAATATAACAGCTAGTGTTCACCTTACTATTTTCTTAGCTTTTGGTTTCCACTCTACTCATCGTTTCGCTGACGTGTCACCTTTGTCACCTTTTCAGGACCAGGTGTTGAGCAGCCAGAGCCGGCGGCTGCAGAGGGTGCCAGGCCTAGTGGAGCCCAGTAGTCTTACTTGTGTAGTACCCACTGTACCTTTCCTTCTGTTGTAGTGAGTAGTTTCTGTTACCACTGTACTATTTTATTGTAAGCATCATGTTTATGTACCTGTTTATTTCTTTACTGTTGTGGTGGTGTATACTATAATAGTTCTTTTCTTTACTGCTGTATTTTGTTACTACTAGTTATATACATGGTGAATGTGGTTTATTTTACTGCTCTTTTGGTTACTTTCTCGTTGGACAACTGGGTCTTGGGATCAGTCAAGTCGATCCGATTCTCGTGTCTCGTAGGGATTCGAGAATCAGGTCGTAACACATAACAATTTCAACTCGTTGATGAGTGGTTGCATGTAAACATCAATTGCATTTCTTGGTGCTTTCTTCCCAGCGATGAGAAACGTCAGCATCATAAACGAAGATCTCATACACATTAATGGCGGCAAATTATATGTAAACATCACTACTAGCCATATTGAATATGATGGATGCATATTTTTGAAAGGATTGAATCCATCACTTGCAAGACCAAGCCTACCATTATGTGTTTCCTTTGCAAATAGAGCATGTTTGTTATCAAGTGCAACCCACTCGTCAAAATATGTCGGATGACGCATAAGTCCATCTCGTGATTTGTTATTATGATGCCATGTCATCCACTTTGCAGTCTTACTCAACATGAAAAGATGTTGTAGCCTAGGAATCAAAGGAAAGTAACGCAGTACCTTCCTTTATCGTTTCTTCCCTCATTCATTTGAACTGGTGTTTTCTTCATATGTTCCTTCTCCACATTGTAGGCAACTATTCAAGTATGCATTTTCTTTAGTGTACAACATACAGTCATTCATACAAGCATCAATCTTTTCACACTTCAAGCCAAGTATGCAAAACAGTTTCTTCCCATCATACCACAACTGAGGAAAATCTTTGGGATTATTTAACAACTCTTCTATGAACTTAAGGACATCAGACATTAACTTAGATGTTGCCTTATTTATCACTTTAATTTGAAACATTCTCAAAAGAAATGGCAACCTTGACATGGAATTAATTCCAGGAGAAATGGGTTCCTCTGCTGCCTTCAGTGCATCATAAAAATGATTACAATCTCCAAACATATTTTTCAGAAATCTCCATAAAAGTGTTAAGTTAGAATCATATCAATTTTCAACTTGCTAGGCAATAAACAAAATAATTATAGTTCCTAATGCTTCAATAATCAAGGAATAATGTTGACTATCTTCAGAAATTTTTGCAAAGAATAGCGACGATTATTGGCTAGCTACTACCAAGAATGGAATAAAAACCCATGAATACACAAACATGTATGAATCCCACACCGTTGTAGAGAAATGAATTGCTAGTTTACAAACTCAAAAATATATTGAACACACTAACTGCAACAACCTATAAGTCTTGGTACATTCAAGTTGAGTTTTGTCACTCATGGGGTTAAAGGACTTGTAAATGTAATAAATGATATATTATCTCTAATACATTTCTCTAAAGAATAGGAATACTGTAACGTGTCCTTTGATAGGCATATACATTTGAAGGTATATATGTCTTTTGTAATGTCCCTATATGCATATATGTAATTATCTTTGATGAAGATAGTAGCGTTTAAACAGAAAACTTGGTGGAAGAAATAATATATTACAATATAAAAGTTAGGTGGTCATTTTTTAGTCAATTTTAAAGATCACTATAACCAAGTCTAGCATGTTTACAACTTTCATATCTCAAAATTAGTAAAATATTTTAGTTCTCTTTGCCATTAATAATGACTAAATGACTCCTAGGTAAATATCACTCATCACTACTATTTCCATTGCCAAGGATGTACATGAATCAAGAAAGATCTATGAGTCTATGGCCCCATCCTATTTAATGCTATCTCGTGGGATTTGAATTATTTTTAGGGATTGAATTATATCGTCGAATGAACTCACTCATAAATAAGCCCTTGATTATAACTTAGAACCTTGGGCCCACCACTGCTTCGTGATGGTAAGAGCAAAGTAAGGGGAAAAATTACCATCTTGTCTATTAAATGCACTGATTGAAACCTAAGTCCCTTTTACCAAAGTTAAGAATTCCCACTGGTAGACCTTTGACGTCAAGGGCAATTAAGAATATCTTCTTAGTCAATTTGAAGTAGATTCAGTCAAGATCTACTTGTTAAAATGATGATTATATGGATTCTTATTTAGAATAATATAGCAACTGAACCTAAATTAAAACATCAAAGATTACTTAACCCTCTAAAGCATAACAACTCCCATGCCAGTTTGCCCATCCATGTTGAGCCACCAGTTTGACTAACTCAACCTATCATACTTAGCCTGGTCTCTCAAATGCACTGATTGAAACCTAAGTCCCTTTTACCAAAGTTAAGAATTCCCATTGGTTGACCTTTGACGTCAAGGGCAATTAAGAATATCTTCTTAGTCAATTTGAAGTAGATTCGGTCAAGATCTACTTGTTAAAATTATGATTATATGGATTCTTAATTAGAATAATATGGCAACTGAACCTAAATTAAAACATCAAACATCACTTAACCCTCTAAAGCGTAACACCTCCCATGCCAGTTTGCCCATCCATGTTGAGCCACCAGTTTGACTAACTCAACCTATCCTACTCAGCATGGATAATGATTCTCCTCTCTTCAACCCTCTCTTCCCAACATTTACGATTCTATCAGGATAATATAAATGTAGCAATAACATTCATAAACTTTCAAAAGTTCACGATCTCCATTAGGGAAAGAAAACAAAGGAAACCAATTGTTTCGTTTTAATTGACCAACAAAACCCAACCAAATCAAGAAGTATTTGAATTATATCAAATGATAGGATAAGTTTTTTAGAATAGTGGACACTTGGATCATATTACGTGAACTTTAGGGCAAAGTGTATTCAAAACTTATAGGCAAGACCAATTTTTCATTTGCATCTAATACATGATTGCAAGACAGATACCCTTTACCCACAGAATATTAGATGCATGGTCCACTGTAATGCATATCAAAAGATCCAAGTCAATTTGTCTTTTTCTTCTGCTGTCCAAATGCCCTTCCATAACCTTGTCGACGTGGCCAAAGGACATTGCCTAGATCTAAGCTTGGAATTACATGAAGGGCCACACTTTAAAGGATCTAAGCTTCAAAATAAATACAAACCTCCCCAATTGGGTCACTCAAATCTAAACTCAACTCTTACCGATTGCAGCTGTGAAAAAACTTAAAGCCCCACTTAATAAAGGTTTAAAGCTAAAAACTAGACAAACTTTAGAAAGATGTAGGGTTTAAAAGTGATGTAGTATATGATGGATTAGTAAATGATAGAAGTGATGATTAAATTCTTATATTATTCTTCTTTTTTGTTTTCATTTGTATTACGAGTAGATTAACGAAAATAGATACAATATATAAGTGGATATGATGCAAGTAATTTTTGTTTTCATTTGTAATAGAAATTTGACAAGGTAGATGTAAAGTATACTTTGAGATGATGAAAGTAAGAATAAAAAAAAATTATATGATGTCCCTTAATATCATATATTATTCATTTATGCAGTAACTACCCTTGAGGTGAAAGATAATGCCTCATTTTTCATTCTATGACAAACGAACCCATAGGAGTAGACCAGCAATGCCTGCATATTCCTTCAGTCCCCAAGTTAAATGAACAGAATAAGTATCCAAGCTTGCAATCATATTCCTTACATACACCTCCTTGCTGCCACCCAACTTAGCAGCCATTCATAGAGACATCATACCTTGACACCCACCTCTTGGCATGCAGTAATCATGCCTATGATTATCAACTCACGAGAGATGGTCAAAAAGGCCACTGACAATTTTAATTACTTCTTTGCAGAATGTTCCATTTCTCACGGCTAACACCTTTTTTTTTGTAGGCTGTAAGCTTCAATTCTGTCTCTCCATGGATCAATGGAATAACATTTTAAGTAGACTACATGTTTGACTCTTCCATTAACAGCTTTGGAGGTACCATCCAGATTCCTCCCCTCTGGGATCAGTCCAACCACTGGAGATCTCCCCTCCTCCCATCACAGTCTCCCTTAGCCTTTAAGCCCCCCCTCGACCCTCCACCACCCGCGCATTGTAGTTGATCTGCTGGAACTTTATTCCCTTCTACTTTACACCTCATTAATTACATGATACATCCATCCACCATGTCCACCAATCAATAACCCCTCTTAGAGATATTTAAATGCACACACACACACCACCAAATAGCAGAAATAAAAGAATCAAAAACACAGAGCCATGTAAAAACGTAAGATTGGAAACTCATCATGTGACCTCAAGAAAACAAGGAGAGAAAAAAAAAGAAGGCAACAAGAGGGTTTCCTTTTGGTCATAAGCAACAAACACCCTCTTCTTCTTCATCTCCACACTAACAAAACCCATCATGGGTAGAGGGTTTAACCATTTAATAATGGCATGGTCAGTGGCAAAACTACCATGATGTAGATAAGATTATCTAAGAAGCTTCCTAGATGCATGTTGTCTATGACCAAAAAAAGCTTCCTAGTTTCTAAACTTGTTGGCATATCATCAAACACCTGGCGTGCGTGTAAACCCCTGAGCCAATTCGAGGTTAGTAGATCTCCTTGAGCCACCCTGCAGCTAATAGATCCACAAAGTACTGCAACAACAATAATAATAGGAGATCAATAGAAGTGGAGATGGAGGAGGAGGTATGAAATGAACGAATAAATAAAATGAAGGAAGAGTGGTGGATTAACCCTACTTGTAGCAGCGGCCGTGGTAATGGAGGTGCTGCTAGGGAAGATAAGGGATGGAGAGAGGTAGCGGTCTTGAGGGGGAGGAGACATGCTGCTGGGGAGGGGATGGTTAGGGGAGGCACCTTCGTCAGGAGATGGAAGGGGGTTAGGGATGGTCTGGGGAGGTGACATCGTTGGGGATTCAGTCGGAGAGTTGAGGGAGGGGGAAGGTAATGGTAGCGGGAGTTGGTTTTCGATGGTGATCTTGAGGGGTAGGCAAGGTGCTGCTGACGATCTTGAGGGGGAGTCAGGGGAAGCACCGTCATCGGGAGAGGGAAGGGGGAAGGCGATGGTCAGGGGTGCTGACGCCGTCGGGGAGGGGCAGGGAGTCAGGGGAGGGGGAAGGTGATGGGGGAAGGAGTGCTTTTTGGGGGAAGTCAGCAGCGAGGAAATTCAGAGGAGGGTGCGTGGGAGGGAGGGGGAAATTTTGAAACCGTCACCAAAGGGAAATGCGGGAGAGGGTGAGAGGGCGAGGGAAGGCTATGGTGACGGTTTCACTTGAAACCGTCACCAAAGGGAAATGCGGGAGAGGGCGTGCTCACGAGGGAAGGCTATGGTGACAGTTCCACTTGAAACCATCACCAAAGGGAAGGATATGATCACGGTCCCACTTGAAACCATCACCAAAGGTATCCTATGGTCATGGTCCCACTTGGAACTATCACCAAAGCCGAAAGCAAATCTCACTCTCCCACTATGGTCACGGTTTTGAGTGAAATTGTCACCTTAGGTTACTTTTGGTGATAGCTCCCAAAACCATCACCAAATATCCGTCACCAATTCTCACTTTCCTAGTAGTGGTATCTAATAAATCACCTAACATGAGACATATTATAGAGGTAGAGTATCCTCTTTGCACTCAATTAGAATTCTAATTAATGATCACATCATTATAGAAAGCTAGAGGTGAGGGAACTTGCTGGAGCTTGAAGCTGGGAAGTGAGGGAACTTATAGGAGATGGCGACTGTGGAAGATGAGAGAAACACTAGGGATGAAGGGGATGCAGGAGATGAGGGTTTGGCTCGTTTGAGTCCTTCGAGTGGGTCACGTAGGGGGCCAAAATAATCTCAACTATTGTTTGGATATCATCCGACAACCGTTAATAATTTCTTATATGTATATATATGTATATATTTATTATATATGTATACATATACATCTATGTGTGTAAATTATGTTGTATTAGGTTTCGGGTTGAATTGAGTTGATTAAATCTTAAATCCAAATTAATTCATTTTTTATCATGTTGAAAAAATTCTAACCCAACTTGATTGGATTGGATTGAGTCAGGTTTGGGTTGAACATGACTTGAATGCACCCCTAAGCACAACACATCAACACAATAAATGAAAACATCAGCAACACATCGATATACTCAAACAATATAGCGTAGTACAATAGATTGCCTTAGACATTACGGCCCTCCCCTTGTATTAGCGAAAATTGCCTTGGCAAGTGCACGGTATGGTTTTGTGTTCAAATTTTCAATAATTATTTTTGTTTCTACCACTAAAACCAACGGAGGAAAGGGGTGCTTAGTAAATGTTGTTTACTAAATCTTTGTCCAACTAAAACCAACTTTCTGGACACCATGTGGTCACTAAATACAACTGTAGAACACATGGGAAGTGTTCGGTAACCCGCCTATCACTTTCGTTGAGTTAAAGGAAATTTTACTTAATGTAAAATAATTTCATCTCTTCTATACAATAACTTTAATTTACTAAATTATCCAAACAAATTAACCAACTTATTTTATTATCGTTTTTCATTCATTTCATTTTTCTTAACTTATATTCCATATATGTATTCCTCTTATCAAATATCGCCACCACGGAGAGTACAGCCTGTGTACTGTCTCTTTCTGAAGATCACAGTTCCGTCCTTATCTACCCTCTAAAACCAAGTAACTCTCATCCATCAGTTACCCTTCCCTCCCCCGACAGTCCTCACATCCCCATCTCTCGAAGCCACAGCCGTGCGTTTGGCTGTTAACCTTTTCTTTTTTTTTAATGTATTTCCGAAGGGAAGGAAGTTTGGCTTTTCAGACTGCCCGTCAGTGACCTCTTTTTCTTCACCACGTTACACATCTGTGGACAAAGAAATTGGCAAAACATGGAATAATTGTGGAAAGGACAAAATACCAAGTAAATGAAAAGGACACAAAAGCATATCTCATCAAACAATTGCAGCTGCATGTGTTAGTGTCCTCCCCTTGGGAGTTTATGCACTGTTCTTTTCTCGATACAGACAAGTGTGACACCCCATCAAGGCGTTCACTGCATGCCCATCATCTATAACGTCCACCATAAATTTGAGTTCACTAAATTACGTGCACAACTGGTCAGATCATGTAGGAGCCTTACGTGGAGCATTGCTGCACCATTGATCCATATGCATCTGGATCCCACCCCACTACACTGTTTGCGAGCACCGCCTTCAGACATTGATGAGATACAATCAATAAGCTTTGATGTTATCACAAATAATTTATTCGGTTTCTTACTGAGATGACCCACTAACTTCCAGCGAGAAAGTATCTGTGTGCCACCAACCCCTCTGATCTCTATCTCTTCTGCGATGGGATAACTTTTGGGCGTGTATATCGAACATTGCCATACAGGAGTCTGAGATTTTGTTTAGGGTATCTTCATTGAAGAATCGGAGGATAGAATTACTCTTCTTTTTTTTTTTTCGTGCAAAGAGTAAGTTTCTATTAAAACCGAAATACCCCATATAAGAGAATGTGTCGAGGAGGAGAAGAGAAAGACGGTGACGGGGGAAGTTACGTCCTGTAAAAATGGGAGAAAGTTAAAACACATAGATAATAAATAAAGGAAAAAGAAAAAAAAAATATCCTGTAAATCAGGAATCAGTCGACCTTTCAGAGAAGAGTGACTCCACACTTATAGAGCGGTAATGAGAGACTAAAAAAATCAGCCGCTGACTCACATCAAGAATCTTAGTCGTAATATCTTGGAGTCACACGTGGTTCCTATTCAAAATAGAACTACACTAAAAAAAGAAATGAAAGACTAAATCACTCCATCAAACTAAACCGCCCACAACAACAAAACGACCAACGCCCACTCTCGTAATAGCCAATGTCGGCCGCCCCAAGCTCCCTGCTGCACGCAGTACACCATGCCATAGCCACCAATGACCACCATGAAATGTCACACTACCACCTACCATAGTCTAATGTGCCTCAACACACCGAACCGTCGTAGCCACAACTTGCCTTGGTTGGTCGGCCCGAACGTTGAAGCACTCCACGCTGGTTCGTCGCCACGCTGGTAAGCCTTGCCATAGGACGTCCAATTGAACACCAAATCACTGATCTGATCAGTCGCCGCTCACCGCACCACAGCAACGCAGCAAGCCGGATCGTCACTCGCAGCACGCCGTGCCTCGGAAGCATGCCAAATCGTCGCACGCATCCCTCTACGCCATAGCTACGTGACCAATGAGTCCAGCCACCATGAGCAATAGGAGTCTACGCGTGTCGAGGAGAAGGTTAGCTCTATGAAGGGGAGAGGTTCGGGAGGAGGGAAAGGATCATCCAGAGGTGGGGAGTCCCCGATTGATGATGTATGACCAATTGGAGCCCAAACGTCTCAGAGTGTTTTCGCTTGCAGAGGGGTGGGAGGAGGGGGCATGGCACCAAGTTAGACAAGTGAATGTGTTGTGGAGGATAGAATTACTTGCTACTTCATTTCTGAATCTAATCCAATGCAAAGATAATATGTATATAAGAAAATTTACAATAATCCCACATATACCTTGGATTATATATATATACTATTCATTTATTTTCATCCATGACAAAATTTAGTCCCACATCTCCATGTGAAGTCTACAAGTCCAGCACTCTCTCTTTCCCTCACTTTCTCTTCGTTCTCCCCTCACTAGCTCTTCTTCCTTATCTTTCCTACGAGTGCAACAATCTCCCTCTCTCTCTCCCCCCACTACTCTCTCTTCCTCTGAATGTAAGAGATTCAGGGGTCAAAAATTTTTATAAAGCATGATTTGATAAATTAATTACACCATATGACTTGTAGCAGAGTGGGATGAGTTTCATCATCTTTGTAGAACGACCGAGCCTTGCAAAATGATGCCTAAGATAAAGAGGAAAAATTTTGGTTTTCCTTGGTTGGCCATCCAAGTAACTCAAGAAAATAGTTAAGTACAATTGAGTAACATGGGTGACCATGCCCTAAGCCCCTAAGGCATGAATGCTAAGGATCACAACCCTCTTGCTGTTAGGGCAATAAAAGAATCTCAATCTTAACAAGTTTAGTTTAAGCTCGACTCAATTAGTTAATGAGTCAACCCTAGCTTGATTTTGAGTTCGATATGCTTATTGAGTCCGAACCCTTAGCTTGGTAAGAGCTCGAGCCTAACTAGGAAGCTACACTTAAGGGTAGAAAAAGTTTTCTTACATCCATAATCATATCCTTATCTACATTTAATGTTTTAATATTTTTAAATGAAACTTTGTGTGATGAAATTATTTACTGATGATAATGTGTGCTTTAAATCTCATCCAAGATAGACACTCTTAACTCATCCATAAAATGGGTCAAATTTCAACAATGCTTAAAACCACTAAAAATTGTTGAAAGTTGATTTCCTTTGTTAAGACCCGAGGCATCAAAACACTTTAAGAAGTCTGGGAGTTGGTCTAAAAGTCTGGTCAGATGTCAGGAAATTAATTTTTGTGTGCATACGATCGCGAGTCTGCGCGCGTGCCGCACGCAGACTGAAACCCCGCCGCCCCCTTCTCTTTCTTCTTACCCCGCTGACCTACAACACTTTTTTTTTTTTCCCTCGTGCCTAAGTATATCCTCCTCTCCCTCACGCCACCCACATCCATCCATCTCCTCCTTCCCCAGCAGGAGAGCTAGAGTGAGAGCGAGGGCAGCAGCTGCTGCCGGGTGCAGTGGTGGAGAGGAGAGGTGCAGCGAGAGGGAAGAGGAGAGAGCACGCGAGCCGTGAGAGAGAAAGCTCATCGGAGGAGCTCGAGGCAGGCCGGCATACACGCGGAGGAGCGTTGTGCTGGGGATGTTTCCCCGGTGCTGCTGCAACTCGGGCAGCAGGCGGATGAGCGCAGCGTAGCCACGCGTAGCGGGAAGAAGACGAAGGAGCTTCTGATTTTGGGATTTTCTTTCCTAGAATCAGACGTCTGGACCTACATCTAGACGACGTGGGCAATGTCTGGAGGAAGCTCTAGATGGCTGATAGGTACATACTGTGCCTATACCTTCCTTTTTGCGGATACGGCCATGCAGGCCATTCCGCTGAAGCTCTGTCGCGTGCCTTGCTGAGGGATTTTTGCGTACGTGTGCAGGATTCGCTTCGAGAAGGAGTGAGACATGCCCTCTCACGCGGTTCAGACGTCTGGGCGAGTCACCAGATGGCGGAGAGCATCTCCAGACGTTCGGAGAGGTGGTTGGATGTCTGGAACTGGGTGCAGACGATTCAGCAGGATCTCTGGATATCTGAGGAGCAGCGCAGAGTGAGGTATGAATCTGGACTCCTTTTAAGATGTCTGGAAGGTATTCCAGACGTTTGATTTGAGTCAGAGTTGTCATTTTTGACCCGTTTAGGATCCATTTGAGGTCCGATTTTCGCGTTTAAAATTCTGTTCTTCTCAGAATAAGTTCCTCTACTTGTTTGGAATACTTTTATCCTATTCTAAGTGATTCCTTGTGATTGATCCTTATGTTAGGACCTCGTTTTATTGCTGATTTGGGGGTTGCGAAGGCACGTGGACCTACCGATCACGTCCCCATTACTCCCGATTTTGCGGGTAGAGTGGCTTCCCTTAGTTAATTACAAACATTAATGCATATCTGAAATAAATGATAGATCTTAGGATATGGCATGAATCCTAGGACTTAAAAGCTAGATTGAATGATAGATCCTAGGGCATGGCATGAATCCTAGGACTAGAAACTCTAGAACGATTGTATTAAATGTCTGAATTGCAGTCTTGGATGAGTACATAGAATAATAATAATTGCCTATAATTGGATAACAGCTGCCTGTGAAATGTAGAATATTGTTACATGGGATTCCTGTTGTTTGCAAATAAATACTAGCTGCCTGTATATTAATTGGAAAAGAAACATTGGATGTTGGAAACACATGCTATCTGCGAATAAACCTGAAATGATGAAACATAGTATGGCTTGGCCTGAGAAACATAAGCATGAACCCTACGGGGAGTTAGGAGTAGAGCTCCTGGAAATACAAAGAATGGAACTGGAAATGTGAATGGGGAAGTGAGCTGACCCTTGAGTATGGAGTACCAAGGAGAGCGACTGTCCCCCTATTTAGTGCAGAGTGGAGCTAGCCGCCCTAGGTTTGGGACTCGGGGTTAGGATTGGCCACATTGTACAGACTCTGTGGCCCTTGCATACATAGTACCGGGGAGAGCTACTAGTGTAGGGAGAGAGCTAGCCACCCCACAGGGCCTGGGGTTCAGCTAGCCATCCTACACTGACTTGTTAGGCCCACTGGGCAAACCAAGGTAGTCAGGTGAGGGTGCACGGACTGTGGAGGGGCGAGACCCTTGTTTGGTTACTGTGGAGGGGCTAGACCCCTATTATTGAGAGGGCTCTACCCTATACTGGTTCCGTGCTGTGCTTTGGGTGCACCCATTAACGGAAACAACTGACCACGTGCCAGTGCGGGGTAGCAACCCGTGCGTTTATTGCACGTGCCATAGTCACCGTTATGCCTGTTAGTGACCTTGGGGTGGTTGACTGAGGGTAGGACCACCACGAGGCACTCTCCCGGCCAGGAGAGCACCATGTGCTACTTTTACTTTGCGGAAAAGACTGCAATCAAGATCGTTCCCACAAGGAACATTCGAGATCAAGAGAACGACCTGAGAAATAAACCAAGAAAGAGTAAAATAAAGAAAGAAATTAAAACAACAGCTACTTGTTTACCTTTACTATTTTTCTTAGCTAGTTGGTTGCCACTCTACTCAGCGTTTCGCTAACATGTCTACTTACCACCTTTTTCAGGTCCAGGTGTTGAGCAGCCAGAGCCTACGGCTGTGGAGGGTGCTGGGCCTAGTAGAGCCCAGTAGTTGTACTTTTGTTGTACCCATTTTTCTGTAGTAGTGAGTATTCGGTTACACCTTTGTACTCTTTTATTGTAAACTTCATATTTCTGTACCTGTTTTTAATTCTCTACTGTTGTGGTGGTGTGTACTGTAGTAGTTCTTTTCTTTACTACTGTACTTTTGTTATTATTAGTTGCTTGCATGGTGAATATGGTTTATTTTACTACTTTTTGGTTACTTTCTCGTTGGACGACTGGGTCTTAGGATCAGTCGAGTCGATCCGATTCTCGTGTCCTGTAGGGATTCAGGAATCTGGTCGTAATAGCCTTTGATATATGAACTTAAGGTGCCAAATTGTATTGTAATTTGATATATGGTATACTCATTTGAGGTCATCTAAATCTCCAATGTTTCATTTGAATGTATAACTAGTGGACAAAGAAATTAGTGTGGATGTAAAGCACTCTTAATACACATGAATGTAGTGTGTGTGTGTGAATACAGGTACACAATTTATACTAAAGGTTAATAATATAAAGACTAAATTGTAAATTTTCCAAAAGCTCCCCTTATCCACTTCCCCCTTCCATTTCTTATCAACAACACCCACTCAAAAGCTTTTGATTAATTCTCAATCCTATCGGTGATGATTCTCTAATTTCTTTTTTTTATATCAATTTATTTTTGTATGTTTTTTAAGTTTCTAAAGATATATTGTATTTGCTGTTATAGTGAATTTGTTAAACATAATTAAAAGTTAAATAAGTTTAAGCTTATTAGGGATCAGGCTTGATAATGAGTTTGATATGGGACTTAAGCCCAATTGAGCATGAGCTCGAGCTAGCTTGCATGAGCCTTATCAAGCATGAGCCCAATGGAAGCTATAAAGCCCAACCTGAGACGTGCTCAACTCGTTAAGCCAGCTTGATAGACACTCTATTAGCTCCTCTTGTTGAGTATTTCATCTACATAGGGAAATGCCAAAATGTCTTGATAACCACAAAACTATTGTTTTAGGGTCTTATGACCAAAATAGCATTCAATTTCTTTCTACTTATGAGGGATAATATTGTAAATGCTTGTGGTTACTCATGGGGTTAAGAAACTAAACGTGGTAGACAAGTTGGAAAATGACTCACGAAAACAATGATAAATTCAAGGATTGATTAGAAAACTAGTTCAAGACTTATTTTGATTAATAAATTTATTAAAATACCTATAACATTTGGGCATGTATTAATCAAATGATTAACTCCCTAAAGGAAGACAAAGGTAATAAGGAATTAAGAAAAGAGAATCGCTTAAAATTGTTATGCAAAATGAAACTATAAGAACTAGAGTAGTCAATTAAATTGGGAAAGTAGAGCAACAAGTAGCTAAGATCCTGATCAATCATGTAGGATCCATGATTCTACGTATACCCCCAAAGGTTCCCAACAGGTGGGGCATAATTTCAAATCATACTACTGTTCTATTCTAAAATTCTAATCCCAAATTTTCATGACGAACCGCAAAATTAAGACACTTAATAAGGCAAAGATAAGAAAAAGAAAATTGAAATTGTATACAAAAGAAGAAAAATAAAGAATGAATCTAATTTATACTAAAAAATGCAATGTGCAACTAGCCAAAAATAAGGCAGTTAGTTTAATTTGGGTTGAAGGTTCCACTAGCTAGCTTTGGCTTATACTAGTGGAGTATGCTAGTTCAACCACTCCAAGAACTACTGAGAATTCAAATGGAATTTAGCATTGTTAAACTCAAGAGCCAATTAGAAATTAGCTATAGGCATAAGAATAGATTAGTCAAGTACTACATACAATTTCTGTGGGTTGATATAGAATAGCATGCTATATATATAGTCATACCCTAAGATGGTTGGTAGTTTGAATGCGGCCTGTGGAGATTTGTGGAAGGAATAGATGATTGGATAATAGCAATGTGTAGAGGACAATGAGTGCTAAGTGATCTAAAAGAAAATATGACCTCTCAAAGTGTGTTTTAAATGGAATTTCTGCTTGGAGCTTAGTAGCTTGAATTCTATGTGATTCAACCATTTCAACAAGATCAAATGGAGTTTAAACAACTCTTAGAATCTCAATGTAAAGTTTTACGACATAAAACCCCTCTTTTTTTGAGAAGGAATTTCCTGAATATTTCTCCATCTTATGATTTTTACTAAAAGTCCATAATTTGAACAAATTTTAACCATAGTTAAACCATTGTAAAATGTCAAGTTTTAAAAACTCGCTTTGTAGTATAGGTGACTAAAGTGAGGCCAACATTTAAAATTTATATTCTCGAATTAAAAGTATTCTAAGGTCATCTCTAGGAGCAGTTGTTTGGGCTCGTCCTTCGGATTTTAATGATGTATTCATTGCAGTATTATGAAAGATGATTATCACTTTAATTTATTTATTAGTCGAGATTTTAAAATATCCCGAGGTCGAACTCAGGGAGCACATGTCATTCTAGAAACATATGAATTCACAATTGACTATATACTGTTTTACAAAAATTTAAGAGAGAGAGAGTGAGCAAAAGTTTCTCTTTTTCTTCTCTTGGCTTCTTCTTCTCTCTTCTTTTCTTTCACTGTGCCTTCTCTTCTTCAGTCAGCTTCTCTGCCTTCTTCTTTCTTCTTCTCCTCTGCTGCGGTTCTTCTTTTTCTCTTCCTTTTCTTTGCTGCTGCTTCTTCTTCTTTCTTCTCTCTTCTGCATCTTCTTCTCCTTCTTCTTTCTTCAGCAGCTCCTTCCTTCTTCTTCTTCCCTTTCTACCTTTCCCTGTTCCGGACGTCTGATTTTCCGAGTCGGACGCCTTATCAGCCCCGATGCTACAGTGCCTCCTTCTTCTTTCTTCTGTTGTCTTCTTCTCCTGCTTTCTTCTTCGGCTGCTGCGGCTTCTCCTTCACCTTCTTCTTGATTCTCGCGGCTAAGTCCTCGCCACTCGCTCTTCCTCTTCTTCTTCTTCCTCACTTGTTCCCTACACACACGCAATCCAAAACCTACCCCTACCCTTTCCCGCGTCTCTCTCTCTGAATCTCTCTTTGGTATGCTCTCCCAGAGCCGGGTAATCGGGTCGGGTCGTGTGCCCGAGTCCACGTGCACCGGCGTGGGTATAGTGCGTGAAGAGTGCTCAGGAGTGGGGGTAGTCGGGTCGCGGGTCAGGTCCGCGTGGGCAGTGTCGCGGATGAGACCCGGTGGATAGGTGAGGAGGGACCTCACCCTAGTGTTTTGAGGTGAATAGCCTATGTGACTTTTTCAATTTATGTGTGGGCACGCACCCACACACTTCCGAGGTGGGACTAAAGTTCCACCTTCATTTTCGAGCGCTTGCCGGAAGAGGGTTCATCCAATTGGGGCAGCGACAGAGGCCTACGACCCTAATTTCCAACCTGAGTGTGTGCACAAGTAGATTCCGTGCGACCTGGGACCTGTTGCCTGGGACTAGGAGACCTGGGTGAAGCTCCCAAGCAAGCTTCACTCGCTCAATAATGGCGGCGAGCACCTGGGTCCTAAAAACACTAAAATGGCCTTGCAGCCATGTCAAAAGGCTCAGGGAGGTCCGCCCAGGTGTGGCGAGTGTGCAGTGGTGGTCGGTGAGGCGCGAGAGTACCTGTGGTCATGCGCCTAGGGCACACTACGTGCGTGAGAGTGGGTGTGTTCGGGGGGTGTTCTGGAGGTGTGGCGTGGTGAATGGAGTGTGGATTTAGGGTCAGTGAGGTGTCGCGGTGCTTAAGGGGTAGCTGGCGAGGCGGATGGAGGCATGGAGAGGCGGAAATGCCTCGTCGGAGGGCGGCTGGAGATGGAGAAGGTGGTGATGGACAGTGGTGGTTGGTGGGTGGAAATAGCAAATAAAAAAGGGGGAAATAAAAGAGAGAGTAAGGGGAAGAGTTTCACCTACTTAACTGATGAAAGGGGGGGGGGAGGAGACACTCGGCGCGTGCCTGCCGACGCCGGAGATGAAGATGCCCAGAGGGGGGTAACGGCGACGAGGAGGGGATCTGGAAGGCACCAGCTGGTGCGGCTTGGCGTGGGAGGACAAGGCGGAGTGAACTCTACGGCAGGTGTGGCAGTAGAGCGATGAGGGGGAAGGGTCACCGGAAGCATCGGGCTGTCTGGCCAAAGTGAGAAGGGACGAGTTTGGGGGAATTCTCTAGCCAAAATGAGCTTGAGATGACTGGAGAGGCCTGCCGTCCCTTTTATAGCAGCTGGCGAAAGGAGAATCTTGAGGAGAGATCGTGGAGAGCTTTCCAGAGTTGGCCAGAGATGGAGACCCATTCCTCTCGTGCGTTCGCATGAGAGGAGTGGGCAATGGCAGGTCGTGGGAGGGGGTCCTTGCGAAAGAGGACGATGCAGGGAACCCCCCTTTCGTTTCTGAGAGCAACCCCATACCCTGTGCGGCGCCATCCTCTGTGCAAGGTCACCAGAAAGATAAGGGTCGAAAAATAATTCAAGAGGACCCATTTGTAAAGTAGGTCAAGATGGCCTTCCCCTAGGTCCAAATTTTGGTATAAACCTAATTTGGACCTAAGGAATCCAATGGTGAAGTTTAATTTTTGGTTTGACCGCATTTGACTGATCAATTTACAAAAAACCTAAATTAGGTCACAAATTTGGTATGGTTCTCAATTTAGGTCAAGAAAGGTTCCAAAGGCCAAATTGAAGGTTCTAAACCCTAGGGAATATTTTTTCATGAATTTTAGGGGGTTTAGTTGATTTTTATCCTACCTGAAACCTCGTGAATTAAAGCGGGTTTATTTCAGGGTTACAGAATGCCATTTAATTCTTAGAAGTTGCTATAACCCTTTTCGGATCAGATCATCCCACTTTCTTTTTTATTAAGTTCATTTGATCTGTGTTTAGACCCTTAGACACCCTGCCTATGTACTGCATTGGTAAATTTGCAGTTTTACCCCTTATGAATTTTTTTATTCTTAAATTTAGAATTCTCTGATTTAGGCTTTTCCTTAGGTTTTGTAGGAGCTTTTGTATGCTTATTTGGATCAAAATGTGCTATTTAGGGTTCATGATGAGGCTCTCATCAACAGTCAAATGTGCAACTTAATACTATCAAAATATTTACAAATGGCTTTGATGAACATGTATCTGTTGGTGCAAGGACACGTCGATCGTTGATTTTGATGATAAAAATATACTTGTTATTTAATATTTGCATTTAAGTTATAGTTTCGGAAATAATGCAAATGAATTCAAGTGTGAAGGTGCTCAAGCTTGCATCCATGGTGGATTGAAGGACCATGATGGAGGGGAAGAGAAAATGGAGTCTTGCGTGGAGCGAGAACTTGAAGACAAGAAGAATAGTATAGATGCCTTCTTTATATTTGTATTTGTACTCTTTATTTTTTTTTCTCTTTATTTTCTTAGATTACATGTTAAAGAGCCCAAAGTAACGTACTTATAGTCCTAGGAACATTTACATTACCCTAGGATACTTAGATAATCTTAAACAATATAGAAAATCACTTAGAAAATGAAAATAATAACCAGACAGCCTGATCAGATGTCAAATCTAGACCTCAGATGTCTAATCTTAGACTTTAAGATGTCTAATAGTTTGTACAGATGTCTAAATAGTTAAGTTGGACTTCATGTACTCTGTTCATTGGTTTAAGTCGACCAACCCATAGTTCAGATGTTTTAGAAGACATCTGATGACCTTGACAGACGTCCAACAATAGGACCATTGGACTTTCAAAACATAATATTCGAGGTTTTCATTTTAATCATATTTATAATACTTTCTGACGTGCGTAGAGCTTCTTAGACATTTGATAAATAGACATTAGGCTAAATATGACCCAAATCACTTTTGTCAGATTTGTTAGCCGTTTGAGCCTCGAGAAATGCATTCCCATAGTGAATTGCCCTTTTAGACAACCAGACATCTGACCTGTTGTCTAAGCAACAAGACTCTAAAACCCTGTTTCAATCTAGTGAAAATAGAAACTAATCCATCTTAGAATTTGACATTTGATTTAATTCCCAAATGACTTAAAGCTCCTTCTTAAATGTCCGTCTTGATCCAACAACATCCAGATGACCAACCCTTTTAGATCAGACGACCGATCTTTAGATCAGATGAAGGCATAAATGTCTAACCTTAAACCTACACATTTGATAACCCTATCAGAATCATAAATGATCTTGATTTCAGCTTGATTTCCCCTGTATTTGATTCTAACGGCTATGGAAGCCTTGCAAGGCCTTTTAAACCATTCTTAGGGCCTCTATAAATAGAGGAGGACCCTTTCTTTGTTCAACACACCTTGAAAGAATACTTTCCACCATACTTTGTGTCAAAGAAGAGATAGAGAGGAGTTTTTGCTCTCCAAGTCCTATTCAACAAATCAAAGAGCACCAATACTCTGCCGAATTCACCTGGAATCACTTTCAATTTAGGGAAGATACTTTTGACTATAGTAGCTAAGTTCATTTACTTATTTGGGCTCTATAGGCTTTTGTTTTACTCTTTTGTTTTGTGGTTGAGCTTTCGCTTTGCAAATTTCCATCTCCTTTGAGAGACAAAATACTCCTCGTGAAGAGGAGGAGATTTGTGGTACACTACCCTCGTTCAAAGTAGTGCCGTTGTAAGAGGTTGAGTTACACTCATTTAAGTTACTTGGTTAGTAGATTTGATCAACTGGGTCGATCGGGAAATCCAAAACTGAGCGATTTAGGTGGTGATTTTTACCTAGGTTTGGGTTTCCACCTAAAAATCATTGTGTGCTTGTGAGATTGCTTATTTGTGTGATTGTTGATTTTTATTCCACATTATTTTGTATCACGCTCGATCTCAGCCCCCTCTGTTAGGAATTACAATTAGTATCAGAGTAGGTACTCGCATCATCAGTATCACAACCCGATGAGGATCCAATGGAGGGAAGCATTACCGTCACGAGATACTTGAAGGGGTAGTCTACCATCTGACCACCCTACTTTGATGGGAGCAACTACACCTACTGGAAACTACGTATGAGGGTGTGGCTTCAAGCCATTGACTTCACATTATGGGGAAGATGCAAAACCCCATATGAAGTCTCGACAAAACCTGAAGGAGGATACTCACAGCAGCAAACCCGCGAGCTTTCTCTTAATGCGAAAGCAATAAGCTCATTGTACTGCGTGTTAAGACTGAAGGAGTTCAACCGGATTTTGTAATGCGTCATTGCATACGAGATATGGCACATGCTTGAGGTAACTCACGAAGGTACCTCTAAGGTAAAATCTTCCAAGATTAATGTTCTTTCACAAGAATTTGAATCTTTCTTTATGAAATCTAATGAATTCTTAACTGAGATGTACACTGGTTCATTCTTATAATGAACAATCTTAAATCTTTAGGGAAGACCTTTATTAAGGGGGAGCTTTAAGGAAAGCTTCTTCATTCCCTCAGATCGGAAATGGAACAAAAGATCACCACCATTGAAGAAGTAAATGGAGTAGAAGAGCTCAACATGGAGTATCTCTTAGGCAATCTCATAGCCTATGAGACAAAGATGAAGCAAAAGAAGGATACACCAGAGCCAAAGCTAAGGAAGACCCTAGCCTTCAAAGCTGCATTGGATAGCAAGGTAAGTTCCGACAATGAAGACCTTAGGATTTTATTTAAGAAATTCTCTAAGTTTTGCAGGGATTCAGAGAAAGAGAAGGAGAAGATGGAGCGAGATAGCGTCGTACGTTGCTATCATTGCAACAAAAAAGGGCATCTTGGACCCGAATGCCCTCTTCTCAAGAAGGAGAAGAAAGGGAAGGAAAAGTGATACAAGAAAAAGGCATTCCAAGCTACTTGGGATGACTCGACCTCGGAGGAGGAAGAAGAGGAGGATCCCGAGAACAATAATGAAGTCGCATGCATGGGTTTCATAGCCATTACAAGTGATAGCGTGGATGAAGATGACAATAAGGAGGTAAATTCATTTAATAAGTTGCAAGAAGCTTTTAAAGAACTGTATGAACTTAGTAAATCATTAAAGCTAGAGAATAAAAATTTTAAAAAGGAAACTAGTGTCTTAAAAAGTGAACTAGATAATCTTGTTATTAAAAACTAAGATTTAAATGCTTCTATTGATTCCATTAAATCTGAAAAGAATGCTCTTGTAATATAAAGTCTTGACGTTATTTTGAATAACACTAACTTGATTGAAGAAAATACTTTGCTTAAGTCTGAGATCTCTATCTTAAAGAGCAAGATGAGTTTTATTGAAAATGATCTTATTTGTCTTAAAGAAAAATCATATAAGTTGTTAAAAGGAGTTAATACTAGCCAAAAGGTTGAGAAAGGATCTCCATCAAGGAGACCAACTAACAAGCCCAAATCCAAGCTAACTTAGTTACCAAAAAATAACTTAGAATCTTGTTTTGTAGGTTTCAAGGGAGATATCAATGTGAAAGATTGGACCCACAAGCTCAAGAATGGTCAACTCGAATTGGGAGGACCAAAGAGTAGATTGAAGAAAAAGACGAGAAGGTCAATGAGATGGCCGGCGGGTGGTTGAATTACCATGTGTCAACCATTCGATTGGAGATCGGCATTGATGCCTGGACCACCAAGCTTTGGATAGGAACCTCATCAATTTTGGCATCCACCTCAATGGCCATTATCTTGGCCATGGTAAGTGAGGTAATCCCTTTACCCTAATTTTTGATAAATAGCATCAAGATAGGAGTTAAAATTTACATGCTATATGTCCATCATTAAGGGGGAGAAAGATTTCCTTAAATTAAAAGGGGGGAGACCTTAAAAAATAAATGTAACTATGTTTCCATTAGAAAGGGGGAGTCAATGGATAAAATGAATAACCATCTTGTTATGACAAAAGGGGAGAATATTATTCATGTTGTATTATGTCAAAAAGGGGAATTAACCCAAATTAGAAGAACGTATCTTAAGGGGGACTATAGGATAAATAATTATAATTGATTAAACTCTTTAGATAATGTCAAAAAGGGGGAAAATTTTTTTATTATTATGTGTGGTTTTGTCATCATCAAAAAAGGGGAGATTGTTGATGCAAGGGCACCTTGATCGTTGATTTTAATGATAACGAAACACTTGTTATTTAATATTTGCATTTAAGTTATAGTTTCAGGAATAATGCAAATGAATTCAAGTGTAAAGGAGCTCAAGCTCGCGTCCATGATGGATTAGAGGAGCTTGAGGGAGGGGAAGAGAAGATGGAGCCTCACGTGGAGCTAGAACTTGAAGGCAAGAATAATAGGATAGATGTCTTGTTTATCATTGTATTTGTACTCTTCATTTGCTTTGCTCTTTATTTTCTTAGATTACATGTTAAAGAGCCCAAACTAACATACCATAGTCCTAGGAATATTTACACTACCCTAGGATACTTAAACAATCTTAGACAATCCAGGAAATCAATTAGAAAATGAAAACAGTAATCAGATAGCCTGATTAGATGTTCAATTTGAACCTCAGACGTCTAATCTTAGAGTTTAAGACGAATGATAGTTTGTGTAGACATCTAAATACTTAGGCTAGACTTCATGTACTCTGTTAATTGATTTCAGTCGACTAGCCAATAGTCCAGATGTCTTAGAAGATATCTGATGACCTTGATAGATGTCCAACAATAGGACCGTTGGACTTTCAGAACATAATATTTGAGGTTTTCCTTTTAATCATATTTATAATACTTTCAAACGTCCATAGAGCTTCCCAGATGTCTGATAAATAGACGTTATGCTAAATTTGACCCAAATCAATTTTGTCGGATCTGTTAGCCATTTGAGCCTCGGGAAATCCATTCCCATAGAGAATTTCCTTTCCAGACGACCAGATATCTTGCCAGACGTCCGACCTGTCGTCTGAGAAACAAAACTCTAGAACCCTATTTTGATCTGGTGAAAATAGGAACTAATCCATCTTAGAATTAGACGTTTGATTTAATTTCCAGATGACTTAAAACACCTTCTTAGACATCCGTTTTAATCTAACACCGTCTAGATGATCAACCCTTCTACATTAGACGACCGATCTTTGGATTAGATGAAGGCCCAGACGTCTGACATTAAACCCACACGTCTGATAATCTTGTCAGAATCATAAATGACCCTAATTTTGACCTGATTTGCTTGGATTTGATTACAATAGCTATGGAAGCCTTCCATGGCCTTCTAAACCCTTCTTAGGGTCTCTGTAAATAAAGAAGGACCCTTCCTTTGTTCAACACACCTTGAGAGAATACTTTCCACCATAATTTGTCTCAAAGAAGAGATAGAGGAGAGTTCTTGCTCTCCAAATCATATTCAGCAAATCTGAGAGCACCGATACTCTACCGAATTCATGTTGAATCACTTTCAATTTAGGGAAGATCCTTTCACCTATATTAGCTAAGTTCATTTACCTATTTGGGCTCTATAAGCTTTTATTTTTCTCTTTTGTTTTCTGGTCGGGTATTCAATTTGCGAATTCCCATATCCTTCAAGAGACAAAATACCCCTCATGAAAAGGAGGGGATTTAAGATACATGATGGGAACACCATCATGAACCCTAACTATCTCATTTTGATCCAATGAAGTCAATAAATGCTCCTACATAACCAATTGAAGGTCATAATTCATTGCATAACCTTTTCGAGAGACATAAGAAACTAGGGTTAAAATTGTAATTTTACCAGTACATCTTGAATGCAGTACAACCACGGTTTTTTTAAAGGCTAAATAAAGGTCAAATGGTCTTAATAGGATAATAAGTGGGATAGATCAGTCAGAAAAGGGTTTCCATGTGTTCTGAGAAATAAATGACTTTTGAAATCCTAAAAATAGACCCACTTAATTGACCAAGGTTTTGGTCAGGATAAATTCACTTAAACCTTAAAAAAATCATAGAAAAATATTCTCTAGGGTTTAGTACCTTCAATTTGGCCATCAGAACCCATTTTGACCTAAAATGGAGTCTCAAACAGACATTTGCCCTGATTTGGATTTTACATAAATTACCCAAACAAACATGGTCAAAACCAAAATCCAACTTCACCATTAGATTCCTTAAGTCAAAATTAGGTTTTTACCAAAACTTGGACGCAAGATGAGTTTTCCTTGACCTAGTTTACAATACGATCCTGTCTGATTACATTTCTCCCCTAACTTTCAAAAACCCTTGCATTTAGCCCCCTAGATTCTTCGTCATCTTTACAAGTAGGTTCCTCCACCATTAACGCAGAGGAAACCTACTCCGACGACCTTTGACAGGGACATTCTCCTTGATTACTTGGAGAATCCCTTCCAAAATTGGAAGGGAGATCCTCTGAGAAATTCCCTCTAGTATGAACCCATTGATGAACTCTGATTCCCTCCCAATCTGTCATGCAAACGCATGAGAGATTTGGATCTCTTGGAGTTTCCATCTTCGGTGAGCTTTCCTTGCTTGGAAGCATGGCTTCCAAGCACAAAACCCTATCCAATGACCTATAAAAGACTCCCCAAGGTTCAACCGAACTCCTCAGCTTGAATTTGGGCCAAAATCCCCCCTATTCCTCTCTCTTGTCAAGCCACAACTCTTCGCAAGCTCCGATGGTCAATCTCCGACTCCTCTCATCGCCCAACCATAATACCAGTGGCAGGTTCATCTCTTTCACTGTCCTCCACGTCGCACAATACCAGCCATCGCCATCCTTTCCCCGTCTTTGCCGCTGCCTCTCCTACGGAGATTCATCTTCCCCACGTTCGGCAAACACATTGGCGTGGGATCTCTGTCCCATTTCATCCTTAGAGTAGGTTTTTAATTTCCCACTCTCTCATACTTTCTTCCCCTCTCTATTTCCCAAAATCGACCACCGACACTACTAAAACACCCTCATCTCCTCCATCTCCAATGATTCCTCCAGTGAGGTGTTTCCACCACTATGCACCTCCATCGACCTCGCCGACCACCCTACAACCTCCACTGCACCTTCCCACTTAGTTCCCTTCACTCCATTCACTCCATCGTCCACCTAAACACCTCTCCGAACAAACCCACTGTCACCGACCAAAATCATCACCGTCTAGCCACCATAGCCACCCTCACACCATGCCTCCACCCCCAGCACATTCGCCGTGCTCCGGTGACTCTCCCTGAATGCTTTGACATGGTCGAAAAGCTGTTCTCTTGATTTTAGGTAGCAGGTCAGAGTCGCCATCGCTACCAAGCTTCGACGAAGCTTCAAGCCGCTCTAGGCCTTGCTAAGTTCCAGGGAATACCTCCAGGCTATGTGGAATAGAGGTTTGCAAGTGCCCAAGTCCTCATGCAGGGGCTTCAGTAGTTGCAACCCCATCAATTTGACCAAGACCCTACTGTTGCACTGCACAGAAGAAAGGTGGGACATTTAGTCCCACCTCGGATATGAAGAGATGCCTGTAGCTGCATAAGTTGATTTTGTGCCATCAGCTATTCTCCTCCAAACACTGAGGGTGAGGTCCTCCTCCCCTTTCACCCGGACTCATCCGTGACACTGCTCCCGAGGACCTGGCCGACCCAACTACCCGCCTGACCTATACTCCTCACTTACCACCGCACATCAGTGAGCCTGGACCTGGGTATGTGTTAAGTCTGATTACCCGATCAGTTGTGGCTCTAGGAGAGCGAGACTGAAATAGAAAGAGAGAAAGAGAGAGGAGAATTGCGCGGGGGAAGGGAGGTTTTTGCTCTGAGAAGATTGGCTCCAACACTTTGCCAGATTCTGAGAGAAGAGAGCCAGAGAAGGAAGAAGAGAAGAAGAAGAGGAGGACTGCAGGGCTTAAGTCCGAAGAAAGAAGAAGAAGAAAGCCTAAGGAAGAAGAGGAAGAAGAAGAAGAGGGATTGCTGAGTTGAAGGCCTGAGAAGAATAGAAGAAAGGAAGAATCAGAGATAAAGAAGAAGAATAGAAGAAAGGAAGACTCAGAGAAAGAGAAGAAAAGAAGAAGCACGCAGACAAAAGAAAAAGAGGACTGTAGCACAAGTCATTTAAGACGTCTGATTTCAGATACTCATATGCTCTTCATATTTTATCTAAAAGTCTTTTTACTCTTCATATACTAATATGCTCTACATTGCTAATTAGTTTTTGAGTAATATTTTGTGTTCAAATTGCATTAATTGTTGAGATTAGTGTGTGAATTCCATTTGCTCCCTGTGTTAGACCTTGAAACTTTTTCGAGTAATTAAATTATATTTGTTTTCAAAGCAATTTCAACTATACTGCAATGTGACTATTTCAAAATCGATCGTGCTGTGCGAAACATTTTGGCACCGTTGTAGGGGAGCAACGTGCAATTCACCGCTATTCTCTGCGTCATTTGATTATATTTGAGAACTAACTTGCCTTATTTGCTTTATTGTGATTTTGCAAGGTACTTCACGAGATCTTCCACGGAAATCAACCACTCCAGGGTAGGTAACTTCTCTATTCTTCCCTAATCAACCTCCTAATCTTGGGAAGACAAAAAGGAAACTATCAATTAGGAATCACCTGCCTTATTTTTCATAGTAATTATCATTTAAAAGGAAAGTTTCCTGATTTGTGAAATTATTTTCAAATCTCATTGAAGTTGAAGCGATTCTATTTAGAGATCCTACCCCAAATTTCCTGTGCCTATTAGGGATTACGCTTAATTTCTAATATTCTTGGACTATGCACTTCTTGTTTGAAGTCCGAGGAGAACAATTTTGAAGATCAAAGAGGACTTGGAAATAAAGCCAAATTAGGGTTTCTGCATTATGGTTTTGGAGTGCTAGTTCACACTTGCTTACATAAAAGGAAACAAACTCACCTGCATTTATATGCTACCTAAGCCCTTGATTGAAAATATCTAATCAAGAAAAACCCTAAAATCAGGCTCTAAACACACTTGAACCCTAAAATCCTTGGACTTAATTGATAAACGCCAGTTTATCATTATTCCTATGCATTTAAACAAACCTAGCTCAAAGGATTATGCTCTACAAATGGGTTTTTGGGTTGCATTTAGGCATAAATTAGGTTAGGCATACATTGCATTTTTTATTGTATTTTTAATATGTTTTTGTGAGTGTTAGGGATAAACAGATTGCCAGATCCATAGAACCCTTGCACTCAGGAAGGCAACAGGTGAAGGAGAAGCTCAAACTAGCTGAAACTCAACTTGATCCAACTCACCATAGTTGGAATCCAGCTCACTTGGATTAGGGTCAGCTCATCCTAGCTCCATTCAGCTCATCTAAACTGAATGGCAGCTCAAGCGAGCTCATCTTAGCTCACCCTAGCTCAAGTCAGCTCAGATCTAGCACAACTTAGCTGAGTCTAGCTCATCCTAGCTCCTATTAGTCCAGAGGGAGCTCTACCTAGCTCAACTGAGTTGACTGGAGTTCACCCTAGCTCGGGTCCAGCTACATCCAGCTCCACTCAACTTTAGCTACTGAAGATGACTTGATTCCAGCTTAGGAAGCTCAAGTCCAGTTCTTGGGGACTCAGCTTAGCTCAACTCAGTTTACCTTAGCAACCTCAACTAGCTTTATCCTCCCCAGGAGCACCAGACCCAGCTCACTTTAGCTTGACTTAGTAGCTAGCAAAGAACTAGCAAACTAAGCCAGCTAGAGTAGCTCCATGCCACCCTCTTCAACAGCTGCCAACTCTAGCTGAAGCTCCAGACTTCTCCACCTCAGCTCCTTTCTTCAAACCTTAGCTCACATTACCTACTCCTCTACTCCATAGCTAGCTAAGCTAGCTTAGCTTCGCTTAGCTTAGCTAGCATCCAGCTCCTTGGCCATCCACCACCTTCAACTCAACCCTAGCTAGCTCCATCAACTAAGCTCACCTAAGCTAGCTATCCTACTCCAAGTTGGCCCCACCACCATCACACCCCTTCACCCCATCACCACTACCAAAAGCCACCTATTTTCCCTCCAAAATAACCTTCTAGAACCCTTCCCTTTTGGCGCCAACTTTCCCTCCAAAATTCCCTTCATCACCACTATACACCTTTCCTTAAAATCATCTCCACCATCCACCTCAACTACTTTCTAGAAGCCCCATAGTTGGCACCAAATATAGGTGCCCTTTCACCACCATAACCACCCCATGGCACCCCTTTAGTTGGCGCCAACTAACCCTAGCCCTAGAATCATTCAAACCACCCATAACCACCACCAAACTCCATCCTAGCCCTCCACCTATTCATGCCAACTACCCCCCTCTCCACCTCTATATAAACTCACCATATCACCACATAAAGATGATCCCCCATTAGTGTTTAATTCCACCTAAACCCACCTACACCCTACGACCAAGAGAAGAAAGGAGCAAGAAGATTAGGGGAGCACATCACCCACCCCTTTGGTGCCTTCTTCCTTCCCACTCTTTTCTTCTGTCACGTCAAGGAGGAGGAGCACTCCACCACTAGGAGGATGGCCAGGCATTGCAGGAGAAAGGGTGGTGTACGCCCACCCTTGGAGGAAAGAATTGAGGTGGAGGGCATCCACCTTGGAGGAGCATTCAAGGAAGGAGAAGAAGGAGACCTTCTTTTCAAGCCAAGGAGTAGCTAGGCTTGGAGCAAGAGGACTCCCTTCTTCACCAGATTCTGCAAGAGGATTTGTATTTTTTTTATTACTTTTATATTTTCCATTTTAAGTAGAAGCATTCCTCTACATGTTTTTGTAAAACACAAATTCTATTAAATCAATTTTCCTTCTTTTCATTTTCTATTGCAATTGATTTATCTTTGTTCTAGTACTTTTTCACTTCCACTTCCTAATTACTCTAGGCCTCCACGTGCCTAGAGTGAGCTTAGGAAGGGGTCATATTTGTCACTTAGGTTTTAGCTTAGTGATTGTAGGTGTTAGTTGCTTTTGCGTCAATAATTCGCATTTTGCCTTCATTATTTCAAAACATAAAAATTATATATTTAAAATACCAAAAATAAAGATTGAGTTTCCTTTAAAAGCAAGAGATTTGAATTGCAAACTTGCCTCCTTGGACGACCCTAGATAGTCCCCTATCACTTTTTTGTGCTGTTTGCCGGGGAGGCACGGCTTTGCATTTTAATTGATTCTCTTGCTTGAAGTGGATCTCATCCCCTTGTCTCTCATTTCTCTCGTGTGTGCAGGAACCATAGGAAGAAAGCGGGAATTTGGAAGCGAGAGCTGAAAGTTCATTTTCTTTCCACAATTTCAGGTTGGTCCCCCGTTTCTTGTCACATTTAGGCTAAAAGACTACCAAAAAAACATTAAACTTGGCTTTTAGGATCCTAAAAACTTTAGTTAAGTGGAGTAGTGCCTATAAAAATCCATTGTTTTCTTGTATGCTTCATTAAACACCACTCCAATCCTAGTGTTGATGTTCTATTTTTCGGGTCTAGATTTCTGTTCGGACTTCAAAAATCAATTCCTAACATCACAAGTCTGCTAAAATCCTGAAATTTGACATAGTGATTCCAAATAAAGTTAGGAATGTCTATTCCAAATTTCAGATCAGTTGGCTATGTATTTAATTTGTAAAAATTCTTGGATTGCCAAGGAGTCATACCCTCTTATCTTCCTATTTTGCTAATGTCTGTGAAATTTTAGAATTTTTATACTCATCCAATTTTTGTGAAATTTAGGTTTCTGGAATCCTTGTAAAATTCTACATCTCATATAAAATTACAAAAATTTTTTGAGGCTAGTGGTGGTACAGAAAGTCCAAAATACCAATGGGTACCATTTCTAGACTTTGACACTCGCAAAAATAAAAATTCAAAACAAATATCAAAAAAATTCCTAAAATCTTAAAAAACTCTTTTCTGGAATCCTTGTTTGATTTTACATAGGGTAGTAGTGTTAGTTACATTATTTGAACCACTACGTATTCAAAAAGCCTAAAAATATTTCATTGGTAGTAAGTTTCTATATTAGGGTTCAAATCCAATTAGGGTTTCTTTCTTGCTTTTTAGTCCCACAACATAAAGGAAACATATCATCACCAATACATCTTCTTTTCCTTTGATTGTGGAAGTTTCAAACTTGTTTGAATATTTAAAAAAGAAATCCTAAAATGCATTAAATTAAATTGAATCCTAAAAGATAAAAATACAAAAATTATGTGACAACTTATTTGAAATTAGAACCATTTTCCAATTCCTGTACACACACTAAAAATTAAAATAACAGGGCAATAACCCAATCAACACCCTCCACATTCTGTGTACACTTTAGTATCGTAGCCCTAACTAAAATTTGTAGCAATTTAACCCATAAGGTTTCATCAATTTAGGCTTGCTGTATAGGACTTATGTTTCTCTAGTTAGTACCAATTCTGTCATCTATATCTGGTGTTCAGGCTGAGGGGCCATGTCAAACGACCAGGCGCAAATTTGTACAAGCACCTGGGGATATTCCTGGGAAACGCTTGGGCCCAAAGCTCCCCTTAAGTAACTTGGCTAGATTTGTTGACAGAATGGGTATTCACTGTTGATTACTTATTTCCTAGGTAGACCAAGTCTTAGGTTAATTTCTAGGGAGTCACAATTAAGTTAGGTCCAGAATTTGATTGCTTGTGTGCACACTTCTCTCATCTCCATCTCTTCGCCTCCCCTCATGTTTCTTCCATTTTGCACGGGCGGCGGTCCAAAACTCCACACTTGGAGGGACCACTTGATTTTTACCTCCCCAAAAAGACTTTTCCTGCATTTTTTCTCTTCTTTAAAAATGGAAAATCAACATTGGTCCTCTAACCTACATGCTAATTATTCTTTCCCCAATCTTTCCACCCAAGAGCTTCTTAGTCAGGCCCCCCCAACTAACTTCTACTCCATTATGGCTTAGCTACAAGTTAAGCAACAACAGTTGCATAAGGATTTAACAAACCTAGACAACCAAGGGAGTCCTGCCACACCTACGCAAGCTCCACACATTCCACATCTCACCCCTTCTCACATCCAAAAGAGACAAAATTTGCATACGACCCGTGCTGAGTATAATCATTATTCTGAGGCTTTCTATGGTTCAATGGGAAATTATGCTTATCCAAATCATTACCCCACTTAAAATGTCTCCACCTTCCAGAAGAAATTGCAAAATTCCTCTGATTGGAGGAATTACCTGACTCACTCCTAGACCAATCCAGTTCCTCACCAACAACAAAACCCATTTGGAGGGTTTTGTTCAAATCAAACATATCAATCTAGGACATCTCAAGAAGACATCAATGCCCCGATGATGAAAACCCTGTAGGAGATGCAAAGGAAAATAATGGAAATAATCCGTGCTATTAATAATCTCAATGATCAAATTGGGGTTATTCTGACTCAAGGACCTGCAGAACATTCGCCATCCCAACCTACACCAAACTTTGTCAATCAAAGGAACCAACACCCAGGTGGACACCAACATCTGAACCACATTGTTCATCCTCCTATTAACCCAATATCTAACACCAACTTGGTTTCTATCATCATCAGCCCCCCCCCACTTCATCCCAGTGATAACCAAACAGCATATGCAGATATGTTGAGGAGTGGGAACACCACCACTGATTTAGGGCCTTTAAATCAAATTGATGAAACCCACTCTCAGCCTATGCAAATCAACTCTCCTAACCCCACTCAAAAACACTTGATTCAAATCCTACTTCTCACTCTCAAACACTGCAATCCAATCTTTTCGATAAAAAATCAGAGCCCTGTCACCAAGATCTTTTGGACTTATTTGGGCAAGTCGAGAGGAATATCCCCCTCTTAGATGCCACCCCTGCCTTTGCTAAATTTTTGAAAGAAAAGTTTACTCCAACAAGGGAGGCTCAGAATCTAGGACGGGTGGTCCTTTCTAAGACAGCAAGCTCAATTATTCAGAGTAAGCTACCCCTCACAAAAAAGGACCCGACTCATCTCTCATCTCGGTTGTCATAAATGACACCACCTTTTTTCGTGCCCCTCTTGACTTAGGTAACTCCATTAATATCATTCCCCAAGTCATATTTGAGGAATCTCAATTCAGTGATTTTAAACCTATTAAGGTTCAATTTCAATTGGGAGATCAATCTACCATTCAACCATAGGGAATCATTGAGGATCATATTGTCAAGGTCCGAAATTGTCTAAATCTGGTAAATTTTCTGGTCCTTGACATAGAGGTACCTGCAGCTCTCACTAATACCATTCTTGGAAGACCCCTTCTGATTACCACAACAGCTAATATCAACTCTCCTTCTAGGAAAATGAATATAAGTTGCGGTAAGCAGATTTTCTCATTAAATTTATTTTAAGCTTCCGAGAGGTCCATTGATCATAAAATTTTCGAGGACACTGAAAATACAATGGAAGCAATTTGTGTAAAATCTTTGTTGATCAAATCCTACTTAGCTTTGACCACCATGGATCTAGATTTTATTGATTCCTATTCTAAGGATGATTTTGTGGTCCGAGACTTTTCAGATCAACTCACTTTGACTTTTCCTCTCTCAATCTTCTTGATTTTTCACCAAAAACATCCACACTAACTTCACCCACCTTACATCTCACTGAATCTTTTCCCCCTCCCTCTCTATTGGACGTATCACCCGACCCACCAGAGTCTGGCATTTTACATGCACTTAAACCATGGCCAGTTCTGGGTCATTCTTCCATTTTTCCATTTCATTTTGATCCCAATTTATTTACCATTTATCTTTTCAGGGATCTTGAGGAAAACACATTTCTTGAGGACACTCAAGTGTCCAATTATTTACATGACTGTCCATTTTCCGTGCATACCTTCACGCCCAGTTGAATGGCGTAAAAGATAGCACTAGATGGGTGGTAACCCATCATTTTTCTTGCTTTCCTTTTTCCTTTCTTTTTCCAGGTTTTAACCATCCTAAACCCATCCGCTCTTCACTAAGGTGATCCCTTTTCCCTCCTAATGCATGAGGACATTGCATATCTTAAGCATGAGGGGTGTTTTTAAAATTTTGATGATAGATTTAGGATTTTCAAAACCTAACAAGATGCATTTTTCTTTAGTCATTCTTATTTTCTTGCATGCATACCCAAAAAAAAATACTGAAAAAAACTTTTTGAGGAAGAATTTCAAATCGAGACTAAGGTTGAAAAACTTATTTTTGGTACAATGGGATTTAATCTTTAACAAACTAGGAATGATGATACGGATCTGATCATTAGAATTTCAGGGTCTATTTTTAGACTAGATCAGATATCCTTCTCTAAAATTCCACCTGAACTCATGATAGTTCAGGTGACTTGATCCTCTTTTGTAATATGGAAAGTATTTGGCTTAGTTTCTGATTAAAAAACTTGCATTTCTTACATAACTTCCTCTGTCAAATTTCACACACAAGCCAACACTTAAAAACAACTAAAAATTAGAGAAACTCCCTTGTTTGGACTTAGTAAAAGTCTGAAGCAGATCATTGGTTTGAGTTCCCATCGTAGAGGAGGACGAAAATGCCTCCTTTGAGGATGCGATGTCAACATGTTACCGCCTCGGCGATGCTCCATATCTATATTTCACATCTTCAGATGGAGCATTAAAGTGCATTTTAGCAGCTCAAGTGTCTTGGACGGTGCTCTACCTGTAGTGTCGGAATAAGAGCTTGATTTTGCTTGGAGTGCCTGATTGCACAGCAATCATAAGTCTTAATTGGCCTAGATTAAGCTAGGACTTAGCATAAGTTAGGGTTATTCATGCATGCATACGCATTATCTGCATCTTTACTGCATTCCTTTAGCTATGCATAAAATAATGTTATAATGCGTTGATTAAGTACATTATGTCGATTGCAGGGAATAAGCTGATCTGGAGCTGGATCTGAAGCTGGATCAGGAATAACGGGAGTTGTAGCAGAGCCGGAGCAGAAGGGCTAGTTTAGATGTAAGAATAATAATGTAAGGGGTTTAAAGGTTTTCTATTCTATTAAGTAGAAATAAAGCTGTAAAATGTGAAGAGCTTAGATCCATCCTAGCCCTAGGATAGCCTAGAGACTTCCCTAAGCCTTAGCCACCCTTAGATTAGGTCACAACACCCTAGGAAGCCCTAAAACCCTAGTTCCAACCCTTCTCTGGATGTCCAGATAAGTTTTAAGATGTCCAGGACCCTTAGCGAACTCCCACACACTTCAAACCCACTTCTGCAGGGTTATTGGACGTCCAGACACTTTGTCAGACATCTAATTTCTGCAGAATACCCAAAACGGAACCCGAAATCCTTCCTGACTCTGATTGGACGTCCAGACATCAACTCTGGACTTCTGATTTTTGAGTATAAGACGTCTGATTATATTATTAGACATTTGATACTGCTCTCCAATTCCTGTTTTGAGATTTAAGCCTTGATCTTGGATCTCTAGGTCCCTAAACCCAATTCCAACTCCATAGGAACCTAAATTAAGGTGCCCTAACCCTAGTACATCACCTCTAGACCTCCCTAAGGACATAATTAGGTCCTCACTAAACCTAATTGACTTGGATCTTAGTCAATTCCATCAGCCTATTCAATTGGACTCATTAAGTCCAATTGAGCCCTGATCTCAGCACACACTGTCCAATTGGACTCAGTGAGAGTCCAATTGACCTAGACCTGACTTAATTGAGTTGTTTTACTCTCAATTAAGTTTCCACACACCTAATTAAACTTGTATTAAGTTTAATTGCACTTTACCTTAGTGAATTAGGGTTTATAACTCTAATTTGAGACCTACCTTGACCTAAACCCACTAGAACCCAACCTAATCAACCTAGCCACCTAAGTTTCGACTCACACACACCCACACACACCATCCACATGAAAATATCTAGCCTAGAGTTCTCTAGAACTCTCTACCATGTGTGGTTGCCTTGGTTGACAAAAATAGCAACCAAGAGCCATTCAATTTTTAGATCCACATTTGGTGGATCTAAAAACCACCATCCACCCTCTCTCTTTCACTCTCCCACGAGCTCCCACGATAGGCCTCTCTAGAGAATTCCATAATTCTCTAGAGAGCTTCCCTTAGGTCTATAAAAAGATCCCTTGGGTGGCCATTTGCAACCATTCACTCCCTTGGCAATTGCTCTCCATTGGTGCCATTCACGCCACCTCCACTTAGCCACTCACTCCACCTCCACGAGCTCACTACCACCACCATGGAGGACACCATGCCGGGATGCTGGATCAACCCTACTTCTCTCCAAGGGTCGGCCTAAGCTACATTGGCTGCCCCTCATTCTCCTCTCGACCACTCCAAGGCCATCGGGGACCACCCCTGAATGCCCTCTATTCTTTTAGCTCTAGATCATGCTCTTCATAATTTTTATTGCTTTCATTTACTGCTTAGTAGAGTAGTTTCTCTTCTCCCCCAATGATGCATGCGAAATCCCCCCATCGATTCTTGTATGCAATCATTTTCTGGTAGCTAGGTTTAATTTCAAGCATTCCTGTATAAGCTTTCCTCTAGATTTCTTGTACAAACAACTCTCGCCCAATGAATGAATGAAAATGCATTTATATATATATCTCTCTTTATGTGTTTGAAATCACCATGAGCTGAATGATTATTTTATTTGCGTTATTTAAGTGCCTGTTCTTTAACCGCTTATATATTGCTTACTAGAATATTAAGTAGAGCGACTTTAAGATCGATTTCAAAAACAGAAACACGCCTCCCAGAGACGAACGACCAGGACTCAAAGTCTCGTTATCTTTAAAAATCAAATCTTTGACAAATGTTTTTACGCGACTATACTACGATTTTCGACGACTTTCAAATGCACGAAAATGGCTTTCTGTCAAATGGTGCCGTTGCCGGGGAGGCAATGTCATTTTTATTGATTTCGATCTTTTACTTATCATTGACAAATCTGCCTTTACTTTCTTTGTTGATGTGCAGGAACAAAGAAGAAAAACAGGATCTGCGCACACATCGAGCGCCGTGAAGAAAGTCAGGTGCACATCACATGCTCTTAGAGGAGGTTTATTTTCTGAACCCTAGGACTAGATCTACTTCCTGTAATTTCTTTTGAAAAAAAAAGAGAGATTTTTCTTATTTTCGTAAAAAAAATAAAAAAAATCAAAAATTTTGAAAAAAAATCTCTTTAGGTTTCCTTTTGAATCTAGGTTAGAAAAAAAAAGAAAAAAAAAGAGATATTTCCATTTGAATCTTTTGAAAAATTCTTTTTTTTAAAAAATAAAAAATAAAAAAAGTGCAAAATATTTAAAAAAAAAGCATTTTTCGTGGAAGGCTTGAATTTCAAATTCAAACCTCTTAAAAAGCTTTTCCACCACCTTCTGATTTTCGACCAGATTTCAAATCTCACTTGAAAATTCGATTGTCGAAAAATATATTAGCAAAAAATTCAAAAATTTAGGAAAAACCTTCAATTTCAAACCATCTTTCAAATGCCACCGTTACTTTGAAGAAACTCCAAATATAAAATTTTTTAAAATTCTCAAAGTGCACGGGGGTTAGATTGACCCAGATTCAAAAATTTTCAAATTTCAAAAAGCAATTATGAGAAATCCACGAATATGTTTTGACTAAAAATGGTGATGTTTGAAAGCTGATCTAATTGGCTTTATTTTCCATATTTTTCCTAAATTTTTGAAGATCATTTGATACTGTTTCAAGGTGAAAAATCATCCAGGGGTCAAAGTTCGAAATCTGACCCCCTGATATTGAAAATTCCCTAAAAATTCGGTTGAAACTGTAAAAATTCCAAAAAAATATTCTCTGAAAAACTAATTTAAATAGGAATCTACTCACAAAATTTCAAATTAATTGGATTCCAATTATTATCAGAGAATCTACATTATTTTTGTGGTCTGTTGAAATAAAAGAAAAAAAACCCTAGAAGTGCATGCAACTTAGGTTGAACCTTTAGGGTCACAACTGGAGACCACACTTTTGGCTTACCTAGACTTAATCAAGTGTAGTTAGTCGGTGAGCTTGGTCACCTTGTGGGCCACTCACCACAAACCCCACTGAAGAAAACGGGTTAAAAATAATTTTAAAACATGAATTCAACCCGAGTTCGTTGTCGTACTACTGAACGAATTTAATCTCTCTTGTCAAACCTGGTGACTAAGTTTGCGGGGTAGTGTCAAACGACCGTGGCTCGGGGGTCAACGGAACCGGAGGCGTAAGCCAAAGGAAGAACCTTCCCCTTAGTCCCCTCGTAACCAGACTGACTAGGTTAGCTTAAGAGGCGGGATTCACGTTCAGTCGGTTGTACGATGAACTTACCTTCAGGAATTCAAATCCCTAATGAAAAAATCTGGTCACCTGATTTATAAGGACCATTTGATTGATAGGGCCTTAGCCTTGTCCTGCGTGGCTACACCAACCCAAGGGTTGGGCGGTGTATGCACGGAAGGAGGTCACTTCGACCTCACTTGGTTGGACCTTGGGAGCCACTCCGAAGGAGGCGAGTAACCTCGCCCGGACCATCTTCTCCCCCCATTTCTTCTACTCCAAGAGCCACCATGGCAAATCTTGGACCTGGACCTAGACCGGGTCAGGACATTGAGAATCTGGACCCGATGGCTCGTCTGGAAGCCCGGGTCGCCGAATCTGAGGAGCGGCATCAGCAGAGCATGGATCGTATCCTGACGGCGCTTGATAGGATGCAGCACCCGCCACGAGGAGAACAACTGCGGGATTTTTACGACCCAGCCGCACCTATCGTCGTACCGCTAGTCAGAATTCCCGCAGGCGGAGATGCGTTTGAGCTCAAGCCCAATGTAATTGGGTTGATCAGCACTCATTTCTACGAGAACTCAAGCGAAGGTCCGTTCCAGCACCTTGAGGATTTGAGTCGACTCGCTGAAACGATCCGACCCAGGAATATTGATCTCGGGATCGTTCTGATGAAGCTTTTCCCGTTCTCTCTAAGGGACAAAGCTTCATACTGGTTCAAGACTATTGGGAAGCCAATTGGAACCTGGCCAGAATTACGACGTGAATTCCTGCAAAAGTTCTTCCCAATCGGTCGAACAAATGCAATGCGACGTGCAATCACGACTTTCTCCCAGGGAGCTGGGGAGAAATTACATGAGGCATGGGATAGATTTCATGACCTTCTCCGAAAATTCCTGCATCATGGTATACCCAGATGGCACTTGGTTCAGATTTTTTACCATGGGCTAGATGACACACATCGGTATCTGGCCAATGCATCTAGCGGCGGGAATTTTCTAGCAAAAGACGATAACAACACATTTGAGTTTTTCGAATCATTAGCGGAGAACTCGATGAATGCCGCATCTATGAACCAGTTCCAGCGGCTTGGTCAACAGTGGGTTGGTGTCCGCGAGGCTCACACCGATTATATTCGAGTTGACATGGATATCATCGTGAAGCAGCTGGATAGAATGAACCTGATTGAGAAGTAGATTGACCAGATCAGTCAAGGTCAATCCGACTTGAGCTCTGTTGCCGCAAGATCCTCTTATGCATCCCGAGCCCCACCTGCTTGAGTTAATCTACTCACTCAGGATGCACCTTCTCCGTATTTACGAGATCTCGCATATCAGGATCCCGTGAATAATCCAGATCTGGCACCCTATGACCAGGGCTACGCACCACCCACAGATTATAATGCGTATCCCCTTGACAGATATACATCTCAGACATCTTCGGCCTACGAGGACGTCAGCGCTATCCAAGGATACGGGCGTAATAACCCATACTCGAAGACATATAACCCTAGTTGGCGCCAGCATCTGAACTTCTCCTGGTCTGGTAATTCACAGAGACCACATCAATATCCACACTATCAGACCAGGCAATACAGGAATGCGCAAAACACGTATCCTAGGCAGCAGCCATTCCCGCCTCAGCAGCAGCAACCCCGCTCGTTATACTAGCCGCTGCACCAAGCTGCCAACCACCCTCTAAAGTAGGCCGACCCTTTGGAGGCGCTGAAAGAGGAGCTGCAAGAATCAATGAGGAAGTCTACACAAGATAGCTTGCAGATAATGAAGGCGATGGCTGATCAGATTCAGACCATACAAAATGCGCAGAACCAGCTGTTGTAGGAGCATAGGACTCAGGGAGCCTTGCCCTCCCAACCCATCCCAAATCCTCGATATGTGTAGAACCAAGGTGCCCCACCTAGGTTTCAGGCACCGCAGGGATAGGCACACGCCATACTACAAGCGCCTCCTGCACCACCCGGTTACGCGCAAGGCCAGCCGCCTTTGAAGAATCCTGCGTATTCTGCCCCATCCGCTCCCCCACCGCCTCATGGATAGCAAGCCGATGCACACTCTGTCTCATTGCGGAGTGGAAGGAAGACATTCGACCCACCACCTAGGCAGGCGGGTTCTGATTTTTCCTATCCTTCACCGCAGGCCGATTCGACTCCCTTAGGAGCCACCTATGGTAGATAAGGGTAAGAGGCCACTTAACCTTGAGATTCCCATCCCTTTTCCTGAGGCTCTGACACAAAATATAGTACGGAAAAAGGACACGTGGAATTTCGAGGACCTAAAAGAGATGTTTAAAGAAGTGCATATTCAGGTCCCCCTCCTCGAGGCTATCGACCACATTCCCGCTGTCGCTAGGTTCTTCAAGGACTACTGTACCCCAAAGCGACAGCCGAGAGTTGGACGACAGGCGGTACTTTCGGAAGAAGCTAGCGCCGTGATTCTAGCTGACTTACCGCCAAAGAAGAAAGACCCTGGCACCCCACTCATATCTTGCTCTTTGCAAGATTCTCCATTTGATCGGGCCCTCCTAGATTTGGGTTCGTCCATCAACTTAACTCCCACTGCCGTATTTGATCGATTTTTATTTGGGGAGTTGAAACCCACCTCGGTTACAATTCAGTTGGCTGACAGATTAGTCAAAACACCGAGGGGGGTGGTTGAGAACGTGATCGTGAAAGTCCGCGGGTTCTGCTTTCCCGTAGATTTTTTCGTTCTTGATATGGAAGTTCCTCCTAATCTTTGAATTGCACCAATTATTTTGTGTCGCCCATTTCTGGCGACAGCCCGAGCGAACATCGATTGTGCATCCGGGTGTATGGAGATTGCTCTAGGCAATGAGCGACTTCGACTAGACATATTCAGGGCAGCAAAGAACTTCGACCGTGATCGAATAGAGGAGGATGGTGAAGATGAAGATTCGGCTTACTGTGGTAACATTTGGCTCCTTTGTGACGACCCAATGTCTCATTCGTCTTCACTATCAGGGTTCTCGAACCTCAATCCACACGGTATTGAAACTACTGCATTACACATATCTTCTCGAGGATCTGACTGTTTGGGGTGTGCTTCTGACCATAGCACCCCTGAATCTAGCTATCTTGATCCATATAGTACTGAATCACCCCTATTATCACAGGAAGACGTGACTACAGCTAACGGGTTTCCCGTTAACGCAGTCACAACCAACTTCACAGGGAGCGACTCAATCGGAATTCACGTGCACACGAATCAGCAGATTCCCACCCTTGATTCTACTCCTCCCACTCTAAGTTCTGATTCTTACCCACCCGTAATTGAATTGAAGCCCTTACCTGACTCACTCAAATACGTGTTCTTGGGCAAAAGTGAGACATCTAGTCATTATCAATGCCCACTTAACCCAAGAACAGGAGCATCAATTAATTTCTACACTTCAAGACCATAGGGCTGCTATCGGGTGGAGTATTGCTGATCTCCGCGGCATTCGCCCCTCGTATTGCACTCATCACATTTACACGGATGAGGGGGTGAAACCTTCGAGACAACCTCAAAGACGGCTAAACCCGAATATGCTAGAGGTTGTTAAGAAGGAGATCATTAAATGGTTGGATCAAGGCATTGTATATCCAATCTCAGACAGCCAGTGGGTGAGTCCGAATCAGATAGTGCCCAAGAAAGCAGGACTCACCGTTATAAAGAATGATAAGGGCGAATCCATCCCGACCCGCACTGTGACATCTTGGCGGGTCTGCATTGACTATAGGAAACTGAACACGGCTACCCAGAAGGATCACTTTCCTTTGCCGTTCATTGATCAGATCTTGGAACGGTTAGCCGGACGCAGTTTCTTCTGCTTTCTGGATGGATACTCCGGGTATAATCAGATAGCAATTAGCCCGGAAGATCAGGACAAGACCACATTCACATGTCCCTTTGGAACATTTGCCTTTAGGCGGATGCCCTTTGGCCTCTGCAACGCACCAGCGACATTTCAGCGTTGTATGATGGCTATCTTCTCTGACATGATTGGGGATTATGTGGAGGTATTCATGGATGATTTCTCTGTTTTCGGAGATGATTTCGCGTCTTGTCTTGATAACCTCACAAAGATCCTAAAACGATGTATTGAGGTAAACCTAGTACTATCCTGGGAGAAAAGCCATTTCATGGTGAGGGATGGTATAGTACTAGGGCACAGGATCTCCAAAAATGGACTCGAGGTCGACCGAGCTAAATCAGAGATTATCTCCCACTTACCGCCACCTAGCTCGGTCAAGCAGATTAGATCATTCTTAGGCCATGTCGGCTTCTATCGGAGATTTATACCCGATTTTTCAAAAATTGCGCGGCCTTTGATGAATCTCTTGGTTACAGATATCCCATTTGAATTTAGTGCCTTGTGTCTCAGCGCCTTCGAGACTTTACGAAGCGCTGTTTCCGACTCCCCGATTCTCCAACCACCCGACTGGTCGCTTGATTTTGAAATGATGTGCGACGCTTTTGATTTTTCCGTCGATGCTGTTTTAGGCCAGCGTCGGGAGAAACAACCTTTTGTCATATACTATGCTAGCAAGACGTTGAATGAGGCTCAGCGCAATTATACTGTCACCGAGAAAGAACTGCTAGTAGTAGTATTCGGGTTGGAGAAATTCAGATCATATTTATTAGGGTCCAAGGTCATAATCTTCACTGACCACTCCGCCCTCCAGCATTTGTTGGCAAAGAAGGATGCCAAACCACGACTCATTAGATGGATCCTTCTATTACAGGAATTTGATATCGAGATCCACGACAAAGCCAGGAAATAAAATGTTGTGGCAGATCACCTATCCAGATTGGACCCAGACCACATTCCTTATTCCCTGCCTATCCATGAACAATTTCTGGATGAATCACTTTTGGCAATTCATTCTGTTGAGTTCCCCTGGTATGTGGATTTCGCGAACTACCTTGTTGCAGGAAAAATTCTCGCGAACCTATCCAAAGACCAGAAACTCAAATTCATTGTAGAGGCTAGATACTATCTCTGGGATGACCCACTACTCTTCTGCATTGGAGCAGACTAGATTATCTGCAGATGCATCCCAGACTCTAAGATCCCCAGTGTGTTATCTTTCTGCCACAATGATGCATGTGGTGGCCATTTCTCAGGACGGAAAACCGCTACAAAAATTTTGCAGTCGGGATTTTTCTGGCCAACCATCTTCAGAGATACACATGATTACACCCAACGCTATAAACGATGTCAATCGATTGGTTCTATGACCAGGAGAGACATGATGCCACTCCAATCCATCATGATCGTAGAAGTGTTCGACATCTAGGGCATAGATTTTATGGGCCCTTTTCCGTACTCGCATGGCTTCGAGTACATATTGCTAGCTGTTGATTATGTCTCAAAGTGGGTCGAGGCCATCCCGGCAAGACGGGCTGACCACAAGACCGTCATTTCTTTTGTACGGCAAAATATTTTCGCGAGATTCGGAATACCCCGTGCTCTGATTAGCAACAGGGGAAGCCACTTCATCCACGCCCATTTCAGGTCGTTATTAAAAAAATATGGGGTACATCACCGCATAGCCACCCCGTTTCACCTGCAGACCAATGGGCAGGCTGAAGTGTCTAACAGTCAAATCAAGTTGATTCTCCAGAAGACGGTTAGACCAGACAGGGAGGACTGGTCTGACAAATTAATCGATGCACTCTGGGCATATCGGACCGCATACAAGGCCCCACTCGGAATGTCACCATATCGCATGGTATATGGCAAGGCCTGTCACCTTCCTGCAGAGCTGGAACACTACGCCTTTTGGGCGACGCGAAAATGCAACCTCGACCTCGATGCAGGAGGTCGAGAACGGAAACTCCAGCTCAGCGAATTAGAAGAAATCCGGCCGGAGGCCTATGAGAATGCATTAATATACAAGGACAAGACCAAGGCCTTTCACGACCGCCACATCCGGAGGAAAGTATTCACGCCCAACCAGTGAGTCTGGTTATTTGATTCAAGACTGAAACTGTTTTCCGGGAAGCTTAAATCCAAATGGATTGGCCCGTATGTTGTGATGCAACCATATCCTAATGGGGCAGTCCAGATCAAGGACCCCAAATCTGGGCATATATTCACGGTAAATGGCCAGCGCCTCAAGCCATTTTTGGCCCAAGAACCTCCTCCACCTGACGAGACTATTCATCTTAGTGAGGACATCTGATTGAGTTTTTGCCCAGCTGGAGGCATTAAACTCAGCACATATAAATACCATTTCACCATCATCTATACATAACCATTTTTATACATAGCATATTTTTGTTTTAGCATATTTCCCTTTTGTATATTGCATGTTAACAGGTTGGCCGGTGCTGAATGAATATAATTTCAGGAGCAATTACGGGTGAATTCTACCCACTCATCCTCTGTTAGAGTTATTTTCTTTTATATTCATGCATGAGGACATGCAATAACTTAGGCATGGGGGGCTAGATACAGCAAAAACTGAAAAAAATTTTTGTGCCAACACTTAGGAAAACCTCGGAGCTGCATGTAAAATGTACTTTAGGACCTTAAATAAAAGAACAACCGACTCCACCTCCGGTGGTCGCATTGGAGCTAGAAATCGTTCGCAACAGCCACTTCCGACTCACCCGCTCACCTTTTGTTCTAAATTTAGGGTCAAGCTAATTGTAACCCGATACGGGAAATTCACGAAGTACAAATTATATGAGGTTACATGTTTATAGCATATATAGATATTGCATTCATGAATAAGATTATTTTATTAAGAGAATGCATTAGGGATTTTATCCTTTAGTTGATTCCTGTAATCTGGAATCCAGTACAACTTTTCACACACACGTAGAATTTGCAATGGATTCATGGTGAAGGCTGATAAACGTCTTCAGTCTATCGAGAAGAAGTAGTGCTTCTTTTCCTGAACCCCTGGATAGTGTTTTCAGAGTCGGGCTGATTTTCTTCCAAAAATCCACCAAATAGTGTGAGATGAGAGTAGAGTGCATTGGTGCTCTAAGATTAGTGCAAGGAATCTGGAATCCTAGATAATTAGGTAATGATACTCTGAGTTTAGACATAGTTGTCGCTCTCGATTCCCGCGCATACATTTTTGTGCGAAATTTTGAGAGCTACCAAATAAGGAAAATACGCGGAAAGTGAGTTTTCATAAAACTAGGGCTAAGGTGGATGGTTATGACCATTCTTTACGGAATCCTCGGCTGAAGGAAGGTATTGATGTCAAGGTCAGAAATACACCATCCTATCTGTCTCTTCCGGTGCCGTGAGTAGGCACTTCCACCAAATAAGCCACCCAATGTCTCTTGAGTACCACCAATCCCTAATAATGCCTCCTTAATAAAGTTCATGGATGTATGCCAGTTGTGCTATGCTGAAAAAAAAAAATGATGAGAAGGAAGAAAAATTGAAAAAAAAAAGAAAAAGAAGAAAAAAAAATTTTTGGAAGAAGAAAAAGAGTTTGTGAATATTTAGTATTTATTTCATTTGCATTGAGGCAATACCACCAAGCAAAATTGAGCTCCACCAAATATGACCTTGACCTATTTTTCTTGTGTTTCTGACCGCCTAAATAATGGCTGAGGAATTCCGACTTAGTGTTAGGGTTATGAGAACTCAATTAAAGTGTTAATGCCTAGTGAGACCACCAAATACAGATCCTATGTGTGAACCTGGTGAGGTTGTGAGCTCTAAGAAAAAGAAAGAAAAAGAGCAAGAGAGAATGAATACAAGGGAATCAAAAGGGAGCATAGTTTTTCTCGTCTTTCTCTGAGTTGAGTTACTTAGTAATTCGGGAATCTGGATTCTATAGTACTAGTCTCTATGTAGCACCAAGTGAGAATGAGCCACCAAATATACAATCCTTTCTCTCAAAGATTCTCTACCTAAGCCTAAAGCCAGGGTGGAATTCATAAAATATCTTGAATACCCTGAGGGAAGAAATCTGCCTATTCTGCTAGAATTTTTATTAGGGGTCAAGTACAGGCTTTAGAGGTGTATTAGTTTTCACTCGAATCCATTGCAAAAGCTACATAGCTGCACCTTCACGATTGTCTGGATTTCTAGAGCATAGGATAAAAACAAAAGGGAGAAAAATCTCTATGCAAACACTTGATAAAATAACCAGTCCCTTAGGGACCCTTGCTCTAAATAATTTAGTCTTACATTTGCTAGGGACTAGCAAGATTTATGCATGGGCGTATGATTGCGCAGCAATCATAGGTCTTAATTGGCCTAGATTAAGCTAGGACTTAGCATAAGTTAGGGTTATTCATGCATGCATATGCATTATCTGCATCTTTACTTCTTTCCTTTAGCTATGCATAAAATAATGTTATAATGCGCTGATTAAGTACATTATGTCGATTGCAGGGAATAAGCTGATCAGGAGCTGGATCTGAAGCTGGATCAGGAATAACGGGAGTTGTAGCAGAGCTGGAGCAGAAGGCCTCGTTTAGATGTAGGAATAATAATGTAAGGGGTTTAAAGGTTTTCTATTCTATTAAGTAGAAATAAAGCAGTAAAATGTGAAGAGCTTAGGTCCATCCTAGCCTTAGGATAGCCTAGAGACTTCCCCAAGCCTTAGCCACCCTTAGATTAGGTCACAACACCCTAGGAAGCCATAAAAACCTAGTTCCAACCCTTCTCTGGACGTCTAGATAAGTTTTAAGATGTCCAGGACCCTTAGCCAACTCCCGCACACTTCAAACCCACTTCTGCAGGGTTATTGGACGTCCAGACACTTTGTTAGACGTCTAAATTCTGTAGAATACCCAAAACGGAACCCGAAATCCTTCCTGACTTTGATTGGACGTCCAGAAAACAAGTCTGGACTTCTGATTTTTGAGTATAAGACGTCTGATTATATTATTAGACGTTTGATACTGCTCTCCAATTCCTGTTTTGAGATTTAAGCCTTGATCTTGGATCTCCAGGTCCCTAAACCCAATTCCAACCCCATAGGAACCTAAATTAAGGTGCCCTAACCCTAGTACATCACCTCTAGACTTCCCTAGGGACCTAATTAGGCCCTCACTAAACCTAATTGACTTGGATCTTAGTCAATTCCATCAGCCTATTCAATTGGACTCATTGAGTCCAATTGAGCCCTGATCTCAGCACACACTGTCCAATTGGACTCAGTGAGAGTCCAATTGACCTAGAACTGACTTAATTGAGTTGTTTTACTCTCAATTAAGTTTCCACACACCTAATTAAACTTGTATTAAGTTTAATTGCACTTTACCTTAGTGAATTAGGGTTTATAACCCTAATTTGAGACCTACCCTGACCTAAACCCACTAGAACCCAACCTAATCAACCTAGCCACCTAAGTTTCGACCCACACACACCCACACACACCCACACAGACCATCCACACGAAAATATCTAGCCTAGAGTTCTCTAGGACTCTCTACCAGGTGTGGTTGCCTTGATTGACAAAAATAGCAACCAAGAGCCATTCAATTTTTAGATCCACATTTGGTGGATCTAAAAACCACCATCCACCCTCTCTCTCTCACTTTCCCATGAGCTCCCACGATAGGCCTCTCTAGAGAATTCCATAATTCTCTAGAGAGCTTCCCTTAGGTCTATAAAAAGACCCCTTGGGTGGCCATTTGCAACCATTCACTCCCTTGGCAATTGCTCTCCATTGGTGCCATTCACGCCACCTCTACTTAGCCACTCACTCCACCTCCACGAGCTCACTACCACCACCATGGAGGACACCATGCCGGGATGCTGGATCAACCCTACTTCTCTCCGAGGGTCGGCCTAAGCTACATTGGCCGCCCCTCATTCTCCTCTCGACCACTCCAAGGCCATCGGGACCACCCCTGAATGCCCTCTATTCTTTTAGCTCTAGATCATGCTCTTCATAATTTTTGTTGCTTTCATTTACTGCTTAGTAGAGTAGTTTCTCTTCTCCGCCAATGATGCATGCGAAATCCCCCCGTCGATTCTTGTTTGCAATCATTTTCTGGTAGCTAGGTTTAATTTCAAGCATTCCTGTATAAGCTTTCCTCTAGATTTCCTGTACAAACAACTCTCCCCTAATGAATGAATGAAAATGCATTTATATATATATCCCTTTATGTGTTTGAAATCACCATGAGCTGAATGATTATTTTATTTGCGTGATTTAAGTGCCTGTTCTTTAACCGCCTATATATTGCACACCATAATATTAAGTAGAGCGGCTTTAAGATCGATTTCAAAAATAGAAACACGCCTCCCAGAGACGAACGATCAGGACTCAAAGTCTCGTTATCTTTAAAAATCAAATCTTTGACGAACGTTTTTGCGCGACTATACTACGATTTTCGATGACTTTCAAATGCACGAAAATGACTTTCTGTCAGTGCCCCTTACACCGCATTGTGTTTTGGGGTTGTGAGCTCCTGGGTGGTGTCATGGACAGTGCTATCCTGAAGTATTGGCGCCAAAGCCCCCTCGAGGATTGGTAACGAGAAAGATGATCCTGACACATTTGTTGTAAGATTAAGCTAAAAATAAACATGGGAGAGAAAAAAATGTTTTAAACCAAAAACATGCCCTTAGAAATGTTGGCTTTTCACAAGCATAGACACAACGTTTTAAAGGATATTGCAAGTTGCGAATCAGATTCAAGAGCCAGAAAAATCCTAAAAACAGAAATTTTAAGTCATCTGAATTAACAAGGGGTTAATTTGCGAATTTTCTGGAGGATATATGGATCCTGTTTTGTCTAATTTTTGGATCCAAAAACAAATCCCGATGTTTATCCTTAATAAATCCCCTACCTCCTGTGTTTAGATCAACCAAGGTCCCTTAATCATTTTCTCCTCAAAAGTCAACAAATTAGATTTCCCAAAAATTCTGTTTTCCAAAAAATTAAAGTTTTGCTAAGAGACTAGTAAAAGATAATCATGGGGGTGTGATCAACGTCAGTTTATCATTATTCTTATGCATTAAAACAAACGTAGCTTTTAGAATTATGCTCCACAAACGGGTTTTTGGGTTGCATTTAGGCATAAATTAGGTTAGGGATGCATTGCATTTTTTATTGTGTTTTTAATGTGTTTTTGTGTGTTAGGAATAAACAGATTGCTAGATCCCTAGAACCCTAGCACTCAGGTAGGCAACAGGTGAAGGAGAAGCTCAAACTAGGTCGAACTCAACTTGATCCAGCACACCATAGCAGGAATCTAGCTCACTTGGATTAGGGTCAACTCATCCTAGCTCCATTCAGCTCATCTCCGCTGAATGACAGCTTAAGAGAGCTCATCTTAGCTCACCCTAGCTCAGGTCAGCTCAGATCCAGCTCAACTTAGCTGAGTCTAGCTCATCTTAACTCCCATTAGTCCACAGGGAGCTCTAGCTAGCTCAATTGAGTTGACTGGAGTTCACCCCTGCTCGGGTCCAGCTACAACTAGCTCCACTGAACTCCAGACTACTGAAGATGACATTCCAGCTTAGGAAGCTCAAGTCCAGCTCTCGGGGACTCGGCTTAGCTCAACTCAATTGAGCTAAGCTACCTTAGCTACCTCAAATAGCTTGATCCTCCCCAGGAGCACCAGACCCAGCTCACCTCACCTCATTATGGTAGAAGCCAGCTCACTTTAGCTTGCCTTAGTAGGTAGCAAAGAACTAGCAAGCTATGCCAGCTAGAGTAGCTCCATGCCACCCTCTTCAGCAGCTACCAGCTCCAGTTCAAGCTCCAGACTTCTCCTCCTCAACTCCTCTCTTCAAAACTTAGCTCACATTACCTACTCCTCTACTCCATAGCTAGCTAAGCTAGCTTAGCTTAGCTTAGCTAGCAACCAGCTCCTTGGCCATCCACCACCTTCAACTCAACCCTAGCTAGCTCCATCAACTAAGCTCACCTAAGCTAGCTATCCTACTCCAAGTTGGCACCACCACCATCACACCCCTTCATCCCATCACCACTACCAAAAGCCACCTATTTTCCCTCCAAAATAACCTTCAAGAACCCTTCCCTTTTGGCACCAACTTTCCCTCTAAAATTCCCTTCATCTCCACCATACACCTCTCCTTAAAATCATCTCCACCATTACCACCCCATGACACCCCTTTAGTTGGTGCCAACTGTATGTAATCGTAGAGTGCATTTTTATAGGAAAAGCGTCGTAGTATAGTGCGCAATACGATCAAACAAAAATATTTATAAAAAGATAACGAGACTTGAGTCCCGGTCATTCGTCTCTGGGAGGCATTTATACAAATTTGAAATCGATCTTTTATCGCTTTACTTGTTTAGAAATCGCATGGCGGTTTATGATTATTATGTATTTAAATATGACGAGCTTAGTTGCAAGAATATCAGGAATTAAAAGTAGGCAACTTTAATCACACAAAATATATTGCAATATGCTCATGGTGATTCTCAACACATAGACATATATATATATAGAAAAATTTCTTTCATTCATTCAGGAAGGTGTTTGCAACATGGAATGTAGAGGAAAACTTATAGAAGAAAGCTTAAAGCATAAATCCAGCTAACAGAAAATGATTGCATACAGGAATCTATGGGGGGATTTTGCATGCATCATTGAGGGAGAATAAGGACTACACTATTAAGCAGTAAATGAAAGCAGTAAATATAGAGAACTAGCTACTAATCTATCAGAAAGTGAGGGCATTCAGAGGTGGGCTCCGATGGCCTTGGAATTGTTGAGAGGAGAAGGAGGGGTGGCCAATGGAGCTTAGGCTGGCCCTTGGAGAGAGGTTGGGGAGATGATCCAGCATCCTGGCATGGAGATGGTGGCAGCCATGGTGAGGTAGCTCGTGGAGGTGGAATGGAGGTGAAATGTAGCTAACTTAGATGGATGAGTGCCAAGAAAATGGATGGGTGCAAATGGCCACCCCTTAGGTCTTTTTATAGACCTAAGGGAGTCTCTCTAGAGAAGTATGGAACTCTCTAGAGAGAGCTCCAATGAGTGGCCGGCCAAGTGAGAGAGAAGTGGTTCTTAGACCCACAAAAAGTGGATCTAAGAATTGAATGCCTCTTGGTTGCTAAATTTGGCAACCAAAAGTGGCGCCACTTCAAGAGAGTTCTAGAGAACTCTAGAGGAGTGTGTGAGCGTGAATGGGTGCGTGTGTGTGTTCGTGCCCTAGGTGGCTAAGAGGTGTAGGTTAGGTCCTAAGCGATTTAGGTAGGTGTATATCTTGAATTAGGGTTGTAAACCCAAATTGCTAAGGGCAAATTGCAATTAAACTTAACCTAAGTTTAATTAAATGAGTGTGAACCTAATTGAGAGTGAAATAACTCAATTAGGTTGGGCTTAGGTCAATTGAATTCTCACTAAGTCCAATTGGACTTGTGTGGGTTGAGATCTGGGCTCAATTGGACCCTATGAGTCCAATTGACTTAGGTGATGGAAATTGACTTTGATCTAAGTCAATTGGGTTTAGTGATGACCTAATTAGGCCCTTAGGGAGGTCTAGAGGTGATGTACTAGGGTTAGGGAACCTTAATTTAGGTTCTTATGGGGTTGGAATTGGGTTTACGGCCCTAGAGATCCAAGATCAAGGCTTGAATCTAAAAATAGGAACTGGAGAGTAGTTCCAAACGTCCAATAAAAGTGTTAGACATCTTATAGTGAAAAATCAGAAGTCCAGACTTATTGTCTAGATGTCTAATCAGAGTCAGAAGGGATTTTGGATTCTGTTTTGGGTATTCTGCAGAAATTGGATGTCTGACCAAGTGTCTGGACGTCCAATAACACTGCAGAAGTAGGTTTAAGGTGTGCAAGAGTTGGCTAAGGAGTCTGGATGTCTTATAACTCATCTGGACATCCAGATAAAGGTTGGAATTAGGGTTGTAAGGTTTCCTAGGGTGCGGTGACCTAATCTAAGGGTAGCTAAGGCTTGGGGAAGTCTCTAGGCTATCCTAGGGCTAGGATGGACCTAAGTTCTTCACATTTTACTGCTTTATTCCTACTTAATAGTGTAGCATACCTTAACTCCCTTACATTATTATCTACTACATCTAATCAAAGTCTTTAGCTCCAGCTCTACTACAACACCCATTATTCCTGATCCTGCTTCAGATCCAGCTTATTACCTGTAATTGACATAATGCACCTAATTAGCACATTATAGCATTATTTTATACATAGCTAAAAGAAAGCAATAAAGATGCAGATTATGGTTATGCATGCATGAATTACCCTAACTTATGCTAAGTCCTAGCCTAGTTTAGGTCAATTAAGACCTATGATTGTTGCGCAATCACCAACTAACACTAGCCCTAGGATCATTCCAACCACTCATAACCACCACCAAACTCCATCCTAGCCCTCCACCTATTCACACCAACTACCCCCCTCTCCACCTATATAAACCCACCATATCACCACATAAAAATGATCCTCCATTAGTGTTTAATTCCACTTAAACCCACCTACACCCTATTACCAAGAGAAGAAGGGAGGAAGAAGATTAAGGGGGCACATCACTCGCCCCTTTGGTGCCTTCTTCCTTCCCACTCTTTTCTTGTGTCACGCCAAGGAGGAGGAGCACTCCACCACTAGGAGGATGGACAGGCATTGGAGGAGAAATGGTGGTGCACGCCCACCCTTGGAGGAAGGAATTGAGGTGGAGAGCATCCACCTTGGAGGAGCATTCAAGGAAGGAGAAGGAGACCTTCTTTTCAAGCCATGGAGCAGCTAGGCTTGGAGCAAGAAAACTCCCTTCTTCACCAGATTCTGCAAGAGGATTTGTGTTTTTTTTATTACTTTTGTATTTCCCATTTTAAGTAGAAGCATTCCTCTACATGTTTTTGTAAAACACAAATTCTACTAAATCAATTTGCCTTCTTTTCATTTTCAATTACAATTGCTTTATCTTTGTTCTAGTACTTTTTCACTTCCACTTCCTAATTACTCTAGGCCTCCACGTGCCTAGAGTGAGCTTAGGGAGGGGTCATATTTGTCACTTAGGTTTTAGCTTAGTGATTGTAGGTGTTAGTTGCTTTTTCGTCAACAATTCGCATTTTGCCTTCATTATTTCAAAACATAAAAATTATATATTTAAAATACCAAAAAGGAAGATTGAGTTTCCTTTAAAAGCAAGAGATTTGAATTGCAAACTTGACTCCTTGGACGACCCTAGATACTCCCTTATCTAGGAATAGAAATTTAAAAGCGTATGCGATTTCACGTGTTACAACGACTTTGAAAGCCTTAATTGCAAATCATGTGATTTTTTGCATCACTAATAACCTAGGAGTCAAATCAGGGTGATTTCTAGGTCTTGACCTAGAGTTCATTCTGCCATCTTTAGAACAGGTCAGGTAAAGTTGGTCTACATTGTAGGCCAACCAACCTCCAAATTAGGTCACAAGTCAAATCCACTACTAATTCAAGTGAAAACAAAGGCTCAAATTAGGACATAAAACTGGTAGACTTAAGAGGTCAAGTTATCCATTCTGGTCTACCTCGACCCTCAGTGACAAGGAAGGTCGGGTGGGGGAAACCGTGTTACCTGTGGGGGCACTCTACCGTGCAGGGGTCTTTGCAGGACTCTCCTTTCTTGGATGCTAAGGTAATTCTCAGGTGGACGACTTTCTGATCCAGGGGTATCATCTACCCCGAACCTTTATAGTCGTCCAAAAATCTTTGGGTTCCTTGATTGGATCAATATCACAATCCAGTCCCTCGTCCCTTCCATTTAGAGCACACACACATAGATTTTCTCGGGAATCTCTTTCAGATCTAATCAATTTTGATCTAAACTTGAATTTTTATTCTACATTTTGACTCCACCATTTGATTCAAACATGCAGCCTGGCTACTTAGGAAAGCTATTGAAGAAACCCGAATCTCAGAGATCCATGAAAGATAGAATGGTTGAGGATGCCCTTAGATTTTATGAGATTGATTACAAAACCTCAAAATCAATTGAAGACATTCAGGTTAATGTACCGAAAACAACAACCTTCATCATAAACTGTGCCCAATTATTATTACAAGAAGAAACAAATGGATCAACCTGGGATATTCTCATAACATGACACTTCAAGATAGAAAAATTGCATAACTTGAAATATCTCCAATGCATGACAAATTCTGTACTTTGGGAAAAATACCAAGATGATCTTGAAAAATGAAAAGAAATGATGAAATTATTGAAACAAGTTATCGATCAAAAATACCCGTACATGCCCCAAACAGTTAATGAAACATCTTGGAATAATATTGAGGATCAACATGATTTCCCAAATCCTGGGTTTGAGACACAAGGTTGCTATGGATTCCCAACCCAGATGGAATATGATATGCTTGAAATAGGTTGGGAGGTCCCAATTGTGGGAGAACACGATTTTGAGCCAGCCCTAGAAAACCAAAACCCTGGTTTGCCAAGCATAGAATTCCTAGACACTTGTGATAATGAGATTGAATCAGAACCTCTAGAGGGTGTAAATCCCACCCCTTACTCTGATAAGGTGACCCCTGAAGGCAATTCTAACCTAGATTCCAGTAATTCAACCCACATCCTTAGCCTAGAATCTGGATTTGAATCTACTTGGGAGAATTACAAGGCCCTGTATAATGAAAATCAAAGTTTGAATTTGGATTATGATTCTGGGCCTTCATTTGATGAATGTACCTCTACAACATCCTCAGAAATACAAATTGATTTCTCGGAAATCATGCCAATCTATGATATAGAAACTGAGTTGGAAGAGTGGAGTTTTGATTGGGTCTTCCCTACAAGAAAAGAACCCGAGCCCAAATCCAATAGGGACACCTTTTTAAGTTCGGAATCTATGAATAGGATAGACCCAAGTCAGGCTGTTGAGTCTATATCTTGTGATTTATTCGATGGAGGAACCTCTGATCTCGAATCACATTCAGAACTTGATTCTCGCAATTTCTCCAACAATTTCGAATCTTACTATGATTACGGAGAACCATTGTTTCCTAACGGCTACAAGCCAATCTATGACCTCAGCACACATGATCCATTCTTCGACTCTGACTCTGAGGTCCCTAATCTCGAGATCACTAATTCAAATTCTGGTTCCATTGTGATGGAATCATTTCTTTTCGATCCTCAGGAATCAGAAACAAAAAGTGCCAAGAGTGAGTACAAATTTGAATCTTTTCTTGACTTAGATTTTCTTCATCCTATAAACACTCATCAGGCATTTACCTTTGAGTTTGACGGCTATTATAAGGACTCTCTAAATGAACCCACCTTTGGAACCTTATTAGAAGAGCCCTCATACACAATTCTTATTGATGCCACTTCCTCTACATGTACAAAACCTATTCAAACTTGCTTTCAACCCCGACCCGCAACCAGACTCAATTGCTATTCTGATTTCCCTCTTAATGAGCCAGTTGTAGATGATTCTCCTCCACATTTTTATAGGGTTTCAGACATCGATCAGACTATAAATCACACCTTATCCTTCTTTGATCACTCTTGTAGGGTTCCTACATCCTCCACTGATTCCTTTTCATTTAAGGATCCTTACTCTGATCAAGCTGATTTGACTCAGCCAGACCCTAGCTATACACTTCCATACCATTTCGAGTTTCAAAGTATATGGTGGGTTCCACATCTCTTGATCTACATTTATCAACCCACCATATTGATTAGGTTCGGGCTACATCATTAGCCAGTTGATCTAAACAAGCACCTAGTTGGACTAACCAGGCTTTTGATCAAGGTACTTATTCTGCAAAACTCATATGATTTGACCACTCCTCCATACCATTTCCTGCTCGGCTGAAGTCATTGAATTTAGCGCTTAATGGGAGGAAACCCGTCATTCCAAAAAACCCGAGATCCTTCTAATTATCCTTCTATATTTCATGTCTATTGCACCCTGAGTTCGGTTTTAGAACAGTTGATCCCACCTTTGGTACACGTGCCAGAGCTTGAAATCATTCGCAATAGTCATTCTCGACCCATTCGCCCACTCGACAATCCTATTCTAATTCCTAAACCAAAAACTGCTTCTCACCATCCGTTTACAATGAGGACATTGCAAAACTTAGGCATGAGGGCATGGTAAAGTGCAAGCATACAAAAATCAAAGTTCGGAAGGGTTCTCACAACAAAAGCACATATTCTAAAAACACCAAAAAAATAAAAAAATTCTTGGAAAAGAACAAAAAAAATGAGAGGAGAGGAAATTTTGATGGCATATCAAATTTTGAGGAGAAAAAGGGGAGGAGATAAAAATGTCAAAAAGGAGCACAATTTGAAAAAAAAAAGGAATAGTCATTAGTAAGAAATTAAGGAATTGACCTAGTTCTAGACCATATCAAGAGAAAAAGAAAGGCAAAAAGTGATAAAGAAACAAAGAAAAGATTAGTAGGAATGCTGATTTTAGGCTTTTTGGGCTATGATCCTAGGCTTAAAAATTTAAGTATCCGCTAAGATCTGGATAGTCCTCAAGAGGTTGTGGAAAATGTAAAGCTTAAGTATTAGGTCTAAGGCTTAGGGATTATTCGGCCTCATTAACTAACCTCAAGTTTGCGGGACTTGGTAACCTAAGTACTTCAATCCACACACAGTCTGGTTTAGTGCGCTTAAATATCAAAATCACGCAAATGCATTTAAATTATTATGAAAAAGTCACCTAGATTAGGAGCGGCTAATCAACACAAGTTGATTTAGACGAGTTCCTGGCGTGGAGAGGCAGGAAATTTCCCTCGAAGATGTGCAATAACATATCATCCCCTTGGTGCTTGTCTCCTAGGATATCTACATATCCTAGCGGGGGCATGTAAGCACCCTGTGTTGGTTCAGATGCCATGGGCGGCATTATTTTGAAATGTCGATGGCTAGGGTCTAGATTAAGCTACAAAACACCATGGGTAGGGTTATCTCGAAATCTCAGAAGCCAGGGTTCTGGGGGTTGCCATGGGTGGTGCTATCTCGAAGCATCGATTGCCAGGGACCCTTCGAGGATTGATTATGGGGACTAGGAATCCGATACAAACCGTGTTGTGAAGCTAATACGAAGCTAGAAATAAAAGGAAAAGAGAGAAAACTCTCCACAAAGAAAATTCCTCTGTCTCTCCTTAACAAAAATGTACTGCGAACTGAACCAACACTAAAACATGTTGCAAGCATGGGTGCTTTAACCGTGGACTTCAAAGAACCTTAGGATAGTTCCTGTGGGCCTTAGAAACTTTCGCGATAGACTGAGGCTAGAGTTGGTCAGGTTCAGATCTTGGCTAGTACTTGAGTACCTCTAGGCCCACTATCGACATTCTAACCTAATCTACAAAAGGAAGCACGCATCAAAGTTTTGAGCATCAAAAGATTTCATGGTCTAGAATTGAAGTTAATACCTTGAAATTTTGCTAAGGGACTAGCAAAAGTTAGGCATGGGGGTATGATGGGAACACCATCATGAGCTCTAACTAGCTCATTTTGACCCAATTAAGTCAATAAATTCTCCTACATAACCAACTGAAGGTCATAATTCATTGCATAACCTTTTTGAGAGAAACATAAGAAATTAGGGTTAAAATTGTAATTTTACCATCACATCTTGAATGCAGTACAACCATGGGTTTTCTTAAGGGCTAAATAAAGGTCAAATGGTCTTAATAGGATAATAAGTGGGATAAATCAGTCAGAAAAGGGTTTACGTGTGTTTTGAGAATTAAATGACTTTTGAAACCCTAAAAATTGACCCACTTAATTAACCAAGGTTTTGGTCAGGATAAAATTCACTTAAACCCTCTAAAAATCATATAAAAATATTCTCTAGGGTTTAGTACCTTCAAGTTTTCCATCAGCACCCATTTTGACCTAAAATGGAGTCTCAGATAGACATTTGCCCTGATTTAGGTTTTTACATAAATTACCTAGTAAAACATGGTCAAAAACAAATTCCAACTTCACCATTGGATTCCTTAGGTCAAAATTAGGTTTTTACCAAAACTTGGACCCAAGTTGAGTTTGCCTTGACCTAGTTTGCAAGAAGGTCCTGTCTGATTACATTTCTACCCCTAACTTTCAAAAACCCTTGTATTTAGCCCCCTATGTTCTTCGTTGTATTTACAAGTAGGTCCCTCCACCATTATTGCGGAGGAAACCTACTCTGACAACCTTTGATAGAGACGTTCTCCTTAATTACTTGGAGAATCCCTTCCAAAATTGGAAGGGAGATCCTTTGAGAAATTTCCTCCAATATGAACCCATTGATGAACTCTGATTCCCTCCCAATCTCTCATACGAATGCATGAGAGATTTGGGTCTCTTGAAGTTTCCATCTCCGGCGAGCCTTCGAGCTTCCAAGCACAAAACCCTCTCCAATGACCAATAAAAGACTCCCCAAGGTTCAATCGAACTCCTCAGCTTGAATTTGGGTCGGAATCCCCCCTATTCCTCTCTTCTCTCTAGCCACAACTCTCCGCAAGCTCTGGCGGTCTATCTCTGACTCCTCTCGTTGCCAAACCACAATACCAATGGCGAGTTTATCTCCCTCACCATCCTCCGTGTCACGCAATAGCAATCGTTGTTGTCCCTTCCTCGTCTTCGCCACCGCCTCTCCTACGGAGATTCATCTTCCCCATGTCTGGCAAACACACCGACATGGGATCTCTGTCCCTTTTTGTCCTTAGAGTAGGTTTTTAAGTTCCCGCTCTCTCATACTTTCATCCCCTCTCTCTATTTCCCAAAACAAACCACCGACACTACTAAAACACCCTCATCTCCTCCATCTCCGGCGATTCCTCCTATGAGGTGTTTCCACCGCTATGCACCTCCATTCACCTCGCCAACCACCCTACAACCTCCACTGCACCTTCCCGCTAAGTTCCCCTTACTCCATTCACTCCATCGTCCACCCAAACACCTCTTTGAACAGACCCATTCTCACCAGCCAAAACCGTCACCGTTCGGCCACCACAGCCATCCTCATGCCACTCCACCACCCCCAACACATTCGCCGTGCTTCGGCGATGCTCCCTGAAAGCTTTGACGTGGCCGAAAGGCCGTTCTCTTGATTTCAGGTAGCAGGTTAGAGCCGCCATTACTGTCGAGCTTCGACGAAGCTTCAAGCTGCTCCAGGCCTTGCTATGCTCCAGGGAATACCTCCAAGCTGTGTGGAATAGAGGCCTACAAGTGCCCAAGTCCTCACACAGGGGCTTCAGTAGTTGTAGCCCCATCAATTTGACCAAAACCCTGCTGCTGCACTGCGTGGAAGAAAGGTGGGACATTTAGTCCCACCTGGATACAAAGAGATGCTCGCAATCGCAAAAGTTGATTTTGTGCCACCAGTTGTTCGCCTCCAAACACTGAGGGTGAGGTCCTCCTCCCCCTTCACCCGGACTCATCGCGACACTACCTCCACGGACCTGGTCGACCCGACTACCCACCTGACCTACACTCCTCGCTCACCACCACACGTCGATGAGCCTGGACCCAAGTATGCGCTAGGTCCGATTACTCGACCGGCTGTGGCCCTTGGAGAGCAAGACTGAAATAGAAAGAGAGAAAGATAGAGGAGAATTGTGCGGGGGAAGGGCATTTTTACTTTGAGAAGATTGGATCCAACACTTAGCTGGATTCTGATAGAAGAGAGCCAGAGAAGGAAGAAGAGAAGAAGAAGAAGAGGAGGACTACAGGGCTTAAGGCCAAAGAAAGAAGAAGAAGAAAGCCTAAGGAAGAAGAGGAAGAAGAAGAAGAAGAGGGATTGCTGAGTTAAAGGCCTGAGAAGAATAGAAGAAAGGAAGAATCAGAGATAAAGAAGAAGAATAGAAGAAAGGAAGACTCAGAGAAAGAGAAGAAAAGAAGAAGCACATAGACAAAAGAAAAAGAGGACTGTAGCACAAGTCATTTAAGACGTGTGATTTCAGATACTCATATGCTCTTCATATTTTATCTAAAAGTCCTTTTACTCTTCATATACTAATATGCTCTACATTGCTAATTAGTTTTTGAGTAATATTTTGTGTTCAAATTGCATTAATTGTTGAGATTAGTGTGTGAATTCCATTTGCTCCCTGCGTTCGATTTCGAAACTTTTTCGAGTAATAAAATTATGTTTGTTTTCAAAGTGATTTTGAATATACTGCAACACGACTATTTCAAAATCGATCTCACTGTGCGAAAGAATACCCTACCCTTGTTCAAAGTACACTACAATAAAAAAGATCAAAGGTGATGTTTAATTAAATCTAATGTCATCATCTTTGATGACGTTAATAAATTAACGTAACCAAAATAATAAAAATAACATGAACTTCACTTATATTAACGTCTTTTTAATTAAATGTCAAGTAAAAAAGTTAAATGCAAACATTAAAAAAAGAACATCACCAAACATGATAACAAACATCGTTTCTCTTTATCCCGTACCCCCCCTTCCTGAAAAAAAAATTCCCCCCTCCACCCCCACCCTAACCTTTTCCTTTCCCTCACTTAATCAAATCCAAAACTCTTTTCCTAATTAAATCACTCCCTCGACTCGCCCCCCTTTAATCCCCCTACCCAGCACTCTTGCCCTTCTCTGCCTCACTTGCATCATCGCTAGCACTCTCTCTCTCCTCCGCCTTGCCCACATTCACCCTCCTCCTTGTCGACATGCTTACCCTCCTTTACCTCGTCGTCATGCTTGCCCCCCTCTACCTCGTCTGCGTCATCATTGACATGCTTGCCCTCCTCCGCCTCGTCCGAGTCATCATTGTCGTGCGCACCCCCCTCTCTGGCCACCGGCCACTTCCACTACCCTCAAAGGTGAGCTCTCTCAACCATTCTCTCTGATGACCCTCCATCACCCTCCCTTCCTTCGTCAGCCGTGATCCCCACCAACGCCCCACCGCCCTCCTCCCTCCCTCAGCTACCCCCTCGAAAAAACTGAAGGATAGATTTTGAGCTGTATTTTTTCATATAGTCATTGGTGAAACGTAGAAGTTCACAACTTGTATGCAGCAATCATTTACTTTGCTGAGAAAAGTGTTCGCCTGGTGGTAGAATTGC